>CM057340.1:657321978-658733738 GCA_030015575.1 Agapanthus africanus
TACAAACGGGCTTTGTGAAACTGATTAGTAGAAGAGTTGGATTTCGGTTTCACACGGGCTGTGAGTAGTCGACATCGCAATAATTAGCCTTGAGTCCAAGTGGGAGATTGTTGGAGATAGTGCCCTCAGAGTCAATTATTGGAACGCAGGTACGTGATTGCAATGATTGCGGAGGACCTATACCGGTAGGACAGTCTTACTCGAGATGATAGTATGCTATCTGGTTTGCCTTTATCAGTCGTGTACATGTTCAGGTGACTGATTACATGTTGCACTTTGATAAAGCCCTTAGGATCTTGCTTTACTACCAACAGTATGATGGCGATTATATACGTGAGAGTTGGGTAGTTTATATGCATATTCTTAATTATGGTCCCTAGTCGTGGGTGGTTCGAGACAGGGCATCGATACTCCGGAGTAGACTAGTGTATACAGTCGAGACCCCGACGAGGGGCGGTGGCCGGTCTCACAAGCCACTGGTGTCAGTTGGATCACCTAAGATGTATACAGGTGCTCATTGGGTTATGAGTACATCGGACAGGACTCGCCGGGAATCTGCTAGTTGGTATTATACATATCGTCAGATAGCAGTTCCCTGGTGACATGTGTACAGGTTAGTTCATCGACCTGAGGTCGTCATTTGTCTCGTGTGAGTTCCCACTGTGTTTTGATTTCTACCCTACCACGGCTCAAAGGAGTCGTGCAAATAGGTAGCTTTTGGGTACAGTCCCGAGCCATATGGAGACACGTGAGCGGATCGGCAGGGGATTCGTCTCTCCCGGTATTGGGGGCGAGATCGTGCTGTGTCTAGGAGAGCCATTACACATAGCCCACGGCCGTGGCAGGAGATTTACTGGTAGGTACTCCAGTAGTATTTCAGGGTGTTATTGGGCTTCACTCCGACACGACTTATACTGCTTTGGGGGTCTGACGTTACTAGCCCCCTAGGCAGATATGCGATACTCATTAACGAACGGACCGGACTGTATATACATTGTCACTGTTAGGCTCAGTAGGGTTTCCGGATGAGTTCGCTCATCGGCCTCCCTTGAGGTCAGTCCATGGGCAGCCGTTACGCATTGCTAGTGCCGCTGACGGTTTGTGGTTAAACCCACTGCCAGGGTACTGACGAGTCATTAGAGTCCCCCACAGACAGTTTCCCAAGTTCGGACGAAACGTTGTAGAGGCCGTATGGTTTTATGGCAGGGTTCAGAAAATGCACGTGCGTTTACGCACGTGTCGGTTTTCGGGCTGATGATACTGGTCGGCTTTGGTTTAAGCCGGATCCGAGTATTAAATTGAGTAGATATAATATCTTTGTCTCAGTTGCATTTGTATTCGGTCGTAATACAAATGCGGGTATATTTATACAGTTACGGGGTTATCCTGAAATTCGTTTCGGGATCACTTTTGGAAGTTGCCAGTTTTCAGTTTTCTATCAGCCGTCTTTTAACATTCGGTTAAAGACGGATTTATCTTTTTTTTGGAAGAGTGTGGATGCTTCTAGAAGGTTCTAGAAGCGGTGAGGTGTTATTGTTTCATTGGTTGCTTTTGGTGTGTTCACACTTGAGATATTTGTTTGTGTTCACACTAGGATATTTGTTTGTATTCACACATGATATTATCTTGTGGTCACCCCCCCTCTCCTACACTCACCCTCCTCCTTCCTATATATGGCCGGCCCCTCCCCCCTCACTCACTTACTTGAGTTTTCATCTGGTAAAAAGATTATGATAGATTTTGGGGTGTATGGAATTTCACAGCTCATTTCATTCCATCACCCGATTCGAGTGGAAACTTCATTAACCGTTCGTCCATAGCTTTGGACGGAACGAGACAAAGTCTTCTACTCATTCTCTACATCAATCTTGGTCGTCTCTTTTGGCAAACTTGACGACCGAGTTGCCTCAAGTCAGAGGCGGGATCCCGTTTAAAGAATCGTCGACGTGGTGCCACATGGACGAGCAGATCGGAGATCGACGAGATCGGAGCAGCCGCAATGGAGCGTGGGATGATGGTTAAAGAACGAAGGACTCGGATCGTTCGGTATAACCATTCTACACTCTTTACAGTTTGTTAGTTTAGCAATAATCGCAGATCCGGGTTAAAGTATATGATAGCGCCAGTTAAAAAGTTTTTGTTCCGCATTTGGCGTCTGTAGACGGCCGGGGCGCTACCGTAGACTTACAGAATCTAATAATTCCTAATCTTATCTACTGAATATTTGTAGCTAGATTGATGATGATGATTGAAGATTAGGGATCAATTGAAGAAACTAGGGTTTCTCCTTCATTATCCCTTGTCTTTTCAATCATAATCATTTGGATCTAGCCTCTAGCAAACAAAATCACCGATAGTTTGATCCCTAATTTGCAATGAAATAATCAAGAAGTCATTTCGCTCCAAATTAGGTCATCAACGATTCATTTTGTTAAGGTTCACAAATCTCTTAAGAATTAGTATAAAGATTTGATCATCACTAGATCTATCAATTCTCTCGGATCCTCCACAAGCGGGGAATTTACTCACGCATCATCATAAAACAATCATGAACGAAGAATATCATGATGTGAGAATGAATAAAAAGCGAGAATAAAGATTTTCACCTTTATTTAGATCTTCTTCAAATTACGACTCTCACTCAAGTTTACAAGACTAGCTCTAGCTCACTCAATTGAGAAGGAATTTGGCGTCGATCTTTGCTTGGCTCGATCGTCGTGAGTCACGGATCGTCGTGGATCTCTTGCTCGGATGGCGAACGGCGTTGCAAATAGAGGATCTTTGGTCTTCGCTCGATCTTTCTCTCAATGGATCTTAAGTTGGTTCAAGTTGTGTAACCTTAATTTTGTATTGATGGTTGAATCCTAATTCTTGAACAACTAATTGTGTAACCCCAAACCCTAGGTTTAGATCTCCTTTTATAACCACTCAATTGAATCTTCCCTCCGAAGCTAGGTTGTTGAGGGAGCCTTCTAGAATGTGGTGGTTTGTTGGAGGGAATATTCTAGAATGAGGTTGTTATAAGGAATATTCTAGAGTGAGTTTGTTATGCAGAGCCTTCAGGAAGAAGCCATATGGTAATTGAGAGTCTTCTGGAAGCTAGGCCGTTACGATGAAGGCTTCTGGAGAATTTTGGGTGATGACGTGTCAAGTCGACCGCGTTATCCGCGGCGGATCGGCCAACACGGCCGCGCTGCTATGTGGTGGGCTCAGTGCATCATTTCTATGGGCTTTTTCTGTTGTTGGATTTTTGGTCTTTATCTGATGCCTGGAATCTCATTAACTTCTCTTATTAACTGCCAGATCACAAGTCTTGGAATTGATGTATTTTATCAGCACTTTTAACAGTTCTGGCTCTTTTACCTGGAGAATTTCCTGCACACAATCTCGAGACAAGGTTTGATATACAAAGATCATGCATGCAATAATAAACACACAATTTCACTCATAATACTGGTTATAATGTATAACACATGTTATTTGATATTTTGCGGACGAATTGATAATTTGTGCTATATTTATACCAAACACCTTTAGTTGATTACAAAGAGTAAGGAAATTGATGTGTTAAAAATGCAATATTTTCGACTGATCAAATTCCCCCAAACTTAATTTTGGTCGTCTCGAGCAAACTTGTTTTATTAGAAGAGAAAGAGAAAATAAAGAAAAAGAAAAACTAACTAGCACATTTTCATAGGCAACACGATTGCACTGAGCACGTGCAACAAGCCTTTAAACCTCTAGGTGTCCCTAGTAGAAAGAGTGTTATCTCCTGAGGGTTTTCAGTGGACTACACCCACAAAATCCCATAATAATAGGAAGACCGTGAAAGTTACATATAAAGATAAAAATTGTAAAAGAAAGACTTTGAAAATTAGAGTTTCCAACTAATACTAGCTTTTCGGTTGTCATGAGCCCTATCTTAATAGTCATGAAAAGATGTTAGAAATCACATCATCCCTCAATAAAACATCGTCTTTATTCTTCATTCCTACCTTTCTTTCAAACATTGATCATATACTCCTACGTGTGTGTGAAAGACATCCTTACACTCGGAGAATTCAATTCAAGCTATCATACTCTTGTCCATTCACCTCAATACTTTTTAATTGATGAATATTTAGATGAATTTGCTCACACATTTTTCATGCGACCTTTAATACTTCTTGAGGTACTAACAGACCAATTACTCATGTGCTTGCTGATTAGGAGTAAGTAGCATTTTCCTCGTCTTGCAACACCTAAGGTTTAGTAGTGACTTCCAAACCAGTTGGTCTAAGGCACTAGGTGATGAAGCATCCTCGCTATATTTTTTTTATTGCTGCCTTGGTGATAACAAAAGCAGTGTTCATTTTTTTTTATTTTCACCATTTTATCTTTTATTTTCCATTTATTATTTCCTTCATACTTTGGCTTTTAGACAAGAGCATTTCAAGGTATTCTCTACTATCCCGAGTTTCAAGACGTGTGTAAGTGCGTATAGAAGGGTATCAATGTTCAAATTTTTGGCTTCCAGAATAGGAACTATTTTTTATCCTCATATTAGTGACTTCCTCCATCTTACTAACCCTTGGGACAACGGCTCATAACTACTTATTACTAGTTCGTTTAAGAAAACTTCTAAATTTCTAGGTTTTCTTTAATTTTTCTAATCTTTTGGATGTAATTTTTCACTATCTAATCTTTTATTATAAAATTAAATATTAAATATCTTTTTCTTTAAAAAAAAAATTAAAATGTTTATATGTTTTATATGCTTTATGCTTATGCAAAGTATGATGCAAAGTGATGCGTAAATAAGCACAAACCTCCCCCAAACTTGTTTACAACAGTGTCCTTACTGTTGCTACCTGTTGGATCACAAAAACCTAAAATCTTGGGAGGAAATTTATTAACGGGGGCAATACATATGATCGTGAAAATTTTCTCCCAAACTTATTCTTTTCACTCACCTCTATTCTAAAAATTATACAGTATATTACAAGACATAGAGGTAAGACGGAGGAATTTTAATCAAGATAGCATGGCTCCTGTAAAAACCGGAGCTCCTCCGTGGGGTCAGTGGAAAAATACGGTTTTAGTCTATGTCCATTTACTTTAAAAATTATACCGTTTTCAACATTTTCAACCTCAACTGCCGCGTGCGGGTATACATACCGCATAACAAAAGGTCCTTTCCACCGAGATTTTAGCTTACTCGCATGAAGGTGGAGTCGTGAATCATAAAGAAGGACTTGTTGACTAGATGTAAAAGTTTTTCTCAAGATTTTTTTATCGTGAAATATCTTAGTCTGATTCTTTACAATTACAACATTATCATAAGCTCCATCGCGGAGTTCGCTTAGCTCGTTTAGTTGCAGCTTCCGAAAGTTGCAGGCTTGATTAAAGTCAAAGTTAAGTTCTCTAATGGCCCACATTGCATTGTGTTCAATATCGACCGGAAGGTGACAAGCCTTTCCAAACACTAGTCTGTAAGGAGGCATACCTAGATCGGTTTTATATGCAGTTCGGAACGCCCAAAGAGCATCCGTCAATTTGGTTGACCAATCTTTTCGATTTTTAGAAACGGTTTTCTCCAATATTTGTTTCATTTGTCTGTTTGAAATCTCAGCTTGCCCGCTCGTTTGGGTATGATAGGGTGTAGAAAGTTTATGGTTGATTGCATATTTCCGTATCAAAGTCTCGAAAGACCGATTACAGAAATGCGTCCCGTTATCACTAATGATAGCACGTGGGTGTTCAAATCGCGAAAATATATTTTCTTTAAGGAACTTAATGACAACTTTTTGTCATTAGTGCGACAAGGAACAGCTTCCACCCATTTTGAGACGTAATCAACCGCATGTAATATGTACAGATTCCCAAAGGAGTTGGGAAAAGGACCCATAAATTCAATACCCCAAACATCAAAAATTTCAACCACCAAGATGGGTTGAAGTGGCATCTCATTTCTCCGGAAAATCCTACCCGTGTGTTGACACTATGTACTTGTTTTGCAATGATCAAATGAATCTTTGAACAAAGTCGGACAACAAAAACCGCATTGCAAGACCTTCTCCGCCGTATTTCGAGAATTGAGATGACCCCCACATGCCTGATCATGACAAAAAGATAGAACACTCTTGAATTCATCATTAGGGACACATCGGCGAATGATCTGGTCAGGACAATACTTAAACAGATACGGCTCATCCCAGTAAAAATGTTTTACTTGGGATAGAAATCAATGTTTGTCCTGTTTCGACCATTCCCGAGGAATAAGTTTTGTAGCAAGATAGTTCACAATATCCTCAAACCAAGGTTCAGTGGATATTTCCAAGAGTTGTTCGTCTGGAAAAGAATCGTTGATCGGCAGGGTCACAGGTGAAGAAGAAATGCGCGACAAATGGTCAGTTACAACGTTTTCAAATCCTTTCTTATCTTTAATAACAAGATCAAATTCATATAATAGAAGGATCCAACGTATTAGCCTACCTTTAGCATCCTTCTTCGATAAAGGATATTTCAAGGCGGAATGTCAGTGTACACAACAATAGGTGAGCCAATCAAGTAAGGCCTGAATTTTTCTAATGCAAATACAACTGCCAAGAGTTCTTTTTCAGTAGTTGTATAGTTAATTTGAGCATCGTTCAAGGTCTTACCTACATAATAGATCACGTGTGGCATCTTTTCAATATATTGTCCTAAGACTGCACCAACTGCAAAATCTGATGCATCACATATAAGCTAAAATGGGTGGTTCCAATCTGGAGAAGATAAAACGGGGGCTGTAGTGAGAGAGTGTTTGAGTGAGTCAAATTCTGCCTCACAGTCCGAGTCAAAATGAAAGGTTGTGTCATTGGCCAAGAGAAGAGTTAAGGGTCTAGCAATTTTGCTAAAATACTTAATGAATCTCCTGTAAAAGCCTGCATAGCCAAGAAAAGATCGTATATCTTTGACACATTTGGGATGAGGAAGGTTTTGAATGACATCTATTTTAGCTCTGTCAACCTCAATGCCTTTCCGTGAAATAACATGTCCATGCACAATTCCCTCTTGGACCATGAAATGGCATTTTTCCCAATTCAAGGTTATGTTCTTCTCTTTAGAACGAGTAAGAACTGCGTTAAGATGTGATAGGCAGTCAGCAAAAGAATCTCCAAATATCGAGAAATCTTCCATGAAAATCTCCAGAAAATTCTCGACCATGTCCGAGAATATCCCCATCATACACCGCTGAAATGTAGCGGGAGCATTGCATAACCCAAAGGGCATGCGACTGTAAGCAAAAGTACCAAAAGGACAAGTAAATGTGGTTTTGTCTTGATCCTTTTCGGCAATAGGTACATGGTTATAACCAGAGTATCCGTCCATGAAGCAGTAATATTCTCTTCCAGCTAAGCGTTTTAGCATCTAGTCAATGAAAGGTAGAGGAAAGTGGTCTTTCCTCATCGCGGCATTGAGTTTTCTATAATCAATACATACACGCCACCCAGTTTGAGTGCGTGCCTGGATTAACTCATTTGCCTCATTTGTTATGAGCGTGATGCCAAATTTCTTAGGGACGACATGAATTGGACTTACTTATTGGCTATCGGAGATTGGGTAAATGATACCATTGTCAAGGCATTTGACGATCTCTTTCGTCACCGCATCCTTCATGATGGGGTTTAACCGTCTCTGTGGTTCTCGGGTTGGCTTGGCTTCATCCATCAGATGTATATGATGTTCAACAATTAAGGGACTAATCCCTTTGATGTCAGCTATAGTCCAACTAAACGCCTGCCTATTAGATCTCAATACCGTCAAAAGAGCGTTCTCTTGCTCTAGGGCTAGAGAAGCTGATATGATAATAGGTAAAAACTCATTCTCACCTAAATATACATATTTAAGGTGAGAAGGTAAAAGTTTGAGATCTAATGTGGGCGGAGAAACTATAGAAGGTGGGGGTCAGCAAATGATATTCTGAGTCATGAAGAAGCTCATAGCCTGCAAAGGATACAGACTCGGAAGGTGAAGAGTAAAGAATGTCAGACTCAGGAGTGGGAAAAGTGTCCTCACTAAGATATGCATGATCAAACATTGATGTGCTAGTTTCATCGAGATTATCAAAGCAAAGTTCATCAACTTCGTAACTTTTGGTAGCAATCTCGTGGACAGAACGGACATCAAGTATGTGAGCAGAGGGTTCAGACGGCTGACTACCAATTTTATAAATGTTCAGTTCAATTGTCATTTTTCCAAAAGATAGGTTCATTGAACCGTTTCGACAATTAATGACAGCATTGGAAGTGGCAAGGAATGGTCGACCCAAAATCACCGGAATTTGGTTCTGTGGGTTCTCTACAGGTTGTGTATCGAGAACAATAAAGTCCACAGGGAATATGAATTCCCCGACTTTTATCAACACATCGTCCAGTTCACCCCTAGGTTTGGTGATTGAACGGTCTGCCATTTGGAGAGTGCAATGAGCTGGTTTCAACTCTTCAATTCCTAACTGCTCGTAAACAGAATACGGAAGTAGGTTAACACTGGCGCCAAGGTCAAGCAAAGAACGGTTAATGTTTTTATCCCTAATAGAAATCGAGATTGTAGGACATCCTGGGTCTTTACGTTTCTTTGGTAGCTGTAGGGTAAAAGTAGTGCTAACATTATTGGTCATGAAGACCTTCTTAGGCACTTGAGTCTTCCTCTTCCTAGTGCACAAATCTTTCAGAATTTTCGCATAAGCGGGGACTTGTTGAATAGCATCTAGGAGAGGGATGTTGATGTTAAGCTGTTTGAACATTTCCATAATCTTCTCTATATGTGGACTCGATTTGTTACCCTTTAACCGATTCGGATAAGGAGCTTTAGCAATAAGAGCTGGGTCCAACATTGGAGAAGGTGGTGTGTGGAACTGATCCCAGAATCGGAGAGGGAATCATCTTTGGTGGAGTAGAAGAGGTATGCTGAGGTGTCAAGCCTTGAGGAAAATGGAGAATAGGCTCGCTAGAAAAAGGTGGGGTAGATAAAGTAGGTTTAGAAGTAGAAGTGTGTGTGGAAGGAAAAGTCTCAGCCGGGGTGTTATTGATTAATTCATCATGATTTTCAATCTCTTCCCCGACGTGATTATTCAGCACTCTTCCTGATTTCAACGTTGTAATGGCATTCACATTGTAGTGTTGTGAATGCCCAGGGTACGGTAGAGTTTGAGACAGAAGTTTCCCTTTCTCTCTAACACTCATCTCAGCTTTTAATTGGGCAATTTGAGCTTCCATCGATTTAATACTCTCACTTTGGAAGTCAGAGTTTTTCTGGATTTTATCGAGGGAGAGGGAAGACTTAAATTCAGCCGACATTTGTTTCATAAACATTTCAAAAGTTCGTTCGAGTGAAGAGGAATTATCAGTACCGGTCAACTGCAAAGGATTATACGGTGTAGGTGTGTTGACCGGATTTTGAAAGTTTTGTGACTGATAGGGGTGATGAGTCAGTTGAAATTGCTGCTGTTGCGGTGGAGTACATCTTTGAAAATTATTTTGGTTTGGAATGGTGTTTTGAGTTTGTGATTGGTTCCAAGCAAAATTAGGGTGATTCTTCCAATCCTGATTATAATTGGAAGAATACAGAATGTTTCTAGGTCTCTGTTAGAAAGCAGCATTGGTATGCTCTTGGCCTTGAAACGGAGAATTTAAAGGACATTCTTCCGTAAGATGTGATGGATCAGAACAACATCCACAAACAGTTTTGGAAAGTGACATCTGATTTAGGGAGGCTGCTAAAAATTTATGTTCCATAGTTTCGAGTTACTATTGCATTTCTGCCATTTCAGCTCTAACTCCTATGGAAACATCAATTTGGTGAATGTCACCCCTAGACGATGACTGGTTTACACTCTCCCACTGCAAAGATTTTTCATCGAAATTTTCTAAGAATCTCCAAGCTTCACCATCATCTTTAGTCATGAAAGTGCCCTGACACATAGATTCAAGATTCTGTTTTGTTGTAGGATTAAAACCCTCATATATGATTCTGCACAAATCCCATCTAGGAATTCTGAGATGAGCACATTGAACTAACAGATCCTTGAAGCGTTCAAAACACTTCGAGAATGGTTCATTTGGAAGCTGGGTAAAATGATTTATTTCGCTACGGACTCGAGCTGTTTTATGATTAGGGTAGAATTTCTTTAGGAAAGCTGTTACAAATTCTCCCAGTTCTTAATGGAATGTGCGGTTGTGTTATAAAGACACTTCTCGGCTATATCGGACAAGGTAAATGGGAGAAGACGTAATCTCATAGTATCTACAGAAAGCTGTGAGGTACCCATCATAGTGCATACATTCTCAAATTTAGTAATAAAGACATATGCGTCTTAAGAATCGAGACCGTGATATTTTGATAGAAGATTGATGTATTGAGGTTTTATTTCAAAATTGTCCCCATTGGCTGGTGGAATGGTGAGACAGGTCGAAAGAGGACCTCGCATAGGGTAGCATCTCTCTTATCGAGAGATGCTGGGAGGATTCTGCGCACATGCGGACGGTGGCAGAGTGGTGTTAAAGAAGTTCGATGGAGAATCGTCCATCGAAGTGGATGTGGTAGTGGGTGTAGAAAAAGTAGACGTAGAATTACCGACTTCGGAGTTGATAGGAGGAACGCGGATAAGACGGGCACTAGAATCCCGTGTCCAGCCGAGGATGCACTAAATGGTAGCACAAGTGGCAGTGTTGTGATAATTATGGAAAAGATGAGTTGGTGTTTGTTTTGAAAAAAAATTACGGATTTTTGAAAAATTCACACAAACAATGCACAAGCAACCCTAATTCTAGTGGTCACCTAGGTCAAGTCTCTAGACCGCTCCTAGACTTCCAGAAGACAAGTCGCAAGATAGATCCTCTACTATCTCTTTGCCCTTTCTGTGGCCAGGTAAGTGCCAAGTAAGTGGGAGGTTCTCCACAACATAAGTAGTGCGCCTAATTAAGTAATCACTTACCTTAGACACACTTGCCTTAGACACCACAAAAGAAACGCGGGTAAGCAATAGATTACCCACGACCTCTTTTTTTCCTAAATGAGCATGACAGTCCTTAGAGTCTTGTCTAAATATTTTTTTAGTTAATGAGGGTGATGCAGATGCAAGTTTGAGATTTTTGGGGCTTAGGACGGGTAATGAAATCCCGACCTAATCTGAATTTGGTCTTTGCCCCTTAATTTCCGTATTAAAATATGCAAACAACCAAGATCAAACACGCAACAATTTTTCTTTTTGCGGCGCTGCGATTTTTATTTTTTTTTTGCAAAGAAACCTGCAGAAAATTGGTTAATAGTGCATATCAGAGAGGAGATAAGAAAGTTAGATATGGACCTGAGAAGTTTGGTGCACTGAAGACCTAATCTCGCCGCGCTTCCGCCGTGATAAGCCTCTTATGCCGCGGTTCCGCCGTGAGATGTCAAGATCCCTGCACAAAAAATCAGCAACTGTTCCAATTGCCTCTCTGAACTCTCTGAAATGCTCTGAAAATTTTTCCTCTCGCTCTACAGATTCCAGATCTCCTTGCTACAAATCACAACAAATTGTTAAGAGTTTGTTGCGAATTTTTATATAAAAAACAGATGGAATAATAAATTTTCCAACTCAAATTACAAAAACGAACAAATTAGCACACTATCCCCGGCAACGACGCCATTTGATTGATCATCTTTGTGTGTATTTGGAAATGTTTCACAATCAAAGAAATTTATACCGCAATCAATTAATGGTGTCGATGTAGCGCGTTAATGAATACGGATCGTCCACTGAGATGTGTGTTTTGATCGATCTTGTTTTAAATGAGTCGAAATGAAAATATAAAAGAAAATGCAAGAAAGTTGATTCAAGATTGGTGAGATTTGATTTTAAGAAAACATAAAGAATATAGATCTAGAATCTAGAACAAGAAATGTCCCAATCACTTTGATTTATCAAGATTTGTAAAATAGGTTGTAGGATCCGATTGAGTTAATAGCTAATGATGAATCTAATAATTCCTAATCTCATCTATTGAATATTTGCAGCTAGATTGATGATGATGATTGAAGATTAGGGATCAATTGAAGAAACTAGGGTTTCTCCTTCACTATCCCTTTTCTTTTCAATCATAATCATTCGGATCTAGCCTCTAGTAAAGAAAATCACCGATAGTTTGATCCCTAATTTGCAATGAAACAATCAAGAAGTCATTTTGCTCCAAATTAGGTCATCAACGATTCATTTTTCTAAGGTTCACAAATCTCATAAGAATTAAGAATTAAGAATTATTATAGAGATTTGATCATCACTAGATCTATCAATTCTCTCGGATCCTCCACAAGCGGAGAATTTACTCACGCATCATCATAAAACAATCAAGAACGAAGAATATCATAATGCGAGAATGAATAGAAAGTGAGAATAAATATTTTCACCTTTATTTAGGCCTTCTTCAAATTACAACTCTCACTCAAGTTTACAAGACTAGCTCTAGCTCACTCAATTGAGAAGGAATTTGGCGTCGATCTTTGCTTGGCTCGATCGTCGTGAGTCGCGGATCGTCGTGGAACTCTTGCTCGGATGGCGAATGGCGTTGCGATTGGTCTTCGCTCGATCTTTATCTCAATGGATCTTGAGTTGGTTCAAGTTGTGTAACCTTAATTTTGTATTGATGGTTGAATCCTAATTCTTGAACAACTAATTGTGTAACCCCAAACCCTAGGTTTAGATCTCCTTTTATAACCACTCAATTGAATCTTCCCTCCAAAACTAGGTTGTTGAGAGAGCCTTCTAGAATGTGGTGGTTTGTTGGAGGGAATATTCTAGAATGAGGTTGTTATAAGGAATATTCTAGAGTGAGTTTGTTATGTAGAGCCTTCAGGAAGAAGCCACGTGGTAATTGAGAGTCTTCTGGAAGCTAGGCCGTTACGATGAAGGCTTCTGGAGAATTTTAGGTGAGGATGTGTCAAGTCGAACGCGGATCCGCTGCGGATAGGCCAACGCGGCCGCGGATCCGCGGCCATGTGGTGGGCTCAGTGCATCATTTCTCTGGGCTTTTTTAGTTGTTGGCTTTTTGGTCTTTATCTGATGCCTGGAATCTCATTAACTTCTCTTGTTAACTGCCAGATCACAAGTCTTGGACTTGATATATTTTATCAGCACTTTTAGCAGTTCTGGCTCTTTTACCTTGAGAATTTCCTGCACACAATCTCGAGACAAGGTTTGATATACAAAGATCATGCATGCAATAATAAACACACAATTTCCCTCATAATGCTGGTTATAATGTATAACACATGTTATTTGATATTTCGCAGACGATTTGATAATATGTGCTATATTTATACCAAAGACCTTTAGATGATTACAAAGAGTAGGGAAATTAATGTATTAAAAATGTAATATTTTCAACTGATCAGTTGGGCGGAGGGATGAACTTCTTCCAGTATGGAGTTGCTCATGTAAGATCAAATCAAATATTTTAAATTTGTCAATTTCATAAACATGATCTAAATTGAATTTTTGTCTAAATGGCAGGTGATACAAATGGGAGAAATGCACAGTCATGTGGATAGTTATGATATGGGGTTTGCGCGTCACTCCAGTTTTCCCAGCTCACAGAAGGCGACTGAGCATTATGTAAGTATGCTTCTATACATGTTTATTTTAGCTATTTTAATTAATTAATTTTATTTTCAATTATTGACATAACTTGGTTTATACTGTAATTTCGTGCAGCAAGAGATGAGCAGAGAGATTGATGTGCCGATGGCGGCGTTTGTCGAGGACCATGGCTGAAATCCTACTCCCATTGATTTTCATAGAACTAATGAGAATGTCATTCAGCAACACAGCCCAGATCGGCAAGGGAGAGTTCATCTCAGTGGCCAGAGCATTTCGCCTAGGGTATATCACGCCTATCAATGTCCAGAGTTGCATCCTTTTCAGTTACGCGCAAAGATATTCATTGAGGAGCCCGCTCCGCTTGTGGCCCCCGCGCCCTCTGAGACCCAATCTGCATCTCCGTCCTCTCTGGTATTCTGTGGAGAAGGCTCATCTTCTCATACTCCAATGGGTTCTCGAGCATCCATCTTCTCATCTCCTTCTACATCTAGACTCTCGTCGGATTCGGTTTCACAAAAGAGGATGTCAGAAGAAGATTTCCATGAGGATCTTGAGGCGAGGATAGAGATCATCCAGAGCTTGAAGAGTCAAGGGAAGAAAGTACTGTATGTAAGTTTGTTTATCCTGGGTTTAAATACAATTTCATATAATTTTCGACAATATTGTGTACTGATACTTGTTTATTGATAACACTATAGTGACTATACCATTTCAGTGCATTTTTCGGACGATGACGGTGCCCAATGAGCTCGAGATGGAGTGGAAAAGTACAAAACACGCGCGCATCGACAAATCACTCCATTTCATACGTTTTTTCGTTTCAAGAATTTGTAAAATACGATTATATTATTTAATTTGTAATAGAATTGAATTGAGTTTTGTTTTTCTGTATATCAGTAATTGAATAGAACTGAATTGAATTAAGTTGTGGTTGTTTGTATATCAGTAATTGAATTGAATATGTATCCAATGCTCGAAATCCATGCAAAACCTGCTCTATTTTTTTCTCTGTATGCAACTTATTTTGTCAGGTTATTTCTAACGAAATAAGTTATTCCGTCATAAATTACCCAATACAATAAGCTCAAAATAGGAAACTTTTCCCATTTTTTTCAATTTTATTCCGTCGGCTGACGTCCGACGGAATAAAGTACTCCACGGAATAAAGTACCCGACGAAATAAATGAATTACCCGAAGAAATAACTTTTATTTTGTCGTAATTTATTCCTTCGGACATCAGCCGACAGAATAAGTTTATTTTGTCGAGTGTTCCTTTATTTCGTCATATGATGCCCGACGAAATAAAGTGGTATTTTTTGTAGTGATAGTGGAAACACACACAAGAAAGATACTATGGCGATCTCAGGTTAAAAGACTGCCATGTACAATTGTCACAAGAGAACTGCTATCTGACAATATATATATTACCATCTAAGAGTTCTCGGCAAGTCCTTTCGAGGTAATCATTCTCCAATGAGCACATGTATACATTCTTCGGTGTCAAATACCAATAGCTGTAAAACCAGCTATCACCCGCCAACCTAATCAAGAAACATATATATTAGTCTACTCTAGAGTACCGATACCCAGTCTCGATACTCACATGACTAGAAACATTTAAGAATGTGCTTATGGACTACCTAGACGCCAATAGTATAATCACAACATAATTTTGATAGTCAAGCAAAGATCCTAATAGCTTTATCAACATGTATTAATGATATATAATATCAAGTAAAACTTATTCACATGAATGATAAAGCAAAACATATAGCATACTATCATTTCTATCAAGAATGTTCCATCTATATAGGTCCATATGGAATTATAATAAGAGAATAATAGTGGACTGTTCACCGCCGAACACATAAACGCGGCCGCGCAGGTCCGTCTCTCCTGAAATTCGGGGAAGATGCTAATTTGTACTATCCGTTCACCTCTCCGAATATGCCAAGTTGATTTATGGCACCGTGTATCGAAGGTTTAAACAGATGCGGCCGATATAGCAGACTTCGTCAGATTCCCCCTCGCTTGAGGGGGTTTTGATATTAGGGACGCTCTTCCCTGCAGGCGCAAGCCCCTACAGTTAATTATGCTACCGCATCGCGGTAACAACTTTCTCCTTCTCCATATGGTCACTTCGTGTCGTGTGTTTTTTTTTTGTGTTTGGTTGCCCGTGGATTGTATAGGGAGACTAATTTATGCTGTCGCCAGTAGGACGTGGATTAGTCCAAATCCGTATCATTCTTAGATTTAAGTTTGAGGGGGGTGTGGTTAAGGATACGTTAGCCTTATTTGAGGCTAAGATCAACTTAAACGTTCGTTAAGGACACGTTAGTCTAATTCTAGACTAAGATCGACTTAACGGGATCGTTTAGATCCGACAAGAGAGCAATTGGGGGCTCTATTATTTAGTTTAGTGACATTGCGGTCGATAAGTAGTTTAAGGACATTGCGGTCCAATGTTAGTTTTAAGACATTGCGGTCAAGGTTAAGGACATCATAGTCCGGTGTTTGTTTTAAAACATCACGGTCGAGGTTAAGGACGTCATAGTCCATGAGTTTAAGGACCCCACGGTCCGTTATTAGTTTTAAGACATCACGGTCGAGGTTAAGGACATTATAGTCCATGAGTTTAAGGACCCCACAGTCCGTAGCAGTGTGTGGTTGTCGGGACCCGTCACCTCTCTGACGACGTTGAATGATTACAACGACAGATATCAGAGGAGTAAAGAGATGTACCCTCGAACCGGGTGTAAATTGATTGGAAGAACAGTTGTGCTCAGTTCAATTTATATTGAGGACTTATGGCCCGAATTGGGCTAAGTCCATTTGAAAATGTTTAATATTTTATTCATGTTTTGCCTATTAGGCTTTTACTTGGGCTCTGCTCTTTTATAACGCATAGCATTGGGCTCTGTAATGCATAGCATTTTAGTGGTCTGATAGTGCGCCACATGGCTTGTCAGGCGCTTTGCGCGAATTAAAGAGCGCAATGCACTAGCGCATGCGCAGGTGACACGTGTCATGCTATGCGCTAAGCGCAAGTCTGTTAGCGCACTGCGCTTTCTGAGTGCGCTGCGCCAGTGAACGACACATGGCGTGCTCTGGCGTAGTGCGCCATTCCAAGAGCGCAGTGCGCTGTTTTAGAAGAGTAAAGTGCAGATTGTGTCTTGTGATTGACACGTGGCGCGTCCTGGCGACGTGCGCTAGTCCAAGGAGCGCAAAGACACATTTCAAAAGTGCAAGGCACTGTCCAATAGCGTAGAGCGCATCTTGATCAATTAAAGATCAAAGAACAAGTTTTCTGTTCTCTCAAAAGAGGTTCTACCTCAAAATCCAAGAACCGAAGTTCTTGTTCTCATCAAAAGGCTGTGTCTTTATATAGATCAAAAGATCTAAGAATGAAGTAAATTACTTCTTTTAATCTTTTATAATTAGATCTTTTTGATCTTTTTCTTTTTTTATAGAAGATCTTGATCTTGTTCTTAGATCTTTGATCTTTTCTTGAAGATGGTTCTTCTTTTTTAATGAGATGATTTCATCTCTGTTGTTCCAAGAATTTAATTCTTTACGTTTAAAGATGAAGAAGATGATCTTCATTCTTCAAAAGCTTGCCTTTCCTTGTATTTGAGTTTTTCTCAAAGTTTTTAGAGAGTTCTCTCTCTTCTGTATCTATGAGACTTGGAGTCTAGGGGCCTTTATATAGGGCCAATTGATTTGTTAAGTTAGTTACAGAGACCTTTCTCTGATTGATCTGCGGATATTTCCCCACCGTTGGATCTTTGATCCTAAGGCCTCTGTTTTACATAAGACAATCTTCTTATTTTAATAAGATTGTAAAGATCTTTCTAGAATTTTAATTAATAATTTATTATTTAAATTCCACTGCTGGCGCAATGGGCGCTTGCGCACCTGCGTTTGACATGTGTCGCGCAGCGTAGAGCACAGCGCAACTGCGCTAGCGCACCTGTGTTTGACACGTGGCGCGCAGCGCAACTGTGCTAGCACGCCTATATTTGACATGTGGCGCGCAGCGCACCTGCGCTAGCGCCCCACTGTTTGACACGTAGCGCGCAGCGCAGAGCGCAAGTGATCTGAAGCGTTGCTTCATTTTAAAATTTGAATTTTGAAACAGTGCTTTGCTCTGATTGGGGGTGCGCTGCCTTGGGCGCAGCGCTCCTGGCGCTGGCGTGTCTGCTTTTGACATGTGGCGCACAGCGTGCAGCACAAGGAATCTGAAGCGTTGCTTCAGTTTTTGAATTTTGAAATTCAAATAGAGTTTTGCTCTGATTGGGGGAAACAAATGCCCCCTACCGTTGCGCTCACGTGGCGCACACGTGAGTGCAGCGGTGGCAACATCTGAGCCCTTGGATCAACTTAGAAGTTGAGGAGGCGCTTCAGCGCTTATAAATAGGACCCTTGATCCTCAGATGATTATCATCTTCTCAAGGATTTTATTTTTAGAGCCTTGCTATCATTTCCAAGAACTTCAAGAGTTAAAACTATAGAAAATTTTAGGTAAAAATTAAATTAATTTGAATTTGAATTTTGAAACAGTGCTTTGCTCTAATTGGGGGTGCGCTGCCTTGGGCGCAGCGCTCCTAGCGCTGGCGTGTCTGCTTTTGACACGTGGCGCACAGCGCCCAGTGCAAGGAATCTGAAGCGTTGCTTCAGTTTTTGAATTTTGAAATTCAAACAGTGTTTTGCTCTGATTGGGGAAAACAAATGCCCCCCACTATTGCGCTCACGTGGTGCGCACGTGATTGCAGCGGTGTCAACATCTGAGCCCTTGGATCAACTCAAAAGTTGAGGAGGCTCTTCAGCACCTATAAATAGGACCCTTGGTCCTCAGATGATTATCGTCTTCTCAAGGATTTTATTTTCAGAGCCTTGCTCTCATTTCCAAAAACATCAAGAGTTAAAACTGTAGAAAATTTTAGGTAAAAATTAAATTAAATTAAATTAATTTTAATTAACAGAGCCTTGCTCTCATAGATCTTTTTATCTAAAGAAAACCTCTTTGGGGTTTCATAAACAGAGATCTTGTTTCAGGGTTACTTAACCCATGAACAGAGCTTTGCTCATTGACAATGTATAGATCTTTTGATCTTTTGATGAAGAACTCTTAAGAGTTGTTTCTTGGATCTTTAAGATCTCAGAACTTTAATTCTTAGGAATTTATTTTTCTTCGATGGATTTTTCCATCATTATTACAGAGCTAGGCTCTTTAAGGAATTTTATTCTCTTGTGACAAGAGTTTGACACGTGTCACTCTGTGACAGAGCTTTGCTCTGAAAGGGAGATTTTCTCCTTATCTCGAGGGATTTCTCATTTAATGAGAATATTCTTTGAGAATTTCCTCATTAATTGACAGTCTGAGCCAATGATGAGGCTGTCTTATTAACCGATGCATTGTCATCTGGATTTTGTGGGTCCCCCTTTGGTCCCCTCTCCACTACATTGCAGTGTGGTATAAATTTTAAAGTACCAAGCGTCAGGATTTTAAAATTAAATTATGATACTGATAATTGAATTTGCTTTTTCTTGCAGGCAACATGTCTTCTGACCTTTCGTTCCCGTTTTTCTGTTCAGAGGGAGGATTCCCTAATGCACCGGTGGACCGGGAGATTCTTGCTCTCATTAATGACTACGACCCGGAGTACAAGAACCTTCATCTGTGGGGTAGGTGGTACAGCGAAATTATCAAAGGTCGCAGGAGCTTCCCTTGCGCGACGCCGTTGGATCCAATCTCGTCAATCTCGTACGCCGATATACCCCCGGTGAACTATGCCGTGGAGGTTGTAAATTGGAATTCGGAGAGTCTTCTTCAACCTTCGATTGCTGCCATACCCGTGCAGCTGCCGGCAGCCATGGATATTTTGGGACGGTGCATATGCCAGGGTAAGTCACGCCCTTGGGGACAACCCTATAACATTGGATTGATCCATCGACATTCGACCGGGTATTTGCAGTGGGTCAGGTACATCTTGTCAGCAAAGAATGCGCATTTGCTGAAGATTGGTCTGTATCCTGCAGTTACGCCTCGCTGTTCGAGTACTCTGCTCCTATGACGTGGTGGGTTAAGGCGTTTATGGTACAATGGAACATCCCCACCCATACCTTTCTTCTGATGGACAGGGAAGTTTCCATCCCCCTAGAAGAATTTGCTGAGATTTCCGGTCTGCCGGTGAGGGGGGAGCACTATGAGGAGCTACTTCCTCCGGACGAATACATTTTTGCCACCAAGCCGTTGGTGATGGACGTAACGCCTGAGAATTTTATTCAGCACCAGTTTTCGAGTTTGATAAAGGTGCTGAATATGTATGAAAGCCTTTACTTGGAATCAGGAGGCCGGGGATTTAGTTTCGCAGACTTCATCGCCCGCTTTCTTCGACCGGAGATTCTATCGCAGCGGGACAAAAAATTTGCCAAGCTTGACGACCCCTTCGGCTTTGGCTTAGATCGTCGACCAGCACTGGAAGCCGATCAAAAGGGTTTTTACCTCCCCGATGCAGCAATCATCCCCTTATCGGAAATCGCCACCCCGGGCATCGACGAGGAGACTTTCTTTCTCGGGTTTCTGGAGATATGGTTGTGCTGGTTCGCGCTCCCCATGCACCCTCACTACATGAGGTCGTCCGTCTTCTACCCAGCACATCGAATGGTGTCTGGCATACAATTGTTCATTGGAATCGCCGGGTTGGCCCACCTATACCATGGTCTCTGTGTGGCGGCGGACGCAAATAAACCGGGGGTGCAACCCACCAATTTCCCGATGCACTATTTTACTTCGTGGATGGAAATGCACGTGCTCGGGGTATTTGGTATTCATAAGAGACCCTCGTTTTACGAGAAGTGCAGACTCCCGAGAGTTATGCGGCTGATCAGCGCTTCCATTGTGAATCCGCCTCCGCGGGAGGCTAGGGGTTGCTTCTTCATCCGCGCACGGTCGGAGAAGGCATTTCTTACATGGACAAGGTCATGACAATCGGCCCGGAGACCTCCAAGGCAGTGTTGGTGTTGCGCGATAATTTCAAGGATGGGGCCTCCGTATTGAAAGCCCGGGAGATTCTACATCTATATTCCATTAGGCTGGGCTTCCTTATGTTCAGGAAGAATGATTTGGCGCTTTTTATGAGGTACAACCCCCATCGGTTCGCCCATCAACTAAGCTATAACCAGGGGGTCCCACTAGAGGCGTTTTTGGAAGAGCCTGCGGCCACTAGGGAGGGAATACGGAGTGCACCGCATCACTTTATGCGGTTAAACACGGGCTCCCACTTTTCATTAGCGAACTGAGTTGCATTCCAAAGGCCCTCAACGTGTACGGGGTTTGGTATCAGCACACGATGGGCGCTGTTTTCCGGGAAGAGAAGCGGCTGCTACTTGATCGCAACGGTGTGCCCTCCGCCAACGATCGCAACGTCCCCCTAAAGCGAAGGACCCCTGCCCCTCCTCCACTAAGAGGAGATGCTGGAGTTGAACCTCCACGTGTGCTAATCCCCCTACGTGGAGTGCCCCTCGATCCTGTGGACGTGCCCTCAGCACCCCGTGCTCCCGTAGAGAAGGTAAACGTGGTTTCGCCCGAATCCGGTGTGGGCTCGGACATCGGGACCCGCCGTTCCAAGGTGCCCACGAAGCGTAAGCTGATTTTGGGTGCGACCGGAGTTCGCACGCAGAAGAGGAAAAAGAAGTCGATCCTCTCTGCTGACGTTGCGTTTGGTGAGGAATCTCATGTTCCTTACAGCGAGGGCTTGAGTAAGTACGGGACCAACTAGGGCCTTTTTATACCGCCAGACGACACTGATCTGGCAGCCGCCATCGCAGCTTCTGAGCGATTGGTAAGGCACGACGTGTGGTTGGCTAAACTCACGCAATCAGGTAATCACCAGTTGTATTCTTCGTCATTTCATCTTACTTTTATCAATGTTTTTGACTAACGCTTTTCCTTTTTAAACAGTCATTTCTACCGAAGAAGCCATCGCTGCTTCTCTCAAAACTTTCGAGGAGGAGGAACGACTCAGAGCATCCTTACGCCTTGGTACATTTCGGTTTACTATGTCTCTCCTTCCATTTCTTATGAGTAATCTGACCATCTCCTTGTCTTATCGCAGGGACCACAAGACACTCCTCGTAAACCGATACGGGAATTCTCCCCGGGCCAGCTACCGAAGCCCCGGCCTCTTCGGGATTGCCGCAAGAGGCCCTGCTTAAAAAGACGATGATGGAAGCCTTGACGGCTCTGGTGGCAACCCTGAACGCGAATGACGACACCTTGCTGAAGGAGGCTTCCAAGAGGTCTATGATGACGGCCCGGGAGGAAAGAAAGCGCCTGAGGCACACAGTGAGGGAGCGTAGCGCTGCTCTGGCTGGGGGAGCGGGCTCAAGCGCCGTTACTCCCGCTGCTACTCCCTCAGAGGAGCCCCCGGTCGCCTTTTCTACTGCTCATAGACGGGTGGCACGTGCAGCTCGGGAAGCCAATGGTAAATCCACCTCAGGTAATGTGTTTTTGAGGCTTTGTTGTCAAAGTTTTAAAACCGTCGGTTCTTATATATCTTGTCCTGCAGGGCCGAGTCCCACTGAAGGAGCGGCGGCGACCGTCGAGCCTGAGGGGACGGTGGATGAGGCAACGGCTGAATCCGAGGCGACGGTAGGCGGTGCAGCCGTAGTTGCCAGGCTCGAGATAGTGGCTGACGAGACAGTCACGACTTCTATGCCCGAGATGGCTGCCAATGCCGAGCCCAAGAGGGCGGCAGGTGAGACATCTACTACTACTGAGCCTGAGGCAGCAGCGGATAAGATGGCTGCTACGGACGAACCTATGGCAGCGGTGGACAAGACGGCTGCGATCACCGAGCCCGAGTTGGTAGCGGGTGAGACGGGCATGATCGCTGAGCACCTGCTGCAGCTGGTATAGTAGATTCCATCATTCATGACCTTCCTATATTTCTTGAACCGTCATTTGATTGTGATTTGTTTTGCAGCGGTCGCTTTGACTCCGTCCTTTTTCGAGTCTCGCATTATGATGCCGGCAGGCCCATTCTCCAGACGTCCATCCTCAAAGGGTGCTACGATGAGTCTGAGTATGCTGAGCGGATGCGTCGACGAGCTTAACGCAGAAGCTCCTACATCTGCCGCAGATTTCGCTGCCGAGGTTAATCCAATGCTGGCGATGCTTGTAAATTTCCATAATGAAGGTGTCATCGAGTCTTGGGTTAATCACTGCAGGGAGATCGAGGTCTGTCTGCATCAGCTTGAACTTATGCGTCCTGCCCCGAGACCCAGGCTTTGAACTCCCAGCGGGCCGCATGGATTGAGCAAAGTGTTCTGTTCCTTCGCCATTTCGAACGAGAGGCAACTTTTAAGTGAAAGGAACGTGAGGCGACTGCTGCTGAATCTGCCCAACTGCGCACTGAGGTTGCGGCTAATACTGCCCAGCTTAACGCCATTTTTGAAAACCTTCGACGATGTAACTCAGACGGGCTGGTGTTGAGATGGAAGCTCGACTTTATCGAGCGGGTTACGCAGAGTCGCGAAGCTGCGCAACGGGAAATTGATGAGAAGATTTCATCATGCATGCAGCAAAGGACTCGAATCGAGGCGGAGCTAGCCGCGGCGGCTGATCGTGAGAAGGCATTGAAAGAAGTGCAATAGCAGCTTGCAGATTTGTTGAAAACGCTTCCTTCTCAATGAAAATTTTGTATCATTTGTAATTGTGAATAAAATGTTTTTGTTTCTTTTATTCTTTAACATGATGTATTTTGTACTCAATCGAATTCATGAATAAAAGATACACGTTCTTCATAATGTCTTGTATCATTTCTCTGCTTTCTTCTTTCTTGCTGTGTTGTTTGTCATGTGATTTTAGCAAGTGCGGTCTGTAGATAGCGTATAGATGTCGGTCTTAGGCTCTTTGTAGAGTGGCGATAGCTTAGAAAACAGGGTTAGGATCTGTCACCTAAGACTTTTCAACTTTACGAGCCGTAAGGGTCTCATAAAGAATTTTCACTCTACGAGTCGTGAGGATCCCATAGGTGCGTTTTCTCCTTAGGAATCGTGAGGATTCCTAAGTGTGTTTTCTCTTGAGAGTCGTAAAGATCCCATAAGAGAATTTATTCCCTTACGGGTCGTGAGGACCCTCAAGTGATGGGTGAAGTTGCCCTTATCCGCATTTCACGGAGTCAGGGGTTGCTCTGGATGCTTCCCACGGTTTCACTGCCGTGTTTGGCGAGGACCAGGCTTCGCTCTGGATGTTTTCCAGGATGTCGTAGTTTAAAGACATCGCGGTCGAGGTTAAGGACATCATAGTCCGTAGATTTAAGGACTCCACAGTCCGTTGTTAGTTTTAAGACATTACGGTCGAGGTTAAGGACATCATAGTCCATAAGTTTAAGGACCTCACAATCCAATGTTAGTTTTAAGACATCACGGTGGAGGTTAAGGACATTATAGTCCATGGATTTAAGGACTCCACAGTCAAACGTTACGCATGGTTGCCGGGACCCGTCGCCTCTTTGAAGACGTTGAGGAGTTACAACGACAAATATCAAAGGAGTGACGAGATGCACCCTTGAACCAAGGTGAAATTAGCTTAAAATCAATATGGTTGATTGTTAGTTTTAAGACATCACGGTCGAGATTAAAAACATCATAGTTTGTGGATTTAAGGACTCCACTGTCCAATGTTAGTTTTAAGACATCGCGGTCGAGATTAAGGACATCATAGTCCGCGGATTTAAGGACTCCACATTCCGATGATTGCACTGGATGCTTCCCACGGGTTCACTGCCGTGTTCGGCGAGGAGCAGGCTCCTCTTTGGATGGTTCACATGGGTTCACTGCCATGCTCTGCGAGGACCAGGATCCGCTCTGGATGTTTTCCACGGGGTCAGAAATGACGTTATCCGCGTACCACATAACCAGGAATTTTGCTCTAGATGCTTCCTACGGGTTCACTGCCGTGTTCGGCGAGGACTAGGCTTCGCTCTGGATGCTTCACACAGGTTCATTGCCGTGCTCTGCGAGGACCAGGATCCGCTCTGGACGTTTTCCACGGGGTCAGAAGTGATGTTATCCGCGTTCCAGGTAACCAGAAATTTTGCTCTAGATGCTTACCACTGGTTCACTACCGTGTTCGGTGAGGACTAGGCTCCGCTCTGGTTGCTTCACATGGGTTCACTGCTGTGCTCTGCGAGGATCAGGATCCGTTCTGGACGTTTTCCATGGGGTCAGAAGTGACGTTATCCGCGTTCCACGTAACCAGGAATTTTGCTCTAGATGCTTCCCACGGGTTCACTGCCGTGTTCGGCGAGGACTAGGATCCGCTCTGGATGCTTTACACGGGTTCACTGCCGTGCTCTGTAAGGACCAGGATCCGCTCTGGACGTTTTCCACGGGGTCAGAAGTGACATTATCCGCGTTCCACGTAACCAGGAATTTTTTTCTAGATGCTTCCCACGGGTTCACTGTCGTGTTCGGTGAGGACTAGGCTCCGCTCTGGACATTTTCCACGGGATCAAAAGTGACGTTATCCGCATTCCACATGACCAGGAATTTTGTTGATTATATTGTAAGTCCACGTTGCCCACCCCGGTACTTGCGGGGAGGCGGAAAACGGAATAAAAATCGAATTTTTATGAGCTTAGGCAACATGGACTAGACTATGAAGGATCTTTGCTAAACAAAAACAAGCTAAAGCTAACTAGAAACTAGCTATGTGCTAGAAAGGTTATACCTTGGGCTTTATGTCCTTCTCTCCTTGCTCCTTGGAGTGGTGGAAGGAGGTCACCTTAGTCGTCTTCTCACGTCGAAGAAAGATCCACCCGAAAGCCTCGACCTTTGGCTTCAACTCCAAACTAGGAGTAACTAGGGTGAAAGAAGCGCTAATCCTTGAACCCTAGATGAGAGTAGAGATTATCAAGAAAGGGTTTTTCTCAAGCTCAAGTGTTTCTCAACACATGAGAGGGGAGAGCTTGAGGGAGAGGAAGAACAAGAGAGAGAAAGTGAATAATAGAATGAGAGAAAAATAAACCATTCTCACATATATGTGTGAATTATTGTAATTAGATAATTAGCTAGATAATTGTCATGGTTAATCAAGACATGACCATTATCATTTCATTTTTAATGCAAATTGAAAGGATCAAAGAGCATCTTCCAAATGAAATGATGATGGTCAAAGTGTCAACCAAGGTCAACAAGTCAAGGAGGTCAAATGGTCAACAACCATAACCATGCACAATTATTTAAACTAATATCAATTAACCATAATACACACATAAGCATTAGGGTTAATAAAATGACAATAGTCATTAACCCTAATCAAAGTTCTCTCCCTCTGTCTCAAGCAACTGTGCATACGCACCCGTATTCGTGATCCGAGGAACACGAATACAAAGAGAAAAACCAATCCCAAATCATATACTAGGATCCGGCTTAAACTAAAGCCCGCTAGTATAAGCTGTCCGGACAGCAAACGTGCATAAGTGCGCGAATGTGAACGAACCCTGTCGCAAAACCATGCGACCTCTACTCATTTTGCCTAAAGGCGAATCGCTCTCTGTGTGGGACTCTAAAGACTCGACACTACGCTGACAGTGGGTTTAACCACGGACCGCAAGCGGCACTAGCTGTACGTAACGGTCCCCAGGTAGATGTCGATAAGAAGACTGACGAGGTGAACCCCATCTGAACTCCTACTGAGCCTGTATGTGACAGTCTCCGTACAGTCCGGTCTATTCGTCTGACACATCGCATGGAGGGCCTAGGGGGCGGTGAACGTCAGTCCCCTAATAGTGGTACAAGTCGTGTCGGAGTGTAGCCCAGAACACCCTGAGATAATACTGGAAACCTACCAGTATATCTCGCTTGCCCTGGCCAGGGACTACTCGTGTAATGGCTCTCCTGGACACAGCGCGATGTGAACCCCCAATACCGGGAGAGACGAATCCTGTCTAACCGTCACTGCCTCCAAGCGCTTCGGGACTGCACCCAAAAACTACCTGTTTGCACGACTCCTTTGAGCCGTGGTAGGGTAGCAATCAAAGTGCAGTGGGAACACACTCGAGGCGAAGTGACAGTGTCAAGTCAGCGGACTAAGCTGTACTCATGTCACCTGAGAACTGATAACTGACGATAGGTATAATACCAACCAACAGTTCCCGACGAGTCCTGTCCAGTGTATTCGTAACCTAACGAGCACCCGCATACTATCTCAAGTACGACGTACTGATGGCTGTGGGACAGACCGTCTCCCGCACTGGGATGAGAAGCGCATACGCTAGTCTACTCCGGAGTATCGATGCCCTGTCTCGATAGTCCAACGACTAGGGACCTGTATAAGGATGTGCTTATAGATCACCCAGCTCCCACGAGTGTGAGCGCCATCACAACGCTGGTAATCAAGCAAAGATCCTAAGGGCTCTACTAATATGTATATCAACAATATGCTAAAAGAAACACATGCACGTATTAAAGCAGAGACAAACCAAGTAGCATACTACCATTTCGAGCAAGATTGTATATACAACTGTGAATATCCCAAGCTTCCATTAAGTAATATACAAACTAGTATGATACAGTAATGGCCTCTAGGGCATATGCACTAACAATCTCCCACTTGCACTAAAGCCATGTACTGGCGTATCGAAGACCTATCATCTCGATCAGCCGCTCGAACTGAGTCTGGGGCAAGGCTTTGGTGAATGGATCTGCTGTGTTATCTTCTGAAGCAACCCTCCGAACCTCGATCTCCTAGCGATCCACGATCTCCCTGATCAGGTGATACCGCCTCAAGATGTGTCTGGATTTCTGATGGGACCTGGGTTCCTTCGCTAAAGCTATAGCCCCGTTGTTGTCGCAATACAGAGGTATTGGGTCAACAATGGACGGAACCGCCTGAAGTTCTCTCAAGAACTTCCTCATCCAGACAGCTTCTTTTGCGGCATCAGATGCAGCGATGTATTCCGCTTCCATAGTCGAGTCAGCAACGGTTTCCTGTTTGGAGCTCTTCCAACACACCGCCCCTCCATTGAGGGTAAAGACAAAACCCGACATGGACTTTGAATCATCCTTGTCACTCTGGAAGCTGGAGTCAGCAAAGGCCTCAATCTGGAGGTCTTTTCCGCCATACACCAAGAACATCTCCTTAGTCCTTCTCAGGTACTTGAGAATGTTCTTTACTGCTATCCAATGTTTCTCCCCAGGGTTTGACTGATACCTGCTTACCACACTCAGTGCATAAGCCACATCCGGTCTGGTACACAACATCGCATACATTATAGAACCTACCGCAGAAGCGTAGGGTATAATAGACATGCGATCCCTCTCCAAATCAGTCTTGGGAGACATCTCTTTGGAAAAGGTGATCCCGTGACAAGCCGGTAGATTACCGCGCTTGGAATCTTCCATACTGAATCTCTTCAGTATGGCGTCGATGTACCTGGACTGCGAAAGTCCTAATATCCTCTTGGATCTATCACGGTAGATCCGGATACCCAGAATGTATGAGGCATCACCCAGATCTTTCATGGAGAACCTGTGTGACAAGAACCCCTTGACAGATTGTAGCATAGGAATGTCATTTCCTATTAAGAGAATGTCATCCACGTATAAAACGAGGAATACTACAGTTCTCGCTACAAATCTACAATAGATGCATGGTTCATCTGGATTTTTGATAAAGCCAAATTCCTTGACCGTCTCATCAAAACAGATGTTCCAACTCCGCGATGCCTGCTTTAGTCCATAAATGGACTTAAGCAACTTGCACATCTTTCCGCTGCTCCCACTCTGAATGAAACCCTCTGGCTGATCCATATAGACACACTCTTCTAAATGTCCATTTAGAAAAGCTGTCTTTACGTCCATCTGCCAAATCTCATAATCGTGGAAGGCAGCAATGGCAAGAAGGATCCGAATGGATTTCAGCATAGCTACTAGAGAAAAAGTTTCGTCATAGTCCAAACCAGGTCGCTGTCGAAAACCCTTTGCAACCAGTCTAGTTTTATAGGTCTCAACCTGTCCATCTACACCAATCTTCCTTTTGAAGATCCACTTGCATCCTACGGGTTTTACCCCATCTGGAGCAATGTCCAACGTCCATACTTTGTTGGTGTACATGGACTCCATTTCGGTCCGCATTGCATCCATCCATTTTACCGAGTCGACGCTCTGAATGGCTTGCTGGAAGCTAGTAGGCTCATCACAATCTATGATGCAATCCTCTCTATCCCCGTCAATGAGAAAACCGTAGTATCTCTCGGGCGGATGAGACTGCCTACTACTGCTGCGGAGTGGCGTGGGAATGTCTTGATCTTTAGAACCCTCTGGTTCAACTAAGCTTTCAGTAATAGCTTATGGTTCTGGAATTTCTTCCAGTTCTATTGCGCTCCCACTTATTTCTTTTTCTAAGAACCGATGTTCCAGAAAATGGGCATTACGAGAAACAAGGACTTTTTGTTCCTCTGCGTAATAGAAAAGATACCCCCTGGAGTTCTTTGGGTATCCCACAAACTTGCACAGTACTGAGCGTGCCTCGAGCTTGTCCGTATGCTGCTTTTTGACATAAGCTGGACATCCCCAAATCTTTAGGTATTGAAGATAGGGTTTCTTCCCACTCCATAACTCATATAGTGTGGTAGACACAGTCTTAGTGGGAACTCGGTTCAAAAGGTATGCAGCTGATTCTAGCGCATATCCCCAGAACGATCGCGGCAACTCAGCGTTACTCATCATAGACCGTACCATATCCAATAGGGTTCGGTTCCGTCTCTCCGATACACCGTTATGTTGCAGAGTGTATGGAGTAAGATGAGAGAGAATTCCATTCTCTTTTAAGTAACCCAGGAACTCGGCACTCAAGTATTCACCACCTCGATCAGATCTTAGTGCCTTGATACTTTTGCCTGTTTGTTTTTCTACTTCATTCTTATATTCCTGGAACTTTTCAAAAGCTTCGGATTTATGCTTCATTAATAAGACATGTCCGAACCTTGAGAAATCATCCGTAAAAGTAATGAAGTAAGAATACCGCTTCGCGCATGTGTAGACATTGGACCGCACACGTCGCTTTGTACGAGTCCCAAGAGCTCGCTCGCTCTAACTCCGTGTCCAGTGAACGTAGTCTTTGTCATCTTTCCTTTGAGACAGGATTGACAAGTTGCATACGATTGATATTCGAACGGATCCAAATATCCTTCTGTATGTAACTTAGTCAACCTTCTCTCACTGATGTGACCCAGTCTACAATGCCATAAGAAAGTTTTATTGATTTCTGGAGACTTTCTTTTGTGTGTATTCTGGACATTGAAAATCTGTGGTTGGTTTAATACGTATATACCGTTGTTCAATGTACCTGACCCAATCAAAACTTGATTAAGATGAATGTTCACTACATTACTTACAAATGCAAATTCATAACCTTCTTTAGATAATAAAGATACAGAAATGATATTACAGGTTGCATTTGGTACATAATAACAACTACGCAAAACCAAAAAGTATCCATCCGACAATCCCAGCTGATAGTCCCCCACGGCCTCAGCATCCATGCTAGCACCGTTTGCAACTCTGAGGGTCATGTCACCTGCCTTCAAAACTCTACGCTTTCTCAACGCCTGCAAAGAATTACAGATATGAGATCCTGATCCGGTATCCAATACCCAGGATGTAGAGTTTATTGATAGACAGTTTTCAATAACATATACACCTGAAGCTGAAGCTGCAACTCGCTTCAAATCCTGTGTTCTGGCCTTCCAAGCCTTGCAATCCTGTTTCCAGTGAACACTTTTGTGACAATAGAAGCATTCTTCCTTCCCCACCAGTTTTCCCGCTATCTTTGTTGCTTTTCCTTTTCCCTTCGTATCCACTTTACCGACACCGCCTCTTGGTTTGGCGGGGGCTTTCTTCTTCTTACCCTTGGCTTTCGCCCTGGATCTAGAAGAGGAAGATCCTCCTACAAACAAAGTGGATGTCTCCCTACCCTTCTGTAGGGTGCCCTCAGCACTCCTCAACATGTTCAGAAGTTCGGAAAGTTCAACCTCCTTTCCTTGCATGTTGAAGTTAAGAATAAACTGGGCGTAAGTGGAAGGAAGGGACTGGAGAATCAAATCAGTATAGAATTCATTCTCCAACGTGGTCCCTAGGTCCGCGAGCTCCTCTATGTAGCCAATCATCTTAAGCACGTGTTCCGCTACCGATGATCCGACGGCCAACCTTGCCGAAAACAACTTCTTTGACACTTCGTATCTTGCGATACGAGACTGCTCTCCATACAGTTCTTTTGTATGAAGAAATATGGACTCTAGGTCCATATTCTCGTGCCTCCTCTGATGTTCGTTGTCCATCGAAGCTAGTACGAGGCATTTGGCCTTCGCGCAATCTATTTCCCAGGTCTTGTAGATTTCCCTATCTACGACACTGGTTTTGGGACCTGGGACAGGGGGAGCTTTGGTGGTAAGGACATACCCCAACTTGTCATAAGTGATTGCCATCTTGACATTCCTGAGCCAATCTTTGTAGTTTGGCCCTGTCAATATGTTTTTATCTAGTAATAACTTAAGTCCAGTCATGTTGAATGGTCGCTGCAATTAGGAGAGAGAAAAGAAACACTTTAGCATGATGCTCTTGCAAGTTTAGAGTGGTTTTTAGTTTGTCTAAACTGGATGGCTCCCACTGTCTCTCGAATCCATTCTCAAACCGTAAAGAAAGGATTAGTCAGGATCAATCTCACCGTACAATACTTGCTTAACCGTTCAGCCAGGCCAATGTCGGTACTTCGAGGGAGGTTTTCCAACGCTTTCGCGAAGTTCCTTAATTAAGTAACCTCTTTTCCCTGTGGGCGTAGCCCCGCTAACACCTTTCTAGACACCTACTAAGTTTATAGCATTGATCGTTAAGTGGGAGTTTTCCCGAGGAGTAGCATATACTCACAGTAGGATCGGGATCCAAATATCATCGCGTGATAAAACCGAAGGAATCCTACCAGAATTAGCACACTCCAAATGGTATGCAGCGCTAGCAAGTTTCGGTACTTATGAAACTCCCGATGTGGATTTTTGCCCCATGCTCTTATAACCTTGGCGTGATGTCAAAATGTCATAAGTCACATGTCAAGTACTTCCCATCATTATCCCGGTTAATTTGAACCCACCCGTACCTACCCTTGACGTAGGCCAAAATGGCAGTACGACTGTCTCAAACTAACGCATTCTATCTATGCAACAGATAAATATCCGGCAGCTACCAATCACTATGCCTTGGCGTGAGGTCAAAATACATAGCTTGAATACTACCGAATATTTAACTGAAATGATGGAGGGCTACGGATGGTTTTGGCGAAACCGTGAACGTAGTGAACTTGATATAATCGATGGAACGAGATAGCTTTTAAAAGGGGTGGTTCAAGCTCCGCATTTAAAAGTTTAGTTTTGAAAAGAACCGAGTGGTTTTCAAAGTGTTCCAATCGACTTTTACTGGGTTTATTTTCTTGCATTAGTTCTTTTAATGCGTCCCATCATTTAATCCTACCATTGCAGAAAACAACCAAAATATGACGTACGCTTATGCCATTTGCATTCGCCACGGGGCCCCGTCATCACCCGTTAGGTTACTTAACTAACGACAGAGCGGGGGCTGGGCTAGCGCGGCTGTAAAACATAAGCAACGCCTAAATAGTTATCATATATAAATATATAGCAATGATAGACATTACAGATCACAGATGAATACATTGGATATACTAGGAATCCGCAATCCGTTCGAGCCTGCAACGAAAAGCGGATTACACGGTCGCGGTGAATAGCCAATACCCCACCCAAGACCCCTACGGGTGCGGCAAACTACCCGCCAAGTACCCGAAGCGAAGCAACCTCCCTCACCACCGTGAGTAGGCCACTCGGCACTTCGAGATACCCGGTAGTTTGTGCACCCCCTCCATGGGTCTATCCTAGGAGCAAAACAGTAAAAAGAATTATACAATGACGGCTACAACCCAGACCCGGTTGTGCGGCCATACAAATAATATTATTACATCAATTTACATATTACAATGAATGAAAGAAAAAGCAACACTCATCTCACATCCACCCCGGCTATTCATCCGTGACAATCCAACCCATTCATATACACATACCATCATCAATCACAGATCACAGATATGTATAACCCCGACTAATCGACATATAGCGATTAGCCGACGTTCAATACATATAAACATCACAGATATAACCTTTTAGTCAAAGTGTATTGAAGTTCGGAAAAAAATACGGATTTATAGGCCCCCAAAAACAAATTTCTATTCTGGAAAACCTGGGCACATATAAACCATCATAAAAATCCTAAAACCAATCCAGAAATACACTGCACCAAACTCGACCCAGTGAAGAGCCAAGACGGCCGCGGTTGCGCGGCAATAGCTTGCTATTGCCGCGGAACCGCGGCTCTTTGGTCGAATCACTGGATCGTTTTTGGTGTCTTTCTTCACAAAACCCTGAGATGATTTTTGGAGTATAATTTATTTTGTTTTGAACAGAAAAAAAATTAACAGAAACTTAGGGTTTTGAAAACTCGGTTTTTCGATTTTTCCGATTCGAACTTCGATACACTCTACTACCTAGCTAGTTTATGTTTAGTTAGGCTCTGATACCACTGTAAGTCCACGTTGCCCACCCAGGTACTTGCGGGGAGGCGGAAAACGGAATAAAAATCGAATTTTTATGAGCTTAGGCAACATGGACTAGACTATGAAGGATCTTTGCTAAACAAAAACAAGCTAAAGCTAACTAGAAACTAGCTAAGTGCTAGAAAGGTTATACCTTGGGCTTTATGTCCTTCTCTCCTTGCTCCTTGGAGTGGTGGAAGGAGGTCACCTTAGTCGTCTTCTCACGTCGAAGAAAGATCCACCCGAAAGCCTCGACCTTTGGCTTCAACTCCAAGCTAGGAGTAACTAGGGTGCAAGAAGTGCTAATCTTTGAACCCTAGATGAGAGTAGAGATTATCAAGAAAGGGTTTTTCTCAAGCTCAAGTGTTTCTCAACACATGAGAGGGGAGAGCTTGAGGGAGAGGAAGAACAAGAGAGAGAGAGTGAATAATAGAATGAGAGAAAAATAAACCATTCTCACATATATGTGTGAATTATTGTAATTAGATAATTAGTTAGATAATTGTCATGGTTAATCAAGACATGACCATTATCATTTCATTTTTAATGCAAATTGAAAGGATCAAAGAGCATCTTCCAAATGAAATGATGATGGTCAAAGTGTCAACCAAGGTCAACAAGTCAAGGAGGTCAAATGGTCAACAACCATAACCATGCACAATTATTTAAACTAATATCAATTAACCATAATACACACATAAGCATTAGGGTTAATAAAATGACAATAGTCATTAACCCTAATCAAAGTCCTCTCCCTCTGTCTCAGGCAACTGTGCATACGTACCCGTATTCGTGATCCGAGGAACACGAATACAAAGAGAAAAACCAATCCCAAATCATATTCTAGGATCCGGCTTAAACCAAAGCCCGCTAGTATAAGCTGTCCGGACAGCAAACGTGCACAAGTGCGCGGATGTGAATGAACCCTGTCGCAAAACCATGCGACCTCTACCCATTTTGCCTAAAGGCGAATAGCTCTCTGTGTGGGACTCTAAAGACTCGACACTACGCTGGCAGTGGGTTTAACCACAGACCGCAAGCGGCACTAGCTGTACGTAACGGTCCCCAGGTAGATATCGATAAGAAGACTGACGAGGTGAACCCCATCTGAACTCCTACCGAGCCTGTATGTGACAGTCTCCGTACAGTCCGGTCTGTTCGTCTGATACATCGCATGGCGGGCCTAGGGGGGCGGTGAACGTCAGTCCCCTAATAGCGGTACAAGTCGTGTCGGAGTGTAGCCCAGAATACCCTGAGATAACACTGGAAACCTACCAGTATATCTCGCTTGCCCTGGCCAGGGACTACTCGTGTAATGTCTCTCCTGGACATAGCGCGATGTCAACCCCTAATACCGGGAGAGACGAATCCTGTCTAACCGTCACTGCCTCCAAGCGCTACGGGACTGCACCCAAAAACTACCTGTTTGCACGACTCCTTTTAGCCGTGGTAGGGTAGCAATCAAAGTGCAGTGGGAACACACTCGAGGCGAAGTGACAGTGTCAAGTCAGCGGACTAAGCTGTACTCATGTCACCTGGGAACTGATAACTGACGATAGGTATAATACCAACCAACAGTTCCCGACGAGTCCTGTTCAGTGTACTCGTAACCTAACGAGCACCCGCATACTATCTCAAGTACGACGTACTGACGGCTGTGGGACAGACCGTCTCCCACACTGGGATGAGAAGCGCATACGCTAGTCTACTCCGGAGTATCGATGCCCTGTCTCAATAGTCCAACGACTAGGGACCTGTATAAGGATGTGCTTATAGATCACCCAGCTCCCACGAGTGTGAGCGCCATCACAACGCTGGTAATCAAGTAAAGATCCTAAGGGCTCTACTAATATGTATATCAGCAATATACTAAAAGAAACACATGCACATATTAAAGCAGAGACAAACCAAGTAGCATACTACCATTTCGAGCAAGATTGTATATACAACTGTGAATATCCCAAGCTTCCATTAAGTAATATACAAACTAGTATGATACAGTAATGGCCTCTAGGGCATATACACTAACATATATCCGCATTTCACGGATTTGGGATTTGGCTCTCGGTTATCTGTATACCGCCGAGTCATGGAACTGGGAGTTTCCGCTGTTCCGCTTTGCTTGATATTGTGTCTGCTGGGACAAATGTTGAGATGATTTCCAGGCTATCTGTGACTCATCGAAATCTGGCTTCTTCTTCTGATGAAACCTGGGAGAGAAGGAGTGCGATTCCTTCTTTGTTTGCGCCCCTGGATTGTATACAGGGATTGATGTAACATCACCTGTAGGGCGTAAATTTCATTTTTATTTTTATTCTATCTTTTTCCGCTATGCTCTATCATTTCGGCTTTTATATCGCGAAGGTCGCGATTGCCCCATCATTTCGACTATTTTTCGCAGTGCCCAATCATTTCGGCTATTTGTTTTATTTTTACTCGCTATTTTTTATTGCGAGTTGCCCAATCATTTCGGCTATTTTGCTTGCATACATTTTTACTTGCTGATTTTGTCGCAAGTTGCCCCATCATTTCGGCTATTTCGTATGCATGTGTGATTCGCTGGCTTTTCACCGTAAGCTTGGAATTAGAAACCGATTTCGGCATCAGCACCGCAACAACTGGGATATTGCCAGGAGCGAATCATCATTTGCCTCTGTCGACATCGAACAAAGGTGGCTTAGCGAGCAGGGTTAGGGTCCTGTCGCCTAATGCTTTTGACTTCATAAGCCGTAAGGGTCTCACAAAAGTATTTCTCCCTACAAGTCACGAGGATCTCTTAGGTTTGTTTTCTCCTTAGGAATCATGAGGATTCTTAAGTGTATGGCTCCTTGTAAGTCGTAAGGATCTTACAAGAGAGTTTTCCCCTTATAAGTCGAGGGGACTCACAAGGGTTGTTCACCATGCGAACATATCCCTAGTCGTGGATAGGACTTGGTTAGGGAAATGTTTATTCGCGCCCGTGGATTGTATACAAGGGTCAGCATTGAGCCGCTTGTAGATCAATATCGAAGGTTGTGGGGGTTGCTTAAGAACAGGTTCAGGTCTCTGTAACTTAAGACTTTCAAATCTTATGAGCCGTGAGGTCCCATAAGAGAGTTCTCCTTACAAGTCGTGAGGATCTCGCAAGTGTAATTTCTCCTTAGGAATCGTGTGGATCCCTAAGTGTGTTGCCCCTTTGTGATTCGTAAGGATCTCACGCGGGTGGTTTCTTCTTACAAGGTCGAGAGGACCCTGTAAGTTTCTTTTAACGAGGTTGCGCCCTTTCGGGTTTTCACAAACACTCGCCGATAGCCCTGCTGTTTTTACTCACGCAGCCCTTTCGGGTTTTCATCCGTGCCCATTTTGCTTATGGACATACCGTTTTTATTATTTTTTTTATTCTTCCCTTTTTTTCTAACAAGGTTGAGCCCTTTCGGGTTTTCACAAACACTCGCCGGTAACCCTGCTGTTTTTACTCACGGAGCCCTTTTGGGTTTTCATCCGTGCCCATTTTGCTTATGGACATACCGTTTTTATTTTTATTTTTATTATATATATATATATTTATATCAGCTTCGGGATGCTGCGATCTGCCATAGCTTCTTGATATCTCGGTCAACAGCTATTTTTAGGACATAGTGGTCCGTCATTAGTTGAAGCACGTTTCGGTCCGGTGTTAATTTAAGGACGCTTCGGTCCATTAACCAACTACTACTCATAGAGTTTTGGTCTTAGGAAGATAGCAAGCGGACATAGTCGTCGTCATCTATCATTGACCTGGGTCGTAAATCGTTAGGCGTAGTATTTCTTCAGGAAGCGACCGTTTATTGGTCGGAAAGGTCTCTCACCATGCATGGCCATGAGTAGATAACCTCCACCCTGGTAGACCTTGTCTATGATGTTCGGACCTTCATAGTTCGGCTCGAATTTTTCCCGCTTGGCGCGACTGGGGATCATAGGTCTTTTGACCACTAGCTCGAGTTCGCCTTGGCAGAATGTCCTCGGCTTGGTCAATCTTTCATATGAGCGCGTCATCTTTGCTTTATAAGCCTCCAGATTTTGTTGCGCTACGAGCCGGGTTTCATCAAGGGCATCAAGCTCCTCAAGCCGAAGGTGAGCATTTTCTTCGTCCGTTAGCTCGTAATGGACTGCCACTCGTAGAGAGGGTAACTCTATCTCGAGGGGGGTACTGCTTCTGTACCAAATACCAACGCGTATGGCGTTGTGTTCGTGTCCGTCTTGAACGTAGTTCGATACGCCCAAAGAGCTTCTTGCAGTCTATCGTGCCAGTCCTCTTATTTCGGGACACCGTCTTCTTCACGATCTTCGTCAAGGTCTTGTTGAAAGCCTCAGCTAGACCGTTAGCTCGGGGATTATAAACTGAAGAGTATCTCCAGTCTATATTGTGCTGTTGTGCGAAGCGGCTGATTTTGTGGCTTTTGTAGGCTGGTCCGTTATCGGAGATGATCCGTCTCGGAGTTTCAAACCGATAAATGACGTGCGTCTTGAAGAAATGGAGGATATTCTCCATCTTCACTTCCCTCAGCGGTACTGCTTCTGCCCATTTGGAGAAGTAATCAGTCGTCGCCAAAATGAATCGATGTCCCCTGGACGATGCTGGTTCGATGGGGCCGATTATGTCAGTTCCCCACATTTTGAATCGCCAGCTAGCCGCTGTCGGGTATAGTGGATTTGGGTGCTGATGGATAAAGTCCCTATGGATTTGGCACGAATGGCATTGCTTCGCATACTTAAGACAGTCATGAATCATCGTGGGCCAGTAGTAGACCATCCATTTAATTTTTAACTTCATCTTTGGGCCCGCTTGGTGAGAACCGCAGAGTCCGTCGTGATCTTGGACGACTCTCTTCGCCTCTTCAGGTCCCAGGCATCTCAACCACAAAGAGTCAAATGACCTCTTATACAGAGTGTCATTGACGAAGGCGAAAGACAGAGCTCGTTTCATGAGTTGATGTTTTGAGGACGCATCTTCAGGCGTTCGACGGGATTTGAAGTAGTCTATAAAGACTTCTCTCTAAGCCTCAACCTTTTCTTGGTCATTTATTTGCAGGGCCGTCTGCTCAGTCGCTTCCTTTTCCTCAGATGATTCCGGAGATATTTCTGCTGGAGCAAGAACCCGACGGCTTTGTACCACAATTCTTACGTCATCGAGGTTCTCGTCGGCTAGTTCTTTAGCGAGCGTGGCTAATGAATCTGCTTTGCTATTTTCTGCATGCGGTATGCTTTCCAAAGTGTTGGAAGGAATTTGGGTCAACAGTTGCTGCACCTTTTCGCCGTACTTCACCAACTCAGGTTTGGATGTTTGGTAGTCGCCATTTACTTGACTGACGACAAGTTGGGAATCTCCATATATGCGGAGGTTCTCAATTCCCATGTCGATGGCGATCTCGAGGCCTGCTATCAAAGCTTCATACTCGGCTTCATTGTTTGTCCTTGGCTCTGTCAAGGAGAAAGCAAAGCGCAATATCCCTCCTTGTGGGGTCACGAAGTTAAGGCCTACCCCTGATTTGAATATAGGCGTGTTTTGTTTGCGCTTCTTCATGGAAGATGCTCCATAGAAATAAAGTTCCCACCAAGTACCACTTCCGTCGATCGTGTCAAACGCATGTTCGTCTGGAAGTTCGCAATTCAAGGGAGAATCGGCCGGTATCGGATGTTCAGCGACGAAATCGGCGATGGCCTGGCCTTTCACTGCCTTAAGAGGCTGATAAGTTATTGAGAACTCCATCAAGAGCAAGGCCCATTTAGCGAGCCGACCTGTCAATATGGCCTTTGACATCAAATATTTGAGAGGGTCCACCTTCGATATGAGATGGATTTCATGCGCCAATGCATAGTGCCGGAGTATCGTTATCGCGAAGATCAACGCCAGGTAGTGTTTTTCGATGGGAGAATAATTGCTTTCAGTCCCCAGCAGAACTCGACTCAAGTAATAGAGAGATCTTTCTTTCCCTTGGTCGTTTTCTTATGCCCACAGCGCTCCTAAAGAACCTTCGAGAGCTGTTGTATAAAGAATGAGAGGCTTTCCCTTGACCGGAGCAGCTAGCACCGGCGGATTCTGCAAGTATTGCTTGATTTCGTCCAGCGCGTCTTGGCATTTGTGATCCCAGACGAACGGGGTCCCCTTTTTCGTCAGGTGACTTTAAGGGCGGCACTTGCCAGAGAGATTAGGACTATAAATCGCCGGATATACGCGAGCTTCCCTTGGAGAGATCGCAATTGTTTGAGAGTCCTTGGCGGGGGCATTTCCATGATCATCTTGATCTTTGACGGATCAATCTTGATGCCTCGGTGTCGGACGATGAATCCTAGGAATTTGCCTGAGGACACCCCGAATGCGCAATTGAGAGGGTTCATCTTCAAGTTGTATTGCCGAAGACGTTGAAACACGATCTTCAGATGCTCGAGATGTTCCTCGTATGATTTGCTTTTCACCACGAGGTCGTCGATATAACATTCGACGATTTCATGTATAAGGTCATCAAAGATCTTCGTCATGGCCCTCTGATAGGTGGCACTGGCATTCTTCAGACCGAAGGGCATCACTTTGTAGCAGAATATACCTAAAGGGGTCCGGAACAAGGTGTGCTTCTGGTCCTCGGGATGCATCTTTATCCGATTGTATCCTGATGATCCGTCCATGAAAGAGAAGACTTTATGAGTGGACGTATTATCTATCATCAGCTCGGTGACCGGTACTGGGAAATCATCCTTCGGGCAGGCTTTATTGAGATCCCGAAAGTCCACAAAGATGCGCACCGTCCCATTTTTCTTCATCACTGGGACAATGTTGGCGATCCAATCAGGGTGCTGAACCTCTTGGATGAAGCTGGAGTCGATCAACTTCTTGACCTCGGTGTTGATGCTCATCTCAAGCTCGAGCCGCATTCTTCTCGGTGCTTGTTTGATCGTCTTGATGTCCGGGGATATCGTTAGTTTGTGGACCGCGTTCTCTGGATCTAATCCTGGCATCTCGGAATAGTTCCACGCGAAGCAATCCTTATGCTGCATAAGAACGTCCTTTAGCATAGCCACCCTCTTTTCAGACAACAGTTCACTGACGAATGTCGGCCGCGGGTCATTTGCCATCCCCAAATCAATTTGCTTGAGGTTATCTGCAGTGGTATGTATTCCATCTTCCAGCTCTTTTGGCGCCGGTGGAAACTTTGAGATCACCTTGTCATCATTGTTTTCGAAGCACCATGGGAGGTCATCCATATTCTCGGGCTCTTCTTTTGATATCGTTATCATATGAAAGTACGAGCTCGTTTCCCGAACCGATGTTGATCTGATTCCAGTCTCGCGGATTTAGGTTCATGTTTTTGCGGTGGAGTTATTCTCCAACTGTCAGATAGAGCGAACTTTCCGAGCTGATACCGATCTTCGACCCAGTTCTTGAAGGTGAAGCAGTCTTCGAGAGGATGTCCTATTGCCCTATGATAAGAGCAATAGTTTGGGTGTGAGACTTCGCCTGTTTGTTCGGGGTGCTTGGACTCCAGGAGGATAATCATTTGATATTTTATAGCGAGGTCAAAGTATCTTCTTTGTCTTGTCTTGAGGAAAAGAGTATGCTCGACACATATTCTTCATAAGGGACAAATCCGGACCGCTCGATTCCCGATCGCGTGACTTATTGGTCCCGCTTTGTTGCTGTTGAACGCCTTTTCCGCTCTTCGACTTGTTTCTGCCTCTGCGTCGGGCCTTTTTTACAACAGGTTGACAGGGAGGGGCATTTTCATTTTTCACCGCCTGTTGGAGAAGGCGTTGCGTCCTGGCTTTCTCGTAGATGGCCATTTCTCGATTATGGTCGTCTAAGACTTTTTGACCAGCTTCCCTTATAAGCTTGTCCATTTGTTCTTCAAACGACAGACTGGGCATTTTCACGTCGGGGACTTTTTCTGGTTCGGGATTAGCACTTTCCCATTGAGCATCTCCTTCTTCATCAAAGTCATGTACGACATAGCAGTCGCGGAGTAGCTCCCGTTTCTTGGACCGAACATATCCAACCCCGATTGCTTCCATTCTCCCGTTGGGCAACTTGCGCTGAGTTCCGGGAACGTTCCAGACTCTGTCATAGAACTTGGCTTTTCGAACGGTTTGTTTGAAGGGTATCCATTAGCGCCTCAATAACCTTTTCAAGCCTTATGTATAATATCTAGGCAGACGGATGGGATGGAGCTTGTCAAGTGTAGAATCCGCGCCGTGCCAGATTTCTTTCTCCACTTTGGTTTCCCTGGAGCTGTAGAATAGGATCGCCTTTTCGCCTTCTCGCCTGGGAGGGACATAGAATGTCTGCAGCTCTTCCATACTGTAGGTATCAAGCGTGTCTAGTTCTTTATGATGTTTGGGCGAAACCATGGCAACTTGCAAACTTTGTTCTTCATCGATGAATGTTCGTATTGGAGGCCGAGCAGAGAATATAGCATGGACCTCATCTTCCGAGTCCCTGCCAAAGATCAACATGGGAGCGGACGGTCCTGGCTTGGTGTACTGTGGTGGGCCTGAATAAACCATCTCTTCCTCTTCCTCAGTATCACTCCCGAAGACGGGAATGGTGGTGATAGATTTGTTCTCTGGTTTATGACATCTCTCCGTGTCATCAAAATCCGGTAAGAAATATTTTGCATCTTCATACTTGCGGACTTCGTTTACGGAGAATGGATTCAGCTCTCCTGTTATGGTATACTCGAGACTATCCTTAAAGTATTTCATACACTGATGTTGTGTAGAAGGGATGATATTGTACTCGTGTAACCAAGGCCGGCCGAGCAAAGCGTTATAGCATGTCTTGGCTTCAATGACATGAAATTTAATGTCTGTGACAAGCAGCCCGAAGCGTAATGTCAATATCACAGAACCGAGAGTCCGCGATGACTAGGAATCAAAACCAGAGATGGTGATTTTATCACGAGCGAGATGCTGGACGCTCATGCAGATTTCCTTCAACACTTGTAAGTTGAGGAGATTGACGGAAGACCCACTGTCGACCAGGATTTTGGCTATCTTTATATCGTGGCAATACCTTGAGATATAGAGGGGACGGTTGTGCTCGCACGTCCTGAGGAGGAGGTCTTCATCGCTGAAGGTGATATCGGCTGTGTGTACTTCCTCCAGTTCGTCCTTCATCTTTTCTTCAGCGAGAAAAGATTGGAATTGCTCTGGCTTTTGTAGCGCCTTGATCAGTGAATCTCTCGCTTCTTTGGATAGTAAAAGGGCGTCGAGAATACTGAGCTGCGAGGGCAATTTCCTCAAGTGCGCTAGAACGTTATAGTCCACCTTATTCTTCTTTGGCGGGTCCTTGGCAGTCAATTCTTTCATGACTTGGTCATCGAGAGCGGTATCCTCGGAGACCTTTTCTTTTCCCTTATCTTTTTTACTCGTGGATCCAAGATTCTTTTCTGGAAGCGTGCGATTGCGCAGCTGTATGTTTTCACAGGCCTTCGATTCTTCCTCCTTCCCTAATGCGGATTCTTTAAAGAGGGGGCCAAGAGCCATTTCTTCATCAGAGTCGCTTCTGAAAGTGAGAATTTGCGATCCCCCGATGTTGACCATGCGACAGTTACCGGTATCTCTTTTATGCTCTTCGGTCGCACTTCTTTGCTCCCGCTGAGTTTTGCGTTTCATCAGCTTAAAATGTTGCCGGTGAGCAACATATCCCTACCACCATCTTTTAAAAGCATTGCACTCCTCGGTGGGGTGCGAAATCTTTTGATGATATGAGCAGTAGCTAGGATGCATCTTTGCTTCACCGGGAGGGTTTCCTTCGGAGGGCGGTAGCTTCATTCCCATTGATACGGCTTTAGCAAACCTTTTCCTCGTCTTGAATTTGTTTTTATCCGCAATGGATGTCTTTTGATTTGGCAGGAGTGTCTTGACTTTTCCGTCCAGTTGCCGGCGTTTGGCTCTTTCAAATATGGCCGTCTCGCGCTCCCGATCAGCTTTACTTTTCAGGAGAGCTTTGTTGAGGAATGTGTCGATCATTTCATCTGACGGCCCCAGAAGTTCTAGTTCAGGGTCTGCCCCCGGTTTCTCTATGCAAGGAGTTCCTTCATCGTCTATCGACGAGTGAGAAATCATATGGCAACTTGCCACATATTCCTCAGATCCATCCAACGCGTCTTCTCCATCATCTTCGTTTTTAAGAACGTGGCTGAGGAACTCTTGGAGCGTGATTGGAGTCCGCGCCTTTGTAACATTTCTAAAAAATAAAATATTATTTTTAGGAATTTTCATAATTTAATATTAAATTTTAATGAATATTTTAATATTTCGGTATAATTAAATACCGATAAATGGGAAAAATTATGGAAAAATTATGGGAAATTCTAAAATAAGGTATTTTGTGGAAATATGCCATTTGTAAGTTTTTATGGCTAAGTATATGCTATTTTAGTGTTAATCGCGATTAAAAATCGCAAATTGGATTTTTAGCTTTTGTGCAAAAATGTGCACATATCATTTCCACACTTATCACACTTGTTTCATGTTTTGGATTCATGGTAGCCTAGGGTTAACCATGTTTACATGACCATGATGATTTAACCCATTTGGTTAAGCTAATTGGGTTTAATTAAGGGCTTTGGTTTTAAATTTGATTAGGGTAGGGGTTGACTAGTAGGTAGGTGAGAGAGAGAGAGCCTTAATGGTTGAGCATTTATTTGGAGAGAGAGAAAGGAGGCTCCAAGGTTATGTCACCTCCTCTTCATTTCAAAACTTTTCACACACATCTTTCAACTCCCTCTCACACCTACACACACACATCAGCCAACATCAGCACAACTTCAGCCCCAATTTTTATCAACATCAGCTGCAACAACATCATTCAAAACTACACCAACACAAATACTTCAACTTCAGCACATTTCAGCCACCCAACAGACATCAGCTGCATCAGCAGTAGCACCATCATTAGCAACAGCCACACCAGCCCCAATATCACAAACCACAACATCACCACACCACCACAACCACACCAACAAAAACAACATCATAAGCCACAGCTGCTGCTGCTACAACTTCAGCAACAACAAATAACAACAGCAGCAGCTTCAGTCCAGAAAACAGCTTCAGCACCAACTGCAACAGCAACACCACAGCAGTAGAAGCAGTCCAGTAGCAGCAACAGCCCCTTCCTCCTTCCTCCTTCTTCCCTTCTCCTTCATCCTAGGACCCCCTTGAGGTATAATCTCGCAACCCAACTCTTTTCTTGCTCAGTTATAGGTAGTTGGCTGAAATTTAGTGTTTATATTGTGATTAGTGCTAGTTTAGGCAAATTTGAGTGAGACTTGACCGAGTGTTGGTTTTGAATGTTGGTATAGCCTTATTAGGTGCGTTTGAGACAAGTCAACCCCAGAAAACCCACATTTTAAGTTAGTTACCTGAAAGTTTTGACTTGGCGTATTTTAACGATTTTGTCGACTTTCTAGCCTTTCTGAAAACTGCCAACAACCGGGACCTCCTAAAATAATTTTGACTTGGCAGTAAGATATACAGGCAGATAGAAACCAACACCCAAAACCCTAGACCTCACCTCATTTCCATGGCCGCAGATATATTCTCCCTGGCCGCAATTTGCGGCCAGAGCAGGGGGAAACCCCCTCGTTTTTGGTGCACGGCTCTTTTACCTATAAACTTGACCCTAGGTATGTCTAGTTTTGTCTGATTCCAATCAGGGTAGAATCTGGGTTGATTTTCTTGAGTTGGCGCATGATTTAGACTTGTTTTAGCATGGATTTTGGTATTGGGTGATTCGTTTCTGTCAGGTGGCGTTTGAACGCCAGCGGCAGAGAGTTATTGGCTGTGTTTGCACGCGAGGCTACAGGTTTTTACCTATGAGCGTAGCGTGTACCGTTTTGGTTTCCGACATGGTTTTCATGTGCTTAACCATTTGTGATATTCTTGTCGGTACCCACATGACATCGAGGCGTTGGAGATTCAAATGGCGACATCGGCATCGGCACGCATAAAATAAGTGAGTAGATTTATATCTACGGGGAGAAGTCGGGTGGATGGCGTATAGCACCCCCGCAGTCCAATGTCTAGTGTACTATATATATAATATATATATATATATATGATAGCTTATGTGTGACTTGATTGTTTAGGATGTGTTAGGTTTACTATGCATAGATTACGGTTAGAAGTAACTAGTGTAGCTCCTAGTTGCGAACCCTAGAATAGGTTTACACCCACACGCACACACGTGCATATTTGCTATGTTTATACCGTGATGATGAGGATATTAGAGGACATTGGAGATGAGTCGATGAGATTGGGCATAGAACCGTGATATCGGTGATGTGATGTGATTTGTATTTGGGATACGATATGTAATTTTTAGCGGGCCTTTGGACGTGTGTTTCATACACGCATTCATACTTATATAGATGGTATCGACTTGTACTAGACTTAGATCAGTACCCCAGTGTCACGACCCGAAAGAGCACGTGACTGGCCCTTGAACCATATGAAGTCTATAGGACTCCATCTGATCCAAGTAAGCCAAAAGCCGAGAAATTTAAAACCATATTAAGAGTAAAGAAACATATCTTGTAAATTATTTTCCCTTGAGGCATTTTATCTAACACTTACTACGCATAAACAAAGAGCACAACCCACGCAAGCAATATAATATACAACGCCGAAGGACGAGGATCAAACTCAAAAAAAACTGACTATAACATGAAAACCTTAACACTACTAAGCGCGACTCTAAGGTCGAAATAATACATCACTAGTGTCTGAGTCTGAAACAATATATAAGTCTTGGTTGATGGAATTTCTAGATACAATGAATAATACATGTACAATGGCGGTTCTGATACAAAGAACCTACCTACCAAGCAAATCACCCGCAAAGGAAAGCAGTGTGCCAGAAATGTCGCTATAGAACCTGTACGGCAAACCTGCAAGAACTGTGGAACAACGGGGGTGAGTTGCCAACTCGTGAATAGAAAATATCTACAAGCAGAAATCGAAAGCAAGACAAAATCCTAGGTCAATACGATCAGTATATAATATAACCCTCAAATGAATAAGTCTGAAGCATAGTAAAGTAGCAATGTAACATCTAAACATAAGTGTAGTGCCAAGAACTCGTGCCAGTGCCTCACGTAATAACATATCATAAATATGATATATGTATGCGGTAAAATGAAAACAAAAGATATCATGAATGAAATCATCAGGAAATCAATGTCGAGCATCGACGGAAACTATATATCTCAATATCAAGTGAATCCCATCTATCGTGTATCCGACATGTATGCAACATCCATGAAGGTACTCTATCAGGTACTACTAATATATGATGCACTGCATATAAAATAAATGTGGGGTAGGGGAGATATAATATACCATCGGCCATAAAGGCTCCTCTCATAACGAGCACATAGGCTCCTTTCATATATCGGGCATTCGTCAGTCTGGGTCAGCCCCCATTCTCATATATCGGGCATCCGTCAGTCCGGGTCAGCCCCCACTCCCATATATCGGGCATCCGTCAGTCCTGGTCAGCCCTCACTCTCATATATCGGGCATCTGTCAGTCCGGGTCAGCCCTCACTCACAAATATCGGGCATCCGTCAGTCCGGGTGAGCCCTCTCTCAATATATCGGGCATCCGTCAGTCCGGGTCAGCCCTCTCTCAATATACCGGGCATCCGTCAGTCCGGGTTAGCCCTCTCTCAATATATCGGAATGCATATATAAGTTTGCATAGATCATGATGATGATATATTAAGTAAGTGTATATATATATATATCGGCGTCCCATACCACTAATATATATGTATACTATGGGTTTACATATATATTTCAGCATCCCATACCACTGATATATATATGCAGGAGTAAAACAATCCAGAAACATCATATGCAACCATATCACAGTGCGAAATCCATGAATTATAATACATGCAACATGAAACACTAATATGAGCATGGAACTTTGTAAAGGCATATGCACAAGGAATATGAATCAATAACATATAAGCATGCAATGCAATGCGAGCCGTAGAGTGAATAGTAAATGAATAGTAATGCAGCTTGCCATTTGAAATAAGTATGACTCGGATCTAGTCTAACATCTACTATGCAAACTACAGATCTAAGTATCAGGTCAACCGGGAAGGGTATGGAATCCACCTAAATCTGAGTCGGTATATATATATATAGTCGGTGATCCCACCTCAATAGTAATGCGTACGATACAGTATATCATATGGCATCCTCAAGTCATGAGTGCGGATCTATCATCAACATAAAGCTCGTACGGTAAATCGTCGTACGACATCCCAATAGTTGGGTATGGGTAAATATCACATTCCTCTCATCAAGTATCAGGTATCATTATCATCATATCACATAATCTGGGGTACTGATCTAAGTCTAGTACAACTGATACTATCTATATTCTGCGTGTGCAAGCACACGTCCAAAGGCCCGCTAAAGATCACATGTCGTATCCTAAATACGAATCATATCAAATCACCGATCTTGCGGCACAATGTCCAAAATCATCTACTCATCTCCAATGTCATCCAATATCACCATCACACCGTGTAAGTATAAAGAATATGTAAGGGTGTGCGTGTAGGTGTAAATCTATTCTAGGGTTCGCGACTATGAACTACACTTGTTTACTTCTAACCCTAAACTATCCATAATATACCTAACACAATATCCATGACACACTATAACTATCATACAATATAGTATATCAACTATGGACTGTGGGGTACTATACGCCATCCACCCGACGTCCCCCTGTAGATATAATCTACTCACATTGCGTCTTCATTGTCGACGTCACCACGCGTTTGCTTGTCGTCCCGAAGGCTGCATGGGGTACCTACACATTAACATATCGCAAATGCGTATCAAAACCAATTCCGAACTAAAACGGCATAGGAATCTCAAAACGATACGCTAAGATCTATAGGTTAGAACCTATGGACAACGCCTTCCAAAACCATCAACAACCCTTGATATCGTCGTTTAAACGCCAAATAGTCGAGGTAAAACACAAAACACAAATTCAGAATTAAAAATACGGAATACGGAAACACGAATCCAAAACAGCAACTAAGGAAATAGGCTCCAGATTTCACCCTAGGTCAAATTAGACAAATCTATATATGCTGGGGGCCTAAACTACATATGTAGGAGCAGCAGAACCAAAACGACCCAATTTGGTGCAGGTCTGGCCGCAATTTGCGGCCAGAGGGAATTAATTGGCGGCCGGGTCATGGAGTTAGGGGCTAGGGTCTTGGTGGTAGCTTCCTGGGTGCCTGCACATGTCACTGTCCATTCAATTTTATTTTAGGATGTCTCGGGTGATAGCAGATCTCATAAAAGCTTCCCAGATTTCATAACTTTTTCGATATCGGTTTCTAAATCCGTATTTCGGGTTTCAACTCTCAGGTTGGGTTCTCAATTCATGCACTAGAGTGTTTACCTAATTTCTATTGAGCTTAATTGCTCACCACAACTCACAATTCCCCCAAATCCTAACTAAGTTTTCCTCAAGTCCACAAAAAGACACAATATCGATATGAAACTAAACATGGGGTATAAGTAATACTAAAACTAAGCTAAGGGTTCAGTAAATATCTCATTTGGCAACTCAAGAATTTTCTTGAGTTGCCCCTAGTGGCCAAAATCTTTGCTTTCTTAGTCCTATGTGTAGATCTCGAGCTTGTGCATATTTTTTGTGAAATGAAGATGGGGTGTTGGTGTAGTTTTCATGGTGATTTGGGGCTAATGAAGAGGGGAGGGAGATGAGGGGCAGCAGCAGCAGCTGAAGGGGAAGAGGGAGAGAGAAAGTGAGTTGAGGAAGTGAAGGGAAATGGCTAAGTCAAAACTACCCCCTCTCTTTTCTCTCTCTCATCCACCTACCACCGTATTATAATCATTTTCCTTTTTCCTTTCTTTTCCCTCAAATTCCTTCTCACTCAAATAGTGAACCCCAAAATAAAATCATGGCAAGAAAAATGCAACACATGTGTAAGAAATGATATGTGCATGTTTTGCACAAAATTGCCCGAAAACCCGATTAGCGATTTTTAATCGCGATTGGCACTAAATTAGCATATAACTAATCATAACAACTTAAAAGTGGCATAATTTTCTAAATTTCCCTATTTAGAATTTTCCATAATTTTTCTCCATTTATCTGTATTTAATTATACCGAATTATTAAAATATTCAATAAAGTAATATTAATTTATAAAATTTCCCGAAAATGATATTTTATTATTTTGAAATATTACAATTTACCCCCCCCCCCCTTAAATAAATTCGGTCCCCGAATTTAAATTTAAACCCCCTAGTACTAAAACATTTCAGCAAAAATCCAAATTGTCGGGACTCCACAAACATCAATCCTAAGACGTATAAGAATACTCCGTGCGTCAGGTGTGCACGGAAAACAAAATCCACATAAGTACCATTCAAGTGCAACGGGTGTGCACTCAACAACTGTCATAGGCAACGTGTGTGCCTGACAGCGAAACCAGGTGCATCTTACATGCACAAGGAAACCCGATTTAGTGCATCTGGTGTGCACCAAAATCGTACCTCAAAACACTAAAGGTGCATCCAATGCTGACAGCGCAAGAAATCTACTTGCCTCTTGCTCACGGTCTGGTGTTTTCTGTCTCTGGGTCCTTATCTCCTCTGCGGATTACCTATCTGGCAATCAATCGGCGGCCCTGTCAGGTGTGCTAACGGGGACGATTCCGTTCTGGCACTTCTATAGTCATGTCTTGGTCAATCCTCACTACCACTTGTAAAGAAGCAAGTCGCTGGCGTCGGCCTCTGGCTCTCTTAATGCACGTGACACATCTGATCCCTAGGTGCAAATATCATTGCAGCAGTGTCCTGGAAGAAGTCCCGCTCAAGGTCTATTCCGATCTTGCCTATGCCGAACTGTACGGAGGCTGGCTCTCTTGCATAATCTCTTCTCACTCGATGGACATCTGTGTCCTCAGCACAACATTTTCTTTGAAATTGATCGCATCCTAACGCCTCTGTAAGTATATCAGGTCTCTAGTCTCAACGGGAGTAATTACAGCTCGTCAGCGTCTCGCACGAACCTCTGGCTCCACTTGTCTCTATCGTCATCCACTATGACGTTACGCCATGCTATCTACGCACTGCACTGTTTTCGGCCACGGTCAATCCAAAGTCTCTCACACGGACTCGAAATCACGTACCCTGTAGCTTCATCGTTCGGTAGAAGATGTGTGGCCGAACAGGTCCCCGGGAATGCGTCCGAACCATCGGAGGAATACTCAATACTCGTCCGTCCTCGATCAACTCGCAACGCATCTGGATAAGGTCCTTTATCCGAACCTGGTCAACTGTCTTGTCGACGATGCTGAACTCTGGCCTGCTGGGTGTGCGCCATATGACCACTCCTGGGTCTAGGTTTTCTCGTATCGTATTCCAGAAAGGTCGTATCGAGGTCTCTTTCAAATCTCATTCCTACCAAATTGCCCGGAAGTCATCATCCATTGCTGAAGCAAATTCTTGTTCTGGAATGGCTGCATACTCGTCGCAACTCCTTCTGGAAGGTATATCCATATACAATGCCTCTGCGTGCGTATCGCATCTCTGATGTCAGCGGAGTGGGACGTCATCGCGTCGAAATCTCTTGCGAACTCTTTACTTCACTCTGCTTCAACGTCGACTGATTTGGACTCGTCTCATCGTGGCTGCACGGACTGCGCTCTAATGGCTATCCTCATATCTGGAGTCTCCCCAGCAGTGTGTCCCATCACATAATATCCGAATGATGTCGAATCATCCGACCGAATCGTCAGACCCTCATAATCCTCCAAGAGATCAACATCTTGGGTACAGTTTAATAGTATCGAGTACATACCACAGCATCAGTAGTCCAGCCGTAGAAGGGCACACCCAAGCCTCACTAATGGCACCGCGGAACTGCCGCAAACACTAAGGTTCAAAGGCTTTCACATGGTCATTAAGTCGAGTTAGGGTTTCATTCTTCTAGAGGGTCCATAGAATCGCTTGCATGTCTTTTCGAATACTTTATACTTGGAAAATGGGCTCCTGACATTCGATCGTCTCAATCGACTCTCAACGAACCTGCACGAAGTCACCTCTAGCTGGAATCATTCTATCTGATGACCTCGCATCGGGGTAGGCGAACAATCCACATGTCCTAATTATTCATCCTTGATGACTAACGACCTTCTATCATCTCATAGTACAACTCGTACCGCAATAGCTCCAACATCCGGGGCAACATCTCGTTGTTCGCAGGAACAACTGGCTCCTTCGTCTGTACGCTGAACAGCACCTCAATCCTCCAGGAAAGGCGATACACTGGCGGTCACCTCTAAATTGGTCTGCTCTAGATCTGAGTAAGACTCTCCATACGGGAAATCATCAACTCAACTGGGCCTGCTACGGCGCATAAATCAGACGAATCACCTTCGTCTCTTAAATCGGGTAGACAAGCTATCATCTGTCTCATATCTGCCTGGAAGCTCCGGCGATCTTAGCTCGTAAGCTCCGGAAGCGACATCCTATCAATCTCAGCAACAGCTGGTCCATCTGTCTTCACGGTAGGCGACATGATAATCTCTAAGGTATGCTATACATCAACAGTCCTCTCTCAACTGACAGCTCTAATAATGGCCCGATCATCCGGTGCAAAACCAAGCACTCGCCTCCACAAGAGGTCACAATCACCAATACTAACTCGAGATGTTCCCATGTCACCAGAAAACACAATGGCCGGCCCTCGTACCAGACGAGCTCGCACTGACCGTAACCCTAGCAGCAGCCCGAACTGCGCTCAAACATGGCGACAGGAACCTCAATCGAGTATCGAAGTGAGCAAATCAATGGCAAGAAAGAGGACAACAGATCCAGAGTGGATACATGATCATAAGAAGGAACAGCATCAACGAAGGTATGATCATGAAACTAATAGAATCGAGGATCTCAAATGGATATATAATTATGGATATGAAGAGAATCACTGATCTCGAAAATATGTACATCCTAAGGTTCCTTAAGCGGAGTAGCGTATCGTAAGTTTGCCGCGGAACATACCCACGGTACGTCACTCTACTTTAGTCACCTATTCCATCAACCAAGGGTCATCCTACGCGACGAAAGTTCGGGTCTAATACCCTCTCGACTAAGTCTAAGTTCCGTAAGGTCAAGCCTAAGTTCCGTATATATATAGACGCTATAGGCTCCATATAGTCAAACTTAGACTCGAACCAAGGTTAACCTAGCACTCTGATACCAACTTTGTCACGACTCGAAAGAGCACGTGACTGGCTCTTGAACCATATGAAGTCTATAGGACTCCATCTGATCCAAGTAAGCCAAAAGCCCAGAAATCTAAAACCATCTTAAGAGTAAAGAAACATATCTTGTAAATTATTTTCCCTTGAGGCATTTTATCTAACACTTACTACGCATAAACAAAGAGCACAACCTACACAAGCAATATAATATACAACACCGAAGGGCGAGGATCAAACTCAAAAGAAACTCACAATAACATGAAAACCTTAACACTACTAAGCGCGACTCTAAGGTCAAAAAAATACATCACTAGTGTCTGAGTCTGAAATAATATACAAGTCTTGGTTGATGGAATTTCTAGATACAATGAATAATACATGTACAATGGCGGTTCTGATACAAAGAACCCACCTACCAAGCAAATCACCCGCAAAGGAAAGCAGTGTGCCAGAAATGCCGCTATGGAACCTGTACGGCAAACCTGCAAGAACTGTGGCACAACGGGGGTGAGTTGCCAACTCGTGAATAGGAAATATCTACAAGCAGAAATCGAAAGCAAGACATAATCCTAGGTCAATACGATCAGTATATAATATAACCCTCAAATGAATAAGTCTGAAGCATAGTAAAGTAGCAATGTAATATCTAAACATAAGTGTAGTGTCAAGAACTCGTGTCAGTGCCTCACGTAATAACATATCATAAATATGATGTATGTATGCGGTAAAATGAAAACAGAAGATATCATGAATGAAATCATCAGGAAATCAATGTCGAGCATCGGCACAAACTATATATCTCAATATCAAGTGAATCCCATCTATCGTGTATCCGATATGTATGCAACATCCATGAAGGTACTCCATCAGGTACTACTAATATATGATGCACTGTATATAAAATAAATGTGGGGTAGGGGAGATATAATATACCATCGGCCATAAAGGCTCCTCTCATATCAAGCACATAGGCTCCTTTCATATATCGGGCATCCGTCAGTCCGGGTCAGCCCCCACTCTCATATATCGGGCATCCGTCAGTCTGGGTCAGCCCTCACTCTCATATATCGGGCATCCGTCACTCCGGGTCAACCCTCACTCTCATATATCGGGCATCCGTCAGTCCGGGTCAGCCCTCTCTCAATATACCGGGCATCCGTCAGTCCGGGTCAGCCCTATCTCAATATACCGGGCATCCGTCAGTCCGGGTCAGCCCTCTCTCAATATACCGGGCATCCGTCAGTCCGGGTCAGCCCTATCTCAATATATCGGAATGCATATATAAGTTTGCATAGATCATCATGATGATATATTAAGTAAGTGTGTATATATATATATATATCGGTGTCCCATACCACTAATATATATGTATACTATGGGTTTACATATATATTTCAGCGTCCCATACCACTGATATATATATGCAGGAGTAAAACAATCCAGAATCATCATATGCAACCATATCACAGTGCGAAATCCATGAATTATAATACATGCAACATGAAACACTAATATGAGCATGGAACTTTGTAAAGGCATATGCATAAGGAATATGAATCAATAACATATAAGCATGCAATGCAATGCGAGCCGTAGAGTGAATAGTAAATGAATAGTAATGCAGCTTGCCATTTGAAATAAGTATGACTCGGGTCTAGTCTAATATCTACTATGCAAACTACAGATCTAAGTATCAGGTCAACCGGGAAGGGTATGGAATCCACCTAAATCTGAGTCGGTATATATATATATATATATAGTCGGTGATCCCACCTCAACAGTATTGCGTACGATACAGTATATCATATGGCATCCTCAAATCATGAGTGCGGATCTATCATCAACATAAAGATCGTACGGTAAATCGTCGTACGACATCCCAATAGCTGGGTACGGGTAAATATCACATTCCTCTCATCAAATATCAGGTATCATTATCATCATATCACATAATCTGGGGTACTGATCTAAGTCTAGTACAACTTATACCATCTATATTCTGCGTGTGCAAGCACATGTCCAAAGGCCCGCTAAAGATCACATATCATATCCCAAATACGAATCATATCAAATCACCGATCTCGCGGCACAATGTCCAAAATCATCTACTCATCTCCAATGTCATCCAATATCACAATCACACCGTGTAAGTATAAAGAATATGCAAGGGTGTGCGTGTGGGTGTAAATCTATTCTAGGGTTCGTGACTATGAACTACACTAGTTTACTTCTAACCCTAAACTATCCATAATATACCTAACACAATATCCATGACACACTATAACTATCATCCAATATAGTATATCAACTATAGACTGTGGGGTGCTATACGCCATCCACTCGACGTCCCCCTGTAGATATAATCTACTCACATTGCGTCTTCATTGTCGACGTCACCACGCGTTTGCTTGTCGTCCCGAAGGTTGCATGGGGTACCTACACATTAACATATCGCAAATGCGTATCAAAACCAATTCCGAACTAAAACGGCATATGAATATCAAAACGATACGCTAAGATCTATAGGTTAGAACCTATGGACAACGCCTTCCAAAACCATCAACAACCCTCGATATCGTCGTATAAACGCCAAATAGTCGAGGTAAAACACAAAACACCAATTCAGAACTAAAAATACGGAATACGGAAACACGAATCCAAAACAGCAACTAAGGAAATAGGCTTCAGATTTCACCCTAGGTCAAATTAGACAAATCTATATATGCCAGGGGCCTAAACTACAGATCTAGGAGCAGCAGAACCAAAACGACCCAATTTGGTGCAGGTGTGGCCTCAATTTGCGGCCAGAGGGAATTAATTGGCGGCCGGGTCATGGAGTTAGGGGCTAGGGTCTTGGTGGTAGCTTCCTGGGTGCCTGCACATGTCACTGTCCATTCAATTTTATTTTAGGATGTCTCGGGTGATAGCAGATCTCATAAAAGCTTCCCAGATTTCATAACTTTTCCGATATCGGTTTCTAAATCCGTGTTTCGGGTTTCAACTCTCAGGTTGGGGTCTCAATTCATGCACTAGGGTGTTTATCTAACTTCTATTGAGCTCAATTGCTCACCATAACTCACAATTCCCCCAAAGCCTAACTAAGTTTTCCTCAAGTCCACAAAAACACACAATATCTATATGAAACTAAACATGGGGTATAAGTAATACTAAAACTAAGCTAAGGGTTCAGTAAATAGCTCATTTGGCAACTCAAGAATTTTCTTGAGTTGCCCCTAGTGGCCAAAATCTTTGCTTTCTTGGTCCTATGTGTAGATCTCGAGCTTGTGCACATTTTTTGTGAAATGAAGATGGGGTGTTGGTGTATTTTTCATAGTGATTTAGGGCTAATGAAGAGGGGAGGGAGATGAGGGGCAGCAGCAGCAGCTGAAGGGGAAGAGGGAGAGAGAAAGTGAGTTGAGGAAGTGAAGGGAAATGGCTAAGTCAAAGCTACCCCCTCTCTTTTCTCTCTCTCATCCACCTACCACCATATTATAATCATTTTCCTTTTTCCTTTCTTTTCCCTCAAATTCCTTCTCACTCAAATAGTGAACCCCAAAATAAAACCATGGCATGAAAAATGCAACACAAGTGTAGGAAATGATATGTGCATGTTTTGCACAAAATTGCCCGAAAACCCGATTAGCGATTTTTAATCGCGATTAGCACTAAATTAGCATATAACTAATCATAACAACTTAAAAGTGGCATAATTTTCTAAATTACCCTATTTTAGAATTTTCCATAATTTTTCTCCATTTATCTGTATTTAATTATACCGAATTATTAAAATATTCAATAAAGTAATATTAATTTATAAAATTTCCCGAAAATGATATTTTATTATTTTGAAATGTTACACCCAGATTATGTGATATAATGATAATGATACCTGATATGTGATGAGAGGAATGTGATATTGACCCGTACCCAGCTTATGGGATGCCGTACGACGATTTACCGTGCGAGCTTTTTAGTGATGATTGATCTGTACTCATGACTCGAGGATGTCAGATGATATACGTTATCGTACACGATACTATTGAGGCGGGATCACCGACTATTATATTTATATTTATACATATCGACTCAGATTTTGGTGGTTTCTGTACCCCTCCCGATTGACTTGATATTTAGACATGTAGTTTGCATAGGAGGTGTTAGACTAAACCCGAGTCTTACCCATTTCAAAAACTAACGAATCGGGAATGTCTTAAAAACAAATAAAAGGATTTTACGGGTATTTTCAAAGGACGTGTCTTTATTAAAAACACGGTAGCCCTTATTTTACAAAAAAAAAACCATTTATCTTATTTCAAGTGGCATAATTGCATGACATATACATATTGATGTAGACACTTCACTGTTGCGTTGATTTATTCAATTCCGCATTTTCTGTGCTATTCGCTTTGCATTTCATGGGTTATTGCTATATTACCATCATGCTGTTAGGACACCAGCACCATTATCGATGATGCGTATGTTCCACGTACACTTGCTTGCCGGCTCACACACTTCATCATCGATAATTGCCATGTCACTACACTGTAGTACTGTTGCATTCAGGATACGGTCCTTGCATGACATACTTGTACACATACTCATTGTACACTTATATTTGTGCACATACTTACTGTACACTCATACTTGTGCACCTACCTGTTGTACACTCATACTTGTACACCTACCTGTTGTACACTCATACTTCTAGATTTGGGAACCGCATGATACTTTTTAAAACTGATTCATTTTAAAAGGGCGGTTTCCCTTAATATGTGCATATTACTATTCCAGGTTGCATGATAGACAGATGTGCTTGCATTTCTTTTTATATGACGCATACATCATGCTCTACTATTTTACACATTGAGATATGCTGTTTTCATGAGATTTCGGGATTTGAGAACCGTGGATATTTCAAATGAGATTATGTGTTATTTTAAAAACCCGGTTTCTCTTGATATGATATTTCAGTGCGTCCACCATGTGTTTTCTCGGTTCTGAGAGTGGCATGTGAAACCCTATTCGAGGAGTGGTAGGCACCGATTGCGGGTACATGGTGGACCCGGTATGGTACCCCGGGGCGAGAACGGATTTGCTGTGTAGTAGACGGTGAGCCTGGCAGAGGGACTACTACCTACCGGTGATTGTACTTGAGCTCGGCGGATATCCGGAGGATACCGACCGGAGTTGAGAGATGGATATGGGCGTACTGCTGGGGCCGAGGGACGATTCCGCAGACGGAGCCCGTGGACTGATCCGGACAGACGGAGCCCGATATATGAGGATTTACGTACCGATGCTGGGCACGGTTTTCATGATGTTTTCCATGCTTTTGATTATATCCTCATGTCTACATGTATGATGCTTATTGTCATTGGGTGACAGGTGGACGGGATCCACGTATATACATACATTGATCACATACAGACTTTTATTACATGGAACATACTTTATTGTATATATAACAGGGTATGAGGGCGCTGTTATATATACCCTTACACCAATATTAGTGGAATGGGACGCTAATATATGTGTATTGATATCCATTTTGATACTTCTTCATATTTACTTCATGCAGACATATCTTATATTTATGACATGTTATTTCCTGAGGCATTGATACGAGTACCTAGCACTATACACATGTTTAGATGTTACATTGCAACCTTATCATGTTTCAGACTTATTCTTTGAGGTTTATATATATCTGATCGTATTGACCTAGGATTATGTCATGCATTCGGTTTCTTCTTGTAGATGTTTTTCTACTCACGAGTTGGCAACTCACCCCCGTTGTGCCATAGTTTCTTGCAGGTTTCGCCGTACAGGATTCATTACGGCTTTGCTGGCACTACTTCCATTTTCGGATGACTTGCTAGTAGGTGGGTTTATTTGTATCATACCCATCAGTATACCTTGTATTTTATTATTCTGTTGTATCTAGAAGTTCCATCAACCAAACATGTACTTATTTGGGATAGAGACCAGTGTTATTTATTCATTCGACCTTAGAGTCGCGCGTTATGTTTCTCTGGGTTTCATGCTTTTGGGTTTCCTTCTCTGTTGTGATCCTCGCCTTTCGGCGTTGTATATTATGTTGCTTGTGTGGTTGATTTAAAATGGTTTTCCTACACTCTACTACTTCTCTTGGTTTGGATTTCTAGATTTTCGGCTTACTTAAATTACGTACGCCTTGAGACGTTTCGTAGTCTAAGTGCCGGTCATGTTCCGTACTTTTGGGTCGTGACAGCCTTCTGGTTACACTCTTCTAGCGTGTCAATCTGCTTCTGTAAGTCCGTGCGCTTGTCGCCAGGCTTCACGAGATTCTTGGATTTCTTCTTCTTTTTCAAAGATTTCGACGGCTGAGTGTGAATGCTTGGGCCATCACCACCAATCTTTGGAGCTGGGCGCGGCTTCAGCATCCCTTCGATGTCTGGGGTTCCAGTGGGTTCTTCCACCTGATCGCCGGACATGTCTGGAGATCATTCAGCATCCATTTGGCTTTGGCTGAAAGCACGACCTCCCACGGAGCTTCTTCAACAAAAGAACGCGTTGCCCCCGGTGTGTCCGTCTTCTTAGGAGTGTGCGGTTGTGGTGGGTTTACTTTCCACTTCTCAGACAGCGCAAACTTACCTTGTAGGTACTGATCCTCGATCCTTCCCTTAAAGACGAAGCAATCCTCTATCGGATGGCTTACCGTTTGGTCGTAAGGGCAATAATTGGGATTGTTCACTTCGCTGGGTTGCGGCGGTCGCCTGGGATTCGGCAAACTGATAACCCTGTTGCACATAGTCAGCTCGAACAGCCTCTTCGTCTTGTCCCGTGGGAATGAGTAAGGACGCTTCATTTTCTCATTGTAATAGCACCGTCTCTCTTCCAGTTGATTTGCTAGTTTTGGGGCACTTGGCTGTTGTTGGGTGTTCGCGACGAAGGTCTCCTTCCCTTTACCCTTGTCGTTCCGAGGTTCCGGCTTCGTGGGAGACGGTCTGTGACCCATTTGATCCATCTGGGCTAGCTTATCAATTAAAGCCTGGAATGTGGTCGGTTTAAAGAACATCATGAACTGTAAAATAGTTGCATGAGGGTCTAGGGTGCCCACGAACATGCCTATCGCTGGTGCTTCTTCGATGCGTTGTTCGCACTTCGATCACAAGTTCCTCCATCGGATTACATATTGAACCTAAGTTTCGCCCGGCTTCACCCTTGCATTAATCAATGCCGTTATTGGTGTGCGTTCATTGGCGCTCGCGAATCGCTGAGTGAATAGCAATTCCATCTCTGCAAAAGTTTTGACGGAGTCGTTCGAAAGCTCGGAGTACCACTCAAACGCCGTCTCCGATAAGCTGCTGATGAATTGGCGAAGCAAGAGCTTATCATCGCCGCCTGTGTTGCCACAAAGAGCCCTGAACTGGGTGACATGTTGATGGGGATTGCCTATCCCCTTGTAGACATGGAATTTCGGGATCGTGTTGCCCGGCGGGTATTTTATCTGATCATACTAGCCCGGATATGGTCGCCCAGTTTTGACAACTTGGCTGGCTGCCTCAGTTGCCTGGTGAACTCTTATTTGCTGAGTAATATAGTCATCCAGGGCAGCCTTAGAGATTGTTTCCTCTTTGGCTGTAGAAAGAACCGGAGGTGGATTTGATGTTTCTCCTCTGTCGTCTTCGAGGATAATCGGAGGATCATCAGCTGGGGGATCCGGCTGTATCATCATCCCGACCATGTCTTGGAACAGAAGAGCCATTTGCTTTATATTGCCGCTTGTTCCGCAGCCTCCTTGTCCTTCTCAAGCATTCTTCGAAGGAATTCAGCATCAGTCTCGTGCTCGTAACGTTGTTCTGACGACGCCTCAGGGCTTTCTTTTGGCCCGGTGAGTGCGGCCATCGCAATCAGCATCTTCTGAAGCTTCTGCTGCTGCTGTTCCTGGGCTCTTGTGATGGATCGAGTGAGTGGTTGGTGGCTCGTAGAAGTTGTTAGTTATGTATATACCCTAGAGGCCATTGTTGCACATATGATGTATATTATGATGGATGCTTGGATATATATAGAGAGGACTTTCTTGCTCGTCATGATAGTATGCTATTTGGTTTCACTTTATCTTCACATGTTGACTTGTACTGGTTTACTGTCTTTCTCTCACATGTTGATAAAGCCCTTAGGATCTGTACTCGACTACTGGGACTATGATGAGATCATACTAGTGGGGCCACGGTAGTCGATGAGTACATCCTATAACTGTTCCTAGTCGAGGGTATATCGAGACAGGGCATCGATACACCAGTGTAGACTAGCATATACGCATCTTGACCCATATGATGGGCGATGGATGATCCCATATCCATCGGTGTTTCACATCAGAGATGGTGTACGGGTGCTCAGTGGAGACTGGGTACACTGGACGGACTCGCCGAGAACTCCCAGATGGTGATATACCACACGTCAGATGGCAGTTCTCCGGTGACACTGGTACAGGGTAGTCTGTAGACCCGAGATCGTCATAGAGTCTTGTGTGATTCCCACTGTGCTTTGATTTCCACCTTACCACGTCCAAGAGGGCATGCAAAACGGTGGCTTTTGGGTACAGTCCCGAATCATATGGAGGCAATGAGCGATAGGAGGGGATTCGTCTCTCCCGGTATAGGGAGTTGATGTTGTGCTGTGTTCGATTGACTATAACTGGAAGTCCCTGGCCAGGGCTGATATAGAGATTTACTGGTAAGTGTTATCAGTAGTTTCTCGACCTGTTATGAGCCTCACATCGACACGACTTATCGGTTACTGGGGTCTGACGTATACCACCCCTAGACTAGATATGCGACATATCAGACGAACAGACCGGACTGTACGGGAGTGTTACTGATTGGATTCACTGGAGAACATACATGCTAGCTTGTTGATCTTCTGATCGCTCAATACCTGGGTGGCTGTTACGTTTAGCTGACCACTTGCAGCTTGTGGGTGTTTGATATGATCATCAGCTGCTACCGGCGTATTGACGATTATTTAGAGTCCTACACAGAGGTTTCTTGGCTCAGGCAGAACGGAGTAGAGGCACATATGTGATATGTGCAGGACCGAGGATAATGCGATATGAGATACCGTATTATATTCTCGCGATGTTTAGATATGAACCGGGTCATCGGATCAAGTGTTGATTCGATAAATCGGTACATGATATATTAGTCGGTTATATTCGATATAGCCGGATTGTCGGATCAAGTGTTGATTCGATGATTTAATGTATAATAATATATATGATATATTGTATTACATTATCTAATATTGGCTCGCTTTATTATTTTATTTTCTCACTGGATAATACATTGATATATATGCGATATATATTAATTGTATTATTTTCTTTTGTTACAAATATATATAATATATATGTGATATATATTATAGTAACATGATATGATTAATAATGAAACATGTTTAGTGATGATAAAAAGATATTAGGGTTTGATTAGGGTTAGCTTCTTCTTGCACCATCTAGAAGCATTCCTTTTGTCTTGGTTAAGATATTATGGTTGATATTTATCCATGACTCATTCCTTAACCTAACCAAACCCTAGCTCTAGTTTATTCTCTACAAGGGTTATCCTTGTCATACTAAACTACGGTTACATTATTAATTCATATATACTTTTCTACTATTCATCACAAAAGGATAATCTCTTTTATTCATCATCTTCTTCTCTCTTTAGCTTTGAGAAAGCTCACTAGATTTTCCTTTTGTGATGTTTTCATGTGAGAATTTGATATAAAAAGAAAGCATAAATACTACTCCATCATCCTCATCTAATCTAGCCTATTAGATTAGGGTGTTCACCTCATTAGAGTGAGAGATCTTGAGTTATAGCAACTTCGACGTAGATCATCGGAGAAACGGAACACTACAAGCTAGCATGGATCGTTCGAGTCGTGGAGCCTCTCTTGAGTCCGGGAGATCGTGGATCGCGGCGAAGGGACTTCTACTCGGAGCTTATGAAGCGAAGGAGCGGACTACAAAGGTTGTAATCCCTCACACTTAGTGGTAAAGATGTTTACTTGCATGTTAAACCCTAATAATCTAGCAAAGATCCCGGCTTTGGGTTGTTCGGCATGTCTAAAATTTTATTCGGGCATGTTTGATGCCTTATGAACCTTCACAAGAATGCCTAGGAACCCTACAGTGGTATCAGAGCCTAGCTAGAGCATTAGGCGACGTCTATACGAAGTTAAAACTCCGATCGAACCCGATACGACGAAATAAAACCCCTCTCTGGATATTTTTCAAAAACTGTGATTTTTTAGAATTAAAAATGCTTAAAAATACCAGCAGGAAATTATAAGAATAACTGTGAAAAACGACAGGGTATAGCGTATGGACCACCGCGGAACCGCGTCCAATCCTTGCTTGGGCCGCGGATCTGCGGCCGTACAGTGGCCTTTAACCTATCATTTTGCACAGTAATCTATATTTCTGTAAGTTATATTTTCTGGGTATTTTTAATCTGACTCAAGTCTTGAGTGTTCTGGGGTTTATTTTGTAATCGATTGATTCGATCGGAAAATTTAATTTTGCTATGTTTTCCGGATATTTAGAAACTGTTAAAAAGTTCGAGCGGATATCATTAACTCACTTTTTCCTGCACGAAAAACTATCATGTGTTGAATTTTTATCGGGTTTAAATCTTTCAGAAAAATGTGCAAGTAACGCGGTGGACCCTCTAGAAGACAACAAACCTTAACTCGATTATGTGACCGTCTTGAACTACCTCTAAACCTTAGGGTTTGGGGCAGTACGGCGTGCCACATATGAAGCGTTGGCTTGACCCTTCTACGGCTGGATCACCGGTACTGTGACATATTCTGGGATTATTTGAACTCCGCTCAAGTGTTGGGCTATTTAGGAAATCTTGGGTATTTGATTATCTGTTCGGAAAGTTTAATATTGTCTATTTATCTGGATTGTGATACAATATGTGGAATTCATACAGTTAGGCATGAAATGCGAAGTATGTGATATTTCGGATTTATGATGTCTAAAGTGATTGTGGATTCCAAATATTGTAGTTTTACAAATTTTTTCTGTGACCGTAAGTGTAGCATGTAGTTGTATTGCCGGTCTTCGTTGCTATACATCTACGACGATCGGTGATTGAAACAATTTCCGGATTGTGTAATGTGAAAAAGTAAAAGTATCGATTCAAATAGTCTCCGATTTCGGCACTATTTGATTGATCATAGAATGCGAGACTGAGTAAGTAAATCAAATTGATAAGAGTCTCTTTGTGTCGGTAATTAGAAAATTGAATAAAGTTCACAATCAAAAAATTATATTTGACCGCAATCAACTACGGTGTCAGTTGTAGATCGTAAGCGAGTGCGGATCGTCCACAGAGATTGTGCGATTCGTTTTTATATTTGATTTGTTTGAATCAAAAAGTTAATCGAAAAGAAAAGAAAACATGATTCAAGAATTTATCGATTGATTCAGGTGTCACGATGTTTAGTCAAGAATCAAGAAACTGATAAACAAATCAAGAATCGGTGTTTCGATGATATTTCCAACCACAATGTCAAGAATCTAAATGAGGCTCATAGGAATCGATCGGATCTATAGACGTGATGTAATTTCAAGATTTCGTGTTCTTGTCCTTCGAAGGATTGATACTAGATCGATGATGATCGACGAAAGTTAGGGCTTTCTTGATGAAACAAGGGTTTCATCGTTTAACCCTTGTTCTTTCGTAGATATCATTCACATTCTAGCCTCTAGCAATTTCAAGAAACGATCGTAACTCCCCAATCTCGAGCGATATCAATCAAGAAAGCATCGCAACGAATTGGGTCGTCGATTCTTGAACTTGCAAGGGTTTACAAAACTTGTAGGATTCAAGAATCGATTTAAGATATATTACATCATCATTCTATTGATCGTCTCGACTCCTCGACAAGCGGAGTATTACTCAAACATCATCACACAGAAAGTATTCAAGAATTGAAAAGATATCATGAAGCGAGAATTTAAAGAAAACAAGATAAAAGAATATCACCTTTTATTTATATCAACAATTTGATTACAGTCGCTCAAGAACTACAAGAAGAAGAACTAAATTATTGAATTGGCGTCGCTCGGCTCTATGAGTCGCGGATCGGTTTGGACCACTTGCTCTGTTGAAGATCGGCTCGGCTCATAAAAGGTTGCAAGGCTTCTTGCTTGATGGGTACTCGGGATCTTGGCTTTTGATTGGAATTAGGGTTAGGGTTTCACACAAGTCCTCTCACTAGACTTGTGGGAGAAGAAGATGGAGAAAGAGAGTGAATGGGTCTAGATTGTAGATTCTAGATACAATGATCCTCCCATAACCCTAGGTCTAGGCTTCTATTTATAGACTTCCCAAACCCTAGGTCTAGGTTTGAATTTACAATTCCCTCCAAAAGTTTGTTGAGGAGTTTCTAGAAAGAGTTTGTTAGGAGCTAGCTTAGGTTTTAAGCTAGGATTGATTAAGCTTAAAAACCCTAGTTTGCTGATCTGGCAGAAACCTCTGGAGTCTTCTAGAAATTGTTGTGTCTTGCTGAAGTGTAGGCCCTGAGAGAAGCATTTTGCACCAAATTTTGGAGGCTAAATCCTTGAACCTACCGTGGATTTGCGGCGCAAGCAGGCTCCTGCCGCGGATCCGCGGCTCTTTGGGGGGCTTGGGCCTTGGGTTTTCTGGTGTTGTCTTGAAATGCCATTTGGGGCTTTATCTGATATGTTGATTTGTATTTTCCCCTTTGGATTGATACCAGAACTGAAATCATTGAGTTGGCGTCATGTTTTAGCGGTACCCTGTAAATTTTGGCCTTTCTTTTGGATATTCCTGCACAGATCTCAAAACAAGTGTTGCGCAAATGAAGGGATGATGCGATGCCATGAAATGCGGTCAATTTCCTTTATAGTGTCGGTTTTAGAGTCTAACACATGCAATCTGATATTTTGCGACAGTTTTGCTAATATGTGAAATATGAATGATGAACACTTCTATATGAATGCAAATGATGAGGAAATTGCCGTGTTAAAAATACAATATTTTCGACTAATCAAATTACCCCAAACTTAATTTCGATAGTCTCGAGCGAATTGTTTTATTAAAAAGAGAAGGAGAAAATGAAGAAAGAGAAAAATTAACTAGCACACTTTCATAGGCAACACGATTGCACTGAGCATGGGCAACAAGCCTTTAAACCTCTAGGTGTCCCTAGTAGGAGGAGTGTTGTCTCCTGAGGGTTTTCAGCGGATTGCACCCACAAAATCCAATAATAAAAGAAAGATCATGAATATTACATTTAAAGAAAAGAATTGTAAAAGAAATGCTTTGAAAATTAGGGTTTCCAACTAAGCTAGCTTTTCGGTTGTCATGAGCCCTATCTTAATGGTCATGAAAAGATGTTAGAAATCACGTCCTCCCTCAATAAAACATCGTCTTATTGTTCATTCCTATCTTTCTTCCAAACATCGATCATATAACCCTGCGTGTGTGTAAAGACATCCCTACACCCGGAGAATTCAATTCAAGCTATCATACTCTTGCCCATCAGTCTCAGTACTTTTTAATTAATGAATATTTAGAATTGCTCACACACTTTCATGCGACCGTTAATACTTCTTGAGGTACTAACCGACCGATTACTCCTTTGCTTGCTTACTTGGTATATTTTCCTCGTCTTGCACCACCTCAGGCATAGCAGTGACTCCCAGACCAGTTGGCCTTAGGGCACTAGGTGAAGAAGCACCCTTGCTATACATTTTTATTGCCCTTGGTGATAACAAAGCCAGTGTCCATTTTTCTCACCACTTTATATTTTCTTTATTCACTTTTTTTTATTTTATTTCCTTCATACATCGGCTTTAAGACAAGAGCATTTCAAGGTATCCTCTACTATCCCAGGCTTTAAGATGTGTGTAAGTGCGAATAGCAGGGTAGCAACGTTCAAAATGTTTGGCTTCCAGAATAGAAACTATTTTTCAGACTTATTTTTATCCTCAGATTAGTGACGTCCTTCATCTTACTAACCCTTGGGACAACGGCTCATAACTACTTATTACTAGTTCGTATAAGAAAACTTCTAATTTTCTTAGTTTTCTCAAATTTTTCTAATCTCATGGATGTAATTGTTCACTATCTAAACTTTCATTATCTTACAAAAAAGTGTAAATATTAAAATTATTTTTATACTTGGAAATTTTTAAATTTCTATTGGTTTTGAAAAAATTTCAATTTTTATAGATTTTTAAAAGAAATGTTTTTGTGCTTATGCAGATGATATGCAAATGATGCAAAAATAAGCACAAACCTCCCCCAAACTTATTTTCAACAGTGTCCTCACTGTTGCCAAACGCTATACCTACAAAAACTGTAAGCCTGGGGGGAATTATTAGTGGGAGCAAAATATATAAGTGAAGAACTTCCCCCAAACTTACTCTTTTCACTCACCTCCATTCAAAAGATGATGCAGTGATATACTGGACATGAAGGTGAGACGGAGGAATTTTAATCCAAATAAAATGACTCTTGTAAGAACAAGAGCTCCTCCGTGGGGTCGGCGGAAAAATACGGCTTTAGTCTATATCCATTTACTTTTAAAAAGGTGCCGTTTTTAACATTTTTTACTTCTACTGCCCAGTGCAGGTATACAGACCGCACAACAAAAGGTCCTTTCTATCGAGATCGGAGCTTACCCGCGTGAAGGTGTAATCGTGAATCATAAAGAAGGACTTGTTGACCAGGTGAAAATGTTTTCCTCAAAATGTTTTTATCGTGAAAAACCTTAGTCCTATTCTTTGTGATTATAGCGTTATCATAAGCTTCATCGCGAAGTTCGCTTAGCTCATTTAGTTGCAGCTTCCGAAAGTTGCAAGTAAGGTTTAGATCAAAATTTATTTCTTTTATAGCCCACAATGCTTTATGCTCTATCTCGACGGGTAAATGACATGCTTTTCCAAACACTATCCTATATGGAGACATTCCTAGGTCGGTTTTAAATGCAGTTCTGAATGCCCAAAGAGCATCCGTCAGTTTGGTCGACCAGTCTTTTCTATTTTTAGCAACAGTTTTCTCCAGGATAAATTTGATTTGTCTGTTTGAGATTTCAGCCTGCCCGCTTGTTTGGGGATGATAGGGTGTAGAAAGTCGGTGGTTGATTGAGTATTTTCGCATCAGAGTCTTGAAAGACCTGTTGCAGAAATGTGTCCCATTGTCGCTAATGATAGCGCGTGGTTGTCCAAATCGCGAGAAGATATTCTCTTTTAAGAACTTAATGACAACTTTCTTGTCATTAGTGCGACATGGAATGGCTTCTACCCATTTTGAGACATAATCAACCTCCAGCAATATGTACAAATTCCCAAAGGAGTTGGGAAAGGGACCCATAAAATCAATGCCCCAAACATCGAATATTTCAACAAGTATGATGGGTTGCTGAGGCTTTTCATTCCTCTGGGAGATTCTACCCTTATACTGACATTGTGTACAGGTTTTGCAATACTCAAATGCGTCCTTGAATAAGGTAGGCCAATAAAATCCATATTGCAAAACCTTTTCCGCTGTTTTTCTAGGACCAAAGTGACCCCCACAGGCCTGATCATGACAAAATGAAAGAACACTCTTGAACTCTTCATTCGGGACACACCGGCGAATGATCTGATCAGGACAATATTTAAACAAATAAGGCTCGTCCCAGTAAAAGTGTTTTACTTGGGAAAGAAAACGATATTTTTCCTATTTTGACCAATCGCTCGGTATAAGTCCCGTGGCATGATAGTTCACAATATCCCTGAACCATGGTTCAGCGGATATGCTCAAGAGTTGTTCGTCAGGGAATGAATCATTGATCGGTAGGGTCACAGGGGAAGAAATGATGCGTGAAAGATGGTCAGCTACTACGTTTTCACATCCTTTCTTATCTTTGATAACAAGATCGAATTCTTGTAACAGTAGGATCCAACGTATTAGTCGACCTTTTGCATCTTTCTTCGCCAGAAGATGTTTTAAAGCGGAATGGTCAGTATACACAACGATAGGTGAGCCAATTAAGTAAGGCCTGAATTTTTCTAATGCAAATACAACCGCTAAGAGTTCTTTTTCTGTGGTTGTATAATTGATTTGCGCATCATTCAGGGTCTTACTTGCATAGTATATCACGTATGGCATCTTTTCGATGTGCTGTCCTAAGACTGCACCTACTGCAAAATCAGATGCATCACACATCAGCTCAAAGTGGTAGTCCCAGTTTGGTGATGATAAAACGGGGGCTGAAGTGAGTGAGTTTTTAAGTGAGTCGAAAGCTGTCTCGCAGTCCGAGTCAAAATGGAAGGTCGTATCCTTGGCCAGGAGAAGAGTTAAAGGTCTAGCAATTTTGCTAAAGTCCTTAATGAATCTCCTAGAAAAGCCCGCATGGCCAAGGAAAGATCGAATATCTTTGACGCTTTTGGGATGAGGGAGGTTTTGAATGACATCTATCTTAGCTCTGTCAACCTCAATGCCTTTCTGTGAAATGACATGTCCAAGTACTATTCCTTCTTGGACCATAAAATGGCTTTTTTCCCAGTTCAAAGTCAAGTTCTTCTCTTTGCAACGAGTAAGAACAGCGTCAAGATTCGATAGGCAATCGGAAAAAGAGTCTCCAAAAATGGAGAAATCGTCCATAAAGATCTCCAGAAAATTCTCTACCATATCAGAGAATATCCCCATCATACACCGCTGAAAGGTAGCAGGAGCATTGCATAACCCAAAGGGCATGCGACTGTAAGCAAAGGTACCAAAAGGACAAGTAAAAGTGGTTTTATCTTGATCCTTTTTGGCGATGGGGACCTGATTATAGCCTGAGTATCCGTCCATAAAGCAATAATTCTCTCATCCTGCTAAGCGTTCCAGCATCTGATCAATGAATGGTAGAGGAAAGTGATCTTTTCTCGTGGCAGCATTGAGTTTTCTATAATCAATACATACACGCCACCCAGTTTGGGCGCGTGTCTGAATCAACTCATTTGCCTCATTGGTTATAACAGTGATGCCGGATTTCTTAGGAACGACATGTATAGGACTCACCCACTGGCTATCGGAGATGGGGTATATAATACCATTATCTAAGCATTTGAAGATCTCTTTCATGACCGCTTCCTTCATGACGGGATTCAACCGTCTCTGTGGTTCTCGGGTCGGTCTGGCATCATCCATCACATGTATATGATGTTCAACTATCAAGGGACTAATCCCTTTGATGTCCGCCATACTCCAACCAAACGCCTCTTTGTTAGATCTCAATACCGATAAAAGGGCATTCTCTTGCTCTGATGCAAGAGAAGCGGATATAATAACCGGTAAAGACTCATTCTCACCTAGATATGCATATTTCAGGTGAGAAGGTAAAATTTTGAGATCTAACTCAGGCGGAGACATGATAGAAGGAGGGATCATTGAGTAATTTTTGGATTTACAAAGAAGCTCAGAGCCTGTGAAAGATACAGACTCGGGTGGAGAAAAGTCAGGAGTGCAGGACTCAAGTGTAGAGAAAGTGTCCTCACTAAGATCATGTGTGAAATCAAACAGAGATGTGGTAATGTCATCGAGATCAGTAAAGCAAAGTTCCTCAGCTCCACAACTATCGGAAGCGATCTCATGGATAGAGCACACATCTAAAATATGAGCAGAGGGTTCTGATGGCTGACTTCCAACTTTGTAGATATTTAGTTCAATGGTCATATTTCCAAATGATAAATTCATTGAACCATTTCTACAGTTTATAACAGCGTTGGAAGTGGCAAGGAAAGGACGACCCAGAATCACCGGAATTTAGCCCCGGGGGTTTGCTACAGGATGTGTGTCGAGCACAATGAAGTCTACAGGGAAAACAAATTCCCCGACCTTTATCAACACATCCTCTAATTCACCTCTTAGTTTGGTGATAGATCGGTCTGCCATCTGGAGAGTGCAGTGAGCAGGTTTCAGCTCTCCAATCCCTAATTGCTCACAGACAGAATATGGAAGTAGGTTAACACTTGCGCCAAGGTCTAAAAGAGCACGATTTATGTTTTTACCCCCAATAGAAATCGATATTGTAGGACATCCTGGGTCCTTTCGTTTCTTTGGTAGCTGGGGAATAAAAGCGGTGCTGATATTATTAGCTATAAAGACCTTCTTCGGCACTTGAGTCTTCCTCTTCCTAGTGCACAAGTCCTTAAGAATTTTCGCATAAGCGGGGACTTGTTGAATTGCATTTAGGAGAGGGATATTGATGTTAAACTGTTTGAACATTTCCATAATTTTCTCCATATGAGGACTCGTTCTATTAGCCCTTAACCGGTTCGGATAAGGAGCTTTCGCAATAAGCGCAGGGTCCATCATAGGAGAAGGAAGAGGGGGTAGACGAGGTCCCAAAAGAGGTGTGGGGACCGTCTGTGGAGAACTATAAGGGTTGGGAGAAGGTGTCGAGCCTAGTGGGAAATGGAGAATAGGCTCTCGAGAAGATGGTATGGTAGAAGAAGAAGGATCAGAAGGAAAAGTGTGTGTGTGTGGAAAGGTCTCAGCCGAGGTGTTGATATGATTTTCAGTATCATCAATACCTTCCCCGACATGATTGTTCAGCACTCTTCCCGATCTCAACGTTATGACGACATTTACATTGTAATGCCCAGGATTCTGTAGGGGTTGAGAGGGAAATTTCCCTTTTTCTCTCGCACTCATTTCGGCTTTTAGGCGTGCGATTTCAGCTTCCATCGTTTTGATACTCTCAGCTTGGGACGCTGAGTTTTTCTTTATCTCACTGACGGAAGATCTAACCTCAGTCGAAACCTCTATGAAATTTGATAAAAGTGATTTCATGGTTTGAGTGAATTGAGAGAATTCGTCAGAACAGGTCATAGGATTAGACTGTGCAGGAGTGTTGACCTGGTTTTGGAAATTTTGTGACTGATAGGGGTGCTGAGTGAGTTGAAGGGGTTGCTGTTGTGGTGGAGGAAGAGCCCTTTGAAAATTATTCGTGTTTGGAACCGTGTTTTGAGATTGGTTTTGGTTCCAAGCAAAATTCGGGTGATTCCTCCAACCCTGATTGTACGTGGAAGAATATGGATCGTTTCGAGGTCTTTGAAATGCGGCATTAGAATGCTCGTGACCTTGAAACGCAGGGTTTAATGGACATTCTTCCGTTAAATGAGATGGATCAGAACAGCACCCACAAACAGTTTTGGGGAGCGACACTGGGTTTAGGGAGGCTGCTGCAAATTTGTGTTCCATAGCGTCGAGCTTCTTTTGCATTGCTGCCATCTCAGCTCGAACACCTATGGACACATCTATTTGGTGTACGCCACCCCTATTCAATGGTTGGGTTCCACTCTCCCACTGTAGTGATTTTTCAGTGAACTCTTCTAAATACTTCCAAGCTTCCCCATCATCCTTGGTCATAAAAGTACCTTGACACATGTTTTCAAGGCTCTGTTTAGTGTTTGGGTTAATGCCCTTATAAATGATTCGGCAAAGCTCCCATCTCGGGATGCCGTGATGAGGACACTGAACCAATAGATCCTTGAAACGTTCAAAGCATTTAGAGAATGGTTCGACAGGGAGCTGGGCAAATTGATTCAGTTCGCTACGGATTCGAGCTGTCTTTTGTATTGGGTAAAATTTCTTAAGGAATGCAGCGACGAATTTTTCCCAATTCGTGATAGAGTGTGCGGTAGTGTTATATAGCCACTTCTCGGCTATATCGCACAATGTAAATGGAAGAAGTCGTAGACGCATAGCATCCACTGAAAGTTGTGACGTACCCATCATTGCGCATACGTTTTCAAATTTGGTAATGAAAACGTAAGCGTCCTCAGTCTCGAGTCCGTGGAATTTGGGTAAAAGATTGATGTACTGGGGCTTAATCTCAAAGTTATCCCCATTGGCTGGTGGTGTGGATAAGCAGGTCGAAAGAGGACCTCGAATAGGGAAGCACCTCTCCTGGAGAGAGATGCGGGGTGGATTCTGCGCACCAACGGACGGCGGCAGATTAGGGTTAAAGAAGTTTGATGGATTCGGATCCATCGGTGTGTGTGTGGTAGTGGGTAAAGGAAAGGTAAATGGAGAAATATCGACTTCGGAGTCGATAAAGGGTACGCGGACTAAACGGGCACTAGAATCCCGTGTCCATCCTATCTTGCACTAAAAAGGGTTGTACAAGTGGCAGCGTTGGCTTATAATTAGGGGTAATGAATGAATGCGGTGCTTGCTTTGAAAAAGGGACGGATTTTTGAAAAAATGATGCGACACAACAAATGCAGCACACAAACCCTAGAATCTAGTGGTCACCTAGGTCCGGCTCTAGACCGCTCCAAACTGCCAAAAGACAAGTCGCAGGATAGAATCCTCCACTGCCTCTTTGTCCCCCTGTGGCCGGATAAGTGCCAGGTAAGTGGGAAGGTACTCCACTACGTAAGTAGTGGGCCTAATTAAAAACCACTAGCCTTAGACACACTCGCCTTAGGCACCACAAGAAAACGCGGATAAACAATGAATTACCCACGGCCTTCTCTTGTCCTAATTGAGCGCGACAGTCTTTAGAGTCTTCTCTAGATATTTTTTAGTTAATGTGGGTCAATGCGGATGCAAGTTTTGTGGTTTTCGGGGCCTAGGAAGGGTAATGAAATCCCCACCTAATTTTGATTTGGCCGTGCCCCTTAATATCCGTATTTAGAATGCAAACAACCAAGAAATCAAAATCACGCACAAATTTAATTTTGCTTTTGCGGCGCTGCGATTATTTGCAAAGAATCCTGCAGAAAATGTTAGTTGGAGCTAAAAAGAGGAGAGAGGAGAAGGTAAGAAATCACCTGAAGAAAAATTGTACAGAGAACCCTCCAAGAGGCCGCGATTCCGCCGCAATTCCTCCCTTATGCCGCGCTTCCGCGGTTGAAGTGTGGGAACACTGCACCAAAATTCTTCAGAAGCTTCCTGTTGATAACTCCAGCTCTCTGGAATTTTCCAAAAATTTTTCCAAATTCCCAGCAAGCTCCAGATCTCCTTGCAATGAAACACAGCAAATTGTTTAGGGTTTGCATGAATTTTGATCTCAAAAATCACAATGAAATAAATCTTTCAATTCAAACTTTGATATAAAACGAATTAGCATGCGATCCCCGGCAACGGCGCCATTTTGATTGAAACAATTTCCGGATTGTGTAATGTGAAAAAGTAAAAGTATCGATTCAAATAGTCTCCGATTTCGGCACTATTTGATTGATCATAGAATGCAAGACTGAGTAAGTAAATCAAATTGATAAGAGTCTCTTTGTGTCGGTAATTAGAAAATTGAATAAAGTTCACAATCAAAAAATTATATTTGACAGCAATCATCTACGGTGTCAGTTGTAGATCGTAAGCGAGTGAGGATCGTCCACAGAGATTGTGCAATTCGTTTTTATATTTGATTTGTTTGAATCGAAAAGTTAATCGAAAAGAAAAGAAAACATGATTCAAGAATTTATCGATTGATTCAGGTGTCAAGATGTTTAGTCAAGAATCAAGAAACTGATAAACAAATCAAGAATCGGTGTTTCGATGATATTTCCAACCACAATGTCAAGAATCTAAATGAGGCTCGTAGGAATCGATCGGATCTATAGACGTGATGTAATTTCAAGATTTCGTGTTCTTGTCCTTCGAAGGATTGATACTAGATCGATGATGATCGACGAGAGTTAGGGCTTTCTTGATGAAACAAGGGTTTCATCGTTTAACCCTTGTTGTTTCGTAGATATCATTCACATTCTAGTCTCTAGCAATTTCAAGAAACGATCGTAACACCCCAATCTCGAGCGATATCAATCAAGAAAGCATCGCAACGAATTGGGTCGTCGATTCTTGAACTTGCTAGGGTTTACAAAACTCGTAGGATTCAAGAATCGATTTAAGATATATTACATCATCATTCTATTGATCGTCTCGACTCCTCGACGAGAGGAGTATTACTCAAACATCATCACACAGAAAGTATTCAAGAATTGAAAAGATATCATGATGCGAGAATTTAAAGAAAACAAGATAAAAGAATATCACATTTTATTTATATCAACAATTTGATTACAGTCGCTCAAGAACTACAAGAGGAAGAACTAAATTGTTGAATTGGCGTCGCTCGGCTCCGTGAGTCGCGGATCGGCTTGGACCACTTGCTCTGTTGATGATCGGCTCGGCTCATAAAAGGTTGCAAGGCTTCTTGCTTGATGGGTACTCGGGATCTTGGCTTTTGATTGGAATTAGGGTTAGGGTTTCACACAAGTCCTCTCACTAGACTTGTGGGAGAAGAAGATGGAGAAAGAGAGTGAATGGGTCTAGATTGTAGATTCTAGATACAATGATCCTCCCATAACCATAGGTCTAGGCTTCTATTTTTAGACTTCCCAAACCCTAGGTCTAGGTTTGAATTTACAATTCCCTCCAAAAGTTTGTTGAGGAGTTTCTAGAAAGAGTTTGTTAGGAGCTAGCTTAGGTTTTAAGCTAGGATTGATTAAGCTTAAAAACCCTAGTTTGCTGATCTGGCAGAAACCTCTGGAGTCTTCTGGAAATTGTTGTGTCTTGCTGAAGTGTAGGCCCTGAGAGAAGCATTTTGCACCAAATTTTGGAGGCTAAATCCTTGGACCCACCGCGGATCCGTGGTGCAAGCAGGCTCCTGCCGCGGATCCGCGGCTCTTTGTTGGGCTTGGGCCTTGGGTTTTCTTGTGTGGTCTTGAAATGCCATTTGGGGCTTTATCTGATATGTTGATTTGTATTTTCCCCTTTGGATTGATACCAGAACTGAAATCATTGAGTTGGCGTCATGCTTTAGCGGTACCCTGTAAATTTTGGCCTTTCTTTTGGATATTCCTGCACAGATCTCAAAACAAATGTTGCGCAAATGTAGTGATGATGCGATGCCATGAAATGCGGTCAATTTCCTTTATAGTGTCGGTTTTAGAGTCTAACACATGCAATCTGATATTTTGTGACAGTTTTGCTAATACGTGAAATATGAATGCCGAACACTTCTATATGAATGCAAATGATAAGGAAATTGCCGTGTTAAAAATACAATATTTTCGACTAATCAATCGGTGTATGCATACTTACTTACATTGATGATATGTGATATTATGTGTTGCTGTGATATGTTATATTGGATCGTTGTGTTCAGAATAGCCGGGGGTTTTATGTGAGATGAGGGTTTTTATTTTCATTCATGTAAAATTCTTTTGTATGTAATATTCTTTTATTGGGGCACTTCCGGGATGAGGTTGATGTCACCAGTGTATATTATTTACTTTTCCGCATTAGGTAGACCCAAGGAGGGGAGCACAAGTAACCGGGTTCTAGGGTCCAGTGGGAGGCCATCTCGAGGAGTCAAGACCGGGTCTCCTAACCCTAGAATTGGCAGTGTTACTTTCCGCTCTCGTAGGGGTCTAGGGATGTGGGTTTGGCTATTCATCACGACCGTGGAATCCGTGTTTTATACTGGCTCGTATTGAAAACACGGACGTCCTAGTATATCCAATATTTCATATATGTTCTTCTGCTGCAATGTTCTGTGATGAGATCATATTACTGCCTGAGACGAATGCTTATACTATATATATATGATGATATATAAATATTACTGCTTTCGTTTCTTCTGTGATACTTAGGGAGCATAAGCTGGTGGGATTTTATTAAGGAGATTAATAAAAGGAAAAGAAACCTAAAAGATGTTGTAGAATCAAAACTTTATAAAAAGAGTAGCTACAGTCTTGCTTTGCATAGCGGTATATATGATATACCCTGCACCTTATTCGATGAGGAAAGAGCCGAGATCCCTTCACCAGGAGTGACCTCTTTAGCGAAACTGGCAGATGCTACAAACTCGCTGTTTAGTTTTTGACAGCTTCTATAGTCTTGCTTTGCACAGCGCTATATATGATATACCCTGCACCTTGTTCGATGGGGAAAGAGCCGAGATCCCTTCATCGGGAGTGACCTCTTTAGCGAAACTAGAAAAGTCTCAAAAACAGTCCTTTTTAAAATTCACTTGATTCTACAACGATATCAAGTTCATTACGCTCAAGGTTTTCTGAAAAACCTGCGTAGCCCTCCATCATTTCAGATAGATATTATTTAGTATTCGTGCTATGTTTGTTGACTTAGTCAAGGCATAGTGTACGGTAGCTAAATAGTGTTTATCTGCTAAAACATGATATGTGATTGGATTAGGGTATTCGCATGGCCTTGTTGACTCAGTCAAGGGTCGTACGGGTGGGTTTAATTCAATCGGGAAATGTACGGGTTGAACTTGACTTGCGATTTATGGTTTGTTGACTTAGTCAAGGTCATAGATCGCCAGGGGCAAAAGCATTATCGGGAATTTCAAGTGTTGAAATTTGCAATGAGATTGCATACCTCCTATGAGATAGTTGGATCCCGATACCCACTGCGAGTAAGAGTTACTCCTGAGAGAGTTTTACATAGGACAACTAGCCGATCAAGTAGGTGTCTAGAAAAGTGTTAACGAGGTTACTCCTCTGGGAAAATGAGGTTTACTTTAATTAGGTCCGTGCGAAAGCACGGGGAACCTCCCTCAAGTACCGACACTGATCTGGCTGAAAGATTGACGAAATTGTAGGGTGTAATTAATCCCGGCTAATCTTACCTTTTAGGGTTTGAAGGAAGATTTGATAAAAATAGTGGGAGACATCCTGATTAGAGAAGATAATAACCAATCTAATCTTGCAAGAGCATACGCTAAAGTGTTTTCTTCTCTCTCTCTCCAGGTAGCGACCATGTCAGGCCATAATCAAGATAATAATATGGATGTATTGACTGAATCCGCTTATTATACTGAGCAGGGAAACGTTGGACCCGTTCTTTCTTATAAGAGTTATAAGACTGAACAGGAAACAGGAGAATATCTGGATTCTCAAGCCGCCCAAAAGAACATGCATGCTGATGCATCTTCTTCAGGTGTGTTAGTTATTGAGAACTGTTTCTCAGTTCACCATACGTCCTGGGTATTAGAAACCGGATCAGGATCCCACATATGTAAATTGTTACATAGGCTACGTAAAGGTAGAGAACTGGGAAAAGGCGATCATTCCATTCAAGTAGGGAACGGTGCAAATGTTGCAGCCAAAGCAGTTAGCGAATATCACCTAGTATTGCCAAGTCGTAATACACTGATTCTAAATGAGTGCTATTATATACCGAACATGATGTGCAACATTATATCAGTTTCTTTATTAAGTAAAGAAGGATATAATTTTGTAGTAAAGGATAATATTATGAACATATTCCTAGATAAAAAGTTGATTGCATCAGGCTCGTTACATAATGGCATATTCATTCTAAATCAAAATACAGTCCTCAATATACAAAACACACACAAGAGGAAGAGTTCAGAAATGAACGAATCCTTCTTATGCCATTATAGACTTGGTCATATAAATGCGACACGACTAGCTAAGTTACATAAGAATGGATATTTGAATACGTTCGAATTATCATCTTATGATACTTGCCATTCATGTCTCAAAGGAAAAATGACCAAAACTCCGTTTAGTGGACACGGAGAAAGAATTACGGAACTCTTAGGACTAGTACATAGTGATGTATGCGGTCCTATGTCTACACACGCCAGGAACGGTTCTTCCTACTTCATTACATTCACTAACGATCTCTCTAGATACGGACATGTGTTCCTGATGAAACATAAATCTGAAGCTTTTGAGAAATTCAGAGAATATAAGCACGAAGTAGAGAACCAAACGGGCAAAAGTATTAAGATTCTTCGATCTGATCAACGAGGTGAATACTTAAGCAATGAGTTCCTAGATTATCTAAAAGAGAATGGGATTCTCTCTCAGCATACTCCTCCTTATACACCATAGCACAACGGTGTATCGGAACGGAGGGATCGCACCCTATTAGATATGGTGCGCTCTATGATGAGCGAAGCTGAGTTACCTATTTCCTTCTGGGGGTATGCGCTTGAGACAGCCATATACATATTGAATCTATTTCCGTCTAAATCTGTACCTACCACACCATATGAGATATGGAGTGGGAAGAGACCATATTTTAAACGAGTTAAGATATGAGGTTGTCCGGCCTATATCAAAAGGCAAAATCCGGACAAACTCGAGGCACGATCAGTTCTTTGCAAATCTGTGGGATATCCAAAGAATTCTCAAGGATATTTTTTCTACCACGCTGAGGAACAAAAAGTGTTTGTTGCTCAACATGCCACCTTTTTGGAAAAGCAATTTCTTGCAAAAGAAATTAGTGACAAAGAGGTAGAGTTGGAAGAGATTCCAGCACCATAAACTACAACTGATGATTTGTTGGAACCAGAAGATTCAGTAGTACCCGACAAACCCCAGCCTCTCCGCCGATCTAGCAGAGTTTCTCATCCACCTGAGAGATACTACGGTTTTCTCATTGATGGTGGAAGCGAGGATTGCATCATGGAAGATGATGACCCGACTAGTTTCGAGCAGGCCATCACAAGTGGTGACTCTATGAAATGGCTGGATGCAATGCGATCTGAGATGGAATCCATGTACACCAACAAAGTATGGACTTTGGAAAATGCTCCTGAAGGGGTAAAACCCATTGGGAGCAAGTGGATCTTTAAAAAGAAATTTGGTGTAGATGGAAAAGTTGAGACTTTCAAAGCTAGACTTGTTGCAAAGGGTTTTCGTCAACGACCAGGTGTGGATTATGACGAAACTTTTTCACCAGTAGCTATGCTTAAGTCCATCCGGATCTTACTTGCCATTGCTGCATACCATGACTACGAAATCTGGCAAATGGATGTTAAGACCGTCTTTCTAAACGGTGATTTAGAAGAGTGCGTGTACATGACTCAGCCAGAGGGCTTCGTAGATAGTGGGAGCAGCGGAAAGGTGTGCAAGCTGCTTAAATTCATTTATGGGTTAAAGTAAGTATCGTGGAGTTGGAACATCTGTTTTGATGTTGTAGTCAAAGAGTTTGACTTCATCAAAAATATAGATGAACCTTGTATCTATAAAAAAGTAGCAGAGAGTAAGGTTGTCTTCCTCGTATTGTACGTGGATGACATACTCTTGATAGGAAATGATATTCCTATGCTGCAATCAGTCAAGCTCTTCTTATCACAAAGATTCTCAATGAAAGATCTAGGTGATGCCTCCTGCATATTGGGAATCATGATCTATAGAGATAGATCTAAACGGATACTGGGATTGTCGCAATCCAGGTACATTGACACCATACTAAAGAGATTTAGTATAGAAGAATCCAAGCATGGGTACCAACCCACGATCTCTGGACTCACTCTCTCCAAAGAGATGTCTCCCAAGACTGATTTGGAGAGAGCTCACATGCAAGGGATACCCTATGCTTCGGCAGTAGGCTCTATCATGTATGCGATGCTATGTACCAGGCCCGATGTAGCATACTCACTAAGTGTAGTGAGTCGGTATCAAGCAGATCCTGGAGAGAGTCACTGGACAGATGTGAAGAACATTCTCAAGTACTTGCGAATGACTAGAGACATGTTCTTGGTGTATGGTAACGGAGAACTCCGGGTGGAGTCCTTTACCGATTCCAGGTTCCAAAGTGATAAGGACGACTCTAAGTCGCACTCGGGATTTGTCTTTACCCTCAACGGAGGGGCGGTATGTTGGAAGAGTTCCAAACAGGATGCCGTTGCAGACTCGACGATGGAGGCTGAATACATCGCTGCCAACGATGCTGGTAAAGAGGCTGTCTGGATAAAGAAGTTCATTAGTGAACTTGTTGTGGTTCCATCCATTGAGCATCCAATACCTTTGTATTGCGATAACAATGGAGCTGTGGCTTTGGCCAAGGAACTCAGGTCCCATCAGAAGTCCAGACATATTCTGAGGCGGTATCACCTGATCAGGGAGATAGTTGATCGCCGAGAGATCGAGGTCAGGAGAGTAAATACAAAGGACGACACTCCGGATCCACTCACGAAGGCCATTCCCCAGATACAGTTTGAGAGATTATTCGGGATGCTAGGTATGAGATACTACAGCAGCCGTCCTTAGTGCAAGTGGGAGATTGTTAGTTATGTATATGCCTTAGAGGCCAATGTTTTACATATGATGTATATTATGATGGATGCTTGGATATATATAGAATGGACTTTCTTGCTCATCATGATAGTATGCAATTTGGTTTCACTTTATCTTAACATGTTGACTTGTACTGGTTACTGTCTTTCTCTCACATGTTGATAAAGCCCTTAGGATCTGTATTCGACTACTGGGACTATGATGAGATCATTATAGTGGGGCCACGGTAGTCGATGAGTACATCCTATAACTGTTCCTAATCGAGGGTATATCGAGACAGGGCATCGATACACCAGTGTAGACTAGCGTATACGCATCTTGACCCATATGATAGGCGATGGATGATCCCATATCCATCGGTGTTTCACATCAGAGATGGTGTACGGGTGCTCAGTGGAGACTGGGTACACTGGACGGACTCGCCGAGAACTCCCAGATTGTGATATACCATACGTCAGATGGCAGTTCTCCGGTGACACTGGTACAGGGTAGTCTGTAGACCCAAGATCGTCATAGAGTCTTGTGTGATTCCCACTGTGCTTTGATTTCCACCTTACCACGTCTAAGAGGGTATGCAAAATGGTGGCTTTTGGGTACAGTCCCGAATCACATGGAGGCAATGAGCGATAGGAGGGGATTCGTCTCTCCCGGTATAGGGAGTTGATGTTGTGCTGTGTTCGATTGGCTATAACTGGAAGTCCCTGGCCAGGGCTGATATAGAGATTTACTGGTAAGTGTTATCAGTAGTTTCTCGACCTGTTACGAGCCTCACATCGACACGACTTATAGGTTACTGGGGTCTGACGTATACCACCCCTAGACTAGATATGCGACATATCAGACGAACAGACCGGACTGTATGGGAGTGTTACTGATTGGATTCACAGGAGAACGTACAGGCTAGCTTGTTGATCTTCTGATCGCTCAATACCTGGGTGGCTGTTACGTTTAGCTGACCGCTTGCAGCTTGTGGGTGTTTGATATGATCATCACCTGCTACCGGCGTATTGACGATTCTTTAGAGTCCTACATAGAGGTTTTTTGGCTTAGGCAAAACGGAGTAGAGGCACATATGTGATATGTGCAGGACCGAGGATAATACGATATGAGATACCGTATTATATTCTCGCGATGCTTAGATATGAACCGGGTCATCGGATCAAGTGTTGATTCGATAAATCGGTACATGATATATTAGTTGGTTATATTCGATATAGCCGGATTGTCGGATCAAGTGTTGATTCGATGATTTAATGTATAATAATATATATGATATATTGTATTACATTATCTAATATTGGCTCGCTTTATTATTTTATTTTCTCACCGGATAATACATTAATATATATGCGATATATATTAATTGTATTATTTTTTTTGTTACAAATATATATAATATATATGTGATATATATTATAGTAACATGATATGATTAATAATGAAACATGTTTAGTGATGATAAATAGAGATTAGGGTTTGATTAGGGTTAGCTTCTTCTTGCACCATCTAGAAGCATTCCTTTTGTCTTGGTTAAGACATTATGGTTGATATTTATCCATGACTCATTCTTTAACCTAACCAAACCCTAACTCTATTTTATTCTTTACAAGGGTTATCCTTGTCATACTAAACCATGGTTACATTATTAATTAATATATACTTTTCTACTATTCATCACAAAAGGATAATCTCTTTTATTCATCATCTTCTTCTCTTTTTAGCTTTGAGAAAGCTCACTAGATTTTCCTTTTGTGATGTTTTCAAGTGAGAATTTGATATAAAAAGAAAGCATAAACACTACTCCATCATCCCCATCTAATCTAGCCCATTAGATTAGGGTGTTCACCTCATTAGAGTGAGAGAGCTTGAGTTATAGCAATTTCGACGTAAATCATCGAAGAAACGGAACACTACAAGCTAGCATGGATCGTTCGAGTCGTGGAGCCTCTCTTGAGTCTGGGAGATCATGGATCGCGGCGAAGGGAATTCTACTCAGAGCTTATGAAGCGAAGGAGCGGACTACAAAGGTTGTAATCCCTCATACTTAGTGGTAAATATGTTTACTTGCATGTTAAACCGTAATAATCTAGCAAAGATCCCGGCTTTGGGTTGTTCGGCACGTCTAAAATTTTATTCGGGCATGTTTGATACCTTATGAACCTTCACAAGATTGCCTAGGAACCCTACAGAAGTGCGGCTATATTCCTTCCCAGATGCCATGTAAACGGTATGGACCACCATGCCCCCAGACTTAGGGCGTTTGGGTTCAGTGCCTTTGACATTTGTCGCAGGCATGGGGATCTTCTCCGGCCTTCTTTTCTTATGAGCGGTCGAAGTTGAGGGGGCCATTGCGGTAGGCACCCAGATAGCTTTCCGTGACTTGGCAGGATGGCTTTCCTCCTGTCGGACCTTCAGCTTTTTCTGCTGGCGGGAACATTCTTAATCCACCACCGAGTTCTGGACCTGCCGTCAGACTTTGTAGATCTTGGAGGACAGCCACTAAGGGGACTGTTCTGGCTTGGCTTCCGCAACATTCTCCACCGGAGGATGAGATCTTTTCAATATGGCGGTGGGAGAATTCCTACGCACCTTATTCAACAGCTCAAAACTGTTCCCGGTTGGAACAGCAGCATTAATTTCCACCGTCGGAGCTGGTGGAGTTTGCCCAGAAGGGGAGTTGTCCCCAGCCTTCCTCACTCGGCGCCAGTGGCGACGTCGAGCATATCGAGCTCATGGAGTTGGCTTGGTGAAGGGGATGGCCTTGTCTTGCTCCCTGTTCAAGTGAGGGGCTGTTGCCGGTGTCAGCCTATTAAAGACTGATGTCCTTTGAGTAGCAGGAGCGGGAGTGGGAGTTGGGATGGTCAGTCTTATAATGACCGACCCCTTGGCAGGAGAAGCCGCCTTGACAACTTCAGGAGCAGGGTTGGTTACTCTCTTCGGAATAACCTTCTCTGGGATTGCAGGATTCATTGTGGGCCCACAGAAATTTTGGCCAAATATGGAGAAGACCGAGGCGCCGGTGCTGGACGACCCGTTGAAAGTGGCCGCAGCAACTGTAAGTCAATCGAAGACCGACTTCTTGGGAGCTTCTGGTACAGGAACGGGAGCAGTGAAGCTCGTTGGCAGGAGCATGGTCCCGAAAAATAGCCCTGTGGTGGCTTGAGTAATCTGCTCCACGGGCATCATGAACAAAGAGGCCGCTTGGGGCCCGTAGGTTATGCCCCCAGTTGAGGCAGGATGCGAGTTGCAGCTGCAGTTGGAGCACTTCGAGCAGGTGAATGCCATTGCTGTTTTGCTTTCTGTGCCAAGCAAAACACTAAATCTTAGTAACTTGAAACCCAAGGGCAACCATTAACAAACCGCGATTCGTTTGTGAATACGACACACGGAGTGTGGAGTGGAAAGAGAAAAAGGTACCACCGGGCGTGCCAGAATCTGTTCACCGCCGAACACAGAGATGCAACCGTGCAGGTCCGTCTCGCCTGAAATTCGGGGCAGATGCTAATTGGTACTATCCGTTCACCTCTCCGAAGATGCCAAGTTGATTTATGGCACCGTGTATCGAAGGTTTAAACAGATGCGGCCGATGTAGCAGACTTCGTCAGATTCTCCCTCTCTTTGTAGGGACGCTCTACCCTGCAGGCGCAAGCCCCTACAGTTAATTATGCTACCGCATCGCAGTAACAACTTTCTCCTTCTCCATATGGTCACTTCGTGTCGTGTGTTTGTTTTGTGTTTGGATGCCCGTGGATTGTATACGCAGACTAATTTGTGCCTTCTCCCGTAGGACATGGATTAGTCCAAATCCGTATCTTTCTAGATTTGGGTTTGAGGGGGTGTGTTTAAGGATACGTTAGCCTTATTTGAGGCTAAGATCAACTTAAACGTTTGTTAAGGACACGTTAGTCTAATTCTAGACTAAGATCGACTTAACGGGATCGTTTAGATCCGACAAGAGAGCAATTGGGGGCGCTATTGTTTAGTTTAGTGACATTGCGGTCGATAAGTAGTTTAAGGACATTGCGGTCCAATGTTAGTTTTAAGACATTGCGGTTAAGGTTAAGGACATCATAGTCCGGTGTTAGTTTTAAGACATCACGGTCGAGGTTAAGGACGTCATAGTCCATGAGTTTAAGGACCCCACAGTCCGTTATTAGTTTTAAGACATCACGGTCGAGGTTAAGGACATCATAGTCCATGAGTTTAAGGACCCCACAGTCCGTAGCAGTGTGTGGTTGTCGGGACCCGTCACCTCTCTGACGATGTTGAAGGATTACAATGACAGATATCAGAGGAGTAAAGAGATGTACCTTCGAACCGGGTGTAAATTGATTGGAAGAGCAGCTGTGTTCAGTTCAATTTATATTGAGAACTTATGGCCAGAATTGGGCAAAGTCCATTTGAAAATGTTTAACATTTTATTCATGTTTTGCCTATTAGGCTTTTACTTGGGCTCTGCTCTTTTATAATGCATAGCATTGGGCTCTATAATGCATAGCATTTTAGTGGTCTGATAGTGCGCCACGTGGCTTGTCAGGCGCTTTGCGCCAATTAAAGAGCGCAATGCGCTAGCGTATGCGCATGTGACACGTGTCACGCTCTGCGCTAAGCGCAAGTATGTTAGCGCACTGCACTTTCTGAGTGTGCTGCGCCAGTGAACGACACGTGGCGCGCTCTGGCGCAGTGCGTCATTCCAAGAGCGCAGTGCGCTGTTTCAGAAGTGCAAAGCGCAGATTGTGTCTTGTGGTTGACACATGGCGCGTCTTGGCGACGTGCGCCAGTCCAAGGAGCGCAAAGGCGCATTTCAAAAGTGCAAGGTACTGTCCAATAGCGCAGAGCGCATCTTGATCAATTAAAGATCAAAGAACAAGTTTTCTATTCTCTCAAAAGAGGTTATACCTCAAAATCCTAGAACCGAAGTTCTTGTTCACATCAAAAGGCTGTGCCTTTATATAGATCAAAAGATCTATGAATGAAGTAAATAACTTCTTTTAATCTTTTATAATTAGATCTTTTTGATCTTTTTCTTTTTTTTATAGAAGTTTTTGATCTTGTACTTAGATCTTTGATCTTTTTTAGAAGACGGTTCTTATTTTTTACTGAGATGATTTCATCTCTGTTCTTCCAAGAATTTAATTCTTTACCTTTAAAGATGAAGAAGATGATCTTCTTTCTTCAAAGGCTTTCCTTTCCTTCTCTTTGAGTTTTTCTCAAAGTTTTTAGAGGGTTCTCTCTCTTCTGTATCTATGAGACTTGGAGTCTAGGGGCCTTTATATAGGGCCAATTGATTTGTTAAATTAGTTACAGAGATCTTTCTCTGATTGATCTGGAGATATTTCCCCACCATTGGATCTTTGATCCTAAGGCCTCTGTTTTACAGAAGACAATCTTCTTATTTTAATAAGATTGGAAAGATCTTTCTAGAATTTTAATTATAATTAATTAATAATTTATTATTTAAATTCCAGTTAAGGCGCAATTGGCGCTAGCGCACCTGCGTTTGACACGTGGCGCGTAGCGCAGAGCGCAGCGCAACTGCTCTAGCGCGCCTGCGTTTGACACGTGGCGTGCAGCGCAGAGCGCAAGTGATCTGAAGTGTTGCTTCATTTTAAAATTTAAATTTTGAAACAGAGTTTTGCTCTGATTGGGGGTGCGCTGCCTTGGGCGCAGCGCTCCTGGTGCTGGCGTGTCTGCTTTTGACACGTGGCGCACAGCACGCAGCGCAAGGAATCTGAAGCGTTGCTTCAGTTTTTGAATTTTGAAATTCAAACAGAGTTTTACTCTGATTGGGGGAAACATGGACAAAGGCCCTAAGAGGTAATTTCCTCTTATGGCGGTGAGATAAGTCTACCCTCTTATATTTTTTCTTCAATCGGCACACATCATTCTCATCCTTATCGATTAAGATGTATGTATACTAAATTTCATATGATTCCAACATGTTTTCACTATTGATTTAGTGAGTGCAAAATTAACGGTTTACCAACAATAAAACTTTTTACATTGCTAATTCAATTATAAAAAAGTAGTAGAAACACATGAAATTTGGTGTATCCACATCTTATGTTAGGGTTCCTAGCGCCCTGGCTGCTAGCCGCGGCCGTTGCGAAACGAAAAACTTTGACTTTTAAAAACTTGGCACTAGAAACAACTACCTAGAATCTAACCAAACATTTAAACTAGTAAACATAAGGAGTTTAGCTACTGTGATAAGAGAGTAATACCGAATGATCCGTGTCTTTCGGTCTTTTACCCTCATCCTTAGCTCCATGAGGTCTCCATGATCGAGGTTGACCTCTGGTCTTCCTCCGTCTAAGATGATCCACCCGAAGGATGTGGTTCATGGCTCTAGCTCCACACAAAAACCTAGTGGTGCAACTAATGGCTCTAGGCTGCTAATCTTGAGTGTCTAGTGATATAGTATGTTGTTCTAGCAATTTTTCTATCTCTCTTCACCCTAAATTCTCAATTCATGAGAATGTAGGGTGAAGAGGAAGAAGGAGCTCTAGAATGGAGAGAGAAAGAGAATGGTTTTATGAAAATCTCTTTACAAAACCAATAATGCAAGCATGGTTTTATCAAATGATATTTGGAAATATAAAATCCAACCATACTTGAATAGTGTAGACAAATGAATTATGATTTCATTCTATTCAACCATACTTCACACCATTCTCTTTGCCACCTCACCCCTCCACCTCATTTCTATTTTCAATAAAAGAAAAACCATGGAAATGAGATGTCCTCCTTCTAGAATGTTTTTCGTATAAATACGGAATACATTCCACCGTATATACATAACCGTATTTGTATCAAAATACGAATACCGAAAGAGGTAGAATAATACAAAGAATATAATACTAGAATATACATATAGAATTGTGTATATGTAAATTATTAAATCAATACCTTATTTAATAATTCGACTTAATTCTAAGCCGGCTAGTATTATCAACCGTCCAATCGAATGTCCGGATAACACTAGAATATACATATCGAAATATGTATATGTAAATTATTAAATCAGTACCTGGTTTACTAATCCAGCTTAATCCTAAGCCGGCTAGTATTATCATTCGATCGGACCCCTGCACGTATCAAAATACAGCCATTATATCATTTAATCTGAACCAAAGGAACCCTCTGTGTGGGACTCTAAAGACTAAACAGTACGCTGGAAGTGAGTTTAACCACAAGCACGTCAGCGGCACTAGCGGTACGTAATAGCTACCCAGATACTTGTCGAAAGGAAAGTCGACAAGCAAGCTCATCCGGACCCCTACTAAGCCTGTCCATGACAATCTCCGTACAGTCCATTCTCTTCGTCTAATAGTATCGCATACCGGTCCAGTAGATGGTAAACGTCAGACCCCTACTGACCCGATAAGTCGTGTCAATGTGGCTCAGGACCAATCCGAGAAACTATTCATCTAACCATCAGTAGTCTCAACTTCCTTGGCCAAGGACTTCTAGTTTTGGCCAACTGGACATAGTGCGATATCTACTCCCAATACTGTGAGAGAAGAATCCCTAACTATCACTCACTTCCTCCTTGTGGCTTGGGACTATACCCAACCAGAACCTGTTTACAAGGCTCAGTAGAGCCGTGGTAGGGTAGTGATCAAAGTACAGTGGGAACTCAGACAAGACAAATGATGATCACAGGTGTAAAGAATAAGCTGTACTTATGTCACCTGAGAACCGCTATCTGACGATAGGTATAATACCTTCTAGAGGTTATCGGCGAGTCCGTCCACTGTACTCACCCCCATTGAGCACCTGTATACAATCTTAAGTCATCACACCAATAGCTGTGGGACTAACCACCGCCCCTCGTCGGGTCTAAAAATGTATACATAAGTCTACTTCGGAATATTGATCCCCGGTCTCGATACTCCTGCGACTTGGGACCTATAAGGATGTGCTTATAGAATACCCAGCTCCTAAAAGTATGATCGCCATCATAACACTAGTATTCAAGCAAAATCCTATGGGCTTTATCAATATGTATCGGTCATATGTGATATCGAGTATAACATATGCACATGTTAAGATAAAGATAAACCAAAATAATATACTGCTATAACGAGTCTTTATCAACATGTATAAGCAATACAAAACATTAAGAAAAACAAATACACATATTCAGATAAAGACAACTCAAATAGTATACTATACAACTGAGAAAGATTGTCATGTACATACATATGCATAGCATTCTATACAATATAGGGCTCTAGGGCATACATATCCAACAATTTCCCTCTTGCACTAAGGCTTGTAATTGGCATACCGAATACCCAACGGCTGCTCTAGGATCATTTGTTGGCGTATCGCATACCCAATATCTCAAAAAGTCGCTCAAATTGCGCTTCAGGGAGGACCTTGGTAAATGGATCCGCCGTGTTGTTTTTTGTATCTACTCTCCGAATCTCGATCTCTCGGCAATCTACGGTCTCCCTGATCAGGTGATACCGTCTCAAGATGTGTCTGTTTCTCTGATGGGACCGTGATTCCTTTGCTAAAGCTATAACCCCACTGTTATCGCAATACAAAGGTATTGGATGAACAATAGACGGAACCACCTCAAGTTCAGTAATGAACTTCTTCATCCAGACCGCTTCTTTTGCGGTATCGTTGGCAACAATGTATTCAGCCTCCACTGTCGATTCTGTGAAGGTGTCCTGTTTAGAGCTCTTCTAAAAGACCGCACCTCCATTGAGGGTAAACACAAAACTCGAGACAGACTTGTTGTCATCCTTGTCACTCTGAAAGCTTGAGTCAGTAAAGGACTCGACCTGGAGTTCTCTGTTACCATAAACCAAGAACATTTTTTTAGTCCTTCTCAGGTACTTAAGAATGTTCTTCACAGCTGTCCAATGATTGTCACCCGGGTTTGATTGATACCGGCTCACCACGCTAAGCGCGTAAGCTGCATCTGGTTGGTACATAGTATCGCATACATTATAGATCCTACCGCCGAAACGTAGGGTATAATGCTCATGCAAACCCTCTCCTCATCAGTCTTTGATGGCATCTCTTTGGAGACGGTGATTCCGTGTAAAGCGGGTATATTACCGTTCTTAGAATCTTCCATACTAAATCTCTTTAGTATGGTCTCTATGTACCTGGACTGTGAAAGTTCCAACAATCTCTTGGATTTATCTCTATAGATCTTAATCCCTAGAATGTACGAGGCATCACCCAGGTCTATCATGGAGAACCTTTGTGATAAGAACAACTTGACTGATTGTAGCATATGAATGTCATTTCCTATCAAGAGAATGCCATCCACGTACAGGATGAGGAATACAACAATTAGCCCTACAATTTTCTTGTAGATACATGGTTCATCCTCATTTTTTTTGAAGTCAAATTTCTTGACTGTCTCATCAAGATGGATGTTCCAGCTCTGCGATGCCTGCATTAATCCATAAATGGATTTAAGCAACTTGCATACCTTCCCGTTGCTTCCACTGTCTACAAATCCCTCCGGCTGATCCATATAAACCCACTCTTCTAAACTTCCATTTAGAAAAGTCATTTTAACATCCATCTTCCAGATATCATAGTCATGGTAAGAAGCAATAGATAGTAGGATCAGAATGGATTTCAGCATAGCCACTGGAGAAAAGGTTTCATCATAGTCCACTCCTGGTCTTGGACGAAAACCTTTTGCAAAACGTCTAGCCTTATAGGTTTCCTCCTGTCCATCTACACCAATCTTCTTTTTGATGATCTACTTGCTTCCAACGGGTTTTAACCCAGGAAGAGTAACATCTAAACTCCAAACTTTGTTGGTGTACAAGGATTCCATTTCGGATTGTATAGCATCCATCCATTTATCAAAGTCCTTACTGGTAATGGCCTGCTTAAAACTAGTAGGATTTTCTTCTTCCAAGATACAATCCTCTCGATCCCCATATATAAGAAAACCGTATTATCTCTCGGGCGGACGAGAAATCCAACTAGATTTGCGGAGTGGCTCGGGTTCGTCCGGGTTTATTGAATCCTGAGATTCCACCAAATCTTCATTTTCAGTTTTTGTTTCTTTATTTTCTTCCAGCTCTACCGTGCTCCCACTAATTTCTTCTGCAAAAAAATCCTTCTCCAAAAAAACAGCATGGCGAACAAACACCTTCTGTTCTTTGGTGTGGTAGAACAGATATCTATGCAAATGCTTAGGATATCCCATAAACTTACATAGAACTGATCGTGCTTGAAGTTTGTCCGGATTTTGTATTTTTACATATGCCGGACAACCTCATATCTTAATACAATTAAGACATAATTTCTTTCCACTCCATATTTTATATGGAGTCCTAGGCATAGATTTGGATGGAACCTGATTCAATAAGTATGACGCTTTCTGAAGCGCATATCCTCAGAATAAAAGAGGCATATCAGCATTACTCATCATGGAGCGAATCATGTCCAATAGGGTACGGTTCCTCCGTTCTGATACACCATTTTGCTATGGTGTGTACGGATGAGTAAGCTAGGAGAGAATACCATTCTCTTTTAAATATTTGAGGAATTTCGTGCTATATACTCCTCTCCTGTATCAGATCTGAGGATCTTGATACTTTTGCCAGTCTGGTCCTTATATTCTTTGAATTTCTCAAAAGCTTCAGATTTGCATTTCAAAAAGATACACATATCCGAATCTAGAGAGATTGTCCGTGAATGTAATGAAGTATGAGAACCCACCCCTCTCATGTATAGACATCGGACTACATACTTCACTGTGTATGAGACCTAAGAGCTCTGTAGCTCTTTCTCCGTGTCCGATGAACGGAGATTTGGTCATCTTTCCTTTGAGACAAGACTGATAAGTTTCATAGGATGAGAATTCGAACAGATTCAGACATCAACTTACTTAGTTTTTTCTTACCGATATGACCAAGTCTACAATACCACAAGTAGGTTTCGGTCGTATTTGAACTCTTTCTCTTGCTTGTGTTTTGTATATTAAAGACTGTGTTTTGATTAAGAACATAGATACCATCACAATGTGTACCTTCTGCAATCAATACCCGATTAAGGTAAATGTTCATGATATTTCTTTCTAGAACAAATTTATATCCATCTTTATCGAATAAAGAGATTGATATGATGTTGCAAAGCATAGAAGGTACATAATAACAATTGTTCAAAATCTTAGTATTACCGCTTAGAAATACTAGGTGATATTCACCGACGGCAACAGCATCAACTTGTACTCCGTTCTCTACTCTGAGATACATATCACAATGTCCAACCATTCTATTTTTTCTCAGTTCTTATAATAAATTACAGATATGAGATCCTGATTAGGTATCTAGTACCCAGGAGGTAGGATTGACCAAAAAATAGTTTTCAATAACAAATAAAGCCGAAAAAGATACATTAAAATGCTTCTCCTTCAATAGGGTCATCTGGAATCCCTGATAGTCCTCTTTCCCTTGCTCACACTCATGATAGCTGTCATATGTTTGAGTTGAACTGACGTTCCCCAGCCCAGTGCAATAAACTGGTTCGGTCAATTCATACATTTTATTATCTTGATTAGGGCGTGACATGGTTGCTACCAGGAGAGAGAAAAGAAACACTCAGCGTGTGCTCTTTCAAGATTAGATTGGTTATTAGTTTATCTAATTAGGATGGCTCCCACTGTTTCCTCGAATTCTTTTCCAAACCTTAAAAGGAGAACGAGTCGGGATCATTAACACCTTACAAGTTCGCTAACCATTCAGCTAGGCAAGTGTTGGTACTCAAATGGTGGTTCCACGTGCTCTCGCACGGACCTAATTAAAATAAACCTCATTTCCGCAGAGGCGTAGCTCCGTTAACACCTTCCTAGACACTTAATAGGTTAGCTAATTGTGAAGTCAAAAATATCTCCTAAAAGTAATCCTACACATAAGTGGATTCGGGATCCAACTATCATCGCGTGATAACATAGATGGAAGCCACTGTAGTTACCATACTCTTGATGGTATGCAACAATAGAAAGTTTCCTATATATTTGAAACTCCTGATGTAGTTTTTGACCCTGACACTTATGACCTTGACGTAGGCCGACATATCATAAATCATTAGTCAAGTTCAACCCGTTATTATTCTGGATTAATTTAGACCCACTCATATAAATTCTTAACGCAGGCTAATATAAGTGTACGGCTGTCCTAAATAATCGCATATCTATGCAGCAAACAAGCATTACCCAGCTACCATTCACTATGCCTTTACGTTGGCTAAGATATATAGCATGAATACTAGGTGATACTTGTAAGAAATGACAGAAGGCTACGGCTGGGTTTTTGGTGAAAAAAACCATTAACGTAATGAACTTGATATCGTTGAAGGAACCGAGTAATTTTGAAAAGGAACGGTTTAGGCTCCGCTTTTGAAAACTAGTGGTTTTGAAGAAAACCGAGTAATCTACAGTAATATAAACTTTTGCTCAAGAGGTCGCTCCCCGTGAAGGGATCTAGGCTCTTGCCTCCTCAAATGAGGTGCGGGATATTCATGACCGAATACTGCTATACAAAGCGAAAGAATATGACTATAGTTTTTCAAAATTTGTTCCAACAACATCTTGTTTGGTTTCTTTTTCCTTGTATTAATCAAAATTAATACAGTCTCATCAATTAAATCCTATCACACCAGAAAAGAACGAAAATAAAATGTACGTATATGCCATCCGCATTCACCACGGGGTCCCGTCATGCACCGTTAGGTAACTTAACTAACGGCAGAACGGAGGCTGGACTAGCATGGATGCAAAACATATACAACATCTACTAGTATATATAAATATATATAACCATTCTTCCCAGGCATGATATAAGCAATATCACAGAATAGTGATAAGCAATATGGAATAGTGGAAAATCTAGGAACCCCGGGTTTCATTTGAGCCGCAAATGAAACTCGATGTTCCCCGGTCGTGTGGATAGCCAGTGCAATATAGAACCAAGACCCCTACGAGTACGACAAGTTATCCGCCAATCCCGGAAGTGAGGCAACCCCATTCAATGAAGTGAGTGGGCCACCCAGCACTTCACGGAATCCAGTAACTTGAGCACCCCTCCGTGGGTCATCCTATACCTCGTACGAGTGCAACGAATAGCCCACCAATTCTATAGTAAGGCCCCTTCGGTCTCAACGCCATGAGATGTAGGCCCGTTGCCCTCTAGAGCCTGGCTATTCGAGCACTCCTCTGCGGGGTAATCCTAATATAGAAAAGAAAAAATATATACAATGGTGACATCGACCTCAACCCGGCCGTACCCCAATAAAAGAATATACAAACTGGTAGAAACAACAGTCCACATGTCGGACGCTCGGCCCTCAATAATGAATATACAAATGAATCAAAACTGTACAACTACCATTACTCTAAAGGATATCTAATATGACAATCCGAATAAACCATCACAGATATAAACATAAGCAAGTATGTGAAATGTCGTCTAAATGACATATAGTAATTAGATGATGTTTGAAAACACATACACAACATCACAGAGATCAACGATGCAAAAGTTTCAAGTTATAAACTTTCCAAGTCACCCCAAAGCAAAGATAATACTAAGTGAAATCTGGGTATATCAAACAAGACAAAAAATCCCAATTCCCAAAACCCAAGCCAATGAATGAAAAAGAGGAGCAGAAAAGTCTAAAAAACGCTTGTAGCGGGCTTTTAAAGGACTTAGGCAGTTTTTGTATGGCCAATCTTTCTCGTTTTCATTGTATGTCACTATCATATCAAGAGTTAGCCTCTGCACTTATTTAAAAAAAATTCAGAGACTAAAAAATTTCGAACGGAAAACGGGTTTTTGAAAATCAAAATTTTTCGGTTTTGAAACTAAAGCATTGTCTACTACTGTTTTCTAATGTTTGGCTGGCTCTGATATCATGTTGGGGTTTCTAGCGCCCTGGCCGCTAGCCGCGGCCATTGCAAAACGAAAAACCTTGACTTTAAAAAACTTGGTTCTAGAAACAACTACATATAATTTAACCAAACATTAAAACTAGTAAACATATGGAGTTTAGCTACTGTGAAAAGAGGTTTATACCGAATGATCTGTATCCTTCGATCTTCTATCCTCTTCCATAGTTCCATGAGGTCTCCATGATCGAGCATGAACTTCGGTCTTCCTCCATCGAAGATGATCCACCCAAAAGATATGGTTCATGGCTCTAACTCCACACAAAAATCTAGTGGAGAAACTAAAGGCTCTAGGCTACTAATTTAGAGTGTCTAGTGATGTAGTATGTTGTTCTAGCAATTTTTCTATCTCTTTTCACCTTTGATTCTAAACTCATGAGAGTGTGGGGTGAAGAGGAAGAAGGGGCACTAGAATGGAGAGAGAACGAGAATGGTGTAATGAAAATCTCATTACAAAACCAATAATGCAAGCATGGTTTTATCAAATGATATTTGGAAATATAAAATCCAACCATACTTGAATAGCGTAGACAAATGAATTATAAATTAATTTTTCTACCCTATTCAACCATACTTCACACCATTCTCTTTGCCACATCACCTCTCTACCTCATTTCTATTTTCAATAAAAGAAAAACTACGGAAATGAGATGTCCTCCTTCTAGAATGTTTTCTGTATAAATACGGAATACACTCTACCGTATATACATACCCGTATTCATATCAAAATATGAATACCCAAAAAGATAGAATAATACAAAGAATATAATACTAAAATATACATATCCAAATGTAAATATGTAAATTATTAAATCAATACCTGATTTAATAATACGGTTTAATCTTAAACCGGCTAGTATTATCAACCATCCGATCGAAAGTACGAATAACACTAGAATATACATATCGAAATATGTATATGTAAATTATTAAATCAATACCCGATTTAATAATCCGGATTAATCCTAAGTCGGCTAGTATTATCATTTGATCGGAACTCTGCACGTATAAAAATACGGCAACTACATCATTTCTCCTGAACTAGGGAAACCCACTGTGCAGGACTCTAGAAACTCGACAGTACACTGGCAGTGGTTTTAACCACAAACACATCACTGGTACTAGCTGTACTAACGGCTACCCAGATACCTGGTTAAAGGAAGGCCGACGAGCAAGCTTATCCGGACCCCTACTGAGCCAATCCGTGGCAATCTCTGTACAGTTCGGTCTCTTCGTCTAAGAGTATCACATACTAGGTCTAGGGGATGGGAAATGTCAGACCCTACTGACCCAATAAGTCGTTTCGATGTGGCTCTGGACCAATCCGAGAAACTACTGATCTAACCATCAGTAAATCTCAACTGCCTTGGCAAAGGTCTTATAGTTCTGGCCAACCGGACACAGTGCGATATCTACTCCCAATACTGGGAGAGACAAATCCCTGACAATAACTCACTGCCTTCATATGGTTCGGGAATGTACCCTGAAAGTCTACCCTAGCACCACCATGAGGTTCTAGTGGCATCAAGCATGACAAATTCAAATTTTTATAGGTGCTAAGCTAGACTATCCAAGATCTGTATCTAGTTGATTAGGGTTTAAAGTTTGATATCTACTAAACTATAAGAATTGAAAGATGGCTATACCCTCGTAGATCGAGTCCTTCACATCATATGCTCCGTGTAGTAGTCCCGCGACTCCATTAGGCTCCACTTGAGAGTTTAAGCGAGCATCCTCCAAATACCTTCGTGCCGAAGATGATCCACGCCCTCCAACTCAAGTTACCTTTACACTAAACTCTTTGGTGTAAGAAACACGCTACACTTGATCGCTAGACAAGTGTAGGATGGTGAAGTAGGGGATGTTAAAGCTTACAAGTTTGTGTTCAAGCTTCATGGTTCACATCACATGTGAGGGTTGAAGCTTGAACCATGGCAACGATTGTTAGATTTTCTGCGTGTTCAAGTTTAGTTAATTACCGCAATCAAAACGGTTTCGCTTGTAGCTAGCCGGTTGAGTACGAGTCGTCCGCAGAGAGATGGGAATCTTTTTCTATGTGCTTTAACGAGTTAAGTCCAAAAGTCCAGATTTCTTTGTGATTAACTAAGTGTTAAAATGATATGTAAAGAGAGCTTGTTAGGGTTAGGATTAGGTTAGTTTGAGTTAGGAGTCGCTCACTTCTTTCGTTGCCACTCTTAATATCGGTGTTACGGTAATCGGCAACAATGGGGATTAGCACGACTAGGAAGGAACTTGCGAGTATAAGCTAGGCTTTCCAACGCATAAGTTCTACCTTTTGGTGCTTGTCCGTCCGTTCTTGGCTCTTAGCCTTAACCTCCGATTAATTCAACCACAACCGGTCTCACTACGGAATCACCGCTATCATGTATGATAGGGTGTCGTAGGGAGCGGATTGTGGTTCAATTAACGGGAGTTCGATTTAAGATGTTGGGCAAGGAAAGAGTGAGAGAGATTTCCTTCTCTCAAACTTCCCTTATCCTACTCTAACAAGTATGGAAATTACTCACCCATTACAAGAAGAACGAAAAATAAAACAAAGGAGGAAGATAGAAAGAAAGAGATTAGAAGACAACTAGCTATTTACGACCTCACCTTGGCAAGGATCAAACGTAAGCATCATGGTTGTTTAAGGATAAAGGAAAAGAGAATAAGAAAGAAACAACAATAAATAACAACAACTAAATTATCAATTGAAGATTACAAGCAATTAACATAACAAGAGCAAGACAAGTTAATAACAAAAAGAACTTCTTTATTCCTCATTCTTCACTCACAAAAGCTCACTACAAGTTTTTAATGGAGAAGAGATGAGAAGAGGAAGAAGAACAACAAGTATTCTAAAACCTACAAATACAAGATTAAGCACCTTTGGCTTTGGCAAGTTCTGGACTATTTATAGGCAGGAAACTGGAAACCTAGGGTAAAATTCTGCCTCTTCATGAAAAGTCCAAAGTACCCCTGAAAGATGACACGCTGCCGACACCGTACGGCCGCGGTTCCGCGGCCTAAGCCTGCTAATGCCGCGGAACCGCGGCACTTTAGAGGACTTGGTTCTTCATTTTTGGTGGCTTTTCCTGTTTTGCTGTGCCCATTAGTCTGGTATATGATTTTTCTCAGAATTTCATCACGATTTTTCCAGAATTTCTGTTGATCAAAAGGTGATTGGATATGGATCTTTTTGTCATGATTTTCTTGAGCTCCGCGTAGATTTCTTGGACTTGGTGTTGCCATTGTGCTTTGTGCATGAAGATGACAATCGATTTGCCATTTTGTCTCTTAAACTGGTGTGCGGCAACATACGGATAGAGAGCGAAGACCCGTGTTTTATCTGTGGTTGGCAGGAATCCAGATTTTGTCGTTCTTTTCCATGAATTTCATCGTTTAGAGACTAGAACCTGTATCCTGCAATTGACTAGCAAACACGGCTCAAGAGTACCTACCGATAAGCAATATGATAAAAATTGGGTGGTATAAAAATGCAAAAATCTAATATGAACAAATACCCCCAAACTTATCATTTGCTCGTCCCGAGCAAAGCCAATTTATTCAAAAAAAAATATTCCTAACCTCACTTTCGCAGGGAACGCGATTGCACTGAGCATGTGCAACAAGCCGTTAAACCTCTAGGTGTCCCTAGTAGGAGGAGTGTTGTCTCCTGAGGGTTTTCAGCGGATACTACCCACAAAATCCGGTCAAGCTAGTTTTGCAAAATAACTAAGATTCAAACCCTAAAGTTTTGTTTCAGAAAATAACAGTTCTATGATCCTAAGTCTAGACTATCGAACCTTTATTTTTCACACCTCGCTTCTTTTTTAACTTAAGATTTTATATGTCTTTACGTGCAGTGCAAATAGTGTCGTTAAGTTCCAGAAGGATCGATTAAAGTCATCATGTCACACAATAAAGCCCGGATAAAAATTTTAAAAGGATCACATAAGTTTTATAAAGAGTTTAGCATTTTTCAAGTTTCGTTTTCGAGTAAAGTTTCAACTTCAGAATTTCTATCTTCCTTAACAGGAAACTAGGTCTTATTTTTCACTCCACCTTTTTCTCGTTTTCATTTCATACACACCTCTGTGAACGTGCAATAGTCTTTATCAAAGAATAAAACCTTCATATCTCCGCTAGAAATATTTTTTATAAAAACCTGTCTTTTGTCAAGATTATTCTCACACAAAGAACCGTTAGGAATTTTAACTCGGAGAGAACACTTGCTTGACTTTGTTTTAATCTGGAATTTCTAGGCTTCTTAACGAGCTTTGGGCCAATGCACCCAAACCAGTTGGCTTTAGGGCATTAGGTGTAGAAACACCCCCGCGGACTTAATTACTCAAGTTACCTAGGCCCAAAAACAAAAGACAATTTAGCGTGAAAATCATGATGATTCAATACGAACGGTGATATAACCGGCAGTTCAATTATTTTTTTGGATAAAAGACGTGTTTAGTGGGTTCGGTGTGTAATCATTCCAATCAAGTTCCAGAAGGGTTATTTTTCAGACTTAGTTCCAATTAAGGCATCAATAACATTCCCTCATATTCATTTCACTTCATAAACTATTCTTGATATTACTTATTTCAGAACAAACCTATTTGATCCTCAGAAAATCATTTATCCATTTAAAAGTTTTTAGACATAAAAAACTTGTCATCTAATTTCCAAAACTCACGACACGTGTAGTGTGATGTAAAGACGTATATCAGCTATAGTTAATTTCAAAGGAGAGTTATCTTTCAGGTTTTCAAAATCTAAAAATAAGATTTAGTTATTCTTATCTTATCAAACAAAACCGTCGAAATGTTGAATCAGAGTTCTCCCACTAGCTAACTTGACAGAAAAGTGTTTATGTTTGTAGAAAAATTTCTGATTTTTATGGATTTTATGGATTTTAGTATGCAGATGCAAAATATACATATGAATGCGAAGATAAGAAATACGTACCGAGCGAACCCCCAAACTTAAACTGGACAGTGTCCTCGCTGTCATTGCATGAAGAGATATTTTGAAGGGTCAAAATTGTCGGTTAGATATACACAAAAAAAAATTATTTTATTTTTTTTTGTTTTTAAAGAATAAAAATGGAAAAGAATATCCAGAAATAAATACAAAATGGTATATACATACCCCCAAACTTATTTAGAACAGTGTCCACTGTTCTTGGCTGGATAACCGAAGTTTGGTGGTAGGCAGAGGAAGATTATGCAGGGTAAACCGGCTCCTGTGAGACCAGGAGCTCCTCTGTTGGTTCGGCGCTAAGGTACGGTTTTAGTCGGTGTCCATTTACTTTGAAAAATGAACCGTCCTTTGGATTCTCCAAATCCACAGCGCCATGCGAATACACATTCCGCACAAAATATGGCCCTTTCCAGCGAGATCTGAGCTTTCCTGGATGGAAGTGAAGCCTGGTGTCGTAAAGCAGTACCTGTTGACCAGGTACGAAAGTTTTGCGCAAAATGTGTTTATCGTGAAACACCTTCGTTCGATTCTTAACGACAACTGCGTTATCGTAAGCCTCATCCCTAAGCTCGCTCAATTCGTTCAACTGCAGTTTCCGATGGCTGCCCGCATCTTCGAGAGACAGATTCAGCTCCTTTATCGCCCAAAATGCGCGATGCTCTATTTCGACAGAGAGGTGGCAAGCTTTTCCGTACACAAGCCGATAGGGAGACATGCCAAGATCGGTCTTATAAGCGGTTCGTAATGCCCAAAGGGCATCAGTGAGTTTCAACGACCAATCCTTACGGTTCTTGGAAACCGTCTTCTCCAGTATCTGCTTGATTTTCCGATTGGAAACTTCGGCCTGCCCACAGGTTTGGGGGTGGTAGGGCGTAGATAGCTTATGATTAATGGAATATTTCCGCATCAAGGCCTCGAAAGTCTTGTTGCAGAAATGAGTTCCATTGTCGCTAATGATCGCTCGGGGGTGTCCAAAATGGGAGAAAATGTTTTCTTTAAGAAACCTAACGACAACCTTGTTGTCGTTAGTCCGGCTGGGCATAGCTTCGACCCACTTAGAGATTAATCAACAGCGAGAAGGATGTACAAGTTCCCAAAAGAGCTGGGAAACGACCCCATGAAATCGATCCCCCAAACGTCGAAAATCTCCACAACCAAGATTGGTTGGAGCGGCATCTCGTTCCTCCGGGATATCCGGCCCAAGTGTTGGCACCGGGAGCAAGTCTTACAATAGTCATGAGCGTCTTTGAAGAGTTGTGGTCAGTAGAAACCACATTGCAAGATCTTCTCAGCTGTCTTTCTGGGGCCAAAATGCCCGCCACATGCTTGATCGTGGCAAAATGACAGCACACTCTTGAATTCATCGTCAGTGACACACCGACGAATAATCTGGTCGGGACAGTACATGAACAAATAGGGTTCGTCCCAGTAAAAGTGTTTTACTTGGGATAAGAAGCGAAGTCTGTCCTGACTTGACCATTCAGTCGGTAGTAATCCTGTGGCCAAATAGTTCACAATATCTGCAAACCAGGATTCGCAAGATACTGTCAAGAGCTGTTCATCCAGGAAAACGTCGTTGATCGGAATATGTAGCGAAGGCGAAGAAGGAAGTCGTGAGAGATGGTCGGCGACGACGTTCTCACATCCTCTTTTGTCTTTGATGACCAGGTCAAACTCTTGAAGCAAGAGGATCCAACGTATCAGCCGAGATTTTGCATCTTTCTTCGCAAAAAGATGGCGTAGAGCAGAATGGTCTGTGTAGACAATGACTGGAGAGCCGATGAGGTAGGGCCTGAACTTTTCTAAAGAAAATACAACAGCTAAGAATTCCTTCTCAGTTGTTGTATAATTAAGTTGGGCGTCGTTCAGGGTTCGGCTAGCATAATAGATTACGTGCGGCATTTTGTTGATGTGTTGTCCAAGGACAGCACCAATGGCAAAGTCAGATGCATCGCACATAATCTCAAATGGGTGCGTCCAGTCAGGTGAAGAAAGAACGGAAGTTGAAGTGAGTGAGCTTTTTAGTGACTCGAACGCAGTCACACAGCTCGAGTTGAAGTCGAATGGCGTGTCCTTGGCCAGCAAAAGAGTCAAGGGCCTAGCAATCTTGCTAAAGTCCTTGATGAACCGTCTATAGAAACCGGCATGGCCAAGGAAGGCTCGGATGTCTCGGACGCATCTGGGAGGAGGTAGATTGGAAATGACCTCAATCTTTGCTTTGTCAACCTCTATGCCATTTTGCGAGATGATATGTCCTAAGACAATACCTTCGCGCACCATGAAGTGGCACTTCTCCCAATTCAAAGTGAGGTTCTTGTCCTTACATCGGGTAAGGACAGCGTCGAGATGCAGCAAACACTCGTTAAAGGAATCGCCGAAGATGGAGAAATTGTCCATGAAGATCTCCAGGAATTTTTCCACCATGTCTGAGAAGATTCCCATCATACACCGCTGGAAGGTAGCGGGCGCATTGCATAACCTAAAGGGCATGCGACGATATGCAAACGTGCCGAAAGGACAAGTGAATGTGGTCTTGTCCTGGTCTTTTTCGGCGATGGGAATTTGATTATAGCCGGAGTAGCCATCAATAAAGTAGTAGTACACGTGTCCGGCCAATCGTTCAAGCATTTGGTCAATGAAAGGTAGCGGAAAGTGGTCCTTCTGCGTTGCGGCGTTGAGTTTTCTGTAATCGATGCATACTCGCCACCCAGTTTGGGTGAAAGTAGGGATTAACTCGTTCGCCTCGTTAGTGATGACCGTTATGCCTGATTTCTTGGGGACAACGTGAATGGGGCTAACCCACTGGCTATCAGAGATAGGGTAAATGATACCACTATCCAGACATTTTACGATCTCCTTCTTTACCGCCTCCTTCATGACTGGGTTGAGACGTCTTTGTGGATCCCTGGCTGGTTTGGCATCATCCATCAGATGAATGTGATGTTCAACGATCAGGAGACTAATCCCCTTGATGTCTGCCATAGACCAGCCAAAAGCTTGCCTATTGCTGTGCAAGATCGCAAGAAGGGCTTTCTCTTGCTCTGGAGCTAGAGAAACCGAGATGATAACAGGGAGGGTCTCGTTCTCACCCAAGTAAGCGTACTTAAGGTGAGATGGCAAAGGCTTGAGTTCGAGCATTGGAGGTGAAACGATTGAAGGCAAGATTGGTGAAAAGGTCTCGAACTCAAAGGATTCCAGCGAAGGTTCAAAACGAGTGTAAGCGACCGAGTTGGATGGTTCAGGTAACTCATCCGGAAATTCGAAGGATTCAAACTCGGGTAGAGAGTGGCTAAGATCGTTCGAGAACGTGAAACACTCATAGTCATTGTCGGGCACAGAAACAGTAGCGGGTTCGAAGAGGAACGCACTAGTGGCGTTAAGGTTATCGTGATCGAACAGAAACTCCTCGAATTCACACTCTTCTAGGGTGATCTCCTGGATTGAGCAAACGTCGAGTATATTAGCATTAGGTTCGGAAGGCTGATTCCACAACCTAAAAATGTTGAGTTCAATTGTCATATTTTCAAAAGATAGGTTCATCGAACCTTTTCGACAATTGATCACAGCATTTGAGGTTGCAAGGAATGGGCGACCGAGTATCACCGGAATTTGGTTCCGGGGGTTAGCTACAGGCTGTATATCTAATACAATGAAGTCAACGGGGAATATGAAGTCCCCAACCTTGATTAACACATCCTCTAGCTCATCCCTAGGATGGGTGATTGATCGGTCGGCCATTTGAAGAGTACAGTGTGTGGGTTTCAGCTCTCCTACACCTAATTGCTCATATACTGAGTATGGAAGCAGGTTAACACTGGCACCAAGATCTAATAGTGCGCGGTTTATGTTCTTATCCCCAATGGTAATAGAAATCGTAGGACAGCCAAGGTCCTTCCGTTTTTGTGGTAAAGATTGGGTAAGAGCATCACTCACAGCACTAGCCAAGAAAACATTCTTGGGTACCTGAGACTTCCTCTTTTTCGTGCACAAGTCCTTTAAGATTTTCGCATAGGACGGGACTTGTTGGACAGCATCTAAAAGGGGAATGTTAATGTTAACCTCCTTAAATAACTCCAGAATCTTCTCCATTTGTGGATTTTGTTTATTGGACCTCAACCGGTTTGGAAATGGAACGTTTTTAAAATTGGTTGAGTCCAATGCTTGTGGAGAAGATTGTGGAGCTGGAACGGATCCCAGAACTGGTGTTTTCATGGAGTGAGAAGTGGGTCCATTCAGAGCAAAAGAAGAAGAAGGAGAGCCTTTCGAAGAATGGAGAATAGGCTCAGAAGACGAAGAAGCAGAAGAAGAAGACGAAGAAGAAGAAGAAGAAGAAGAAGAAGAAGAAGAAGAATAAGAAGAAGCGGCCGGGGTGTCATCGTCGATCCGTGTGCCAATGTTGTTTTGCAGCATCCTTCCCGATCTCAATATAGTCACGGCACTCACATTATGGTTCTGTTGTTCAAGAGCAACATGTACATTATGTGGGTGACCGGGATTTGGGAGTGGTTGGGACGGAAGCTTCCCCTTCTCTCGCTCGCTTAAGGCTGCATTCAGCTGTGCAATCTGGGCCTCGATTGTCTTGATGCTTTGCCCGTGTGCAGCAGTGTGTTGCACCAAAGACTGAATAGACGACTGGATGTTGGCGGTGGATTGTGTCGATTGTTTAACGAACGCCTCCAGACTTCGTTCTAGCGAGGAAACCTTATCGTTGTTTGACGGAACAAAGTTGTTTTGAGGAAAAGAATTGTTGGGTGCAATGTTGTTCGTCTGATTTTGAAAAGGTTGGGGTTGGAAGGGCTGCTGAAACTGATGTTGAGTTTGTTGTTGCGCTTGTTGTTGCGGAGGAGGAGGCCTCTGGAAATTGTTGCCTTGGAATTGATGCTGATTCTGATTCCAAGAGAAATTTGGGTGGTTCCTCCAACCGGAATTGTAGGTGGAAGAGTATGGATCATTCCTCGGTCTTTGCTGAAATGCAGCATTAACCTGATCCTGTCCTTGCGATGGTGTGCTGTAAGGACACTCTTCGGTTAAGTGAGAAGGATCGGAACAACAAGCACAAATTGTACGAAGGGGAAGAACAGGGGCAGGAGCAGGGGATGAAAATTTGCTCTCTATCGCTTCAAGTTTTCTCGTTATTGCAGCCATTTTAGCTTTCATCGCAATAGAGACATCAAGTTGGTGAATTCCTACCCTAGACTGACCGGTAGAAGTGGAGGTAGAAGAAGAAGAAGTCGGTCTGGTGCTCTCCCATTGTAGCGTTTGTTCCGCAAGGTCATCGAAGAATTGCCAGGCTTCCTCGTCAGATTTCGATAGGAAGTGGCCCTGACAAATGGTTTCCAACAACTGCTTGGTTGCTGGGTTCAGGCCCTCGTATAAGGTTTGGCAAAGTGCCATTTTTCGATACCATGGTGAGGGCACTGAACAAGAAGGTCTTTATACCGGTCAAAGCACTCCCAGAAGGGTTCAGTAGGAAGCTGATAGAATTGGTTGATTTCGTTACGGATCCTTGCGGTTTTATGATTCGGATAGAATTTTTTGAGAAACGCTTTAACAAACTCGTCCCAACTGGTTATGGAGTGGGAAGCGGTGCTATACAGCCATTTTTCAGCAAGATCGCATAAAGTGAACGGAATGACCCGTAGACGTATAGCATCGTCCGACAGCTGGGTGGTTTTCATCATGGCACAAACGTTTTGAAATTTGTTGATGAAGATATAGGCATCTTCAGATTCAAGCCCATGAAATTTCGGGAGCATGTTAATGAAGTGGGGCTTAATTTCAAAATTATCCCCATTGGCTGGTGGGAGGGAAAGACAGGTGTGAAGTGCAGAACGGGTGGGATAGAAACGATCCTGGAGCGCGATTCGCTGCGGCGCTACAACAGGCGGTGGTGGTAGGTTATTCGTATCCATATGAGGTCGAATCAATCCCGGGGGAGTTGTAGGGATGTTTGGATTAAATCCTGACATCGCGGAAGAAGAGGTTGGTGATGGTGAAGGTGAGGATGTATGAACAGAATTCCGGCCAACGTCGGAGTTGGCCGGCAAAGGTAAGGGTGAATGAGGCATGGACGGAGTTTCGACGTCTAAGTCGATCGCGTAGTCGGTAGCGACTAACGTAACACGGACTAGGTGGGCGCTAGTGTCCCGAGTCTAAGCGGACATACACTAAACGAGTTTAGTATAGTCAAAGCGGAGAAGGTGAGGGTAAGAAAACGTCAATGGAGAATTGCAATGGGTGGTGGGTGAAAAGATGGGATTTTGGCGACAAAGGATAAGTTTTTATAAAAGTTTTTGATTTTTTCCTTTTTTTTCTTTTTAGAAAGAGCTTTACAGAAATATGTATGGACTTACGGCTTTAAGCAATCACAAACAAGATATGCACAATCATACCTAGATCTAGGGTCACCTAGGTCAGCTAGACAGCTCCTAACTGTTCCAAAGGGCTAGAAACAGGACCTCAAACCGCCTCTTCTCCGCCAATTGCGGCCAGGTAAGTGGGAGGCTCCACACTACGTAAGTAGTGGTCCTAATTAAGTAACCACTTGCCTTGGACACACTTGCCTAGACACCGCAAAGTCAGGATGGGATAAACGGCCGATGCCTGTAACTAGTCCTCTGTCCTATTGAGCGCGAAGTCCTTAGGGCTGAGTCTAGTATTTTTTAATTTAAGCAATGGTCAATGCATATGCTTTTTGTGATTTCTGGGGTCCTGGGAAGGGTGATGAAATCCCTACCCAATCTGAATTGGTTTCAATCCCCTTAAGTCCGTATTAATAAATGCAAAGCAGTAACAAATCAACTGCAATCAATTTTTATTTTTTTTAGCACGGCGCAAAGAATCCTGCACAAAAACAATTTATTGGAAGGGGGAAGAGAATTTGCGCAAAGAATGTTGCAGAAAACACAGCTCAGTGGAGTTCAGAGGAGTGAGGGAGAGAAAAGGAGGACTTACAGAACTTTTGGCACCCTGAGGGCACCAAATGGCCGCGGTTCCGCGGCCTAAGATTGCTTATGCCGCGGTTCCACGGCAGTAAGGTGGAGTTGGGCTTTCAATTTTCTTGCAGGTGCTGGTCTGGGAGTCCTCTGCTGGTCTGGATTTCTTGAATCTTGATTTGCTCACTGTATCTGCTCCAGATTTTTACAGTAGACCGTTGGCTTCGTCTTGATCCGTCGCGGTGTAGCCACGAGATGTGGGTCTATCTTCCCACGTCTTTGGCACTGAACTCGAACTTCGTATTATCCTGCACACTTGCACAAAAACTAATCAAAAATAACAAGATGATTTTTTTACAATGTATATTTTTTTTTGCTTTTCGGTTATATTTATATTCACAAATTAACACGAAATTACACAAAGAAATAAACTACCGTCTCCCCTGCAATGGCGCCATTTGATTGTTAGATTTTCTGCGTGTTCAAGTTTAGTTAATTACCGCAATCAAAACGGTTTCGCTTGTAGCTAGCCGGTTGAGTACGGGTCGTCCACAGGGAGATAGGAATCTTTTTCTATGTGCTTTAACGAGTTAAGTCCAAAAGTCCAGATTTGTTTGTGATTAACTAAGTGTTAAAATGATATGTAAAGAGAGCTTGTTAGGGTTAGGATTAGGTTAGTTTGAGTTAGGAGTCGCTCACTTCTTTCGTTGCCACTCTTAATATCGGTGTTACGGTAATCGGCAACAACGGGGATTGGCACAACTAGGAAGGAACTTGCGAGTATAAGCTACGCTTTCCAACGCATAAGTTCTTCCTTTTGGTGCTTGTCCGTCCGTTCTTGGCTCTTAGCCTTAACCTCCGGTTAATTCAACCACAACCGGTCTCACTACGGAATCACCGCTATCATGTAAGATAGGGTGCCGTAGGGAGCGGATTGTGGTTCAATTAACGGGAGTTCGATTTATGATGTTGGACAAGGAAAGAGTGAGAGAGATTTCCTTTTCTCAAACTTCCCTTATCCTACCCTAGCAAGTATGGAAATTACTCACCCATTACAAGAAGAACGAAAAATAAAACAAAGGAGGAAGATAGAAAGAAAGAGATTAGAAGATAACAACTAGCTATTTGCGACCTCACCTTGGCAAGGATCAAACGTAAATATCATGGTTGTTTAAGGATAAAGGAAAAGAGAATAAGAAAGAAACAACAATAAATAACAACAACTAAATTATCAATTGAAGATTACGAGCAATTAACATAACAAGAGCAAGACAAGTATAATAACAAAAAGAACTTCTTTATTCCTCATTCTTCACTCACAAAAGCTCACTACAAGTTTTTAATGGAGAAGAGATGAGAAGTGGAAGAAGAACAACAAGTATTCTAAAACCTAAAAATACAAGATTAAGCACCTTTGGATTTGGCAAGTTCTGGACTATTTATAGGCAGGAAACTGGAAACCTAGGGCAAAATTCTGTCTCTTCATGAAAAGTCGAAAGTACCTGATTGTTTCGAAAGAGTATGTTTGTAGTTAACCGCAATCAATAACGGTGTCGCTTGTAGCTAGACCGAGATGAGTACGGGACGTCCTCTGAGAAACGTGGAACCTTTTACTCTTACTTTAGATGTGTTGAGAAAGAGAGGAGAGATAAAGAATTTTGAAGAATGGTTTCTATATCTACGTTAAGCAAGAATGCAAAAATATAGATCTAGATTATTTTAGGGATGTAGTTAATATAATAAGAGGGCTTGTAGGGTTCGTTAGGATTTAGTAATTATGGACGATTAATTAAAAGTTAACCTTTTTTTCCTTTAATAGATTTATAACTAGAACGACGGTGATGCGTGTAGATTAGGGTTTCTGGAGGGAAAATGAATCCCACTCTTAACCCTTATCTCGACACGGAACTCCATTCTTTATCTAGCCTTTACCAAAACAATCATTAATCTAATCTCTAATCGCGGTCGGAACTAGCAAAGAATTGCTAGCGCGCCCTATTAGGATGTTAATGATTCTTTTGATAAAGTTCATAAACTTTATAGGACTTAAAAAGGGTTTAGTTATTTTCATCATCCATTAGCCTACCCTAATCCTACGAACCCTAACAAGCAGAGAATTACTCGTGCATGTTGGGAAAAAGAAGATGAAAAGATAGAGAGGGAAAACATAATGTAAAATGCAAAAGAATTAAATAAAACAACTACCTTTATTAATCAATTTGAACAATCTACACTTTGTTTCCTTAGAAAATGATTACAAAGACTTGTTTGCTTCTCGATCTTTCCTAAGGAGGTAGACGAACAGTTGATGATCAGCCTGGATGCGTGAGCGTCTGGAGCTTCGTGATCTCTTCGGCTTGATGCCTTCTAACTTTAGCCCTTGGTCCTTTATATAGCCTTCAAAGAAGAAAAACTAGTTACCATATATGGCGACTTCCTAATATGGTGACTTTCCATATATGGATTCTGAGTCCCTGTCAGTATTGATTTTATGATTTTGGCAGATTTTTGATCATGACATCTTGAACATCTTGATCTCTTGACCTGAGCTAAATCTTGCACAATATCTCTATGAATAATGTTAGTACTATTTATTAAATTAGAGAGAGTGTCTTAATCACTATATATGGTAATAAATCTTTAAGAAACTTGATTAAGAATATTTAATATGCTATGCACTTTATATGGTAATAAATCTTTAACAAACATGATTAAGAATATTTGATATGCTATGCATCTTTTAATTAATAAAATATTATGCATATATTTTGAAATATTATTCTAACCATTTGTATGATATTATATGTTTTAAGAATTGTGATTAGAATATTTGATATGATATGCATATTTTCAATTACCAAAATATTATATAAATATAAAATGCCTATATTTTCCTCCATAATATTAATTATAATATATAAACATATGGAAAATAGTATTTTGCAGAGAATCCAAATATGTTTAATATTTATAATAAACACCTTTTATTATTTAAGAAATGTAAGGAAAATACTTATACCAAAGTGCAATATTTTCAGCTGAACAGTACCCCTGAAAGATGACACGCTGCCGACACCGTACGGCCGCGGTTCCGCGGCCTAAGCCTGCTAAAGCCGCGGAACCGTGGCACTTTAGAGGACTTGGTTCTTCATTTTTAGTGGCTTTTCCTGTTTTGCTGTGCCCATTAGTCTGGTATATGATTTTTCTCAGAATTTCTTCACGATTTTTCCAGAATTTCTGTTGATCAAAAGGTGATTGGATATGGATCTTTTTGTCATGATTTTCTTGAGCTCCGCGTAGATTTCTTGGACTTGGTGTTGCCATTGTGCTTTGTGCATGAAGATGACAATCGATTTGCCATTTTGTCTCTTAAACTAGTGTGCGGCAACATACGGATAGAGAGCGGAGACCCGTGTTTTATCTGTGGTTGGCAGGAATCCGGATTTTGTCATGCTTTCCATGAATTTCATCGTTTAGAGCCGAGAACCTGTATCCTGCAATTGACTAGCAAACACGGCTCAAGAGTACCTACCGATAAGCAATATGATAAAAATTAGGCTGTATAAAAATGCAAAAATCTAATATGAACAGGCAATGAGGAAAATGAAGAAGCTAGAGAGCAACCATGGGAGCTAATCAAGAAAATGGCTAAGTCTGGAATGAGATGAAGAATGGCTCATCTAAAACCTCACTCATTGAAGCATACAAATATCCACACATAAAAAATGGTGTCATGTTTCAATAGTAAGTCAAGATGAATAAAATATACTATGTGACATACCTCACATCATTTCACTTCAATTTCCACCTCATTTCTATTTTCACAAAATAGAATTTAATGCCATGCTTCATTATATATATATATATATATATACACACACACACACATATATATACATACATATATCATATATATTAGTATATTTATAATGAAGAATAATTAGTGAGCTAATGATATTAGTTAAGATATAATTATATCACATATAACATATATCACATTATTAATCAACACTTGATTTAATAATCTGGTTATATCACATATAACCGACTAATATCATTTATCTGTATATCACATTATCAAATTAACAGTTGATTCGATAATCTGGTTATATCACATATAACCTAACTCGATAACAGATAACTGCCAGATTACAATACGGTATCACATACATGTATTTATTCAGTCCCACACACATATCACATATGCGTCCTGCTTCGTTTCGCCTGAAGCAGGGAACTTCTGTGTGGGACTCTAAAGACTCGTCAATGTGCCAGCAGTAGGTGATGATCACATCAATCACCCACAAGCCGTCAGCGGTACTAGTTGGACGTAACGGCTACCCGGGTATTGAGAGATATGAAGATCAACAAGCAAACCTATTCATATTCTCCATAAAGCCTATCAGTAACACTATCGTACAATCCGGTCTCTTCGTCTGATATGTCGCATATCATGGCTAGGGATGGTAAACGTCAGACCCAGTAACGTGATATGTTATGCCGATGTCTGGCCTATAACGGTTCGAGAAACTACTGATAACACTTATCAATAAATCTCAGCAGCAGCCCTAGCCAGGGACTTCAAGTTATAGACAATCGAGCATAGAGAAACATCAACCCTCAATACCGGGAGAGAAGAAACCCCTCCTATTGCTCATTGCCTCCATGTGACTCGGGACTGTACCTAAAATCCATATTTTTGCACAACTCCTCTTGAGCGTGGTAGGGAGGAAACCAAAGCACAGTAGGAGCCACACAAGTCTCTATGACGATCTCGGGACTACAAACTAACATGTACCAGTGTCACCAGAGGACTGCTATCTGACGATAGGTATACTACCAACTATGAGTCCTCGGTGAGTCCGTTCGATGTACCCATTCTCTAATGAGCACCTGTGCACAATCTTTTATGTCATACACCAGTGGTTGTTGGATCAACCATCGCCCTATAAGGGACAAGAAACGTACACACTAGTCTACTCTGGAATATCGTTGCCCTAGTCTCGATATTCCCTCGACTAGGAATTGATTAAAGGATGTACTTTTGGACCACCGTGGCCCCACTAGTATGATCTCATCATAATCCTGGTAGGCAACTACATATCTTAAGGGATTTATCAACATGTAAGAGACAGAGAGTATAAATACCAGTCTACATGTTAAGATAAAGGGCATACATATTCCTAACAATCTCCCACTTGCACTAAAGCCAGTTGTTGTGGTATCGCATATCCAACGTCCCAAAAGTCTCTAAAATAGTATCTGGGGGATGGCCTCGGTGAGTGGCATCACAGTGTTATCCTCTGTGTCAACTCTCCTGAACTAGATCTCCCGGAGATCAACTATCTCCCTGATCAGGTGATACTATCTAAGAATATATCTGGATTGCTTACGGGACCGGATTTCCTAGGCCAAAGACATAACTCCATTGTCATCACAATATTGAAGTATTGGATGCCTAATAGTAGGAACCAAGTTCATCCTATGAACTTTTTTATCCAAACAAGCTCTTTGGCAGTATAGTTGGTAGCGATGAAATTAGCCTCTATTAACGAATTTGCTACGGTATATAGCTTCAAACCCTTCCAACATACCATCCCTCTACTGAGGGTGAAGACAAAACCCGAGGCTGACTGTCCGTCGTCCTTATCACTCTGGAAGCTCGAATCGGTAAAGGACTGTCATGAACCGAAAGTACGGAACAAGACCGGCACTTAGGATACGAACGTCTCGAGGCGTACGTACTCTAAGTAAGCCGAGCCTAGAAATCCAAACCAAGAAAAGTAGTAGAGTGTAGGAAAAACCATTTTAAATCACCCAGTAAGCAACATAATATACAACGCCTAAAGGCGAGGATCACAACAGAAAGAAATCAACAGCATGAAATCCATAGAATATAACGCGTGACTCTAAGGTCGAAAGAATAAACACCACTGGTCTCTATCTCAAATAAGTACATGTTTGGTTGATGGAACTTCTAGATACAAGTGAAATATCATATACAATGTATAATGATGGATATGATACAAATAACCCACCTACTAGCAAGTCAACAGAAAGAAGCTGTGCCCGCAAAGCCGTAATGAAACCCGTACGGCAACACCTGCAAGAAACTGGGGTACAACGGGGTGAGTTGCGAACTCGTGAATAGAAAAACATCTGTGAACAGAAAATCTCATGTGTGACGCAATCCTAGGTCATACGATCATAATATATAATTCTCAAATATATAACTAGCAGTCTATAACAATGACTAGGGTAAATATCTAACCCAAGTGTAATCCCATATGCCCGTGTCAGTGCCTCGGGTAGCAATGTATCATATGAATGATGTATGAATGCATGAAAAGTATGATCAATATAATCAAAGTCTGTATGTGATCAATGTCTGTATATAGGTGGATCCCGTTCACGTGTCACCCAATGAAAATAAGAATCATGCATGTAAATATGAGGACATAGTCAAAATCATGGAAAAACATCATGAAACCTGTGCCCAGCATCGGCACAAAACATAGCCTCAGTCTCAATATCTCAATGTCTCTGATAAGTCTCACTATCTAGGGCGCCGTCAATCCAGACCGGCCCCTACCATCAATCTCAAGACCACGACGATATCCTCCGGATATCCGACGCGTCGCGTAAAATCACCGGTCGGTAGTGCTCCCCTACCAGGCTCAACGCCATCTCCTGCGATCTTCTTGCCCCGAGGTACCGACCAGGCCCACCATGTACACGCAATCGGCCTCATCCGCCTCCTCGAATCGGGTTTCACATGTCGGTCTCAGCACCGAGAAAACACATGGTGGACGCATTGAAATATCATATCAAGGGTAACCGGGTTTTTAAAACAATTACACAATCTCTTTGAAATACCCACGGTTCCCAAATCCAGAAATTTCATAGAAACAACATATCTCAATGCGCATAATCAGAAAACATGATGTATATGACATCAATGAAATGCAAGTATAACAGTATATCATGCAACATGGAATAATAGTATGCACATACAAGGGTCATATCCTGCTGCAATAATACTACTGTGTAGTGACATGGAAATTACCGATGAAGATGTGTGTGAGCTGGCAAGTAAGTGTATGTGGTACATACGCATCATCGGTAATGGTGCTGGTGTCCTAACAGCATGATATCAATAATGGAATATGAATCACAACAGTATGCAATGTGGAGCAACAACAATAATGTGCGGGAGCTGAATACTAAACACAATGATCGCTAAACTGCATCTAATGTCATAAGAGTCATATAGCTACACCACTATAAGACTGAGCTAAGCTAACAATAGGTATGGAAAACCGTCTAACCTCTGAGTCGATACATATAAATATATATAATCGGTGATCCCGCCTCGATAATATCACATCCGGTACCATATCCCTATAATCGGTTATTCCCAAGTCAAGAGGGTGGATCAAACATCAAAATATAGCTCGTATGTAGATCCCTCATACGTCATCCCCAAATCTGGGTACGGGTCAATATCACATTCGTCATATCACTCATCTGGTATTCTCTATATCAAATATCATAATCTGGGTACTGACCTACGTCTAGTACAAAGCTAACATCATCACTATCATCATGATCTGACTACTGATCAACAGTCTCGTATGAATCGATATCATCAGCGCATATCATCTCGAGGAGTATACAACGCCCAAGGTGGCCTATCATAAATATCTTGTCATATCATATCATATTATATCCTATCTCATATCATAATCACATATCGATCATTTTATATATATATCACTATTCCTATGGCATCATCATCCCAAAATCCGCTAAAGCATCAAGACGTATCTCAAATATGAATTTTACCATATCACTGATATCATAATCTCGGATCAAATATCATCGACTCATCTCAAACCCAAGTATCATCCTCATATCCGTATGTGAACACATAGTCCCATACCCACATGAACACATAACTATATAGAATCCCATAACCACATATGAAATAAGGATGTATGCAAATATGTATGTGTGTATATGTATGTGTAGTGCACCCACTAGTCTAGGGTTCCGTAACCTTTCACCAATCCAACACATCAATATCCATCCTAAACATCAATAATTAATCCCAAACACCATATAATAATTGTTAGTGTGTATACGCATCCGTATACATCACTACGAACTGCGGGGGTGCTATACGCCATCCATCCGACTTCTCCCCATAGATATAAATCTACTCACCTTTCTTTATGAGTGCCAGTTCCGATGTCGCCATTTGCATCTCCAATGCTTTGACGCCACGTGGGGTACCTACAAGGATATCATACGCTAAATCACATGAAAACCATGTCGGAAACCAAAATGGCGCACGCTACGCCCATAGGTAAAAACCTATAGCCTCGCGTGCAAACACATCCAATAACCCTCTGCCGTTGGCGTTCAAACGCCACCCGACAGAAACGAATCATCGAATACCAAAATCCATACGAAAACAAGTCGTAAATCATGCACCAACTCAAGAAAATCAACCCAGATTTTATCCTAACTGGAATCAGTCAAAACTAGACATACCCAGAGTCAAGTTTACATGAAATAGGGCCATGCACAAAAAACGAGGGAGTTTCCTCCTGCTCTGGCCGCAAATTGCGGCCAGAAGGTATATATCTGAGGCCTGAAATGGGAGTTGGGGGCTAAGGCTTTGGGTGTTGGTTCCTATCTGCCTGTACATCCTACTGCCAAATCAATATTATTTTAGGGTATCTCGGGTTGTAGCAGAATCCATAAAGGTCACAAAATCGACATAATCACTAAAATACGCCAAGTCGAAACTTTCAGGTAACTAACTGGAAATCTGGGGTAATCTTGGTTAAACTTGTCTCAAATACACCTAATAAGGTTACACTAACGATCAAAACCAACACTTGGTCAAGTCTCACTCAAATTTTCCTAAACTAGCACCAATCCACATAATAACACTAAGTTTCAGTTTTACGACCATAATCAAGCAAGAAAGGAGTTGGGGTGTGAGATTATACCTCAAGGGGGTCCAAGGATGTCGGAGAAGGGAAGGAGGATGAGGGGAAAGAGGGCTGTGCTGCTGCTGAGCTGCTCCTTGGGCTGTTTTCCTTGTTGCTGTTGCTGTTGCTGCATCAGGCTGCTGCTGCTGCTTGCTATTTTCCTTTTTGTTGCTATTGCAGCAGCTACTGCTGTGGCTGATGTTTTTTTGTGGTTGTTTTGGTGAAGTGGGAGAGTGGTGTTGTAGTATGTGATGTTGTTGCTGTGGCTGTTCGTAGCAGCAGAGGTAGGGAGGCTGTTTTGTGGCCGATGTAGCTGCTGATGTGTTGACATGGGGCTGAAGTGTTGATGTTGGGGGCTGATGTATGGTTTCAGCAGCTGATGTAGCTATTGTAGGTGGCCGATGTGTTACATCAGCTGCTGCTGTAGCAGTTGAGGTATTGGTATGTGTGTGTTGATGTTGTTGATATTAGGGGCTGTTGTTAGGATGGGTTTGGGATGCTGAAGGTACCTGATGTAGCAGCTGATGTAGGGGGGGCTGTTTTGTGGCTGATGAAGCTGCTGATGTGCTGATATGAGTGTAGGTGTGAGAGAGAGATGTGAGTGTGAGAGGGAAGCAAAAGTTTTGAAATGAAATGGGGTGTGACATTTGCTTTATGCCACCATTCTCTCTCTCTCCTAAAACATGCTAGCTTGCACAAGCCATCATGGATCACTTTCTCCCTACACAAGTCAACCCCCATCCTAATCTCCTTTAAACAAAGCTAAAGACCTTTAATGAACCCCAATTAACCTAATCAAATTGTTCAACCCACCATGGTCATCTCAACATGGTAACCCTAGACTTCACCCAAGTTAAAATGCACAAGTGTGCGCAGTCCAGATAAAATTCCAATAAAATATTCATAAAACTAGATAAAATATTTAAAAGCCGTTTTGGTAAACTTTTTTCCGAAACCCCCCCACATTAAACACAATTACCACTAAATAACATATTTTAGAATTTCCATAATTTTTTTTTGTCCAGAATTTTCCCAAAATAATATTTTATTTTTTTGAAATGTTACAGTCTTCCCCCCCTTAAAGAAATTCGGTCCCCGAATTTAAATTTAAACCCCCAAATTCTAAAACATTTCAATAAAATTTCCAAGTCAACGGGGATCCGAAATCATCAATACATAAAACTCATCGTAGCGCAATACATGCGCATGCGTAACGAGCAGATAACTCGAAATCAAAACTCCGTCAAGCATCCCGCATCATCGGAGTCAAGGCGAAAACATGAATGCCAAATCCAAGGCAAAACCGATATGCTAGCAATCGGAACTATACATGTACATACCAAATCCGTACATGTAAATATGTGAAGGAAATGCATGCCAAATTTCTTTAAAGTCGATGCACAATGCGCATAACACTGTACAATGGTGGACGTCTCTATAAGAAAATAGCCATATACGTATATATCTTTTGTTTAACATTCACGACCCGCCGTTTTTTTGAAAACAATTTAGAAGGGTTCCCTGTTTTAAATGTTTTGTGTCGAATCGGACACGTATGCAAATAATGAGACTATAGCTCGCTTTTGGAAATCCCTTTGAAATCTATCAGTGCATGCAAAATATATCCAGCCACTGTCCTCTGACTAGTCCTGCTCAGTACGAAAACACATAGCAAATATCATAAAACGTACTGCTCCAAAGAAACCAATTCAAAAGTGCATATGAAAAACCCTGTGCGTCCGGTGCGCACGGAAATCAAAATCCATACATGTGCCAAGCGGGTGCACAGAACAACATCAAGGTTTAACGGTTGTGCACACAACATCGGTCATAGGCAACGTGCGTGCCTGACAGCAAAATCAGGTGCATCTGATATGCACGAAAACTCCCGATTTAGTGCATCTGGTGTGCGCCAAATCGCATCTCATAACCTGCGCCCAACATGCGCTAAAAATACAATTCCGGTGCATCCATCATGCACGAAATCATGAAATCCAACATCAAGCGCCGAACATGCGCAGAATCCAATCAGGTGCATAAAGTGCACAAAATAAATATTGAGCATCGCCCTCGAAATCGAAGTCCAGTGCATCCAAGTGCACAAAATACATGTCACTGCACTACAAGCATATGTAGACTATACAGAGTGCAAAAACCAAATCGTGTGCGTGCATACGCACAAAATCAACTCAACCGTATGAAACCCATAAAATCATAAACATGCAAAACCAAGGCACGAAAACGATATCAAGTGCAACAACTGTGCAAAAACCGTAAATTCTCAATCATCAAAAATCAAATCATGTGAATAAATCGCCCAACAATACCGAAATCAAGTATGGTGGAATAGTTCCGCTCAAACGCATCCTCCAAGAATCTCTGGCCAACAGTCGTGATCACTCCTAGCGTGTCTTGTCGACGATACTGAACTCTGGCCTGCTGGTGTGCGTAACATGACCACTCCTAGGTCCAAGTCTTCTCTGTGAATTACAATTCTCACGATCCATCGGCTCATCGGCCCTGTCAGGTGTGCTAACGGGGACGATTACGTTTTGGCACTTCTCTGGTCATCTCTCGGTCAATCATCGCGACCACTCATGAAGTAGTATGTCACTAGCGTCGGCCTCTGGCTCTCTGAATGCACGCGACACATCTGATCCTGGGTGCAAATATCATTGCAGCAGCGCCCTGGAAGGAATCCCACTCAAGGTCTCTTCCAAGTCTCATCTCTGCCTAACTGTCCAGAAGTCATCGTCCTTTACTACGCCTGTTGCTTGTTCCGGAACAGCTGCATACTCATCACGACTCCTTCTGGAAGGGATGTCCCAGTACAATGCCTTGGCATGCGTATCGCATCTCTGGTGTCGGCGGAGTGGAACGTCATCATATCCAGACCTTGTACGAACCTCTTACTCCACTTTCCTCTAATGTCGACTGCTTCGGACTCGTCTCGTTGTGGCTGCATGGACTGAGCTCCAATGGCTATCCTCGTATTTGGAGTCTCCCAAGAAGTGCATCTCACCACCTAGCATCCGAATTAAGTCGAGCCATCCGATTGATTTGTTAATAACTCATAATCCCCCAAGAGCTCAACATCTTGGGTACAGTATAATAGTATCCAGTAATACCACAGCATCGGTGGTCCAGCCGTAGAAGGGCAAACCCAAGCCTCACTAATGGCGCCGCAGAACTGCCGTAAACCCTAAGGTTCAAAGGCTTTCACATGGTCATTAAGTCGAGTTAGGGTTTCATTCTTCTAGAGGGACCATAGAATTGCCTACATGTCCTTCCGACTACTTTAAACTTGGAATAATAGGTTTCTGACATTCGATCGTCTCAGTCGACTCTCAACGTCTCCGCGTGAAGTCGTCTCAGCTGGAATCAATCTATCTGATGACCTCGCATCGGAGTAGTGAACAAACCACACGTCCTAGTCATTCATCCTCGAGGACTAGCGACCTTCTATCATCTCGTAGTACACTCGTACCATAATAGCTCCAACATCTGGGGCGATATCTCGTCGTTCGCAGCAATAACTGGCTCACTCGTCTGCACGCTGAACCGTGCCTCAATCATCATGAATAAGCAATACTTCAACGGTCATCAAAATCTGGCTGGCCTCTGTCAGTAGATCAATTCTCTGGTGCTAATCTGCATGTCCGAGTAATCTCATACAGCGATCCATCCAACGCTCGTGGCGCGAAAACACAGTAAAAAGACACATCTCAGCAATCGTGTGTCGCCAGAATCACGCCCTGGTCAGTCCTCGTTCGTGACGAGCTCATGTTGACCGCAACTCTAGTCGTAGCTCTCCCTGCCCGTAATCGTGGCAGCAAAACCATAACTGGTACCGATAAGGCTAGATCAGGAATGAATATGATACTGAACAAAGAAAGGTACATCCTAAGGCTTCTTAAATGGAGTGGCGTGTCATAAATATGCAGCGGAACATACCCACGGTACTTCACTCTACTTTAGTCACCTATTCCGTCAACCAAGGGTCATTCTATGCTCCGAAGATAAAACCTAACGCTCTGATACCAACTTTATGACGAACTGAAAGTACGGAACATGACCGGTACTTAGGCTATGAACGTCTCGAGGCGTACGTACTCTAAGTAAGCCGAGCCCAGAAATCCAAACCAAGAAAAGTAGTAGAGTGTAGGAAAAACCATTTTAAATCACCTAGTAAGCAACATAATTTACAACGCCTAAAGGCGGGGATCACAACAGAAAGAAATCAACAACATGAAATCCATAGAATATAACGCGCGACTCTAAGGTCGAAAGAATAAACACCACTGGTCTCTATCTCAAATAAGTATATGTTTGGTTGATGGAACTTCTAGATACAATTGAAATATCATATACAATGTATAATGATGGATATGATACAAATAACCCACCTACTAGCAAGTCACCAGAAAGAAGCTGTGCCCGCAAAGCCGTAATGAAACCCGTACGGCAACACCTGCAAGAAACTGGGGTACAACGGGGTGAGTTGCGAACTCGTGAATAGAAAAACATCTGCGAACAGAAAATCTCATGTGTGACGCAATCCTAGGTCATACGATCATAATATATAATTCTCAAATATATAACTAGCAGTCTATAACAATGACTAGGGTAAATATCTAACCCAAGTGTAATCCCATATGCCCGTGTCAGTGCCTCAGGTAGCAATGTATCATATGAATGATGTATGAATGCATGAAAAGTATGATCAATGTAATCAAAGTCTGTATGTGATCAATGTCTGTATATAGGTGGATCCCGTCCACGTATCACCCAATGACAATTAGCATCATGCATTTAAATATGAAGACATAGTCAAAATCATGGAAAAACATCATGAAACCTGTGCCCAGCATCGGCACAAAACATAGCCTCAGTCTCAATATCTCAATGTCTCTGATAAGTCTCACTATCTAGGGCGCCGTCAATCCAGACCGGCCCATACCATCAATCTCAAGACCACGACGGTATCCTCCGGATATCCGACGCGTCGGGTAAAATCACCGGTCGGTAGTGCTCCCCTGCCAGGCTCAACGCCATCTCCTGCGATCTTCTTGCCCCGAGGTACCGACCAGGCCCACCATGTACACGCAATCGGTCTCATCCGCCTCCTCGAATCGGGTTTCACATGTCGGTCTCAGCACCGAGAAAACACATGGTCGACGCACTGAAATATCATATCAAGGGTAACCGGGTTTTTAAAACAATTACACAATCTCTTTGAAATACCCACGGTTCCCAAATCCAGAAATTTCATAGAAACAACATATCTCAATGCGCATAATCAGAAAACATGATATATGTGACATATCAATGAAATGCAAGTATAACAGTATATCATGCAACATGGAATAATAGTATGCACATAGAAGGGTCATATCCTGCTGCAATAATACTACTGTGTACTGACATGGCAATTACCGATGAAGATGTGTGTGAGCTGGCAAGTAAGTGTACGTGGTACATACGCAGCATCGGTAATGGTGCTTGTGTCCTAACAGCATGATATCAATAATGGAATATGAATCAAAACAGTATGCAATGCGGAGCAGCAACAATAATGTGCGGAAGCTGAATACTAAACACAATGATCGCTAAACTGCATCTAATGTCATAAGAGTCTTATAGCTATACCACTATAAGGCTGAGCTAAGCTAACAATAGGTAAGGGAAACCGTCTAACCTCTGAGTCGATACATATAAATATATATAGTCGATGATCCCGCATCGATAATATCACATCCGGTACCATATCCCTATAATCGGTTGTTCCCAAGTCAAGAGGGCGGATCAAACATCAAAATATAGCTCGTACGTAGATCCGTCGTACGTCATACCCAAATCTGGGTACGGGTCAATATCACATTCGTCATATCACTCATCTGGTATTCTCTATATCAAATATCATAATCTGGGTACTGACCTACGTCTAGTACAAAGCTAACATCATCACTATCATCATGATCTGACTACTGATCAACAGTCTCGTATGAATCGATATCATCAGCACATATCATTTCGAGGAGTATACAACGCCCAAGGCAACCTATCATAAATATCTTGTCATATCATACCATATCATATCCTATCTCGTATCATAATCACATGTCGATCATTTTATATATATATCACTATTCCTATGGCATCATCATCCCAAAATCCGCTAAAGCAACAAGACGTATCTCAAATATGAATTTTACCATATCACCGATATCATAATCTCGGATCAAATATCATCGACTCATCTCAAACCCAAGTATCATCCTCATATCCGTATGTGAACACATAGTCCTATACCCACGTGAATACATAACTATATAGAATCCCATAACCACATATGAAATAAGGATGTACGCAAGTATGTATGTGTGTATATGTATGTGTAGTGCACCCACTACTTTAGGGTTCCGTAACCTTTCACCAATCCAACACACCAATATCCATCCTAAACATCAATAATTAATCCCAAACAACATATAATAATTTTTAGTGTGTATACGCATCCGTATACATCACTACGAACTATGGGAGAGCTATACGCCATCCACCCGACTTCTCCCCGTAGATATAAATCTACTCACCTTTCTTTATGCGTGCCGGTTTCGATGTCGCTATTTACATCTCCAATGCTTTGACGCCACGTGGCGTACCTACAAGGATATCACACGATAAAACACATGAAAACCATGTCGGAAACCCAAATGGTGCACGCTACGCCCATAGGTAAAAACCTGTAGCCTTGCGTGCAAACACAGCCAATAACCCTCTGCCGTTGGCGTTCAAACGCCACCCGACAGAAATGAATCATCGAATACCAAAATCCATATGAAAACAAGTCGTAAATCATGTTCTAACTCAAGAAAATCAACCCAGATTTTATCCTAACTGGAATCAGTCAAAACTAGACATACCCAGGGTTAAGTTTACATGAAATAGGGCCATGCACCAAAAACGATGGGGTTTCCTCCTTCTCTGGCCGAAAATTGCGGCCAGAAGGAATATATCTGCGGCCTGAAATAGGAGTTGGGGGCTAGGGCTTTGGGTGTTGGTTCCTATTTGCCTGCACATCCTACTGCCAAGTCAATATTATTTTAGGGTATCTCGGGTTATAGCAGAATCCATAAAGGTCACAAAATCGACACAATCGCTAAAATACGCCAAGTCGAAACTTTCAGGTAACTAACTGGAAATCTGGGGTAATCTTGGTTAAACTTTTCTCCAATACACCTAATAAGGTTACACTAACGATCAAAACCAACACTTGGTCAAGTCTCACTCGAATTTGCCTAAACTAGCACTAATCCACATAATAACACTAAGTTTCAGTTTTACGACCATAATCAAGCAAGAAAGGAGTTGGGTTGTGAGATTATACCTAAGAGGGGTCCTAGGATGTAGGAGAAGGGAAGGAGGAGGAGGGGAAAGAGGGCTGTGCTGCTGCTGAGCTGCTCCTTGGGCTGTTTGCCTTGTTGCTGTTGCTGTTGCTGCATCAGGCTGCTGCTGCTTGCTATTTTCCTTTTTGTTGCTGTTGCAGCAGCTACTGCTGTGGCTGATGTTTTGTTGTGGTTGTTTTGGTGAAGTGGGAGAGTGGTGTTGTAGTATGTGATGTTGTTGCTGTGGCTGTTGGTAGCAGCAGAGGTAGGGGGCTGTTTTGTGGCTGATGTAGCTGCTGATGTGTTGACATGGGGCTGAAGTGTTGATGTTGGGGGCTGATGTATGGTTTCAGCAGCTGATGTAGCTGTTGTAGGTGGCTGATGTGTTACATCAGTTGCTGCTGCAGCAGTTGAGGTATTGGTATGTGTGTGTTGATGTTGTTGATATTGGGGGCTGTTGTTAGGATGGGTTTTGGCTGCTGAAGTTACCTGATGTAGCAGCTGATGTAGGGGGCTGTTTTGTGGCTGATGAAGCTGCTGATGTGCTGATATGAGTGTAGGTGTGAGAGAGAGATATGAGTGTGAGAGGGAAGCAAAAGTTTTGAAATGAAATGGGGTGTGACATTTGCTTTAAGCCACCATTCTCTCTCTCTCCTAAAACATGCTAGCTTGCACAAGCCATCATGGCTCACTTTCTCCATACACAAGTCAACCCCCATTCTAATCACCTTTAAACAAAGCTAAAGACCCTTAATTAACCCCAATTAACCTAATCAAATGGTTCAACCCACCATGGTCATCTCAACATGGTAACCCTAGACTTCACCCAAGTTAACATGCACAAGTGTGTGCAGTCCAGATAAAATTCCAATAAAATATTCATAAAATCAGATAAAATATTTAAAAGCCGTTTTGGTAAACTTTTTACCAAAAACCCCCACATTAAACACAATTACCACTAAATAACATATTTTAGAATTTCTATAATTTTTTTTTGTCCGGAATTTTCCTAAAATAATATTTTATTTTTTTGAAATGTTACAAGGACTCTATCTGGAGTTCACCGTTACCATACACCAAGAATATTTCTTTATTCCTTCTCAAGCACTTAAGAATGTTTTTCACAGCTGTCCAGTGGTTTTCCCAAAGATCTTTTCGATACTTACTCACTACACCTACCGAGTAAGCTACATCCGGTCTGGTACACAACATCGCATGCATGATTGACCCGACTGCCGAAGCATAGGTATCCCTTGCATGCGAGCCCTCTCCAAATCAGCCTTAGGAGACATCTCTTTAGAGAGAGTGATTTCTGAACAAGCGGGTATATTACCACGCTTAGAATCTTCCATACTAAACCCCTTTAGTATGGTGTCTATGTACCTGGATTGGGATAATCCCAAATCCATTTAGATATAACTCTATAGATCTATTTCCCCAGTATGTAGGAGGCATCAGTTAGATCTTTCACGGAGAACTTGTGTGATAAGAGGAGCTTGACCGAGTGTAGCATAGGAACATCGTTCTATCAAGAGTATGTTATCCATGTATAATACGAGGAAGACAACCATACTCTCTACAACATTCTTATTTATACATGGTTCATTTACCTTTTTGATGAAGTCAAACTCTTTGACAGCTTCATCAAAATAGATGTTCCATCTCCGCGATGCCTGCTTTAACCCGTAGATGGATTTAAGAATCTTGCACATACTTCTACTACTGCTACTGTCTATGAAGCCCTCTGGCATTGTCATATACACGCTCTCTTCTAATTCACCATTTAGAAAAGCGGTTTTGACGTGCAGTCTGCCAGATTTCGTAGTCATGGTATGCAGCAATGGCAAGTAGGATCCTGATGGACTTAAGCATAGTTTTGAAAGTCTCAACTTTTCCATCTACACCAAATTATCTTTCTCAAAGATCCTTTTGCTCTCGATGGGTTTTACCCCTTCAAGAGAAACTTCCAAATTCATCACTTTATTAGTGTACATGGATTCCATCTCAGATCGCATAGCATCCAGCCATTTCACACAGTCTCCACTTGTGATGTCCTGCTGGAAACTAGTTGGGTCATCATCTCCATGATGCAATCCTCGCTCCCACCGTCTACGATAAAACTGTAGTATCTCTCAGGTGGATGAGGAACCCAACTAGATTTGCGGAGTGGCTGTGGTTCGTCGGGGATTATTGAATCCTCCGGTTCTACCAAATCGTCAGTTATAGTTTGCATTGCTGGAACTTCTTCCAATTCTACCTCATTACCACTAATTTCTGTCACAAGAAATTCCTTTTCTAAAAAAGTGGCATATCGATAAACAAAACATTTTTTTCTCCTCGGTATGGTAGAAGATATACCTTCGCTAATGTTTGGGATATCCTACAAACTTGCACAGAACTGACCTTGACTCAAGTTTGTCCGGATTTTTCTTTTCAACATACACCGGACAACCCCATATCTTAACTCGTTTAAGAGATGGTTTCTTCCCATTCAATATCTCATATGGATTGGTTGGCAATAGATTTGGTCGGTACTCTATTCAATAGGTATGCAGTTATCTCAAGTGCATGTCCCCAAAATAAAATAGATAACTCAGCAGTACTCATCATAGAGCGCACCATATCTAATAGGGTGCGATTCCTCCACCCTTATATACCATTGTGATGTGGTGTATACGAAAGAGTAAACTGAGAGAGAATCACATTCTCTTTTAAATAATCCCAGAATTCCGTGCTCAAGTATTCTCCTCCCCGATCATATCGAAGGATTTGAATACTTTTACCCATCTGGTTCTTAACTTCATACTTATATTCCTTGAAATTCTCAAAAGATTCAGATTTGTGTTTCAACAAGAACACATGTTCGTATATTGAGAGAAAATCGGTGAATGTTTTAAAGCACGTGGAACCATCCCTGGTATGTGTAGACATAGGACCGCATACATCACCATGTATATGTCCAAGAGTTCAGTAGCTCTTTCTCCGTTTCCAGTAAACGAAGATTTGGCCACCTAGCCTTTGAGACATGATTGGCAAGTTTCGCAAGATGTAAATTTGAACGGATTCAAATATGCATCGTTATGGAACTTCAGCTTGTCTTGTCTCATCGACATGACCCAGTCTACAATGCCTCAAGAAGACTTCGTTCATTTCTGAACTGTTCATCTTGTGTGTGTTCTGTACGTTTAGAACTGTATTTTGATTCAGAACGTGTACATTATTATACAACATATATTACCCAATCAACATTTGATTTAGGAAAATATTCATAATATTATTGGTACAATATAACAGTCACTCAGAGTCATTGTATTACAAGTTGGTAACACCAGGTGATATTTGCCAACTGCTTTGGCTGCAACAATCGCACCATCTCTACTACTAGAGATATATCACACTTTTCCAGTTCTCTACCTGTCTGTAGCCCATATAACAAATTACATGTGTGGGATCCTGATCCGGTATCTAATACCCAGTACGTAGAACAAATTGAGAAACAGTTCTTGGTAACAAACACACCCGAAGAAGATACATCAACATACTTTTTCTTCGTATGGATGGTGTGGGAATCCGGATATTCGCCTATTCCTTGCTCAAACTTATGACAATCATAAGATAGAGCGGAATCTAGCCCAGTATAATAAGTAGGTTCGGTCAATACATCCATATTATTATCTTGATTAAGGCATTTCATTTGTCTCTACCAGGAGAAAGAGAAGAATAATCACTTTCCGTACGATCTTTGCAAGATTAGATTGGTTTTTATCTAATCAGGATGGCTCCCACTGTTTTTATCAAATGTTCCTTCAAACCCTAAAAGGTAAGATTAGCCGGGATTAATTACACCCTACAGGTTCGCCAATCGTTCGGCCAGACAGGTATCGGTACTCCGAGGGAGGTTCCCTATGCTTTCGCACGGATTTAATTAGAATAAACCTTGTTTCCCTAGATGCATAACCCCGTTGACACTTTTCTAGACACCTACTAGATTAGCTAAGTGTAAAGTGCAAAACTCTCTCAGGAATAACTCTTACTCGCAGTGGGTATCGGGATTCAACTATCATATAGAAGGTATGCAAGCAAATTTCAACACTTGAAATTCCCGATAATGTTTTTATCCCTAGCATCCTATGACATTGACGGAGGCTAAACTACGCATAGGCCGCTAGTCAAGTTCAACTCGTTCATTTCTTGATTGAATTAGACCCACCCGCACGACCCTTGACGGAGGCCAAACAACGCCGCATGACTATCCTAATCCAATCGCATCACATGCTGCAAATAAGTACTAATCAACCACCGTACACTACGCCTTGACGGAGGCCAAACAACTGTAGAACGGATACTAAAATAGCACTTATCTGAAATGACGGAGGGCTACACAGGTTTTTAAGAAAACCATGAGCGTAATGAACTTGAAATCATTGTAGAATCTAATGATTTTGAAAAGGAGTGTTTTTGAGGCTTTTGCTAGTTTCGCTAAAGAGGTCACTCCCGGTGAAGGGATCTCGGCTCTTTCCTTATCGAATAAGGTGTAGGATATTCAGGAATACCACTATGCAAAGGAAGAACTAGAGAAGCTATCAAAAACAAAACCGAGTGATTTGTAGCATTTGCTTGTTTTGCTAAAGAGGTCACTCCCGGTGAAGGGATCTCGGCTCTTTCCTCATCGAATGAGGTGTTGGATATTCATCAAGGAATACCACTATGTAAAGCAAAAACTAGAGCTACCCTTATTGAAAATTTGATTCTACATCTTTAGGTTTCTTTCTTTTCATTAATATCATTAATGAAGTCCCATACTTTAATGTTTCCTAAACATTACAGAAAAGTGAAACAAAAATAGAACGTACGCTTATGCCAGCTGCATTCGCCACTAGGCCCCTTCATGCACCGTTAGGTTACTTAACTAGCAGAGCGGGGGCTGGACCAGCACGGGTGCAAAATATAGGCAACGTTTATTATAAATCATATATATAATACAACATTCGTCTTACGCAGTTATATGACCATATCACAGAACTAAGCAGCAGAAGCAACATATGAAATATTGGATATACTAGAATTTCCGTGTTTTAAATTTTTCCAGTAATGTAAAACACAGATGTCACGGTCGTGATAAATAGCCAAACCCACATCCCATAGACCCCTATGAGAGCGGCAAGTAACCCTACCAATTCGAGAGTTAGGAGACCCGGTCTCAACTCCTTGAGATGGTCTTCCACTTGACTCTAGAACCCGATTACTTATGCTCCCCTCCTTGGGTCTATCTTAATGCGGTTAAGTAAATAATATACAACAGTGGTGACATCATCCTCAACCCGGAAGTGCCCCAATAAAAGAATATTACATACAGATTTTACATGAATAAAAATTGAAAAACTCCAATCTCACATAAAAAAAACCCGGCTATTCAATCAAGACGATCCAATAAAACATATCAACGACACATAATATCACATATCATCAACGTAAGTAAATACGCGTATCCCAAATTTCGTTGACATATAGCAATGAGATTTGGGATACCCCACGTATTACACCTACGGTCGCAGAAAAGAAATATAAAACCGCAATAATTAGAATTCGCATATTCTTAGACATTATAAACCCGGAATATCTCATATTCCGAATTTCATGCTTAACCAGATAAATCATGTATTTTAGTCTCAAATTGAAAACACTTTTCAATTTGTTAGTCGGGGATTCAACAAGATTTCCGACTACATTATCGAATACTCATCGAAACTTTAGTAGATGGCCGCACCCCCGATGCCGTCGACGAAGTGCACTAAGGCGGAACACCGTGGCTGCAAGCACCCGAGTGGATGTTTTGGCAGCGGAGTTCTTCTACAATCACTTGGTCGGGGCAATGGGGCGTGGCTACCTAGAAAATTTATTTGGCGAGTATTCGCGTTCAATACGCGATTGCGACGGAGTTTTGATCCAAATCAAGGCCCTGTGGAAATCGATTATCCGAGACTAAAGCACTAGATTTACAAACAAACTAGTGTTCACAAAACTAATTTATTATGGATCCTAACTACTGCATCCATATCAAATTTAAACTCGAAATGACATAAAAATTACCACTATGAAACACTCCGTATTAGCCCCAATAGAACTGTTAACATCACATGAAAACGGGGCCAATCAAACAATACCTGAAACCCCAAAATCAAGCCAACAGAGCACAAAACAAATAAGAGACCAAAACATGACAATACGGCCGGCGAGGCCGTTTAAAAAGGCAACCTCGCCGGATTTTTTAAGGTGGATTGATCTCATTTTTGTTGTGTGTTCTTGTTATATCTTATATAACATTCTGCAGTTGCTTAAAAAAATTTTGCAGATCATTTTAAAATTGACAGAAACTTGATTTTTGGGTTTCGTTGTTTCAGAGTTTTTCGGTTTCGTGATTCTAATTACATTGTCTAATCTTCTAGATTTGGTTCTGATACCATGAAAGTCTACCCTAGCACCACCATGAGGTTCTAGTGGTATCAAGCATGCCAAATTCAAATTTTTATAGGTGCTAAGCTAGACTATCCAAGATCTTTAGCTAGTTGATTAGGATTTAAAGTTTGATATCTACTAAACTATAAGAAGTAATAGATGGCTATTGTTGGGATACCTACAACGGCAGCAAGGTTTCGGGTGGCATCTCCCATGACAATTTTAAAATTTTCCATTATACATAACCCTAAACCTAAGATGTTAACTAGAGAATCAAACCAAAACACACAAAGTAAACAACTTTAGTTCTAAGAGATTAGGATTACAACCTTTATAGTCCGTTCCTTTGCTTCATAAGCCCCGTGTTAAGATCCCTTCGCTGTGACATCAAGAACACGGACTCTAGAGAGGCTCCATGAGATGAATGAGGCATCTTGCTTGAAGTCTTCCCTTTTTAAGATGATCTATCTTGAAGAATCTCAAACCCAAGCTCACATTTCTCTAATGAAGTAATTAGTGAAGTGAACACCCTAATATAAATGGCTAGAATAGATGAGGATGATGAAGTTGGAATTTTGCTCTCTTTTATTTTCTTTAACTCACTTTAAATTATCACAAGCAAAAAGCTAGAAAAGCTTTTCAAGAGAGGAAGAAGAAGATGAAGTTTCTTTTGTGGTGAATAATGAATTATTGTTGTGCTTACAACTACAACCTACGATTAAGCACGACATGATTAACCCTTGTAGAGACTTTACCATGGGTTAAGGTTTGGGTTGGGTTAACAAATATCTAGCAAAAATATCAAGGATAGTGGACAAATTCAAAGCTTCATGAAGCTTCCTCAAAGCTCATCAAAAACCTAATCCATAACCTTAACCCTAATCCAAACCCTAACGCGGTTAAATCTCAAAACCTTTGTTGCATTTGTAATCTTAACATGTTACAATATTATATATCACATATATAATATATAATGTATCAAAATAAAATAATACAATTAACATATATCGCATATACGTCAATGTATTATCCAAGTGAGAAAAAGAATCAATAAAGTGAGCTTATATTAGTTAATGTAACGTAATATATCACATATATAATTATAGATTAAATTATCAAATCAACACTTGATCCGATAATCCGGCCATATTACATATAACCGACTAATATGACAAGTAACCTTTCATCGAATCAACACTTGATCCGATGACCCGGCTATATCACATATACCCGGCCAATATCACATATCGCGAGAATAGAATACGGTAACATATACACGTATTATTCTCGGTCCCACACATATCACATATGTGCTCCTACTCCGTTTTGCCTGAGCCAGGAAATCTGTGTGTAGGACTCTAAAGAATCGCCAATACGCCGAAGCTGCAAGCGGTCAGCTAAACATAACAGCCACCCGGGTATTGAACGATCATAAGATCAACAAGCAATCCTGTACATTCTCTAGTGAATCCAATCAGTAACACTCCCGTACAGTCCGATCTCTTCGTCTGATATGTCGCATAACTAGTCTAGGGGTGGTAAACGTCAGACCACAGTAACCGATAATTCGTGTCGATGTGAGGCTCATAACGAATCAAGAAACTACTGCTAACACTTACCAGTAGGTCTCCATATCAGCCCTGGCTAGGGATTTACAGTTATAGCCAATCGAACACAGCGCAACATCAACTCCCAATACCGGAAGGGAGGAAACCCCTCCTATCGCTCATTGCCTCCATGTGATTTGGGACTGTACCCAAAAGCCACCATTTTGTACATTCTTGTGAACTTGGTAAGGTGGAAATCAAAGCACAGTGGAAATCACACAAGACTCTATGACGATCTCGGGTCTACAGACGAACCTGTACCAGTGTCACCTGAGAACTGCTATCTGACGATAGGTATAATACCATCCAGGAGTTCTCAGCTAGTCCGTTCAGTGTACCCAGTATCTACTGAGCAACCGTATACCTTCTCTGATGTCAAACACCAATGGATATGGGATCATCCATTGCCCATCATATGGGTCGAGAAGCATATACGCTAGTCTACTCTGGAGTATCGATGCCCTGTCTCGATACTCTGTCAACTAGGAAAAGTTATAGAATGTACTCTTGGACTACCATATCCCTACTAGTATGATTTTCATCATAGTCCTAGTAGTCGAGTACATATTCTAAGCGCTTTATCAATATGTGAGATCAAGACGGTAAAACAATACAAGTCAACATGTTAAGACAAAGTGAAACCAAATAGCATACTATCATGTCGAGAAAGAAAGTCCTCTCTATATATATCCAAGCATCCACTATAATATACATCATATGTACAACAATGGCCTCTAGGGCATATATATAACTAACAATCTCCCACTTGCATTAAGGCCAGCTGTTGTAGTATCTCATACCCAACATCCCGAAGAGTCACTCAAATTGTATCTGGTGTATGGCCTTCGTGAGTGGGTCCGCAGTGTTGTCCTTCGTGTCAACTCTCCTGACCTCGATCTCTCGGCGATCAACTATCTCCCGGATCAGGTGATACCGCATCAGAATATGCCTGGATCTCTAATGGGACCTGGGTTCCTTGGCCAAAACCACAGCTCCATTATTATCATAATACAAAGGTATTGGATGCTCAATGGATGGAACCACACCAAGTTCAGTGATGAACTTCTTCATCCAAACAACCTCTTTGGTAGCATCGTTGGCAACGATGTATTCAGCCTCCATCGTCGAGTCTGCAACGGTTTCTTACTTGGAACTCTTCCAACAAACCGTCCCTCCATTCAGGGCAAAGACAAATACTGAGTGCGACTTAGAGTCCTCCTTATCACTTTGGAAGCTTGAATCGGTAAAGGACTCTACCTGGAGTTCTCCGTTACCATACACCAAGAACATCTCCTTAATCCTTCTCAAGTACTTGAGAATGTTCTTCACAGCTTTCCAGTGATTCTCTCTAGGATCTGCTTGATACCTACACATTACACTTAGTGAGTATGCTACATCGGGTCTGGTATATAGCATCTCGTACATGATAGAGCCTAATGCCGAAGCATAGGGTATCCCTTGCATACGAGCTCTCTCCAAATCAGTCTTAGGTGACATCTCTTTGGAGAGAGTGAGTCCAGAGATCGTGGGTTGGTTCCCACGGTTGGATTCTTCCATACTAAACCTCTTTATTATGGTGTCAATATACCTGGATTGGGACAATCCCAGTATCCTTTTAGATCTATCTCTATAGATCTTAATACCCAAAATGCAGGATGCATCACCTAGATCTTTCATTGAGAATCTATGTGATAAGAATTGCTTGACCGAGTGCAGCATTGGAACATCATTTCCTATCAAGAGAATGCCATCCACGTACAATACGAGGAAGACAACCTTACTCTCTGCAACCTTCTTGTAGATACAAGGTTCATCTACGTCTTTGATGAAGTCAAACTCTTTGACTACAACATCAAAACAGATGTTCCAACTCCGCGACGCCTGCTTTAACCCATAGATGGATTTTAGCAGCTTGCACACCTTTCCGTTGCTCCCACTATCTACGAAGCCCACTGGCTGATTCATGTACATGCACTCTTCTAAATCACCATTTAGAAAGGCGGTCTTAACATTCATTTGCCAGATTTTGTATTCATGGTATGCAGCAATGGAAAGTAGGATCCGGATGAACTTAAGCATAGCCATCGGAGAAAAGGTTTCATCATAATTCACACCTGATCGTTGACGAAAACCCTTTGCAACTAGTCTAGCTTTGAAAGTCTGAACTTTTCCATCTACACCAAGTTTCTTCTTAAAGATCCATTTGCTCCCAATGGGTTTTACCCCTTCAGGAACAATTTCCAAAGTCCATACTTTGTTGGTGTACATGGATTCCATCTTAGATCGCATTGCATCCAGCACTTCACAGAGTCCCCATTCGTGATGACCTATTCGAAGCTAGTCGGGTCATCATCTTCCATGATACAATCCTCGCTCCCACCGTCTATAAGAAAACCATAGTATCTCTCAGGTGGATGAGGAACCCTACCAGATCGGCGGAGAGGCTGAGGTTCGTTCGGAACTACTGAATTCTCTAGTTCCACTAAATCTTCAGTTGTAGTTTGTGTTGCTGGAACTTCTTCCAGCTCTACCTCTTCGCCACTAATTTCTTTTGCAAGAAATTCCTTTTCTAAAAAGGTGGCATGTTGAGCAACAAACACCTTTTGTTGTTCACCATGGTAGAATAGATATCCATACGAATTGCTTGGATATCCCACAAACTTGCAAAGAATTGATCTTGCCTCGAGCTTGTCCTGATTTTGTCTTTTAACATAGGCCGAACAACCCCATATCTTAACTCATTTAAGAGATGGTCTCTTCCCATTCCATATCACATATGGACTGGTAGGCACCGATTTAATTGGAACTCTATTCAATAGGTATATAGCTGTCTCAAGCGCTTACCCCTAAAACGAAATAGGCAACTCAGCAGAGCTCATCATAGAGCGCACCATATCCAATAGGATGCGATTCCTCCGTTCTGATACACCGTTTGTGCTGTGGTGTATAGGGAGGACTAAGCTGAGAGAGAATCCCATTCTCTTTAAATAGTCTATGAACTCATTGCTCAAGTATTCTCCTTCTCGATCAGATCGAAAGATCTTAATACTTTTACCCGTTTGGTTCTCTACTTCGTGCTTATATTCTCTGAATTTCTCAAAAGCTTCAGACTTATGTTTCAGCAGGAACACATGTCCGAATCTTGAGAGATCGTCAGTAAATGTAATGAAGTACGAAGAACCATTCCTGGCATGTGTAGACATGGAACCACATACATCACTATGTATCAGTCCCGAGAGTTCCGTAACTCTTTCTCCGTGTCCACTAAACAGAGTTTTGGTCATCTTTCCTTTGAGACGTAACTGGCAAATGTCATAAGATGAAAATTCGAACGGATTCAAATATCCATCCTTATGTAACTTAGCCAGTCGTGTCGCATTGATGTGACCTAGTCTGCAATTCCACAAGAAGGATTCGTTCATTTCTGAACTTTTCCTCTTGTGTGTGTTTTGCATATTAAGTACTGTAGTTTGATTGAGAACATACATGCTATTATTTAACGAGCCTGATCTAATCAACTTTTGATTCAGGAAGATGTTCATAACATTATCTTGTACTACAAAATTAAATCCTTATTTACTCAATAAAGAAACTGATATAATATTCCATATCAGGGTCGGAATGTAATAGCATTCGTTCAGAATTAATGTATTACCATTTAGTAATACAAGGTGATATTCACCAACAGTTTTGGATGCAACATTTGCACCATTCCCTACTCTTACGGAATAATCACCCTCTCCCAGTTCCCTACCTTTATGTAGCCCATGTAACATATTACAAATGTGGGATCCTGATCCGGTATCTAATATCCAGGACGTAGAGTGAACTGAGAAACTGTTCTCGATAACTAACACACCTGAAGAAGATGCATCAACATTCTTATTCTTCGTTTTTGCGGCGTGAGAATTCAGATATTCTCCTATTCGCTGTTCAGTCTTATAACATTTATAAGACAGAACGGGACTAACGTTCCCCTGCTCAGTATAGTAAGCGGGTTCGGTCAATACATCCATATTATTATCTTGATTAAGGTCTGACATGGTCGCTACGTCAAATCTTCCTTTAAAGCCTAAAAAGTAAGACTAGTCGAGATTAATTACACTTTACAAGTTCGCCAATCTTTTAGCCAGGTCAGTGCTGGTACTTTGAGGGAGGTTCCCCGTGCTTTCGCACGGACCTAATTAAAATAAAGCTCGTTTTCCCAAAGGCATAACCCCGTTAACACCTTTCTAGACACCTACTTGATCGGCTAATTGTCATGTATAAAACTCTCGCAGGAGTAACTCTTACTCGCAGTATCAGGATCTAACTATCTTATAGAAGGTATGCAATCTCATTGCAAATTTCAACACTTGAAATTCCCGATAATACTTTTACCCATAGCAACTTATGACCTTGGCTAAGGTCAACAAATCATAAGTGCTAGTCAAGTTCAACCTGTCATTTCCTGATTGAATTAAACCCACCCGTATGACCCTTAAATAAGGTCAACAAAATCGTACGACTACCCAAACTCAATCACATCTCATGTTTTAGTAGATAAACACTAATTAGCTACCGTACACCACGCCTTGGCTAAGGGCAATAAACGCAGCACGAATACTAACTAGTACTTATCTGAAATGACGGAGGGCTATACAGGTTTTTCAAAAAACCATGAACGTAACGAACTTGATATCGTTGTAGAAACAAGTGATTTTGAAAAGGAGTGTTTTTGAGGCTTTTTTCTAGTTTTGCTAAAGAGGTCGCTCCCGGTGAAGTGATTTCGGCTCTTTCCTTATCGAATAAGGTGCAGGATATTTCAAAAATACCGCGATGCAAAGCAAGAACTATGGAAGCAATCAAAAACATAACCATGTGAGTTGTAGCATCTACTAGTTTTGCTAAAGAGGTCACTTCCGGTGAAGTGATCTCGGCTCTTTCCTTTTCGAATAAGGTGCTGGATATTCTATAAGGAATACCGCTATGCAAAGCAAAAACTAGAGCTACCCTTTTTATAAATTTATTCTACAACATCTTTTTAGATTTCTTTTCTTTCATTAATCTCATTAATGAGTCCCATCATTTAAGCTTCCTAAGCATCACAGATGAAATGAAAATACAATGTACACTTATGCCATCCGCATTCGTCACTGTGTCCCGTTATGCACCGTTAGGTTACTTAACTAACGGCATATCGGGACGGGACTAGCATGCGTGCAAAACATAAGCAACGTCTACTATATATCTTATATATAATAATAATAAAGCATTCGTCTCACACATATAAAATGATCACATCGCAGTATATCAGCAGCAGAATAAACATATGAAATATTGTATATACTAAGAGGACCGTGTTTTATTTTGAGCCTGTATAAAACACGGATTCCACGGCCACGATGAATAGCCAAACCCACATCCCTAGACCCCTACGAGAGCAGGAAGTAACCCTACCAATTCTAGGGTAAGGAGACCCGGTCTCGACACCTCGAGATGGCCTCCTACTGGACCCTAGAACCCGGTTACTTATGCTCCCCTCCTTGGGTGTATCCTAATGCGGAAAAGTAAATAATATACAATGGTGACGGCATCCTCAACCCGAAAGTGCCCCAATAAAAGAATATTACATACAATGAATTTTACATGAATGAAAATAAAAACCCCCATCTCACATAAAACCCCCGGCTATTCAAAACACGACGATCCAATATAACATATCACAGCAACACATAACATCATATGTCATCAATGTAAGTAATTATGCGTATCCCAATTGTCGTTGACATATAGCAACTAAACGGCGATATACGACATATTACACTTACGGTCACAGAAAAAAGTGAAAAACTACAACATTTGAAATCCACAATCATCTTAGACATCATAAACGCGAAATATCACATATTACGGATTTCATGCCTAACTATATGAATTCCACATATTGTATCACATTACAGAAAAAGCTAGATGATGTTAAACATTCCGGTCGAATCAACAAATACCCAAAATTTCCCTAAATCCTCAACACTTAAGAGTAGTTTAGAAGTATCCATCGCATGCCACAGTAGCAATGAACCAGCCGTAGAAGGATCAAACCAACGCCTCACATGTGGCAACGCTGAACTACCATATACACTAGAGTTTGGAGGCGGTTCTGACGGTCACATAATCGAGTTAAGGTTTTCATTCTTCTAGAGGGTCCACCACGTCATTTGCACGATATTTGAATGTTCTTTAATTATGAAAAAGATCCAACTCTTAAAAAATTTCAGCAAGGGAAAAAGTCGGTATTTGATATCCGATCGATCTTTTTAATACCGTCTAAAATAATTGAAACAGAAACTAGAATTTCGAATACAAAACACTCCGAATTTTTTAATGCAGTAAATTAACATCACATGTAATTTTAGCAAAAATAAACAACATCACAAGTACCAAACCCCAGAACCTGGACCACACCACAAAACCCAAACCCTTTCCCCATGGAAAAACCGGCGTCGCCGGAATCCCTAGCCTCGTCGTCGGCCATCCTCCGAGCAGGGGGGTGAGTTTTGTGCAGTTTTCTTAATGTATCTCATATATCATTCTGCAACTGTTAAAAAAATATTTTGACACCTGAAAAATATCGACAGAAACTAGGGTTTTTCATCGGGTATTTCGGAGTTGTTTCGATTTCGTAATCCTACACTTATCCGTCTAATTCTCTAGTTAGGCTCTGATACCACTGTTGGGATACCTACGACGGCAGTAAGGTTTTGGGTGGCATCTCCCATACCAATTTTAAATTTTTCCATTATAGATAACCCTAAACCTAGGATGTTAACTAGAGAATCAAACCAAAATACACAAAGTAAACAACTTTACTTCTAAGAGATTAGGGTTACAACCTTTGTAGTCCGTTCCTTCGCTTCATAAGCTCCGTGTTGAGGTCCCTTCGCTATGATCATCAAGAACACGTACTCTAGAGAGGCTCCATGAGGTGAATGAGGTATTTTGCTTGAATTCTTCCCTTTCTAAGATGATCTACCTTGAAGAACCTCAAACCCAAGCTCACACTTCTCTAATGAAGTAATTAGTGAAGTGAACACCCTAATCTAAGTGGCTAGAATAGATGAGGATGATGAAGTAGGAATTTCTCTCTCTTTTGTTTTCCTTAACTCACTTAAATCATCACAAGCAAAAAGCTAGAAAAGCTTTTCAGGAGAGGAAGAAGAAGATGAAGTTTCTTTTGTGATGAATAATGAATTATTACTGTGGTTATAATTGCAATATAGGGTTAAGCATGACATGCTTAACCCATGTAGAGACTTTACCATGGGTTATGGTTTGGGTTGGCTTAACAAATATCGAGCAAAAATATCAAGGATAGTGGACAAAGTCAAAGCTTTATGAAGCTTCCTCAAAGCTCATCCAAAACCTAATCCATAACCTTAACCCTAATCCAAACCCTAACATGGTTAAATCTCAAAACCTTTGTTGCATTTGTAACCCTAACATGTTACAATATTATATATCACATATATAATATATAATGTAATAAAATAAAATAATACAATTAACATATATCGCATATACATCAATGTATTATCCAAGTGAGAAAAAGAATCAATAAAGCGAGCTTATATTAGTTAATGCAACGTAATATATCGCATATATAATTATACATTAAATTATCGAATCAACACTTGATCCGATAATCCGGCCATATTACATATAACCGACTAATATAACAAGTAACCTTTCATCGAATCAACACTTGATCTGATGACTCGGCTATATCACATATACCCGGCCGATATCACATATTGCGAGAATCGAATACGGTATCAAAAACATGTATTGCTCTCGGTCCCGCACATATCACATATATGCTCCTACTCCATTTTGCCTGAGCCAGGAAATCTCTGTGAAGTACTCTAAAGAATCGTCAATACGCCGGCAGTAGGTGATGATCATATCGAACACCCACAAGCTGCAAGCGGTCAGCTAAACGTAACAGCCACCCGGATATTGAGCGATCAGAAAATCAAAAAGCAAGCCTGTACATTCTCCTGTGAATCCAATCAGTAACACTCCCGTACAGTCCGATCTCTTCGTGTGTTATGTCGCTTATCCAGTCTAGGAGTGGTAAACGTCAGACCCAGTAACCGATAATTCATGTCGATGTGAGGCTCATAACGGGTCGAGAAATTACTGATAACACTTACCAATAGGTTTCCATATAAGCCCTTGCCAGGGACTTCCAGTTATAGCCAATCGAACACAGCGCAACATCAATTCCCAATACCGGGAGAGACGAAACCCCTCCTATCGCTCATTTCCTCCATGTGATTCGGGAATGTACCCAAAAGCCACCGTTCTGCACGTTCTCGTGAACGTGGTAAGGTGAAAATCAAAGCACAGTGGGAATCATACAAGACTCTATGACGATCTCGGGTCTACAGACTAACCTATACCAGTGTCACCTGAGAACTGCTATCTGACGATAGGTATAATACCATCTATGAGTTCTCGTCGAGTCCGTTCAGTGTACCCAGTCTCCACTGAGCAACCATATACCTTCTCTGATGTCAAACACCAATGGATATGGGATTATCCATTGCCCATCATATGGGTCGAGAAGCGTATACGCTAGTCTACTCTGGAGTATCGATGCCTTGTCTCGATACTCCCGAGACTAGGAACGGTTGTAGGATGTACTCTTGGACTACCCTGGTCCCACTAGTATGATCTGCATCATAGTCCTAGTAGTCGAGTACATGTCCTAAGAGCTTTATCAACACGTGAGAGCAAGACAGTAAACCAATACAAGTCAACATGTTAAGACAAAGTGAAACAAAATAGCATACTATCATGTCGAGCAAGAAAGTCCACTCTCTATATATATATCCAAGCATCCATTATAATATACATCATATGTACAACAATGGTCTCTAGAGCATATATATAACTAACGGCTATACCCTCGTAGATCGAGTCCTTCGGTTCATATACTCCGTGTAGTAGTCCCGTGACTCCACTAGGCTCCACTTGAGGGTTTGGACAAGCTTCCTCCGAAGACCTTCGTGCCGAAGATGATCCAAGCGAAATTGCTCCAACTCAAGCTACCTCTACACTAAAATCTTTGGTGTAGGAAACATGCTACACTCGATCGCTAGTCAAGTGTAGGATGGTGAAGTAGGGGATGTTAAAGCTCACAAGTTTTTGTTCAAGCTTCATGGTTCACATCACATGTGAGGGTTGAAGCTTGAACTATAGCAATGAGGAAAATGAAGAAGCTAGAGAGCAACCATGGAAGCAATTCAAGGAAATGGCTAAGTCTAGAATAAGATGAAGAATGGCTCATCTAAAACCTCACTCATTGAAGCATACAAATATCCACACATAAAAAATGGTGCTATGCTTCAATAGTAAGTCAAAATGAATAAAATATATTACGTGCCATACCTCACACCATTCCACTTCAATTTCCACCTCATTTCTATTTTCACAAAATAGAATTTTATACCATGCTTCATTATTATTATTATTATTATTATTATTATTATTATTATTATTATTATTATATATATATTAATATATTTATAACGAAGAATAATTAGTGAGCTAATGATATTAGTTAAGATATAATTATATCATATATAACATATATCACATTATTAAATGAACACTTGATTTAATAATTTGGTTATATCACATATAAACGACTAATATCATTTATCTATATATCACATTATCAAATCAACACTTGATTCGATAATCTGGTCATATCACATATAACTTAACTCGATAACAGATAACTGCCAGATTACAATACGGTATCACATACACGTATTTAATCAGGCCCACACACATATCATATTTGTGTCCTACTTCATTTCTCCTGAACCAGGGAACTTCTTTGTAGGACTATAAAGACTCGTCAATACGCCAGCAGTTGGTGATGATCACATCAGTCACCCACAAGCCGTCAGCGGTACTAGCTGGACGTAACGGCTACCCGGGATTGAGCGATATGAAGATCAACAAGCAAGCCTGTCCATACTCTCCATGAAGCCTATCAGTAAAACAACCGTACAGTCCGGTCTCTTCGTATGATATGTCGCATATCATGTCTAGGGGTGGTAAACGTCAGACCCCAGTAACGTGATAAGTCATGCCGATATCTGGCCTATAACGGTTCGAGAAACTACTAATAACACTTATCAGTAAATCTCAGCAGCAGCCCTGATCAGGGACTTCCAATTATAGCCAATCAAGCATAGCGCAACATCAACCACCAATACCGGGAGAGATAAAACACATCCTATCGCTCGTTGCCTCCATGTGACTCGGGATTATACCCGAAATCCACCTATCTGCACAACTCCTCTGTAGGTTTCCTAGGCACTCTCAAGAGGTCTCACAAGGCATCAACCATGCCAATTTCAAATTTTAAGGGTGCCGAGAAACCCTAATACGGATCGTTAACTAGAAATTTAGGCGAAAAACTAAACTAGTTAACAACTTAACTAAAGGAGAGAGGCTACAACCTTTGTAGATCCGGTTCTCCACTTCCTTAGCTCCATGTAGGCGTCCTCTCGCTTTCCATCTCAAATCCTAGACTGAATCGTCGGCTTCATCGGAAAAACGAGCGGGCAAGGTCGTCGGCTTCGTGCCGAAGATGATCTACGTCGAGGTTTCACAAGTTCAAGCTCCGACTGCACCAAGTTGTGAAACTTATGAAGAAAACACCCAAAACCACTTGGCAAAAGGTAGAGGATGAAGAAATAGGAGGTGGGTTCACTTTAGAATTGGATTTCTCTCACTTTTGCTCAAGTTGCCATTGATGGCATCAAGTTTTCATTCTTGAAGATGAAGAAGAAGATGAAGCTAGAATTATGATAAGTGTTAATTTAAAAAATGAAAAGTAAATGAATACTTATAATATACTAACTAGGGTAGAGTGTAGAGAATAGACCATGGTTACTTGGATGGGTTTGGGTTAAGCATGAAGACAAGAATGGTTAAGAAGTCAAAGCTTCATGAAGCTTCAACAAGAAACAAATAAAGCCACCATTCTTATCTAAATCATTTCCAAATAAATAAATGAACAAATAAATAAATAAATGAATATGCAAAACACTAATCATCAAATTAACCAAGGTTTAATTCTATACACTTAACTAAATGATCAAGTATCATCAAACATGATACAAATATGTGCACAAAAGTATATCACATATACTTCTTGCACATCAAGTGAGCAAAACAATATAAAGTGAACCAATACTAGCTAATGAAAAATAATATATCAAATATATAATTATACATTAAATCATTAAATCAACACTTGATTTAACGATCCGGTCATATCGCATATAACCGACTAGTATCCTATGTATCGGCTTATCGAATCAATCCTTCATTCGATATCTAGGTTATATCGAATATAACCAATCGATACATCCATCGCGAGAATGAAATACGGTATCACATACACGCATTATTCTCGGTCCTGCACATATCTCATATGCGCTCCTATTTCGTTTTTCTTGAGCCAGGAAACCTCTGTGTAGGACTTTAAAGACTCGTCAATACGCCGGTAGCAGATGATGATCATATCAAGCACCTACAAGCCGCAAGCGGTCTGCTAAACGTAACGGCCATCCGGGTATTGAGCGATCAGAAGATCGACGAGCTAGCCCGCTCACACTCCTGTGAATCCAACCAGCAACACTTACCGTACAGTCCGGTCTGTTCGTCTGATATGCCGCATATCAAGTCTAGGGGTGGTAAACGTCAGACCCCAATAACCGATAAGTCGTGCCGATGTGAGGCTCATAACGGGTCGAGAAACTACTGGTAACACTTACCAGCAAATCTCTGATCAGCCCTGGCCAGGGACTTCCCTGTCACGGCCAATCGAGCACAGCGCAACATCAACCCCCAATACCGGGAGAGACGAAACCCCTCCTATCGCTCATTGCCTCCATGTGACTCGGGACTGTACCCAAATACCACCGTTTTGCATGCCCTCATGGACATGGTAAGGTGGAGATCAAAGCACAGTGGGAATCACACAAGACTCTATGACGATCTCGGGTCTACAGACTAACCTGCACAAGTGTCACCTGAGAACTGCCATCTGACATGAGGTATAATACCATCTGGGAGTTCTCGGCGAGTCCGTCCAGTATACCCAGTCTCCACTGAGCACCCGTATACCATCTCTGATGTCAAACACCAATGGATATGGGATCATCCATCGCCCATCTCATGGGTCGAGAAGCGTATACGCTAGTCTACACTGGTATATCGATGCCCCGTCTCGATACACCCACGACTAGGGACCTTGAAGGATGTACTTATGGACTACCATTTCCCCACTAGTATGATCTGCATCATAGTCCAGGTAGTCAAGTACACATCCTAAGGGCTTTACCAACATGTAACCATAAGACAGTTTAAAGAGACAAGTGTACATGTTAAGATAAAGAGTAACCAGATAGCATACTATCATATCGAGCAAGAAAGTCATCTCTATATATGTCCAAGCATCCAATATAGTATACATCATCTATACAATACTGGCCTCTAGGGCATACATACAACTAACAATCTCCCACTTGCACTAGGGCCAGCTGCTGTAGTATCGCATACCGAGCATCCCGAAGAGTCTCTCAAACTGTATCTGGGGAATGGCCTTCGTGAGTGGATCCGCCGTGTTGTTCTTCATGTCAACCCTCCTGACCTCGATCTCCCGGCGATCAACTATCTCCCGGATCAGGTGATACCGCCTCAGAATATGCCTGGATCGCTGATGGGACCTGGGTTCCTTGGCCAAAGCCACCGCTCCATTGTTATCGCAATACAAAGGTATTGGATGCTCAATTGATGGAACCACTCCAAGTTCAGTAATGAACTTCTTGATCCAGACAGCCTCTTTGGCAGCATCGTTGGCAGCGATGTATTCAGCCTCTATCGTCGAGTCTGCCATGGTTTCCTGCTTGGAAATCTTCCAGCTAACCGTCCCTCCGTAAAGGGTAAAGACAAATCCCGACTGCGACTTAGAGTCGTCCTTATCACTCTGGAAGCTCGAATCGGTAAAGGACTCCACTTGGAGTTCTCCGTTACCATACACCAAGAGCATCTCTTTAGTCCTTCGTAAGTACTTGAGAATGCTCTTCACAGCTGTCCAGTGACTCTCTCCAGGATCAGCTTGATACCTGCTCACTACACTTAGTGAGTATGCTACATCGGGTCTGGTATATAGCATCGCATACATGATAGAGCCTACAGCCGAAGCATAGGGTATCCCTTGCATGCGAGCTCTCTCCAAATCATCCTTGGGAGACATCTCTTTGAAGAGAGTGACTCCAGAGATCGTGGGCAAGTTCCTACGCTTGGATTCTTCCATACTAAACCTCTTTAGTATGGTGTCAATGTACCTGGATTGGGACAATCCCAATATCCGTTTGGATCTATCTCTATAGATCCTAATTCCCAATATGCAGGAGGCGTCACCAAGATCTTTCATTAAGAATCTTTGTGATAAGAAGAGCTTAACCGATTGCAGCATAGGAATATCATTTCCTATCAAGAGTATGTCGTCCACGTACAATACGAGGAAGACAACCTTACTCTCTGCCACCTTCTTGTAAATACAAGGTTCATCTGGGTTTTTGACGAAATCAAACTCTTTGATAACGACGTCAAAGCAGATGTTCCAACTCCGCGATGCTTGCTTTAATCCATAAATGGATTTAAGCAGCTTGCACACCTTCCCGCTGCTCCCACTGTCTACGAAGCCCTCTGGCTGAGTCATGTACACGCACTCTTCTAAATCACCATTTAGAAAGGCGGTCTAAACATCCATTTGCCAGATTTCGTAATCATGATACGCAGCGATGGCAAGCATGATCCGGATGGATTTAAGCATAACCACTGGAGAAAAGATTTCGTCATAGTCCACACCTGGTCTTTGACGAAAACCCTTTGCAACAAGTCTAGCTTTGAAAGTCTCCACTTTCCCATCTACACCAAGTTTCTTCTTGAAGATCCACTTTCTCCCGATGGGTTTTACCCCTTCAGGAGCAACGTCCAAAGTCCATACTTTGTTGGTGTACATGGATTCCATCTCGGACCGCATAGCATCCAGCCATTTCACTGAGTCCCTACTCGTGATGGCCTACTCGAAGCTAGTTGGGTCATCATCCTCCATGATGCAATCCTCGCTCCCACCATCCATGAGAAAACCATAGTATCTCTCAGGTTGGCGAGGAACCCTACTAGATCGGCGGAGAGGCTGAGGTTCATTGGGAGCTACTGAATCTTCTGGTTCCACCAAATCTTCAGTTACGGTTTGTGTATCTGGAACTTCTTCCAGCTCTACCACTTTGCCACTAATTTCTTTTTCAAGGAATTCCTTTTCTAAAAAGGTGGCATGTTGAGCAACAAACACTTTTTGTTCCTCACTGTGGTAGAAAAAAATACCCATAGGAGTTCTTTGGATATCCCACAAACTTGCAAAGAACTGACCGTGCCTCGAGCTTGTCCGGATTTTGTCTTTTGACATAGGCTGGACAACCCCATATCTTAACTGGTTTAAGATATGGCCTCTTCCCACTCCATATCTCATATGGTGTGGTAGGTACAGATTTAGATGGAACTTGATTCAATAGGTATGCTGCTGTCTCCAGTGCATATCCCCAGAAGGAAATAGGTAACTCAGCTGTGCTCATCATAGAGCGCACCATATCTAATAGGGTGCGGTTCCTCCGTTCTGATACACCGTTGTGCTGTGGTGTATATGGAGGAGTCAGCTGAGAGAGAATCCCATTCTCTTTTAGGAAGTCCAGGAATTCATTGCTCAAGTATTCACCTCCTCGATCAGATCATAGGATTTTAATACTTTTTCCGGTTTGGTTCTCAACTTCTTGTTTATATTCTCTAAATTTCTCAAAAGATTCTGATTTGTGTTTCATCAGGAACACATATCCGAATCTAGAGAGATCGTCAGTGAATGTAATGAAGTATGAAGAACCATCCCTGGCATGTGTAGACATAGGACCGCATACATCACTATGTATCAGTCCTAAGAGTTCGTTAACTCTTTCTCCATGTCCCGTAAACGGAGTTTTGGTCATCTTGCCTTTGAGACATGACTGGCAAGTGTCATAACATGAAAATTCGAATGGTTTCAAATATCCATCCTTATGCAACTTAGCCAGTCGTGTCGCATTGATGTGACCCAGTCTACAATGCCACAAGAAGGATTCGTTCATTTCAGAACTCTTCCTCTTGTGTGTGTTTGTTATACTTAGAACTGTGGATTGATTTAGAACATAAACGCCATTGCACAACGTGCCTGATCCAACCAACTTTTGGTTACGGAAAATGTTCATAACATTATCCTGTAATACAAAATTATATCCCTCTTTACTTAATAAAGAAACTGATATAATGTTGCATATCAGGTTCGGCATGTAATAGCATTCGTTCAGAACCAATGTATTACCTGTTGGTAATGCAAGGTGATATTCCCCGACAGTCTTAGCTGCAACTATTGCACCATTTCCAACTCTAATGTCTTTATCACCTTCTCCAAGTTCTCTACCTTTCCTAAGCCCATGTAACTGATTACATATATGGGATCCCGACCCGGTATCTAATACCCAGGACGTAGAGCAAATGGAGAAACAGTTCTCTGTAACGAACACACCCGAAGAAAATGCATCATCATGTACTTTCTTCATTCGGGTGGCATGGGAATCCTGGTATTCCCCTATATCCTGTTCAGTTCTATAACTCTTATAGGAAAGAACGGAACCAACGTTCCCCAGCACAGTATAACATGCGGGTTCGGTCAATACATCGATATTATTATCTTGATTAAGGCATGAAATGGTCTCTACCTGGAGAGAGAGAGAAGAAAACACTTTAGCGTATGCTCGTGCAAGATCAGATTGGTTATTATCTTATCTAATCAGGATGGCTCCCACTGTTTTTATCAAATCTTCCTTCAAACCCTAAAAGGAAAGACTAGCCGGGATTAATTACACACTACAAGTTCGCCAATCTTTTAGCCAGGCCAGTGTCGGTACTTTGAGGGAGGTCCCCCGTGCTTTCACACGAACCTAATTAATGTAAACCTCGTTTTTCCAGAGGCGTAACCCCGTTGACACCTTTCTAGACACCTACTTGATCGGCTAATTGTAATGTGTAAAACTCTCCCAGGAGTAACTCTTACTCGCAGTGGGTATCGGGATCCAACTATCTTATAGAAGGTATGCAATCTCATTGCAAATTTCAACACTTGAAACTCCCGATAATATTTTGCCCCAAACGATCTATGACCTTGACAAGGTCAACAAACCATAGACCGTAAGTCAAGTTCAACCCGTCATTTCTTGATTGAATTAAACCCACCCGCACGACCCTTGACAAGGTCAACAAGGCCATACGACTATCCTAACTCAATCTGCATCATATGCATAAGCAGATAAATACTGGTTAGCTACCGCACACTGCGCCTTGACAAGGTCAACAAACGCAGCACGAATACTAAACAGGACTTATCTGAAAAGACGGAGGGCTACGACAGGTTTTTCTGAAAACCTATTGCGTAATGAACTTGATATCGTTGTAGAATCAAATGAAGTTTTGAAATGGAGTGATTTTGAGGCTTTTCTAGTTTTGCTAAAGGGGTCACTCCCGGTGAAGGGATCGTCGGCCCTTTCCTCGTCGAATGAGGTGCAGGATATATCATATATATCACTGTGCAAAGCAAAACTCAAAAACAATCAAAAGCAAACCAAGTATGTAGCATCTGGCAGTTATTGCTAAAGGAGTCACTCCCGGTGAAGGGATCTCGGTCCTTTCCTCATCGAATAAGGTGCAGGGTATATCATATATACCGCTATGCAAAGCAAGAACTGTAGCTACCTGTTTTATTTAAAATTTGATTCTACAACATCATTTGGTTTCTTTTCTTTCATTAATCACATTAATGAAGTCCCATCATTTAAATACCTAAACATCACAGATAAATACGACGTACACTTATGCCATCCGCATTCGCCTCGATGTCCCCTCGTGCACCGTTAGGTTAGGTAACTAACGAAAGAGCAGGGCAGGGCTAGTGCGGGTGCAAAACATAGGTAACGTCTATATAATATATCATATATACTATATACTGTATCTATCACAGAACATCACATGATCACATCACAGATATCGCAGCAGAAGAAACATATGAAATATTGGATATACTAGGACGTCCGTGTTTTCAATACGAGCCAGTATAAAACACGAATTCCACGGTCGTGATGAATAGCCAATCCCACACCCCTAGACCCCTACGAGAGTGGTAAGCAACCCTGCCAATTCTAGGGTTAGGAGACCCGGACTCGACTCCTCGAGATGGTCTCCCACTGGACCCTAGAACCCGGTTACTTGTGCTCCCCTCCTTGGGTCTATCCTAATGCGGAAAAGTAAATAATAAACAAAAGGTGACAACTTCCGCAACCTGGAAGTGCCCCAAATAAAAGAATATTACATACAAGTTTTTACATGAATGAAAAATGAAAAACACTCAACTCACATAAAAAACCCCGGCTATTCAAACACGACAATCCAATATAACATATCCAGCAACACATAACATCACATGTCATCAACGTAAGTAAATATGCGCATCCCAATTGTCGTTGACATATAGCAACGAAACCGGCGATATCACATATTACACTTACGGTCACAGAAAAGAAAGTGTAAAACTACAACAATTGGAATCCGCAACCTCTTTAGACATCGCATGCCTAATCAAAATGAAATACTTAGACATCACATGCCTAACAGTTATAAACCCCGCATTTTAGTCTCATTATCGAAAACTCTTTTCAATATCAAATGAAACTAAACCGCTAGATTTATAACATTCATTCAGTTATCTCATAACTGTTTGTGAATTCCAATTATTGTATCCCATTCCGGATAAATAGAAAATATTAAACTTTCCGATCGAACATTCGAACACCCAAGTTTTCCCGAAACCGTCCAACACATGAAATAGGTTCAAAGACATTCACTTCATGCCTCAGTACCAACGGTCCAGCCGTAGAAGGGTTAAGACAACGCCTCACATGTGGCATGCCGTACTGCCCCAAACCCGAAGGTTCAAAGGGCAGTTCAAGACGGTCACATAATCGAGTTAAGGTTTGTTGTCTTCTAGAGGGACCATCGCGTTACTTGCACTACTCAGAACGTCCTTAAACCACACAAAAATCCAACACTTGGATATTTTCCGGCAGGGGAAAAGTTGGGTATTTATATCCGGTCGGACTTTTTAACATATTCAAAAATTTATCCGGAAAGCACTTAGACAAAGTTCGATAATCCGATCGAAATACTGAGTCCCCAATACAACCCAGAATACTCAACTCTTGAGTCAAATTAAAAATTCCCATAAACTTCAGCATAATAAAATAGTAATTACTGTGCAAAATGGGAGTGATGATGTCATCATATTACCGCGGAACCGCCGCAGAAGCCAGGCTTCTGCCGCGGTTCCGCCGCACTCTTTACTGTTCATGGGATAAATTTTGCATCGTAATTCTTAGATTTCCCTGCTGAATTTTTTAAGCATTTTTAATATGGAAAAATCCCAGATTTTAGAAAAAGTCCAGAGAGCACTTGGGTTTTAGGGTTTCGGGTTCGTTCGGGTTTCAAACGTCGTCTAGACTTCACCTAAGGCTCTAGCTAGGCTCTGATACCACTGTAGGTTTCCTAGGCACTCTCAAGAGGTCTCACAAGGCATCAACCATGCCAATTTCAAATTTTACGGGTGCCGAGAAACCCTAATACGGATCGTTAACTAGAAATTTAGGCGAAAAACTAAACTAGTTAACAACTTAACTAAAGGAGAGAGGCTACAACCTTTGTAGATCCGGTTCTCCACTTCCTTAGCTCCACGTAGGTGTCCTCTCGCTGTCCATCTCGAATCCTAGACTCAATCGTCGGCTTCATCGGAAAAACGAGCGGGCAAGGTCGTCGGCTTCGTGCCGAAGATGATCTACGTCGAGGTTTCACAAGTTCAAGCTCCGACTGCACCAAGTTATGAAACTTATGAAGAAAACACCCAAAACCACTTGGCAAGAGGTAGAGGATGAAGAAATAGGAGATGGGTTCACTTTAGAATTGGATTTCTCTCACTTTTGCTCAAGTTGCCATTGATGGCATCAAGTTTTCATTCTTGAAGATGAAGAAGAAGATGAAGCTAGAATTATGATAAGTGTTAATTTAAAAAATGAAAAGTAAATGAATACTTATCATATACTAACTAGGGTAGAGTGTAGAGAATAGACCATGGTTACTTGGATGGGTTAGGGTTAAGCATGAAGACAAGAATGGTTAAGAAGTCAAAGCTTCATGAAGCTTCAACTAGAAACAAATAAAGCCACCATTCTTATCTAAATCATTTCCAAATAAATAAATGAATATGCAAAACCCTAATCATCAAATTAACCAAGGTTTAATTCTATACACTTAACTAAATGATCAAGTATCATTAAACATGATACAAATATGTGCGCAAAAGTATATCACATATACTTCTTGCACATCAAATGAGAAAATCCATATAAAGTGAACCAATACTAGCTAATGCAAAATAATATATCAAATATATAATTATACATTAAATCATTAAATCAACACTTGATTTAACGATCCGGTCATATCGCATATAACCGACTAGTATCCTATGTATCGGCTTATCGAATCAATCCTTGATTCGATATCTAGGTTATATCGAATATAACCAATCGATACATCCATCGTGAGAATGAAATACGGTATCACATACACGCATTATTCTCGGTCCTGCACATATCTCATATGCGCTCCTATTTCGTTTTGCTTGAGCCAGGAAACCTCTATGTAGGACTCTAAAGACTCGTCAATACGCCGGTAGCAGATGATGATCATATCAAGCACCTACAAGCCGCAAGCGGTCTGCTAAAGGTAACGGCCATCCAGGTATTGAGCGATCAGAAGATCGACGAGCTAGCCCGCTCACACTCCTGTGAATCCAACCAGCAACACTTACCGTACAGTCCGGTCTGTTCGTCTGATATGTCGCATATCAAGTCTAGGGGTGGTAAACGTCAGACCCCAATAACCGATAAGTCGTGCTGATGTGAGGCTCATAATGGGTCGAGAAACTACTGGTAACACTTACCAGCAAATCTCTGATCAGCCCTGGCCAGGGACTTCCCTGCCACGGCCAATCGAGCACAGCACAACATCAACCCCCAATACCGGGAGAGACGAAACCCCTCCTATCGCTCATTGCCTCCATGTGACTCGGGACTATACCCAAAGACCACCGTTTTGCACGCCCTCATGGACGTGGTAAGGTGGAGATCAAAGCACAGTGGGAATGACACAAGACTCTATGACGATCTCGGGTCTACAGACTAACCTGCACAAGTGTCACCTGAGAACTGCCATCTGACGTGAGGTATAATACCATCTGGGAGTTCTCGGCGAGTCCGTCCAGTGTACCCAGTCTCCACTGAGCACCCGTATACCATCTCTGATGTCAAACACCAATGGATATGGGATCATCCATCGCCCATCTCATGGGTCGAGAAGCGTATATGGTAGTCTACACTGGTATATCGATGCCCCGTCTCGATACACCCACGACTAGGGACCTTGAAGGATGTACTTATGGACTACCATTTCCCCACTAGTATGATCTGCATCATAGTCCAGGTAGTCAAGTACACATCCTAAGGGCTTTACCAACATGTAACCATAAGACAGTTTAAAGAGACAAGTGTACATGTTAAGATAAAGAGTAACCAGATAGCATACTATCATATCGAGCAAGAAAGTCATCTCTATATATGTCCAAGCATCCAATATAATATACATCATCTGTATAATACTGGCCTCTAGGGCATACATACAACTAACATCCTCTTGAGCGTGGTAGTAAGGAAATCAAAGCACAGTAGGAGCCACACAAGACTCTATGACGATCTCGGATCTATGGACTAACCTGTATCAGTGTCACCAGAGGACCGGTATATGACGATAGGTATACTACCAACTAGAAGTCCTCGGCGAGTCCGTTCGGTATATCCATTCTTTAATGAGCACCTGTGTACAATCTTTGATGTCACACACCAATGGTTGTGGGATCAAACATCGCCCTCTAAGGGACAAGAAACGTACACACTACTCTACTCTAGAATATCGACGCCCTAGACTTGATATTCCCTCGATTAGGAACTGATTAAAGGATGTACTTTTAGACCACTCTCACCCCACTAGTATGATCTCATCATAATCCTGATAGTCAAGTACATATCCTAAGGGCTTTATCAACATGTAAGAGACAGACAGTATGAATACCAGTCTACATGTTAAGATAAAGGTAATCTGATAGCATACTATCATGTCGAGTAAGAAAGTCCTCTATATATATGTCCAAGCATCCACTATATGATCAATAATGGCCTCTAGGGCATACTTATTCCTAACCGGCTAGTATTATCAACCATCCGATCAAAAGTCTGGATAACAAAAGAATATACATATCGAAATATGTATATGTAAATTATTAAATCAATACCCAATTTAATAATCCGACTTAATCCTAAGCCGGCTGTTCTTATCATTTGATCGGAACTCTGCACGTATCTAAATATGGCCACTACATCATTTCGCCTGAACCAGGGAAATGCTCTGTGTAGGACTCTAAAACCTCGACAGTACGCTGGCAGTGGGTTTAACCACAAGCACATCAGTGGCACTAGCTGTACTAACGGCTACCTAGATACCTGTCGAAAGAAAGTCCGACGAGCAAGCTTATCCGGACCCCTACAAAGTCTATCCGTGACAATCTCCGTATAGTCTGGTTTCTTCGTCTAAGAGTATCGCATAACTGGTCTAGGAGATGGTAAACGTCAGACCCCTACTGACCCAATAAGTCTTGTCGATGTGGCTTGAGACCAATCCGAGAAACTACTGATCTAACCATCAGTAAATCTTAACTGCTTTGGCTAAGGTCTTATAGTTCTGGCCAACTGGACACAGTGCGATATCTACTCCCAATACTGGGAGAGACGAATCCCTGACCATCACTCACTGCCTTCATATAGTTCGGGACTGTACCCAACTAAAATGTTTTTGCATGACACAGTAGAGCCGTGGTAGGATGGTGATCAAAGTACAGTGGGAACTCACACGAGAAAAATGATGATCTCAGGTATAAAAACTAACCTGTACTTATGTCACCAGAGAACCGCTATCTGACAATTGGTATAATACCATCTAGAGGTTCTCGACTAGTCCATCCAGTGTACTCACCCCCAGTGATCACCTGTATTCAATCTTAGATGATCACACCAATGGCTGTGGAACAAACAACACCCCTTGTTGGCGGTCTAGAAACGTATACACAAGTCTACTTTGGAATATCGATACTCGGTCTTGATATTTCTGAGACTTGGGACCATTAAGGATCTGCTTATGGACTACCTAGCTTTCATAAGTTTGATCGCTATCATAACGCTGGTAGTCAAACAAAATCCTACGGATTTTATCAACATGTATCAGCCATATATGACATCGAGTATAATATATGCACATGTTAAGATAAAGACAAACAAAAATAGTATACTATTATAACGAGTGTTTATCAACATGTATAAGCAATACAAAGCAGTAAGAAAAACAAATACACATGTTCAGATAAAGACAACTCAAATAGTATACTATACAACTGAGCGAGATTGTCCTGTACATACATATTCCTAGAATCCTATACCATACAAACCTCTAGGGTATACATATCCAACATCTTAGATGATAAAGATGATGATGATGATGATGATGGGTGCCAATCGTCGAACAAAATGGTGGAGTGTGTATTTATTCAATGCCACCTAACGAAACTCCCTCCTAGAACCTCTTTTCTACATTATTCCCTTATAATAATTGTCTTCATGGCATATATATCTAACAGTTTGTCCCTCATAATGTTGTCCCTCGTTTTTCCTCGCTAATGCAGTTTTTTTTCTACAAGTGATGTCTTTGTTCTTCCATCCGCTAACTAATCTACTGTGTCATCAATGCTTCTTGAAATGCAACACTACAAAACTCTACACATTTGATAACAATATCATTGGCAATAGATTTCTAATTGTATCATCTGGTCGGATATTTTAGAATTTTATAACTCAATAAAAATTAATTATGTAAAGTTTTAATCCACTTTATTTGAAAAGTCAACTTATAAATGTGAATGAAAAGTTATAAATAAATATTACATTTACTCATAAACATAGATGAAAGGTTATGAAGTCAAATGAAAGGATCTTTTATGAATTTAAATGAACATATACAATTTAAATGAAGAATAGTGAATTTACATAAAAAGTCGTAACCCTTTATTAGGTTGTAAAATATAACTATTCATCAAAGGGTTTCAAAACCCTCGCTTATTATAAAAGAAGTGGACTTTCATTGTTCAATTCACTCCAAATATCCCCCCTCCCCCTCTCTCTCTCTCTCGTGTTGATGTATGAGTTCGAATTAGAAATTAGGCTGCAAATTGCTTTCAACATACAGAGTAAAGCTGGACTTGAATTATCATGGTTGGCGAGTTTGCGAATACCCTTTGCGGTATAAGATGCAAATATTGTCTTAAGGAAAAAGGAAATCATAATTTCACGATTTAAACAGGGAATTTTATCATTAGTCATAAACTGTCATTAATAAACCCTACAAAATCTATAACACCATATCCTTTCACCTGATCATGTTTCATAGAAAGAAAAAGAGAAAGATCAAACTTCACTGTATCTCGCGTGAAATAAGGGTTAAAAAACAAGGGCTATTATAAGAAGAAGAAAGTGGTATATAAAAAATAGCATTAAAATTAAATTTGGAATGATAGATGTATATTTTTAAAATTTAAGATGGTATGCATATTTTTACAATTTAAGATGGTGATTTTTTTGTTTTTTTTTTGTATGAGTCAAAAAAAAAAACCAATAGAATTTGTATCAAGAAAATTAGTGGAAAAGAATCTCCACATTCTTGGAATTAATTAAGAATCTCCCATAAAATGCTCATACATTTTCCTAAATAACCAAACAACCTTTTCTAACCAAAGAAAGACAACTAGCACTAACCTTTTACAACAATTTCCATAAGAACCAGAATTTTGGTTCTGTCAAAAGCAAACTAATTATCAAGAGATGAAAGATAATGAGCTGGATACAATAATAAGACATTCTTCTTTGGCAAATAATAGAAAGTAATATTTAGTTCCTTAATTACCATATAACATTTCGCATTACCCCACACAGCCTTTAATAGAAGACTATGGCTCCTATTATTGGTGAGCGATCTCCTCAACGTACATGGGGCGATTTTAAAGGGTTAAGGATCACTACTACAATATGGGGTTGCCCCTACAGATAAAGAAATCCGTAGAGGCAACTATTTATTGCCCCTACGGATTGAACCGTAGGTCCATATACTTGGCCCTACGGTTCTCTACGTTTTAATTTAAAAATATTTAATTGTAATTTGATGTTTGGCCCTACGGAGCCGCAAACAAAGGACCTATGGGTTAGTCCGTTGGGGCATATATATGGGTTAATTAATAATAAAAAATGGGACAGAAAATCCCTCCGTTCCCAAAAGATCTTTATCATGTTCTCCCGCGCCTCGCGATCGATTTCCTCCCGCGCCTCGTCGACTTCCTCGTTGCCTCCTCCATCGCCTCCTCCGTCGTCTCCTCATAACATCCTCGTCGACTTCCTCCAGCGCCTCGATCCCGAGCCTCGTCGACTTCCTCCGTCGTCTCTTCCACCGCCCAAAAGGTTAGTAAATCTCCAGTTTTTACTTCTAATTTAATACTTTTATTTCCCTCTTTTGATGATGTTAGGTTCAGGGCAGGGTTCGGGTACGGGTGAGGGTTAGGGTTAGGCATCAGGTCATTTTAGGTTAAGGTTAAGTTTAGGGTTAGGGTTAGGGGTCGGTTGGGGTTGGGGGTTAGGGTTTTGTTGCGGTTGGGGTTGGGTTTAAGGTTGGGGTTGGGGTTGGGGTTAGGGTTAGGGTTCGGAATTAGGGTTAGGGTTAGGGTTCGGAATTGGGGTTGGGGTTGGGGTTGGGGTTGGGATTAATTTGGGTTAATTGAAGGGTAGGGTTAATTTGGGTTAATTAGTGATAATTTGAAAGGGTTATGGTGTTGATTAGCTTTAATTTGGTTAAGTTTGGGTTGATTAGGGTTAATTAGTTTAATTTGGGTAAATTGGGTTAAGTTTGGGTTAATTAGAGATAATTTGTGTTAAGGTAACGATTATGGTTAATTGTGGTTAATTTGGGTTATTTTGGTTTATGGTGCACTAGTTTATTTAGTAAGATACAATAGTTCATTGCAGTAGCATACTCGATGATAACATAAATGTACAACTTTACCGTAAACGCAAGAAAAATTTACCATAAACTTGAAATTTCGAACCTTTAATAACGAAACATAAACGTAAAAACTATTCATGTTAAATGTTCAAGTTAAAACCAATATATGATACTCGATGATAATATAAAACTTTCAAATTCTCATCGATACTCATATATGAAACTAAAAGCGCCACTTAGTCCCCGTCTATCGGTTAACATACGTGCGATTTTCGTCGTGACATAGAACTATACGAAGGTTGTTAAATATCGGACGGTATAGCTCGATACTAACAACCGTCGTATAGTCTATGCGACGAGAAGATTCAATCATATGGTAACCGATAGATTTGTCCCGTGTGGACAAGTTAGGAATGTATAAAGCAAACACCTTCATTCACTTGTGTTTTCATCCGTTTCGAGATATTTCATCGGTACCTTTCCGCTGGTTCTCCGTGTACAAAGATAGATCAGATGTCCATTTCAACGTTGTTTCACAGCTTTGAAATGATTATCTATTCTATTACAGTGTACTCGGAGAATAGTGGGGAGGTGCTGCCGAAATTTACTCGAAACGGTTGAAAGCACAAGTGATGGGTGTTCGCTCTATACATTCTTAATGGAATAGAAGCCTTACCCCCGACAGCCGGAACACACACATACAACAAGAATACACAACAAACGCATCTTTAGAGAATGATTCAAGATGTTCAAGTTAAAACCAATATATGATACTCGATAATAATATGAAAGCTTCATATTCTCATCGATACTCATATATGAAACTAAAAGCGCCACTTAGTCCCCGTCTATCGGTTAACATACGTGCGATGTTCGTCGTAACATAGAACTATACGAAAGTTGTTAAATATCGGACGGTATAGTTCGATACTAACAACCGTCGTATAGTCTATGCGACGAGAAAATTCAATCGTATGGTAACCGATAGATTTGTCCCGTGTGGACAAGTTAGGAATGTATAAAGCAAACACCTTCATTCACTTGTGTTTTCATCCGTTTCGAGATATTACGTCGGTACCTTTCCGCTGGTTCTCCATATACAAAGATAGATTAGATGTTCATTTCAACGTTATTTCACAGTTTTGAAATGATTATCTATTCTATTACAGTATACTCGGAGAACAGCAGGGAGGTGCTGCCGAAATTTACTCGAAACGGTTGAAAGCACAAGTGATGGGTGTTCGCTCTATACATTCTTAATGGAATAGAAGCCTTACCCTCGACAGCCGGAACACACACATAAAACAAGAATACACAACAAACGCATCATTAGAGAGTGATTCAAGATGTTCAAGTTAAACCCAATATATGATACTCGATGATAATATGAAACCTTCATATTCTCATCGATACTCGTATATGAAACTAAAAGCGCCACTTAGTCCCCGTCTATCGGTTAACAAACGTTCGATAATTTATTCTTTTCAACAACAAACGCACACACAAAGCATATACACGGATTTTCTCCTTTGTCAGTAACTATCCCGTTCTTATATTTCACAATATAGTCACCATAACCTACAATTTATATGTTATACAGTCTAACATGGCCCATGAGTATGTCAGAGTTAAGGACTGGATGTATGTGGATTGAGAACAACGTATGCAACCTAAGTTTGTCGCAGGGGTTGCTGCTTTTATTGAATTTGCATGCGTACATAATAAGATCATAATAGAAAAGATTCTCTGTCCGTGCGATAGATGTGGCAATAAGTACTGGCAGAAGGCTTGGAGTACTCCGACCGTCTGTTTCGAAGGACGGGTTGTCTTCGGCCGATCATGAAGTTACGCGGGTTAGAAATGACATCGACGATGAAATCCAAGTAGATATGTATAATGCGCCCACGAAATGAAAAAGGTTATCAGTAATGTTATATTATTACTTCACATTTTACGATCTATACTTATATAGTCATTACTTTTAATGATTGTCTAATGCGTCCACGAACCGTTTATCTAGATTTGATGACGATGACGGGAGCAGCGAGGGGCGGCAAGAGCTCCAGCCGCGGCACCAGCAGAGGCAGAGGCAGAGCGGTTCTGCCGCCCGAAGAGCTGCATAGGGAGCTTCAGAGCGTCGGTCTTGCACCCAGATCAGAGACCCCTTCGGATGCCTCCTTCCGTGTGTATTTTGCCACACCTCCAGGTATATTGCACGCATATCTATTTTGAATATAATATTATAGATATTCAGGTCTATTTATGTCAAAATTACTTATATCGTCAATGTTTGATTGTCTAGTTGTTGGTGATGCGTCCACATCAGGGACAGAGGCCACTCCCGCTCCTCCAGGTATGTTTATATATCATATAGTGCATGCATATTGATTTAGAATGGTATATCATAAATATACACACATTCCTTTTGCTCTTACTTAGATAGTAATTTTTATTATTGTTTAGCTGTAGGTGGTGACACCACCGCACCTGCGGGTATGTTTATATATCCTATAGTGCATGCATATTGATTTAGAACGTTATATTATTGATCTACACATTCTTTTTGCAATTACTTATATAATCTATTTTTAATTGTCTAATTATAGGTGGTGCGTCCACATCTGACGCAGGGCCCACTCCTGCCACTTCCGTACCCTCCGCATGTCTGTAGGTTAGTATGAATAAATATAAAATATTTATTCATTTTACATATGCTCTATAGAATAAATATGAACTTCGTGGAAATTTAGCGTCAATGTTTATTTTCTAGTTGGAGTGGATGCGTCCACATCCGGGACACCGGCTGTTCCTCACCGGAGGAACTATCGTCCCGCTCGTGCTGCTGCCCGGGCCCAGGCTCGTGCTTTAGTCACCGGAGGTATATATCACACTTCAATTTTCGTTTAACCATGATTTCTTAATACAAATTTTTCTTAATATTGATTGTCCTGATATTTCTTGCAGACGCAGGGCCTCCCCATCCCCAGAGGGGGCCTCGAGGCCCGAATCAGTCCCATAGGCTGAGGCCTGACAGAGCTAGGGGGAGGCAACATTCCCCCTCTTTTTTACCCTTGAATATCGCTATACCGGTCCTCATGCCGAGAGGTTCGGCCAGTATATGGGGGATGAGAGCCAGCTCATGAAGAACTATCCACTTCACATTGAGTGGGGCGAGCAGCACCGGCGCTCATTCGCCCTCTTCTTTGTTCGTGCTCGGGTAATAATATATATTTTCATTTGATTTATCCAATATATTTATTATTAATACTTGCAATCTAATAACAATTTTTTTTTTGTATTTTCAGTTGGATTACGATTTTCAGCCTGTATCCGACCCTGATCACCCTGGGAGGGTGCTCGACCTTCATGCTCTGTATAATGGCCTGATGAAGAACATGCAGACCAAGGTCCGATACAACAGGAATGAGCTGAACGCCGACTGCTACTCCCTGTGGATGGCGACCCCCGAGGCAGAGAGAGCGGCCCTCCTATCTACTCCGGCCTTTGCGAAAGTCGACGTAGAGACATGACCTCTATTGTGCGAATATTTCGACTCTCAACGCAAGCAGGTATGTATTTTAAATGTAATTCATTGTTTAGAATATAATTTATTTTTTTTTGTTCCTTAATTAGAAAACTAAATGTGAATGCGTTGGGCAGAAACATGCCGCTCAAAATATAATGAATAGGAAGTCGGCGAAGAGGGGTCGCACCACTTATACAGGTGGCTCGAGGAATATTACTCGAGCCATGGAGTTATCGGTAAATTACAATAGACCGGCCTTTGTGATATAATGCAATATTAAGGGTTATTTTCTAATATATCTAATATTAAGAGTTATTTTCTAATATTGCAGACCGCTCAGACCCTGGCACAAGGTGGTACACCGAGCGTGCTGTCCGCATATCTTGTCGTCCACGGCACTTCGACAGATCCCGCCACGGGCGAGATTTGATATTCCGACATCGCTACCCAGGAGTATTGTATAAGTATTAATATTTATTCAACCCCTATTTGAAATTTTAGTTTTGGAATGTTCAAATTTAAATTTTATACTTATACTTTACTGCTTAATGTGGGTGTAGGAGCGGGTGGTTGAGCTGACCGAAGCATCGGGGATCGATTTTACCGGACAGAGCGATCCGAGGCTGCTGACTCCAGTCCTGGACACCGCACACGGAGGGCACCACGGAGGTTGGGAGAGAAGCCGGGGACTGGGCCCTAGCAGGGCCCATATGTGGTTGGACTCCACCCCGACGGTTACTTCCTCCGTCTCCAGTGAGCGACGTGTCCAGCAGGAACTGGAGAGCTTGAAGGCCACCGTTCAGGAGTTGAAGGAGATGCTGGTATGTATACTACTTAATAGTAAAATATCATGTCATATTATAGATATCAACATATCCAATATTAGTACGTAGCCTGAGCTTATTTGGTTGTAGACTTAGCTTTGATTAATCATACATACATATCTAATTAAAATAAACTACGGTTTTCCAAACTAGATATCCAAATGGGGTTTCGAAATAACTTGATAGTGATACGAATGAATAATACACAGTTCTTACACGCTTATTACACACGTTAGGTCCAGACGAGACAGGGTACATCGGCCGAGCCTCCACATGCATTTCCTTCCGCTGCGGCTCCGTAAGCCACCACATCGGCTGCGGTTCCGCAGACAGCTCTTATAGCTCCACCGCCCGCTCAGACTCCCGCAGCCGTGGCTCCGCAAGCCACTACCTCGATGGCGGCTGCGCAGACCACATCGCCAGCTCCACAGCCCGCTCAGACACCCGCACGCTCCGAATTGCATGATTTATTGACCGAGGAGCAGACGCGCCAGATTCTAGCGTTTATCAGAGGTGGACCTGGACCGAGCTAGGGTAGCATTTTTATTCTTATTTTTTGAAACATGTATTTATTTGTATGATACATATTGTACTACATTTTGGACGATATTGATATTGGCGGTCCTACGGTGTTTATATTTATATCATATTCTGCTTTCTGGTTTCTTTTGTATATTATATGCGTGAGACGTGATTATGAATACTGCGATATATATTGTGTGATGATTAATTTTATATTTGATTGATGTATATATTATTGTGCACAGGGCGAGAAAAAAATAGGCAGCCCTTTTTTTATAAAAAACTGGTAATATGTACCTACGGATTAATCCGTAGGTACACACGTTGTCCCTACGGATTAAACCGTAGGGGCAAAATATCAGAATAACTGATATTTTCCGCTGTGATCTCACAAATGCCCCTACCCAGTTTTCCGTAGGGGCAAAATATCAGGAATCCTGATTTTTTTCCCCTACGGATACGTACCTACGCATGTATCCGTAGGGGCTATTATTTGGCCCTACGGATTCATCCGTAGGTAAAAGTATTCTATTTTAAAAAACCGAAAATAAAATAATTTTTTTGCCCTTATGACCTATTCCGTAGGGCAAACGGGACTTACACAGAACTCCGTAGGGGCAAATTTTTGTCCGTAGGGACAAGTTCAGGGCTTCAACTTGCTCCTACGGCATTTGTACCTACAGGGTATTTTCTTGTCCCTACGGATATATCCGTAGGGGTAGTGGTTTGCCCCTACGGATTTATCCGTAGGGGCAACCCTTATTTGTAGTAGTGGATATAAGCTCGTTTATATATGCAACACACTACTTCCTTAAAAATGTTTGGAGTAGTTAATGGAGGAGATCCGGGATCGAGCTCGCGGTCTTCTATTTATGAGGATGTCTAATTTATTCCATCTATTATCTAAAAAAAACACTACTTCATTATAATCTTAAGAAGCTATTAATGGTTGTCTGAATCTAACACTAGACACTTGTCTCTCTCCCCCAATGAACATGCATCAAATAGCACCACAGCAGCATGGAAGCACTGGAACTCACCCCAAATCCAACCATTGATGTTGCATTTTGTGGGGCCCCACCTCCCATTTTTGCATGCATGGTTATGGTCACCTTCTGTCTCAAAATAAGCTTGCATTCATCTCCTTCACACAAAAGTTCAAATTTTAGGAGGTAAGCTAGCTCACCTCAGAGTTCTCTGTTTGTGGCCTTTTGAAATAGATTGGTTCAATATATAAGAGAGAAGCTTTTGCCTCAAAACTTCATAAAGACCCAAAAACTCTTTTCTCTTCTTTTAAAGTATGCTTGCAGAACTCGGTTTAGCTAAAGCCTAAAACTTTTTTCTTACACGTCCTGTTGGCCTTTTTCTTTCTCCCATTTGTTCTCTACGGGTTTGAGGTTGGTTAGGCCGAGCTACCTGTAAGGAAGTCCCGTGGTGGTTGTACCACCGAGGATCCTCCGACAATCAAGTTAGAGAGGAAATCCGAGCAGAGTAACGGCTTAGTGGAGTAAAAATGGCTTACTTGAACCTTCTGAAGAAGGGGTTTATATAGTGGTGGCAGCAGGCAGGACAGGCGCGAGAATCACGCCGGCTGTTACGACGCCACACCCGCGTGATGAGCGGGATCTCCCATTAATAGCGAGACAGGCTCGTTAATGGGGGATCGTGATGGCGTGGAATGTGGGATGTGGCCGGCATATATCTCGCGCATGGCGAGATTCACGGGATGGAGGTAGTGCCTGTGAGTGGTGTCGTTGGTCGGTCGATGAGACCGAGGAAGATGACCTCGACGGGAGGGCTCATGGACGAGCGTGAGAGTCGAGGCATCTTGGTTCTGCAGTAGCTCGGAGGAGAGTTGTGAGGCCGAGGAGGCCAATTGTGCAAGGGGCTCGGAGGTGAGCCAGCATTTGTTTGTAGGATGGGCATAGGAGTGGTCTGGTCGGTCACTGTAGCTCCTTTATTGCATTCTCTGGAACACGTGATCTGCCACGTGTCATGATATGGGAGATCACCGATATCGAGCATCATCATTAGCCCCCCACTCTCGTCATGACCAGCTGATAGGTCGGGTCGAGAGTGGTCTGCCGGGTGACCCGAGGTGAGCTCCTTTTCGAAGATATCCTCGGACGTGTCCCCGGGTAATCTGTTATATTTTCTGGATGATGCCAGCGAATCAAGGTGAGATATTTGTATTAATGTGGGAGCGCCGGATCATGCGTACTTTCGCTGAAGCGATAGCCTACGTGTCGTGCGTTGGTTAGCTGACGCGACGGGCCGCAGACCTCTGGCATCTGATGGGATACGGCCAATGCGTGTGAGGCAGGTGGAGCGATCGTGACCGTTGAATGCAGTGAACCGTTTCGACTAGAGATGGCTGTCGCCGTAGAATGTGCACACTGACAGCTATAAATAGAGGTGGGGTCCTCTTCAGGGCCCGTATCTCTTCATATTTTCCTCGTCCTTGATCTTGTAAGCTCGGCGCTTTCCTTCTTAGGTCGAATCTCCGCGGTTCCTCTTCCGGGGGACTTCTCTCCGTCAGGTTAGATGTTTTCTTTTGAGGAGTCTGTAGATGTCGTCGGGATAGATTCTAGGGATTCTTCCACTGAGTCGGAGTCTTCCCCGGGGAGTTAGGGTCAGATCTTCCTCCCGGGGTCGCACGAAAGGGGCTGTTCCTAGAGCGGGGGTAGCGGACGCCCCTGGTGTGCCATCCTTGGTGAGGTATGAGGATGAGCTTACCATCGCTCGGGCTCGTTTCCATATCCTCTCCGGCTATACGCTACTGTTGGGGTAAAAATTTACACCCCGGTTGACCAAATCAAAATCAAAGTCAACCCCAATCCAGGTGGGCCCAAGCCCAGGTCAAGCGGGCCCATGCCCAAGTCGAGCCCGCGGCCAGCCTCCCCGTGCCAACAACAAAATCATGTAATAAATAATTTTTATGTAATTGTTTATGCATGAATGTAAACAAAATGGGCATAAAGCCAATATTTTGTAAGCCCATGGCTTATGTGCAAAAATGAAATGGCACAGGAGCCATGGGATGGGCAAAATGCCATTTTGTAGAGCCCAAAGGGCTATATGTAAATATGTAAGCCTATATAAGGAAAAATGATGATGAATAAAGTAACACTTTTCAATCTCACAAAAAACCTAGGGTTTGTATCTCTTTCCCTTTTCTGAAGGTCTCAAACTTTTTCTTTCTTTTGAATTAAATCAAGAGTTTTACTCTTCCTTTTCAAAAACAAAAAAGTTTTTCACCACCAAACCCACAAAGGGGAACTTGGATCTGTCTTTAGATCCCCAAAAGGAGAGATTTTGATATCTCACATCTCTTGATCTTCAAGATCCAGCTAACAGAGGAGGAAGAAGAAGAACCCCTTTCACTGAACCCAAAAAAAAAACACTCAGGAGTCCAACTCCTCTCTGATTTCTCTTCCGAGAAATTTTTTTAGGCTAAAAGCTTCCTTTTCTCGCCGGCGCTCAAGCGCAGAGCGCACGCGTGCCGACACGTGGCGCGCTTGCGCTTCAGCGCAAGCGCTCGAGCGCAGGTCGTCCCGGTGCCGACACGTGGCGCGATTGCGCTCGAGCGCAAGTCGTCTCGGTGCCGACACGTGGCTTGCTTGCGCTCAAGCACGAGCGCATGAGCGCAAGTTACCCCGGTGCCGACACGTGGCGCGCTTGCGCTCAAGCGCAAGCGCTCAGGCGCAAGTCACCCCCATGCCGACACGTGGCGCACTTGCGCTCAAGCGCTCAGCGCTCAAGCGCAAGTCGCCCCCGTGCCGACACGTGGCGCACTTGCGCTCGAGCATCAGGCGCTGAAGCGCAAAGCACCCACGTGCTGACACATGGCGCGCTTGCGCTCAAGCGCCTAGCGCTCAAGCGTAGAGCGCCCACGTGCCGACACGTGGCACTCTAGCGCCTGAGCGCACAGCACCTGGGCGCACAGCGCCCAAGGTGCTTCCCCTACGCATCATTTGGATGCCTTTTCCCCCTCTTTTTATGTACATACATATATATACATATGTATACATATTTACACACACACATACCCCACGACATATGTATACTCTATCCGGGTAGCGGGACCCCCGTAAAAACTCCGTGGGGCCCCCGATATATCCAAAACCCCCCTTTCAAAACACATCATACGCACACTGCACATTGAGTTCGCATGACCAGTTTAACCCGTCAATCGGAGGTTCCCTCGCTCCAAAGGCGAGGGGTAATTAACGGCAGTTTAGTCCGCGGCTGCCGGAGATTCGGATCCCCACAATCATTAAACCTCAGCATATCCTAGGCAGGGGGAATCTGTAGTACGCCTGACATGCACGCGCGTATTCCCATCTCAATGGAGTGACGAAAAACACCCTACAGATTCTGGCACGCCCGGTGGGACGAATCTCTCCTCCCATATTTCGTCTTAAACGTTCATGCGAACTCAATCAATATACATACCTATATTTAAACTAAAATAATGCTTTTTCATGCAGGTTTTCAAGCAATCACTCTCCAACAATGTCTCCAAAGATGAACTCAGCTCCCGTCTCCTACACGATGAAGATAGACTCCAGAACGGTCCTTCCGGCCAGTCTCAGGCGACAATGGGAGGAGCCGCTGCTACAGTTCGGCTCTATTATGTTCGGGTCTGCTAACGCCGTCCCAGCTCCTCAAGTTCCGGTAGCAGACAAACCGGTCTCAAAAGGGAAAAGGCCGAATGTCATGGTTGCGAGGGCACCTCTGCCCAAGCACAAATCCGTTTCCTAACGACCCTCCATCGCTCCAGCTGGGGGCAAGGCCATCAACGTCAACAAAGCAACGGGGCATCTCGGGCAAGCTCCAGTGGTACCCCCGACAACTGCTCGATCGGGTGTCTTCTCTAAGCTCCCCGCTAATCAACTCATAATGGCTTCCCGGATAACGGATGCCCGCCAAGATCAAAATTCAAGGAGCTGGGACAATCAAAGATGACCTCTACGTCGTTAAACTGGAAACAGATGACCACTAAGTCTTTAAAATGGAAACAGATGACCACCAAGTCGTTAAACTGGAAACAGATGACCTCTACGTCGTTAAACTGGAGACAGACGACCTCTACGTCGTTAAACTGGAAATAGATGACCACCAAGTCGTTAAACTGGAAACAGATGACCTCTACGTCGTTAAACTGGAGACAGATGATCTCTACGTCTTTAAACTGGAAATAGATGACCTCTAAGTCGTTAAACTGGAACAACAGACCTCTAAGTTGTTAAACTAGAAACAGATGACCTCTATGTCGTTAAACTGGAAACAGATGACCTCTACGTCGTTAAACTGGAAACAGATGACCTCTAAGTCGTTAAACTGGAAACATATGACCTCCAAGTCGTTAAACTGGAAACAGAAGACCTCCAAGTCTTTAAACTGGAAACCGATGACCACCAAGTCGTTAAACTGGAAACAGATGACCACCAAGTCGTTAAACTGGAAACAGATGACCTCCAAGTCGTTAAACTGGAAACAGATGACTAACAAGTCGTTAAACTGGAAATAGATGACCTCTAAGTCGTTAAACTGGAAACAGCTGACCTCTAAGTCGTTAAACTGGAAACAGATGACCTCTACGTCATTAAACTGGAGACAGATGATCTCTACATCTTTAAACTGGAAATAGATGACCACCAAGTCGTTAAACTGGGAACAGCAGACCTCTAAGTCGTTAAACTGGAAACAGATGACCTCTACGTCGTTAAATTGGAAATAGATGACCTCTACGTCGTTAAACTGGAGACAGATGACCTCTACGTCTTTAAACTGGAAACAGATGACCACCAAGTCGTTAAACTGGAAACAGATGACCGCCAAGTCGTTAAACTGGAAATTGCAGACCTCTACGTCGTTAAAATGGAAACAGTAGACCTCTAAGTCTTTAAACTGGAAACAGATGACCTCCAAGTCGTTAAACTGGAAACAGATGACCTCTAAGTCATTAAACTGGAAACAGATGACCACCACGTCGTTAAACTAGAAACAGATGACCTCCAAGTCATTAAACTGGAAACAGATGACCTCTAAGTCGTTAAACTGGAGACAGTAGACCTCTAAGTCTTAAAACTGGAAACAGTAGACCACCAAGTCGTTAAACTAGAAACAGATGACCACCAAGTCGTTAAACTGGAAACAGATGACCTCCAAGTCGTTAAACTGGAAACAGATGACCTCTAAGTCTCTAAACTGGAAACAGATGACCACCAAGTCGTTAAACTGGAAACATATGACCACCAAGTCGTTAAACTGGAAACATATGACCTTCACATTGTTAAACTGGAAACAGATGACCGCTAAGTCGTTAAACTGGGCACCACAGACCCCTAAGTCTTTAAACTGGAAACAGATGACCGCTAAGTCGTTAAATTGGAAACAGTCGACCTCTAAGTCATTAAACTGGGAACGAGGGAAATCCACTCATGTGTCCTCACGATACATGAGGACAACAAACCTTTGTGGGATCCTTATGACTCACAAAGGAAAAACACACTTAGGAGTCCTCACGACCCCTAAGAAGAAAATACATCTGCGGGATCCTTATGACTCGCAGGGAGAAAATGCCTTTATGGGACCCTCACGGCCCATAAAATTGGAAAGCCTTAGGTGATAGGGATCTAAACCTATCTCCTAAGCCATCGCTTCCCAACCCTCAAGTGGCGAATGATGAGTTGCTCCTGGCATTATTCCAATGCAGCAATGCAGATGCCAAACAAAAAAATATCCATTCCCAAATCCTCTTGGGGCAAATGATGAGTTGCTCCTGGTATTATTCCAGTGCAGCAATGCGGATGCCAAAACAAAACCAATTCCCAAATCCTCCTGGGGCACATGATGAGTTGCTCCTGGCATTATTCCAGTGCAGCAATGCTGATGCTGACAGAAAACCAATTCCCAAATCCTTTCAAGACAGATGATGATTCGCTCCTGGTACCATATTCCAGTGTAGCGATGCTGATGTCAAACCAAATCAAATCAAACCAACCTCTATGGAGGAATCATGCTCCATCCCAGAATTTACCCCGTGTCGAAATCATGCTTCGCCTCAGGATATCTACCTTCCCTGCCGGAATTATGCTTCGCCTCGGAATCAAGTCAACCCGACACTCCGCGCCAGGGAAAAGTCGATCAGCGACACTACGTGCCGGGAAAAAGTCAACCCGCGACACTCCGCGCCGGGGAAAAGTCGATCAGCGACACTCCGTGGCGGGGAAAAGTCAACCCGCGACACTCCGCGCCGGGGAAAAAGTCGATCAGCGACACTCCGTTCTGGGGAAAAGTCAACTCGCGACACTCCACGCCGGGGAAAAGTCGATCAGCGACACTCCGTGCCGGGGAAAATCAACCCGACACTCCACGCCGGGGAAAAGTCGATCAGCGACACTCCGCGCCGGGGAAAAGTCGATCAACGACACTCTGTACCGGGGAAAGTCAACCCGACACTCCACGCCGGGGAAAAGTCGATCAGCGACACTCCGTACCGGGGAAAAGTCAACCCGACACTCCCCGCCGGGGAAAAGTCGATCAGCGACACTCCGTGCCGGGCAAAAGTCAACCACCGACACTCCGCGCCTGGGAAAAGTCAATCAGCGACACTCCGTGCCGGGGAAAAGTCAACCCGACACTCCGCCGGGGAAAAGTCCATCAGCGACACTCCGTGCCGGGGAAAAGTCAACCCGACACTCCGTGCCGGGGAAAAGTCGATCAACGACACTCCGCGCCGGGGACAAGTCAACCAGCGACACTCTGCGCCGGGGAAAAGTCGATCAGCGACACTCCGTACCGGGGAAAAGTCGATCAGCGACACTCCGCAATAGGGAAACGTTCGATAACGACATTCTGTGCCGGGGAAACGTCAATCAGACACTCCGTGCCGGGGACACATCAACAAGCGACATTCTGCATCGGGGAAATGTCCAACACAGACACTCCGCATCAGGAAAACGTCCGACAACGACACTCCGTGCCGGGGAAACGTCAAGCAGACACTCCGTGCCGGGGACACGTCAACAAGCGACACTCTGCATCGGGGAAACGTCCAACACAGACACTCCGCATCAGGGAAACGTCCAACAACGACACTCCGCCTCGGGGAAACGTCGACCAGCGACACTCCGTGCTGGGGACACGTCTACCAAATCGCTCCGGATCAGAGTGTCGACCGTCCATGTCGCAAAACGGGCAGTGCAGGCTCCTCATAAATCGTGAACCAAATCACTCCGGGTCAGGAAAACGTCTACCACGGACACTCCGTCTCGGAGACGCGTCAAGCGTCGACCGTCCATGTCGCAAAAAGGGCAGTGCAGGCTTCCTACAAAGCAAGAACCGGATCGCTCCAGGCAAGGGAAACGTCTACCACGGACACTCTGTCTCGGAGACGCGTCAAGCGCCGACCGTCCAAGTCGCAAAAAGGGCAGAACCGACCGTCCATGTCGTAAAAAGGGCAGTGCATCCAAAAAAGTGGGAACCAAAGCAAGTCGTTTCCACGCAAAGAACATCCATCAATTTCATGCACACGACCCACATATGCTGTGTGCATTTATTGATGGGGGGCAATTTGTTGGGGTAAAAATTTACACCCCGGTTGACCAAGTCAAAATCAAAGTCAACCCCAAGCCAGGTGGGCCCAAGCCCAGGTCAAGCGGGCCCATGCCTAAGTCGAGCCCGCGGCCAGCCTCCCCGTGCCAACAACAAAATCATGTAATAAATAATTTTTATGTAATTGTTTATGCATGAATGTAAACAAAATGGGCATAAAGCCAATATTTTGTAAGCCCATGGCTTATGTGCAAAAATGAAATGGCACATGAGCCATGGGATGGGCAAAATGCCATTTTGTAGAGCCCAAAGGGCTATATGTAAATATGTAAGCCTATATAAGGCAAAATGATGATGAATAAAGTAACACTTTTCAATCTCACAAAAAACCTAGGGTTTGTATCTCTTTCCCTTTTCTGAAGGTCTCAAACTTTTTCTTTCTTTTGAATTAAATCAAGAGTTTTACTCTTCCTTTTCAAAAACAAAAAAGTTTTTCACCACCAAACCCACAAAGGGGAACTTGGATCTGTCTTTAGATCCCCAAAAGGAGAGATTTTGAGATCTCACATCTCTTGATCTTCAAGATCCAGCTAACAGAGGAGGAAGAAGAAGAACCCCTTTCACTGAACCCAAAAAAAAAACACTCAGGAGTCCAACTCCTCTATGATTTCTCTTCCGAGAAATTTTTTTAGGCTAAAAGCTTCCTTTTCTCGCCGGCGCTCAAGCGCAGAGCGCAAGCGTGCCGACACGTGGCGCGCTTGCGCTTCAGCGCAAGCGCTCGAGCGCAAGTCGCTTCGGTGCCGACACGTGGCGTGATTGCGCTCGAGCGCAAGTCGCCCCGGTGCCGATACGTGGCGCGCTTGCACTGAAGCTCGAGCGCAAGTTGCCCTGGTGCCAACACGTGGCGCGCTTGCGCTTCAGCGCAAGCGCTCAAGCGCAAGTCGCCCCTGTGCCGACACGTGGCGCACTTGCGCTCAAGCGCAAGTCGCCCCCGTGCCGACAAGTGGCGCACTTGCGCTCGAGCATCAGGCGCTGAAGCGCAAAGCACCCACGTGCTGACACGTGGCGTGCTTGCGCTCAAGCGCCCAGCGCTCAAGCGCAGAGCGCTCACATGCCGACACGTGGCACTCTAGCGCCTGAGCGCACAGCATCTGGGTACACAGCGCCCAAGGTGCTTCCCCCACGCATCCTTTGGATGCCTTTCCCCCCTCTTTTTATGTACATACATATATATACATATGTATACATATTTACACATACACATACCCCACGACACCGTCCTTATTAGAAAAAAAATCTAACGGGGCGCTGCCCCGCACCCCGCAAGGGGCTGCTAGCCCCTTTACCCCCAGCCCGCTATCCGGGTAGCGGGACCCCCGTAAAAACCCCGCGGGGCCCCCGATATATCCAAAACCCCCCTTTCAAAACACATCATACGCATACTGCACATTGAGTTCGCATGACCAGTTTAACCCGTCAATCGGAGGTCGCCTCGCTCCAAAGGCGAGGGGTAATTAACGGCAGTTTAGTCCGCGGCTGCCGGAGATTCAGATCCCACAATCATTAAACCTCGGCCTACCCTAGGCAGGGGGAATCTGTATTATGCCTGACAAGCGCGCTCGTATTCCCATCTCAATGGGGTGACAAAAAACACCCTACAGCTACGTTTGGCCGAGGAAGGAGAGAGGGCAGATCAGGTACGGGGTAAAAAGATTGCCTTGTACGTGGAAGCCTTTTGGGCAGGAATGCGCCTGCCTTTCTCTCCCGAGGTTGTTAGAGCGCTAAATTACTTTGGGTTAGCCCCGAGTCAGCTAGTTCCAAACTCCTGGAGGATTCTCCTTAGGTTCCTAGTCTGCTTGAAGTTGTAGATGATCCCTTTCGGTCTTTCCATCCTTGCCTCCACTCTCATTTACTAAGGTCACTCCGGCACTCGCGCGGGCAACCCGAGGTGGTTTTACCACTCCTTTAGGAAACGATGAGGGAGTGCATCCGGGTCGGGAGTTGTCATCTTGCCTTCTTCCATCACCAATTGGAAGAAAAAGTTTTTGTTTGTTGGGCCGCTAGAAGGTGAGGACTGGCCCGTGCCTATCCCGTAGTCTAGGGATAGATGCTGGTGGGGAAGCCCGTCCAATGATCCCGACGCGGTGAGAGTGGCGGAGTGGGAGCCCATTCCCCGGGCTGACGTGCTGCTTTTTGAGCGGGCGCTTAATTGGGTTGGGCTTAGCCCCGTCCAGTTCGTCGGTAAGTTAGGAGCTTGCAAGCCTTCTGTTAGGCTTGCGTTTTTCTCATTTTTGTTTGTGTTGCTGACTCCATTGTATCATGTCTTATTCAGAACCCATGGACATGAGCCACCTTCGAGCGGCCATGCGCAACCCGAAGAAGGGATCGAAGGCTGGAGGCGCCATTTCTTCTCGTCCAACGTCGGTCCCGGCTTCCTCGGCAGCTGTCCCACCCCAGCGTTCGAGCGCAGGCCATGCCCCGGAGCCCAGCCAGGCGTCGAGCCGAAAGCGGGTTCGGGGACAGGAGGCCCAAGCCTCAGAGGTAGAGATCGGCTCTCCACCGTCGCCTCTCAAGTGGTTGTCCCGAACAGTGCTGCGGACCCCGGCCTCCCCGATCTTCGTGGAAGAGGGAGACCTCCACTTTGAGGTGCCATCGGGGCTCTCCGTCGCTGACAGCTTGTTGGCCGACATGTAGAGGTCGGCCGGGGGCAAGGTCCCTTGGGGAACTCTGAAGGAGCAAATGGAGTCCATCGCCCAAGAGGCCGTGCAGGTTAGTGCTCACACCTCACTCGATTTTTCACTCAGCGTCTCATCATTCACGAGATTTGGTGCCCCCATTTCTTTCTGACCCCCTCTGATTTCTTTACGTCCACCAGCACGTCGCCCTCGTCGTCCAGATGGAGGAGGAGGAAATAGCCCCGGCAATGCGAGCCGCGGGCGAGCTCTCCTCGGTGGAGGAGAGCTCAAAGCGGAAGCTGGAGGAGGTGATGGCGAGGGTCGCTGCCCTTAAGGGAGATGTGGCGGCCGGAAAGCAGGAGGTGGCGGCCGTGAAGCAGGAGGTTGACAGGTCCTACGAGGCCACCTAAGCCGCCAAGGCCAAGCTTCAGGACTCCAAGGTGCTCATAGGCACCATGAAGAAGTCGGCGAGCACCCTCCAGAAGGAGATGGAGGCGGCGGTAGAGGGGGAGAAGCAAACCGACCTCAGAGCAGCGAAGGCGGTAGAGAACTACCAGAAGTCGGAACATTTTTACACCGTCCTATCCTCGGCCACTACCGCCATTTGGCATGATGCCCTTGATGCCGTCAAGGCTCGGATGCCGGAGTTCGCTGACGATGAGCTCCAAGTCGAATATCCTCGCGGGTAAGACGAGCAGGGGGACGACCCCGAGGGCGAAGCCAGGGAAGAGGTTCCTGACAAGGGCGACGCCGAGGCTGATATGATGGGTGCTAGGCCCCCAGACATCACCCGAGCCGTGGTAGATGCTGAGCTTCCTAGGGTTGAGCCTGGCCCTGAGGCCTGAGGCCCCTTGTCTTCTTATTTCTTTTTTTTTGTTGCATCGGGAATTTTGTAGGCCTCCGGGCATTTTTTTAGGCTGGGGAGCCCACAATACACTTGTAAAAGCTTTGATTTTGTGAATAAAGACTTTTTGCAGTCATATTTGCAGGCGTATTTTTCTTTTGTCGGCAACACTTGTATTTGCACAGTACTGCCTTTGTGTTGTGTCAGTTCTTCGTCTAGCGATTACGCGTCGAGTTGAATCTGTTCATTTTCCAAGTGTGCAAAAATTGGCGGGAAGACAGTATCTCCATGGCCCCGAAGTCGAGGTGGAGATCGCTCAGACGTAGATAAACCGGATGCCTCTTGGTGAGGTCATGTTCCTTAGCGTTGAAGGCTCAGAGAGGCATGCTAAGAATGGACCGAGCATGGTAGCTGCCCAGTGCCTCTAGGCGAGTGTTTCGATCCCTGGCGTTATAAAAGGACGTACAAGGCCTGATGGGGATGGGCCGAGCAATGAAGCTACTCATTTGCCTCTTGGCGAGAGCTTAGATCCCTGGCGTTGTGGGGTAGTGAATTTCCAGCCGGGGATAGCCGAGCAGGGTAGCCGCTCTGCTGCCTCTTGGTGAGGGCTTCGATCCTTAGCGCGGGAGAGGCCGTGCAAGGCCTGCTAAGGATGGACCGAGCAGTGAAGCTGCTCGATTGCCTCTTGGCGAGGGATTTGATCCCTGGTGTGTGGGGTATGGAGCAACCAGCCAGGGATAGCCGAGCAAGGGCGAGTCCGGCTGCCTCTTGCGAGGGCTTTTGATCCTTAGCATGGGAGGGGCTGTAAGGGGTCTACTAAGGATGGGGCCGAGCAGGGTTGCTGTCCGGTGCCTCTTGGCGAGGGCTTTGATCCCTGGTGTGTTGGGGTATGGAGCTACCAGCCAGGGATAACCGAGCAAGGATAGGCCCGGTTGCCTCTTGTGAGGGCTTTTGATCCTTAAGGACAGGCCTGGCAGGGTTGCTGCCCGGTGCCTCTTACCGAGGGCTTTGATCCCTGGTGTGTTGTGGTAGGGAGCTGCTAGCCAGGGATAACCGAACAAGGGCGGTCCCGGTTGCCTCTTGCGAGGGCCTTTAATCCTTAGCGCGGGAGGGGCCGTAAGAGGCCTACTAAAGATGGGCCGAGCAGGGTTGCTGCCCGGTGCCTCTTGGCGAGGGATTTGATCCTTAAGGATGGTCGAGCAGGGTTTCTACCCGGTGCCTCTTGGCGAGGGATTCAATCCCTGGCGCTGTGGGGTAGGGAGCTATTGGCCAGGGATAGCCGAGGAGGGTAGCCGCTCGGCTGCCTATTGGTGAGGGCTTTGATCCCTGGCGTTGTGGGGTAGGGGATATACCAGCCAGGGATAGTCGAGCAGGGTAGCTGCTGGGCTGCTTCTTAGCGAGGGATTAGATCCTTAGCTCGGGAGGGGCCGTAAGTGGCCTAATAAGGATGGACCAAGCAGTGAAGCTGCTCAGTTCTCTCTTGGTGAGGGCTTAGATCCTTAGCTCGGGAGGGGCCGTAAGCGGCCTACTAAGGATGGATCAAGCAGTGAAGCTACTCAGTTCCCTCTTAGCGAGGGCTTAGATCCCTGGCGTTGTGGGGTAGGGAACTACCAGCCAGGGATAGCCGAGCAGGGTAGCCACCCGGCTGCCTCTTGGTGAGGGCTTTGATCCCTTGCGTTGTGGGGTAGGGAGCTACCAGCCAGGGATAGCCGAGCAGGGTAGCCACTCGGCTGTCTCTTGATGAGGGCTTTGATCTCTATGGATGGCCGAGCATGGTAGCTCGGAGGGAGGGGGACGCTGTTCTTGTTCGCGGTCAGCTTGCCGCTTGTCCCTCAAGTACGCTGCGAGGCACCCCGAATGGATGAGCTCCTCGATACAGTCTCGGAGCTGCTTACAGCTCTCCATGAAGTGGCCTAGCAACCTGTGGAAACCGCAGTAGGGGCCCCGGGTTCGCTTTGAGGCCATTCGCGAGATCGGGGGGAGCTTGAAGAACCCCTTGCCCTTAGGCTCCTCTAGTAGCACTGTCTGGGAGACGTTGAGTGGGGTGCACTCCTGAAACTTCAGGAGATAGGGTTTTGACTGCTCAGGTCCCCTTCTCTCTTCCCTTGCCCTTTTCTTTTAGTCGGCTTGCTCTGCCCAGGGGAGATTTGCGTTCACCTCGGATTCGAGCTGGACCTCGCGCTCGGTCCAGGCCTTTACCTCGACCATGGTCTTAGGTTGTGCTAATGCAAATGAGCGTAACCACTCCTTGTGCCTAAGACCAGACCTCAGGGCTGTGATGACCGTCCCGTCCCGATGTTCTGGGATTTCGAGAAGGGCGTTGTAGAAGCGGGTGACGTATGCTTTGAACGTCTCCTTGTCCCTGCTCTTGATCGTGAAGAGATGGTCAACTGTGCATTTTTGCTACTTATTCCCGATGAAGTGGCCGAGGAATTGGGTGGCCAGCTCGGCATTTGGCGGCATCGGAGTTAACTTAGAAGCTCATTCCCGCGGTGAACGCATCCAAATGGTCCTTCGGGTCAGATTTACTGTCGAAGAGAGAGACCTTTGGGGGCTTTTTGCGGGAGGAGACGTGGACGGCGAGCAGCTCCTCGGTGAATGGCTTGGTGAGCGATTCGACGACGTACTTAGCGCCGTCGCTCGAGTGGTGACCTTCCCGATGCATACCTTCGTTCTTCTTCTCGAGGGCGTCGAGTCGTCTGTGGTGTCCCGACGATTCGGCATATTCTGATCCCCGGCCGCTGCTGTTGGAGACCTGCGTCTGGGCGCGGCCCCGGTTCCTCTCAATGAGGTTCCTTAGATCCCCTGTTAAAGTGGCCTTCGATTCGCCGGGGTGAGTCCCGTCTGCGTGACCCCGTCGAGGGAGGGGGTGTCGGTCATGTCTGGGAACAAGAGAGCTGACTGATATCTCCTCGGGAGGGAAAGGGTCGCAAAGAGGCTCGGGGCGAGGTGCTCTGAAGAAGGACCTCGGTGTTGAACTGTAGGGCGTCCAGCGGGTTGCAGAATGTATTGGCCCGGGAGATATGCGGCCGTGGTAGGTAGCGAGGCGGTGGTCGGCAGTGCCGACACAAGCGGAGTCTTCTTTCCCCCTGTAGGGGTCCCGGTCCTGTGGAGGGGGACCGACAGTCTGAGGATCTTGCCCTGCCTTTTGGACACGGATGAGCGCCTCCATAATGGATGCGAGTCGGTCTATCTGGCCGGCAAGGGCGTTGACGGCATTCGGTGCAGGAGGTTCGTCCGTGCCTTCGTTGAGGGGGGAGGCGGTGGTTAGCGCTTGGATCGTTTTGATGATCGCTCTTCATTGACCGAGATCGGAAGATGAACTTTTTTTGTGGAATCAAGGTTTTCCTACAGACGGCGCGAGCTGACATGACCTGGATCACGCCAAGATGTTACCTTCCGTTGATCTGTTGACGGCAGCGATGGATGGCTGGTATTGGATCTGGAGGCAGTCTCCTGAAGCGTGTGGATCTCAATGGATTTGAGGTTGGTTGGGCCGAGCTACCTGCAAGGAAGTCCCGGGGTGGTTGTACCACCGAGGACCCTCCGACGATCAAGTTAGAGAGGAAATCCAAGCAGAGTAAAGGCTTAGTGGAGTAAAAATGACTTACTTGAACCGTCTGAAGAAGAGGTTTATATAAAGGTGGCAGTAGGCAGGGCAGGCGCAAGAATCACACCGGCCGTTACGCTCCCGACGTCACGCCCGCGTGATGAGCGGGATCTCCCATTAATGGCGAGACAGGCTCATTAATGGGGATCATGATGGCGTGGAACATGGGATGTGGCCGGCGGATATCTCGCGTATGGCGAGATTCGCGGGATGGCGGTTGTACCTGTGGGCGGTGCCGTCGGTCGGTCGATGAGACCGAGGAAGATGACCTCGGCTGGAGGGTTCACGGCCGAGCAGGAGAGCCGATATATCTTGGTTCTGCGGTAGCCCGGAGATGAGCTGTGAGGCCGAGGAGGCCAATTGTGCAGGGGGCTCGGAGGTGAGCCAACATTTGTTTGTAGGTCCTTTCTTGCATGTTCTGAGACACGTCATCTGCCACGTGTCATGATCGGGGAAATCACCGATATCGAGCATCATCACTTTCCTTGTTTTCTTTTTTCACCTGTTTTACCTTTGATTGCAACAAAAGGTGAACTTAATTTTCTATGGTAAATATGTCAATCATTCTTCCGAAATAATTCCTCTTGTCCAAACGAATTTGGAGGAGATCATATGGTCATTATTCCATTAAACGTTTTTTTCCTATGATTTTTTAGTAATTAGAATATTTACAGTTCAGGTCAGCCGATGATCATATAATTATATAATTAATGTAGTGGGGGCATATATTGATCTCATTCAAAAGATGGAAGGGATGGGTATTGTCCTCTTAGTCGAGAGGCAAACCTTGAAACTTCTAGATGAGGCTAATCCTAGAAAATCCTAATAAACCAAAGCTACGGAAATGGCCTTTATAGAAAAACTAACGGGAAAAAGCCTAATTGCGAAAAAAACAATCAAGCCCTTCATGAGGTTTTCACAAGTACAAATATTGGTTGTCCTTACGGATGGGAAAATCCGTAGGGGAAAACAATGTCCCTACAGTAACAACTGTAGGGGCATAAACATATAAAAAATTTATTAAAAATTTACATTTGTAATTCCTCCTATGGTGCCGCAAGAGAAACCTCTACGGGTGGCACCGTATGGGCAAAATAAAGGTACTTAAAAAAAAAAAACAGAAAATTATCCTTATCTGTTTTTCCCACGCCCAATATCTTTCCCACCAAAAATTCCCCTCCACCCTTTGATCACCCCTAATCTGCACGCCTAAAAAATCGACCCCAACCTCCTCCACCGTCCCCAATCAATCGTCATGCTTCTTCACTGCTGTCTCCATGCCACAATCGACCGTCGCATCCACTGCTGTCTCCACCTCGCAGCATCCTCCCCCTCTTCCTCCCCGTCGACGCCTAAAAAACCTTAACTTCCTCCTTCCCGTCCCCTCCCAAAAAATTTCCCTCGGCCCCTTTCTCCACTCTTTCCTCCTCTATTGCTGCCGTCGAGGTGATCCATCACCATCGAGATGCTCCATCGCTGCTAATCGACCTCGAGCTCCTCTTCGTGCCCCTAGCTCCTTCCTGGCATTCTCCAGCTCGTCGAGCCCTAGCTCCTCCTCACCACCAGCCTCGATTTCCTACCTCGTCGCCTCTAAACGTAGCCACCTCGTTGCCACCCTCAATTTGCCGCTGTTAGAGATTAGTTTGTTCCATTTTAATTTTAATTTTCCTAAATTTTGTTTTTGATTTGTTCAATTTTAGGAATTTATTTAATAATTTTGTTGTCCGTGGTGTTGTTATTGTTGCTGTTAGGGTTAGGGTTTGGGGTTAAGGCCGGGTTAGGGGTTAATTACGAGGTTAGGATTATGGTTAGGGTTATGATTAGGGTTAGGGTTTGGTTAGGGTTAGGGTTAAGAATTAGGGTTTGGGTTAGGGTTATGGTTAGGGTTAGGGTTAGGGCTAATTATGGTTAGGGTTGGGGTTAAACTTATTATTAGGTTTAAGTGTTAGGTTTCGGATGATGTAGTGAATTGTTTTGGGAAGTTTAGTGAAAAACAACTATAGTTTAAGATATTTTAGTGAAAAACCTACAATAGTTAAGGGTATTTTAGTGTAAAAAATAAAATTGAGCAAGGGTTTTTTATTAAACAAATTTAATGATAGTTTAGTGAAAAAAACAATACTTAAGGGTATTTTAGTGAAATTTATAGTAATTTATATAGTAAAGTTAAGAAAATGAATCGTTTAGTTAAATTTGGTAGGATAATATGGTGAAAAACCAACAAAAGTTTAGGGTATTTTAGCATAATTTAGTAAAATTGAAGAAATAAGTTGCTGAGGAAAATTTTTACGGTTGTTTAGAGAAAAATAACAATAACTAAGTGTATAATACTCGATGATAACGTAAACGTAAAACTTTACTGTAAACGTAAAAAAAACTTTACATTAAATTAAAAAGTTTAAAACCGTGAAATTGAAATGTAAACGTAAAACCAATTCAAGTTAAATTTTATACTAAGTGTATATATGATACTAGATGATAACATGAAATTTTCATATTATCATCAATAATCATATGTGAAAATCAAAGCGCGCCATAGTTCCCGTCTATCGATTAACATGCGTTCGATATTCATCGTGATATAAAGCTACACGAGAGTTGTTAAATAATGGACGGTGTCGTTCGATACTAATAACCATCGTACAGTCTATGTGAAGAGAAGATTCAATCGTATAATAACCGATAGATTTGTCCAGTGTAGAAAAGTTAAGAATGTATAAAGAAAACACATGCATTCACTTATGTTTTTATTCGTTTCAAGTTATTTCGTCAGTACCTTTCCGCTGGTTCTCCATATAGAAAGATAGATTAGATTTTCCTTTCAATGTTATTTCACAACATTGAAATGGTTATCTGTTCTATTACAGTGTACTCGGAGAACAGCGGGGAGGTGTTGCCGAAATTTTCTCGAAACGGATAATTGCACAAACGAATGAGTGTCTGCTCTATACATTCTTAATGGGATAGAAGCCTTACCCTCAACAGCCGAGACACACACATGCAACACACATATACAGCACACACAAACTCAAAGCACATACACAACAACAATCCTACACCTAAGCGAAATTATAAATTGAAATCAACGACAAACTTGCCATTCCCGTTCTCTTCTTTGTTAATAACCATCTCATTCTTAGATTTCTTAAGTCACCATAAAAAACCAACTTCCATAATTTGACTACTTTCTTTAATTTATGAAACTTACAATTTATATATTATACATTCTAACATGGCCCATGAGTACATCAGAGTTAAGGACTGGAAGTACGTAGATTGGCAATAACACATGAACTCTAAGTTTGTTGATGGAGTTGCCGCCTTAATCGAATTTTCACATGAATATAAAAGGTCGTATTGGCGAAGATCCTTTGGCTGTGCAATAGGTGTGGGAATAAGTTCTGGCAAAAGATAGGAATCGTAAAGTAATAGTTTTATTAGATTTTATACAACTTGGTTATATCATGGGGAAGGAGGAGAAGAAGCGATAATAAGGCGTAAGTAGAAGAAGAAGACGGTAATGCGGAGGAAGAAGAAGAAGAAGATAATTTCTTTTCAGGAAAGGAAATGGAGGATATGGTAGACGCTGCTCTCGGCGATAATAATCCTACCGAAGAAAACATTCCTTCTGGTCAAGGACACCATGCGGATAAGTATGAGAAGTGCATGAATGATACCAGAAGACCAATTTATAAGAATGAAAAGTATTCCACACTATCATGGTTTGTCCAAATTTTCCAGATTAAGTGCTTAAAGAGATGGAGTAATAAATTATTCATGATACTTCTCAAGTTCCTAAAAGATTCTATCCCCACCCCCTCCCCCCCCCGAAAATAACGTGCTTAAGAGCTGGTATGAAGCCAAGAAGATGATATCTGGTTTGGGTCTGAACTGTGAGAAGATTCATATATGTCCCAAAGATTGCGTTTTATACTGGAAAGAGAACTTAGATTTGAAAGAGTGTCCCACCTGCGAAGAGGATATATATAAGCCGAAAGTATCTGATAAGAAGTCATATATACCTATCAAGGTAGTATGATACTTTCCCATAACATAGAGGCTGCAGAGGCTATTAAGGTGTAAAAAGACTAACCTGATACATATGTTTGGACTTTATACACATTTTTGTAACCTTGAATTTTTCGGTTCACGCACTTTGTAAATTTTTCGGTAGGATGGTTACAATAAGTTACCTTGAATTTTTCAGTTCACGCATTTTGTAAATTTTTTGCTTTCTTATATTCTTCTATTTCTTTATTTAACATATGTTTCTTTATGCACCTTTACACTCTAAAACATTATATACACAATAGAAATCGACCAGAGGATTTTATCATGAAAGATTATCTCCTAAATGAAATAACCACATTTTTTTTCGCTATCTGGACGAAAATATTGAGACGAGGTTTAACAGGACTCGGAGAAGTCAGGATGAACCGTATGGTAAAGCAGATTACAAGAGAGTAGAACCCATATTTATCAATAAGATACATCAGTTTATCGTTCTCAATAGAAGATGTCTTGATGAAGTTAGGGAGTAAGTATTTTTTGTATTAATTGTTCTTTATATATGTATATATATGAATTAATATAATGTTGACATCAAAATTTAATGTTGATAACAGAATTCATAATAATGAAGTACGTGAGGGGTATCCTGATTGGAATGATGATCTATTGGAAAAATATCAACATGATAATTTCTGCGACTGGTTTGCAGATCATGTAAGATATTCTAGTCTCATGTTTTTGCGACTAGTCTTAATACAAATGGATATCATTATGTATTTTCCACATAATTTGTTTTTTCAGATCTAAGATCCGAACATGTTTGGATCATTAGAGAGTGACCCAAGATATCTAGATTAGTTTTCCAGCATGGAGGTTGCATACTACTAAGAATTCAGTGTTCTTGGATACAAATTTTAAGTTAAGGACATAGAAAAATCTCAAACCACTCAGAATAGAGGGATTGCGACCGTAGGATCGAATGGTGTGATTTATAATGGTTACTTAGGTTGCATACTTGGTATCCAATATCCTGAACGATCAGAGCCGTTTTATATATTTCAATGTATTTAGTACGATTCACAAACCGATATGAATAGGTGGAGAGAAAATCTCGGGACTTGGAAAGATGAATATGGATTGACTAATGTAAACACACGTCAAATTTGCTGTGGTCCATTTATCTTTCTGCAACAAGTATTTCAATTACACTACTCAGAGTGCTTGAAGCAACTGAGATGGAATTTCGTATGATAATGGAAACCCAGAGATGTTTATGATGTCCCAGAATTCAAGTATCGCATGGACGACAGTAATGAGGAGGAAGAAGAGAGAAGACTTAGAGTGCTCCAATCGTTTGTCACTGTAAACGGGTTTTCTTCGGCTAATCATGAAATTATGTGGGTTAGGAATGATATTGATGATGAAATCCAAAAAGATATTTTTAATGCGTCTATGAAACGAAAAAAGTTAAACGTATATAAGTTTAACATGTATTGTTATTACTATTTCTCTTACATACATGTATTGCATACATATGTAATGATTGTACTTATGTCTGGTGTTGATGGCGACATCAGGAGCAGCGTGAAAGTTCTTAGTGCCCTCGCCATTAATCCGTGGCCATTGTGGAATCCAAAAACAAAAATTTTCAAGACACAATATACTTATACCCAAGAATCTAAACCAAAAACATAAACTAGCAAACATAAAGGGTAAAAATCACAACTTTTAAAGCGTCTTCATTTACTCCAATTGGGATGGACTCTAGCATGCTCTCAAGAGCTCCGGATCGCTCATGCAAGCCGGTCCTCCTTCGCCGAAAATGACCCACCCGAAGGAACCAAATTCAAGATTCAATTTCATCAATGAAGTAACTAAAGATCTTAGGTTGCTTGTCTAGGATGCTTAGTGATGTGTGTGAGTGTTCTAGTATTTTTCTTTCTCTTAATCTTCATGATTCTCAACTCATGAGAGGGTTGAAGATGAAGAAGAAGAAGAAGAAAGAGCCATGGAAGAGAGAGGATAAAGAATGGTAGAATGAATAATTTCCTTAGCAAATTCAAGCATGCTTCATGTATTTTGTAAAAAGAATTTTTTCATTCTAAAACTACAACCATACTTGAATAGTATTTGAAAATGAATTTATAATGCATTTGCCCATACCCTCCACCATTCCTCTTTTCCATCTCATTTCATATTTTCTTTGTAAAGAAAATCCTAGAAATGAGGTGTCTTTCTTTTAGAAGTATCATTATATAAATACAAGAATATGTCCCCGCAAATACATACTCGTATTCATATCAAAATACGAATATCCAAGAGATAGAAAAATATAATGAACATAACACTAGAATATACATATTGAAATATATATATATATATGTAAATTATTAAATCAAAACTTGATTTAATAATCCGGCTTAAGCCTAATACGGCTAGTATTATCATCCACCCGATTGAAGTTCGTGTGGTTAGCACACATGCCTAATCGGAACCCTGCATGTAACAATATACGACCACTACATCATTTTGATTGAACCGGAAAAACCCTCTGTGTAGGACTCTAAAACTCATCAGTACGTTGGAAGTTGGTTTAACCATAAGCACGTCAGCGACACTACATGTACGTAACGGCGTTGTGAATTCACCCGCGCGCGCAAACGCGTATGTTTTGGAAACAGATATGATTTTAAGGAAATGTATTGCGCACGCGAGATCGTTCTCGTTTTAAAATTTATAAACCGCAAGTGCACGGCGCGTTGTAGAAAGCCAGGCAATTGTGTATTAAGTCTTGTTGTTTATGGTTCAACAAATAACGAATGGTTTTGGTTTTGTCACAAAAAATATAAAAAGAATACGAAAACAAAGAAAACAAGCAAGTAAGAAAATGGCCGTGGCTTTGGCTCGGATGGTCGAATCGCAACGATTCCTTCGACGCTCCTTTGATCATGAGTTGCCCGTCCTTACGTCGATCCCGGCACGTAGGATGACTTGTGAAGACGGTTGCGAAGCACAAATCATCAAATTACGAAATTCGCTGCAAAACAAGAAACGAGACCGTTTTGTTCACTTACCGTTTGTATGTCTAAGCTTGGGGTATCAACACTAAAGACAAGGGTTAGCAAGCATACCACAACATTAGAAACACAAATTAGTGAGTGAGAGCAAATGATTTCAGTGTTAAGTGTGCTAAGTGTTTGTGATGGTATATGGTATATGAAACCAAGAGATTTGTCAAGTCACTTAATCACAAAATACCACATCCAAACTTAGCAAACTTAACACTAAATTGTTTCTAACCTTAGTCTTGCAAGATGGGGTTTGTGGGGAGAATATGGTATGTGATGAGTTTACAAAGTAACCATGGAATCAACATACCATATCAACCCATCCAAGTTACAATACTAAGTTTATAATCAAAATTAAGTACTTTAAACAATCACAAGAGGAGGAGGAGGCAAAGCCTTTCATCTCACTTCCTTACCATAACCATAACCAAAGATTAGCTAAGCATGATAAAAAGAAAAGCAAATAAGAACAAGAAGCAAGTAATAAAATAAAGCAAATAAACAAAGCAATATATTAACACTTGAAGTTGAGTTACAAGATATTGGTAACTTGTTCAACCTCCATGACGAAGCTCTCAAGAGAAAGCTTCAAGAGTGAAGAAGAAGAAGAGACCAAGTTAAAGCCCACTCACTCTCAAGCCTAAACCAAAAATAAAAGAAAATGGAAAATGGGTATATATTATGCACACTCCTTGCTCAATATCTATTCTGATATTTATAGGCTTAACTACAGAATAAACAAACAATATAGATGGACTGATGTGACCCAAAGAAATGACCAGAAGAAAATTGAGGATGATTTGAGCAAGGGGGCCGCCGGCGCCGGAATTTCATAGGGTCTCGCCGGTTTGTATCGGAGCAAAGTGGCTCGTGTTGATGTGGTGGTTTTGTGTGCTCTCCACTATTCTTCTGGTATTGCTTAATTTCTCTAAATAATCCAGATTTGCACTCAGTTGAATTGGAGGGAAAGTGTTGTATTATATAACATCATAACTTTATGCATTAAACTCACATCAACTCACACATGTGCCTACTTGCATAAATTGTGCAAGGGCAGCCCCCAAATGGTCCATGTCAAAGAGCTAGTGTCACACATGTCTTGTGTTGGACCAAAATTGTGTGCATGATTGTTAAAGATTCTGCGTGTTAAAGTTTAGTTAATTACCGCAATCAAGACGGTTTCGCTTGTAGCTAGCCGGTTGAGTACGGGTCGTCCGCAGGGAGATGGGAATCTTTTTCTATGTGCTTTAACGAGTTAAGTCCGAGAGTCCAGATTTGTTTGTGATTATCTAAGTGTTAAAATGATATGTAAAGAGAGCTTGTTAGGGTTAGGATTAGGTTAGTTTGAGTTAGGAGTCTCCCACATCTTTCGTTGCCCCTCTTAATATCGGTGTTACGGTAATCGGCAACAACGGGGATTAGCACGACTAGGAAGGAACTTGCGAGTATAAGCTAGACTTTCCAACGCATAAGTTCTTCCTTTTGGTGCTTGTCCATCCGTTCTTGGCTCTTAGCCATAACCTCCGTTTAATTCAACCACAACCGGTCTCACTACGGAATCACCGCTATCATGTAGGATAGGGTGCCGTAAGGAGCGGATTGTGGTTCAATTAGCGGGAGTCGAATTAAGTTGTTGGGCGAGGAAAGAGTGAGAGAGATTTCCATCTCTCAAACTTCCCTTATCCTACCCTAACAAGTGTAAAACTACTCACACATCATAATGAAAAGAAAACAAAATAAAAGAGGAAGATAGAAAGAAGGAGATTAGAAGATAACAACTAGCTATTTGCGACCTCACCTTGGCAAGCATCAAGCGTAAGCATCATGGTTGTTTTAATGATAAAGGAAAAGAGAAGAGAAAGAACCAACAAGAAATAACAACAACTAAGTTAACAAATTAAAATTACAAGCAATTATAAAAGAACAAGACAAGATATAATAGCAAAAGAGTCTTCTTTATTCATCATTCTTCACTCACAAAGCTCACTACAAGTTTTAATGGAGAAGAGATGAGAAGAGGAAGAAGAAACACAACTAAACCTAGAAAATAAAATACAAGATTATGGACCCTTTCCTTCACAAAGTTCTGGGCTATTTATAGGCTGAAAAATGAAAACCTAGGGCAACCACCAGAACACAAATAAAAAGACCAAAACACCCCTGGAAAATCTTCGTCTGCCGCCACCATACGGCCGCGGATCCGCGGCCTAAGCATGATTAGGCCGCGGTTCCGCGGCCTAATAGAGGAGTTGTCTCCTCTGGTTTTCTGTGGTCCCCTGGTTTGATGTACCCTTTATTCTGGTATATATATTTTTTCATATTTTCATCACGAATTTTCCAGAATTTCTGTTGAGGGAAAGGTGATTTGATGTGGACTTTTTGTCATGATTTCCTCGAGCTCCGCGTAGATTTCTTGGATCTTGTGCTGCCATTGAGCCTTGTGCATGAAAACGACATTGATTTGACATTTTGTCTCTTAAACTGGTGTGTGGCAACAGACAGATAAAGAGCGGAGATCTGTGTTTTATCTGTGGTTGGCAGGAACCCGGATTTTGTCGTGTTTTCCATGAATTTCACCGTTTTTAGAACCGAGAACCTGTATCCTGCAATTGACTAGCAAACACGGCTCAAGAGTATCTACCGATATGCAATGTGATAAAAATTGGGCGGTATGAAAATGCAAAAATCTGATATGAACAAATACCCCCAAACTTATCATTTGCTCGTCACGAGCAAAGCCAATTTATTCACAAAAAATTTCCTAACCTCACTTTCGCAGGGAACGCGATTGCACTGAGAATGTGCAACAAGCCGTTAAACCTCTAGGTGTCCCTAGTAGGAGGAGTGTTGTCTCCTGAGGGTTTTCAGCGGATACTACCCACAAAATCCGGTCAAGTTGGTTTTGTAAAATAACTAAGATTCAAACCCTAAAGTTTTGTTTCAGAAAATAACAATTCTATAGTCCCAAGTCTAGACTATCAAACTCTTATTTTTCACACCTCGTTTCTTATTTAACTACAGCTTTTATATGTCTTTACGTGCAGTGCAAATAGTGTTGTTAAGTTCCAGAAGGATCGATTAAAGTCATCATGTCGCACAATAAAGCCCAGATAACAATTTTAAAAGGATCACATAAGTTTTATAAAGAGTTAAGCATTTTTCAAGTTTCGTTTTCCAGTAAGGTTTCAACTTCAGAATTTCTATCTTCTTTAACAGAAAACTAAGTCGTATTTTTCACTCCACCTTTTTCTTGTTTTCATTTCATACACACCTCTGTGAACGTGCAATAGTCTTTATCATAGAATAAAACTTTCATATCTCCGTTAAATTTTTTTTATAAAAGCCTGTCTTTTATCAAGATTATTCTCACACAAAGAACCGTTAGGAATTTTAACTCGGAGAGAACACTTGCTTGACTTTATTTTAATCTGGACTTTCTAGGCTTCTTAGCGAGCTTTGGGCCAATGCACCCAAACCAGTTGATTTTAGGGCATTAGGTGTAGAAACACCCCAGCGGACTTAATTACTCAAGTTACCTAGGTCCAAAAACAAAAGACAGATTGGCGTGAAAATCAGATGATTTAATACGAACGGAGATATAACCGGCAGTTCAGTTATTTTTTTCGGATAAAAGACGTGTTTAGTGGGTTTGGTGTGTAATCATTCCAATCAAGTTTCGGATAGGTTATTTTTCAGACTTAGTTCCAATGAAGGCATCAATAACATTCCTTCATATTCACTCACTTCATAAACTATTCTTGATATTACTTATTTCCGAACAAACCTATTTGATCCTCAGAAAATCATTTATCCGTTTAAAAGTTTTTAGACATAAAAAGACTTGTCATCTAATTTCCAAAAACTCACGACACGTGTAGTGTGATATAAAGACGTATATCAGCTATAGTTAACTTCAATGGAGAGTTATCTTTCAGGTTTTCAAAATCTAAACATAAGACTTAGTTATTATTATTTTATCAACCAAAACCGTCGAAATGTTGAATCAGAGTTCTCCCACTAGCTAACTTGACAGAAAAGTTTTTATGTTTTTAGAAAATTTTCAGATTTTTATGGATTTTATGGATTTTAATATGCAGATGCAAAATATACATATGAATGCGAAGGTAAGAAATGCGTACCAAGCGTACCCCCAAAGTTAAACTGGACAGTGTCCTCACTGTCATTGCATGAAGAGATCATTTGAAGGGTCAAAATTGTCGGTTAGCGATACACAAATTTTCGCAGAGGAAGATTATGCAGGGTAAACCGGCTCCTGTAAGAATAGAAAAAGAATATGCGGGGTTAAAATTGAAGGGTCAAAAATGTTTTTTTTTTTTTTTTGTTTTTAAAGAAAAGAAAAAGAATATACACAAATATATACAAAATGGTTTGTACATACCCCCAAACTTTCGCAGAGGAAGATTATGCAGGGTAAACCGGCTCCTGTAAGAATAGGAGCTCCTCTGTTGGTTCGGCGCTAAGGTACGGTTTTAGTCGGTGTCCGTTCACTTTGAAAAATGAACCGTCCTTTGGATTTTCCAAATCCACAGCGCCCTGCGGATATACATTCCGCACAAAATACGGCCCTTTCCAGCGAGATCTGAGCTTTCCAGGATGGAAGTGAAGTCTGGTGTCGTAAAGCAGTACCAGCTGACCAGGTATGAAGGTTTTGCGCAAAAGGTGTTTATCGTGAAACACCTTCTTTCTATTCTTAACGACAACTGCGTTATCGTAAGCCTCATCCCTAAGCTCGCTCAGTTCGTTCAACTGCAGCTTCCGATGGCTGCCCGCATCCTCGAGAGACAGATTCAGCTCCTTTATTGCCCAAAATGCGCGATGCTCTATTTCGACAGGTAGGTGGCAGGCTTTTCCGTACACAAGCCGATAGGGAGACATGCCAAGGTCGGTTTTATAAGCGGTTCGAAATGCCCAAAGGGCATCCGTGAGTTTCAGCGACCAATCCTTACGGTTCTTGGAAACCGTCTTCTCCAGTATCTGCTTGATTTGCCGATTTGAAACTTCGGCCTGCCCGCAGGTTTGGGGGTGGTAGGGCGTGGATAGCTTATGATTAATGGAGTATTTCCGCATCAAGGCCTCGAAAGTCTTGTTGCAGAAATGACTTCCATTGTCACTAATGATCGCTCGGGGGTGCCCAAACCGGGAGAAAATGTTTTCTTTAAGGAACCTAACGACAACCTTGTTATCGTTAGTCCGGCTGGGCACAGCCTCGACCCATTTAGAGACGTAATCAACAGCGAGAAGGATGTACAAGTTCCCAAAAGAGCTGGGAAACGGCCCCATGAAATCTATCCCCCAAACATCGAAAATCTCCACAACCAAGATCGTTTGGAGCGGCATCTCGTTCCTCCGGGATATCCGGCCCATGTGTTGGCACCGGGAGCAAGTCTTGCAATAGTCATGAACGTCTTTAAAGAGTTGTGGCTAGTAGAAACCACATTGCAAGATCTTCTCAGCTGTCTTTCTGGGGCCAAAATGCCCGCCACACGCTTGATCGTGGCAAAATGACAGCACACTCTTGAATTCCTCGTCAGGGACACACCGACGAATAATCTGGTCGGGACAGTACTTGAACAGATAGGGTTCGTCCCAGTAAAAGTGTTTTACTTAGGATAAGAAGCGAAGTCTGTCCTGACTTGACAATTCAGTCGGTAGTAATCCCGTGGACAAATAATTCACAATATCTGCGAACCAGGGTTCGCAAGATACTGTCAAGAGCTGTTCATCCGGGAAAACGTCGTTGATCGGAATTGGAAGCGAAGGCGAACAAGGAAGTCGTGAGAGATGGTCGGCAACTACGTTTTCACATCCTCGTTTGTCCTTAATGACATGGTCAAACTCTTGAAGCAAGAGGATCCAACGTATTAGCCGAGATTTTGCATCTTTCTTCGCAAAAAGATGGCGCAGAGCAGAATGGTCGGTGTAGACAATGACTGGAGAGCCGATGAGGTAGGGCCTGAACTTTTCTAAAGCAAATACAACAGCTAAGAATTCATTCTCAGTTGTTGTATAATTGAGTTGGGCGTCGTTCAGGGTTCGGCTCACATAATAGATTACGTGCGGCATCTTGTTGATGTGTTGTCTAAGGACAGCACCAATGGCAAAGTCGGATGCATCGCACATAATCTCGAATGGGTGCGTCCAGTCAGGTGAAGAAAGAACGGGAGCAGAAGTGAGTGAGCTTTTCAATGACTCGAATGCAATGACACAGCTCGGGTTGAAGTCGAATGGTGTATCCTTGGCCAGCAAAAGAGTCAAGGGCCTAGCAATCCTGCTAAAGTCCTTGATGAACCGTCTATAGAAACCGGCATGGCCAAGGAAGGCTCGGATATCTCTGACGCATCGGGGAGGAGGTAGATTGGAAATGACCTCAATCTTTACTTTGTCAACCTCTATTTCCATTTTGCGAGATGATATGTCCTAAGACAATACCTTCGCGCACCATGAAGTGGCATTTCTCCCAATTCAAAGTGAGATTCTTGTCCTTACATCGGGTAAGGACAGCGTCAAGATGCAGCAAACACTCGTTGAAGGAATCGCCGAAGATGGAGAAATCATCCATGAAGATCTCCAGAAATTTTTCCACCATGTCTGAGAAAATTCCCATCATACATCGCTGGAAGGTAGCGGGCGCATTGCATAACCCAAAGGGCATGCGACGATATGCAAACGTGCCGAAAGGACAAGTGAAAGTGGTCTTGTCCTGGTCTTTTTCGGCGATAGGAATTTGATTATAGCCGGAGTAGCCATCAAGAAAGCAGTAGTACTCGTGTCCGGCCAATCGTTCGAGCATCTGGTCAATGAAAGGTAGCGGAAAGTGGTCTTTCCGCGTTGCGGCGTTGAGTTTTCTGTAATCAATGCACACTCGCCACCCAGTTTGGGTGCGAGTAGGGATTAACTCGTTCGCCTCGTTGGTTATGACCGTGATGCCCGACTTCTTGGGGACAACATGAATGGGGCTAACCCACTGGCTATCAGAGATAGGGTAAATGATACCACTATCTAGACATTTTACGATCTCCTTCTTCACAGCCTCTTTCATTACTGGATTGAGACGTCTTTGTGGATCCCGGGCTGGTTTGGCATCATCCATCAGATGAATGTGATGCTCAACGATCAGGGGACTAATCCCCTTGATGTCCACCATGGACCAGCCAAAAGCTTGCCTGTTGCTGTGCAAGACCGCGAGAAGGGCTTTCTCTTGCTCTGGAGCTAGAGAAGCCGAAATGATGACAGGGAGGGTCTCGTTCTCACCTAAGTAAGCGTACTTAAGGTGAGAAGGCAAAGGCTTGAGTTCGAGCGTCGGAGGTGAAACGATTGAAGGCAAGATTGGTGCAGAGGTCTCGAACTCAAAGGACTCCAGCAAAGGTTCAAAACGAGTGTAAGCGACCGAGTCGGATGGTTCAGGTAACTCATCCGGAAATTCGAAAGATTCAAACTCGGGTTGTGCGCGGCTAAGATCGTTTGAAAACGTGAAACACTCGTAGTCGTTGTCGGGCGTAGAAACAGCAGCAGGTTCGAAGAGAAACGCACTAGTGGCGTCAAGATTATCGTGATCAAACAGAAACTCCTCGAATTCACATTCTTCTGGGGTGATCTCCTGGATCGAGCAGACGTCCAGTATATGAGCATTAGGTTCGGCGGGCTGATTCCCCAACCTAAAAATGTTGAGTTCAATCGTCATGTTTCCAAAAGAGAGGTTCATCGAACCATTGCGACAATTGATCACAGCATTTGAGGTTGCAAGGAATGGGCGACCGAGTATCACCGGAATTTGATTCCGGGGGTTAGCTACAGGCTGTGTGTCTAATACAATGAAGTCAACGGGGAATATGAAGTCCCCGACTTTTATTAACACATCCTCTAGCTCACCACTAGGATGGGTGATTGATCGGTCGGCCATTTGGAGAGTGCAGTGCGTGGGTTTCAGCTCTCCGACGCCTAATTGCTCGTATACTGAATACGGAAGCAGGTTAACACTGGCACCAAGATCTAATAGTGCGCGGTTAATGTTCTTATCCCCAATAGTAATAGAAATCGTAGGACAGCCAGGGTCCTTCCGTTTTTATGGTAAAGATTGGGTAAGGGCATCACTCACAGCACTAGCCAAGAAAACTTTCTTGGGTACCTGAGACTTCCTCTTTTTCGTGCACAAGTCCTTTAAGCTTTTCGCGTAGGACGGGACTTGTTGGACAGCATCTAAAAGAGGAATGTTAATGTTAACCTGCTTAAATAACTCCAGAATCTTCTCCATTTGAGGATTTTGTTTATTAGACCTCAACCGGTTTGGAAATGGGACGTTTTTAAAATTGGTTGAGTCTAATGCTTGTGGAGGAGATTTTGGAGTAGGAACGGATCCCAGAACAGGTGTTTTCGTGGAGTGAGAAGTGGGTCCATTCAAAGCAGAAGAAGAGGAAGGAGAGCCTTGTGAAGAATGGACAATAGGCTCAGAAGACGAAGAAGCAGGAGACGAAGAAGAAGAAGTAGAAGAAGAAGCGGCCGGGGTGTCATCATTGATCCGTGTGCCGATGTTGTTTTGCAGCATCCTTCCCGATCTCAATGTGGTCACGGCACTCACATTATGATTCTGTTGTTCAAGAGCAACATGTACATTCTGTGGGTGACCGGGATTTGGGAGTGGCTGGGACGGGAGCTTCCCCTTCTCTCGCTCGCTTAAGGCCGCATTCAGTTGTGCAATCTGGGCCTCGATGGTTTTGATGCTTTGCCCGTGAGCGGCAGTGTGTTGCACTAAGGACTGAATGGAAGACTGGATGTTTGCGGTGGATTGAGTCGATTGTTTGACGAACGCCTCCAGACTTCGTTCGAGCGAGAAAACCTTATCGTTGTTTGACGGAACAAAGTTGTTTGGTGAAAAAGAATTGTTGGGTGCAAAGTTGTTCGTATGATTTTGGAAAGGTTGGGGTTGGAAGGGTTGCTGAAACTGCTGTTGCGCTTGTTGTTGCGGCGGAGGGGCCCTTTGGAAATTGTTGCCTTGGAATTGATTCTGATTCTGATTCCAGGCGAAATTGGGGTGGTTCCTCCAACCGGGATTGTAGGTGGAAGAGTATGGATCATTCCTCGGTCTTTACTGAAATGCAGCATTAACCTGATCCTGTCCTTGCGAAGGTGGATTGTAAGGACACTCTTCGGTCAAGTGAGAAGGATCGGAACAACAAGCGCAGATGGTACGAAGGGGAAGAACAGGGGTAGGAGCAGGAGAAGAGAATTTGCTCTCTATCACTTCAAGCTTTCTCGTTATTGCAGCCATTTCAGCTTTCATCGCAATAGAGACGTCAAGTTGGTGAATTCCTACCCTAGACTGACCGGTAGAAGTGGAGGTAGAAGAAGAAGAAGTCGGTCTGGTGCTCTCCCATTGTAGCGTTTGCTCCGCAAGGTCTTCAAAGAACTGCCACGCTTCCTCGTTAGATTTCGATAGGAAGTGGCCCTGACAGATGGTTTCCAACAACTGCTTCGTTGCTGGGTTCAGGCCCTCGTATAAGGTTTGGCAAAGTTGCCATTTCTCTATACCGTGGTGAGGACACTGAACAAGAAGGTCTTTGTACCGGTCAAAGCACTTCCAGAAGGGTTCAGATGGAAGCTGAGAGAATTGGTTGATTTCATTACGAATCCTTGCAGTTTTATGATTCGGATAGAACTTTTTGAGAAACGCTTTAACAAACTCGTCCCAACTGGTTATGGAATGGGAAGCGGTGCTATACAGCCATTTTTCAGCAAGATCGCATAAAGTGAACGGAATGAACCGTAGACGTATAGCATCGTCCGACAGTTGGGTAGTTTTCATCATGGCACAGACGTTTTGAAATTTGTTGATGAAGATATAGGCATCTTCAGATTCAAGCCCATGAAATCGTGGAAGCATGTTGATGAAGTGGGGCTTAATTTCAAAATTATCCCCATTGGCCGGTGGAAGAGAAAGGCAGGTGGGAAGTGCAGAACGGGTGGGATAGAAACGATCCTGGAGCACGATTCGCTGCGGCGCTACAACAGGCGGTGGTGGTGGGTTATTGGTCTCCGTAGGAGGTGGAGCCAATCCAGGGGTAGTCAAAGAGATGTTCGGATTAAATCCTGACATCGCGAAAGAAGAGGTTGGTGATGGTGAAGGTGAAGATGTATGAACAGAATTCCGGTCAACGTCGGAGTTGGCCGGCAAAGGTAAAGGTGAAAGAGGAGTGGACGGAGTTTCGACATCTGAGTCGATCGCGTAGTCGGTAGCGACTAACGTAACGCGGACTAGGCGGGCGCTAGTGTCCCGAGTCCAAGCGGACATACACTAAACGAGTTTAGTATAGTCAAAGCGGAGAAGGTGAGGGTAAGAAAACGTCAATGGAGAAAGGCGATGGGTGGTGTGTGAAAAATGGATTTTTGGCGACAAAGGGCAAGTTTTTATAAAAGTTTTTGATTTTTTCCTTTTTTTTTTCTTTTTAGAAAGAGCTTTACAAAGATATGTACGGATATACGGCTTAAGTAATCACAAACAAGATATGCACAATCACACCTAGATCTAGGGTCACCTAGGTCTGCTAGACCTGCTCCAGAACTTGATTGTCGAAGTAAAACTGTGTCGAGAAACGGGCTTAAGATACACTGATCACGAGGCCAGGTAAGTGCAGAGATAAGGGGAGGTTTTCCAACGCTTTCGCGAAGTTCCTTAATTAAGTAACCCTTTCTCTTTTGGCGGTTGCGCCGTTAACACTTTCCTAGACACCCCGTAAACAATATATCGTTAAGCGAGCTTCTAAACACGGTTTAACTTCTCCTAATGAGCGCGAAGTCCTTAGGGCTGAAGTCTAGTATTTTTTAATTTACAATAGACAATGCATATGCTTTTTGTGATTTTTGGGGTCCTGGGAAGGGTGATGAAATTCCCACCCAATCTGAATTGGTTTCAAGCCCATTAAGTCCGTATTAAAGAATGCAAAGCGGTAACAAATCAACTGCAAACAATTTTTATTTTTAGCGCGGCGCAAAGAATCCTGCACAAGAACAGTTTATTGGAAGGGGGAGAAGAGTTTGCGCAAAGAATGCTGCAGAAAACACAATTTATTGGAGTCCAGAGGAGTGGGGAGGAAGCAAGAAAGACTTACAGAGATTTTGAGTCGACGAGGCCACCAAGTGGCCGCGGTTCCGCGGCCTAAGTCCTCTTTTGCCGCGGTTCCGCGGCAGGAACTGAGACTTGGGCTTCTGGGTTTATGGTGTGAGCTCCTGTGTTTGTCCTCTGCTTGTCTGGATTTTCTGAATTTTTATTTGCTCACTGTACCTGCTCCAGATCTTAAAGTAGACCGTTTGCTTCGTTTTGTCCGTCGCGGTGTAGCCGCGAAATGTGGGTCTATCTTCCCACGTCTTTGGCACTGAACTTGAACTCCGTATATTCTACGTCTTGACCACTGAACTCGAACTTCGTATTTTCCTGCACACTTGCACAAAAACTAATAAAAAATAACAAGATGATTTTTTTTACAAAGTATATATTTTTTTGTTGTTTTTCGGTTGTTTTTATATTCACAAGTTAACCCGAAATTACACAAAGAAATAAACTACCGTCTCCCCAGCAACGACGCCATTTGATTGTTAAAGATTCTGCGTGTTCAAGTTTAGTTAATTACCGCAATCAAGATGGTTTCGCTTGTAGCTAGCCGGTTGAGTATGGGTCGTCCGCAGGGAGATGGGAATCTTTTTCTATGTGCTTTAACGAGTTAAGTCCGAGAGTCCAGATTTGTTTGTGATTATCTAAGTGTTAAAATGATATGTAAAGAGAGCTTGTTAGGGTTAGGATTAGGTTAGTTTGAGTTAGGAGTCTCCCACATCTTTCGTTGCCCCTCTTAATATCGGTGTTACGGTAATCGGCAACAACGGGGATTAGCACGACTAGGAAGGAACTTGCGAGTATAAGCTAGGCTTTCCAGCGCATAAGTTCTTCCTTTTGGTGCTTGTCCGTCCGTTCTTGGCTCTTAGTCATAACCTCCGGTTAATTCAACCACAACCGGTCTCACTACGGAATCACCGCTATCATGTAGGATAGGGTGCCGTAAGGAGCGGATTGTGGTTCAATTAGCGGGAGTCGAATTAAGTTGTTGGGCGAGGAAAGAGTGAGAGAGATTTCCTTCTCTCAAACTTCCCTTATCCTACCCTAACAAGTGTAAAACTACTCACACATCATAATGAAAAGAAAACAAAACAAAAGAGGAAGATAGAAAGAAGGAGATTAGAAGATAACAACTAGCTATTTGCGACCCCACCTTGGCAAGGATCAAGCGTAAGCATCATGGTTGTTTTAATGATAAAGGAAAAGAGAAGAGAAACAACCAACAAGAAATAACAACAACTAAGTTAACAAATTAAAATTACAAGCAATTATAAAAGAACAAGACAAGATATAATAGCAAAAGAGTCTTCTTTATTCATCATTCTTCACTCACAAAGCTCACTACAAGTTTTAATGGAGAAGAGATGAGAAGAGGAAGAAGAAACACAACTAAACCTAGAAAATAAAATACAAGATTATGGACCCTTTCCTTCACAAAGTTCTGGGCTATTTATAGGCTGAAAAATGAAAACCTAGGGCAACCACCAGAACACAAATAAAAAGACCAAAACACCCCTGGAAAATCTTCGTCTGCCGCCACCATACGGCCGCGGATCCGCGGCCTAAGCATGCTTAGGCCGCGGTTCCACGGCCTAATAGAGGAGTTGTCTCCTCTGGTTTTCTGTGGTCCCCTGGTTTGATGTACCCTTTATTCTGGTATATATATTTTTTCATATTTTCATCACGAATTTTCCAGAATTTTTGTTGAGAGAAAGGTGATTTGATGTGGACTTTTTGTCATGATTTCCTCGAGCTCCGCGTAGATTTCTTGGATCTTGTGCTGCCATTGAGCCTTGTGCATGAAAACGACATTGATTTGACATTTTGTCTCTTAAACTGGTGTGTGGCAACAGACGGATAAAGAGCGGAGATCCGTGTTTTATCTATGGTTGGCAGGAACCCGGATTTTGTCGTGTTTTCCATGAATTTCACCATTTTTAGAACCGAGAACCTGTATCCTGCAATTGACTAGCCAACACGGCTCAAGAGTATCTACCGATATGCAATGTGATAAAAATTGGGCGGTATGAAAATGCAAAAATCTGGTATGAACAGTGCACAGTTGTTATTTCAAAGGAGCTCTCTGAATATCGGTCGGTTCTCTGTTCTGATTGCAGTGTCGGCTCCCAAATGCTATATCCGTGATTTTCATTTTGTTTCCAGTATTTTAATCATGAACACCTGTAATTACTGAGCGGACACTGATTAATAGCACCGATATATAACAAAATAAATAATGAATGAGCGGTATTAAAATACAGTTTTCTATGATGGAAAATACCTCCAAACTTATCTTTTGCTCGTCCCGAGCAAAAAAAAATCCTAGCCTCATTTTCGCAGGGAACGGAATTGCACTGAGCATGTGAAACAAGCCGTTAAACCTCTAGGTGTCCCTAGTAGGAGGAGTGTTGTCTCCTGAGGGTTTTCAACGGATTACACCTACAAAATCCAGTCAAGTTAGCGTCGTGGAGAAACTGTTGATTCTAATCTTAAGTTAGAGATCAAAGTTAGAAGTTCTATTACCCAAGTCAGAAATGTTAAACCCTATTTTTCACTCCCCGCAATTTGTTTAACATAAGCTCATACGTGTCTTTACGTGATTGTGCGAATAGTGTCCATAAGGTTTTAAGAACTTTGATTAGGGTCATCATGTCATAATTACAGACTAGGATAAACTTCTGAAGGATCACACGAGTTCGAAAGGAGTTAAGATTTTCTTAAGTTTTTGTTGTTAAGTTAGGTTTCAAGTCAGAATTTCAATCGTTTTTAACAGAGAACCTAAGTCTTATTCTTCACTCCTACATTTCACCAGTTTTTGTTCATACCCACCCTTCGTTATTGTGCAAAACGTCTTGTATAAATATACCTTGATATCTCCGCGAAAATACTGTTTTAATAGAAAACTCGTCTCCCCCAAGATTATTCTCCCATAAAGAACCGTGAGGATTTTTAACTCGGAGAGAACACTTGCATAGCTTGTTTTATTTGGCAATTGGGAAATTAGCGAGCTTTGGGTCAATGACTCCCAAATTAGATGGTTTTAGGGCATTATGTGTGGAGACACCCTAAGGACTTAATTACCCAAGTTACCAAGGCCACAAAACAAAAGACTCATTTTATTTTAAAATATTCTGAATTCTGTGAAAACGGAGATATAGCTAGCATTTCTTTAAATCCGAAGACGTTACATGTGGATAAGGTGTGTAATTACTCCAACTGGGGTCCAGATGGGTTATTTTTCAGACTTATAGTTTCTATTAAAACAACAATAAAATTCTTCATATCTACTTCACTGTATGAACTATTCTTGATATTTGCTTAACTCAGAACAAACCTGCTTGATCCTAACGATATTTATCAATTTTTAAAAGTTTTTCAGACATATCATACATTTATCAAATTCTCAAAACACATATGACACGTGTAAAGTGTTTAAAAAGACTTATATCAGCTATGGTTAAACACAAAAGAGGGTTATTTTTCGGGTTGTCATTCTCACAATAAAGATTTAGTTATTTCTAATTTATCAACCGAACCGTCAGACATCGAATCAAAATTCCCTCGCTAGCTAACATGACAAAGTTTTTATATTTTTGAAGAAATTTTTCAATTTTTATAAGTTTTTCAATACAATGCAATACAAAAGCAGATATAAAATGCGATTATATGCAAAAGAAAAGAAAAATACATAATGTAAGTGCTGAAATGCAGGAAATATGCACATGCAAACTATATGCAGATACAAAATACAACAAAAACACCTCCACCCCAAACTGAATATGATGTTGTCCTCATCGTCGCTTGGCTTTGCCCTTGGCTCTGCTGCTCCCGTTTGCTTCTTCTTGGTTTGCTAAGATATGGCTGAGTTGTTCCTTTATTTCCTTATTTTGCCTGATCAAATTCTTGATGCCACGGACCTCCATCTTGTGTAATTCATAGGGATCTGTCAGAACGTCCTCTCCCAAGTAAATCACTGAGGAAGTCTGCGGTGCCACATGCTCGCTGGGGTCAGTGGGTGAACAAATTTTCTGCTTACTCCTGCCTTCCGTATAGCCTGGTGAGATCCTCTCTATCTCCATCGGGACGGTGTCATACAACGTAAGGCAGGCCGCGAAATCATCGTTCTCCATATAGTAGCGACAAATTTGGGTAACGAGGACGGGAAGTAAAGATTTGCGTGCGGCGACACTTTCCTTGACTGTGGCAAATAGCATGTTCGCCATGCAAAATTGATAATCCTTGGTCATTAAACAATGAACCATGTTCCCTACAATCGTTGGAAAAGATGAAACTCGAGCGATCCCCCTGATGTTACGGTATGCCCAGCGGCAAGCCGTATAGATGTTTTTATAAATCTGTTGGGTATTTAGCCCAGCATCTCGTAACTCGCACTTATCCCCCATAATCGTCCTATACTGGGTCAGCTCTAAGGGACTTTGAAAACCAGGTCGGATAGGGATGTTGGAGATGTTGGATATCGTATCAGCCGAAAATATCCTCCGTCTCCCCTGAAAGTGAAATCTAATGCTATCCTGGAGTATCTCACCATTTCTAAGCACGTCATAGAACTCATCTACCAAGTGTTCATAAGCACATAACCCCTCATTCCCATACAACAAAAACTCCCACCTCAACTGTCGGATAACATCATGGAAATAGCTCCTGAACAACTCATGGGTGAATACATCGACAAAATTTCACTCTAATTTGAAAAGGGCCATGATCTGTAGGTTGGTGAAGTTTGCAGAAAATTTAAACAGTGCAGGAGAGGGGGGAAGAGAAAATATTACAGCTCTGAAAAAGGCAAATGACGATCGGGGACTACGAGACCGGCCTCGACGGATTTTTCGACGCTGTCGCCGGCCAGATTCCGAGGAGATGGGCTAGGGTTTTGGAGGAAGGTGAGGGGAAAGCAAAGAAGAATTCTAGATCTGTTTGAGTAGTGGAGAAAGGGTCGGGATCAGGGGTCTGCTTGACTTATAAAGGGCATTTTACAAAAAAAAAACCCTAACAAAAAGAAAACCCCACTTTTTTACAATTTTACTCAAAAAAAGATAAATCATTGTTGTCCCCAAAAAATTAGCACTCACCCCCAAACCGGTGAGATCTTATTTTCAAAAAAAAAATAAAAATAAATTAATTACAGTGTTCACAAGTTAAACGACATTTTTAGTCCAGAAATTAATACCAACCACTCAAAAAATTTGTTGATATAATGCAGAGGCTGGTAAAAGAATATGTATATAAAAAATAAAAAGAAAAAGAATGAGTTAGTTGTTAGTGAAGGGAATGGGTGTGTGTGAGTAGGGATCAGAAGACATTGAAAGTGAAAATGAAATTTTGAAAAGGTCAACGAATTGTTGCCTGGATGAATTGAATGTTCAAAAAGCACATGTCGAGTTTCGGAGTCAAAGCTCGTTTAAAAACTGGATTTCATCAGCAAAAAATTTGGAAAAGGAAATGCTAATGGGATGTTCCCTAATTGATCCTGACTCAAACTCACCGAGGATATCAATTTCATCCGCAAATAATTCTTCAAAACTCTGTATGAAAGACTGTTTTTCAAGGCTGTCTTCCTCCCTATAATTCTGCACAATCCTACACTCATTGCTATAGCTCACAATTCCCAAAACACGTTCTTCTTCATCACATTCATATCTGGGTAGGTTCGTGTCATTTAAAAAGGTAGGTTCCCACCCTAACGTTTCTTCCGAAACAATATCACTAGGTGATACAAAAATTGTGGGTTCCTGATCATTGATCTCTTCTATCAATCTATCCAAAGCATACCCGTCAAAATCACAAGATTCCTCCTCTAAAATAGGAATGAAAAAATCATTCGGTGGTTTTTCTTGTGTGTCCTGATAACACTTAATCAATTCAATTGCATCGTCATCCATGAAATCATCAAAATTCAATTGATCGTTTATCTTACTTGGATGACTTCTTAGATAACAGATATCAACACTATGTGGTTCTAATTAACTGTGTTCACTCTTTAGAATCTCTACAGCTACATGCTCTTCAATTCTAGCCAAAGATTGAGCTTGAGCGTGAAATAATTTCTCAGACTACTATATAAACAGGGCTAGCATAGCAGCTGTTTGATTCTCGACCGCAATCATCACTTCAATACCTTTTTCTAAAGACGAAAATACAACGTACGCTTATACCATCCGCATTCGCCATGGGGCCCCATCATCACCTGTTAGGTTACTTAACTAACGATAGAGCGGGGGCTGGACTAGCGCGAATTCAAAACATAAGAAATGTCTATTATATAATATATTTAATAATGATATTCATTCGTCAGATGCAATAATAGGCATTCCAGATCACAGATGAATACATTGGATATACTACGAATTTCACATTTCGTTTAATCCTGTAAAGAAATACGGATTCCACGGTCGCAATGAATAGGCAAACCCCACCCCAGACCCCTACGGGTGAGGCAAACTACCCCCCAAATACCCGAAGTGAAGCTAGCTCCCTCAACAACATGAGTAGGCCACTCGGCACTTCATACTACCCGGTAGTTTGTGCACCCCTCCTTGGGTCTATCCTAGGAGCAATAAACAGTAAAAGAAATAATACAACGGTGGCTACAACCTCAACCCGGATGTGCCCCGCAAAATAATATTACATCAATTTACAAATTTTATATCGAATGAAAGAATATAACATCTCACATCCCTGGCTATTCTCATGACAATCCAACAATATTCATATACACAATCCGATCATCACAGATATGTGCAATCTCCAACTAACCAACATATAGCAATTAGCAGAAGTTTACGAACACATGTATCAAACACAGAAACGATACATAGCCAAGATCGATAGAAATTCGATCGAGACAAAATTTTATTATCTACCCAAAAGCAAACCAGCACATAGACAACTGCGGGCAGAAAAAAATATACCAAAAAGTATAACACAACAAATAAAACCAACAGAAGAAAAACGAGTCAACTCTGACTTGATTTGGCCGCGGAACGGCGACGATTCACACCGATTCGCCGCGGTTCCGCGGCGGTCTTGCCGAGTTAGAGACTCGTGCTTCTTGGGTGATCTTAGAATTCCCTGCTTTATTTTTTAAGGCCTCTGGAAAAATTTTAAGACCAGATTTTAAAAAAGGACAGAAAGTTAGGGTTTTCCGTTATAGTTTCGGGTATTTCCATCGATCGAAGTTCTAACGACTTGCAAACAAGTTAGTTATGGTTTAGTTGGCTCTGATACCACTGTAAGTCGATGCCACGCACCCCACGTCTTCGCGGGGAGGCGGAGTTTACAAAAAAATGATTTTAATAAGCATCATAACATCGACTAAACTCCAGGATTGATACTAAACCCTAACTATCCGATATGCTAAGAGGTTTAACTACTTTGTGAGAAGGTTATACCTCAAGTTACTGTCCTTCTTCTTCGTCTCGCTGTCCTTCTTCTCATCATGAGCTCCTCATCGGGAGAATGGATCACGCCTCCTCGTCGGCTTCTCAAAGTCGTAGAAGATCCACCCGAGAGTTTCATCCTTGAGCTTAACCTCCTAGAATAGGTAACTAGGTCACTTGGTGTGCAAAACTAAGTAGCCTAGAATGAGTAGAGAGTGTTAAAGGATTTAGTTATGTCTTAAACCCTATGATTCTCAACTCATGACACAATTAGGGTTTGCTTTGAGGAAGATGAAGAGAGAAAGCTTGAGATGAGAGAGAATGTGTTTGTGATAATTATAATAATAATAATCAAGCATGGTATCTATTTTAACTTTAATGAAAAGAAAATAATATCTCTTACAAATATCTCATAAAAATCCCACAAATATCTAAGTCTTCATTTTCTTAGAAAGTCAACAATAATCCATGCTCAATTTCACTAAAATACCATGAAGTTTCTCTCATCTCAAATATCCACTTCATTAAGCATTTAACCTAAAATGCTAAAGCATATAATGAGTTTTAATTATCTTTAAGCAAACTTGAATAATTACAAGAATGCCCTTTGCAACCGTATATACATACCCGTATCTGTGTTCCGAGAAACACGAATACAACGCGACATAATTAATCCAATAGGCAAATACTAGGATCTGGCATAAACCAAAGCCCACTAGTATTGTTCGCCCGAACATCATATGCGCACAAGTACACGTATGTGATCGAACCCTGTCGTAAAACCATACGACCTCTACACGTTTCGCCCGAATCTTGGAAACCCTCTGTGTGGGACTCTAAAGACTCGACGGTACTCTAGAAGTGGGTTTAACCACAAGCGCGTCAGTGGCTCTAACTGTATGTAACGGCTACCTAAGTATCTGTCGACAAGAAGGTCGACGAGGAAACTCATCCGTACCCCTACTGAGCCTGTCTGTGGCAATCTCCGTATAGTCCGGTCTGTTCGTCTAAGAGTGTCGTATATCGGTCCGAGGGGCGTCAAGCATCAGACCCCTAATAATGCAATAAGTCATGTCGGATTGCAGCCAAAAGCACCCTGAGAAACTATTGGAATCCCAACCAGCAAATCTCGCTTGCCCTGGCCAGGGACTTTGTGTAATGGCTTTCCAAACACAGCGCGACATCAACCCCCAATAACGGGAGAAACGAATCCTATCTAACCGCCACTGCCTCTAAGCACTTTGGAACTGCACCCAACTATTACCTGTTTGCACGACTCAGCAGAGCCGTGGTAGAGTAGTAATCTAAGAATAGTGGGAACACACTTGAGGCGAAGTAGCAGTATCAATTCGATGGACTAAGCTGTACTCATGTCACCTGAGAACTGCTACCTGACGATAGGTATATTACCAACCAGAAGTTCCCTACGAGTCCGTCCTGTGTAACTTATAACCCAATTAGCATATGCATATCTCCAGTACGACGTACTAATGGCTGTGGGACAGACCATCTTCCCTGCTGGGAAGAGAAGCGTATACGCTAGTCTACTCTGGAGTATTGATGCCCTATCTTGATAATCTTGCGACTAGGGACCAGTGTAAGGATGTGCTTGTAGACTACCCAGCCCCCACTAGTGTGACTGCCATCACAACGCTGGTAGTCAAGCAAAGATCCTAAGGGCTCTATCAATATGTATTAGTGATACGTTAAAAGAAACATATACACATATTAAGATAGATACAAACCAAGTAGCATAGTACTATGTCGAGCAAGACTGTCATAAATCCATCTATATATCCCAAGCTTCCAAAATGTAATATACAAACTAGTACTATACAATAATGGCCTCTACGGCATATCACACTAACACATACAAATTTTCCATCAATTGCACAGAGAACTAACCCGTATTTGTTGCAGCGCTTAAGCCTAAAACAGAAAAAGAATTGCTTTATTGATTGAATTCTTGAATTCTTTTATTGAATGCGCATTTGCATCTTAATACGAATATTAGGGGCACCACCAAACAAGATACAGTAAAGGATTTCATCACCTTTCTCCGTAGCTCACAAATCACAAAACTGCATTCCTACATACCCACGGTAATTTAAAATCAATTAGAATTTTGACTTTAAGGACATCGCGCTCTTTAGGAAAAGTTAACTGTGTTTCAAACACCTCTTAACGGTATATCGTTTATGGGGTGTCTAGGTAAGTGTTCAAGAGAAAGGGTTATCTAATTAAAGAACTTCGCGAAAGCGTTGGAAAACCTCCCCTAATCTTTTGCACTTACTTGGCTTCGTGATCCGTATATCTTGAGCCCGTTTCTCGACACAGTTTTACTTTGACAATCAGGTTCATGAACAAGTCTAGTTGACTTAGTATAATATAGACTGCTAGTGGTACGATATTTTTTGTTTTTATGATTTTTGTGAATCCTTGTTGATATGGGTGATACACGATTTAATTCAATTTTTCACGATTCTTATTCTTTTGTTTATACTCAGTCCCAATTCATTTGTTCAAATTGCCAAGATTCTTCTCACATTCATGAAAATTGTCATTTTCTACAGGGTGACCAACCGTCTCAGATTTTTTATAACGGTCACCAACCTGACACTCGTGAATCCAGTCCCATTTCAATTAGAGACCTAATGATTGAAGATTTAGAGAAAGAAGTCAACAGGGTAACTGCTTTAGCATCACCACTATCATAACCCTCCCTTCCTAAAACAACTGACCCATCTTTAGGAAGGTATTGAAGTGATGATTGCGGTCGAGAATCAAACAGCTGCTACGCTAGCCCTGTGTATACAGCAGTCTGAGCAATTGTTTCACGCTCAAGCTCAATCTTTGGCTAGAATTGAAGAGCATGTAGCTGTAGTGATTCTAAAGAGTGAACACGGTCAATTAGAACCACATAATGTCAATATCTTTCATCTAGGAAGTCACCCAACTTAGATAAACGATCAATTGAATTTTGATGATTTCATAGATGACGATACAATTGAATTGACTAAGTGTTATCAGGACACACAAGAAAAACCATCGACTGATTTTTGCATTCCAATTTTAGAGGAGGAATCTTGTGATTTTGATGGGTATGGTTTGGATAGATTGTAAGAAGAGATCAATGATCAGGAACCCACAATTTTTATACCAACTAGTGATATTGTTTCGGAAGAAACGTTAGTGTAGGAACCTACTTTTTTAGATGACATATACCTACCCATTTGTGAATGTGATGAGGAAGAAATTGTATTGGTAGAATTAGAAAACCACAGTAAGTGTTGGATTGTGCGGAATTATAGGGAGGAAGACATCCTTGAAAACCAGTCTTTCATACAGAGTTTTGAAGAATTATTTGCGGATGAACTTGATATCATCGGTGAGTTTGATTCAGGATCAATTAGGGAACATCCTATGAACCTTTCCTTTTCCAAATTTTTTGCGGATGAACTCCAGTTTTTAGACGAGCTTGACTCCGAAATTCGACATGTGCTTTTTGAACATTCAATTCATCTGAGCAACAATTCTTTGACCTCTTGAAAGCTTCATTTTCACTTTCAACGTCTTCTGATCCCTACTCATACACACCCATACCCTTCACTAACAACTAACACATTCTTTTTCTTTTTTATATACGTATTATTTTACCAGCCCTTGCATTATATCGATAAATTTTTTTTGTGACTGGTATTAATTACTGAACTAACAATGTCGTTTAACTTGTGAATACTGTAATTAATCTTTGTTTTTCTTCTTTTTTTGAAAATAAGATCTCACCCGTTAGAGGGTGAGTGTTGAAGTTTGGGGATAGCACACTGATTTAACTTTTGGTTTGATTAATTATAAGAAGTGGGGATTCTTTTTGTTGGGTTTTTTTTTTTGTAAGTTGTCTTTTATAAAGTCATATCATCCTTGACCTGACCCCTTTATTCTCAGTTCTCAAACAACACCATATCCCTTCTTTGCTTTCCCCGAACCTTCCTCCAAAACCCTAGCCCCTCTGCTCGGAATCTCGTCGGTGAGTCTCTTCAAAAATCCGGCGACGCCGGCCGTACTGTCCGCGATCATCGTGTGCCTTTGTCAGAGCTGTAATATTTTCTCTCCCCCCTCTCCTGCAATGTTTAAATTTTCTAAAAACTTCACCAAACCACAGATCACGACCCCTTTTGAATTAGAAAGAAATTTTGTCGATATATTCACCCACAAGGTGTTTGGGAGCTATCTTCATGATGCTATCCGACAGTTGGGGTTGCAGTTTTTGCTGTATGGGGAAGAGGGGTTTTGTGCTTGTGAACATTTGGTAGATGAGTTCTACGATGCTCTTAGAAATGGTGAATTACTCCAGGATCGCATTCGATTTCACTTTCAGGGTAGACGGAGGCTTTTCTCAGCAGATACGATATCCAATGTCGCCAACATCCTTACCCGACCTGGTTTTCTGAGACCGTTAGAGCTTGCCCAATATAGGACAATCATGGGGACACGGTGCGATTTATGAGATGCTGGGTTAAATACATAGCAGATTTATAGAAAGGTATATACGGCTTGCCGCTGGGCTTACCATAACGTCAGGGGGATCGTTCGAGTTTCCTCTTTTCCAATGATTGTAGGGCATATGGTTCATTGTTTAATGACCAAGGATTATCAATTTTGGATGGTGAGCATGCTATTTGCCACAATCAAAGAAAGTTTCGCGGCGCACAAATCATTACTTCCCGTCTTCATCACCCAAATTTGTCGCTACTACATGGAGGAAGATGATTTCGTGGCCTGCATCACTATGTATGACACCGTCCCGGTGGAGATAGAGAGGATCTCACCGGGCTATACGGACGGTAGGATTGAGCAGCAGACTTGGTCACCCACTGACCCCACCGAGCATGCGACACCGAAGACTTCCTCAAAAATTTACTAGGGAGAGGACGTTCCGACCGATCCATATGAATTACACAGGATGGAGGTCCGTGGCATCAAAATTTTGATCAGGCAGAACAAAGAGATAAAAGAACAACTCAGCCAGATCTTAGCAAACCAGGAAGAAGCAAGCGGGAGAAGCAAAACCAAGGGCAAGGCCAAGCGACGATGAGGACATCGTCATATTCAGTTTGGGGGTGGATCTATTTTGGTTGCATTTTGTATCAGCATATAGTTTGCATATGCATATTTCCTGCATTTCAACACTTACATTATGTATTTTTCTTTTCTTTGCATATAGTCGCATTTCATATCTGCTTTTGTATTGCATTGTATTAAAAAACTTATAAAAATTGAAAAATTTCTTCAAAACATAAAAACTTTTTTGTCATGTTAGCTAGGGGGGAAATTAGATTCGAAGTTTGACTGTTCGGTTGATAAGTTTGAAATAACTAAATCCTTTTTTGTGAGACTGACAACCCGAAAAATAACCCTCCCTTGTGTTTAACCATAGCTGATATACGTCTTTTATAACACTTGACATATGTCGTATGTATTTAAGAAGTTGATGAAAGTCTGACATGTCTAAAAAGTCTTTTTAAAATTGATAAATATCTTTAGGATCAAACAGGTTTGTTCTGAGTTAAGAAATATCAAGAATAGTTCATATAGTGAATTAGATATGAAGAATTTTATAGAGCTTTTAAAAGAAACTAGAAGTCTGAAAAATAACCCGTATATAACCTTGTTGGAGTATTTACACACCATATCCACATATAACGTCTTCGGATTTAAAAGAAATGCTGGCTATATCTTCGTTTTTCACTGAGTTCAGAATATTTTAAATAAAATGAGTCATTTGTTTTGTGGCCTTGGTAACTTGGGTAATTAAGTTCTTGGGGTGTCTCCACACCTAATGCCCTAAAACCATCTGGTTTGGGAGTCATTGACCCAAAGCTCGCTAATTTTCCAATCGTCAAATAAAACAAGCTAAACTAGTGTTCTCTCCAAGTTAAAAGTCCTTATGGTTCTTTGTGGGAGAATAATCTTGGCGGAGACAAGTTTTCTATTAAAACCAGTTTTTTCGCGGAGATATGAAGGTATATTTAAAAAGACGTTTTGCACGATAACTTGGGTATATATGAACAAAACCAGGTAAAAGGTAGGAGTGAAGAATAAGACTTAGGTTCTCTATTGAAAATGATGTACATTCCGACTTGAAACCTAACTGGAGAATGAAATTTGAGAAAATCTTAAACTCCTCTCAAACTCGTCTGACCCTTTAGAAGTTTATCCTAGTCCGTAATTATGACATGATAACCCTAATCAAAGCTCTTAAAAACTTATGGACACTATCCGCACAATCACGTAAAAACGCGTATAAGCTTATGTTAAACAAATTGTGAGTGAAAAATAGGGTTTAACGTTTCTAACTTGGGTAATAGAACTTCTAATTTTGATCTCTAACTTAAGATTAGAACCAACAGTTTCTCCACGATGCTAACTTGACTAGGATTTTGTGGGTGTAATCCGCTGAAAACCCTCATGTTTCCCCCAATCAGAGCAAAGCTCTGTTGAAAATTCAAAATTCAAATTTTGGAGCAACGCTTCAAATCTCGGGTGCAACGCGCCACGTGTCTGGCGCAGATGCATCAGCGCAGTGCCCAAGAAGGCACGCCCAATCAGAGCAAAGCTTTGTTAAAGGAAGCAACGCTTCAGCTGCACAAGCGTTGCGCTGCACGACACGTGTCAGCGCAGATGCGCCCGCGCAGTTACGCTGCGCTTTGCGCTGTGCGACACGTGGCAGCGCAGATGCGCTAGCGCAATCACGCCGCGCTTTACGCTGCGCGACACGTGTCAGCGCAGATGCGCTAGCGCAGGTGCACCGTTTCATAAAAGAAAAAGCTAAACACCAAAGGCAATTTATCCTTTTAAGAATCATATGCACTTAGTAATAGTAAATTAAAATCATACGATGCACAAGCACAACAGGAAACTAAAATAAAAGAACCCTTAAAAGATAATGAAATACTTGATTAAAAAGAAAAATACTCATTCATTATTATTGTTATTACATTTAAAAAAGATCACTGAATACGGGATCGGAAAGACAAGGGTTCGCAAAAAGAAAGAGAAGATTATTCAGCTCCCTCTCCATCTTCTCCATCATGTCGAAACGGCGATCCTCCCGAGGGGTAGCCATCTAACGGTCGACGCCACACTCCTCAGAAAAAGTGGTGATGACAACCCGACGAGCCCGTATTTGGCTCAGCAAGTGGAAAGAGCAGTCCCTCAGGGCTTTGGTGATCAAGTGCGCTTCGAGAAAACACTCGATCTTATCCTCGGCGGCATCCAGCATTACCGAGGACATCTCTGCTGGATGAGGGGAAACATCAGCGAGCACCGAGGCAAGGATCATCCGAAGCCAAATGGAATGCGGTGGGAAAGGAGACCCCACACGAGTCAAAAGCTCGTGCATTGCAGCATCGCATTGCTCGTCAGTGAGAGAAGGGTCCACCAGGCCCGCAGCAAAACGGGGAACGATGTCCTGAATTGGCACCTCCCATGGTTGTCGGCGGGCATGGGGGCGGTTGCAAGCCATGATCAAAGAAGTTCTCTGAAGATGAGAGAAGAAAAGACTCGGCCTTGAGTTATATATAGACCCAAGCACAGAAAATTCTGTCCACAGTGGAATTATTTCCAAGATCCGGAAAATCAAAATTTTGGAGATGAAAAGATATCTCAAGTGAAGCGACGCTTCCGATTCCCCCAATCAGAGTAAGGCTCTACCTTGAAAATCTAAGTTTCAATAAATGAAGTAACGCTTCAGATCCACTGCGCTGAGCGCAGGGCGCCACGTGTCTAGCGCAGATGCCTCAGCGTAGCGCCCAAGGCAGCGCACCCAATCAGAGCAAAGCTCTGTTTAAAGCAAAATCAAAGGAAGCAACGCTTCAGTTGCGCAAGCACTGCGCTGTGCGACACGTGTCAGCACAGATGCGCTTGTGCAGTTGCCCTGCGCTGTGCGCTGCGCGACACGTCGCAGCGTAGATGCTCTAGCGCAGTTGCGCTGTGCTGTGCGCTGCGCGACACATGTCAGCGCAGATGCGATAGTGCAGTTGCGCTGCGCTGTGCGCTGCATGACACGTGTCACGCTCTGGGGCGTCTGCGCCAAACAGAATTAAGATTCTAAAGAAATCTTTCTTTTCTTGTTAAAACAAGAAGATTTTCTTCTGTAAAACAGAAGCTCTTGGATCAAAGATCCAACGGTGGGGGAAATTCCCCAAATCACTCAGAGAAAGATATCTTTAACAAATTTAACTAATTTATAGGCACTATAAAAAGACCCTAGAGCTCAATTCAAAGGCATCAACATTTTTGGAGAAATTAAACAGAGAGAACTCTGAAGAATTGGAGAGAAATTCTCAAGAACAGAAAAGGTAAAAAGCCTTTAGAAAAAAGAGAAAATTCTCTTATGAACAGATGATTGATCTAAAAACAAGATCAATGATCTTTAATAAAAAACAAAATAAAAATAGTGTTTTGCACTTTTTATGAACCTCTGGTTCCTGAAATAAGAAAAGCTTGTTTTTCTTTGATCTAAATCAGATCAAGAAATCAAATAGTGCTCTGCACTTCCTTTATGAACCATTGGTTCTTGAATCTAAAAGATTCCCAAATTAATAGTGCTCAGTACTTGAAAACTTGCACTGTTGCGCTCCTGTGTTGGCGCAGGCCACCAGGGAGCGCCACGTGTCAGCAGCGCAATAGCGCAGCGCACTGACACAGCGCACTGCGTTGTTGCGCTTGTGCTCCTCAGAACGGGACACGTGTCAGCAGCGCAGCAGCACAGCGTACTGGCGCAGCGCACTGCGCTTACATGACACGTGTCTTCACCACCAGCGCTTGCGCTCTTTGATTGGCGCATAGCGCCTGAATAATGCAATGCATTTCCTAAAGGGCTTGGCCCAAGTCAAAAGTCTAAACAGACCAAGAATAATGCTATGCATTGTTTAAAAGGGGAAAAGCCCAATTGAGAGGTCCAATAGACCAAAACAAATGCTCTGCATTATAATAAAAAGGGCAGGGCCCAAACAAAGTAGATGCTTTGCAAAGCCCAAAAACAAATTGATGCTCTACATCCTTTCTGGGCAGAGCCCAAATAAAAATAAAAAAAGAAATGCAAGGCCAGATGCAAACAAAATATGGACATTTTTACTTGGACTTAGTCCAATTTTGGCCGTAAGTCCTTAAATTAAATTGACTGAGCACGGCTGCTCCCTAAATCAATTTATGACCGGTTCGAGGGTACATCTCCGAACTTCTCTGACACCTCTCGTTGTAATCCTTCAACGACGTCAGAGAGGCGACGGGTCCCAACGACCACACTTGAATCCGGATTGCGGGGTCCTTAAACTCGTAGACCGAAACGTCCTTAAACTAATGTTGGACCGAAACGTCCTTAAACTAATAATGGACCACCACGTCCCTAAACTGGAACATGGGCCACTATATCCCTAAACTGGAGTATGGACAGCAATGTCCTTAAACTATCAATAGACCGCAATGTCCCTAAACTACCTATGGACCACTACGTCCCTAAACTGGAACAATAGAGTTCCCAAATGCTTTTTTGCCGGATCTAAACGATCCCGTTTAAGTCGATCTCAGCCCCCAAATACGGCTAACGTATCCTTAAACATTCAAATGGACTGTAAAAATCTAAATTGACTTTGGTTCAAGGGTACATCTCTGAACTCCTTTGACACCTATCGTTGTAGTCCTTCAATGACGTCAGAGAGGTGATGAGTCCCGACGGCCATATATTAATTGGATCATCACGTTAAGTTGATCTTAGTCTTAAATCAGACTAACGTATCCTTAACGAACGTTTAAGTTGATCTTAGCCTCAATACGGCTAACGCACCCTTAAACTAAAAACACCAAACCCAAATCTAAGTAAATACGGATTTGGACTAATCCACGTCCTACGGCCGACGGCATTACTCAGTCTCCGTATACAATCCACAGGCAACCATAAACAAAACAAACACCCACGACACGAAGTGAAATTCTGGAGAAGGAAAAAGTTGTTACCGCGATGCGGTAGCGTAATTAACTGCATGGGCTTGCGCCTGCAGGGAAGAGCGTCCCCATAATCAAAAACCCCTCAAGCGAGGGGGAATCTGACGAAGTCTGCTACATCGGTCACATCCGTCTAAACCTCCGATACACTGTGCCATAAATCAACTTGGCATCTTCGGAGAGGTAGACGGATAAAACCATATAGCATCTGCCCCGAATCTCAGTCTAGACGTCCTCACGTCGTCGCCACCATTCGGAGGGGAACAGATTCTGGCACGCCCGGTGGGACCTTTTCCTCTTTCCACTCCATACTTCATATGTCGTCTTTGCGAACCAATCGCGGTTTGTTAAATGGTTGCCTTAGGATTTTCAAGTTCTAAGATTTGGTCTCTTGCTTGGTGCAGAAGAGAAATCAAGCATCGATGGCCTCAACTTGTTCGAAGTGCTCCAACTGCAGTCGCAGCTCGCGTCCGGCCTCAACTAGGGGCATAACTTACAGGCCCCAAGCGGCCTCTCTGTTCACCATGCCCGTGGAGCAGATTACTCAAGCCACCACGGGGTTGTTTTTCGGAACCATGCTTCCGCCAACAAGCTTTAGCACCCGCGTGCCCGTACAAGAAGCTCCTAAGAAGTCGGTCTTCGATCGACTTTCAGTTACTGCAGCCCCTCTCAACGGGTCGCCCAACACCAGTGCCTCGGTCTTCTCCAGATTGGGCCAAAACTCCTGCGGGCTCACAATGAAGCTTGCAGTCTCAGAAAAGGTTATTCCAAAAAGAATAGCCAAACCTACTCCTGAAGTCTTCAAGGCGGCTTCTCTTGCTAAGAGATCGGCCTTTACAAGATTGACCGTCCCGACCCCCACTCCTGCTCCTGCTGATCAAAAGACATCAGTCTTCAATAGGCTGACACCGGCAACCGCCCCACACCCGAACAGGGGGTAAGAAGAAGCTGTTTCTGTTTCTGAACCAATATCGACGACTCGTCGTGCCCGACAACGCCACTGGCGCCGGATAAGGAAGACTGGGGGCAACTCCCTTTCTGGGATGACTCCACCTGCTCCAACAGCGGAAGTCAATGCTGCTGTTCCAACCGGGAACAGCTTTGAGCTGCTGAATAGGGTACGCAGGAATTCACCAACTGCGGTGCTCAGAAGATCTCCTCCACCGGTAGAGACTGCCGTGGAAACAGAAAAGCTGGAGCAGCCTCCTCAATCGCTGTCCTCCAGGATCTACAAGACATAGCGACGAGTCTGAGAATCTATCATTGATCCTAACTTCTCTCGCCAGCACAAGAAGTCGAAAGGTCGGCAGGAAGAAAATCCCCTGGTCAAGCAACGAAAGGCGACGACCGCTTGGATGCCCAAAGCAACGGCCCCCTCAACTTCTACGGCCCATAAAAGAAGAAGGCCGGAGAAAGTGCCAACGCCGACGACGAATATCAAAGGTGGTGAACCCAAACGCCCTAAGTCAGGGGGCATTGTAGTTCATACCGTCTATGTGGCATCTGGTAAAGAGGACAGTCGCATATCTACGGGTCATCGACCGCTTACGCGATCAGTGACCAGAGCGCAGGAGCAGCAGCAGAAGCTCCAAGAGATGATGAATGCTATAGCCTCACTTACAGGGCCAAAAGAAAACCCTGAAACGTCCTCGGATGAACGCCAGGAGGAAGAAACCGACGCCGAATTCCTTCGTCGAATATTGGAGAAGAAAGACAAAGAGGCTGCTGAACAAGCAGCCAACATACAGCGTATGGGCCTCCTCTTCTAAGACATGATAGGGATGATGATACAACAAGATCCTCCGACTGAAGAGCCCCCGATCGTCCTTGGAGACGATAGGGGGGAGACATCAAATCCTCCGCCCGCTCTGTCCACGGCTAAAGAAGATACAATCTCTAAAGCTGATTTGGACGAGTACATAGCCCAGCAAATACGGGTTCATCATGCGACTGAAGCGGCCGGCCAGGTCGTAAAAATGGGGTGGCCATATCCAAGTTGGTACGACCAAATCAAGTACCCGCCGGGTTACACAATTCCCAAGTTCCATGTCTACAAGGGGACGGGCAATCATCACCAGTATGTTGACCAGTTCAGGGCACTCTGCGGCAACACCGGCGGTGACGACAAGCTGTTGCTTCGCCAGTTTGTTGGAAGTTTATCAGATACGGCGTTCGAGTGGTACTCTGAGCTCCCGAACGACTTGATCAAGACCTTCGCGGAGATGGAGCTGTTGTTTACTCAGCGTTTTGCAAGCACCAGTGAACGTACCCCAATGACGACACTGATCAACGCCAAGGTAAAGCCAGGTGAGACATGGGTTCAATATGCTATACGGTGGCGGAACTTATGGTCGAAGTGCGAGCAGCGCATTGAAGAAGCTCCCGCAATGGGTATGTTTGTGGGAACCCTTGATCCGCAAGCAACCATCTCACAATTTATGATGTTTTTCAAGCCAACTACCTTCCAAGCCTTGATTGACAAGCTAGCGCAAGTGGATCAGATGGGCTATAAACCCCCTCTTCCAAAGCCAGACTCCCGAAATGACAAGGGGAAAGGAAAAACGATCGTTGTCGCTAATGCTCAATAACAACCGAGCGACTCGAATCCGGTTGCTCGTCAAAATAATATGCACCCATATGTGGCCCTTGAGGAGAGGATGGGACGTTCTTACTCCTTTCCCCGCGACAAAACAAGGAGGTTATTCGAGCTGGCGTTACGCAACCGACTCATAAACCTGCCAGATCCAAAACGTCCGTCGCAACCAAGTGATGTCAATGAGCCCAACTACTGTCCTTATCATCGAGTACTGGGCCATCCGATCGAGGATTGCTACGTCTTCAAAAATTCGCTTGAAAACCAGTACCGACAGGGCAAATTCGCGTTATCTGACAAATGGAAGGTGAATCCCACGCAGCCCCACACATCTATGGGGACGAATACGCCTGGGGCAACATGCTCCGTCGTTGAAGAAGCTCCTTGAGAGGTTATATTATCAACCAAGACAAAGAGGATGCTAAACGATCTTCAGACAAGCCCAGCAATTAGGTGGAAAAACCCGCTGGAACCGCAGGTCATTGAGGGGATGTTGAAGCCACGTCCAACTCCAAAGACCGATGGAGGTGGCTCAAGCATTCATAACCAGCCGTTGAAATCTTCAAAGAAGAAGAAAAAGAAGTCAAAGAAGCGCGTGAAGCCTGGCAACAAGCGCACGGACTTGAAAAAACAAATTGACGCGCTGGAGGAATACAACCAACGGGCATGGACTCCTATTACATTCCAAGAGTTCCTCAATCATGTCTTTCAAGAGGAAGATGAGGGAGAAAGTTCATCTGATGATTCTGAAGAATGCGTGGCGAGCTGTCATGTGATTTCCCACTCGTTCATGGACGATAAGGAGACTCCTTGTACTGAAAAGCTGGGGGCAGATCCTGAACCAAAAATTTCGGGGCCGTCGGATGAAGTAATCGACGCATTCCTTAATAAAGCTCTCTTAAAAAGTAAAGCTGATCGGGAGCGTGAGGCAGTCATATTTGAAAGTGCCAAGCGCCAGCGACTTGATGAAAGAGCTGAGACAATCCCGCTAGAGCAAAATGCCTCCAACATCGACAAAAGCCAATTCAAGATGAGGAAAAGGTTTGCTAAGGCCATATCAATAGGCATGAAGCTACCATCCTCCGAAGGAAAAATTACTGGTGAAATAGAAATGCACCCCTCCTATTGCTTATATCATCAGAAGGTTTCGCACCCCACTCAAGAGTGCAAAGCTTTCGATAAATGGTGGCAAGGATACGTTGCTCATAGACAACGCTTCAAGCGGGAAAAGCGCAAAACTCGTCGGGGACGAAGAAATACGACCGAAGGGCTTAAAAGAACTACTGGCGATTGTTGCATGGTTAACACCGGCAGATCACAAGTGCCTACATTCGGGAGCGATTCTGATGAAGAGCTGAAACTTGCCCCTCTCTTTAAAGATTCCACTTCGGGAAAGGAAGAAGAGCCAAAGGTTTGCGAAAATATTCGGCTGCGGAATCGGACGCTGCCCGAAAAGAATCTCGGACGCCCAAACAAAAAAGATAAAGGGAAAGAAAAGGTCTTTAAGGACATTGCCCTAGATGACCAAGTCATGGAAGAGCTAGCTGCCAAAGACCCGCCGAAGAAAAATAAGGTGGATTACAATGTCTTAGCGCATCTGAGGAAACTACCATCGTAGCTCAGCATTCTTGACGCCCTTTTACTATCAAAGGAGGCGAGAGATTCGTTAATTAAGGCACTACAGGACCCGGAGCAGTTCCAAGGTTTCCTGGCCGAAGAAAAAATGAAGGATGAATTGGAGGACCTGCACACGGCAGATGTCACTTTTGGCGATGAAGACCTTCTCCTTGGGACGTGCGAACACAATCGCCCCCTTTATGTCTCAGGATACTGTCACGATATAAAAATAGGCAAGATCCTGATTGACAATGGATCCTCCGTTAACCTCCTTAACGTGCGGGTGTTAAAAGAAATCTGCATGAGCGTCCAGCACCTTGCTCGGGATAAGATCACCATCTCCGGGTTCGACTCCCAATCATCAAAGACTGTTGGATCTGTGATACTGACGCTACGCTTCGGGCTGCTCATCACGGACATTAAATTCCACGTCATAGATGCCAAGACGTGCTACAACGCTCTACTCGGCCGACCATGGTTACATGAGTACAACATCATCCCTTCTACACAGCATCAGTGTATGAAATATTTTAGGGATGGTCTCGAGTATACCGTGACGGGAGAATTGAATCCGTTTTCCATGAACGAAGTTCGTAAATATGAAGATGCCAAATACTTCTTGCCGAATTTTGAAGTCACGGAAAGGTGTCGCAAGCCAGAGAATAAAACTAATGCTGCCATCCCTGTCTTCGGCAGTGATACCGAGGAGGAAGAGGAGATAGTGTATTCGGATCCGCCCCAATACAACAAGCCAGGGCCACCTGCTCCTACGTTGATCTTTGGTAGTGACTCGGAAGATGAGATCCATGCTGTATTCCCCGCTCGACCCTTAATACAAGCGTCCGCCGATGAAGAGAAAAGTCTACAAGTTTCTATGGTGCCGTCTAAACACCGTAAAGAACTGGATGCACTTGATATCTACAGTGTAAAAGAGCTGCGAACGTTCTATATCCCTCCCAGGCGAGAAGGCGAAAAAGTAATTCTATTCTACCGCTCCGAAGAAACCAAAGTGGAGAAAGAAATCTGGCATGGCGCAGATCCTACGCTGGACAGACTTCAACCCATCCGTCTACCCGGATATTATACGGAAGGTTTGAAAAAGCTGCTGAAATGACAGGGGATATCCTTCAAGCAGACCGTTCGAAAAGCCAAGTTCTACGACAAAGTCTGGAACGTTCCTGGGACTCAACGCAAGCTGCCTAATGGGAGGATGGAGACGATCGCGCTCGGATACATTCGCTCCAAGAAACGACAGCTGCTCCGCGACTGTTAGGTCGTGCACGACTTCAATGAAGAAGCAGATGCGCAACGGGAGGACACTAATCCTGAACCAGTAAAAGTGCCCCATCCGTCGTTTGAAGAACAAATGGAAAGTCTTATAAGGGAAGCTGGTCAAAAAGTCCAAGATGATCACAACCGCGAGATGACCATCTACGAGAAGGCCAAAACGCAACGCCTCCTTCAACATGCCGTCAAAGATGAAAGTGCCGCCCCCTGCCAACCTGTTATAAAAAAGGCTCGACGCAGAGGCAGAAACAAATCGAAAGGCCAAAAAGACGCTAAACAGCAACAAAGCGGGGCTAAGAAGCTACGCAAACGGGAGTCGAGCGTTATTGATCTATCCCTCATGAAAAAAATGGGTTGAGCGTACTCGTTTCCTCGGGACAAGACGAAGAAAATACTTGATCTTGCTCTAAAACATCAAATGCTTGCACTGCCAGAGTCCAAAAACCCCGACCAAGCAGGCGAGGTCTCACACCCAGACTAATGCTTTTATCACTGAGCGGTAGGGCATCCTCTCGAAGACTGCTTCACCTTCAAGAATTGGGTCGAAGACCAGTACCAGCAAGGCAGATTTGCTTTATCCAGCAGCTGGAGGGTAACGCCGCCACAAAAGCACAAACTTAAAGCCGCAAGAGCAGAACCAGACCCACATCGATCTTGGAAGCAGATTCGCACCTGTCACATGATTACAATACTAAAAGAAGAGCCCGAGAACATGGACGGCCTTCCCTGGTGCTTCGAAAACAGCAATGAAGAGGTGATCTCAGAATTTCCGCCAGCTCCGAATGAATTGGAAGATGGAATTCATACCACTGCAGATAACCTCAAGAAAACTGAGTTGGGGACGGCTGACGACCCACGACCGACGTTTGTCAGTGAGCTGCTATCTGAAGAAAGGGTGACTGCGTTAAAAGACGTCCTTGTACAGCACAAAGATTGCTTTGCGTGGAACTATTCCGAGATGCCAGGACTAGATCCAGAAGTCGCTGTGCACAAATTGGCGATATCTTCGGACCTCAAGCCGGCCAAACAGGCGCCAAGAAGAATGCGGCTCGAGCTTGAGATGAGCATCAACGCTGAGGTCAAAAAGTTAATCGACTCTGGATTTATCCAGGAAGTTCAATACCCTGAATGGATCGCCAACATCGTCCCGGTGATGAAGAAAAATGGGACAGTGCGCATATGCATGGATTTTCGGGATCTCAATAAAGCCTGCCCAAAAGATGATTTCCCGGTGCCAGTCACCGAACTGATGATAGACAATACATCCACTCATGAGGTTTTCTCCTTCATGGACGGCTCATCAAGGTATAATCAGATAAAGATGCACCCCGAAGACCAGAAGCACACCGCTTTTCGGACTGCTTTGGGTATATTCTGCTACAAGGTGATGCCCTTCGGTCTGAAGAACGCCGGTGCCACCTACCAGAGGGCCATGACGAAGATCTTCGATGACCTTATACACGAAATCGTCGAATGCTATATCGACGATCTCGTAGTTAAAAGCAAATCATACGAAGAACATCTTGAGCATCTAAAGACTGTATTTCAACGCCTTCGGCAATACAACTTGAAGATGAACCCTCTCAAGTGTGCATTCGGAGTTTCTTCAGGCTATTTCTTGGGATTCATCGTCCGACACCGAGGTATCGAGATAGATCCGTCCAAGATCAAGGCGATCATGGAAATGCCTCCGCCAAGAACTCTTAAGCAGCTGCGATCTCTCCAAGGGAAGCTCGCATACATACGGCGATTTATAGCCAACCTTTCAGGAAAATGCTGCCCTTACAGTCACCTGATGAAGAAGGGAACCCCGTTCGTCTGGGATCACAAATGCCAAGGCGCGCTGGACGAGATCAAGCAATACCTGCAGAACCCGCTAGTGTTGGCTGCTCCGGTCAAGGGAAAGCCCCTCATTCTTTATACAACCGCTCTCGAAGGCTCCTTAGGCGCATTATGGGCACAAGAGAACGATCAAGGGAAAGAAAGAGCACTCTATTAATTAAGTTGAGTTCTGCTGGGGGCAGAAAGCAACTACTCTCCCATTGAAAAACACTGCCTGGCATTGATCTTCGCGATAACAAATCTTAGGCACTATTCGTTGGCGCATGATGTCCGTCTCATTTCGAAGGTGGACCCTCTTAAGTATTTATTGTCAAAGGCCATACTAACAGGACGGCTCGCTAAATGGGCCCTGCTCTTGATGGAGTTCTCGATAACATATCAACCTCTCAAGGCAGTAAAAGGCCGGCCATCGCCGACTTCCTCGCTGAGCATCCGATACCCGCCGATTCTCTTCTGAGTCTCGATCTACCAGACGAGCATGCGTTCGACGCAATCGACGGTGGTGATACCCGATGGGAGCTCTATTTCGATGGAGCATCTTCCATGAAAAAGCGCAAACAAAGTACCCCTATAATCAAATCGGGGGTAGGACTCATCTTTGTAACTCCGCAAGCTGGGATAATGCGTTTCGCTTTCTCCCTAACAGAGCCGAGGATGAACAATGAAACCGAATACGAAGCTTTGATAGCAGGCCTCGAGATCGCCATTGACATGGGAATCGAAAACCTCCTTATATACGGAGATTCTCAACTGGTCGTTAGTCAAGTAAACGGTGACTACCAAACGTGCAAACCGGAGTTGGTGAAGTACGGGGAAAAGGTGCAACAACTGTTGACCCAAATTTCCTCCTATACTTTGGAGAACATACCGCGCGTGGAAAACAGCAAAGCAGACGCGTTGGCCAAACTTGCTAAAGAACTGGCTCACGAGAACCTCGATGACCTTAGAATCGCGGTATAAAGCCGTCGGGTGCTTGCCCCAGCAGAAATATCTCCAGAATCATCCGAAGAAAAAGGAGCGAGCGAGCAGACGACCCTGCAAGTAAAAGATTAGGAAAATACCAAGGATTGGAGAGAAGTCTTCATAGATTACTTCAAGTCCCACCGAATGCCTGAAGATGCGTCCACAAGACATCAGCTCATAAAACGAGCTCTGTCTTTCGCCTTCGTCAATGATACTCTGTACAAGAGGTCATTTGATTCTCTGTGGCTGAGATGCTTAGGACCTGACGAAGCGAAAAGGGTCGTCCAAGAAGTTCATGACGGACTTTGCGGTTCTCACCAAGCAGGCCCAAAGATGAAGTTGAAGATCAAACGGATGGGCTACTACTGGCCCACGATGATTCAGGATTGCCTCAAATATGCGAAGCAATGTCACTCATGCCAAATCCATGGGGACTTCATCCATCAGCATCCAAATCCACTACATCCAACGGTGGCTAGCTGGCCATTCGAAATGTGGGGGACTGATATAGTCGGCCCTATCGAACCAGCATCGTCCAGAGGACATCGTTTCATCCTGGCGACGACTGACTACTTCTCCAAATGGGCAGAAGCAGTACCGTTGAGGGAAGTGAAGACGGAGAACATCCTCCATTTCTTCAAGACGCACGTCATATACCGGTTTGGGACTCCGCGACGGATCATCTCCGATAACTGGCCAGCCTACAGTAGCCACAAGATCGGTCGCTTCGCGCAGCAGCATAATATAGACTGGAGATATTCTTCGGTTTATAATCCACGAGCTAATGGTCTAGCCGAGGCCTTCAACAAGACCCTGACAAAGATCATGAAAAAGACGGTGTCCCGAAATAAGAAAGACTGGCACGAGAGACTACAAGAAGCTCTTTGGGCATATCGAACAACGTTCAAGACGGCCACCAACGCAACGCCATATGTGTTGGTATTCGGTACAGAAGCAGTACTCCCCCTCGAGATAGAATTACCCTCTCTACGAGTGGCAGTCCACTACGAGCTAACAGATGAAGAAAACGCTCACCTTCGGCTTGAGGAGCTTGATGCCCATGAAGGAACCCGGCTCATAGCGCAACAGAATCTGGAAGCTTATAAAGCAAAGATGACGCGCTCATATGAATGATTGACCCGACCGAGGACATTCCGCCAAGGCGAACTCGTGCTAGTGGTCAAAAGGCCTATGATCCCCAATAGCGCCAAGCGGGGAAAATTCGAGCCAAACTATGAAGGCCCGTACATCATAGATAAGGTCTACCAAGGTGGGGCCTATCTACTCATGGACATGCACGGTGAAAGGCCTTTCAGGCCAATAAACGGTCGCTTCCTAAAGAAATATTACGCTTAATGAGCTAACAAGCTGACCGAAATGTCCTTAAACTAATACCGCAGCATCCGTAGGATGACAAAAAAATATATAAAATATATATATATATATATATATATAAATAAAAACGGTATGTCCATAAGCAAAAAGGGCACGGATGAGAACCCGAAAGGGCGCTTTGAGTAAAAATAACAGGATTACCGGCGAGTGTTCCTGAAAACCCGAAAGGGCGCGACCTCGTAAAAAAAAGAAGAAAATAAAAAAATATAATAAATAAAAACGGTATGTCCATAAGCAAAATGGGCACGGATGAAAACCCGAAAGGGCTCCGTGAGTAAAAACAGCAGGACTACCGGCGAGTGTTTGTGAAAACATGAAAGGGCGCAACCTCATTAAAGGAAACTTACAGGGTCCTCTCGATCTTGTAAGGAGAAACCACCTACGTGAGATCCTTACGACTCACAAGGGAGCAGCACACTTAGGGATCCCCACGATTCCTAAGGAGAAAATACACTTGCGAGATCCTCACGACTCGTAAGTAGAACTCTCTTATGGGACCCTCATGGCTCATAAGATTTGAAAGTCTTAAGTTACAGAGACCTAAACCTGTGCTTAAGCAACCCCCCACAACTTCCAATACTGCCCTACAAGTGTTTCAATACTGACTCTTGTATACAATCCACGGGCGCGAATAAACATGTCCCTAATCAAGTCCCATCCGAGACTGGGGATATGTTCGCATGACGAACAACCCTTATAAGTCCTCTCGACTTACAAGGAGAAAATCCTTTTGTAGGATCCTTACGACTTACAGAGGAACAAACACTTAGGAATCCTCACGATTCCTAAGAAGAAAATACACCTACAAGATCCTCACGACTTGTAGGGAGAAATACCTTTGTGAGACCCTTACGGCACATGAATTCAAAAGTCTTAGTTGACAGGAACTTAACCCTTCTCGCTAAGCCACCCTTGTTCAACATCGACAGAGGCAGATGATGATTCGCTCCTGGCAATATCCCAGTTGTAGCGGTGCTGATGCCGAAATCGGTGTTTAATTTCAGGTTTACGGCGAAAAGCCAGTAGGCCGCTCATGCATGAAAAATAGCCGAAATGATGGGGCAACTTGTAATAAAAAGCAGCAAGTAAAAATGTATGCATGCAAAATAGCCGAAATGATGGGGCAACTCGCAATAAAAAGCAGCGAGTAAAAAACAAAATAAACAGCCGAAATGATTGGGCACCGCTAAAAATAGCCGAAATGATTGGGCAATCGCGACCTTCGCAATATAAAAGCTGAAATGATAGAGCATCGCGGAAATAAAAAAAATGATGATAAAACTTTGGCCCTACAGTTAAGATCACATCGATCCCTGTATACAATCCATGGGCGCAAATGAAGAGGGAACCATACTTTCCTAACAGGCTCCGCCAGAAAATGAAGCTAGATCTCCACGATTCATCCCAAATCCGAAGAAACCAGTGTCTTCAGTAAGTACCTCAACTCACGGATACAAACACTCCTTGACGAGAGCCTCATGATTCGCGTCGACTCGCAGAGCAACCAGTGCCTCCGTGGGAAATTCTCGAATCGTTTCAAACCCCAAGGAAACAAATAATCCTTGGCGCTAGGGAAACAAATAATCCCTAGCAAAATCCTTCGACTCAGGGAAACAAACAATTCTTGACGAGAGCCTCCTGATTTGCGTCGACTCGCAGAGCAACCAGTGCCTCCGTGGGAAATTCTCGACTCGTTTCAACCCCAAGGAAACAAATAATCCTTGGCGCTAGGAAAACCAATCCCTAGCAAACACCTCAACTCACGGATATAAACACTCCTTGACGAGAGCCTCCTGATTCGCGTCGACTCGCAGAGCAACTAGTGCCTCCGTGGGAAATTCTCGACTCGTTTCAAACCCCAAGGAAACAAATAATCCTTGGCGCTAGGGAAAAAAATAATCCCTAGCAAAATCCTTCGACTCAGGGAAACAAACAATCCTTGATGAGAGCCTCCTGATTCGTGTCGACTCACAGAGCAACCAGTGCCTCCGTGGGAAATTCTCGACTCGTTTCAACCCCAAGGAAACAAATAATCCTTGGCGCTAGGGAAACCAATAATCCCTAGCAAACACCTAAACTCACGGATAAAAACACTCCTTGACGAGAGCCTCCTGATTCGCGTCGACTCGCAGAGCAACCAGTGCCTCCGTGGGAAATTCTCGACTCGTTTCAACCCCAAGGAAACAAATAATCCTTGGCGCTAGGGAAACAAATAATCCCTAGCAAATACCTCAACTCATGGATACAAACACTCCTTGACGAGAGCCTCCTGATTCGCGTCGACTCGCAGAGCAACCAGTGCCTCCGTGGGAAATTCTCGACTCGTTTCAACCCCAAGGAAACAAATAATCCTTGGCGCTAGGGAAACAAATAATCCCTAGCAAACACCTCAACTCACGGATACAAACACTCCTTGACGAAAGCCTCCTGATTCGCGTCGTTTCGCAGAGCAACCAGTGCCTCCGTGGGAAATTCTCGACTCGTTTCAACCCCAAGGAAAAAATAATCCTTGGTGCTAGGGAAACAAATAATCCATAGCAAAATCCTTCAACTCAGGGAAACAAACAATCCTTGACGAGAGCCTCCTGATTCGCGTCGGCTTGCAGAGAAACCAGTGTCTCCGGCGGGAAATTCCCGATTCGTCTCAAATTGCAAGATGAAGCCTCAGGCAGCAGGGACTAAAAAATTTGCTTCCTGAACAATGGGATCCTGCAAGTCGATCTAAAACGGTCTCTTGCATACTATCCACGGGTCTCACTCTCCAAAGTCGAGTTTCGACAAGGAGGGAAACAACCGCTTACGAGTCCTCTTGACTCGTAAGAGGGAAAAATTTTCTTACAGGATCCTTATGACCTATAAGAGAAAACACACTTAGGAATCCTCACGACTCTTAAGAAGAAAAACCCACCTACGAGATCCTCTCGATCCGTAGGGAGAAAAATCTCTACGAGACCCTCACGGCTCATAGAGTTGAAAAGTCTTAGGCAGCAGATCTGAACCTGCGGCCTAAGCCATCACTCTTTCTTAAGAAAGTCAAGATGCGCGCTCTATTATCTGTTGACCATGTTTTACTAAAGGTGGCATGCTGATAATAAAAGGAAAGAAAAGGCGCAGGAATGACACAAGACATTACAGAAAATATGTATCTTTTATTCATAAACTTGATTGAGTACAGGATACATTATGCTAAAGAATAAAAAATATATATACATTTTTTTTATTTACAAGTACAAACGATACAAGGAGAGTTACTGAGAAGGAAGCGTCCTGCATTGCTCTAGCAATTGTTCGTGCACTTCCTTCCCCGCTTTCTCCTGATCGGCCACCACTGCCAACTCCGCCTCCACTTGGGCCCGTTGCTGCGAGACAGATGCGAGCTGATCCCTGACGGCCTGATGAGCAGCTTCACGGCCCGGAATGTCATGCTCGGCGACATCAAGTGCCCGCTTCAGTTTCAGCCCATTTGAGATGCACTCCAGAAGGCCCTCGAAGATGGCCTTTACCTCAGCGGCGTTCGCCTCAACTTCAGCACGCAGGCGAGCAGTTTTGCTTGAAGACTCCTGACACTCCTTCAGCCTCAAAGCTGCCTCTTGTTCCAAATAACGGAAATGAGAAGTGCTCTGCTCGAGCCATGCTCCCCGTTGAGTGCTCACAGCCAAAGTCTCGGGGGATAGACGCATCGACTCTAGCTGATGAAGGCGAGCCTCAATCTCCCGACAATGGTTAACCCAAGAAGCGACTGTGCCCTCGTCATGGAAGGTGGAAAATATCACCAACATCGGGTTAACCGTCGTAGCGAAGTCCTCAGCAGATGTAGGAGTCTCGACGTCGAGTTCCTCGATGTAGTCGCTCAACATGCGCAGTCTATTCGCCGCACCTTTGAGGACGGACGTCTCTGAGAAGGGCCGCCCGGCTTTGTAATGCGAGACTCGAAGGGCGCCGAGACCGGAATGACCGCTGAAAAGAAACAAGATGTGGTCAGATAACAGTTCAGGAAATAAAAAAAGGGGGGAGTTATCAATGTGATAGTCGCTGTACCAGCTGAGGCAGGTGGCAAGGCCGGAAGGGTCGGCGGCGCAGCCGATCTTTCATCCCCTCCTTCGATTTGTAGCACTGCAGTCGAGAAAGAAAAGGGGTTTAGAAGTAATCCCATCAATAAAGAAAGAAGGATATCAATGGAAATCATACTCACCAACACCACCAGAGGAAGAGGCAAGTTCGGATGGGAAGGAGAAGTGTGGGAGCAACACCTGATAAAGATAGTCAAAAAGCACTCCTGAAAGACACAACAGTATGACTTTAGTATACGGATATACGTCTGAAAAGTGAGATTAATAAGTTGCAAACTCATACCTTCCAACATCTTTGACGGTATAAGAGAGGGCTGAGAGGTGACCACCACCAAGGCAGTAGCTGAAGGTGCTCCCTCGAGCAGTGGGGCATCAGCGCTGGCTGCGCCTGCGTTACGAGAAAAAGTGAACTTCTCAGAAAGGATTGTAAGGTAAAGAAAGACAGCAACTTGAGATTTACCTGATGAGCTGCCGGCTGAAACGGAGGCGACTCCTTCCTCCATTGACATGAGGCCGTCGCCCGTGGCCTCATCACCCGACTCGATAGGGACCGTTGTCGTGCTCGCAAGACCTGGAGACGGCGGAAGATCGTACACAGGGAGGGCAATGATTGGAGCGTTGCCGAACTCTTGGGAGGGAGCGGCTAACTCTTCCCCAAGAGTCGTACCCATCTCACCCGCTACTTCTGCGGGCTCCTCGGTCTTCATCGGCTCATCCACCGTCACCACGAGATCACCGGCTTCAAGTGCCTCGTCCGCCACCACCCTGGGCTCAGTTGTAACGATCATTTCATCTGCCGCCACTTCAGGCTGGGCATCAATGACCTTCTCGGCTGTAGACCCCTCAACCTCCATCTCAGGCCCCGAAGCCTCAGCGACGTTGCCCACCATCGGCTCAGGTTCAGTAGGAGCCGCCTCCTCTGTTTCCTTGGGTTCAACGGTCTCCGCCTCCCCCTCGGTTGGACTTGGCCCTATAAGATAAAATATATAAGAACCGATGGCATTATAACTCTTACAACAAAATCTTGGGAGAAATATTACCTGAAGTGGATTTATCATTTGCGCTCCGAGCTGCGCGCCCCACTTGTCTGCGAGCAGTGGATAGGAGGACGACAGGGGCCTCCTCGGAAGGAGTATCAGCACGAGGGACGGTGCTGGGGCCCGCTCCCATAGCCAAGGCAGCCATGCGTGCCTTTGCTTCGCGCCTCGATCGCTTCCGTTCCTCCCGGGCTGTCGCGATGGACCTCTGTGATGCTTCCTTCAAGGCGTCGTCATCCTCGTTCAGAGATGCCTCCAGAGTCTTTAAGGCATCTCTCATCGGCTCTTCAAGACGAACCTCCTGCGGTGGCCCAGAGGAAGCGGGAACATCGGCAGCTGGCGGAACATTTGCGTCGCTTGGTGGGAACGGTATTGAGGTTTCTACAATAAAAAGGGAGAGGTTAGATTGACCATAACACAAGGAGAATAAAAACTTGATGAATCGAAACTTACTGAGGCCTAAAGACGCTCTAAGGCGTTCCTCCTCTTGGAAGGTCTTGAGTGAAGCGGCAATGGCTTCCTCATCAGTGATGCCTGTTGGAAGAAAAGAAAGAAAAACGTTAGTCAAAGGCAATGAGAAGAATATGATGCAATAAAGAAAATGCGACTAGTAGTTACCTGATTGCGCAAGCTCAGCTAGCCACGCGTCACGCTTTGCCAACCACGCTGAAGTTTCGAGAGCGGCTTCCAAGTCTGTATCATCCAGCGGTGGCATGACAAATCCCTCGTTAGTCCCATATTCGATCAGGCCCTCGGCGTAGGAAGAATGGGGTTCCTGACCAAACACGACATCTGCAGCGAAGTGCGACTTCTTTTTCTTCTGCCCTCCGACCCTAGGCTCACGTGGGATTGACTTACGCTTAGCAGCCACCTTGGGACGGCGGGTCCCGAGGTCGCACCCACGCCAGACTCTGGCGAAACTACAACCACTGTCTTCACTGGAGCATAGGGCGCTGGGGGTGCATCCGCAATATCAGGGAGCGGCAATCGGCGTGGAGGACTCTGCGCACGTGAAGGTCCGGCTCTGGCATCTTTTAAAGGGGGATTACCGGGGTCCTTGGCACCAAAGGAGCGTTGCGATCGCTACCTGGTGCTGCACCTTTACAGTCGATCAGCAACCGCCTTTCCTCCTTTATGACCGCTCCCGTCGAATGAATGTACCATTCTGTGTATACCCTGAGGAGTCGTGGGGCACAAGCCGGCTCACTGATAAAGAAATGGGAGCCCGTGTTTAGACGCATGAAATGATGCAACGCTCTCTCCATCCCTTCTTCGGTCGTGGCAGGTTCCGATAAGAAAGCCTCCAGCGGTACCCCTTGATTATAGCTCAGCTGTTGGGCGAAACGTTGCGGGTTATATCTCATGAAGATCGCTGCCCCGTTCTGCCTAAGCACCAAGAAGCCCGGTCTGATAGAATATAAGTGAAGGGTCTCCCGGGCTGTTAAAACTGAAGCACCATCCTTGAAGGTGTCTTGCAATGGCCGCACTGCAGTGGTGGACGCTTTTCCAATAGTCAACACCTTGTCAATAAAAGACACACCGGCTCCAACGGTGTGGGAGCGAAGGAGTAAATCCCTGGCATTTCGTGGCGATGGATTTACAATTGATGCGCCGATCAGCTGTATAATGCGAGGAAAACTGCACCTTTCGTAGAACGAGGGCCTTTTATGCATACCGAAAACACCCGATGTATGTAGCTCGAGCCATGACATATAGTAGTGCATCGGGAAGACCACGTGCAATACCCCGGGCTCGTTAGCATCCGCTGCTCGGCTGAAGCCATGATATAGGTGTGCCAAGCCAGCGATCCCAACGGCCACCTTTACCCCGATGGTCATCCGGTGGGCTGGGTAAAAGACGGAAGGCCGCATACGGTGAGAGTGCATTGGGAGCGCAAACCAACTCAACCAAAGCCCAAGAAATCCTAAAAAGAAGGCCTCCTTGTCCATCTCGGGGGCTGCGACTTCCGCAAAAGACATGGTTGGGGAGTTAGGAAGAAAAAAATCCTTTTGGTCTATTTCCTTCGCCGGCAGGTTATCCAAACATAAACCGAAAGGGTCCTCAAGGGTGGCAAACTTGGCAGCTTCGGCCGAGAGGACGTTTGGGTGAAGGAACCGAGCAATGAAATCCTCAAAACTAACTCCGCGGCTCCCACGCTCAATGAAAAGGGCCTCGTAGATGTTCAACACCTTGACCAGACTTGGAAATTGGTGTTGAACAGCGTTCTCCGGTGTGAGCCCCTTTACCACCGACTTAGCACCAAAAACGTACTCATCCGTCGGGAGCAACTCCTCATAATGTTCCGCCATGACCGGTAAACCGGATACCTCCGTAAACTCTTCCAAAGAGATTGACACTTCCCGATCCATGGCGAGGAAAGTATGGGTAGGAATGTTCTACTGCTCCAGGAAGGCCTTGAACCACCAGGTTGGAAGCGTGGGATACTGGAAGAGGGAGATGTAGATTGCGGTATACAATCCTAATCTTATCAACTGCGACTTCTTCGTCGACAGGATATACCGGGCCCACGGCAGATAGCCGATTGGGTCGCGGGGGATCAAACCGATATTATATGATTGCCCCCAAGGTCGCGCCTCACCTTGATAAATACGGCGTCCTAGGATATCCAAAACCATGGGACGCTGGACCGGGATTGCATCTATAGCCGGATGTAGAAAGCCCTTCGATGTCCAATCAACCATCTCCACGGCGTACTGCACCGGGGGTAGGCTGGCGTAATGAATCGCCGTGATGGGTTCTGACGGCACTGAGCATGTGAAGCTGCGTCGACCCATAATGATCTGGTTATACCACGACCCCCAAAGGTGGAGACTCTTGTACTCCGGGTCGTACTCTTTAATCATGGCCAGGACTTCACGGTCCAAGGGCGCCACGGGACATCCCTCCTCCGAGCGGACGAACGGGAATGAGGTGTCGAGAGACATGATCGCTGTAAAAGAACAATTTAGCCGTTAGTGTTGTAATTCCAACGCTTGGCGTTTAAAAAAAATGCTTTAACTAATTAATAAAATTAAAAATTTAACTAAATTAAAATTAATTAATTACACCACATAGCAGTGCAGCGGGTAGGAGACGGAAGGGGGACCCACAAAATCTGGATGACAATACGTCAGTTAATAAGACAACCTCATCATTAGATGAGATTGTCAGTTGGTCCCCAGGAAAACGTTCCCATTAATAATAAATAAAAAAAGAAGAATCCCTAGAGACAAGGAGAAAATCTCCTCTTTCAGAGCAAAGCTCTGTCACAGAGTGACACTTGTCAAACTCTGGTCTCAGGAGAATAAGATTCCCTAAAAGAGCCTAGCTCTGTGATGATTTATTTAAAACTTCTAAAGAAATTAAACATTTTTTTAAGACTCTTAGGAGTTCTTCACTTTTAGATCAAAAAGATCTATTTTTGGATCCATGAGCAAAGCTCTGCTCATGGGTTAAAACCCATGAACAAGATCTCTACAGATCTATAAGTTCTCGAGAGCAAATCTCTAACCCAATGGGGATCTCTTTAGATCAAAAGATCTGTGAGAGCAAAGCTCTTTGGTTGAGATTAAGTTAAATTAATTTGATTTAAATTAATTTTTACCTAAACTTTTTGACTTTAGAAATGAGCAAAGCTCTGAAGTTCTTGAGTGAGAGCAAAGCTCTGGAAAATAAAAAATCTTGAAACGGTGAGATTTTTTTTCTAAGGGCCAGAGGTCCTATTTATAAGGCGCTTGCGCCCATTCAGCTCACCCCTTGATCCAACGGTCAGGAGCTTGCCACCGCTGCACCCACGTACGCGCCATGTGAGCGCAACGGTGGGGGGGCATTTGTTTCCCCCAATCAGAGCAAAGCTCTATTGAAAATTCAAAATTCAAATTTTGGAGCAACGCTTCAAATCTCGGGCGCAACACGCCACGTGCCTGGCGCAGATGCATCAGCGCAGCGCCCAAGAAGGCGTGCCCAATCAGAGCAAAGCTCTGTTAAAGGAAGCAACGCTTCAGCTGCTCAAGCGCTGCGCTGCACGACGGGTGTCAGCGCAGATGCGCTCGCGCAGGTGCGCTGCGCTTTGCGCTGTGCGACACGTGTTAGCGCAGATGTGCTAGCATAGGTGCACCGTTTCATAAAAGAAAAAGCTAAACACCAAAGGCAATTTATCCTTTTAAGAATCATATGCACTTAGTAATAGTAAATTAAAATCATACGATGCATAAGAACAACAGGGAACTAAAATAAAAGAACCCTTAACAGATAATGAAATACTTGATTAAAAAGAAAAATACTCGTTCATTATTATTGTTATTACATTTAAAAAAGATCACCGAATACGGGATCGGAAAGATAAGGGTTTGCAAAAAGAAAGAGAAGATTATTCAGCTCCCTCTCCATCTTCTCCATCATGTCGAAACGGCGATCCTCCGGAGGGGTAGCCATCCAACGGTCGACGCCACACTCCTCATAAAAAGTGCTGATGACAACCCGACGAGCCCGTATTTGGCTCAGCAAGTGGAAAGAGCAGTCTCTCAGGGCATTGGTGATCAAGTGCGCTTCGAGAAAACACTCGATCTTATCCTCGGCGGCATCCAGCATTGCCGAGGACATCTCTGCTGGAGGAGGGGGAACATCGGCGAGCACCGAGGCAAGCATCATCCGAAGCCAAATGGAATGCGGAGGGAGAGGAGACCCCACACGAGTCAAAAGCTCGTGCATTGCAGCATCGCATTGCTCGTCCGTGAGAGAAGGGTCCACCAGGCGCGCAGCAAAACGGGGAACGATGTCCCGAATTGGCACCTCCCATGGTTGTTGGCGGGCATGGGGGTGGTTGCAAGCCATGATCAAAGAAGTTCTCTGAAGATGTGAGAAGAAAAGGCTCGGCCTTGAGTTATATATAGACCCAAGCACAGAAAATTCTGTGCACAGTGGAATTATTTCCAAGATCCGGGAAATCAAAATTTTGGAGATGAAAAGATATCTCAGGTGAAGCGACGCTTCCGATTCCCCCAATCAGAGCAAGGCTCTACCTTAAAAATCTAAGTTTCAATAAATGAAGCAACGCTTCAGATCCACTGCGCTGAGCGCAGGGCGCCCCGTGTCTGATGCAGATGCCTCAGCGCAGCGCCAAAGGCAGCGCACCCAATCAGAGAAAAACTCTATTTAAAGCAAAATCAAAGGAAGCAACGCTTCAGTTGCGCAAGCACTGCACTGTGTGACACGTGTCAGCACAGATGCGCTAGCGCAGTTGCCCTGCGTTGTGCGCTGCGCGACACGTCGCAGCGCAGATGCGCTGCGCTGTGCTCTGCGCGACACGTGTCAGCGCAGATGCAATAGCGCAGTTGCGCTGCGCTGTGCGCTGCATGACACGTGTCACGCTCTGGGACGTCTGCACCAAACAGAATTAAGATTCTAAAGAAATCTTTCTGTTCTTGTTAAAACAAGAAAATTTTCTTCTGTAAAACAGAAGCCCTTGGATCAAAGATCCAACGGTGGGGGGAATTCTCCAAATCACTCAGAGAAAGATATCTTTAACAAATTTAACTAATTTATGGGCACTATAAAAAGACCCCTAAACCTCAATTCAAAGGCATCAACATTTTTGGAGAAATTAAACAGAGAGAACTCTGAAGAATTGGAGAGAAATCCTCAAGAACAGAAAAAGTAAAAAGCTTTAGAAAAAAGAGAAAATTCTCTTATGAACAGATGGTTGATCTAAAAACAAGATCAATGGTCTTTAATAAAAAAACAAAATAAAAATAGTGCTTTGCACTTTTTATGAACCTCTGGTTCCTGAAATAAGAAAAGCTTGTTTTTCTTTGATCTAAATCAGATCAAGAAATCAAATAGTGCTCTGTACTTCCTTTATGAACCATTGGTTCTTGAATCTAAAAGATTCCCAAATTAATAGTGCTCTGCATTTGAAAACTTGCACTGTTGCGCTCCTGTGTTGGCGCAGGCCACCAGGGAGCGCCACGTGTCTGCAGCGCAGCGCACTGACACAGCGCACTGCGCTGTTGCGCTTGTGATCCTCAGAACGTGACAAGTGTCAGCAGCACAGCAGCACAGCGCACTGGCGCAGCGCACTGTGCTTACATGACACGTGTCTTCACCACCAGCGCTTGCGCTCTTTGATTGGCGCAAAGCGCCTGAATAATGCAATGCATTTCCTAAAGGGCCAGGCCCAAGTCAAAAGTCTAAACAGACCAAGAATAATGCTATGCATTATTTAAAAGGGGCAAAGCCCAATTGAGAGGTCCAATGGACCAAAACAAATGCTCTGCATTATAATAAAAAGGGCAGGGCCCAAACAAAGTAGATTCTTTGCAGAGCCCAAAAACAAATTGATGCTCTACATCCTTTCTGGGCAGAGCCCAAATAAAAATAAAAAAAAAATGCAAGGCCAAATGCAAACAAAATGTGGACATTTTTAATTGGACTTAGCCCAATTTTGGCCGTAAGTCCTTAAATTAAATTGACTGAGCACGGCTGCTCCCTAAATCAATTTATGACCGATTCGAGGGTACATCTCCGAACTCCTCTGACACCTCTCGTTGTAATCCTTCAACGACGTCAGAGAGGCGACGGGTCCTAACGACCATACATGAATCCGGACTGCGGGGTCCTTAAACTCGTGGACCGAAACGTCCTTAAGCTAATGTCGGACCGAAACGTCCTTAAACTAATGTTGGACCAAAACGTCCTTAAACTAATAATGGACCACTACGTCCCTAAACTGGAACATGGACCACCATGTCCCTAAACTGGAGTATGGACCGTAATGTCCTTAAACTACCAATGGACCGTAATGTCCCTAAACTACCTATGGACCACTACGTCCCTAAACTAGAACAATAGAGTTCCCAAATGTTTTTTTGCCGGATCTAAACGATCCCGTTTAAGTCGATCTTAGCCCCAAACACCGCTAACGTATCCTTAAACATTCAAATGGACTGTAAAAATCCAAATTGACTTTGGTTCAAGGGTACATCTCTGAACTCCTCTGACACCTATCGTTGTAATCCTTCAACGACGTCAGAGAGGTGATGAGTCCCGACGGCCATATATTAAATGGATTATCACGTTAAGTTGATCTTAGTCTTAAATCAGACTAACGTATCCTTAACGAACGTTTAAGTTGATCTTAGCCTCAATACGGCTAACGTATCCTTAAACTAAAAACACCAAACCCAAATCTAAGTAAATACGGATTTGGACTAATCCACGTCCTACGGGCGACGGCATTACTCAGTCTCCGTATACAATCCACGGGAAACCACAAACAAAACAAACACCCACGACACGAAGTGAAATTCTGGAGAAGGAGAAAGTTGTTACCGCGATGCGGTAGCGTAATTAACTGCAGGGGCTTGCGCCTGCAGGGAAGAACGTCCCCACAATCAAAAACCCCTCAAGCGAGGGGGAATCTGACGAAGTCTGCTACATCGGCCGCATCCATCTAAACCTCCGATACACGGTGCCATAAATCAACTTGGCATCTTCGGAGAGGTAGACGGATAAAACCATATAGCATCTGTCCCGAATCTCAGGCTAGACGTCCTCGCGTCGTCGCCGCCATTCGGAGGGGAACACCTCAGAAGACAACACTCCTCCTACTTGGGACACCTAGAGGTTTAACGGCTTGTTGCACATGCTCAGTGCAATCTCGTTCCATCTGAAAGTGAGGCTAGAATTTTTTGTTTTGCTCGGGACGAGAAAAAGATAATTTTGGGAGTATTTGTTCAACTCAGAAAACTGCATTTTAATACCGCTCATTCATTATCTATTTTGTTATTTAGCGGAGCTATTAACCAGTGTCTGCTCAATAATTACAGATTACAGGTATTCGTGATACAATACTGGAAATACACTCAATATCACGGATATAGCATTTGGGAGCCGACACTGCAATCAGAACAGAGAACCGACCGATATCAAAAGAGCTCTTTTGCAATAAACAAGTGTGCACACAATTTTTGGTCTAACAGAATACATGTGTGACACTAGCTCTTTGACATGGACCATATGGGGCTGCACTTGCACAGTTCATGCAAGTGGTTACATGTAGGTGTGATGGGTAATAAATGCAAAAAGTTTTGATGTGATATTGGCATCAAGTTTCCCTCCATGTCTCTGAATGCAAACCAGGTTTAAAAAAATTAATCAAACAGTATCAGAGTGATTATGGAGAGCACAAAAGAACACCATGTCAAGACGAGCCCTTTTGCTCGGATTTAGACCGGCGAGCCCCCATGAAAATCCGGCGCTGCCGGCCCCCTAGCTCCAAACTTCCCTATTTTTCTTCTAGTCATTTCTTTAAGTCAGATCATCTTATTTTTATTGTTTATTTATTCTGATGATAAGCCTATAAATACCAGAACAGATTTGAGTGAGGGGACACATAGAGTGTGCATAGATATTATACCTTTTTCCATTTTTGTTTAGTTTTGGTTTTGCTTTAGAGTTGAGTGGGCTTCAACTTGGTTTCTTCTTCTTCTTCCTTCCTCTTGAGAGTTTCATTATGGAGGTTGAACAAGTTACCAATATCTTGTACCTGAGCTTCTTCAAGTGTTAATAATATTGTTGTTTCTTTGATTATTTGCTTCTTTTTCCTATTTTCTTTTCTTTTTGTCATGCTTAGCTAATCTCTTTGGTGGTGGTAATCGTGAGGAAATGAGATGAAAGGATTTGCCTCCTCCTCCTCTTTTTAATGTTTAATGTGCTTACATATATGATTCTAACTTAAAGATTGTTTATGTATTGATGTCGTATGGTATTTTGAAACATGGTTACTTTGTAACCTCCTCATATACCATATTCACTCCCTTTCCCCATTTCAATGTTTAAATTAAAATCAATTTGGTGTTAAGTTTTCTAGGTTTAGGTATGGTATTTTTTGATTAAGTGACTTGACAAATCTCTTGGTTTTATATACTATAAACCATCACAAACACTTAGCAAACTCAACACTAGAATCATTTTCTTTCACTAACTAATTTGTGTTTTTGATGTTGTGGTATGCTTGCTAACCCCCGTACTTAGTGTTGATACCTCAAACTTGGACATACAAACGGTAAGTGAACAAATCGGACTCGATTAGTGTTTTTCAGCGAATATCGGAAATTGATGATTTGTGCTTCGCAACCATTTTGACAAGTCATGCTTCATGCCGGGATCGACGTAAGGACAGACAACTCATGATCAAGGGAGCGTCGAAGGAATTGTCGCTATTCTACCTTCCGAGCCAAAGTCACAATCACTTCTTTCTTTGTTATCTTGTTTTCGCATTCTTTTTAGATTTTTGTGACAAACCAAACCATTCGTTATTTGTTGAACCTTAAAACACAAGACCTAATAAACAATTCCCTGCGAATCGACCCGTACCTTTCGGCTTGCTACAACGCGCCGTGCACTTGCGGTTTATAAATTTTAAAACGAGAACGAGCTCGCGTGCGCATCCATTTCGAAAACAATTGCGTTTGTGCGTGCGGGTGAGTTCCCAACATTGACCTAGGTGACCTTAGTTCTATGGTTGATTATGCATGCTTGTGATTTGTTGAGTCAACTCTTATGTCTGACTTTTTTTCAAAACAAACCTTTTTAAATCGTTCTCACACACGCTGCCACGTACACTAAACTCGGTTAGTGCAAGATCGGCCGGACATGGGATTCTAGTGCCCGTCTTGTCCGCGTCTTTTCTATCGACTCCGAAATCGGTACTTCTTCATCTTCTATTTTCCCTCCACCCACAACATCGACAGAGATGGACGGTTCTCCATCATATTTTCAAAACACTACCCTGCCACCACCCGTAGGTGTGCAGAATCCACCGCGCATCTCTCTTCAAGAAAGATGCAACTCTGTCCGCGGACCCCTTTCTACTTGTCTGTCTATTCCACCAGCCATTGGGGATTATTTCGAAATTAAACACCACTTCCTTAACTTGTTGTCCAAATTTCACGGGCTTGAATCCGAAAACGCATACGTTTTCATAACTAAATTCAAGAATGTATGTGCAATGATGGGAATAACCCAACTTTCAGGGGATGCTATGCGATTACGTCTTCTCACTTTTACCTTATACGACCTAGCAAAAAAATGGATTTATAGCACTGCCGCACATTCTATCGCCAAATGGGATGAATTCGTTATAGCATTCCTTAAAAAAAATTATCCCGATCATAAAACCGCTAATGTTCGAAGTGAGATTACCAGTTTACCCAACTTCCCAACAAAACATTCTGGAAATGCTTTGAGCGGTTTAAGGATCTTCTTCTTCAATGCCCCCTTCACGAAATTGATAGATGGCAACTTTGCCGAATTATATATGAAGGTACTAATCCAGCGACAAAACAGATTCTAGAAACCATTTTAAGTCCACGTTACCTCTCACGGTTCTTTCGGGGTTGCGGAAACGGTGAAAAATGATTTTTAGGGTTATGGTAACATGGACTATAAAACCTGGATCTTTGCTAAACTACACACTAGCAACTAACAAGAGCTTTACCTACTAGGTTTTAGGGGTTATACCTTAACTTGAACTCCTTCTCTTCAACTCCTTGTGGTGGTCGGATGGTTCTTGCATCGTCGCCTTCTCTTGCCGAAGATGGATCCACCCGAGGGCCTCTACCTTGAGCTCCTTCCACGAACTTGAGGGAACTAAAGTATTAGGCTTGCTAGGCCTTCAACCTTAGGATGAGTAGAGAGTGGCTTTGGTGTTTTATCTCAAAGGAAATGGTTTTCAACCCATGAGAAGGATTTTCCTTGAGCTAGAGGAAGAGGAAGAGCAAAGGATGAGAGAGAACGAGAATGAGAGAATAAATGAGTTTTTGCAACCATAACAAAATATATGTGAATTAACAAATTAACAATATTAATCGAAAAGAAAAAAAGGTGATGGAATGTTGAAAAGACAATTATCATTTCATATTAAATGAGTTTTGCAAAGATCAAAGAGCATCTTTGCTTGAAATGATGATGGTCAACTTTTCAACCTTGGTCAACAAGTCAACCTTGGTCAACAAGTCAATAACCCTAAGCATAACTCAATTTCCTTCAATTAATATTATTAATTGATATTTCACATATTCATTAGGGTTTGGAAAAAGACAACTGTCAACTGTGCATACACACCCGTTCAAAAACTCTAATGAAAATCCTCTTCCTCTGCCTCAGTCAACTGTGCATACACACCCGCATTCGTCTTCCGAGGAACAAGAATACTATGAGATAAAACTAACCCCAAAACATATACTAGGATCTGGCTCAAACCAGAGCCCGGTAGTAATGACTGTCCGGACACCAAACGTGCATAAGTGTGCGGATGTAAACGAACCCTGTCGCAAAACTATGCGACCTCTACTCTTTTTTGTCCAAAGGCGAATAACCCTCTGTATGGGACTCTAAAGACTCGACACTACGCTGGCAGTGGGTTTAACCACAGACCGCAAGCAGCACAAGCTGTACGTAACGGTCCCCAGGTAGATGCCGATAAGAAGACTGATGAGGTGAACCCATCCGAACTTCTACTGAGCCTGTATGTGACAATCTCCGTACAGTCCGGTCTGTTCGTCTGAGAATATCGCATGGCGGGCCTAGGGGGTGGTAAACGTCAGTCCCCTAATAGAGGTACAAGTCGTGTCGGAGTGTAGCCCAGAACACCCTGAGATAACACTAGAAACCTACCAGTGTATCTCGCTTGCCCTGGCCAGAGACGACTATGTGTAATGGCTCTCCCAGACACAGCGCGATATCAACTCCCAATACCGGGAGAGACGAATCCTATCTAACCGTCACTGCCTCCAAGTGCTTCGGGACTGCACCCAACTACTACCTGTTTGCACGACTTCTTTGAGCCGTGGTAGGGTAGTAATCAAAGTACAGTGGGAACACATTCGAGGCGAAGTGACAGTGTCAAGTTAGCGGACTAAGCTGTACTCATGTCACCTGGGAACTGATAACTGACGATAGGTATAATACCAACCAACAGTTCCCGACGAGTCCTGTCCAGTGTACTCGTAACCTAATGAGCACCCGCATACTATCTCAAGTACAACGTACCGAAGGCTGTGGGACAGACCGTCTCCCATGCTGGGATGAGAAGTGCATACGCTAGTCTACTCCGGAGTATCGATGCCCTGTCTCGATAATCCCACGACTAGGGACCTGTTTATAAGGATGTGCTTGTAGATTATCCAGCCCCCACGAGCGTGACTGCCATCACAATGCTGGTAATCAAGCAAAGATCCTAAGGGCTCCACTAATGCGTATAGGTGATATACAAAAAGAAACACATGTACACATTAAAGAAGAGACAAACCAAGTAGCATACTACCATTTCGAGCAAGATTGTCTATACAACTGTGAATATCCCAAGTTTCCATCAAGTAATATACATACTAGTATGATACAGTAATGGCCTCTAGGGCATATACACTAACAATCTCCCACTTGCACTAAGGCCATGTACTGGCGTATCGAAGACCTATCATCTCGATCAGCCGCTCGAACTGAGTCTGGGGTAAGGCCTTCGTGAATGGATCTGCAGTATTATCTTCTGAAGCAACCCTCCAAACCTCAATCTCCTGGAGATCCACAATCTCCCTGATCAGGTGATACCGCCTCAAGATGTGTCTGGATTTCTGATGGGACCTGGGTTCCTTCGCTAAAGCTATAGCCCCGTTGTTGTCGCAATACAGAGGTATTGGATCAACAATGGACGGAACCACCTGATGTTCTTTCAAGAACTTCCTCATCCGGACGGCTTCTTTTGCGGCATCAGATGCAGCGATATATTCCGCTTCCATCGTCGAGTCAGCAACGGTTTCCTGTTTGGAACTCTTCCAACACACCGCCCCTCCATTGAGGGTAAAGACAAAACCCGACATGGACTTGGAATCATCCTTGTTACTCTGGAAGCTGCAGTCAGCAAAGGCCTCGATCTGGAGGTCTTTTCCGCCATACACCAAGAACATCTCCTTAGTCCTTCTCAGGTACTTGAGAATGTTCTTTACCGCTATCCAGTGCTTCTCCCCAGGGTTTGACTGATACCGGCTTACCACACTCAGTGCATAAGCAACATCTGGTCCGGTACACAACATCACATACATTATAGAGCCTACCGCAGAAGCGTAGGGTATAATAGACATGCAATCCCTTTCCAAATCAGTCTTGGGAGACATCTCTTTGGAGAGGGTGATCCCGTGACAAGCTGGTAGATTACCGCGCTTGGAATCTTCCATACTGAATCTTTTCAGTATGGTGTCGATGTACCTGGACTGCGAAAGTCCTAATATCCTCTTGGATCTATCACGATGGATCCGGATCCCCAGAATGTAGGAGGCATCACCCAGGTCTTTCATAGAGAACCTGTCTGACAAGAACCCTTTGACAGATTGTAGCATAGGAATGTCATTTCCTATCAAGAGAATGTCATCCACGTATAAAACGAGGAATATGACAGTTCTTGATAAAAATCTACTATAGATACATGGTTCATCTGGATTTTTGATAAAGCCAAATTCTTTGACCGTCTCATCAAAATAGATGTTCCAACACCGCGATGCCTGCTTTAGTCCATAAATGGACTTAAGCAACTTGCACACCTTTCCGCTGCTCCCACTCTGAATGAAACCCTCTGGTTGGTCCATATAGACACACTCCTCTAAATTTCCATTTAGAAAAGCGGTCTTTACGTCAATCTGCCAAATCTCATAATCGTGGAAGGCAGCAATGGTAAGAAGGATCCGAATGGATTTCAGCATAGCCACTGGAGAAAAGGTTTCGTCATAGTCCAAACCAGGTCTTTGAAGAAAACCCTTCGCAACAAGTCTAGCTTTATAGGTCTCAACCTGTCCATCTACACCAATCTTCCTCTTGAAGATCCACTTGCATCCTACGGGTTTTACCCCATCTGGAGCAACGTCCAAAGTCCATACTTTGTTGGTGTACATGGACTCCATTTTGGTCCGCATTGCATCCAGCCATTTTACCGAGTCAACGCTCTGAATGGCTTGCTGGAAGCTAGTCGGCTCATCATTATCAATGATGCAATCCTCTCTATTCCCGTCTATGAGAAAACCGTAGTATCTCTCGGGCGGATGAGACTGCCTACTACTCCTGCGGAGCGGCGTAGGAATGTCCTGTTCTTTCGAACCCTCTGATTCTACTAAGCTTTCAGTAATAGCTTGTGGTTTTGGAACTTCTTCCAGTTCTATTGTGCTCCTACTTATCTGATTTTCCAAAAAAATCAGTTTCCAAGAAGTGGGCATGACGAGAAACAAAAACCTTTTGTTCCTCTTCGCAATAGAAGAAATATCCCTTGGAGTTCTTTGGATATCCCACAAACTTGCACTATACTAAACGTGCCTCGAGCTTGTCCGCATGCTGCTTTTTGACAAAAGCTGGACATCCCCATGTCTTAATGTGCTTAAGATAGGGTTTCTTCCCACACCACATCTGATATGGTGTAGAAGGCACAGTCTTAGTCGGAACTCGGTTCAAAAGGTATGCAGCTGATTCTAGCGCATATCCCCAGAATGATCACGGCAACTCAGCGTTACTCATCATGGAACGTACCATATCCAATAGGGTTCGGTTTCGTCTCTCCGATACACCGTTATGTTGCGGAGTGTATGGAGGAGTAAGCTGAGAGAGGATTCCATTCTCTTTTAAGTAATCTAGGAACTCGATACTTAAGTATTCACCACCTCGTTCAGATCTCAGTGTCTTGATACTTTTGCCTGTTTGTTTTTCTAGTTCATTCTTGTATTCCTGGAACTTTCCAAAGGCTTCGGATTTATGTTTTATTAAGAAGACATATCCGTACCTTGAAAAGTCATCCGTAAAAGTAATGAAGTAAGAATAACCACTTCGCGCATGTGTAGACATTGGACCGCACACATCGCTGTGTACGAGTCCCAAGAGCTCGCTCGCTCTTACTCCGTATCCAGTGAACGGAGTCTTTGTCAACTTTCCTTTGAGAGAGGATTGACAAGTTGCATATGATTGATATTCGAACGGATCTAAATATCCTTCTGTATTTAACTTCTTCAACCTTCTCTCATTGATGTGATCCAGTCTACAATGCCATAAGAAAGCATGATTGATTTTTGGAGACATTCTTTTGTGTGTATTCTAGACATTGAAAATCTGTGGTTGGTTTAATACGTATATACCATTGTTTAATATACTTAACCCAATCAAAACCTGATTAAGGTGAATGTTTACAACATTGCTTACAAATGCAAATTCATAACTTTCTTTAGATAATAAAGATACAGATATGATATTACAGGTTGCATTGGGTACAAAATAACAATCACGCAAAACCAAAACATCCCCATATGACAATTCCAGGTGATAGTCCCCCACGGACTCAGCATCTATGCCAGCTTCGTTTGCAACGCTGAGGGTCATATCACCTGCCTTCAAAACCCTACGCCTTCTAAGTGCCTGCAAAGAATTACAGATATGAGATCCTGATCCGGTATCCAATGCCCAGGAAGTAGAGTTTATTGAAAGACAATTTTCAATAACATACACACCTGAAGCCGAACCCGCAACTTGCTTCGGATCCTGGTTTCTGGCCTTCCAAGCCCTGCAATCCTTTTTCTAGTGTCCACTCTTGTGATAGTAAAAGCATTCTTCCTTTCCTACAAGCTTTCCCGCTACCTTTGTTGCCTTTGGATTTCCCTTCGTATCCACTTTACTAACACCGCCCCTTGGTTTGGCGGGGGCTTTCTTCTTTTTTCCCTTGGCTTTTGCCTTGGACTTAGAAGAGGAAAATCCTCCTACAAACAAAGTGGATGTTTCCCTACCTTTCTGTAGGGTGCCCTCTGCACTCCTCAGCATGTTGAGGAGCTCCGGAAGTTCAACTTCTTTTCCTTGTAAGTTGAAGTTCAGGATAAACTGGGCGTAAGTGGAAGGAAGGGACTGGAGAATCAAGTCCGTATAGAGCTCGTTCTCTAACGTGGTCCCAAGGTCCGCGAGCTCTTCAATGAAGCCAATCATCTTAAGTACGTGTTCCGCTACAGATGATCCGACGGCCAATCTCGCCGAAAACAACTTTTTCGAGACTTCGTATCTGGCGATACGGGATTGCTCCCCATAAAGATCCTTTGTATGAAGAAATATGGATTCTAGGTCCATATTCTCACGCCTCCTCTGATGTTCATTATCAATAGAGGCAAGCACGAGGAACTTGGCCTTCGCGCAGTCGATCTCCCATGTCTTACGGATTTCTATATCCGCGACGCTGGAGGTGGGACCTGGGACAGGGGGAGCTTTGGTGGTAAGGAGTACCCCAACTTGTCATACGTGATTGCCATTTTGACATTCCTGAGCCAATCTTTGTAGTTTGGCCCTGTCAGTATATTTTTATCTAATAGTAACTTAAGTCCGGTCATGTTGATTGGTCGCTGCAATTAGGAGAAAGAGAAGAAACACTTTAGCATGATGCTCTTGCAAGTTTAGAGTGGTTTTTAGTTTTTCTAAACAAGATGGCTCCCACTGTCTCTCGAATCCCTCCTTAAATCATAAAGGAAGAATTAGTTGGGATCAATCTCACCGTACAATACTTGCTTAACCGTTCAGCCAGGCCAGTGCCGGTACTTCGAGGGAGGTTTTCCAACGCTTTCGCGAAGTTTCTTAATTTAAGAACCCCTTTTCCCTGGGGGCGTAGCCCCGCTAACACCTTTCTAGACACCTACTAGGTTTATAGCAATGATCGTTGAGTGAGAAATTTCCCGAGGAGTAGCATATACTCACAGTAGGATCGGGATCCAAATATCATCGCGTGACAAAACTGAATGACTCCTACAAGAATCATCACACTCCAAATGGTATGCAGCGCTAGCAAGTTTCAGTTTCTTTTGAAACTCCCGATGTGGATTTTTGCCCCATACTCTTATGATCTTGACTTTGGCCAACAAATCATAAGTCACATGTCAAGTTCTACCCGTCATTCTCCAGGTTAATTTGAACCCACCCGTACCTACCCTTGACTTTGGCCAACAAGGCAATACGACTGTCCCAAACCAACGCATCTATCTATGCTGCATATGAATACCCAATAGCTACCAAACACTGTGCCTTGACTTTGGCCAACAAACACAGCTTGAATACTATTGACTATCCATATGAAATGACGGAGGGCTATGAATGGTTTTGGCGAAACCGTGAACGTAATGAAGTTGATATAATCGATGGAACGAGATAGCTTTTAAAAGGAGTGGTTCAAGCTCCGCATTTAAAAGTTGGTTTTTGAAAAGAACCGAGTGGTTTTAAAAGTGTTCCAACGACTTTGCTTGGTTTATTTTCTTGTATTAATTTTAATGCGTCCCATCATTTAATCCTACCATTGCAGAAAACAACGAAAATATAACGTACGCTTATGCCATCCGCATTCGCCACGGGGCACCGTCATCACCCGTTAGGTTACTTAACTAACGACAGAGCGGGGGCTGGATTAGCGCGGATGCAAAACATTGGATATACTAGGAATTCGCATTCCGTTCGAGCCTGTAACGAAAAGAGGATTACACGGTCGCGATGAATAGCCAATACCCCACCCTAGACCCCTACGGGTGCGGCAAACTACCCGTCAAGGACCCGAAGTGAAGCAACCTCCCTCAACAACGTAAGTAGGCCACTCGGCACTTCAAGATACCCGGTAGTTTATGCACCCCACCTTGGGTCTATCCTAGGAGCAAAAACAGTAAAAAGAAATTATACAATGGCGGCTACAACCTCATCCCGGATGTGCAGCCATACAAATAATATTACATCAAATTACATATTACAAGAATTGAAAGATAAAGAAAACTCTCATCTTACAACCCCCCAGCTATTCATCTGCGACAATCCAACGAATTCATATACACATATCATCAACATTACAGATCACAGATATGTATAATCTCCACTAATCGACGTATAGCGATTAGCAGACGTTCAATACATATATAACATCACAGATATAACCCATTAGTCAAAGTCTACAGAAATCCGATCAAAATACGGATTTGTAACCACCCCAAAAACAAATTTGTTCTCTGGAAATTCTGAGCAGAAACAAACCATCCTAAAAATCACAAAACACCAATATAAGAACACTGCAGGAGAAACGACCCACGACCGAGTCAACTCGGCCGCGGATCCGCGGCAAGAGCATGCTCTTGCCGTGGTTCCGCGGTGAGTTGGTCGAGTCACTGGATTGTTTTTCTTGGGTGTTCTTTAAAAACCCTGAGCCGATTTTTAGTACATGATTTATTATTTTTTGAGCAGAAATAAAAATCGGGAGAAAGTTGATTATTTTAACGTGTTTTGCGGTTTTTTCGTCCGATCGAAATTCTAGATACTTTGCAAACATGCTAGGGTGTGTTTAGCTAGGCTCTGATACCACCGCAAGTCCACGTTACCTCTCCCGGTTCTTTCGGCGTTGCGGAAACGGTGAAAAACGATTTTTAGGGTTATGGTAACATAGACTATAAAACCCAGATCTTTGCAAAACTACACACTAGCAACTAACAAGAGCTTTACCTACTCGGTTAGGGGGTTATACCTTAACTTGAACTCCTTCTCTTCAACTCCTTGTGGTGGTCGGATGGTTCTCGCCTCGTCGCCTTCTCTTGCCGAAGATGGATCCACCCGAGCGCCTCTACCTTGAGCTCCTTCCTCGAACTTGAGGGAACTAAAGTATTAGGCTTGCTAGGCCTTCAACCTTAGGATGAGTAGAGAGTGGCTTTGGTGTTTTATCTCAAAGGAAATGGTTCTCAACTCATGAGAAGGATTTTCCTTGAGCTAGAGGAAGAGGAAGAGCAAAGGATGAGAGAGAATGAGAATGAGAGAATGAATGAGTTTTTGCAGCCATAGAAAAATATATGGGAATTAAAAAATTAACAATATTAATCAAAAAGGAAAAAGGTAATGGTATGTTGAAAAGACAATTATCATTTTACATTAAATAAGTTTTGCAAAGATCAAAGAGCATCTTTACTTGAAATGATGATGGTCAACTTTTCAACCTTGGTCAACAAGTCAACCTTGGTCAACAAGTCAACAACCCTAACCATAACTCAATTTCCTTTAATTAATATTATTAATTGATATTTCACATATTCATTAGGGTTTGGAAAAAGACAACTGTCAACTGTGCATACACACCCGTTCAAAAACCCTAATGAAAATCCTCTTCCTCTGCCTCAGTCAACTGTGCATGCACACCTTCATTCATGTTCCGAGGAACACGAATACTATGAGATAAAACTAACCCCAAAACATATACTAGGATCTGGCTCAAACCAGAGCCCGCTAGTAATGACTGTCCGGACACCAAACGTGCACAAGTGCGCGGATGTGAACGAACCCTGTCGCAAAACCATGCGACCTCTACTCTGTTTTGCCCAAAGGCGAATAACCCTCTGTGTGGGACTCTAAAGACTTGACATTACGCTGGCAGTGGGTTTAACCACAGACCGCAAGCGGCACTAGCTGTACGTAACAGTCCCTAGGTAGATGCCGATAAGAAGACTGATGAGGTGAACCCATCCGAACTTCTACTGAGCCTGTATGTGACAATCTCCGTACATTCCGGTCTGTTCGCCTGAGAATATTGCATGGCGGGCCTAGGAGTGTGGTAAACGTCAGTCCCCTAATAGCGGTACAAGTCGTGTCGGAGTGTAGCCCAGAACACCCTGAGATAACACTGGAAACCTACCAGTGTATCTCGCTTTCCCTGGCCAGAGACGACTATGTGTAATGGATCTCCTAGACACAGCGTGATATCAACTTCCAATACCGGGAGAGACGAATCCTATCTGACCGTCACTGCCTCTAAGTGCTTCGGGACTGCACCCAACTACTACCTGTTTGCACGACTCCTTTGTGCCGTGGTAGGGTAGTAATCAAAGTACAGTGGGAACACACTCGACACGAAGTGACATCGTCAAGTCAGCGGACTAAGCTGTACTCATGTCATCAGGGAACCGATAACTGACAATAGGTATAATACCAACCAACAGTTCCCGACGAGTCCTGTCCAGTGTACTTGTAACCTAACGAGCACCCGCATACTATCTCAAGTACGACGTATTGACGACTGTGGGACAGACTGTCTCCCCTGCTGGGATGAGAAGCGCATACGCTAGTCTACTCCGGAGTATCGATGCCCTGTCTCGATAATCCCATGACTACGGGCCTGTTTATAAGGATGTGCTTGTAGATTACCTAGCCCCCACGAGTGTGACTGCCATCACAACGCTGGTAATCAAGCAAAGATCCTAAGGGCTCCACTAATGCGTATAGGTGATATACAAAAAGAAACACATGTACACATTAAAGCAGAGACAAACCAAGTAGTATACTACCATTTCGAGCAAGATTTTCTATACAACTGTGAATATCCCAAGCTTCCATCAAGTAATATACATACTAGTATGATACAGTAATGGCCTCTAGGGCATATACACTAACAACCATTTGTCAATGTCATTTCATGTCTAAAGACGATGGTGAAGCTTGGCAATTCCTGGAAGATCTCGCCGAACAAACCTTATAGTGGGAAAGCGTTAAACAAACTTCATCTACGGCACGTATTCATCAGCTTGATCATTCCATCGCAGTGAAAGCCGAAATAGCCATGAAGCAAAAGAAACTCGAAGCTACGGAAAAAAAATTCTGATCAGCCTCCCTAAACCAAGTTACGCTCCCAAAACCAAGTTACGCTCCCAAAACCCGTGTATGGTTGCTGTTATGACCTATCACACTTAACGGAAAAATGTCCTTTGAATTCTCCATTTCATGGTCAAGAACAAACTAATGTTGCTTTTCAACAACGACCTAGAAACGATCCTTATTCATCTACATACAATCAGGGATGGGGGAATCATCCTAATTTTTCTTGGAACCAAAACCAAACTCAAAATAAAAACCGGTTCCCAAGCAACTATCAAAGGCCTCCTCCACAGCAACAGCAGCCACCACAACAAAATCAGCACCCTTTCAATCACAATCTTTTCAAAACCCGGCCAACAAATTTGATCCTTATAATAGTATTTCAACGGCCCATACCGATAAAACCTTTGCGCACGAACGTAACTTAGAAAATTTCATTAAACAATCCATGCAAAAGACGGCTAATTTAACGTCTTCTATCCAACCATTAGTGCAACACACCGCTTCCCACAGTGAAAGCATAAAATCGATAGAAGCACAACTTGCACAGTTAAATGCCGCGATGAGCGAGAGAGAGAAAGAGAGACATCCATCTCAACCTCTACCAAATCTCGACCACTCACAAAGTACGAATATCATCCTTAAAAATTGTAATGTAAGTGTCATAATCATGTTGAGATTTGGATGAGTGTTGAACAACTATGTTGGTAAACAAGTTGTTGAGGATGAATCAGATGAAACCCCGACTACTACTTCTAATCCTACGTCGTCTAGTCCACCATCTTCTTTAGAGCCTATTCTCCGTTTCCCACTAGGCTCGAACCCTCATCCCACTTTCTTGAAAGAATTACCATCTACAACCATCTCAAATCCAATTTTGGGATCCATTCCATTCCCACAAACTTCTCCTCAAAAGTTGGACCCAACCCTTATTGATAAAGCTCTTTTTCCACATATGTTGAAGGCCAACAAACCAAGTCCCCAAATGGAGAAGACTGTGGACATTTTAAAGCAAGTTAACACAAATATCTCTCTCTTAGATACTATCAAACAAGTTCCGTCCTATGCGAAAATTTGAATGGACTTGTGCACCAGGAAGAGGAAAACTCAAGTACCTAAAAAGGTTTTCTTAGCGAGTAATATAAGAAATTCTCTTACCCAATTGGTGCCCACGAAACGTAAGGACCCCAGTTTTCCCACAATATCTATAACTATTAGGGGTAAAAATATAAATCGTTCTCTACTCGATTTAGGTGATAGTGTTAACTTGCTTCAATATTCTGTATATGAGCAATTAGGGATAGGAGAGTTGAAGCCTATGCATTTCACTCTCCAGATGGCCGATCGATCTATCACCCAACCTCGGGGTGAGATAGAGGAAATGTTAATTATAGTCGGGGAATTTATATTCCCTGTGGAATTTATAGTTATAGATACACAGCCTGTAGTGAACCCACAGAACCAAATTCTGGAGATTCTAGGTCAACATTTCCTAGCAACTTCAAACGCGATAATCAATTGTCGTAATGGTTCAATAAAACTGTCCTTTAGAAAGATGACAATTGAGCTTAACATTTACAAGCTAGGAAGTCAATTGTGAGAACCCTATGGTCATGTTTGTTCTGTCGAAAAGATAGCTTCCGATAGTTGCGAATTTGAGGAGCTTCATGATTCTGATCTCGACGCCACTAGTGCGTTAGGGTTTGATCCTACTATTAATTATACACGTGAAGTCCCTGCTGTCGACAAGTCTACACCTAAGTCCGAACCCTTTGACTTGTCAAATGATTTAGTCGAGCTAGCCGAGTTTCATAACTCCTTTTCTGATGAGATTATCATTCGGAATCATGATGAAAGTTTTGAAAGATATTTTTACTGAAGAACTCGCATTCCTAGAAAACCTGGGAGCTGTGATGAATCAACCACCCAAAGAATTCGAACCGCCACCCCTTCTTCTTATCAAGAACAAGAATGTGAGTAGTGCACTATCACTGTTTCATCTCTACCAGCTGAGACGTAAACTCGATCGATTCTGCCTCCTATCTCCCCATTTCTGCACATCTATGATCTTCCACCAACCATGGTGTTACATTGATAAAATATTTGAATGGTTGGTGTTGACTTTTGGTCTCTATAGAGCTTTGCAGAGACCAATAACTTTATCCCCCCTCATAATTTTAAATGCATAATACTATTTTACTCAAGTTTCCTGGGGGGGGAGAAAAATATTTTGGCTCTTGAAAGAAAACAAATTTTAAAAAAATTGTGAGCCAAAAATTAGTTTGGGGGAGGTTTTCATTGTCATTATTTCTTGTCCCCTTCATTAACTTTTCCTCCCAAGTCTACAGGTTTTAAGTTTAACGGATGACATCAGTGAGGACGCTGCTGCAAATAGATTTTGGGGAGGTTTGTGCTTATTCACAAATCATTTTTTTTTGCATTATACTCAATAAAAGCATAAAAGAAATTTTGATAATGAAAGTTAGAAAGTGAAAAATACATATGACAGGAAGGAAAAGTTTAAGAAAAGAAAGAAAATTAGATATTTTATAACGAAACTCATAATAAATAGTCATGAGCTGTTTTCCCAACGGTTAGTAAGATGAAGGGAATCACTAATCTGAGGATAGAAATAAGTCTGAAAAATATTCTCTATTCTTGAGTCCAGGCATCTGAACGTTGATACCCTACTATATGCACTTGCATACATCTTGAAACTTGGGATAGAAGAGAATACTTTGAAATACTCTTGTCTAAAAGCCTTAGTATGAAGGAAAATAAATATACAAACAAAAATATAAATGAAAAAATGGTGAAGGAAAATGAACACTGGTTTTGTAATTACTTAAGGCAACATAAAAAAATATAGCGATGGTGTTTTATCACCTGGTGCCTTAGACCAATTTGTTTGGGAGCCACTGCTAAGCCTTAGGTGTTGCAAGACGAGAATATTGCTAATTAGGCCTAAAAGAGTGAGCATATTTGGTAATCGGTTAGTTAGTACCTCAAGAAGTATTAACGATCGCATGAAGAATGTGTGAGCAATTCCATTTGAAATATTCACTGACTAAAAAGTACTAATGAAGATGGACAAGAATATGATAGCTTGAATTGAATTCTTTTAGTGTAAGAATGTCTTTTACACACACATAGGGATATATGATCGATATTTGGAAGAAAGGTAAGGAGGAAGACTACAGGCGGTGTTTTATTGAGGGATGATGTGATTTTTGACATTCTTTTCATGACTATTAAGATAGGGCTCATGGCCACTAAAAAGCCAATGCAGTTTGAAACTCTTATTTTCAAGTTCTTTCTTTTATATTTTCTTTATCTTTGTATGTAACTTTCATCGTCTTTCTTTTATTATGAGATTTTGTGGGTGCAGTCCATTGAAAACTTTCAGGAGACAACACTCCTCCTACTAGGGAAACCTAGAGGTTTAATGTCTTGTTGCACGTGCTCAGTGCAATCGTGTTGCCTATGAAAGTGTGCTAGGATTTTCTTTTTCTTCATCTTAATAACTAGTTTGCATAGGACGATCAAAATCAAGTTTGGGGGTATTTGATTAGTCTGAAATATTGAAGGGTTCCTTAGCACCCTCACTGTGTTTTCTGAGGCATCAAGCATGAAATTTTAAAAAACCTAGAGTGGTAAGCAACCTATAACTAAGGATCTAACTAGAGGATTAGGGTTTAACTAACTTGTAAACTACTTTACAATAAGTGAATTTGGAATACAAGCTTTGTAGACCGGTCCTTCACTTCTAATGCTCTGTGTAGTAGTCCATTTTACTCTAAGTAGTAGTGTCTCGGACTCTCCATTGGCTCCACTAGGTGAAAGGAACGACCTTGCTCAAGGATCTTCGAGGCCGAAGATGATCTACGTCGAAGAATCTCTAACTCAAGCTACCTCTTTACTAATTAAGAATTAATGAAGCAAACAAGCTATACTAAATGGCTAGTTTAGTGTAGATTTATAAAGTAGGAATTTTGCACACTTTAGAATTATTTCTCTCTCTCTCTCTTTTTCTTCTCACTCAAAGCTAGAGAGCAATTTTGAGGAGATGAAGAAAATGATCAAGTGATCAACTCTTGAACCATGGGTGAGAAAATATCATATATAACTCATGTAGAGACTAAACCATGACTAAAAATAGTGGTTAGGTTAATAAATATCTAGAGTAAAATAAAATTAGTGGACTAAGTTAATGGTTTCTACAAGCTTCTATAAGCTTCAAGCCATGACTAATTATCACCTAATTTTTATTTTCTCTTAATAATTAAAACCGCACATTATCTTAAGTATGGTATGAGTCTCATACACCCATGTATAATGTATTATCAAGCATGACAGAAATAAATAGTTTAACATATATCATATATATATATATATATATTAAATGTATAATGAGAAAAGAAATTCTTAAGTGACCTAATATTAGTTAATGTATATTAATATATCAAATATATATAATTACATATTAAATTATTAAATCAACACTTGATTTAATAACTCGGCTGTATCGCATACAACCGAATAATATCATTTATATGTATATCACATATACATACAACAAATCATAGAATCAGAACTTGATTCAAAAATCCGGTTATATCACATATAACCTGTATCGTGAAATTGGAATACGGTATCACATACACGTATTAATCTCGGTCCCGCACATATCACATATGTGCCCTACATCGTTTCGCATGAGTTAGAAAATCTCTGTGTAGGACTCTAATGACTCGTAAATACGCCGGCAGTAGGCGATGATCATATTAGTCACCCATAAGCCGTCAGCGGTACTAGCTGGACGTAACGGCTACCCGGGTATTGAGCAATCAGAATATCAACTAGCAAGGTTGTCCATACTCATGTGAATCCAATAAGTAACACTACCGTACAGTCCGGTCTCTTCGTCTAATATGTCGCATATCAAGTCTAGGGGTGGTAAACGTCAGACCCCAGTAACTTGATAAGTCATGCCGATATGAGGCTCATAACGGGTTGAGAAACTACTAATAACACTTATCAGTAAATCTTTGTATCGGCCCTGGCCAGGGACTTCCTGTTATGGCCAATCGAGCACAGCGCAATATCAACCCCTAATACCGGGAGAGACGAATCCCCTCCTATTGCTCATTGCCTCCATGTGACTCGGGACTGTACCCAAAAACCACCGTTTTGCACGCTCTCTTGAACGCGGTAAGGTAGAAATCAAAGCACAGTGGGAATCACACAAGACTCTATGACGATCTCGGGTCTACAGATTAACCTATACCAGTGTCACCAGAGAACTGCTATCCGACATCAGGTATAATACCATCTAGGAGTTCTCGGTGAGTCATGTTCAGTGTACCCAGTCTCTACTGTGCAGCCGTATACTATCTTTGATGTCAAACACCAATGAATATGGGATCATCCATCGCCTATCAAATGGTTCAAGAAGCGTATACGCTAGTCTACTCTGGAATATCGATGACCTGTCTCGATACACCCTCGACTAAGAACAATTAAAGGATGTACTTGTGGACTATCCTGGCCCCACTAGTATGATCTGCATCATAATCCTGGTACTCAAGTACATCCTAAGGGCTTTATCAACATGTGAGAGCAAGACAGTATCACAATACAAGTCTACATGTTAAGGTAAAGAGCAACCGGATAGCATACTATCATGTCGAGCAAGAAAGTCATCTCTATATATGTCCAAGAATCCACTATAATATACAATCATGTATAATAATGGTCTCTAGGGAATACATACAAGTAACAATCTCCTACTTGCACTAAGGACAGTTGTTGTAGTATCTCATACCCTACATCCTGAAGAGTCTCTCAAATTGTATCTGGGGTATGGCCTTCATAAGTGGATCCGCCGTGTTATTCTTCGTGTCAACTCTCCCGACCTCGATCTCCCGGCTATCAATTATCTCCCGGATCAAGTGATACAACCTCAGAATATGCCTGGATTGCTGATGGGACCTGGGTTCCTTAGCCAAAACCACCGCTCCATTGTTATAACAATACAAAGGTATTGGATGCTCAATGGACGGAACCACACCAAGTTTGGTTATGAACTTCTTCATCCAAACAGTCTCTTTGGCGACATCGTTGACAGCGATGTATTCAGCCTCCATTGTCGAGCCTGCCACGGTTTCTTGCTTGGAACTCTTCCAATAAAGTGCTCCTCCATTGAGGGTGAATAAAAAACCGGAGACCGACTTAGAGTCGTCCTTATCACTCTGGAAGCTCGAATCGGTAAAGGACTCCATTTGGAGTTCACCGTTACCATACACCAAGAACATTTCTTTAGTCCTTCTCAAGTACTTAAGAATGTTTTTCACAGCTGTCCGGTGATTCTCTCCAGGATCTTCTTGATACCTACTCACTACACCTAGTGAGTATACTACATCAGGTCTAATACAATACATCGCATACATGATAGAGCCAACCGCCGAAGCATAGGGCATCCCTTGCATGCGATCCCTCTCCGAATCAGTCTTGGGAGACATCTCTTTGGAGAGAGTGATTCCTGAAATCGTGGGTAAATTCCCACGCTTGGAATCATCCATACTAAACCTCTTTAGTATGGTGTCAATGTACCTGGATTGGGACAATCCCAACATCCGTTTAGATCTATCTCTAAAGATCTTAATCCCTAAGATGTAGAAGTCATCACCCAGATCTTTCATTGAGAATCTTTGTGATAAGAAGAGCTTGACCGAGTGCAGCATAGGAACATTATTTTCTATTAAGTGTATGTCATCCACGTACAATACGAGAAAAACGACCTTACTTTCTGCCACCTTCTTGTATACGCAAGGTTCATCTACGTTTTTGATGAAGTCAAACTCTTTGACTGCCACAACAAAACAGATGTTCCAACTCCGCGATGCCTGCTTTAACACATAGATTAATTTAAGCAGCTTGCACACCTTTTCGCTGCTCCCACTGTCCACGAAGCCCTCTGGCTGTGTCATGTACACACTCACTTCTAATTCACCATTTAGAAAAGTGGTCTTGATGTCCATCTGCCAGATTTCAAAGTCATGGTATGCAGTGATGGCAAGTAGGATCAGGATGGACTTAAGCATAGCCACAGGAGAAAAGGTTTCATCATAATCCACCCCTGGTCGTTGACGAAAATCTTTTGCTACAAGTCTAGCTTTGAAAGTCTCAACTCTTCCATCTACACCATGTTTTTTCTTGACGATCCACTTGCTCCCGATGTGTTTTACCCTTTCAGGAGTATCTTCCAAAGTCCATACTTTGTTGGTGTACATGGATTCCATCTCAGATCGCATAGCATCCAGCCATTTCATAGAATCCCCACCGCTGATGGCCTGCTCGAAGCTAGGTTGTTCATCATCTTCCATGATGCAATCCTCGCTCCCACCATCAATGAGAAAACCATAGTATCTCTCAGGTGGATTAGTAACCCTACTAGATCGGCGGAGAGGCTGAGCTTCGTCGGGAACAATTGAATATTTTGGTTCCACCAAATCATCTGTTGTGGTTTTTGTAGCTGGAACTTCTTCCAGTTCCATCTCTTTTCCACTAATTTCATTTTCAAGAAATTCCTTTCCTAAAAAGGTGGCATGTCGAGAAAGAAACACCTTTTGTTCCTCGGTGTGGTAGAAGATATACCCTCGCGAATGTTTGGGATATCAAATAAACTTACACAGAAATGACCTTACCTCGAGCTTTTCTGGATTTTTTGTTTTCACATATGCCGGACAACCCCACATCTTAACATAATTAAAACACGGTCTTTTTCCTTTCTATATCTCATATGGAGTGGTTGGCACAGATTTGGTGGGAACCATATTCAATAGGTCAGTAGCTATCTCCAGTGTATAACCCCAAAAGGAAATAGGCAACTCAGCGGTACTCATCATAGAGCGCACCATATCTAATAGGGTGAGATTCCTCCACTCCGATACACCGTTGTGCTGTGGTGTATACGAAGGAGTAAGCTGAGAGAGAATCCCATTCTATTTTAGACAGTCACGGAATTACGTGCTCAAGTATTTTTCCTTCCCGATCAGATCGCAAAATTTTAGTACTTTTACCCGTCTGGTTCTCAACTTCATGCTTATATTCTTTGAATTTCTTAAAAGCTTCAGACTTGTGTTTCAACAGGAACACATGTCTATATCTTAAGAGATCGTCAGTGAATATAATGAAGTACGAGGAACCATTCCTGGCATGTGCAGATGTTCATACCAGAATATTACATTTTAATACCGCTCATTCATTATCTATTTTTTGTATATATCGGTACTATTAACCAGTGTCTGCTCAGTATTACAGATTACAGGTATCCGTGACAAAATACTGGAAATACACTTAAAATCATGAATATATCATTTATAAGCCGACACTGCAACCAGAACCGCAAACCGACCGATACTTCATGAATTTCTTTTTGCAACATGCATGTGTACACACTTTTTAGCTAAATGGTCTAAAACAAACAAGTGTGTACACTAGTTTGTTGATTCATGAACCTAGTGAAGAGGGCTGCCCATGGCATGATGACTTGGTGCAAGTGGCATGAGTGTGATGTGCATTTAACGCAAAAAGAGTTGATATGGTATGAAGCTACAAGTTCCCTCCAAAATATCTGAGTGCATCCAAGGCCTTTACAGACAAATCAAACAACACCAGAATGATATTGGATAGAATACAAGTCAACACACCAAGTTCGAGACTGAGACCTCGGAATTGGGCCGGCTACTTTCCCCTCCCATCCGAGCTAGCCGACCCCCCTGCCTCTATTGGGCCCCATTCTTCTGTGGTCCCTCCCTAGATGCCACATCAACTCATTTTTATTGTTTGTTTAATTTTCTTTGAAGCCTATAAATACATACCAGAGGGAAAGAGGAGGAGGACATACTTTTTGTTTAGTTTTGTATTAAAACTCTTGTAATTTGTAAGCTTGCTTTTTTTTGTAATTCTTGAGCTCTTGCCCATTTGTCTTGACCTTGCAACTTCTTTATTGTACTTGCAAGCTTAAGACTTAAGTTCTTGACTTCAAGATTAGTGTATCTTGTTATAATTCAAAAAAATCCTCATTTCATTTCATATATCTTGTTCTATTTTACATACTTGAACTTGTGAAATTCTTTCTTTACTTTGATCTTGCAACCTCTTAAGTGAGCTTGCAACCTTAAAGTTTGGTATTTGGATTTCACATTGCACCGGGCGTAAGAAAACTTGGAGAGGTTCGCACTTGGATTCATTGGTTCTCTCTTCATCTTTCTTTTCTCGTATTTTTCATTATGTTCCTTACTCATTTATGTTTTCTTTATTTTTACTTTGTAAATGTATGTGAGTAGTTGCTTTACTTGTTAAGGGTGGAAGATGGTTAGATTGTATTTGAAGATGTTATTTGCTAAAACCTTAAAAACTTTAAACTTTGCAATTGAAACTCCGTGCAAATCACTCGCAATTCCGCTCCGCTAGGCATTCTATCCTACCACGATAGCGATGATTCCTAATTGTGACCGGATTGCTAGTGGCTTGCCGGAGGCTAGAATCAAGAGATAACAATGGAAGGACAAGGGACAAGAAAGACGGATTTAGCGAAAAGCCGCAAATACCGTATTTCAAGTTCCCTAATCCGCGTTGTTGCCTATCGCTTTAGTGTCAATACCAAACTTGGGTCTATAAGGATTCGACAAACATCACCTTCATACAAGCTAACCTATTACTACCCTTAACAAGTCCTTTTATTATACATATCCTTGTTGCGACATTTAGTTTAACCAACAAATCAAAACACATTGTTAACTCGTTAAAACAAGCCTAGAAATCTACCAACTCCCTACGGACGACCCGTACTCATTGCGGCTCGCTACACCTGACACCGTTCTGATTGCGGTAATTTCGAACTCTTTCTAAATACGACACAGTAAAAACGTAACAGTCAAAGGGCGCCGTTGTCGAGAAGACGGTAACGCTTTTATAGTTGTAGTCTCGGGTTAATTTGTGCATATTTTGTATAAAAATTAACTTTCTAACACATTCAAACGGATACAACCATTCTTTTTAAGACCAACACAAACACAATAACATTTTTTTCCTTCTCTGGATTTGTATTTTGCTAAGACTCTAAGTTTTAAAGAAATAAATCAAGTTATAAAAGTGGAATGACATTACTTCACTGAGGCAACATAAAAAATTTGAGCTCATTCCCTTACACAAAAACCGGCGACATCCCATTGATTTCCGAGCTCGCCGGCCGTGTGGTGATTTTCACTTTTGGTTTTTTGTATTGACTTCAGTGTTCTAATAGAATTCTATTTTTATTGTTTAATTTTCTTAATTATTTGTGTTCAGAATTTTGGCTATCCATATCGCTTTTTGGCTCAAATATCCATATTTTTCCGACATATGCAGATTTGACGGATTGTGGGCAGCGATCGTGCGGAACAAGGGGCGTTTTAAAGTACAAGGGGAGTGAACACTTAGTGCCAAAGATCCGGGTAGTTGGACCAACGCATGTGAACCATTCAACTACTCAGAGGCAATATCGACACGAGTTTCTTCAACTCGATACTTTTTGGTACGTATTTTTCTGGACTTCCCCTTCTCAAACCCGATGCTCCAATATTCTTGTCTTTGCAGGATTCTTAGCAACATCGCCGCAAAATACCAAAGAAAAGACTAACCATATTTGTTTCAGCGGCACATTTAAAAGTAAAAAACAATAATTGAATGTTTGAAAACAAAACTTTGTTGATTTGCGCATTGCATCATTTAATACGGACTTAAGGGGCTCTAACACAAATCCAGATTGGGTGGGGATTTCATCACCCTTCCCAAGACTCCGGAAATCACTAATTGCATAAGTGTCACCTCAAGCTTAATAAAAAATATCTAGACTCAGCCAACTAAGGACTTGTCGCGCTCAATAGGACAAAGGAAGATTGTGGGCATTCGGTCGTTTATCTAAACATGACTTTTGTGGTGCCTATGCTAGATAAGTGAGGAGGTAATTTTAAAAGGCTCGTCTCACAGTGATTCATGTGTGGAACCCTCCTTACCTCACTTGTGCTTACCTGGCCACAACTGGCTGTGAAGAGGCGATCTGAGGGTTATCTCACAATTTGTCACTTTGGAACAGTTAGGAGTAGGTCTAGTTTATATAGAGGACCTTAGTCTAGGTGTTGATTATGAATTTGTGACTATGCATTTGTGATTGTGTTTGTTGAACTGTCGTTTAATTTTCCCATTCTTTTGAAACAAACACAAAATCTCCATTTTTACCACCTTCACCCAGTTTTTCTCCACTTTTGTTTTCTTACCCTCACATTCTATGCTTCGACTGCACTAAACTGGTTTAGTGTATGTCCGCTTGGACTAAGGACCCCGGTGCCCGTTAATCCGCGTTTCGTTAGTCCCTACGGACTACGCGATCAACACCGCAGTCGAAACTCCTTCCATGCCTCTTTCACCCCTACCTTTGCCGGCCAACTCCGACGTTGACCGGGATTCTGTTCATACATCTTGACCTTCACCATCGCCAAATTCTTCTTCTGAGATGTCAGGATTTCCTCCTAACATCCCTTTACCTCCCCCGGGATTGATTCTACCTCACTTGTGTGCGAATAACCTGCAACCACCTCCTGTTGCAGCGCCACAACGAATCACGCTCCAGGATCGTTTCTATCCCACCCGCTCTGCATTTCCTACCTGTCTTTCACTTCCGCCGGCCAATGGGGATAATTTCGAAATTAAGCCCCACTTCATCAACATGTTGCCCAAATTTCACGAGCTGGAATCCGCAGATGCCTATATCTTCATCAACAAGTTCCAGAACATCTGTGCAATGATGAAGACAACCCAACTGTCCGACGATGCTATACGACCACGAGTCATTCAGTTCACTCTGTGTGACCTTGCTGAGAAGTGGCTGTATAGCACCGCATCGCATTCCATAACCAGTTGGGATGACTTTGTTAAAGCGTTTCTTAAAAAATTCTACCCAAATCACAAGACCGTGAGGATCCGAAACGAAATCAACCAATTTTCCCATCTTCCTACCGAACCTTTTTGGAAGTGCTTTGACCGATACAAAGACCTTTTTGTTCAGTGCCCTCATTACGGTATTGAGAGATGGCAACTTTGCCAAACCTTATATGAGGGCCTGAATCCAGCAACTAAGAAGTTGTTGGAAACCATTTTTCAGGGCCATTTCCTATCCAAATCCGACGAGGAAGCTTGGCAATTCATCGATGATCTTGCGGAGCAAACGCTTCAATGGGAGAGCACCAGACCGAGCACTGCTTCTTCTTCTTCTACTACTTCTTTCGGTCAGTCTAGGGCAGGCATTCATCAACTCGATATCTCAATTGCAATGAAGGTGGAAATGACTGCAGTCACGTAAAAACTGGAAGCGATTGAGAGCAAATTCTCTTCTCCGGCCCCCGCTCATCCCCCTCGTACCATCTGCGCTTGTTGTTCTGATCCATCCTATTTGACCGAATAGTGTCTTTACAACCCACCTTCTCAAGGACAGGTTCAGGTCAATGCTGCATTTCAGTAAAGACCAAGAAATGATCCGTACTCTTCCACATACAATCCCGGTTGGAGGAACCACCCTAATTTTTCCTGGAATCAGAACCAACATCCATTCCAAGGCCACAACAGCTTTAGAGGCCTCCTCCTCCTCAACAACAATATCAGCAGCCCTTCCAACCCCAACCTTTTCAAAATTCGACGAACAACTTTGCACCGAACAATTTTTTTCCTCAAAAAAACTTTGTTCCGTCAAACAACGATAAGGTTTTCTCGCTAGAACGAGGTCTGGAGGCGTTTGTAAAGCAATCGACTCAATCCACCGTCAACATCCAGTCTTCCATTTAGTCTTTGGTGCAACACACTGCAGCAAATGGGCAAAGCATCAAAACCATCGAAGCCCAGATTGCACAGCTGAATGCGGCTTTAAGCGATCGAGAGAATGAGGAGCTTCTATCTCAACCACTCCCAAATCCTGGTCACCCACATAATCTACATGTTCCTCTTGAACAACAGAACCATAATGTGAGTTTCGTGACTACGTTGAGATCTGGAAGGGTGCTGCACAACAACATTGGGACACGGATAGATGATGACACCCCGGGCGCTTCTTCTTCTTCTTCTGAGCCTATTCTCCATTCTTCAAAAGGCTACTCTTCTTCTTCTGCTCTGAACGGACCCACATCTCACTCTACGAAGACTCCATCTCTAGGATCCGTTCCATAATCTTCTACACAAGCATTGGACTCAACCAATTTCAGAAAACGTTCTGTTTCCAAACCGGTTGAGGTCCAATAAACAAAATCTACAAATGGAGAAGATTCTGGAGTTGTTTAAGCAGGTTAACATCAACATTTCCCTTTTAGTTGCAGCCCAACAAGTCCCTTCCTATGCAAAAATCATGAAGGACTTGTGCACTAAAAAGAGGAAATCTCAGGTACCCAAGAAAGTTTTCTGAGCTAGTGCTGTGAGTGATGCTCTTACCAAATTTTTACCTCAAAAATGGAAGGACCCTGGCTCTCCTACGATTTCAATAACCATTAGGGATAAGAACATCAACCACGCACTTTTGGATTTTGGTGTCAGTGTTAACCTGCTTTCGTACTCAGTATATGAACAACTAGGTGTAACAGAGCTGAAACCCATACATTGTACTCTCCAAATGGCCGACCGATCTATCACCCATCTTACGGGTGAGCTAGAGGATGTGTTAATAAAGGCAGGGGACTTCATATTCCCCGTTGACTTCATTGTCTTAGACACACAACCTGTAGCTAACCTCCGGAATCAAATTCCGGTGATACTCGGTCGTCCATTCCTTGCAACCTCAAATGCTGTGTTCAATTGTCGAAATGATTCGATGAACCTATCTTTTGGGAACATGACAATTGAACTCAACATTTTTAGGTTGGGGAATCAGCCCTCAGAATCTAATGCTCATATGACGTTTTCTCGATCCAGGAGATCACCCCGGAGGACTGTGAATTCGAGGAGTTTTTGTTCAATCACAGCAATCTTGATGCCACTAGTGCATTCTTTTTCGAACCTGCTGCTGCTTCTGCGCCCGACAATGACTATGGATGTTTCACTTTCTCGAACATTCTTGGCCAGTCACCACCCGAGTTTGAATCCTTTGAATTTCTGGATGAGTTAACTGAACCATACAACTCGGTCGCTTACACTAGTTTTGACCTCTGCTGGAATCCTTTGAGTTCGAGACATTTTCACCGATCATGCCTTCAATCATTCACCTCCAACGCTCGAACTCAAGCCGTTGCCATCTCACCTCAAGTACGCATACTTAGGTGAGAACGAGACCCTCCCTGTTATCATCTCGGCTTCTCTAGATCCAGAGCAAGAGAAAGCCCTTCTTACGGTCTTGCACAGCAATCGGCAAGATTTTGGCTGGTCAATGGCGGACATCAAGGGGATTAGTCTCCTGATCGTTGAACATCACATTCATCTGATGGATGATGCCAACTAGCCAGGGATCCACAAAGGCAACTCAACCCAGTTATGAAGGAGGCTATAATAAAGGTGATCGTAAAGCGTCTGGATAGTGGTATCATTTACCTTATCTCTGATAGCCAGTGGGTTAGCCCTATTCACGTTGTCCACAAGAAGTCGGGCATAACGGTCATAACCAATTAGGTGAATGAGTTAATCCCTACTCGCACCCAGACTGGGTGGTGAGTATGCATCGATTATAGAAAACTCAATGCCGCAACGCTGAAAGACCACTTTTCGCTACCTTTCATTGACCAAATGCTTGAACGATTGGCTGGACCCGAGTATACTGCTTTCTGGATGGCTACTCCGGCTATAATCAGATTCCCATCGCCGAAAAAGACTAGGACAAGACCACATTCACCTATCCTTTCAGTACGTTTGCATATCGCCGCATGCCCTTTTGGTTATGCAATGCGCCCTCTACCTTCCAGCGTTGTATGATGGGAATCTTCTCAGACATGTTGGAAAAATTCTTGGAGATCTTCATGGATGATTTCTCCATTTTCGGCGATTCCTTTGATGAGTGTTTGCTGCATCTCGACGCTGTCCTTAACCGGTGTAAGGACAACAACCTCACTTTAAACTGGGAGAAGTGCCACTTCATGGTACGCGAAGGTATTGTCTAGGACATATCATTTCGCAAAATGGCATTGAGGTAGATAAAGCGAAGATTGAAGTCATTTCCAATCTCCCTCCTCCTAGATGCGTCAGAGACATCCGAGCTTTCCTTGGCCATGCCGGTTTCTATAGACGGTTTATCAAGGAATTTAGCAAGATTGCTAGGCCCTTGACTCTTCTGCTGGCTAATTATACCACATTTGACTTCAACTCGAGCTGTGTGACTGCGTTCGAATCACTGAAAAGCTCACTCACTTCTGCTCCCATTCTTTCTTTTCCTGACTAGATGTATCCCTTTGAGATTATGTGCGATGCATCTGACTTTGCCATCGGTGCGGTCCTTGGACAGCACATTGATAAAATGCCGCACATAATCTATTATGCTAGCCGAACCCTGAACGATGCCCAACTAAATTACACAACAACCGAGAAGGAATTCTTGGTTGTTGTGTTTTCTTTAAAAAAGTTCAGGCCTTACTTGATTGGCTCTCCAGTCATCGTCTACACGGACCATTCAGCTCTTCGCCATCTTTTTGCAAAGAAGGACGCAAAATCTCGGCTGATACGTTGGATACTCTTGCTTCAAGAGTTTGACCGTGTCATCAAGGACAAAAGATGATGTGAAAACGTAGTCGCCAACCATCTTTCACGACTCCCTTCTTCACCGACGCTTCAACTTCCGATCAACTACGTTTTTCCAGATGAACAGCTCTTGACAGTATCATGCGAACCCTGGTTCGCAGATATTGTGAACTATTTAGCCACATGATTACTACCGAATGAATGGTCAGGTCAGGACAGACTTCGCTTCTTATCCCAAGTAAAATACTTTTACTGGGACGAACCCTATCTGTTCAAGCACTGTCCCGACCAGATTATTCGTCGGTGTATCCCTGATAATGAATTCAAGAGCGTGCTGTCATTTTGCCACGATCAAGCGTGTGGCGGGCATTTTGGCCCCAGAAAGACTGCTGAGAAGATCTTGCAGTGTGACTTATACTGGCCACAACTCTTCAATGAAGCTCATGATTACTGCAAGACTTGCTCTCGGTGCCAACACTTGGGCCGGATATCCAGGAGAAACGAGATGACGCTCCAACCAATCTTGGTTGTGGAGATTTTCGATATTTGGGGGATTAATTTTATGGGGTCGTTTCCCAGCTCTTTTGGGAACTTGTATATTCTTCTCGATGTTGATTGTGTCTCTAAGTGGGTCGAGGCTGTGCCAGCCGGACTAACGAGATTCCTTAAGGAAAACATCTTTTCCTGGTTTGGGCACCCCCGCGCGAACATTAGCGACAATGGAACTCATTTCTGTAATAGGACTTTCGAGGCCTTGATGCGAAAATATTCCATTAATCATAAGCTATCAACGTCCTACCACCCCCAAACATGTGGGCAAGCCGAATTTTCAAATCGGCAAATCAAGCAGATATTAGAGAAGACGGTTTCTAAGAACTGTAAGGATTGGTCTTTAAAACTCACGAATTCCCTTTGGGCATTTCGAAGTGCTTATAAGACCGATCTTGGTATGTCTCCTTATCGTCTTGTTTACGGAAAGACTTGCCATCTTCCAGTGGAAATCGAGCATCGCGTATTTTGGGCGATAAAGGAGCTGAATCTATCTCTTGAAGATGCGGACAGCCATCAGAACCTACAGCTGAACGAATTGAACGAGCTTCGGGATTAGGCTTACGAAAACGCGGTTATTGTAAAGAACCGAACGAAGGGGTTTCATGATAAACACCTTACGCGCAAAACTTTCAAACCTGGAAAACAGGTACTTCTTTACGACACTCGATTACATTTCCATCCCGGTAAGCTCAGATCTCGCTGGAAAGGACCCTTTTTGTGCGGAATGTGTACCCACAAGGCGATGTGGATTTAGAGAATCCAAAGGAAGGTTCATTTTTCAAAGTAAACGGACCCAGACTGAAACTATACCTTAGCGCTGAACCAACAGAGGAGCTCCTGGTCTTACAGGAGCCGGTTTACCCTGTATAATCTTCCTCTGCCTACCACCAAACTTCGGTTATCCAGCCAAGAATAGTGGACGCCATTTCAAATAAGTTTGGGGGTATGTATATACTATTTGTATATAAACATGGATATTCTTGTCCGGTGCATATCCATTTTTGACGAGCAATCTTGTATGGTAATGCTCAGTTTTTGTTCATTTCAAAAAATAAAAAAAATGTGTATATCTAACCGACAATTTTGAACCTTCATGAATTTTGCCTTCTTGATGTACAAAGATAGTGGAGGCACTGTCTAGTTTAAGTTTGGGGGTACGCTCGGTACGCATTTATAACCTTCGCATTCATATGTATATTTTTCATCTGCATACTAAAACCCATAAAAATCAGAAAATTTTCTAAAAATATAAAAACTTTGTCGTCAAGTTAGCTAGTGGGAGAACTAAGATTCAATATTTCGACGGTTTTGTTTGATAAGATATGAACAACTAAATCCTATTTTTAGATTTTGAAAACCTAAAAGATAACCCTCCTTTGAAGTTAAGTATAGCTAATATACGTCTTTACATCACACTACACGTGTCGTGAGTTTTGAAAATTAGATGACAAGTCTATTATGTCTGAAAACTTATTAATTGATAAACTATTTTCTGAGGATCAAATAGATTTTTTCTGAAATAAGTAATATCAAGAATAGTTTATGAAGTGAAGCAGATATGAAAGGATGTTATTGATGCCTTAATTGGAACTAATTCTGAAGAATAATCCATTTTAAACTTGATTGGAGTGATTACACACCAAACCCAGTTAACACGTCTTTTATCCAAAAAAATAATTGAACTACCGGTTATATCTCCGTTCGCATTAAATCATCATGATTTTCACCCTAAAATTGGTCTTTTGTTTTAGGGCCTAGGTAACTTGAGTAATTAAGTCCCCTGGGGTGTATCTACACCTAATGCCCTAAAACTAACTGGTTTGGGTGCATTGGCCCAAAGCTCGCTAAGAAGCCTAAAAAGTCCAAATTAAAACAAAGTCAAGCAAGTGTTCTCTCCGATTTAAAATTTCTAACGGTTCTTTGTGTGAGAATAATCTTGACAAAAGACAGGATTTTTATAAAAAAAAATATTTTTAACGGAGATATGAAGGTTTTATCCTATGATGAAGACTTTTGCACGTTCATAGTGGTGTGTATGAAACGAAAACAAGAAAAAGGTGGAGCGAAAAATAAGACCTAGTTTCCTGTTAAGGAAGATAGAAATTCTGAATTTGAAACCTAACTAGAAAACGAAACTTAAGATGTACTTAACTCTTTATAAAACTTGTGTGATCCTTTTTAAATTTTATCTGGGCTTTATTTTGTGACATGACGACTTTAATCGACCCTTTTGAAACTTAACGATACTATTTGCACTGCACGTAAAGACATATAGATTCTTAAGTTAAATAAGAAGCGAGGTGTGAAAAATAAAGGTTCGATAGCTCTAGAATTAGGATAATAGAATTACTAGCTTTAAAACAAAATCTTAGGGTTAGAATCATAGTTATTTCGGAAAACTAGCTTGACGGGATTTTATGGGTGGAATCCGCTGAAAACACTTAGGAAACAACACTCCTCCTACTAGAGACACCTAGAGATTTAATGGCTTGTTGCACGAGCTCAGTGCAATCGCATTCCCTGCGAAAGTGAGGTCAAGATTCTTTTCTTTTTGTTTTGCTCGGGACGAGCAACAGATAAGTTTAGGGGTATTTGTTTATACCAGAATATTGCATTTTAATACCGCTCATTCATTATCTATTTTTTGTATATATCGATACTATTAACCAGTGTCTGCTCAGTATTACAGATTACAGGTAACCGTGACAAAATACTGGAAATACACTTAAAATCACGAATATATCATTTGTGAGCCGACACTGCAACCAGAACAGCAAACCGACCGATACTTCATGAATTTCTTTTTGCAACATGCATGTGTACATACCTTTTAGCTAAATGGTCCAACACATACAAGTGTGTACACTAGCTTGTTTATTCATGAACCTAGTGAAGAGGGCTGCCCATGGCATGATGACTTGGTGCAAGTGGTATGAGTGTGATGTGCATTTAATGCAAAAAGAGTTGATGTGATATGAAGCTACAAGTTCCCTCTAAAATATCTGTGTGCATCCAAGGCTTTTACAGACAAATCAAACAACACCAGAATGATATTGGATAGCATACAAGTCAATACACCAAGTGCGAGACTGAGACCTCGGAATTGGGCCGGCCACTTTCCCCTCCCATCCGAGCTCGCCTGCCCCCTGCCTCTATTGGGCCCCATTCTTCTGTGGTCCCTCCCTAGATGCCACATCAGCTCATTTTTATTGTTTGTTTAATTTTTTTTGAAGTCTATAAATACATACCAGAGGGCAAGAGGAAGATGACATACTTTTTGTTTAGTTTTGTATTAAAGCTCTTGTAATTTGTAAGTTTGCTTTTCCTTGTAATTCTTGAGCTCTTGCCCCTTTGTCTTGACCTTGCAACTTCTTCATTGAACTTGCAAGCTTAAGGCTTAGGTTCTTGACTTCAAGATTAGTGTATCTTTTTATAATTCAATAAAATCCTCATTTAATTTCATATGTCTTATTCTATTTTACATACTTGAACTTGTGAAATTCTTGCTTTATTTTGATCTTGCAATCTCTTAAGTGAGCTTGCAACCTTAAATTTTGGTATTTGGATAACACATTGCGCCGGGCGTAAGAACACTTGGAGAGATTCGGACTTGGATTCATTGGTTCTCTCATTATCTTTCTTTTCTCGTATTTTTCATTATGTTCCTTACTCATTTCTCTATTCTTTATTTTTACTTTGTAAATATGTGTGAGTAGTCGCTTTACTTGTTAAGGGTGGAATATAGTTAGATTGTATTTGAAGATATTATTTGCTAAAACCTTAAACTTTGCAATTGAAAATCCGTGCAAATCACTCGCAATTCCGCTCCGCTAGGCATCCTATCCTACCACAATAGCGATGATTCCTAATCGTGACCGGATTGCTAGTGACTTAACGGAGGCTAAAATCAAGAGATAACAACGGAAGGACAAGGGACAAGGAAGACGGATTTAGCGAAAAGCCGCAAATACCGTATTTCAAGTTTCCTAATCCGCATTGTTGCCTATTGCTTTAGTGTCAATACCAAAGTTGGGTCTATAAGGATTCGGCAATCATCACCTTCATACAAGCTAACCTATTACTACCCTTAACAAGTCCTTTTATTATACATATCCTTGTTGCGACATTTAGTTTAACCAACAAATCAAAACACGTTGTTAACTCGTTAAAAAAGCCTAGAAACCGTTTTGATTGCGGTAATTTCAAACTCTTTCGAAATACGACACGGTAAAAACGTAACAGTCAGTAGACATGGGACCGTATAGATCACTATGTATCAGTCGCAAGAGTTTTGTGGCACTTTCTCCGTATCGAGTAAACGGAGTTTTGGTCATCTTTCCTTTGAGACATGACTGGTAAGTTTCATAAGATGTAAATTCAAACGAATTCAAATATCCATCCTTATGTAACTTAGCTAGTCGTGTCGCATTGATATGACCTAGTCTACAATGCCTCAAGAAGGACTCGTTCATTTCTGAACTTTTCCTCTTGTGTGTGTTCTGTACGTTAAGAACTATGGATTGATTTAGAACGTATATGCCATTACTTAACGAGCCTGATCCAATCAACTTTTGATTCAGAAAAATGTTCATAATATTATCCTGCAATACAAAATTATATCCTTCTTTACTTAATAAAGAAACTGATATAATATTACATATCAGGTTCAGTATGTAATAACATTCACTCAGAATCAATGTATTACCATTTGGTCTTACAAGGTGATATCCGCCAACTGCTTTGGCTGCAAAGTTTGCACCATTCCCTACTCTTATAGAATGATCACCTATTCCCAGTTCTCTACCTTTCTTTAACCCATGTAACATATTACATATGTGGAATCCCGATCCGGTATCTAATACATAGGACGTAGAGAGTACTGAGAAACAGTTCTCGATAATAAACAAACCCGAAGAAAATGCATCAACATGTTCTTTCTTCGATCGGGTGGCATGGCAATCCTGGCATTCTCTTATTTCCTGCTCAGACTTATAACAATTATAAGATAGAGCGGAACCAACGTTCCCCAGCTCAGTATAATAAGCAGGTTCGGTCAATACATCTATATTATTATCTTGATTAAGGCCTGACATGGTCGCTACCAGGAGAGAGAGAAGAAAACACTTAGCGTATGCTCTTGCAAGATTAGATTGGTTATTATCTTATCTAATCAGGATGGCTCCCATTGTTTTTATCAAATCTTCTTTCAAACCCTAAAAGGTAAGACTAGCCGGGATTAATTGCACCCTACAAGTTTGCCATTATTTCGGCCAGGCCAGTGTCGGTACTTTGAGGGAGGTTCCCCGTGCTTTCGCACGAACCTAATTAAAATAAACCTCATTTTCTCAGGGGCGTAACCCCATTAACACCTTTCTAGACACCTACTTGATCGTCTAATTGTAATTTGCAAAACTCTCCCAGGAATAACTCTTATTCGCAGTGGGTATCGGGATCCAACTATCTCATAGAAGGTATGCAATCTCATTGTAAATTTCAACACATGAAATTCCCAATAATATTTTGCCCCTAGCATCCTATGACCTTGAAGCATGCAAACAAACCATAGTCCGCTAGTCAAGTTCAACCTGTACATTTCGTGATTGAATTAAACCCACCCATACGACCCTTGACGCAGGCCAACAAAGTCGCACGACTACCCTAATCCAATCGCATCATATGCAGCAAATAAGCACTAATTAGCTACCGCATACTACGCCTTGATGCGGGCCAACAAACTTAGCACGAATACTAAGCAGTACTTATCTGAAATGACAGAGGACTATGAAAGGTTTTTAAGAAAACCTTTTGCGTAATGAACTTGATATCGTTGTAGAATCGAGTGATTTGAAAAGGAGTAGTTTAAGCTCCTATTTTAAAATCATGTGTTTTTCAAAATAAACCAAGTGGGTGTAGCATCTTCTAGCTTTTTCTAAAGAGATCATTCCCGGTTAAAGGATCTCGGCACTTTTCTTATCGAATGAGGTACTGGATATTCATTAAGGAATACCGCTATGCAAAAAAGAACTAGAGCTACCTTTTTGAAAATTTGATTCTACAACATCTTTAGGTTTCTTTTCTTTCATTAATCTCATTAATGAAGTCCCATCATTTACGCTTCCTAAGAATCACAGATAAAGAAACGAAAATACTTATATAACGTATGCTTATACCATCCGCATTCGCCATGGGGTTCCGTCATGCACCGTTAGGTTAGATAACTAACGACAGAGCGGGGACATGACTAGCGTGGATGCAAAACATAAGAAACGTTTATTATATATTATATATATAATTTAAAGTATTCGTCTCACGCAGTCATATGATCTCATCACAGAACATTACAGTAGAAGTCAACATATGAAATATTGGATATACTAGGAGGTCCGTGTTTTAAATTAAGCAAGTAAAAAACACGGATTCCACGGTCGTGATGAATAGCCAAACACATCCCTAGACCCATACGAGAGCGGCAAGCAACCCTAGCAATTCTAGAGTTAGGAGACCCGGTTTCGACTCCTCGAGATGGTCTCCCACTGGACCCTAGTACCCGGTTACTTATGCTCCCCGCCTTGGGTCTATCCTAATGAGGAAAATTAAATAATATACAACAATGGTGACATCATCCTCAACCCGGAAGTGCCCTAATAAAAGAATATTACATACAAGTTTTTACATGAATGAAAATGAAAAACTTTCATCTCACGCAATAACCCCCGACTATTCAAACACGACGATCCAATATAACATATCGCAGCAACACATAACATCATATGTCATCAACGTAAGTAAATATGCGTATCCAAATTGTCGTTGACATATAGCGACGAAACCGGCGATACACCACATATTACACTTACGGTCGCAGAAAAGAAAGTGAAAACTACAACAATTGGAATCCGCAACCATGTTAGACATCATAAACTCGAAATATCACATACTTTGGATTTCATGCCTAACCATATGAATTCCTTAGACATTATAAATCCGGAATATCTCATATTCTGAATTTCATGCCTAACCTTATAATCCCCGCATTTTAGTCTCAATATTGAAAACACTTTTCAATAACCAGTCAGGCAATTCAACAAGATTCCCGACATCGTGATCGAATGCTCGTCGGAAACTTTAGTAGACGGCCGCACCACCAATGCCATCGACAAAGTGCACTTAGACGGAACACCGTGGCCGCGAGCACCCGGGAGGATGCTTTTGGCAACGGGGTTCTCCTACAGTCACTTGGTCGGGGCTATGGGGCGTGGCTATCTAGTAATATTACCCGGCGAGTATCCGCGTACACTACGTGATTGCGACAGAGTTTTGATCCATATCAAAACCCCGTGGAAACAGATCAAATGAGACTAAATTGCTAGGTTTATAAAATTCAAACTAGTTTTCACAAAACTAATTATTGTGGATTTCAAATATTGTATCACATATATAAACCCGAAACGATGTTAAAATTATGAATACGGAACACTCTGAATTGCCACTACATAAAGATAAAATCATATGCAATCTTTAGCAAAAACAAACAATACCAGAAACACCAAACCCCAGAGACTGGAACACCAGAGAAAAACGAAGCCAAAATGCCATCACAAAACCGGCCGGGCCGGCTTTTAAATGGGTTTCGCCGGGTCAAATCCGATGGATTTGGCTCGTTTTCCTCTGGTGTTCATGTTACATCACATGTAACATTCTGCACTTCTTTAAATAATTTTTAGAGGACTTAAAAAATTCGACAGAAACTAGGATTTTGTTTCGACTGTTTCGGAGTTGTTTCGGTTTCGTAGTTCAACTAACATCGTCGAATTCTCTAGCTTGGCTCTGATACCACTGAAGGGTTCCTTATTACCCATACTAAATTTTCTAGGGCATCAAGCATGCAATTTTAAAAAACCTAGAGTGTTAAGCAACCCATAACCAAGGATCTAACTAAAGGATTAGGGTTTAACTGACATGTAAACTACTTTACACTAAATGAATTTGGAATACAACCTTTGTAGACCGGTCCTTCACTTCTAAAGCTCTATGTAATAGTCCTTTTTGCTCCAAGTAGTGGTGTCCCGGACTCTCCATTGGCTCTACTAGGTGAAAGGAACGAGCTTGCTCAAGGATCTTCGAGGCCGAAGATGATCTACGTCGAAGAATCTCTAACTCAAGCTACCGCTTCACTAATTGAGAATTATTGAAGCAAACAAGCTATACTAAATGGCTAGTCTAGTATAGATTGATGAAGTAAGAATTTTGCTCACTTTAGAATTATTTTTCTCTTAATCTCTTTTTCTTCTCACTCAAAGCTAGAGAGCAATTTTGAGGAGATGAAGAAAATGATCAAGTGATTAACTCTTGAACTATGGGTGAGAGACTAAATCATGGCTAAAGATAGTGGTTATGTTAATAAATATCTAGAGTAAAACAAAATTAGTGGATTAAATCAATGGTTTCTACAAGCTTCTCCAAGCTTCAAGCCTTTCCAAGCGTCAAGCCATGACTAATTACCACCTAATTTTGATTTTCCCTTAATAATTAAAACCCCACATTATCTTAAGTATGGTATGAGTCTCATACACCCATGTATAATGTATCATCAAGAATGACACAAAATAAATACATTAACATATATCACATATATATTAAATATATAATGAGAAAAGAAATTCTTAAGTGAGCTAATATTAGTTAATGTATATTAATATATCAAATATGTATAATTACACATTAAATTATTAAATCAAAATTTGATTTAATAACCCGGCTGTATCGCATACAACCGATTAATATCATTTATATGTATATCACATATACATATAACATATCATTGAATCAACACTTGATTCAAAATCCGGTTATATCACATATAACATGTATCGCGAGATTAGAATACAGTATCACATACGTATTAATCTCGGTCCCGCACATATCACATATTAGCCCTATTTCGTTTCGCATGAGCTAGGAAACCTCTGTGTAGGACTCTAATGACTCATCAATACGCCGGCTGTAGGTGATGATCATATCAGTCATCAATAAACCGTCAGCGGTACTAGCTGGACGTAACGGCTACCTGGGTATTGAGCGATCAAAAGATCAACAAGAAAGCTTTTCCATACTCCTGTGAATCCAATAAGTAACACTACCGTACAGTCTGGTCCCTACTTTTGATATATCGCATATCGAGTCTAAGGGTTGTAAACGTCAGACCCCATGAACTTGATAAGTCATGCTGATATGAGGCTCATAACGGGTCGAGAAACTACTGATAACACTTACCATTAAATCTCTGTATCAGCCCTAGCCAGGGACTTCCTGTTATGGCCAATCAAGCATAGCACAACATCAACCCCCAATACCGGGAGAGACGAATCCCCTCCCATCGCTCATTGCCTCACTGTGACTCAGGACTGTACCCAAAAACCACCGTTTTGCACGCTCTTTTGAACGTGGTAAGGTGGAAATCAAAGCACAGTGGGAATAACACAAGACTTTATGACGATCTCGGGTCTACAGACTAACCTGTACCAGTGTCACCAAAGAACTGCTATCTGACGTCAGGTATAATACCATCTAGGAGTTCTCGGCGAGTTCTGTTCAGTGTACCCTGTCTCTACTGAGCACCCGTATACCATCTTTGATGTCAAACACCAATGGATATGGGATCATCCATCGCCCATCAAATGGGTCAAGAAGCATATACGCTAGTCTACTCTGGAATATCGATGCCCTGTCTCGATACACCCTCGACTAGGAACAATTAAAGGATGTACTTGTGGACTACCCTGGCCCAACTAGTATGATCTGGATCATAATCCTGGTAGTCAAGTACATCCTAAGGGCTTTATCAACATGTGAGAGCAAGACAGTATCACAATATAAGTCTACATGTTAAGATAAAGAGCAAGCAGATAGCATATTATCATGTCGAGCAAGAAAGTCCTCTCTATATATGTCCAAGTATCCACTATAATATACAATCATGTACAATAATGGCCTCTAGTGCAAACATACAACTAACAAATATGGCACATTTGAATGATCATTTTCCCCATTATTTTTGAGTTCTAAAAGGTGTTTATTGTAATTTATAGAACATATGAGCGTTTATGTGTAAAAAGTTTATTATCATATGTTTCTAGATAATAATTAACATAATGAGGGAAAATACATGCATATAATATTTATATGAAATATTATAATAAAAATATGCATATCATATCAAATAATTCTAATCAATATTCTTAAAATATTGTATCATACAAATGGTTAGGATAATATCTCAAAAAAAATTCCAAATATTACTAACGCTGTTATTTGAGATATTATGCAGATATTAGCTTAGGTCTGGAATCAAGGAGATCCGAGATGTCGGAATCAAATCTGCCGAAATATTGAAGCAAATCACAAGTTCTAGCAACGGCAGAGATTCTGAATAAGATTTGAAGAATTTAGACATCTAAGTGATCTCCACATGTCAACACCAGAGACCACAAGAAATCTTAAGCCATGATTCTACTAAACCGCCGTAGTTTAGCGGCAAAATGGTTATTTGCGGCGGATCCACGACATTATTATAGCCGTAGGATGAGAGATTTGGTAGATGTGATTATAGCATCATATGATCACATCTGGTAACTAGGGTTTCTAGTTTCTGTGCTATTTAAAGAACTGAAAGCTTCACATCTAAAACAAACAAACTGAAGAGATCAAGAGGTCCAAGACGATCCACGCATCCGAGTTGATCATCAGCTGTTCATCTACTTCCAACAAGATAGAGATCGAGAGCAAAAACTAGGGTTCTTGTACTCTACATTAAAATGATTTGTACATGATATAGTTGATTAATAAAAGGTAGATTTTTAGCTTTAATTCTCTTTGCATTTTACTTTCCGCACTTCATTTCTGCTTCTTACATTATGATCTCATTCTTCATCCCTTTTTCTCCAACCATGCGTGAGTAATTCCTAGCTTGCTAGGGTTCGTAGGATAAAGTAGATCGATGGATGATAAAACATTTTAACTTCTTTTATACATTTTAAAGTTTATACACTTTAAAAATATAAATGTTAACATCCTAATCGGGCGCGCTACCAATCTATTGCCAGTTTCGACCACGATTTGAGATTAGATTAACACTTGTTTTGTTAGGGGCTAGACATGAATTTAGATCAATGCAAGGACAAGGGTTAGGAGTGGGAAAACCCTATTTTCTTCCAACAGAACCCTAATCCACATTCATCACTATCAATCTAGTTTTACACAATTAAAAGATAAAAGAAGTCATTTTTTAATTAGTCATCCATTCCTACTAAGTCATATGAACCCTACAAGCCTCTTCTTCATAAAATCTACATCAGTATTAAAATAGATCTAAAACCAATCAACCCATTTTTCAATCAACTCGTCTAAAGCAAGAAAAAGGTTCACGTTTCCCTACGGACGACCCGTACTCATCGCGGCTATCTACAAGCGACACCGTCCTGATTGCGGTTATTTACAACACACTTTTTAAAAGATCAATCAATCAGTATATCTTGGCTTCATTTTGTAGATCCCCGAACCTGGTCAGCAGAGCTATAGATCCCAGAACTTGCTAGCAATTTTGATTGAAGCCTTAAATGACAATCTTTTCCCTTGACAGGTGTCTGACGTCTATTGACAAACTTTTCAGAGTCTGCAAGTTCATGATGTTCACTGAGGACCTTGGATCAATCAATATGCGATTAATCCGGACTCCATCGCTGTACCCTGTCAAGTAAAGCGATTGGTTGTGTTCAGCTGTTCCTAGTGATAGGACTTCATCTTTAAGTGTAACCGCGGCTGTATGCAGAGTGTATTGGGCTTCTTTCATATCAATTTCCGCAAAGCGAGCCTTGTACCACTCGTGGTTTTGTAGAGCATGAATGAGAACATCACTAAGCTCCTTAGATATGACCAAGTCATCGTAGATGCTCAGGAGAGACGAAAGCTTTCGGAGATGAGCCAAGGCATTATAGTCCACCGACGAAGGACTCTAATTTTCATGAGCCGGCTCTCCGTCGTCTTCTTCATTAGCAACTTGTTTTTCCTTCCCTTTTGGGGCGTTGCCTTGATTTGGAGGTAGTGCCTTGCCGCTTCTGAGCTGGATTTAGTTGGCCTTCGTGGCGAGCTCCACGTCCTCTTCAGGAAAACAGAGTTCTTCCTCAGAGTCGATGTTAGTGTAATATGCCATAGAGGCCATTATTGTATAGTATTGTATATTATATTTTGGAAGCTTGGGATATATACACGGATTTATAACAGTCTTGCTCAATATAGCAGTATGCTACTTGGTTTGTATCTATCTTAATATGTGTATATGTTTCTTTTAACGTATCGCTAATACATATTGATGGAGCCCTTAGGATCTTTGCTTGACTACCAGCGTTGTGATGACAGTTACACTTGTGGGTGCTGGGTAGTCTACAAGAATATCCTTATACAGGTCCCTAGTCGTAAGATTATCGAGACAGGGCATCGATACTCCAGAGTAGACTAGTGTATACACTTCTCATCCCAGCATGGGAGATGGTCTGTCCCACAGTCATCAGTACGCCGTACTGGAGATAGTATGCAGGTGCTCATTGGGTTATGAGTTACACTGGATAGACTCATGGGGTACTGCTGGTTGGTACTATACCTATCATCAGGAAGCAGCTCCCAGGTGACAAGAGTACAGCTTAGTCCGTCCATTTGACACTACTACTTGGCCTCAAGTGTGTTCCCACTGTTCTTACATTACTACCCTATCATGGCTCTATTGAGTCGTGCAAAAAGGTAGTAGTTGGGTGCGGTCCCGAAGCCCTTAGAGGCAGTGGCATTTAGATAGGATTCGTCTCTCCCGGTATTGGGGGTTGATGTCGCGCTCTGTTCGGAAAGCCATTACACAAAGTCCCTGGCCAGGAAAAGTGAGATTTACTGGTAGGTACTCCAGTAGTTTCTCAGGGTGTTTTGGGCTGCACTCCGACATGAATTATTGCGCTATTAGGGGTTTGACTTTTACCGCCCCTAGGCCCGATATGCGATACTGTTAGAAGAACAGACAGGACTGTACGGAGATTGCCACAGACAGGCTCAGTAGGAGTTCGGATGAGTTTGCTCATCGGCATTCTTATCGATAGATACCTGGGTAGCCGTTACGTGCAGCTAGTACCGTTGACGTATTTATGGTTAAACCCACTGCCAGAGTATTGTCGAGTCTTTAGAGTCCCACACAGAGGGTTTCCCTGCTTCAGGCGAAACGATGTAGAGGTCGTATGGTTTTACGATAGGGTTCGATCACATACGTGTACTTGTGCGCGTATGATGTTCGAGCGGACAATACTAGTGGGCTTTGGTTTAAACCGGATCCTAGTATTAGATTGTTGGATTAGTTTCATCTCATTGTATTCATCTTATTTGTTATTTTTATAAATGATAATTGCGCCATGGCTATTTGGTTTGAATATTTGACTTAGATATTTTTGTGATATATTTTGTGGCACTAGATATTTTGGATGAGATATTTTTCTTTCCATGCTTGTAGTCGTATCATGGTAGCCATCTCAATTATCATTATGAAAAACATTTTCTCATTCCTCAAGCTCACTCTCTTCTTGCTCTCAACTCGTATTGTCTCATGTGTTGAGAATCCAAGAGTTTGTGAGACTTAGCTACCCAAAATCACTCTCTACTCACTCTAGGCTACTTAGTTTATCACACCAAGTGACCTAGTTACCTCATCTTGGAGGTGAAAGCTCAAGGTTGGAACTCTCGGGTGGATCTTCTTCGACTTCGAGAAGCTGACGAGGAGGCGCGATCCATTTTCACTCCAAGGAGCTCACCAAGAGAAAGAGGACAGCAAGAAGACAAAAAGGACACGATACTACGAGGTATAACATTCATCCGAGTAGTTAAACCTCAACTAGTATGCTAGCTAGGGTTTATGTTCGATCCTTGGTTCTAGTCGGTGTTGCGAAGCCCGTAAAAATCATTTTTTGCCATTTCCGTGTTCCCACGAACACGTGGGGTGCACGACATCGACTTACAGTCGCTACCAAGGTGGACGATGTACCAGGTCACTATAGGGATCTCGTTATCGGAGTTTTCTTCTAGCTCCTCCAGAAGCTCAGCCACTTCTACAGGGAAGAACTCCTTTAATTGAATTAGAGTTATTTTCTTTTTTTCGTAGTCTTTGAGGGAATCGATATATTTTGAATGTTCGAACTCCCTGCAGACTCTTTTTCGCGTAGAGCTGCATTTTTCTTCTTCTTAAGCTTTTTTCATTTTGAGCCTGATTGAGCCAAATTGGTAGCTGGAACGGTGGGCTCCTTCTGCCCTTCCCATTCCGTTCTGGGCTCTTTCTGAAGTAGTTTTATCATCTTCTTCATCTTTTTAGACATGTGCATGCTCCATGGAGGCTGAGGCAAGTCGGTTTCATTCTTCAGGGTAGCAAGTTCAGCTGTCTGCTCCCAGAAGGCTTCAGCTTGTGTCTGTATGAAGTTAGTGGTTGCATCTTGATTGTTCACCAACACACTCTTGGACAACTCGATCTCCCCAGTCTTGTACTGCTTCATGACCCAGTCTTTAAAACTATAGCAATCCTCGATCGCATGGCTCATTACTCGGTGGTACTGGCAATATAGAGGATTTTCGGTCATTTTTGCTTCATAAGGTCTTTTCGACTCTGGCAATTGTAGATCGTTGTTCAAGGCATCTTTGAATATCTTGCCGACCTTGTCCCTTCTGAATGAGTAAACCAAGTTCTTTATCTCCTCTTGGGAAGGCCCTTCGCCTCCCAGCACTAGTTTTAGAGACCGGTTGGTTTTGGATTCGCCTGCCTTTCGCTTGTCTTCATTATCGGACGCATTGAAGACATTGGTATTGCTGGAATTCCCGCTTCTACAGTTGTCGTCCCTCTAGCTTTTCCATGTCTTGTCTCTCTGAGAGTCCGGGGCAGAATCTTTCTTCGAGAGTTCCAACATTAGAACTCTCTTGGTCAGCTCCTAAAACGTGATGCTTGCTATACACGAGAATGGGACCATCCAATTGCTGAGGTTCCTAATAAAGAGGTTGACGGACTGGTCCCGCTCTAGCGGCGGTTCGTACTTGACAGTGTGGTTGCGCCATCGGGCAATAAAGTCCATGTTTCTTTTGTTTTTCCTCGGCTTGGTTCTCACGAGGTCAGCGATGGATATTTTGTCACTAACACTCATGAATCTTTGCTGAAACAAAGACTCCATTCGGGAAAAGTAATGACGGACCCGTCAAGTATACTCGCGTACCAGTCGAAAGCGACACCAGTCAGGTTGTTGAAAAACTAACGAAGAATGAGTGCAACATTGCCCCTTGTATTTCTGCACGACACCTTAAAGTGGGCGACGTACTGATTTATGTTTCCCGTCCCGTCAAATCTTCTGAACTTAGGAATGACGTAGCCGCTCGAGAACTCGATCAGATCGTACTGTACGGAATATGGCCGCCTACTACTGCCAATTTCTTTCTGAGCCTCGGCTTTGGCCACCAATGTTTTAACCTTGGTGGTGACCAAATCAATTATCCGATCTTATGTTAGCAGAATAGTGCTATCTTGGGCCAAGGTGTCCCGAGAAGCGGAATGCGGCCGGCTTTCGTGAGGCTCACCAAATCTTGGACCTAAGGAGACAGGTATTGGTTGCTTCGGGTTGTCATCATCCTTCTCATGAGTAGAGACATGTGCCTGATTAGAAGGTGCCTGAGAAATTTGAGTCATGAGCTGCACCACAACATTCGTCAGGTCATCAATTTTTGAGTAGAGCTTGGCCATCTTCTTATCTTTGCTCCTGAGCTGTTTTCGAAGCTCTTGAAGAAGATCTTGCTCTGCGGTCCTGGGGCAGAAAGTCGGCTCTTCCTCGCTGTTCGAGCTTGACTCCACATGGACTGATGAGTCTTTCTGCCTATCGGCCTCATCGAAAGGGTTTTCATCATCTAGCGGAGGCGGCTGATCTTGGGAAGCGGCAACCACATTCAAGCCAGATTGGGCTTGGGATGTGGTGGCCCCATCCTTGCTTTTGCTGCGAAGGTTGTCACTGGGGTGCATGCCATCCATATAGACAGTGTGGATAAAATATCCGTCTATCCTTTCAATATTAGTAGCTGATTTCATGGACCTCTGTCAGGGCCCTTCTGTTTTGGCAACGGACAATCGATTGAAGACGGCTGGCCTAACCGGGTTCTTGACTGGTGATAGCGCTTCTTTTCTGGATTTTCCCCTCTGCTTTCGTACAGCACAGAACGCCTAACAGACTCTTGAAGAGATGGTGTCATACTTCCTCTTTTGGGGTAGGACACGTCTCTTTGTAGCGTTGTTCTGACTACTGTCTTCTTGATTCTACCGGTCATGGCATTTTTCTAAACCCACTTCAGAGGTTCGAAAGAATTGCTGACTTTTACAGCCGACTCAGCCGTCGTCACGGGGTAACCCTGCGCTTGGAACCTCACAAAATTCCACTTGGCCGGAGTCCTAGCCCTCTTGTTGGAATGATACCTGAGCCGCTTCTGTCTCAACCTTTCTGTTTTGAGCACTTGGTAGGTTTTTTCTCTTCGGGAAGCCGCCGTAGACCGATTAACAGGGAGTCTAGAGGAGACATCCGCCCGCACGATTGTCAAGGGCACAGTCTGAGCCTGCTGGAGATGCTTTATGGCTCCATTGGTGTTGACGGCCTTGCCCCCAGTTGGAATGGTGCAGAGCCGTTCGAATACGGATCTGCATTTGGGGCGGGATGCTTTGGCGACCACAACATTCGGCCTCCTACCCCTTGAGGTCGATTTAGCCGCTTGGTTTTCCATGACCTCCGTCAGATCAGCACTTCCGGCAAGGTCGATGATGACGGAGCCAAATTGATGGGGTGGCTCCACCCATTGCCGGCTGAGACTTGCAGGGAGAACTACGCGGGCATTGATCTTGAGCACGTACTGGATCGGGGTCGCGTCGGAAGCTGAATTCATCTTAGAATACATCTTCGTTGAAAGTTGATTGATGCATGAAAAAACATTATTTTAGTATAAACATCGGTATATATGTTAAATGAGTTCGCATGAACGCTTGAACCGAGATATGGGAGGAGAGAAAGGTCCCACAGGACGTGCCAGAATTTTTAGGGTGTTTTTCGTTACCCCATTGAGATGGGAATGTGCACACTTGTCAGGCATGTACAGATTCTTCATGCCTGGGGCAGGCCAGGGTTTATTGATTATGGGGTTCCAAATCTCCGCCAGCTACGGAATAAGCTACCGTTAATTACCCCTCTCTTTTGAAGCGAGGGAAACCTCCAATTGATCGGTCAAACTAGTCATGCAAACTCAATGTGTCGTATGCGTGTGTTGTGTTTTGAAAGATATTTGGACGTATCAGGGGCCACACAGAGTTTACAGGGGTCATGTTTTGAGTGTGGAGCATGAGGGAAAAAGAGGGCTGGGGAGCATCCTAAGGAAAAATGAGCGGCGCATGGGCAACGGGCGCTGGGTGGCAAAAGGTCACGCGCCCCGCACACGGGCGTTGGGCGCCAGCGGGTCACGCGCCCTACAAGTGGGTGATGGGTGCCCGCGGAAAAAGGGGCTTAGCCCTTGTACTAGGAGTTGTACTCCCGATTGACTTTTGGAGTTGTCATGGGGCCGGTCCCTTCCATGCTCGGCCTTGACCCGGGCTTAGACTTACTTAGCTTGGAGTTGAATTTGATTTTGATTTGGTCAACCGGGATGTAATTTTTGACACCAACAGCAGCATCAACACTTTAACCATTCCAACGCGGAGAGTACGATCACCTTTCTTCAAAACTTTGCTATTTCGCAACGCCTGCACACAATTACAGATGTGAGAACCTGAACCGGTATCTAATACCCAGGATGCAGTTTTTATTGAAAAACCGTTTTCGGTGAAAAACACACCTGAAGCGGAAACATCAACATGCTTCTTCTTCTTAAGATCGGCGAGGTACTAAGTGCAATTTCTTTTCCAATGCCCCGTCTTGTGGCAATAGAAACATTCACCCTTTCCTGATCCCACAGCCCCAGATTTGTCTTTCCTTTCGCCTTTCTGACTCCTCCTTTCGGCTTGGTGGGATTCTTCTTCTTCTTTCCCTTAGTTTTAGCTTTTGGGACAGAGGAGGAAGATTTCCCAATAAGTAGAGAGTGAGTTTTCACCATTTTGAGCGTGCTCTCTGCAGTCCTCAACATATTGAGATGTTCAGGAAGTGATATCTCTAAGCTGTGCATGTTGAAGTTCACTGCAAATTGAGCATAGACGGGGGGAGAGACTGTAGAACGATATCAATATATTTTTCATTCTCCACAGTCCATCCCGGGTCTTTAAGCTCTTCAATAAGGCCTTTCATCTTTAGGACATGATCTTCTACAGTTGTACCAGCATCCATCATCATTTGAAACAATTTTCGTGAGGTTTTGTAACGAAGAGCGCGAGATTTCTCCCCATACAACTCTTTTGGATGGAGAAAGATGGAGTGCAATCCATCTTCTCATGTTTCTTTTGATGTTCATTGTCCATCGAAGCTAACGGGAGGCACTTTGCTATGGCGCAGTCGATATCCCATGTCTTACAGATCTCTTTATCCGCAATAAAGGAATCAGGGCCTGAGAGAGAAGGGGCTTTAGTGTTGAGAACGTATGAAACCATATCATAGGTAAGGGCAATGTTCACGTTCCTCAGCCAGTCTTTATAATTTGGTCCCGTCAGTTTGTTTTTCTCTAGTAGAAGCTTATGTCCCGTCATTGGTGTCTGCCATTAGAAGAGAGAAAACAAAACACTCAGCGAAAGCACTTGCATAATTAGAGTTATTATCTTATCTAATCGATGTCTCCCACTATTTTTATCAAATTTTCCTTCAAACCCTAAAAAGAAATTTAGCCACGATTAGCTACATTCTACAAGTTCGCTAACAGATCAGCCAAGCAAATGTTGGTACTCCGAGGGAGGTTCCCCGTGCTTTCATACGGACCTAATTCAAATAAATCTCGTTTCTACAGAGGCATAACTCTGTTGACACCTTTATATACTCCTACTGGATTAACTAATTGTAAAGTATAAAATTCTCCCGGGAATAACTATTACTCAGAATGGGATCGGGATCCAACTATCAAATATAAGATATGCAATCTCATTGCAAATTTCAACACTTGAAATTCCCGATATAGTTTTTACCCCTAGCAACTTATGACCTTAACTATGTTCAACAAATCATAAGCGCTAGTCAAGTTCTATCCGTCATTTCTTAATTGATTTAGACCCATTCGTATGACCCTTAACTATAGTCAATAAAGTCGTATGGATGTCCTAACCGATTACATCATATGCTTTATAATAAGACATCACTTAGCTACCGCACATTATGCCCTAACTATAGTCAACAAGCGTAAAACGAATACTAAGTACTCTACATTCTAAAATGGCAGAGGGCTAAGAATGGTTTTGATGAAAACCTTTAACGTATTAAACTTGATATCATTGTAGAACCGAGTGATTTGTAAAAGGAGTGGCTTAAGCTCCACATTTGAAATAGTTTCTTTTTCATGAAAAATCCGAGTAGATTTCAAATTTGGTTCTATAACATCTTTAGGTTTCTTTTTCTTAACATTAATATCATTAATGTCGTCCCATCATTTAAGCTCCTAACATCACAGAAGAAACAAAAATAAAACACACATATATGCCATCCGCATTGGTCACAGGGACCCGAATCTTCACCGTAAAGTTAACTTACGGCAAGACTAGCGCGAATGCAAGAAATATAAAGTGTCTACTAGTATATCTTGTATATAAGTAGCAATCATCTCACGCAGTTATATGATCATATCACATCAGAGCATAGCAGAAACTTGTATACGAAATATACGATATACTAGGAGGTCCATGTTTTAGATTAAATCATTAATTAAAAACACGGATTCCACGGTCGTGATGAATAGCCAAGCCCACACCCCTAAACCCCTACGAGAACGGTAAGCAACCCTTCCAATTCTAAAGTTAGGCGACCGGTCTTGACTTCTTGGGATGACCTCCCACTGGAATCTAGAACCCATTACTTATGCTCTCCGCCTTGGGTCTATCCTAATGCAGAAAAGTACATAATACATCGAATAGAAACAACAACCTCAACCCGGAAGTGTCCCAATAAAATAATAGTACATACAATTATTTGCATGAATGAAAAAGAAAAACCGTCATCTCACATAAAAACCCCGGCTATTCAATCACAAAGATCCTATATAACATATCAATATAGAAACACAATAATATCACATGTCATCAACGTAAGTAAATATGCGTATCCCTAATGTCGTTGACGTATAGAAACGAGATCAGGGATACTATCACATATTACACTTACAGTCGCAGAAAAGAAATGAAAACTACAATAATTAGAATCCGCATCCATAGATATCATAAACCCGGATTATCACATATTCCAAATTTCATGCCTAATGTTTTAAACCTCGAATTGAAAACTCTTTTCGAAGATTAAGCTGGGCAATTCAACAAGATTCCCGGATAAAAATTAAAGTCTTGTCAGGAACTTTAGTGGATGGCCGCACCCCCGAAAGCATCAACGAAGTGGACTTGGGCGGAACACCATGGTCGCGAGCATCCAAGTGGATGCTCTTGGCCATGGGATTCTCCTATAGTCACTTGATCGAGGCAAAGGGACGTGGCTGTCTACCAGTGTTTCTCGACGAGTATTCACGTACGATATGAGATTACGACGGAGTTTTGATCCAAATCTAAACTCCGTGGCAATCCATTAATCAAGGCTAAAACGTGAGATTTGTAAATCGATAAGTAGTTTTCTCAAAACTAATCAATGTGGATTCTAAACATTGTATCACACATCAAAAACACGTTAGATGATGTTAATACTTCGATCGACTTTCTAATCATCAACAATTCACAGAGAGCTCAACCACTTGAGCCACATCTAAAATTTCTATAAAATCTAAAATGTGAAATTGAACCACAACAAGAAAACTGGAGTCCTAACATCACAAGTTGGCGGCAAAACCACGGCCAAGACATGGTCTAGGAGGTGGTTCCGCGGCCACTTTATAGAATAAGGAGCTCATATTTCTTGACCCTCCATATAAAAGCCTGCTGAATTTTCTGATAATTTCTATTCCTTAAAAAATTGAATTTTTAAAAATTGAACATAAACTATCAAAGATTGGAATTAAAACGTCGATCGAACACTTTAACTTTGTCTAAACAACTCCTAAGCATCTAGTTTAGCTCTGATATCATGTAAGCGTGTTATAGCACCTCCATTAGGTTTTTAACCAAAGCATGTGAGCAATTTTTAAAAATTCTAGAGAGCTAAGTTTATTAAACATGAATCGAACTAGAGATTTCGGTTTCATTACAAATCAAAAGGAGATCAACACTAAGTGAATGGAAACTACAACCTTTGTAGACTTGTCATTCACTTTAATTGCTCCATGTAGTAGTCGTAGAACTCTTCTACGACTCCACTTGAAAAATGGAACAAGCTTGTTCGAAGTCTTCGTCGTAAAAAATGATCCACTTCGAATCTTCTCACTCTCAAACTCACACTTCACTAATCTATGAATTAGTGGAGATAACAACCTATACTAATTTGCTATTATAGTATAAGTTGATGAAGTAGGGATTTTTCTCATTAAAATTCTTTCTTTTTTATTTTCTTTTTTAACCTAGAAAATATTAAGAGAAGAAAATGAAGAGGATGAACTTGGAAAAATGAGAATGAATCGTGGAAATGAAATGAGATAGAGATAAAGATAATTATGGATGAATAAAAGAAAGGAAGAACAATGAGTCATGGTTCTCAACACCTTTGAGAACACTTTAGAAGCCATGACTCATCTCTTCTTTTGTTATATATATATATATATATATATATATATATTTATTTATTTATTTATTTTCTTTCAATGTGATTCTCATATTCCTATGTTCTTTGTATCATCAACCATGATACATTTGTATATATCAAATATATATATAACTAAAGAAAAGAATTAAAATGAGTAATATATTAGTTAATTATTAAATCAATACATGATTCAATAATCCAGTTATATCATATATAACCAGGCTATTATCAAAAACACTAGATTAGAATACAGTATTATATACTCGTATTTAATCAAGCACCCGCACATATCTCCATACGTGCCCTACTTCGTTTCGCTTGAGCTAGGAAACCTCTATGTGGGACTCATAAGACTCATCAATACGCTAGCAGTAGATAATGATCACATCAGATACCTACAAGCCGTCAGCGGTACTAGCTGTACGTAACGATTACCCAGGCATTGAACGAATAGAAGATCAACAAGCAAACTAGTTCAAACTCCCGTAGAGTTTATAAGAAACACATACCGTGCAGTCTGGTCTCTTCGTCTGATATGTCGTATATCGAGTTTCGGGGTGGAATCGTCAAACCCCAAAAACTAGATAAGTCATGTCGATGTGTGGCCTATAACCAATCGAGAAACTACAGATAACACTTATCTGTAATTCACATCAGCCCTGTCCAGGGACATACTATTATAGCCAATCGCGCATAGAACAACATCAACTCCCAATATCGGGAGAGAGGAAACCCCTCCTATCGCTCATTGCCTCCATGTGACTCTAGACTGTACCCAAAACCACCTATTCTCATGACTCAGTAGAGCCGTGGTAGGGTGGAAATCAAAGCACGGTGTGAATCACATAAGACACTTTGACAATCTCGGGTCTTCATACTAACCTGTACAAGTGTCACCAAAGGACTGCTATTTGACGATAAGTATAATACCATCTAGGAGTTCTCGGCGAGTCCGTCAGTGTACTTAGTCTCTAATGAGCACCTATATACAATTTTTGATGTCAAACACCAATGGATATGGGATCATCCATCGCCCCAATACAGGGTCAAAAAACGTATACACTAGTCTACTTAGGAATAACGATGCTCTATCTCGATACTCCATCGACTAAGAACTGTTAAGGATGTGCTTGTGGACTACACAAGCCCTACTAGTATGATCTGCATCATAGTCCTGGGAGAGACAGTAAACTAAAATAAGTCCACATGTTAAGATAAAGAGCAATCAGATAGCATACGATCATGTCGATCAAGAAATTCCTTTATATATATGTCCTAGCATCCACTATAATATACAATAATGGCCTCTAGGGCATACATATTCCCAAAAATTTGGTTTGTCGAGTACTTTGAAATTTTCGTAGAATTCTCAACCCCAAAATACAACTGGGCAATGATCATATCCCAAAATTGCCTTCAAGGCTCCATTCCCGAAACTGACATTCCAGCTTGAAATGAGTGGCTTCACGGGAATCGCGTACGTTCTCACGAATCGTTGTGACATGAAGCAGTGTGAAGCTCCAGCGTCAAAAAGTATGAGTGCAGGAAGGGTGCCTACTAATATAGGACCTATGTTGTGTGAGGTTGTGTTTGGATATAGGAAAAGTATAACGATGCTGAAGAATTAAAGGGTTGAAATGATGGGAGAATTTACCAGTGATGACTTGTCTAGTTGCTTCGGCCTCCTCGGCCGTCATTGTAAAAGCCTGTCTTCTCGGTACATTCCTCCTCGCCTCCTCTACCCTTAAGGCATGTTTCTCTGTGCCTGATGGAATTGACACTGAAGCTGTGCAGATGGTTCACGTGGAGCTAATGTAGGAAGAGATAAGCGGGGTTCAGGTGCCTGAATAGTTGTCCTATGCAGAGTTGGAATTGCGAGTCTGGGTGCTGGTGCTGTGTTAATACGATATGGGCATGCTCCTATAGCGTGAGTAGATGCACTACAAATCAAACATAGGCCATTTGCACGCCTACAGTCCATCGCCAAGTGTCCAGTTCTCTTGCAGTAGAAACAGAAATCTAGACTGGACCGGTTAAACGATCTTCCTGGCCTCTTGGGTGCAAAAGTTGGTCTAGAAGAGGCTCCTCCTATCATCTGGGTAGCACGGCGTTTGGTTCTGGCTACTTGAGCTTTACCTTTCTTCTTGACCATAGCTTTATAACGGCGTGCTGCCTTCAGTGTGAGTTCATGAGTTGGATAGTCGCCTGTGGCTAAAGCCGCCTGAATCTCCGGGTCTAAGCCCTGTTGGAATCGTCTTGCACGAATCTCAATGGTCGGGATCAGGAGTGCCGCAAACTTGATAAGATGTTGATGTCAGGTAAATGATGTGTTTTATGGAACAGAATTTGATACAAATTCTTTACCTCCTAAGCATGATGAATTCGGCATCATATTAATCCACTGATTTTACCCACATGGAGCCTTCTTGCATGTGGATGAACTGTTGTTCCATCTCAAAACGAGCAGTCTCGGGGGAAAAATTCGCATCGAACAAATCGCAGAACGTCTTCCAATCTATCGGTTGTGTGAGACGGCTTTCCTTGGCTTTCCACCGGACACTTGCATTATTAGTGAGTTGGAGCTTAGCCATACGAACCCAAGCTTGGTCTGGTACCTGCACTGCTGCAAGGTCGTCCTCGATACTTTAGGCCCATTTTTCAGTCTCAAGAGGACTCTCTTTCCCCGAAAAGTTCTTAGGATGCAACTCCTAAAATTGCTTTACTCCACGTGCTACGGCTGTAGGGCGGTTCGTGTGAATAGCAGTCTGCTACTGCAGGCCATCCAGAAGACTTTTGATGGCTTCTAGAAGCACCGTCTGTTCATTGATCGGAGTAGCAACGGTAGGGGGAGGTGGAAAAATAGGTGGTGGTGTGTTGCCATTAAAATTTCTGCTGTTGTTGGGAGAATCCATCATCTTGATAGAAAAGAAAAGGTTAAGATAGATTTAAGAAATTTGAAATGTAAGGAATGTATAGTTGCTAATTCTTATAATTCTTGTGATATATTGCTTAAGACTTTATGCAGAACTGATCTGCATGGGTCACCAAGAAAACCTGTCACGCCCCACTTCCCAGTAGACGGAAACGGTGATATGGCAAGCTCGCAATGTATGAAAATACATTAATCATAATTAAGCAATATAACAATAAGCAAGAATGACAAGAGTAATAAAATGAAGCGGCAACTTTATTTACATTTAACTTTACATACAACTGTTTATAATAAAAATATATATTGATAAAGCAAATGTCTAAGACATGGCATAATAAAAGTAAGTATAGGTAGTAAGAAGCTAGTAGTCTAGCTGAGTAGTAAACTGGTCTAAGTCTTCCTGGCTCGGCTCTATGTCCTCAGATTCCGGTCCTCTTGAAGAACATTCCAAAGAAAAGAAACATAGAGGAATTTCGTCAGCGAACTAGCACTCGATAAGTCCCAAAAAGTAAGAGAAGATGGTATATAATATGAATAGAAACCAAAAGCACAGTGGACATGTAAGGTGGTATATGATCATTCACATGTATCAGATAGTTATTCGAACGTGGTTATTTATAGTTTGATAAAAATGATATTCATGTATATGAGAGGAATCCATCTTACCCCATGGACTATGGTAACATGTAGTATAAGGCCCCGTCATAACCCATGGGAAAACGGCACGTGAATTCATGTAGGTGTCTTTTAAAGTGACCTCTCGTGTCATGATATATGTTCCTTACCAATCTATCCCTTTATCCTCACGTATTGTATTGTATAGCTTAAGATTACAGGTCTTAGCCAAATCCATAGATATAAAATGTACAGGTTCATGTTCGAGATGTAATCATGTATTCAGGTATTTCTGTCAAGTTCATGTAAAGTTATAACCATGGTTCGGTCAAGTCAAGTCAAGTATTCAAAGTCAAGTTTGATATTTGAATTCGAGCGTTCAGGTTCATGATCAAGTATTCAAGTCTGTGTTTGATTTTGGATTCTAATTTGAGTTTGGATTCAGGTTGGAAACAGAATCTTATTAAATGATTTAGTTCTTGAATTTCTTAGGTTTGGGAGTAATCGGGCAACTGCTGCACATGGACGGCAGGATTTGTGTTTTATTCCAAGACAATTGCCATTGATAACTCCAAACCAGAATAGGTAAGAACTCACTTTCTCCGGCTCACTAGGGCTGATGAGAAATGATACCGCTTAAACCTATATTAATATAGGGTACTTAAAAATTTATTCTTGTTTGTTTACATTGTTTGCGGTTCTCCAGAGGGTTTTATAAAAAAATATTTAATATTGTTTAAAAAAAAAACCTCGAAAGTGATTTATAATATTAAAAGTTTTTTTTTATAAAAAAAGTATTTCAGTTTTAGTGGTATTTTAGTAATAAAACCTATCTTTTCAAAAGTCTATGGTAGTTGTATGGAAACTATAATTTTAGAAACTTGACGGTATTTTATTAAAATTTCAATCTTCAATCTAAAAATATTTTTTTAAAATTTGTTTTTATTGAAAATACGGATTCATAGTTTTATATAATTTTTTCAATGATTGTTTTGTTTAGAAAAGTCGTATTTCTTAAAAATCATATTTTTATTTCCTTCGAGATCGAATACTCCGTAAAGTGTTCTGCATCTCGCTCTACCATCTAAAGGATGTGCGATAATCCGCACCATCTATTAGCGGGTCTCCATACGAGGGTTGTAGAGGTGTAATTGCCAAGGATTAAAAAATATCGATAAAAATGTATTTTTTATAAAAGTGATGGTATTTATTTGAGAAAAAAAACGTACTCTCTTAAATTAACCATACATCTGAAGCTCGTGCTATGAAACCATAGTGTGTGTATGGGGGATATGTCGTTACCCCGTGAAGGTTCTTGAGGTAGGTATACTAGTTATCGAAATAAGAGTTATACTAAAATTAGTGATATTTAATGAAAAAGTTTGTTATATGAGTATTTCATATGGGAATTTTCATTACGCTAACAAGCTAAATGAGGGGAATAAGGTTAAGGGTGGTTTTATAGTGTTTTTGGGATTTATTTTTCTTATCAAGTGGCCGAAAAGGTTTGAAAAAAAAGTAATACGGATCTAACTCCACTTTATCGATACGTTTTAAGAATGCGATTTTAGTTGAAAAGAAGGAGAGGGGGAAGGGACTTATGGTTTTATAACATCGAGAAAAGAGTAAGAAAGAGAGGGGGCTCCATGGCATCACGGTAGCTCCGGGACCAACTCCGATTTTCAACGAAAGAGGCTTGGTCGCTAACTCCTCTTTGACTAGTCTTAACTTCACTTGTACTTAGAGCGTTTTGAGGATTTATTTGACAGAATTTCAGAATAGGGGAAAGCTAGGGAAGTTGTGTGGTATTTATAGTGAAGAATTTAGTGTTTGGGAATAAAAAATTGGATTAAAAGAATTAAAATTAATGTTAAATGGTGAATTGAATGGTCATTGTTTAATTGCAGGGAAATCAAACAGTGGAATGGAGTAGAGGGGAGTCGAAAGGACTTATGTGCAAAGCATGGAGGCGATTGGAACAAGGAGGACCGTCGGTAGTGAGCAAAATGGAGAAACGGGCATCAGATTTCAGCCAATTGCCTCGAGATTCGTGCAACGTGCTTTAATCAGTGTTTACTCCTCATTGCGCCTGTTTGATTTTTCTGAAACTTTTCATTTCTCCATGTATTGCATATGCAACTCTTGGGCTTCCGAAAAATTAAAAAGAAAATTCTTCAAAAATTTGGGACTGATAGGATTCGAACATACAGGCTACGTCCCAGCAGTATAGAGGCTTTACTAGTAAGCTACCAGTTACTTCTTACTTTTATTGAACAAAATAACTTATAACTCTTAAACAGGATGAAATACCCTTTTCTATACATTAAACAAATAATTTTATACAGGGATTTCAGAGTCATTACAACCTATAGCACTCCCGCAACCGTATTAAATAGAATACTATATATTAGAATCGTTTACCTTTCTTATAAGATCATGCTTGGACACCAGATACGTATATTCATATACATAGTAGATAATTATATACTTGGTGTCTATTTCCTATCTATTAGGCTACATATATACATACAGGTATATAGGTATACATATGATTATGGTTTTGTGCTGTACATGACTAGATATATACATACATGTATATAGGCGTACATGACTATTGATCCATACTGTACTGATTAGATGATATTGTATGAGGGAGATTCCATAAATGATATGATGAGGATAGATTTGCTGAATACGGACGATATTCTTTTGACTCGGGTAGTCTTGCTAAATCCTGACTAGGACTTAATAAGATGTTTAAAACTATATTTATTTTGAAAACTAATTATATGTTTCTTACATTAAAATGATACTGTCTAGGATGCGCTACAAATTTTTAAATGATATCTATTTCAAAAACATCGTAGCCACCTTATTTCAAAAATAACTTTTCATTCTATTTTAAACTATAACCGTATAGCTCGTAAGTAATTATCTATATTAGCTCATATTCACGTTATGATTGTTCTTCTCCTTATATGCTCGCGCATCGATTACCTTATTGTATACGCTTCTACTATTAGTTCGAATTAGCTTTATAGGTTAGTTTACAATTGACATGCTATATGAACACACTTGTAAAACACTGCACAACAACCAATAATTTCTATGTTGCACATATCATAGACGTGCATGTTACACAACACAACATTCGTACAGCCATGACACTGTAGGACTACTATACTACGTTATATCGATGAAGATGTCGATACAGTTTATTATGACTTCCCTATATACAGGGGATTGATTGGTATTTATATATATATTGTGGATAGGGATTGAGAGCTATTGTTAAACGAACACATTAATAGAACTGTTAGTGATATGTATGCCCTAGAGACCATTATTGTATGATATAGTGGATGCTTGGACATATATGGAGGACTTTCTTGCTCAACATTATAGTATGCAATCTGGTTGCCTTTATCTTAACATGTTCACTGGTATTATTATACCGTCTCTCATATACATGTTGATAAAACCCTTAGGATGTTGGCTTGTCTACCAGGACTACGATGCAGATCATACTACTGGGACCTGGGTAGTCCACAAGTACATCCTTTAATTATTCATAGTCGAGAGAATATCGAGATAAGGCATCGATATTCCAGAGTAGACTAGTCGAGAGAATATCGAGATAAGGCATCGATATTCCAGAGTAGACTAGTGTGTACGTTTCTTGACCCTATATGGGGCGATGGTTGATCCCATATCCATTGGTGTTTGACGTCAATGATTGTACACAGGTGCTCTTTAGAGAATGGGTACACCGAATAGGACTCGCCGAGAACTCCTAGATGGTACTATACCTATCGTTAGATAGCAGTTCTCTGGTGACACTGGTACAGGTTAGTCTGTAGACCCGAGATCATCATAGAGTCTTGTGTGTCTCCCACTGTGCTTTGGTTTCCTCTCTACCACGGGTCAAAGGAGTCGTGTAAACAGGTGGATTTTGGATACAGTCCCAAGTCACATGGAGGCAATGAGCGATAGGAGGGGTTTCGTCTCTCCCGGTATTAGGAGTCGATGTTGCGATATGCTTGATTGGCTATAACTGGAATTCCCTAGTCAGGGCTGTTGATGAGATTTACTGGTAAGTGTTATCAGTAGTTTCTCGAACCGTTATAGCCCTTACATCGGCATGACTTATCAAGTTATTGGGGTCTGACGATTCCACCTCCAAACTTGATATGCGACATATCAGACAAAGAGACCGGACTGTATGGTAAGTGTTACCTAAAGGATTCATGGGAGTTTACACAAGCTTGCTTGTTGATCTTCTAATCACTCAATACCTAGGTAGCCGCTACGTCCAGCTAATACCGCTGAAGGCTTGTAGGTGACTGATGTGATCATTACCTACTGCTGGCATATTGACAAGTCTTTATAGTCCCACACAGAAGTTTTTTGGTTGAAGCGAAATGAAGTAGGGCACATATGTTGATATGTGCGGGAACCTAATTAAATACGAGTTTGTGATACCGTATTCTAATCTGGCAGTTATCTGATATCAGTCAGGTTATATGTGGTATAACAGGATTATCAAATCAAGAGTTGATTTGATAATGTGATATACAGATAAATGATATTAGTAGGTCATATGTGATATAACCGGATTATTAAATCAAGTGTTGATTTAATAATATGATATATATTATATTTGATATAATTATATCTTAACTCATATTATTGCTCACTAATTATTTTTTTATATATATGTGTGTATTAATATATATATATATATATAATCAAGCATGGGTTGATTTTCTATTTATTGGACATCTTACAAGCTTGATCTAAACTCAAGCTAAATCAAGTGGAAGCCTCCATCAACCTTTATGGACATCCTACAAGCTTGATCTTCTCCTTCATCTCTTAATTTAGGTAAAAATCCTTCTTCTATCAAGTTTTACATATGTTTAGAGTTTCAAATATCGATTAAGTTCTAAAAAAAACAAGGAGTTGTAGTTATGTTTTAGAGTTCAAACGAGATTTGAAGTAGTTTGGGATCTCTGCAAAATATTGTGTATAGATTCAAACTATTTAGATTACCAGGAGACCCCACCAAGAGAACAAGACCCTAACTCCCAAGTCGGGGAGCACATTGCGGTAAAACAGAATATTTTGATGGTCCTTTTATATGCTAAATTGTCCTAGATTCCTTGAGTCAAAATCTAAAGGTGTTTTACTTAGGATTTTGATGATGTTTTAAGGTTTTTGAACTTGATAATCCATACTTTGAAGTCTTAAGGTGTTCTTTTGTGTTAGAATGGAGATTCTGGGTTTAATTCATGGTAATTAGCACAAGGATGGCTTACGATGAGTCATAGGTTCTAACCTATAAGTGTCTGTTTGTTATATCGATGCCGAAATGAATTCTTATATGCATGTGTGGTTATGTGAATGTAGGGTTTGATTGCGGAGACCTCCGAAGAGGCGACGAAGGGCAAAGCAGTCGTAAGATATGACTATAGCTCGATCGAAAACTGTGAGTAGATTATATCTACGAGTGGGGAATCGGGTGGATGGCGTATAACACCCCGGTGAAACATATCTTTTATTATATCATTGAAATTACTTAGGTATGTTAGACTTGTTCGATATGGGGTATAATTACGTTAGTATCGCTTAGTAGGCGTATTGTAGGTACACTTGGTGGAACACTAGCACAAATACTAATGATTATCTTGTTGTACGATCACGGACTTGTATGTACACTACACATCATTAGTACTACCATGTCACGTAGAACTTACCGTGCTTACGTATCGTAGTAGGATCTAGGTTATAGTAGGACGATGAATATACGATCCAATATGGATTCATGAGATATATATATATATATATATATATATACGATGTATATACGATCCGAATCATCTTTATATTCAGACACGATGGATATTGCCAGGGATCCATAGGATGTGTGTGTGTGTGTTGTGTGTGTGTGTGTGTGTGTGATCAATCCATGAAGGATTAAGGCAGGGAGAGACACAATGTCACCCGGTGATATATGTGTTGTCAATCCATAAGGGAGTGTTGGTAGTTGACACATGATATCTCTATGGACATTATATATATGTAAGGGATCGATATAGATGTTCTGCACTGAGATAGATATTATATATATATATATATATTTGAGGGATCGATGTAGATGTCCTACACTGAGATGATATTATGTGTGTGTGTGTGAGAGATCGATATAGATTCCATGCACTGATGAGATATATTATGCTATGTATAGTAGCCGGACAGGACTGGTCTATGAGGCAGTACCAGAATATTATTTTCATACATCGATGTATTCTAAAGAGGTTTTCAAAGGAGCTATAGTCTCACTATTAACATGTGTCTAGTATCGACATAGATTTTTACAAAGAAATCCCCTTTTTAAATAAATCATTTTCAAGAAGCGGGACAGATACTTTAAACGAGATGCATACCTTTCTTCATAAAACAATGCCCGCTATATATATATATATATATATATATATATATATATATATATATTAAAGCTTGATTGTGCTTACGTTGGTTGTGTGCTATAGATATTGCACTACAACTGCGGTGATCATGATTCGACACCGTTGTATATATATATGCAGTGAGTTATCGACGATTGATAAATGTTAGCGTTTCATTTTGCATAGTATTGCACTACTCCCATGACTAAAATTCTTTCAGATGGTTGTAGTTATATTGTGCCCATACCGGGCCAGATACCGATTACTTGATATTGATACGATAACCACACATAGATTCATATCTTACATGCTAGGATAGCGGTACACGAGTTATACATGAGGGCACTTTATCTTATATTCCATTGCTCGAACTCTAGTTTCGACGCGTCCTTATTTACCCTCCTTGATGTACACTCTTATCATAATTAGTTGTTTCACCACTTACCCATACGACTTCTAGCTTGTTATATAATTCTATTCACGAGTTGGCAACTCACCCCTGTTGTGCCATAGTTTTTTGCATATTTGACCGTTTGAATCCTTAGTGGCTTTTTGGGCACGTTTGCTATCTTTTGGGCGTGGTTGCGCATATCTGAGTTGATGGGTTTATTTTTGTATCGTCTTTTGTCTTGTACCAATTTGTATCTAGAAGTACTCTATTAAAGACCAAGTCTAGTTTGTCGAGACCTTAGAGTTGTATATTTTGTTGTTATCGGACTTGAATGGAGTCGATGATTGTCAGCGGAATGCGATACGTTTTACGATATGTGTTCCACTATGTTCTCTACTTACCGCAATCAAGACGGTGTTGTTTTGCAGCTAGCCGGTTGAGCACGGGTCGATCCACAAGGACATGGTTGTATGTCCGTTCTTATTTTAGATGAGTCAATGAAAGATTGTATATGTGTTTGTTCAAAACTATCTTAAGTGATCGTATTTATGTTCAAGTAAGTTTGTGGGTGAAGGTTGGTTATTAGAGTTAGAATTAGTCATGTATTTGTCTTTTGCCATTCTTAAAATGATGTTGGGATAATCGAACGTAGAGAGGATTAGGAGGACATGGGAATGGGATTGGTGAGTTTAAGCAAGCTTTCCAACGCTAAATCCATTCCTAGTGCCTCTTGTCTTTCCGCTACGTACGCTTATTTCCAACCCTAGGCCAAACACCCATAACCATGTATCGAATTAATTCACAACTACATGTCACGTTGTAGTGCACCCAAAGGACTTCTCGACTTAGGTCAAGACTATATGTCACGTATAGCGCGCCTAAGTGAGGGGTTGTGTTTGTTTGGTCTAGGTTCGTTTCAAGGTGTTTGGCGAAGAGAAGCACATAGGATTTTTCTGTCCCTCATACTAACCTTCCTTAGCCCCTAATAAGTGTGGAATTATTCACACATTAGAATAAAAACAAAGCAAGAAGGAAGCAAAGAAAGAAAGGGAAAAATACGGTTTTACAAAAATGCAAGCTAACTACTTGGGTTCTCACCTAAGCAAGGAACTCCATCGAGTATCACGACTTGAAAATACGGATAAAAAGTGAAGGGAAAACAAAAAGAACAAGAAATAACAACAACTACTTAACAACAATAAATAAAAGTTAGACTAGGAATTTAAATTACAAGACAAGAAAAGAAATTACAATACAAGAAAATTAAAGATACAAGATAATAAAAAACAATCTCATCTTCATTGATTTTCTAATCAAGAGCTCTCACTACAATTTAATGGAGGAAAGATGAAGAATAAGAAGGAAAAAAAACTAATCTACACTAAATCTTACAAAGAAAAAAGCATCCTCTCTTGGGCACAAAATTGGGCTATTTATAAGTAGAGAGCTGAAACCCTAGGGCCAAATTCTGAGCCCATACAAAGTTAAAAAACTACACCCAAAATATCTTCAGACACTGAGTCAACTCGGCCGTGAAACCGCCGCATAATTGCTATTTTGGTCGCGGTTCAACGGCTCTTTGGGGGACTTAGGTTGTCATTTTCTCTGGGGTTGCTTGTGTTGCTATTTTCATGTGTTTGACAGGTCCCAAATTGCAAATTGAATCCATAATTTCTTCAGATCTTGAACAGTCCAACTGGCTTCACTTTTAATTCATTTGATCTTTATCTCCCTCGAGCTCCGTGCACACATTGAGTCTTATGCTGTCCTTCTCGTGCTCTGTGCTTGTCCGAGACACGAATGACCACTGTTTTTCGTCTTGTCTCTTGAACTAGTAAGCGGCACTGGATGGATGCAGATGACTGGAACCCGGCTTTTATTTGTCTATAACAGATGTTCTGGATTTTGGCGTAACTATGGAGATTTTGTATGATTTGTGTTATTTTGGACTGGGAACCTGTAACCTGTAAATATGTAGCAAACACGGATTAAAAGCACATGCCTATAAATAAACGAGCAGAAGAATGGACAGTATTAAATGCAATATTCTGGTATGAACAAATACCTCCAAACTTAACTTTTGCTTGTCCCGAGAAAAACCAATTATTCACAAAAAGTCCTAACCTCACTTTTGCAGGGAACGCGATTGCACTGAGCTCGTGTAACAAGTCGTTAAACCTTTAGGTTTCCCTAGTAGGAACAGTGTTGTCTCCTGAGAGTTTTCAGCGGATACTACCCACAAAATCCTGTCAAGCTTGTTTCATAAGTTAACGTTGATTCTACTCCGACAGTTTAGTATCTAAGTTTGAAATTCTATCATCCTAAGTTAGAAATATTCAACTTTTATTTTTCACGCCTCCTATTTATTCAACCCAAGATCCTATACGTTTTGCAGTTTAGAAAGATCTCGGTTTCCTCTTAGTTTTCTTTCTAAAGTGTTGTCTCCAATTCGGGATTTTTATCATCTTTACGGAAAACATAAGTCTTATTCTTTATCCCTATCTTTCCTCCAAATATCGATCGTATACCCCCACGTGTGTGTAAATTTTACCCCTACACTCAAGAATTCAATTCAAGCTATAGTACCCTTTCCTTAATACCTAATTCTACTTCTTTTCATTAATGATGAACGGATTTGCTCACACATCTTTCATGCGACTATTAATGCTTCTTGAGGCACTAATAACCGATTACTGAATGTATGAGCTTAAAGCGTAAATATCAGTTTCCAGGTCTTGTAATTTATTCTTTTTTTTCTTTTTCTTTATTTTTCTTTTTCAAAACCGGATATATTTTTCAATGATGCTCTTTTGGTGGTTAGTTTTAAATACCGTTCTTTTCATACTAGGTTTTCAGGCAAGAGTATTTCTAGGTATTCTCTACTATCCTAAATTTCATGGTGCGTGTAAGTGCAATTTGTAAGGTATATACTTTCTGAATTTGGACTCAAGAATAGAAACTATTTTTTAGACTTATCTTTCCATGAAACATTCAATGCGTTCCCTTCATCTCGACGTAACTTAAGAACTGAACTCAAGATTACCTACTTCTATAAAAAAAACTGCAAGAACGTATATTTACCAAGGTTCAACAGAAGGAGGGTTATTTTTATGGTTTTCAATTTCTAAGCCTATGATTTAGTTATTTCTAACGTATCAACTAAACTTTCGGAATAAAAATCTAAGTTACCCTACTAGCTAACTTGACGACAAAGATTATATATTTTTTGGAAAAAATTTCAATTTTTATGGGTTTTTTAATAAGTATGCAAATGCAAAATATACACAAGAATGCGAAGGAAGAAAGCTTACTGAGTACACCCTCAAACTTAAACTTGGCAGTGCCCTTACTGTCATGCTACACCAAAAGGGTCAAAATTATCGGCGCTTCCATGTTCTTTTATATACACAAAAGAAAAAGCAAACCAAAAAAATATATACACAAAAAGGTCCCCCCATCTTAAGTAAACAGTGTTTCCACTGTTTAAGCGGAGAAATTAAGGATTAGGGGAGAGAACAGTATCAATCTATACAAGGCCTTACACATACCAAAAGTTAATACTAACCATTTAAAAAATTTAGCATGATAGCGCAATGGTTGGAGAAAAAATGCGGAGAGAAAAGATATGGTCTCGGTAGAGAAGACGGAAGGCGGAAGGGAAAAAAATGGAATACGAACTTGAGGGTGGAAATGAAGTGAATAAATGGTACAATGTGTAATGACCGATATGTAAAAAGTTATTGTACTAATCTATCAACCCACTGAGAAATGGGGTCCAACCTCTCAAGATTAGTAAGAAAACATGGGTAGACCGAACTTGGTGAACTAGACATAAGAATTGAAGGTGATAAGGTGTCTTGCAAAATGGGAACGATGGAAAGGATGGAGAGAAGTGATTGAGCAATGGTATCGGTTAAATATTCAGGAGAGTGTACATAGTCAATGAAAGGGATAGGATGAATTAGAAAATCTGACTCATCAAGTAAAACTGCTTTATCCTTAATGCTATCCTCAAAATTCTCCTCAAAAATCAGCTCATCCATGCATTCATCATCAATTTCCAGATGCATATGGAGTTCGGGTAAAACAGTTAATGGTTCGGGATGATGTCCACATGGAAGTGAAAGGACATGATGAATTAGTGAGAAAAAACTCATCCAAAACTGTGGATTCATCCAAAATATTCCCAGCGTCGATATCCTTAATCAAGTGAAAATCAAATTCCTCAGACACCTCACCAAAAGCATGGATTTCAACTAATTGTGGTTCTAGGATGGAGGTGTAGAGGTCAAAAGGATTGGGTATGGTTTCTCTTGACAGGGTCCCTTTACAATCCGTTAAATCATACACTATAAAATCGCATAAATTATCAAACGTTCTATCTTCAATTTGTTATTCATTTAGGGTACTCGATAGACTTTCGAAACCGGAGTTGTGGAATTCAATTTGTAACGGGTAGGTTTGATATGGAAGGGTGTACTGCTCACTCTCACTACTCAAATTCTCAAACTGTCCAATTGCCTCATCATACATTGGAAAATATGGAGCGAGTTAGAAACTAGCAGCCGGTTTACAAGATTGTATGTGGGCAGCCATGGATGCATTCATTTCCTCCATTTGGCATGAAGCTACCCGAAATTCTTCTAATGATTGGTCCAGACTAGACATGGGTTATGAAGGGGTTTCAGTAAAAAAATCAAAGTTGTTTGGATACGTGAAACTCCCAAATAGCTGTTCAGAAGCAATGTCTAGGGAAAGTGTAAAATTCGGGTAGGATTGATAGGAATCGAATGGATGTGAAAAAAGGACAGGATTAGGATCAACATTCTGAGAAGAAGGTGATTAGAATCGTTGATCATAAGAATTCGAAGTGGTGAAAGGAATGAAATATCGTTTACGGGATTGTGCAATATGTTCAGCAATGGACTTTAAGAGTCGCCACATCACCCTCCGAAGGGATATCAACATGAGAAGTGGTGAAAGTTTGAAACGGTTGATATGACCTGGATTGTAGTGTCCATATGGTGTTTTTAGAAGCGTCTATCCGATCTCTCAAAGAAACTTTAGACATGGATGGATCGTTCGAAATTCGGCCAAAGCAAGAACCGTATGAAGAAATGTCTGGTTATGAGTACTAAAGTTCACCAAGACTTGATCATTTTGGGTACCCATGTTATGAAAAGAGTGGAGGGTTGGGAGGGTGGAATTTTTATAAATTTCTGTTTTTTTTTGTTTTTGGAGTTTTTGAAATTGTTTGTTTGGTTTTTGAAAGAATACGGAATTATGAGACTAAACTTTATACAAGCACAATCAAAATCACAATATGCACAAATAACACCTAGAGCTAGAGTCTTCAAAGTCCAACTAGACCGCTCCTAGACTTCCAAGCGACAAGTTGCAGGATAACCCTCGAATTGCCTCTTCACTTCGAATTGTGACCAGGTAAGCGCAACTGAAGTAAGGAGGGTTCCGCTCACGAATCACTGTGAGACGGGCATTTTAAAATTACCTCCTCACTTGTCTAGCCTAGGCATCACAAAATCAAGTTTAGATAAACGACCGATTCCCCGTAACCTTCACTTTTCCTAAATGAACGCGAAAAGTCCTTATAGGTTTAGAATAGATATTTTTTATTAACTCAAGATGATACGTATGCTTTTTGTGATTTGTGGGTTCTTAGGTAGGGTGATGAAATCCCCACCTAATCTTAATTGGTGTTCAAACCCCTTAATGTCCATATTATTATATGCAAAGCGTATAAACAAACAAAATCTAAAACAAAAAAAATTATTTGGCGGCGGCGCAATGTGTGCAAAAAAACATGCAGCAAAATACAGTTCAGTGGAGTTTTAAGAGAGTTTTGGAGAATAGGATAGGTGCAAAAACTTTTGAGCACAGAAGCCAAATTATGACCGTGGAACCGCCACGGTAACTAACCTTTGACCGCGGTTCCGTGGTCAAAATATTGTTTTAGCGCTTCAAAATTGGTCCGTGCACTCGGACTGTGATGTTCTTCTGTATTAAACCCTCTGTTTCATTATTTGATTATTGTACTTGCTCCAGATAGAATGCACACTTGCACACAAAAAATATTTAAAATAACAAAATGGTTTTTATATTATTATTTTTTATTTATATATATATATATACAAAAAATATATTAACCCGAATAACAAGAAAGAAATACGTTACCGTCTCTCCGGCAACGACGCCATTTGATTGTCAGCGGAACACGATACATTTTACGATATGCGTTCCACTATGTTCTTTACTTACCGCAATAAAGATGGTGCCGCTTTGCAGCTAGCCGGTTGAGCACGGGTCGATCCACAGGGAGATGGTTGTATGTCAATTCTTGTTTTGGACGAGTCGATGAAAGAATGCATATGTGTTTGTTCAAAACTATCCTAAGTGATCGTTTTTATGTTCAAGTAAGCTAGTTAGGGTTATGCTTGGTTAGTAGAGTTAGAATTAGTCTTGTACTTGTCTTTTGTCATTCTTAAAAAGATGTTGGGATAATCGAACGTAGCGGGGATTAAGAGGACATAGGAATGGGATTTTCAAGTTTAAGCAAGCTTTCCAATGCTATATCCATTCCTAGTGCCCCTGTCCTTTCGCTACGTGTGCTTATTTCCTACCCTAGGCCAAACACCCACAACCATGTATCCAATTAAGTCACAACTATATGTCACGTTGTAGTGCGCCCAAAGGACTTCTCGACTTAGGTCGCGGCTATATGTCACGTATAGCGTGCTTAAGTGAGGGGGTTGTGTTTGTTTGGTCTAGGTTCGTTTCAAGGTGTTTGGCGAAGAGACGCACAAGAGATTTTTCCATCCCTCAAACTAACATTCCTTAGCCCCTAAAAAGTGTGGAATTATTCACACATTAGAATAAAAACAAAGCAAGAAGGAAACAAAAAAAGAAAGGAAAAAATACGGTTTTACAAAGATGCAAGCTAACTACTTGGGTCCTCACCTAAGCAAGGAACTCCATCGAGTTTCACGGCTTGAAAATACGGATAAAAAGAGAAGGGAAAACAAAAAGAACAAGAAATAACAACAAATACTTACCAATAATAAATAAAAGTTATAGTAAGAATTAAAATTACAAGACAAGAAATGAAATTACGATACAAGAAAATTAAAGATACAAGATAATAAAAAACAACACTCATCTTTATTGATCTTCCACTCAAGATCTCTCACTACAATTTCATGGAGGAAATATGAAGAGGAAGAAGAAGAAGAAAAAAACTAATCTACACTAACCCTAACAAAGAAAAAAGCATCCTCTCTTGGGCATAGAACTGGGCTATTTATAGGCAGAGAGCTGAAAGCCTAGGGCCAAATTCTGAGCCCATAAAAAATTAAAAAACTACCCCCAAAATATCTTCAAACGCCGAGTCAACTCGGACGCGGAACCGCCGCATAATTGTCATTTTGGCTGCGGTTCCGCAGCTCTTTGGTGGACTTAGGTTGTTTTTTCCTCTGGGTTGCTTGTGTTGCTATTTTCATGTGTTTGACAGGTCCCAAATTGCAAATTGACTCCATAATTTATTCAGATCTTCAATAGTCCAAAATGGCTTCACTTTTAATTCATTTGACATTTATCTCTCTCGAGCTCCGCGGACCCATTGAGTCTTGTGCTTCCCCTCTCGTGCTCTGTGCATGTCCGAGACACGAATGACAACTGTTTTTCGTCTTGTCTCTTGAACTGGTAAGCGGCATTGGACGGATGCGGATGACCAGAACCCGGCTTTTATCTGTCTGTAACAGATGTTCTGGATTTTTGCGTAACTGTGGAGATTTTGTATGATTTGCGTTATTTTGGACTGGAAACCTATAACCTGTAAATATATAGCAAACACGGATTAAAAGTACCGGCCTATAAACAGACGAGAAGAAGAATGGGCAGTATTAAATGCAATATTCTGGTATGAAAAGTCGACTTAATGTGTATTTATCTTGTTTACATTCCGTTTTATTGATCCTTCGCCATTTGGTATCGTATATTACTGCGTGGTTGTGATTCCGCCATTTGGGCGATGATTTAACTCCCGTATGTGGGGATACTTTTTATATACTTATCATTGTATCTGTTTTATTCAAAATTTACATAGGATGTGCTGTCCGTTTTTTTTAAATCTTTTGAAATAAACTTTATTTTTTATAAAAACTTTTCTAAAACTTCACCTCTACTTGTTATTATCTATTTCGTTACATATACGGTTTAGATTCCTGGTTTTAGCTTACTTGGGTTACGATGTGGTCCACTTGACTTCATGTAATCCTTGTGCTGGTCATATGCACTTTTCGGTTCATGACACTCTCAAATCCTAGAATTTAAGATCAAAGAAATCCCTCAGATAAAAACTTAAGTTTTCTCTCGGAGAATTTTGATCTTAAGATCTTAAGGTCATCGATAAGAATTTAAGTTCTGTATATGAAGGTTAACCTTCCCATGGATAAGGTTTAAACCTATTATATCATGAAGATCGTTCTTCTTTTCTCACTTTGATTGATTATGATGGTGAGGAAGCAGACGCTGTAATTGTAGAGAACTTAAGTTCCTGATCAAGCCTATGGGGTCGACTGCGTATATCGTACGCTTGTTCTCTCGCAAAAGCTTTTGGAAATTATTCTCTATCTGTTTCTTGACTTCTAGGGTTCTTTATATAGGGTGTGAATATTGTTGGGCAAGTAGAGACAATCTCTCTTTGAGATTTCTCTAATTGATTTTAAGATCAAGCCCGGGTGCTTAAGCACCGTTGGATTTTAGATCCAAGGGTTATCTGTTGATATGATTAATATCTTTCTTATTTGAATAAGATATTCAATCGATTCTTTTATTTAAAAAGAAAATATGAAAAGAGCTAATATTAGTCTGGGTGCTTATGCACCGTTGGATTATAGATCCAAGGGTCTTTCTTAACAAGATTTATATTTTTCTTTATTTAGAAAAATATAAAATATTTTATCTCTTGTTAAAAATATTATCTTTCTGATTTTAAAAAAAAGTAGAGATTATCTTAAATTGCTTAAGTTATGTATATTTTAAATCTTTTGTTTAAAGATTTTCTGGTTAACCAGATTTGGAAAAATATTTTTCCAAATATCGAAGAAACAAAGGCCTTAAAGAATTGGCACAGCGTCAGCAATTATTGGCGCCTGCTTTATGGCAGCGCCCATCTTTCTGACGCATGGACTAAAATCTCATAGTTTATTTTATTGATTATTTTTTTAGGAGGGAACAAGTGTCCCAGTTGCAAACTGACTAAGTGGAAAATGTTAAGATAAATTCAATCGCAGAAACATTTGATGTCAATAACAAGTGCAAGAAAATTGCATCTAAAGTCCTTTATTTTCCCCTGACTAAGAGATTGAAAATTTTATTTTTTTCAAAGGGCATGGCGAAGAGCATGCGATAGCATTCCGATCGTCGGATCAAAGATGTGAAGTTGAGGCACCCGGCTGATATAGAAGCATGGAAGCTATTAGGTAGTGTTGATCATTTTAGGGATGAGTGGAGGAATGTATGTTTAGGTTCGGGCTCATGCCTTACGGACTCATGAGCTCTAATTGGTCTATGCGGCCGGTCTTAGTTATGCCTTATAATCTGCCTCCTTGGATGTGTATGAAGCAACCGTATATGATTTTTTCCTTACTAATTCCTAGAAATATTCACCTGGCCAGAACATCGACATCTATATGGAACCTTTAATTGAAGAGCTGATAAAACTTTGGGAACATGAAGTAGAGACATATGATACATATGCCGAGAAAGGGTGCTACATGGAAAATTAATCAAGAACATAAGAAATACTTTCCACGGTGGTTCCGTAAACACGTTGTGTATCTCTTGTAGATTTCACGTACCACACACACACACACACACACACACATATATATCACATATAGTTTATACATTTTATGAATAAATGCATTGTAAATTCAAGATGGAAAAGCAAAAGGGATGCAATTCCCGAATTTAATTGTACGACTATCTAAAGGTTCTAGTGCAAAAATGAATCGATATAGTTCATATTGCATTAATAACCTAAAATTTCTTACAACTGAGAAATTGGATACCCAAAATAATAGCATTTATTGTCCATTTGAACAAACACGCTTCTCAAGTTCACTTGATCAAAGACCGCAGGGAGGATAAAAAGAATACTATGGTTAGTTAGAGATCATAATAGAGTTATTGTACGAGAGTAATGAACAAGAACGATCTGTTATGTTCAAATTTTTGTGGTGTACTTGCATCCATAAAGATGAGTACAGTTTTCAGCTTGTCAATCTTGTTGGCTATAGTGCCCTCAAGTCAATTATTGTAATCACAGGCACGTGATTATGATGATTGAGGGAGGATCTATACGGGTAGAACAATCTTACTCAAAATGATAGTATGCTATCTGGTTTGTCTCTATCATCATGTACATTCTTTATGTGGTATTATAGATCACTATTACATGTTGATAGAGCCCATAAAATTCTTGCTTGACTACCAGCATTATGATGGCGATCATATACGTGGGAGCTGGATGGTCTATAAGCACATCCTTAAATGTCCCTAGTCGAGAAAGTGTCGAGACTGGGCATTAATACTCTGGAGTAGACTAGTGTATACTTTTCGAGACCCCGACGAGGGGCGGTAGCCGGTCTCATAAGCCATTAGTGTCAGTCAGACTCCTAAGATATTATATAGGTGCTCATTGGGTTATAAGTACACTAGAAGGACTCACCGGGAACATATTAGTTGGTATTATACCTATTGTAAAATAGCAGTTCCCAGGTGACATGGGTACAGGTTAGTCTGTCGACCTGAGATCGTCATTTTTCTCGTGTGAGTTCCCATTGTGCTTTGATTACTACCCTACCGCAGCTCAAAGGAGTCGTGCAAACAGGTTTTAGTTAGGTACAGTACCGAGCCACATAGAGGTAGTGAGGGGATGGTCGGGGATTCGTCTCTCTCGGTATTGGGGGTTGATGTCGCAAGGTGCACGGGTAGCCATCACCAGAAATACTTGGTCAAGGTAGACGAGAATTATGGATATGGATCAGTAGTTTCTCAGTGGGTGATGGGATTCATACCGACATGATATATCGCGTTATTAGGGGTCTGACTTTATCCACCCCCTAGACTCGATATGCGACACTCTTAGACGAACAGACCCGAATTTAGGGAGATTGTCACTGACAGGCTCAGTAGGGGTTCAGATGAGTTTTCTCATCAGCCTTCCTTTCGCTCAATACCTGGGTGACCATTACGTATAGCTAGTGCCGCTGACGTGCTTATGGTTAAACCCACTGCCAGCGTACTGATAAGTCTTTAGAGTCCCACACAGAGGGTTTTCACGGTTAAGGCGATATGATGTAGATGACGTATGTTGGTACATACAGGTGTCCGATTAAATATGTGTTAAGGCTACACAGACTTTTATCGGACAGTTGATAATACTAGCGGTTTAGGATTGAGCCGGATTATTAAATCAGTTTTTGATTTAATAATATATATTTTTATATGTATTCTAGTATTATTGTTCACCATTCATTTTCGCTCTTGGCTATTCGTATGTTTATACGAATACGCGTATATGAATTTCTATACGTCTACCGGGTTTTATTCCGTATATATACGAAATATCTTCTAGATAATGGACACCTCATTATATGATTTTCTTTTTAGAAAATCATTTGGTAATGAGGTGGAGGGTAAGATGGCATGAGCATGGTTGGAGATATGTAGAGAGGTATGACTTTTGATTATTTATTGTAAAATGTGCGAGATATTTTCTTGCATGGTTGAAAAATGATTAGCCATTCTTTCTACATGCTACTCATTCATTCATTCACTCTTTTGGACACTTAGCCATTTTTCTTGAGTTGCTCATGCCCATGGTACCTCCTCTTTCTTCTTCTTTGATTGCTCACTTAAGCATGAGGTATGAGAGAAAAAGATAGTGATATATTCCTACATATCCACTCTCCATTGTTAGCGACCATGGAGCATCGGTTGCATCGCTAGGCGAAGCTGGAGCTTGCATCGTTTCCCTCGGGTGGATCATCTTCGACGGAGGAAGACCGGCGGCCAAGTTCAATTGAGGACGCCTCAAGGAGCTAGGGAAGATGGTAGAAGACCAAAGGACACTGCCCATTTGGTAAAACCATTTCTAACCTTGTAGTTTAGCTCTTTGTAGTTTCCTAGAGTAGGTTTATGGTTCGATTCAAGACGGGTTCGTTAGCACAAAGTTTTTTAAAGGTCATTTTTGTTCCGCATCGGCTACGGTAGATTGCCAGGGCGCTATCGTAACCCAACATGGTATTAGAGCCATGCCATAAACCCATACTAGCTAGTTTACACAAGGTTAAAATGTCGATCGACCAAATTTTCCGAATCGTTTTTCCATTTTCTTGTGCCCGCTGTCGATTTTGAATATTGTTAAAAAAATTCATTCAGAGCATCCAAAAAATACGTGCAGGCATATTTAGAGCACCACAAGAAATTTGGGCACGCGACCCAACAAATTGGCCGCGGAACCGCTGCAAGTTATTCCTATTGGCAGTGGTTTCACGGCTGTTTTGTGGCCACTGTGCGCCAAATTTCTTCCGGCCCTCTATAAGTTGGAAATATGATTTTTGGAATGTATGGTTTTGGCCCAGATTTGTTTGAGTGCTGGATTGCATTTGGGGCCAATTTGGAAAAGTTTAGTCAATGGAAATTATAAGTATGTGTTTATCAATGCATGTGATAATATCTACAACCCGACTAGTTGCTATATGTTCAACTAGACGGGTTTGCGAACGTGATATTCATATTGATGTTATGAGTTGTACTGATGTTGTGGTTGGATTTTCGTGGTGGATAGCCGGTGGTGCAATGGTAGTTCTACAGTTCAGATTCATTTGTATATTTGTTATTAAGGGACGGGCATCCGACATGTGGACAGCCTTCTCTGCCAGATTGTATATTCATTTATTGAGGCACGACCGGGTTTAGGTCGATGTCTCCATTGTATATATACTTTTCTTTTGTGTACTAGGATTACCCCACGTTGGAGTGCTCGAGTAGCCGGGTTCTAGAGGGCAACGGGCTCGCATCTCATGGTGTTGAGATGGAGGGGGTCTTACTATAGAATTGGCGGGCTATTTGCTGCATTCGTAGGGGGTATAGGTCGACCCATGGTGGAGTGCTCAAGTTACCGGATTCCGTGAAGTGCTGGGTGGCCCATTCACTTTGTTGATTGGGGTTGTCTCACTTATGGGATTGGTGGGTAATATTGTCGTGCTCGTAGATGTTCAGGTTTTCATTACATAGGCTATCCACACGACCGGGAATGGCGGGTCTCATTTGCGGCCCAAATGAAACCCGAGGCTCCAAGCTTATCCACCATTCTGTGTTGCTTGTTGATGTTATGTGTTGTTGCTTATATCATGCATGGGATGAATGCTATATATATATATATATATATATATATATATTTATATATACTAGTAGATGTTATATATGTTTTGCATCTGTGCTAGTCCGGCCCTGGCTCTGCCGTTAGTTAAGTAACCTAACGGTGCATGAAGGGGCCCTGTGGCGAATGCTGATGGCATATACGTACATTGTATTTTCGTTCCTTTTTATGGTGTGATATGGATTAATTGATGGGAATGCGTTAACTTTGATTAATGCAAGGAAAAACAAACCTAAATGATGTTGTTGGAATTAATTTTTGAAAACTATTATTACAGACTTTTCATTTTGCTTTGCACAGCGGTATTCGGTTATGAATATCCAGCACCTCATTCGACGAGGTAAGAGCCGAGATCCCTTCATAGCGAGTGACCTCTTGGACTAAAGTTTGCGTCAGTGTAATAACTTCACTATAGTAGATTCTTTTTCTTTGCATCGTGGTATTAAGTTAGGAATATCCCGCACCTCATTCGATAAGGAATGAGCAGCGATCCCTTCACAAGGAGTGACCTCTTTAGCAAAATTTTATGCCACTATATATTTGTAAAACTGCTCTGGTTCCTTCAACGATATCATGTTCATTACATTAATGGTTTTTCGCCAAAAACCTTTCGTAGCCCTCCATTATTTCCTATGAGTAGTACTTAGTATTCGTCCTGCGTTTGTTGACCCCGTAAAGGCGTAGTGTACGGTAGCTAAGTGGCGCTTGTTTGTAGCATACAATGCGATTAGTTAGGACAGTTGTACGGCCTTATTGACTCCGTCAAGGGCTCGTACGGGTGGGTTTAATGCAATCTGATAATGATGGGTTGTAGTTGACTAGGACTCTTTAATTTGTTGACTCCATTAAGGTCACTAGGGTCCTAGGGGCAAAAACCACATCGGGTGTTTCAAATATAAAGAAAACTTGCCAGGCATGCGCATACCTTCTGGAGTGTGGCGACTTGAGTGGCTTCCATCAAGTTATCATGCGGTGATAGTTGGATCCCGATTCTCACAAATGAGTAGGTATTACTCCTTGATTGATTTTAGATGATCCTGACTAATTCTCCTTTAAGGGTTTGAAGGAGAATTCAAGGAAACAATGGGAGCCATCCTGATTAGATAAAGTGATTAACCAATCTAATCTAAATTATAGTGCATGCTGAGTGCTTCTTTTCTCTCTCTCTTTGGCAGCGGCCATGGCCTGACCTTAAAAACTCATGAACCAACTTAACCGAACCTTCTTAAAACACTTTGGCTTTTGAATGTCATTAAGTCGCATATATCCCTGCCGCTCCTATTTTCCCTTTGCATATTTTCCAGAAAACTCCATATCACTACGAAGATCTATATGGATTGGATATTCCATCGTATAGCTACATACGAACTCGAAGAAACTTGTTTCAGTTCGAGGATGGATTCCGGTTCTGGAAAAATTGAATATGACTCTGTTATCTTTTCTCTTTACCTTCTCTCAGGTTGCGAGTGCTCCTAGTATTAGGAGAGTACACCTATTTCTCTTATTGGATATTCTTCTTCCAAACCATAGGCTGGTGCCGAAAAGTAGGAAAGGAAGAAAACCAACTAGTCTAAGTGTAGTGTACAGAAGGTAATAAGTAAAGACATATAAATGGATTAGGGTAAGGACAAAGGAAATTGCGACTACTATCATTCACAACGAAGCCGCGTATGCCCCTGCCACCCTACATCCCCTTTTCATTTCTCCAGAACACTCCATATCACTACGAAGATCCAAATTGCTTGGATATGCCATCATATAGTTACATACGAACTCGAAGGAACTTGTTTCAGTTCAGGGATGGATCCTGGTTCTGGAGAAATTTAATAGGATTATTCGGTTATCTTTTCACTTTACCTTTTCTCAGGGTGCGTGGGATCCTAGTGTTAGGAAAGTACACCCATTACGCTTATTGGATAGTCTTCTTCCAAACCTTAGGCTGCTGCCAAAAGGTAGGGAAGGAAGAAAACCAATTAGCCTGAGTGTGGTGTACAGAAGGTAATATATAATGACATATAAAGGGATTAGAGTGAGGGCAAGGAAATATACGGTTACTGTCATGAATCTGGATAGTGGAAAAGGCATTATTAGGAATACCTGGCCACCCCTTTGAAATATTTTTATGTTTCAGTTTTACTGTGCGGTGTTAAGTGAATTTTTTTCCCCAATTTGATTATAACTCCAGGGTATGTATTTACCCGATTTGATTCTCACATCTGTATGGCGTTACAGATGCTGAGTAGGAGTACGATATTGGGAATTGGGTGATTAGAACCTCAATATATATCAGAATTCTTTATAATTGGCGATATTTGAGGAAATCACCTGGGTTTTACTTGACGGCAAATATTTGGTTTTGAATATCCGTTGTTATGCACCAATTTCAAACTGATATATCTGTACTTTTATTTTATAATGTGAGATATAACTTTTTGAAATTATGTCTATGACATTTACCTATATCAATTGATGGTTAGGTAAGGAGCATTCAACAGTGGTGTAATTCTTCTTAACCATAACATAGTTTTCAACCTACGATGCACAAGGTTCGAGTTATTAAACTCAGTGGACTTATACAAAGAATTGTATGTTGTTCGATGTCCGTTAGGACAAAGGGGTTTGTACTCGTACTATATTATGTTTACTCATGACTTCTCTAGTTTTAGACAAGTATTTCGTTGAAACACAAGGTCCAGATTTTGAGAAGATATAGGTATAAGAATAAAATAGAGAACCATATATTGCAAGTATCAGGATTCTTCAAGATAATAAAAAATGTATATACTTGTGTTTGGTATTCCATTGTAAATAATAGTTTTGATAACTTGCTTCTCTCTCAGGTTACTCATCCATGAGTATGCTCCTTGATGAGTAATGCTGCTTGGCCTTCTTCTATTTAGTTGATATGCACTGGGAACAGCTACATGTATTTTGAATCTGATTCCAATTAAATTAGTGCCTTTGTTTATATATTGAATATAGAATGGATTCATATCTTAACGATTTTAAAGTATATGAAGTTGTCCGGTTTATGCTTAAAACCAGAATCTGGATAAACTCTAGGCACGTGTTAGTAATGGCAGTTTATGGGTTTTCGCGGGCTTTGACGAGGGCTAACATTCTACCATCTGAAAGATCAATAGTTATGTTGTTCTTGACTCGCAACAGTTTTAGTAAAATGGATTCTTTTCAGAAAACATTAGTAGGGGTACGGTAGAACTGGAATTGATTCCAGAACCACAAACGATTACTTAAAATTTAGTAGAACCCGAGGATTCAATTGGTTTCGATTATCCATTAGCCACTCCGCAGATTTGGTGGGTAACCTCAGGCACAGGAGAAGTACTTCGGTCTCCTCAAAAACGGAGATAGGGTGGTTTTTGATTACCCAAACTGGATATTACTGCTGTTCTAGACTATGAGATCTGACAGGAGGATGAGTATAACGTCGTTCTAAATTAGCTTTAGAAGTGCACGTGGATAAAACTCTGCCAGAGGGTTGTTGTAGTCAGTAGGAGCAGCGGAAGCATGGTTGGAAAGTAGCTTATGTCTATTTATAGACTAAAGTAAGTACAGCGAGATAGATCATCTAGTTTTGATGTGACAGTCATAGATTTTGACTTCATCAGAACAACAAATAAACCTGGTAAGAAGGTAGTAGGGAGTGATGTCTTGGTATTTGGATGACATGCTTTTTTATAGGAAGTGATATTCCTATACAACGATCGGTTATACTGTGGTTGTCACAAGGTGTTTTCTCCATATACGATCTGGATAAAATATCAGGGATTCTAGTAACTAGATCTATGGTTTTAGATCTATATTTGGGAAGTGTCCCAATTTGGATACTTGACACTATTCTAAAGTGTTTTAGAATGGACGAATCCTGGCGTAGGTGGTGTATCCGTAGGTGATGGAGTCACCCTATCTAAAGATATGTCTTCTAGACTGATGAGGAGATGGATTTACATGATTGGCATATCTCTTGCTTAGGCAATTGAGTCAACCATGAGATATCAAGTACCACACCAGATATTTCTTTTGCACTAGCTGCAATAAGCATATATATTAATCCAATCCTGGAGAAACCTTGGGAAGCAGTTATGAACATAAGTGGATGTTCTTGGTATATGTTAACGACAGCCTTCTTCAAGAGGTGGTTATTATTTCAGGCTTCCAAGGTGACCTGTATGACAGAGTGGCTGTCAGAGTTATAGTTTTCCCTCTATTGAGGGCAGTATGTTGGACAGGTGGTCCAAGCAGATACTGAGGAAGGTATGGCGCAGGATGCTGATTAAATTCAATGGTTGATACGGACTAAGAAGTTTGTTGGATTTAGAGTTTATTTGTGAACTGGGTCCCATCAGATATCCAGACAAATTCTAAGATAGGTATCGCTCATTTCGGAAGATAGTCTTTCTCCGCGAAGTTGAGATATAGAGAGATAAATATAGAAACATTGGAGCGGATCCACTCACTGAGCCTATTTCTCGAACGCAATAGTCTCGCAAACGGACTTTGCGAGACTGATTAGTAGAGAAGTTGGGTGTTCGGTATCATAAGAGCTGTGAGTATGCGACACCGCAATAATTAGCCCTAAGTGCAAGTGGGAGATTGTTGACTATAGCGCTCTCAAGTCAATTATTGTAATCACAGGCACGCGATTATGATGATTGAGGGAGGACCTATACGGGTAGAACAGTCTTATTCAAAATGATAGTATGTTATCCGGTTTGTCTCTATCATCATGTACATGCTTTATACAGTATTAGAGATCACTATTACATGTTGATAGAGCCCATAGGATTCTTGCTTGACTACCAGCATTATGATGGCGATCATATACGTAGGAGCTGGATGGTCTACAAGCACATCCTTAAATGTCCCTAGTCGAGGGAGTGTCGAGACTGGGCATCGATACTCCGAAGTAGACTAGTGTATACTTTTTGAGATCCTGATGAGGGGCGGTAGCCGGTCTCACAAGCTATTGGTGTCAGTCAGTCACCTAAGATAGTATATAGGTGCTCATTAGGTTATGAGAACACTGGCCGGACTCTCCGAGAACATGCTAGTTGATATTATACCTATTTTAAGATAGCAGTTTCTAGGTGACATGGGTACAGGTTAGTTTGTCAACCTGAGATCATTATTTTTCTCGTGCGAGTTCCCACTGTGGATTGATTAGTACCCTATCATTGCTCAAAGGAGTGGTGCAAACATGTTTTAGTTGGGTACAGTCCCGAGCCATATGGAGGCAGTGATCATCGGGGATTCTTCTCTCCCGGTATTGAGAGTTGATGTTGCGAGTTGCACAGGTAGCCATCACCAGAAATCCTTGGCCAAGATAGGCAAGAATTACTGATTTGAATCAGTAGTTTCTCAGTGGTGATGGGCTTCATACCGACATGAAATATCGCATTATTAGGGTTCTGACTTTATCTAACCCTTAGACTCGATATACGATACTCTTAGACGAATAGACCGGACTGTATGGAGATCGTCACTGACAGGCTCGGTAGGGGTTCAGATGAATTTGCTCGTTAGCCTTCTTTTTGCTCAATTCCTGGGTGGCCGTTATGTACAGCTAGTACCGTTGACGTGCTTGTGGTTAAACCCACTACCAGCGTACTGACGAGCCTTTAGAGTCCCACACAGAGGATTTTCACGGTTCAGTCGATATGATGTAGATGACGTATGTTGGTACATACAGGTGTCCGATTAAATATGTGTACAAGCTACACAGACTTTTATCGGACGATTGATAATACTAGCGGCTTAGGATTGAGCCGGATTATTAAATCAAGTTTTGATTTAATAATATATATATTTATATACGTATTCTAGTATTATTGTTCACTATTAATTTTCTCTCTTGGCTATTCGTATTTTTATACGAATACACGTATATGTATTTCGATACGTATACCGGGTTGTGTTCCGTATATATACGGAATATCTTCTAGAAGATGGACCCCTCATCATATGATTTTCTTTTTAAAAAATCATTTGGAAATGAGGTGGAGGGTGAGATGGCATGAGCATGGTTGGAGGTATGTAGAGAGGTATGGCTCTTGATTGTTTATTGTAAAATGTGAGATATTTTCTTGCATGGTTGAAAAATGATTAGCCATTCTTTCTACATGCTACTTATTCATTCATTCACTCTCTTGGACACTTAGCCATTTTTCTCGAGTTGCTCATGCTCATGGTTTTCCTCGCCTCCTCTTTCTTCTTCTTTGATTGCTCACTTAAGCATGAGGTATGAGATAAAAAGATATTGATATATTCCTACATCTCCACTCTCCATTGCTAACGACCATGGATCGTCGGTTTCTTTGTTAGGCGAAGCTGGAGCTTGGATCGTTTCCCTCGGGTGGTGGATCATCTTCGACGGAGGAAGACCGGCGGCCAAGTTCAGTCGAGGACGCCTCAAGGAGCTAGAGAAGATGGTAGATGACTGAAGGACACAGTTCATTCGGTATAACCATTTCTAAGCTTGTAGTTTAGCTCTTTGTAGTTTGCTTGTGTAGGTTTATGGTTCGATTCAAGACGGGTTCGTTAGCGCCAAATTTTTTAAACATCATTTTTGTTCCGCATCGGCCATGGTAGATGGACAAGGCGCTATCGTAACCCAACAAATCTCAATAAACAAATTTATCGAGATGATAAATCCATGTTATCTTCACAAGATGATCAGTGCTTTTATGTCAAATATATTGTTTACCGCCGAAAACTGGACTGAGACGCGGAGACTTCTTGCCTGAATTTGGGGGCAGGTGCTATATGAACATATCCATCCACCTCTCTGAAGATACCGAGTTGATTTATGGCACCGTCTATCGAAGGTTTGGATAGTTGCGACCGATGTAGCAGACTTTATCAGATTCCACCTCATTTATGAGGGGTTTTGATTGTGGAGATGCTCTTTCCTGCAGGCGCAAGCCCATATAGTTAATTACGTTATCGCGTTATGATAACAACTTTCACCTGCTCCAATAGGTCAGTTCGTGTCTTGTTATATATTGTTTATTATGGGATTGCCACTGGATTGTATACAGAGACTAATCTTGTCATGCCCATAGGGTGCGGATTAGTCCAAATCTGTACATTAGATTTGGGGTTTTGAACTTAGGACGTAGATCTCATATAAATGAGGTCCATAAGTTCAGGTGTTTAAGGATCATTAATCTTGTTTTAGATTAGGTTCTACTTAAACATGTTTAAGGACCATTAATCTAGTTTTAGATTAAGATCAACTTTAAACAAGTGATTAAGAACCGTTAATCTAATTTTAGAGTAAGGTTAACTCAATCAATTAAGCATATGGGCTCAAAGAAGTTTGAAACTTCACAAACTTAGCTAATTTGGGCTAAAGATTGGGCTTCTACAGTGCTATGAACTCAACATGCAGCTCTTATGTATGTTTCACGTAAGATGTTGAGCGTCTCAGGTGCTTACATGGACATCATGTGAAGTACTGCCGTCATGTGCATGCACGTGCTTTTCACATGAGGCAGTCATCTTCATGTGCGCTCACGTGATCCTCACGTGAGTAGTGCTAAGCACACATGCTCACTTGGGTGTTTTCGTGATTTGCACGTGAGCTATGCACTCGCTTGGGTGCTCACATGATATTAGGTGAGAAGCGCACTTGCATGTCTTCTTAGCGCTCATTTGCTCTTTACGTGGGCCGATGTATTCAAATACTCACTTGATCTTCATGTGAGATGTTGTCTTCTGAGTACTCACGTGTCTTTCACGTAGGTTGTTTCTTTGATGCTCACGTGAGATGTGCACTTGTATGGTAATCTTACTATCTGCACTCACGTGTGTATCACGTGACGTGCATGCTGTTAGTTATATGTATGCCCTAGAGGCCATTACTGTACATAGGATGTATATTGTAGTGGATGCTGGGACATATATAGGGAGGACTTTCTTGCTCGATATGATAGTATGCTATCTGGTTGAACTTTACCTTAACGCGTATACTGATTGTCTCTCTGTTACATGTTGGTAAAGCCCTTAGGATGTGTGCTTGACTACCTGGACTATGATGCGGATCATACTAGTGGGGACATGGTAGTCCATAAGTACATCCTTCAAAGTCCCTAGTCGTGGGTGTATCGAGACGGGGCATCGATATACCAGAGTAGACTAACGTGTACCTTCTCGACCCATACAGATGGGCGATGGATGATCCCATATCCATTGGTGTTTGACATCGGTGATGATATGCGGGTGCTCAGTGGAGACTGGGTACACTGGACGGACTCGCCGAGAACTCCCAGATGGTATTATACCTCACGTCAGATGGCAGTTCTCTGGTGACACTGGTACAGAGTAGTCTGTTGACCCGAGATCGTCATAGAGACTTGTGTGGCTCCCACTGTGTTTTGATTTCCATCTTACCACGTCCAAGAGGGCGTGCAAAACGGTGGTTTTTGGGTACAATCCCGAGTCACATGGAGGCAATGAGCGATAGGAGGGGATTCGTCTCTCCCGGTATAGGGGGTTGATGTTGCGCTGTGTTCGATTGGCTATAACAGGAAATCCCTGGCCAAGATTGCTGAGATTTACTGGTAAGTGTTACCAGTAGTTTCTCGAACAGTTATAGACCTCATATCGACACGACTTATCGAGCTATTGGGGTCTGACGTTTACCACCCCTAGGCGAGATATGCGACATATCAGACGATCAGACCGGACTGTACGGTAGTGTTACTGGTTGGATTCACTGGAGTGTGAGCGGGCTTGCTCGTCGATCTTCAGATCGCTCAATACCCGGGTGGCCGTTACGTTTAGCAGACCGCTTGCGGCTTGTGGGTGTTTGATATGATCATCACCTGCTGCCGGCGTATTGACGAGTCTTTAGAGTCCTACACAAAGGTTTCCTGGCTCAAGCGAAACGAAATAGGAGTGCATATGAGATATGTGCGGGACCGAGAATGATACCAGTATGTGATACTGTATTCGATTCTCGCGATATGTGACATTGATCGGTTATATGCGATATAGACGGGTTATCGGATCAAGTGTTGATCCGATAAGTTGTTACTGTTGATATTAGTCGGTTATATGCGATATGACCGGATCATTAAATCAAGTGTTGATTTAATGATTTAATGCATAATTATATATTTGATATATTACTTTGCATTAACTAGTATCGGTTCACTTTAAATGGATTTTCTCACTCGGGTGTGCACATTTCATATGCGATATGATTTGTGCACTTGCTTGTATCATGTTTGATGGTGCATGCCCTTTTTGTTAAGTGTATAGAATTAAACCTTGGTTAATGGAATGGTTAGGGTTTACTATTTGATTATTCATTTTATTCATTTGTTTATTTCTTTTTGGAAAAGAAAAAAAAAATTGCATGATAAAATGGTGGCATTTTTGTTTCATTCATGAAGCTTCATGAATACTTTGACCATTGCAACCATTTTGTCATCTTGTAGAAACCTAACCATTCACTAACCATGATCAATTCTCTACATTAAACCATGGTTACTATTATGATAAGGATGGTTTTTCTTTTCTTATAAAACATAATTCTTATCATAATATTCTTCTTCTTCTTCCTTCAACTCAAGAAGAAAACCTAAGGTCCATCAATGGTGATTGATAATTAAGAGTGAGAAATCCAATTCTAAAGTCTACCCACTTCCTATTTCTTCATCCTCTACCTCTTGCCAAGTAGTAGAGTGTGTTTTCTTCACAAGTTTCTTGACTTGGTGAAGTCGGAGCTTGATTTAGCGATGCCTCGACGTAGATCATCTTCGGCATGGACATCGACGACCTAGCTCGCTTATTCTCCGATGAAGTCGACGCTAGAGCCCGAATTCTTTTTGGACAGCGGAGAGGACTTCGTTGCGGAGCTATGGAGGTGGAGCACCGGATCTACAAAGGTTGTATTTCCGATATCCCATTAGTTAAGTTGTTAACTAGATTGTTTTTCGCCTAGATTTCTAGCCAACGGTCCTTGTTAGGGTTTGTCGACACCTAGATTTTTGAAATTGGCATGGTTGATACCTTGTGAGACCTCTTGGGAGTGCCTAGGAACCCTACAGTGGTATCAGAGCCTAGCTAGAGCCTTAGGCGAAGTCTAGACGGAATTTTAAGTCCGAACGAACCCGAAACCCGATCACAAAATAGCTCTCTGTCCTTTTTTCAAAAACTGGGATTTTTCCAAATTAAAAATTGCTAAAAAATTCAGCAGGGAAAAATAAGAATTACGGTGCAAAAAGTTTCTGGTGAACAGTGATTTGTGCGGCGGAACCGTGGCAGAAGCCTGGCTTATGCGGCGGTTCCGCGGCCTTATGGTGACGTCAGCCCTTATGTTTTGCACAGTAATTCCTGATAAATTATGCTGAGTTTTCTGGGAATTTTTAAATTGATTCAAGAGTTGAATTTTTCTACTGTGTTTTTGGGGATTCGGTGTTTCGATCGGAGTATCAAATTTTGTCTGTGTGGCTTTCCGGATAAATTTTAGAATATGTTAAAAAGTTCGACCGGATATAAATACCCAATTTTTCCCATGTCGGGAAATTTCCAAGTGTTGGATCTTTCCGTAGTTTAACGACGTTCTAAGTAGTGCAAGTAACTCGATGGACCCTCTAGAAGACAACAAACCTTAACTCGATTATGTGACCGTCTTGAACTGCCCTTTGAACCTTCGGGTTTGGGGCAGTACGGCGTGCCACATGTGAGGCGTTGGCTTGACCCTTCTACGGCTGGACCGTTGGTACTGAGGCACGAACTGAATGTTGTTAGACCTATTTCATGTGTTGATCTTTATTGGGAAAACTTGGGTGTTCGAATGTTCGATCGGAAAGTTTAACATTTTCTATTTATCCGGAATGGGATACAATAATTGGAATTCACAAGTAGTTATGTAATAACTGAATGAATGTTATAAATCTAGCAGTTTAGTCTCACTTGATCGGTTGCCACGGAATTTTGATGTGATCAAAAGTTCGTCGCAATCACGTAGCGTACGCGGATACTCGCCGATAAACTTAATAGACAGCCTCACTCCATAGCCCCGACCAAGTGACTGTAGGAGAACCCCGTCGCCGAAAGCATCCGTTCGGGTGCTCGCGGTGGCGGTGTTCCGCCTTGGTTCACTTCGTTGACGGTATCGGGGGTGCGGCCGCCTACTGAAGTTTGCGACGAGTATTCGATCAAAATGTCGGGAATCTTGTTGAATTGCCCGACTTGATATTGAAAAGAGTTTTCAATAATGAGACTAAAATGCGGGGTTTATAATTGTTAGGCATGCGATGTCTAAGTAATTCATTTGGTCAGGCATGCGATGTCTGAGATGGTTGCGGATTCCAACTGTTGTAGTTTTACACTTTCTTTTCTGTGACCGTAAGTGTAATATGTGATATCGCCGGTTTCGTTGCTATATGTCAACGACAATTGGGATGGACATATTTACTTACGTTGATGACATGTGATGTTATGTGTTGCTGGATATGTTATATTGGATCGTCGTGTTTGAATAGCCGGGGGTTTTTATGTGAGATGAGTGTTTTTCGTTTTCATTCAGGTAAAAACTTGTATGTAATATACTTTTATTGGGGCGCTTCCAGGTTGCGGAAGATGTCACCGTTTGTATATTATTTACTTTTCCGCACTAGGATAGACCCAAGGAGGGGAGCACAAGTAACCGGGTTCTGGAGTCCAGTGGGAGACCAACTCGAGGAGTCGAGTCCGGGTCTCCTAACTCTAGAATTGGTAGGGTTGCTTGCCGCTCTCGTAGGGGTCTAGGGGTATGGGTTTGGCTATTCATCACGACCGTGGAATCCGTGTTTTATACTGGCTCGTATTGAAAACACGGACGTCCTAGTATATCCAATATTTCATATGTTTCTTCTGCTGCGATATCTGTGATGTGATCATGTGATGTTCTATGATAGATACAGTATATAGTATATATGATATATTATATAGACGTTACTTATGTTTTACACCCGCGCTAGCCCTGCCCCGCTCTGCCGTTAGTTACCTAACCTAACGGTGCACGAGGGGACATCGAGGCGAATGCGGATGGCATAAGTGTACGTCGTATTTATCTGTGATGTTTAGGTAACTTAAATGATGGGACTTCATTAATGTGATTAATGAAATAAAAGAAACCTAAGATGTTGTAGAATCGAATTTCAAAATAAAACAGGTAGCTACAGTTCTTGCTTTGCACAGAGGTATATGTGATATATCCTGCACCTTATTCGATGAGGAAAGGACCGAGATCCCTTCACCGGGAGTGACTCCTTTAGCAATGACTGGCAGATGCTACACACTCGGTTTGTCTTTTGATTGCTTTTAAGTGTTTTTGCTTTGCACAGTGATATATATGATATATCCCGCACCTCATTCGACGAGGAAAGGACCGACGATCCCTTCACCTGGAGTGACTCCTTTAGCAAAACTAGAAAAGCCTAAAAAACACTCCATTTCAAAATTCATTCGATCCTACAACGATATCAAGTTCATTACGCAATAGGTTTTCAGAAAAACCTGTCGTAGCCCTCCGTCATTTCAGATAAGTAGTAGTTAGTATTCGTGCTACGTTTGTTGGCCTGCGTCAAGGCGTAGTGTGCGGTAGCTAACTGGTGCTTATCTGCATAAGCATATGATGTGATTGGATTAGGGTAGTCGTGCGACTTTGTTGGCCTGCGTCAAGGGTCGTGCGGGTGGGTTTAATTCAATCAGGAAATGACGGGTTGAACTTGACTAGCGCACTATGGTTTGTTGGCCTGCGTCAAGGTCATAGGACGCTAGGGGCAAAATATTATCGGGAATTTCAAGTGTTGAAATTTGCAATGAGATTGCATACCTTCTATGAGATAGTTGGATCCCGATACCCGCTGCGAGTAAGTGTTACTCCTGGGAGAGTTTTATACATTACAATTAGCCGATCAAGTAGGTGTCTAGAAAGGTGTCAACGGGGTTACGCCTCTGGGAAAACGAGGTTTACATTAATTAGGTTCGTGCGAAAGCACGGGGGACCTCCCTCAAAGTACCGACACTGGTCTGGCTGAGAGATTGGCGAACTTGTAGTGTGTAATTAATCCCGGCTAGTCTTTCCTTTTAGGGTTTGAAGGAAGATTTGATAAAAAGCAGTGGGAGCCATCCTGATTAGATAAAATAATAACCAATCTATTCTTGACAGAGCGCACGTTGAGTGTTTTCTTCTCTCTCTCTCCAGGTAGCGACCATATCACGCCTTAATCAAGATAATAATACGGATTATTGACCGAACCCGCTTGTTATACTGAGCTGGGGTACGTTGGTCCCGCTCCAACTTATAATTGTTATAAGACAGAGCAGGAAATAGAGGATTACCAGAATTCCCGTGCCGCCCAAATGAAGAAAGTGCATGCTGATGCATCATCTTCGGGTATGTTCATTATACAGAACTGTTTCTCAGTATACTTTACATCCTGGGTATGTGATACCAGATCAGGATCCCAGATATGTAATCTGTTACATAGGGCTACAGAAAGGTAGAGAACTGAGAACGGGTGATAAGTTTCATGAGGCAGAAAACGGGGCAAGAGTTGCAGCCAAGTCTGTTGGTCACTGTCACCCTGTATTCCAAATACATTGATTCTGAACGAATGTTGTTAGATACCGAACCTGATATACAAAATCATATCAGTCTCTTTATTAGTAAAGAAATGATAAAATTTTGTATTGTTGGATAATGTTTTGAACATTTCCTATATCAAAAGTTGATCGGTTCAGGCACGTTATCTAAAAGCGTTGATGTTCTAAATCAAACTACAGTTCTTAGTATACGGATCACACACAAGAGGAAGAGTTCAGAAATGAACGAATTCTTCTTGAGGTATTGTAGACTAGGTCGGATCAATGCGACCCGACTGGCTAGAGTTACATAAAGATGCATATTTAAATTAGTTTGAACTTACATCTTATGAAAATCGCCAGTCATGTCACAAAGATAAAATGACCATAGCTCCGTTTACTGGAAACAGAGAAAGAGTTGGTGAACTCTTGGGATGATACATGTTGATGTATGTAGGTCCCCTGTCTACACATGCCAGGACTGGTTCTTTATACTTCATTACGTTCTCTGATGATCTCTCGAGATTCAGACATATGTTCATATGTTCCTGTTGAAACACAAGTCCGAACCTTTTGAGATATTCACAGAATATAAGTTAGAAGTAGAGAACCAAAATACGGGTAAAAGTATTATGTCCTTTGATGCGATCAAGGAGGAGAATACTTGTGCACGGAATTCATGGACTATTTTAAAGGAGAATGAGATTCTCTCTCGGCATTACTCCTCCGTATACACCATAGCACGATGGTATATCGGGGCGGAGCAATCACACCCTATGTGATAAGGTGTGCTCTATGATGAGTAATACTGAGTTACCTGTTTCCTATTTTGGGAGTTATGCACTTGAGAAGCTGCATACCTATTGAATAGGGTTCGAATCAAATCACTGCCTACCATTTCATATGTGATATGGAAAGGGAAGAGCCCATATCTTAAGTTAGTTAAGATTTGGGGTTGTCCGAGCTATGTGTAAAAGCATAATCCGGACAAGCTCGAGGCAAGGTCTGTTATGTATCACTGGAAATGTTCCAGCTATACAAGCCACAGCAGATGATTTGGTAGAACCAAAGGATTCAGTAGATTCCAACGAACCTCAGCCTCTCCGCCGATCTAGTAGGGTTCCTCACCCATCTGAGGGATACTTCGGTTTCTCTATGACAGTGGGAGCGAGGATTGCATCATGAGATGATGACCCAACTAGTTTCGAGCTGGCCATCAGGAGTGAGACTCTGTAAGAATGGCTGGATGTTTAGCGATCTGAGATGGAATCCTTATACACCAACAAAGTATGGACTTTGGTTGCTATATCTGAAGGGTTAAATCCCCATCAGGAGCAAGTATATCTTGAGAAGATTACTTGGTGTAGATGGAAAAGTTGAGACTTTCAAAGCTAGACTTGTTAAAGCTTTTCGTCATCGACCAGGCGTGGATTATGATGAAACCTTTTTCTAAGGAGCTATGCTTAAGTCCATCCAGATCCTACTTGCCACGGCTACAGACCATGACTACGATATCTGGTGGTTGGGTGTCATGACAGCTTTTCTAAATGTTGTTTTAGAAGAGTGCGTCTATAAGTACACAGCCAGAGGGCTTCGTAGACAGTGGGAGCAGCGGAAACGTGTGCAGGATGCTTTATAGGATAAAGCAGGCATCGCGGAGTTGGAACATCTGTTTTGATGAAGTAGTCAATGAGTTTGACATCATCAAAATGGTAGATGAACCTTGTATAAACAAAAAGGTAGTAGGGAGTATGGTGACGATCCTCGTAGAGTACGTGGATGACATACTCTTGATAGGGAAGTAGTTTCCTATGCTACGCTCGATCAATCTCCGCTTATCACAATGATTCTCCATATAGGATCAAAGTGATACCTCCTAAATCCTGGGTTTTTGGATCTATGAGATAGATCTAATTGGATGTTAGGACTCTCACTAGTTGTAGTGAGACGGTATCAACCGATCCTGGGGAGAATCACTGGAATGGTTCCAGGGTGATAAAGACGACTGAGTGTCAGTCACAGGCATTGTCTTTACCCTCAGTAAAGGGACGGTATGTTGGAAGAGTTCCAAGCAAAATACCGTGACATACTAGACGATAAAGGCAGGATACATCGCTACTTAAGATGCTACCCTAGAGGCTGTTTGGGTGTATATTGGTTCATGAGATGAACTACGTTCCAACCATTGTGAGACAATGGAGTTGTGGCTCATGCCGAGGAACGCCGGTCCCATCAGTGATCCAGACTTATTCTAAGGCAGCATCGCCTGATCATGGAGATAGTTGATCTCCAGGGTGATCCAGGTTAGGAGAGTAGATTCAGAGGACAACAAAGCGGATTCACTCACAAAGGCCTGTTCCCAGAGAGAGATTTTTATGGGATGGTTGAGTATGAGATACTACAACCACTGCTACAGATGGCCCTAGTGCAAGTGGGAGATTGTTAGTTATATGTATGCCCTAGAGGCCATTACTGTACATAGGATGTATATTGTAGTGGATGCTGGGACATATATAGGGAGGACTTTCTTGCTCGACATGATAGTATGCTATCTGGTTGAATTTTACCTTAACGTGTATACTGATTGTCTCTCTGTTACATGTTGGTAAAGCCCTTAGGATGTGTGCTTGACTACCTGGACTATGATGCGGATCATACTAGTGGGGACATGGTAGTCCATAAGTACATCCTTCAAAGTCCCTAGTCGTGGGTGTATCGAGACGGGGCATCGATATACCAGAGTAGACTAGCGTGTACCTTCTCGACCCATACAGATGGGCGATGGATGATCCCATATCCATTGGTGTTTGACATCGGTGATGATATACGGGTGCTCAGTGGAGACTGGGTACACTGGACGGACTCGCCGAGAACTCCCAGATGGTATTATACCTCACGTCAGATGGCAGTTCTCTGGTGACACTGGTACAGAGTAGTCTGTTGACCCGAGATCGTCATAGAGTCTTGTGTGGCTCCCACTGTGCTTTGATTTTCATCTTACCACGTCCAAGAGGGCGTGCAAAACGGTGGTTTTTGGGTACAGTCCCGAGTCACATGGAGGCAATGAGCGATAGGAGGGGATTCGTCTCTCCCGGTATAGGGGGTTGATGTTGCGCTGTGTTCGATTGGCTATAACAGGAAATCCCTGGCAAGGGTTGCTGAGATTTACTGGTAAGTGTTACCAGTAGTTTCTCGAACAGTTATAGACCTCATATCGACACGACTTATCGAGCTATTGGGGTCTGACGTTTACCACCCCTAGGCGAGATATGCGACATATCAGACGATCAGACCGGACTGTACGGTAGTGTTACTGGTTGGATTCACTGGAGTGTGAGCGGGCTTGCTCGTCGGTCTTCAGATCGCTCAATACCCGGGTGGCCGTTACGTTTAGCAGACCGCTTGCGGCTTGTGGGTGTTTGATATGATCATCACCTGCTGCCGGCGTATTGACGAGTCTTTAGAGTCCTACACAGAGGTTTCCTGGCTCAAGCGAAACGAAATAGGAGTGCATATGAGATATGTGCGGGACCGAGAATGATACCAGTATGTGATACTGTATTCGATTCTCGCGATATGTGACATTGATCGGTTATATGCGATATAGCCGGGTTATCGGATCAAGTGTTGATTCGATAAGTTGTTACTGTTGATATTAGTCGGTTATATGCGATATGACCGGATCATTAAATCAAGTGTTGATTTAATGATTTAATGCATAATTATATATTTGATATATTACTTTGCATTAACTAGTATCGGTTCACTTTAAATGGATTTTCTCACTCGGGTGTGCACATTTCATATGCGATATGATTTGTGCACTTGCTTGTATCATGTTTGATGGTGCATGCCCTTTTTGTTAAGTGTATAGAATTAAACCTTGGTTAATGGAATGGTTAGGGTTTACTATTTGATTATTCATTTTATTCATTTGTTTATTTCTTTTTGGAAAAGAAAAAAAAAATTGCATGATAAAATGGTGGCATTTTTGTTTCATTCATGAAGCTTCATGAATCCTTTGACCATTGCAACCATTTTGTCATCTTGTAGAAACCTAACCATTCACTAACCATGATCAATTCTCTACATTAAACCATGGTTACTATTATGATAAGGATGGTTTTTCTTTTCTTATAAAACATAATTCTTATCATAATATTCTTCTTCTTCTTCCTTCAACTCAAGAAGAAAACCTAAGGTCCATCAATGGTGATTGATGATTAAGAGTGAGAAATCCAATTCTAAAGTTTACCCACTTCCTATTCCTTCATCCTCTACCTCTTGTCAAGTAGTAGAGTGTGTTTTCTTCACAAGTTTCTTGACTTGGTGAAGTCGGAGCTTGATTTAGCGATGCCTCGACGTAGATCATCTTCGGTATGGACATCGACGACCTAGCTCGCTTATTCTCCGATGAAGTCGACGCTAGAGCCCGGATTCTTTTTGGACAGCGGAGAGGACTTCGTTGCGGAGCTATGGAGGTGGAGCACCGGATCTACAAAGGTTGTATTTCCGATATCCCATTAGTTAAGTTGTTAACTAGATTGTTTTTCGCCTAGATTTCTAGCCAACGGTCTTTGTTAGGGTTTCTCGGCACCTAGATTTTTGAAATTGGCATGGTTGATGCCTTGTGAGACCTCTTGGGAGTGCCTAGGAACCCTACACATGCCTTCTTAGAAATGAAGTGTGCACACGTGCTTTTCACTTGATGTGCATCTTCCTTAGAGATTAAATCTATGTTCATCTTTTTTTTTTAAAAGTAAAACTTCTCTTAATGGTATTTTGACCATTAACGATCACCAAGATCATTATTTTGAGGATATGGGATTAGGTTTCTTCAAGAACTAACTTCTTATCATGTTTCGGAACTAAGTTCCAGGAGTATGAACTTTCTCTTCTTCATGTTCTTTCGTCCATATTCTTTCCAAACTTGTTCACCCCTGACATTTTGATTCTCAAGAACAAGATCTTCCCTACGAGAATAAAATTCTCTTTATAGAAGATCTGTCTTCTGTATCGCAGATCCATAGGAAGAACTAAGTTCTTATGAAAGGGTTAAACTCTTATATGATATGATGGGTAAAGGGAGAGATAATTTTATCTCTGATTTTACCTAAAGTTTTTTTTTGGAAGGAGGAAAATGATCTTCTTCAAAAAGAATTAAATTCTCCATTGCCAAAGCTCGTGGGTAGCCTTCTGTGTTCTAACAGAAGCTTATAGGGGGTCTGCTTTTCTTTTGCAGAAAGTTTATGGGGTGTTCTGCCCTCTCTTCTAGATTCAATCTCTTGGGTCATTTTTATACGAGAAGGAAAAGATAAATATGTTGGACGAAATCTCTCATTGAGTGATCATGATTGATTTTATAATCAATCGAATTGATCCATAAGATCAACCGGTGAATTTTACCGTTGAATTTTTAATCCAAAAGCTCTATGTTTAACAGTGAAAATCATTCTTATTTGTTTAACAAGATTAGGAAAATATTTTTTTAAGATAGAATTTAATTCTATAAGATGATCAATAAGTGATTCTATAATCACCATTGAATATTTGATCCAAGGGTCCTCTGTTTAACAAAGAAGATTTTCCTAGTTTAAGAAAGATCGGGAAAATATTTCCCACATAGAATTTACTTCTATCAAAAAGAACACTCACATGCATTACACGTGAGGCATTAGCCTATAGCACTCACATGGATATCACATGAGACCTTCTAAGAAGCTATCAAGTGCGCTCACATCGATATCACGTGAGAGCAGCTAAGAAGCTAACAAGTGCGCTTACGTGGATATCACGTGAGGCGCCGCCAAGAGACTTCATGTGAGCTAACGTGGATATCACGTAAGACGCTGCCAAGAGACTGGCATGTGCGCTCATATGGATATCACGAGAAACACTACCAAGACACTAGCATGTGCGTTCACATGGATATCACGTGACACGCACTGCCAAGAGGTTGCACTAGCGCTCACATGGATATTACGTAAGACTTTCATATGTTTAACACGTGGGAACCAATATAGGATTTGATCCTATCTGAAGCGACACTCATATGCTTTGCATGTTGGTACGCATGTGTTTAACATGTGGGGGGTTCCCTTTATTTTTATAAAGGAACAGCAAGCTCTGGGCCAAAATTTTTGGTGGGAACATATCCTAATCGAGAAAGATGTTTGGATTGCATTGTGGGTACCTCCAAAATCCTTATTTGATAGTTCTATCGACGAGAGTGACCTCAAAGAATTATATCTAATTTATATATGAAAAACTTTGCAGTTGTAATCATTTATATATGTTATAAATTTTGTAGTTGTAAACACTTATAATCAATTGATATATGAAAAACATTGCAGTTTTAGTTACTTGTAATCTGTTGATTGTTAGTTTAATAATTTATGCATATTATATATTTTGTATCATTGTAACTTGCCTGAAACAGATGTGGCAAGCGTCTAGAAAAAGCATATTCGCAAAATTTACTACAACATTCTTTTCAAAGAAAAGAAATCGAGATATTCCTATTCAACAAGGCCTAAGATTAGAGGTATATATTAGAAGTTTTAGATAAGCATGTTCAAATTATTTTTTTCATATAACTGTTGCATTGATACAATAAATTAAAATGTGTAGATAAATTTGATCAGGAGGATGCAGATACATCTATGCCGGATGATCCATATGCGCACCTAGATGAGCAGTGCATGGATCTAAGTGGAGAACCTGGTGCATTCTCAGATCCCATCATAGATGAATATATTACTACTTACCTCGTCCTTACGCATTAATAAATGAAAAAATTTAACGAGATAAGGACAATGCGAAGGCCCAGGGAAGGTATGATGTTGCTTATCCATAAATCAAGAGGATTATAGATGTAGCAGATGCACGTATCACTGAGGCACGGGTTATAGGGCTGATTGTCCCGATTTGAAAAGCAGGTGTAAAAACCCTAAACTTTATGTATGAATTTTTTCAAAAATACAGAAGGAGTACCTAAGCTCGAGCACAAGTTATAAATTTCCTTTGCTTTTGAACAACAAGAAAGAGCTTGTAACTCACTGGTAAAGGCCTTACATTGCTGTAAAGTAGCCCCTGTGATCGAATCCCCCCAGCTGCATATATTTTTTATTAATTTTTCTTTTAATCTTTTAGAAGCCCAAGGGTTTACACGTGCACTACACGTAAACTGATGAGACACAGAATAAACAAACACGTGCACTGGAGTATACCAAACGAGCCTGACAAGTAGCACAAATCTCACCCTCCACCGCCGGAAACCGACGGGCCAAACTTCTTTTTTAACCGGTACCACCGGTCCCCCCCCCCCCCGTTCCTATTGCTCCCAAAAAATTTCCCTGGCACCTCTTCGCCTAAACCACTAACCCCATATTGTTTGTTTTCTATGCATTCATCCAGAGAATATTAAATCACCTCTTTAATCCATTTAAATGCAATTTTAATTCATTCTTCATTACCCCAAAACCTTAGTTTTCCTTATAAATACTACACCATATTTCACCCCTTCTCATTCAGAATTTCCTCACAAAAACTTTCAAAAATTCTCAAGTCTCTAGTTATGCAAGTGGAGTTAGCAAAGGGTGAAGTTCCGGCGACGTTCCAAGGAGTTTCCGGCGACGAAACGATGCCCTGAAGCCTTCCTTAGTTTCCTTTCTCCCTTCTTTTCCAAAAGCCAGTAATTCCCCTCTCCCCCTCTCATCTTCTATTCTAAAAACTTTCAATTCTAAAACCCGACGGAAACGGAGTTAATCCGACTTCTAATTCGGTTTTTTTTTAAAACTCTATTTTTTCTTGATCAACAAAATAATGTACTCTCACATAATTTTTAAAAAACATATTAAAACAAATTTCATCTCAGAAGAATCATTTATGCAATTTTTATTGTTACAGAAAAATACCACATACTTTAGTTTCGACATAAAACAACATAAAAATTGTATTACCTTTAGATAACTCATGAGGTAACGACCTACCTCATCATATCATACATCTTTCACATAGCACGATGAAATTTTGGATATATATATATATTCATGGGATAACAGGACTTTACAAATAAATACCATCAATTTATAAAACCATTTCTTTAAAAAGTGTATTAAACGATTCCTTGCAACTGCGACTCTGCAATCCATTTTGGACACCCCGTTTGGGATGGTGTGGGTTATCGCACATTCTTGGGCCTAGTAGAGCGAGATTCAGACCTCCGAAAGGAACATTCGATCTTGATTGAATTTTAATGTATTTTTCTTTAGAAAATGAAATTTCGACACGAAAATAAATAAAATGTATTTTTAAATATATATATATAAATTATAAAAATATCTTTTTTAATTATATTATATAAATATTCCAAGTTTTATAAAGGATACACCATTACACGAAAATACCGGCCAAATACAAAACAATTCCAATATTGAAAGAAAATACCATATACTATGAAAATTAGGTTCTACTCACCAGAAATTTCACTTTTATAAAATATACATCTATGAAAACCATAAAGTCAATAATAAAATACTTGAGGTAAATTTTGAATATATATCAAAACTATTTTTACAAAACCCCCCCTCAAATTATACTAAATTAGCATAAGGACCCTAGTAAATATTGGTTTAAGCGGGACCAGTTCTCTTGAGCCTCAGGGGGACGGAGAATATGGGTGCTTGCGTATCTAAGGTAGACAATCTAACAATGGTACTATCAACACGGTAATTATCTTGGAAAAAGACACAAATCCTGTTGTCTATGTGCAGAAGTTACGGATAACATCAAAACTAATTCAGGATTTCAATTTCTTTTCAAAGTGTCTGACTCAGACTGAGTCTTAATCTAATCAATCTGACTTGAATGTGATTCAAATATAAATTACAATACAACATGAATCCATGAATCCGTCTATTCAATCTATATCAATCTATATTGAGTGAACCGAACCATGGATATATTCCGTTTATATGACTATCCATTTATATCCGTTTCATTTACTGATATCATGGTTTCGGCAAGTCTTCCATTTATTACAAGACAATACAATACAAGCCATACAATCAATAAAATCAATACAATAAGACATCGCGGGGTTTATAAAGGGGTAGACTGATACGGAACATGTTAAAGGTGGCACGAGGTGGTCACTTAAGACGTAATTACATTCATGTCGTTATTCTGTGGTATTTCGACGGAGCCTTGTACTACGGATTACCAAAGTCCACGGTGTAAGTTGGACTCCTCTCGTATATACCGGCATCTTCTGTACCAAACTACAAACAACAGCGTTAAAAATATAATCAAACATTACAAGTTATATTCTCTTTCTGTCTATTCTATCTCTACTCATCTTTGGGAGTTACAGAGCGATTGTTCACTGACGACATTCCTATTTCTATTCTTCTTTGGAATGTTGTCAGGTGGATCGGACGCACTGGAGCTCGAGACCAGCCAGGAGAACTTGGAGCAGTTCACAGAAGACCCTGAGCATTAGACTCTACTTGTATATACTTTTCATTTCAGTTATGCCATTGTTTAGGCACTGCATTCCATCCTTGTATTTACTTTTCCAGTTGTACCTGTAAAAGAATGTTTAATAAATAAAGGTTGTTGTTCATTACATTCATGTCTCTTGTGTACATTTTACTTTATATTGCTTAGATAAGCTTAGCATGTTAACTTCGAAGTAAATACGTAGCGGGCCTCGCCGCATCCCTTTCCCGTACAACGGGAAGCGGGGCGTGACTGGTTTTGTTAGCGGCCCATGCAAGTCAGCTCTATATGGACATGCAGGTCAGTTCTGCATGGACATGCGGGTTAATTCTGAAAGAAGTTCTAAGCAATATAAAAAAAGAACCAGCAACTAAAAACATTCTTTACATATTCCTTGAATCTTCCAATTTCATATATTTTGAATCCGTCCTAACCCAAAATTTTCTTTCATGGTTATGCATTCCCCAAACAACACCAGCACCAATTTCAACAACACTCCACCACCTCTACCATTTACACCTACCGTCGCTACTGTGATCAATGAGCAGACTGTAGTACTTAAGGCGATCCGCAGCCTCCTGATGGGACAGCAGCAGCAAACTGCTATTTTGATGAACCGCCCAGAAGCGGAATCCCCGGGGTAAAGCAATTACGGGCTTTGCACCCCAAAAAATTCTCGGGAAAGAGAGCCCTCTAAATGCTGAGGAGTAGGCTCAGAGTATTGAAGATGACCTGGCAGCGGTACAAGTGCCAGAGATAGCTTGGGTTCGAGTTGCGAAGCTGCAGCTCACTGACAATGCACGGGTCTGGTAGAAGGCGGAAGAAAGTAGTCTTGACCAACCGATCGAATGGAGGAATTTTCGCGACATGTTTGACAGGAAATACTTCCCTGAGACTGCCCAATTCGACATGGAGCAGCAAGTTATTCACCTACAACAGGGTTCTATATGGACCAAATCAGAAGATGAATATGATGCTGAGTTTACCATGCTCAGTAGGTAAGATATGTCTCAATGTTCGATTTTCAATATCACATACTACACAGCTAACACAAGATCGCAATAGGTTTGCGGCACACTTGATACCAACTGCTGAGATCAGATCCAGAAGGATTCAGCAAGGGTTAGATTCGGAAATCTTAGCTGCCTTAGCTACAGGGGATTTCCCAACCCATGATTTTGCTTTGAAGGCTACCCGAAGATACGAGGCATTAGTGAAGAGGAATGGCGAACCAAAATTTGTCGGAGTGAAGCGCCCTGCCACTCAGATGGCAGGAGGAGCCTCTTCAAGGCCAACTGTTGAACCCAAGAGACCGGAAGAAACCAATAACCAGCCCGGTCCAGATTTTTGCTTCTACTGCAAAAGTGATGGACACTTGTGGAAGGACTGTAGGCGCGCAAAAGGCTTGTCTTTAGTTTGTGGTGCATCCAATCACGGAATTGGAACTTGTCCTTATAGATGCAACTCAGCTCACACACACACACACACTATCCGCAGCGCCCAGCTATCCAAGCTCTTTCACCTTGTCTTCCACTCCCGACTCACCTCCACGTGGACCTCCTGCACAGCTTAATCGCCAATTCCATCAAGCACTGAAGAACATGCATCGAGAGCAGAGGAATGTGCTTCTATCTAGGAGGAATGTACCCCGGTGTCAAGCTTTCACATTAGCAGCCGTAGAAGCCGAGACTGTAGACCAAGGTAACCCTGGTAATTCCCTCACCTCTTTTTCAATCTTACCAAAACTTTCGCATGCTTTCGCTCTTCCAAATATTTTTCATGCACTATTAATAGTTCTATCACTAAATTGCTTTGAATCTGTTACACTTTCCATCTACAAATTTCGAGGACGAAATTTTTATGAGGAGGGTAGAATGTTACAACCCTAAACTTTCCGTACGAATTTTTTGAAAAATACAGAAGGAGTACCTAAGCCTGAGCACAAGTTATAAATTTTTTTTGCTTTTGAACAGCTAGAAAGAGCTTGTAGCTCATTGGTAAAGACCTTGCACTGCTGTGACGTAGTCCCTGTGATCGAATCCCCCCAGCCACATATATTTTTTATTAATTTTTCTTTTAATCTTTTATATGCCCAATGGTTTACTCGTGCAGTACACGTAAACTGAAGAGACCCAGAATAAACAAACACGTGCACTGTAGTATACCAAACGACCCTGACACGTGGCACAAATCTCACCTTCCACCGTCAGAAATCAACCGGCCAAACTTCTTTTTTAACCGGTTGCGCCGGTCGCCCCCCCCCCCCGGTTCCTATTACTCCCAAAAATATTCCCTGGAACCTCTTCGCCTACCCTACTAACCCCATATTGTTTGTTTTCTCTGCATTCATCTAGAGACTATTAAATCACCTCTTTAAACCATTTTAAATGCATTTTTAATTCATTCTTCATTACACCCCAAACCCTAGTTTTCCCTATAAATACTACACAATATTTCACCCCTCCTCATTCAGAATTTCCTCACAAAAACTCTAAAAAATTCTCAAGTCTCTAGTTTTGCAAGTAGGGTTTGCAAAGGGTGAATTTCCGGCGACGAAACGACGACCTGAAGCCTTCCTTAGTTTCCTGTATCCCTTCTCTTATCCTAAAGCCAGTAAGTCCCCTCTCCCCCTCTCATCTTCTATTCTAAAAACTTTCAATTCTAAAACCCGACGGAAATAGAGTTAATCCGACTTCTGATTTGGTTTTTTCCTTAAAACTCTATTTTTTCTTAATCAAAAAAATACCATATTCTCACATAATGTTTAACAAACATTAACGAACCTATTAAAACAAATTTCATCTCAAAAGAATTATTTATGCAATTTTTATTGTATTTTTACAATAAAATACACATACTTTAGTTTCGACATAAAATAACATAAAAATTGTATTACCTTTAGATAACTCACGAGGTAACGACCTAGCTCATCACAACACACATCTTTGATATAGCACGATGAAGTTTTGGATATCTATATTCATGGGATAACACGACTTTACAAATAAATACCATCAACTTATAAAACCATTTCTTTAAAAAGTGTATTAAACAATTCTTTGCCATTACGCCTCTACAACCCATTTTGGAGACCCCGTTCAGGATGGTGCGGGTTATCGCACATTCTCGGGCCTAGTAGAGCGAGATGCAGACCTTCGAAAGGAGCATTCGATCTCAATGGAATTTTAATGCATTTTTCTTTAGAAAATGAGATTTCTACAAGAAAATAAATAAAATTTATTTTTATATATATATATATATTATCAAAATATCTATTTTAATAATATTATATAAATATTCCAAGTTTTATAAAGGAATCACCATTACATGAAAATACCATCCAAATACAAAACAATTCCAATATTTCAAGAAAATACCATATACTATGAAAATTAGGTTCTACTCACTAGAAATTTCACTTTAAAAAATATATATCTATGAAAACCCTAAAGACGATAATTAAATACTTAAGGCATATTTTGAATATATATCTAAACTATTTTTACATAAAACCCCCTCAAGTTATACTAAATTACAATAAAGTCCCTAGTAAATATAGGTTTAAGTGGGACCGGTTCTCTTGAGCCTCAGGGAGCCGGAAAATATGGGTGCTTGCCTATCTAAGGTAGATAATCTAACAACGGAGTTATCGACACGGTAATTGTCTTGGAAAAAAACACAAATCCTGCCGTTCATGTGCAGCAGTTACTGATAACATCAAAACTAATTCAGGATTTCAATTTCTTTTCAAACTGTCTGACTCAGACTGATTCTTAATCTAATCAATCTGACATGAATTTGATTCAAGTATAAATTACAATACAACATGAATCCATGAATCTCTCTATTCAATTTATATCAATCTATATTGACTGAACCGAACCATGGATATATTTCATTTACATGACTATCCATTTACATCCGTTCAATTTACTGATATCATGGTTTCGGCAAGTCTTCCATTTATTACAAGACAATACAATACAAGCCGTACAATCAATACAATCAATACAATAAGACATCGCGGGGTTTATAAAGGGATAGACTGGTACGGAACATGTTAAAGGTGGCACGAGGTGGTCACTTAAGACATAATTACATCCATGTCATTGTTCCGTGGTATTTCCAACAGATCCTTGTACTACGGGTTACCAAAGTCCACGGTGTAAGTTGGACTCCTTTCGTAATCACTGGCATCTTCTATACCAAGCTACAAACAACAGCGTTAACAATATAATCAAACATTACAAGTTATACTCTCTTTCTGCCTATTCTATTTCTACTTATATTTAGGACTTACCGAGCCATTGTTCGCTGAAGATATTCCTATTTCTCTTCTTCTTTGGAATGTTGTCAGGTGGATCGGATGCACTGGAGCTCGAGACCAGCCAGGAGAACTTGAAGCAGTTCATAGAAAACCCTGAGCATTAGTCTCTACTTGTACATACTTTTCATTTTAGTTATACCATTGTTTAGACATTGCATTCCATCCTTGTATTTACATTTCCAGTTGTACCTGTAAAAGAATGTTTAATAAATAAAGGTTGTTGTTCATTACATTCATGTCTCTTGTATATATTTTACATTATATTGATTAGATACGCTTAGCGTGTTTACTTCGGAGTAAATACGTAGCGGGCCTCACCGCGTACCCTCCCTATACAACGGGAAGCGGGGCGTGACAGCAGGGAAGAAGTATTGCCTCTGAATATTTCAAATACGATATAGGTGGGTAAAGAGCAATTCTGGAATGGGTAGATGGGAAGCCCGTAGGTCCGGGAAATTGGGATACTGTAACATTTCAGAAAAATAAAATATTATTTTTGGGAATTTATAAAATTAAATAATAAATATTATGAATATTTTAATAATGCGGTAGAAATAAATACCGATAAATTTGGAAATATTTGGAAAATTATAGAAATTACTGAAATAAGGGTGTTTTATGTAATTTAGGCAAATTATGAATTTTTATAATTAATTATATACAATTTTAATGCCAATCGCGATTAAATATCACTAATCGCGCATTAAGCTTGTTTTGTGCATGTGACATGCACCAAGTTTTTTTTCTCATTTGCTACATTTTCCTACCATGGTCTTTTCTTATTTTTCATGCATGCTTTGTTTTAAATGAAAAGTGAAGAGAAGATAAAGAAAAAGGAAAGGAAAAGAAAATGAAAAGGCAAAAGGTTAAAATAAAGGGTATGGGCATGAGAGAGAGGGTGAGAGGTCAAATATGGTCATGGCTCATTCTTCCCCTTCATTATTTCCTCATCATTCTTCCCTCTTCTCCTCTCATGGCAGCCCTCCTCTTTCCCCCTCCTCAAACAACTCAAAACACACCCAAAAACTCATCAAAACCCCATCCCCACTTCATTAAAAATATGCATAAGCTCCCTGCAAGCACTTTGGACCAAGAAAGCAAGGATTTTGGACACTTCGGGCAACTCAAGAAATTTTTTGAGTTGCCAAATGAGGCAATCTCTTTACCATTAGTGTAGAATTTCATTCACTTTTGTATCCATGCATACTTAGAAGTGATTTAGTGAAGATTAGTGAACTTAGAAAATTTCTAGAAGATGTTAGGGGTTTGTATGAATTGTGAAGTATAAATTGAGGTTAGTAGAGGCCATACAACCCCTGTAGTGATGATATATTGGACTAAAGATTAGACTAAAACCCCATTTAGAAAACTTAGATTCCCCGATATCGTATTTTTGTGGAAATTGTGATGTGTTTTGGAGAACTGCTACAACACGGGTGACCTGAAATTTTTTTAGCGATTACTGGGAGTCGTGCAGGCAACCTGGAAGATACCCTAGAGCCTCGAGACCCCCTATCAACTTCCTGGCCGCAATTTTAATCCCCTAGTCGCAATTTGCAGCCTGGGTACCCCATTTAGTCTCATGCTTCGTCTGTAGCTCCAGTATCTGTTAATTAGACCCCCCCGATATGCAAAATGTCCTAATTGTCACCTGAGGCAAATCTGGAAGTGTTTTACAAAGTTACTGATTTCGTTTTGCGGCTTTTAATGAATTGGAATTTGGTATTTGTGTTTTATCTCGTTCGATTCACGTTTATATGTTGATCGTCGAGAGTTGTTTGGTTATTCGTGCATGCATAGATCATAGGTTTTAGCCTATGTGTGATATGCGTGCCGATTTGGTTTTCGTGTGCGATTTTGGTTTACGATACTATGTATGATATTTAGGTACCCCCACGTAGACTTCGGATGATGAATAAGAGGATGACGACTTCGACTCCAGCGAGCGATGATCACGGTGAGTAGATATATATCTACAGGGGAAGTCGGGTGGATAGCGTATAGCACCCCCGCAGTTCGTAGTATAGAACACGAATGCGTTATGTTATATATAGATGTATACTTATATGGTATTATAAGATTATATACTTAGCTAGAATTACTTTAGAAGACTTTGGTTGATAGTGCTGTAGTTAGTTTCTTAGTTGCGAACCCTGCGCGCACACACACTTGCATACATTTTATTACTTGTGCGTATATGGGGATATGTATACACACACACACATAGGTACGAGAATATATATATATATATATATATATATATATATATACATGGATGATGAGGATAGTATACGATATTTAGAGATGAGTAAATGAGATTGGGCATGGTGCCACGAGATCGGTGATATGATTTGGTTCGTATTATGATATACGACATGATATTATAGCGGGTCCTTAGACGATGTGTTTCATACACACACATATATATATATGTGTGTGTGTGTGTGTGTGTGTGAAGATGGTATCGGTATTGTACTAGACTTAGATCAGTACCCCAGTTCACGATATGTGATGATAAGGATACCAGTTGAATAATGAGATAAATATGATATTTGATCCGTACCCAGATTTGGGATGCCGTACGACGGATTTACCGTACGAGCTAGATATTGATGATAGATCCGCACTCTTGACTCGAGGATGTCATATTATATATATTGTATCGTATGTGATACTATTGAGGCGGGATCACCGACTATATATATATATATATATATATATATATATATATATATATATATCGAATCAGACTTAAGTGGAGTTCCTTACCTCTTTCCGATTAGTCTGTTAGTTTAGTCCAGTAGTTTACTTGTAGATATTAGACTAGACTCGGGTCATACCTATTTTAAAACTAACAAATCGTGAGTATTTTAAAGACAGGCCAATGGATTCTACGGATATTTCAAGGGACATACCTTTCTTAAAAAACACTGTAGCCCTATTTTCTAAACACCACGATTCGTATTATTTCAAATGTCAAAACTGCATGACTCATATATAAAGTGTATTCATATATGTTGCGTTATTATTCATGTTCCGCATATTCTTGATGTTCGCATCGTATTGCATGCTTATCGTGTTTACATTAGTTATTATTAAAATAATGATATCAGGACACCAGCACCATTACCGATGATGTGTATTCTCCACTTACACTTACTTGCCGGCTCACACACATCATCATCGATAATTGCCATGTTACGCACACTTTAGAGAATATTGATTCATTGATATCGCTTGTTGGCTGATAGTTCCGATATATTATTAATGTCTAGATTAGTTATTGCATTATTTACTGTGTTATCAAATGCATGTTATTCATATATTTATTTGCCATACGATAGTTTGGGCCAGTCCGGATTGCCGGAGCCCAGTATTCATTATTTATTTACATCGTGATTCATGATTTTGGATTTCCATGAGATTTCTGGATTTAGAGAAACCGCAAAGAATTTATAAACTTATCATCTTTTTAAAAGATAGAAAATGCGGTTTTCTCATGATATGATTTGAGATATGTCCACCATGAGTTTTCTCGGCTCTTGAGCGATATCATACACCCGATTCGAGGAGGAGGAACCATCTGTGGGTGCATGGTGGACCCGGTGCGGTATCCCGGGACGAGAAGGTCGCAGATGATGACGTTGAGCTTGAAACATGGGAGCACTACTGACCAGTGATTTTGTTGTAACTCGACGGATATCCGGAGGATACCGATCGGAGTACATGCCAGTCTGGATAGCCGGAGCCTGAGGTTTTGAGATTTGATGATATGGGCCAGTCCGGATAGCCGGAGCCCAGATATTGAGATTCGAGTTTGCAGGCCAGTCCGGATTGCCGGAGTCTGAGATATTGAGATATTGAGATATTGGGATATATGTTTTGTGTCGATACTTGACACTGATTTCATATTGATTTCATTGATGATACCTCGATTTATAAATATATAGAAATCTCACTAAATTAAGAAAACGGTTTCACATTCATGAGGCATTCTGTTTTCATTATATTGCATTCATACCTCATATTTATGATATGTTACTATCTGAGGCACTGACACGAGCACATGGTATTACACTTATGTATAGATGTTTACCCTTTCCACCTTATCATGCTTCAGAATTTATCATTTTGAGAACATATTTTTGATCGTATTGACCTAAGATTGAGTCATACATACGATTTCTGCTCTGTGATGTTTTCTACTCGCAACTCACCCCTGTTGTGCCACAGTTCTTGCAGGTTTGCCGTACAGGTTTCGTTACGGCTTTGCTGGCACACTGCTTTCATTCCGGGTGATTGCCTTCGTTGGTGGATTCACTTGCATCGTGACTACCATTGTACTTTATTTTTCAGTTGTATCTAGTAAACTCCATCAACCAGACTTGTATTATTTATTAGACTTAGAAGTCCAGTGTATATTCTTTCGACCTTAGAGTCGCGCGTTGTATTATTATGGTTTTCATGATGATTTTGAGTTTAGTTTTGAATTTTGATCCTCGCCCTTGGCGTTGTATATTATATTGCTTGCATGGTTGTGACCATCAGTTGCCGGAGAGATAGCTCCCGCTTGGGGATGCCTCTATTCATATTATGCATGTTGTACCCTTTTGGGACCAGTATTTATAAAGGAAACTCCGCCGCAATTTTCAAAAAATACTGGAGATTTTAAACATGCAATACTTCGGCTTATCTTATTAAAACCACTTCTTTTTAAATAAGTTTTCTTCACTTCTTCTTTAAAATGGTTTAGATTTCTCAGATTTTTTGGCTTACTTGATTTAGATGGGGTCCTATAGATTTCATATGATTCAAGTGCCAGTCACGTGCCATTTTGGGTCATGACAGATACTTATGTCAATGCTTATACTGGTATTCTTGTTCGCATGACGGAGTACTGGAATATAGGATTCACTTTCACAGACAACTCCTGGGAAGCCTATGCGTGGGCTTGGCGCAACCTCTTGGTAATATATAACTCAATTAATCATATTTCACCATTACATACTTGTTAAATCGTATTAATATTTTCATTATTATACTTGTTAATCTGTATTACATAAACATTTCATCTAAGAAGACGATATAGACGGACATTGGACATATGTACGGTATGAGATGCATATGTGTTTCAAGAGATGGCGTGAAAGAATAAAAAGAAAATACACAAAATTGGGTATATTTAAGGAAGATTAGGAATGTTTTGCCAGTCTTCCCTCTAACATCCCTAGGGAGAACTTTGCTTTTCTTCTATAGCATTGGGAGAAACCCGAGTAAAAGGTAACTAAAAAGATATTTTTTTGATTTGAATACTGAATTTAGATTAATTTACATTGAGATATGTTATCTTCTGAATAAGAAGAATCAGCAAGGAATAGCCAGAACCGAGGGAAGGCCACAGATGACTATTTTGGTGGATCGGTTCCTAGTGATCAATATAGACATACTTTGGTGAGTTTATCTTTAATTACATATATGTTATATTTTTTAAGTTTATCGTTACATATCATCACATATAGATAAATTATATATCTAGTAAAGGATAAGGCTGGAAAAAGATGGGACTTGCTGAGACTTGGGAGACATTGCACACTAAAGAAGGAATGCCAAAAGAAAGAGTGGATACAACCACTCAACATCTAGTAAGACTGCTTTATATTTAAGTAAATACACTTGTTGATTTTTCATTGGTATGTAATTGTTGTTTCATTTATTGAAGGTGAATTTCGAGGAGGCGGAGAGGAGCTATCGGGAATCAAATCCTGAACTTTCGGCTTACAATACTATTCCAATCGAGGCCGAGGTTTCTATTATCGAGAAAGAGTTCCCTCGTGCAAGGTCACACGGCCGTAATCCCATTTACGGTGGTCTCCTTGGTCTTTCGCGGTGGGGTTTTAGGAAAATTTAAAGGACGTCGACCGCTGGCTCCAACCCATAAGTGGATTAGGAACGAGAGATCGAAGATCTAAAGGAGCAGCTCATGAAGAGGGATGGAGCAGATACGACATAGAGAGCTCAAAAGAAGAAAGCAAATGCAGCATGGAGAGCTCAAATGTAGGAGTAATGGACTCAATTCTCTTAACAATATGGTCTGCCTTTGCAACCTTTGTCAACACAGTGTCTATAGCCATCTCAACCGGCATACATTCCGGGCGAAGGTCATAATTCGCAGTTACCCTCCTCCGACGCAACGACCGTATTACCCTCCTCAATCACATGGACTATACTACCCACAGCCTCCGCCTCTACCAAAGGGAGGGTACTACCCTTAACCTCCTCCTCCGCCACAGAAACCATGTTACCCTCAGCCTCCCCCAGAAGGACCGTTCTCTTCATTTTTTTGGAGGAAGACTGTCAGGATTGCAATCGATACTATTCAAGGCAAGATTCTGATGGCGGTGGCAGCGGCGAAAGTTAGTGAGGTACGTATATATATATGTGTTAGTGTAGCTAGAGTTGTTTCAAAGATTATGATTTTGGTTCATGTATTTATTTATTTGTTTGGATTTACAGTGTTCATAGAGTTGAGTGAGTTAGGATTGTGCGCGATTTGGAGAGTTGTTGGTATTGTTCGATATATAGCATATTGTGTTGGTTTGTATTCAAAATACTATTATTGTATGTGTTGGTTTGAGTTAGTTTGAGTATGTGTTGGTTTATTATGATTTTAGTTCATGTATATGTTGGTTAGAGTTGTTGGTATTATTGGATATATAGTTGATTGATAATCATTTTCTCTGTGTGTCGTGTTTTGAAAATGTGCAAATATCACAATCAAAGAAATTTATACCGCAATCAATTAACGGTGTCGGTGTAGCACGTCAATGAATACGGATCGTCCGCAGGGAAAGTGTGATTCGTTCGTAATTGATTTAGATGAATTGAAAATTAAAGAGGAAAGAAAAGACAATTCAATTCAAGATTTATAAAAGTGAATTTCAAGAATTATCAAAATCTAGATCTAATATCAAGAATACTAAAAATCAAGAATCAAGAATTGATGATATCCAAATCGAATTCGTAATCAAGATTTGTAATGAGGCTCGTAGGAATCGATCGAATCTATAGTGAATGATGAAAATTTGTGATTATGTTTTCTTATCCATTGATGATTTGTTGCTAGATCGATGAAAATCAACGAGCTTTAGGGATCTATTGAAGAAACTAGGGTTTCTTCATCATCATCACTTGTCCTTTCGTTAATTATCATTCAAAATCTAGCCTCTAGAAAATTCAATCACCGATCGTCGATCTTTAATTAAGAGCGAAAACATTCAAGAAAGTATCTTGCTCGAAACTAGTTTGTCGATGATTCAATTTTCTAGAGTTTATAAGACTTATATGACTTAAGAATCGTTTCAAGATTGTAATCATCATTATATATTTATTTTCTCGATTCCTCTACGAGCGGATTTTTTACTCAAACATCATGACAAAGAAATCAATCAAGATTTGAGAACTCATCATAATGCTCAAATGAAAGATAAGCAAGAAAAAAAAATTTCACCTTTTATTATTCAACAATTCCGTTACAATTCGCTCAAGAACTACAAGAATTTGAGGAAAGAACTCGATAGTCGAATTAGCTTCGCATCGTGCCCGTGAGTCGCGGATCGTATTGGATCACTTGCTCGGTTGAAGATCGGCGTCGCTTCTAAAAGGTTGATGGCTTCTTGCTTGATTTGTACTCGGAGATCTTGAATTTGGCTTTTGGAAATGGATTAGGGTTTGGATGCACAAGTTGTGTCACTCAACTTGTGGGTGAATTGATGTGGAATGATCAACAACTAATCAACAACCTAGAATGAAGCCCTTGGGTCCCCTTTTATAGCCTAGATTAGGATTAGCTTTCTTTAGAAGCTAGCTTAGGATTAGCTTCTCTTACAAGCTTGGTAGTTGAGTAGAAGCTTCTAGAGTTAGTTAGTTAGCTAGCTTCCTTGATAAGATTGGTTGTCAGGAAGAACCTTCTAGGTTTAGCTAGCTTATTTGAGATGCTTGGAGGTGTTTAGCTTGTACAAGAAACTTGGATATTCGGACAGAAGTTTCTGGAGATTTTTGGAGAACTAGGTGTATTGAAGAGGTGTGGCTACTGAAAGGAGAACCCAGAGAACACAAACAGCTGATGCCATGATGACGCAGCCGCGGATCCACCGCCAATGGGCGTATTTGGCCACGGATCCGCAACCGTTTAGTTGCCTTGGTTCATGGAATTTTCTGGGTGATCTTGTGCTGGCTTTAGGGCTATTTCCTGATGTCTGGAATATTTTATACTTTCTTGTTCACTGCCAGATCACAAGTCTTTGACTTGGCGTATTTTTCTCAGCACTTTTATTAGTTTCAGCTCTTTTTCTGGAATTTCCTGCACACATTCTCGAGACAAGTGTTGCGCTATACAAAAGATACTGCGTGCAATAATAAATACTCAATTTCTCTCAAAATGCCGGTTATAATATATAACATATGTTATTTGGTATTTTACAGACGTTTTGCTAATATATGCTATATTCATACCGAAAACTTTTAGATGAGTGCAAATAGTAGGGAAATTGATGCGTTAAAAATGCAATATTTTCGACTGATCAAATTCCCCCAGACATATTTTTAGTCGTCTCGAGCAAACTGTTTTATTAAAAGGAGAAAATAAAGAAAAAGAAAAACTAACTAGCACACTTTCGTAGGCAACACGATTGCACTGAGCACGTGCAACAAGCCTTTAAACCTCTAGGTGTCCCTAGTAGGAGGAGTGTTGTCTCCTTAGGGTTTTCAGCGGATTGCACCCACAAAATCCCATAATAAAAGGAAGACCGTGAAAGTTACATATAAAGATAAGAATTGTAAAAGAAAGACTTTGAAAATCAGAGTTTCCAACTAATACTAGCTTTTCGGTTGTCATGAGCCCTATCTTAATAGTCATGAAAGAGGTCAGACGTCACATCATCCCTCAATAAAACATCGTCTTTATTTTTCATTCCTAACTTTCTTCTAAACATCGATCATATAACCCTACGTGTGTGTAAAGAACATCCGTATACCCGGAGAATTCAATTCAAGCTATCATACTCTTGTCCATCTGCCTCAGTACTTTTTAATTTGATGAATATTTTAGATGGATTTGCTCACACATTTTTCATGCGACCGTTAATACTTCTTGAGGTACTAACCGACCGATTACTCATGTGCTTGCTTATACGGTGTTTTAGTATTTTTCTCGTCTTGCACCACCTAAGGCTTAGCAGTGACTCCCAGACCAGTTGGTCTAAGGCACTAGATGATGAAGTACCCTCGCTATATTTTTTATTGCTGCCTTGGCGATAACAAAACCAGTGTTCACTTTTCTGCATCATTTTATATTTTATTCATTTATTATTTCCTTCATACTTTAGCTTTTAGACAAGAACATTTCAAGGTATCCTCTACTATCCCGAGTTTCAAGACGTGTGTAAATGTGAATAGTATCAACATTCAAATGTTTGGCTTCCAGAATAGGAACTATTTTTCAGACTTATTTTTATCCTCAGATTAGTTTCTTCTTTCATCTTACTAACCCTTGGGACAATGGCTCATAACTACTTATTACTAGTTTCGTTTAAGAAAAGTTCTAATTTTCTTGGTTTTCTTAAATTTTTCCTATCTTTTGGATGTAATTTTTTACTATCTAATCTTTTATTATCTTATTTATGTACACATTATATATGTGTGTGTGTGTGTGTGTGTGTTTTGTGCTTATACAAAGTGATATGCAAATGATGCGTAAATAAGCACAAACCTCCCCCAAACTTGTTTTCAACAATGTCCTCGCTGTTGCTATCTGCTAAATCTCAAAAACCTGTAAGCTTGGGAGGACATTTATTAATGGGGACAAAATATATTAAAGTGAAAATCCTCCCCAAACTTATTTTTGGCTCACAATATTGAGGACAACAGTTATTTTCAAGAGCACAAAAATATACCCTCCCAAACATGAGTTAAACAATGTTAATCTTTGAAAATCACAAGAGGGGGTCAAAGATTATTGGTCGATGCCAAGCTTTGCAATGACCGAAAGTTAACACCAACCATTCAAAGAATTTATCCATATAGTGCACCAGTTGGTGGAAGAACATGTTGTAGAGAGACGGAAAGAAGTGGGGAAAAGATAAGTGGTATGAAAGAATGTGTTTGCGTCTCATTTTGGAGAGACGACACAGTGATAGTGATAGATTACTCGCATTTACATGATTGTCCAGAAGAAGTGGTGGAGGTTCAATTTCTTTTTCTTGTAGTTGATTCATCTCAACACCCGTGTTTTTCAAAAATTCGAGTTCATCAGCGAAGATTTCCACAAAGGTCTCATCAATACCCCTAAGAATAATGTCATCAAAAATCGTGGGGTGATCTTCAGACTCAAAAAACGGTTCATAATCAGTGTTAGTTGTTGACCCGGACAACTCAGTGGAAGAGTCCGTATGTGTATGATACATAGTTGGGTCAAACAACAACATATGAAAAGAGTCAAGATCATTATCATGAGGATCGTCAAATTCGCTGCTGTCGACATCCATTAAATCGACAGAACATTCATGAGCAGTAGGTTCGGAGGGTACACTTCCCAACTTGTAAATGTTCAGCTCAATTGACCTATTCCCGAAGGATAGGGTCATAGAGCCGTTATGACAGTTGATTATAGCATTAGAAATGGACAAAAAGGGGCGACCGAAAATCACCGGAATTTGATTCCGTGGGTTCGCTATAGGTTGTGTATCAAGTACAATAAAGTCTACAGGGAATACAAATTCCCCGATTTTTATTAACACATCCTCTAGTTCACCCCTAGGTTTGGTGATTGATCGATCGGCTATCTGAAGAGTTATGTTCGAGGGCTTTAATACTCCGATACCTAGTTGCTCATAGACTGAATATGGAAACAAGTTAACACTAGCGCCAAGGTCACCTAAAGCGCGGTTAATGTGTTTATCCCCAATAGAAATAGAAATAGTAGGACAGCCAGGGTCCTTACGTTTCCTTGCTAATTGTTGGGGAAAAGCCGTGTCTACAGTACTCGACATGAAAACTTTTTTAGGCACTTGAGTCTTCCTCTTTCTAGTGCACAAGTTCTTAAGAATTTTTGCATAAGACGGAACTTGTTGGATAGCATCTAGGAGAGGGATGTTGATGTTAACTTGCTTAAACATGTCCACAAGCTTCTCCATTTGGGCATTGGGTTTGTTGGGCCTCAACCTATCTTGAAATGGAGCTTTATCATTAAGTGTTGGGTCCAACATTTGTGGAGAAGTTTGTGGGGGTGGAAAGGATGAAGTGGGTGGAGGATTCAAGCCTTTGGGAAAACGGAGAATAGGCTCGAAAGAAGAAGGTAAATTAGACGAAATAGGGTAAGAAGTAGAAGTGAGAATGAAAGTGGAAGTGGAAGCCGGGGTGTTAATGATCAATTCATCATTATCAATTTGTTTACCCACATGATTGTCTAGCACTCTTCTAGATCTCAACGTGGTAAGTGCATCCACATTAGTGTAATGTAAAGGTCCAGGATCAGGTAGGGGTTGAGATGGAAGATTCCCTTTCTCTCCAGCACTCATTCTAGCATTTATACGGGCAATTTGTGCTTTCATCGATTTAATACTCTCACTTTGGGAGTCAGAGTTTTTCTGGATTTTATCGACGGAAGACTGAAAATTTGCCGTAAATTGCATGAAATTTGTCAGAAACAAATTCATGGTTTGTTTGAGTGCAGAGGTGTTATTGGTTCCGGCAGAAAAAGGATCAAAGTTATTGACCGGGTTTTGAAAATTTTGTGGTTGAAAAGGGTGCTGACTCAGTTGAAGTGGTTGCTGTTGCTGTGGAGGGACCCATTGAAAGTTATTATGGTTTGGATCCGTGTATTGAGTTTGGTGTTGGATCCAAGAAAGATCAGGGTGATTCCTCCAATCTTGATTATATGAAGAAGAAGAAGGATCGTTTCCAGGTCTTTGCTGAAATGCAGCATTATTGTGACTTTGAAATGGTACATTCAAAGGACATTCTTTCGTCAAATATGATGGATTTGAACAGCAGCCACACACGGTTTTGGGAAGTGTGTATTGGTTCAGGGAGGCTGAGGTGATTTTGTTTTCTATAGCGTCGAGTTTCCTTTGTATTGCGGCCATTTCGGCTCTCATTTTGACGGAAACATCGAGCCGATTGATATCTTCCCTAGGTGATGGTGGTCGACCATTTTCCCGTTGTAATGTGTTTTGAGCTAAATCTTCTAGATATTTCAAAGCTTCACCATCATCTTTAGATAGGAATTGGTAATGACACATGGTTTCAAGCATCTGTTCAGTCATGAGATCAATATCCTCATAAAGAATTCGACACAGATCCCATCTAGGGATTCCGTGATGAGGGCATTGTAAAAGAAGATCCTTGAATCGTTCAAAGCATTTCCAAAATAATTCATTGGGAAGTTGGGTAAATTTGAAGATTTCGCTCGGGACACGGCTGGTCTTGTGATTGGGATAAAATTTCTTAAGGAATGCTGCAACGTATTCATCCCATTTTGCAATAGAATTTGCGGGTGTGTTGCAAAGCTACTTCTCGGCTAAATCGCACAAAGTGAATGGGAGAAGACGTAAACGCAGAGCATCCAAAGACTGTTGTGAATTACCCATCAAAGCACATACGTTTTCAAATTTGGTGATAAAAACGTATGCGTCTTCAGACTCGAGCCCGTGAAATTTGGGTAAAAGATCGATGAATTGGGGTTTAATTATGAAATTGTCCCCATTGGCTTGTGGTATAGAAAGACAGGTGGGAAAGGGAACACGTGTAGAATAGCATCTCTCTTGGAGAGAAATGCGTGGAGGATTCTGCGCACCTACGGGCGGTGGCAGAGTGGTGTTAAAGTGTGATGATGGAAATCCGTCCATCGCAGTCGTGGTGGATGGTGGGAAAAAGAAAATTTAGAAATACCGACTTTTTGAGTTGATAAGGGGAGCGCGGACAAAACGGGCACTAGAATCCTGTGTCCAGCCGAGCTTGCACTAAAGGGTTTAGTACAAGTGGCAGCGTTAAGATAATTAAGGAAAATGTGAAGTAGTGTTTGTTTTGAAAAAGATACGGATTTTTGAAAAATGCAAATCACAAACAATGCACAAGCAACCTAAATCTAGTGGTCACCTAGGTCAAGTCTCTAGACCGCTCCTAACTGCCAGAAGATAAGTCGCAAGATCAATCCTCTACTGACTCTTTGCCTCTCCTGTGGCCAGGTAAGTGCCAGGTAAGTGGGAGGTTCTCCACTACGTAAGTAGTGGGCCTAATTAAGTAACCACTTGCTTTAGACACACTTGCCTTAGACACCACAAAAGAAACGCGGATAAGCAATAGATTACCCAGGACCTCCTTCTGTCCTAAGTGAGCGCGACGGTCCTTAGAGTCATGTCTAGATATTTTTCGTTAATGAGGGTAATGCTGATGCAGTTTTGTGATTTTTGGGGCTTTGGACGGGTAATGAAATCCCGACCTAATCTGAATTTGGTCTTTGCCCCTTAATTTCCGTATTAAAATATGCAAACAACCATGATCAAACACGCACAAATTTTCTTTTTGCGGCGCTGCGAATTTTTGCAAAGAAACCTGCAGAAATTGGTTAATGGAGGAGAGCAGGGAGGAGATAAGAAAGTCAGAAATATACCGAGCAAATTTGGTACAGTGAACTGCTAGTCACACCGTGGAACCGCCGCTCTATGCACACAATGGCTACGGAAACGCGGTCTGAATATGAGATCTCTGCACAAAATTTTGTGCAGAAGCTCCTGTTCACTTACTCAACTCTCTGGAATATTCAGAAAATTTTTCCTCACGCTCCACAGATTTCAGATTTCCTCGAAACAAATCATAACAAATCGTTTAGTGTTTGTGCGAATTTTGATCTAAAAATTCTGATGGAATAAATTTTTCAACTAAAATTTCAAAAACGAACAAATTAGCACACTATCCCCGGCAACGGCGCCATTTGATTAATAATCATTTTCTCTGTGTGTCGTGTTTTGAAAATATGTAAAGATCAAAATCAAAGAAATTTATACCGCAATCAATTAACGGTGTCGGTGTAGCGCGTTAATGAATATGGATCGTCCGTAGGGAAAGTGTGATTCGTTCGTAATTGATTTAGATGAATTGAAAATTAAAGAGAAAGGAAAAGACAATTCAATTCAAGATTTATAAAAGTGAATTTCAACAATTATCAAAATCTAGATCTAATATCAAGAATACTAAAAATCAAGAATCAAGAATTGATGATATCCAAATCGAATTAGTAATCAATATTTATAATGAGGCTCGTAGGAATCGATCGAATCTAAAGTGAATGATGAAAACTTGTGATTACATTTTCTTATCCATTGATGATTTGTTGCTAGATCGATGACGATCAACGAGGTTTAGGGATCTATTGAAGAAACTAGGATTTCTTCATCATCATCCCTTGTCCTTCCGTTAATTATCATTTAAAAGCTAGCCTCTAGAAAATTCAATCATCGATCGTCGATCTCTAATTAAGAGAGAAAACATTCAAGAAAGCATCTCGCTCGAAACTAGGTTGTCGATGATTCAATTTTCTAAAGTTTACAAGACTCATAAGACTTAAGAATCGTTTCAAGATTGTAATCATCATCATCTATTTATTTTCTCGATTCCTCCACGAGAAAAGCTTTTACTCAAACATCATGACAAAGAAATCAATCAAAAATCGAGAACTCATCATAATGCTTAAATGTAAAGATAAGCAAGATAAAAAAATTTCACCTTTTATTATTCAACAATTCCATTACAATTTGCTCAAGAACTACAAGAATTTGAGGAAAGAACTCGATAGTCGAATTAGCTTCGCATCGTCCCCGTGAGTTGCGGATCGTCTTGGATCACTTGCTCGGTTGAAGATCGGCGTCGCTTCTAAAAGGTTGATTGCTTCTTGCTTGATTTGTACTCGGAGATCTTGAATTTGGCTTTTGGAAATGGATTAGGGTTTGGATGCACAAGTTGTGTCACTCAACTTGTGGGTGAATTGATGTGGAATGATCAACAACTAATCAACAACCTAGAATGAAGCCCTTGGGTCCCCTTTTATAGCCTAGATTAGGATTAGCTTCCTTTAGAAGCTAGGTTAGGATTAGCTTCTCTTACAAGCTTGGTAGTTGAGTAGAAGCTTCTAGAGTTAGTTAGTTAGCTAGCTTCCTTGATAAGCTTGGTTGTTAGGAAGAACCTTCTAGGTTTAGCTAGCTTATTTGAGATGCTTGGAGGTGTTTATCTTGTACAAGAAGCTTGGCTGTTTGGACAGAAGCTTCTGGAGATTTCTGGAGAACTAGGTGTGTTGAAGAGGTGTGGCTACTGAAAGGAGAACCCAGAGAACACAAATTGCTGATGCCATGATGACGCAGGCACGGATCTGCCGCCAATGGGCACATACAGCCGCGGATCCGCGGCCGTTTAGTTGCGTTGGTGTATGGAATTTTCTGGGTGATCTTGTGCTGGCTTTAAGGCTATTTCCTGATATCTGGAATAATTTTATACTCTCTTGTTCACTGCCAGATCACAAGTCTTTGACTTAGTTTATTTTTATCAGCACTTTTATCAGTTTCGGCCCTTTTCCTGGAATTTCCTGCACACGTTCTCGAGACAAGTGTTGCACTATACAAAAGATAATGCATGTAATAATAAACACTCAATTTCCCTCAAAATGCCGGTTATAATATATAACACATGTTATTTGGTATTTTACAGACGTTTTGCTAATATGTGCTATATTCATACCGAACACCTTTAGATGAGTGCAAATAGTAGGGAAGTTGATGCGTAAAAAATGCAATATTTTCGACTGGTCAATAGTGTATTGTGTTTATGTGTTAGTTTGTATTCAAAACACTACTGCTGCATAATATATTATGATTAAAGGTATTATTGTAAGGAATATTGTGATTTTAGGAATTTGTTTTACCCAATTATTTGGTATCAGCGACCGTATTATGATACAGGAAAGGTCACTAATACTGAATTAGCGATCGTTCGCTAAAACAGCTTAACCGTTAAATATCTGCATGAACTGTCTACGTGTAATGTATCAAGGAAGGTCACGAACGGTCTCTTATAGTTAATAGCGACTAGGTATATTAGCGACTGTCTTTTATATGGTTGCTGATACACGTATCGGCGACTAATGTTTCAGCGACTATATATTAGCGACCGTAAAAAATATAGACGGTCGCTAATATACTTTAGCGACCATTCATGGGGTATTAGCGACCATTTAGTATGGTCACTAATATTTACAGTATTAAGTAGTGCGAGATGGGATTCGTTTCTCCTGGTATAAGGAGTTGATGCCGCGCTGTGCATGATAAACTATAACTATACGTCCCTGGACAGGGCGGTTGTAATAAATTGATAAGGGCTATCAGTTGTATCTTGGATGTTCTGACATCGACATAACTTATTGGGTTATTGGGGGTCTGATAGTATCCAACCCCAGACCTTGTATGCGACGGACTGTACAATGATTGTCATTATAGGCTCTGTTGGGTACAGATGAGTTTTCTTTTCGACCTTTCTTTTGACATATACCTAGGTAGTCGTTACGTACATCTAGTGCCGCTGATGCATTTGTGGGTTATGAATAAGATCCATTAACTCACTGCTAGCGTACTGTTGAGTGTTTAGAGTCACACACAGAGAGTTTCCCCGCTCACGAGAAACGATGTAGTGTGCGTTTGGTGATACGTACGGGAGTTCGATAAAATACGTGTACACATGTATTAATCAGACGTTTGTTAATACTAGCATGCTTATTATAAGGCCCGATTATTAAATCAAGTGTTGATTTAGTAAAACTTATATGGATATGTCTGCTAGTTCTATGCTCTCTCTCACATTTATTAATATAGAGTACATGTATTTAGTTTACGTATTTGATCATATACTAATTCATGTCTTCTAGTGATATACTTGCATGTGGAGGGGTGAGGGCAAATAAGGACCACTTGGAGAGATGAGAATCCTCTCCTCTCTTTAATATATGATAGAAGAGCCAGAAAAGAAAGAACGTTCTATCTCATTTCCCACCTCATTTTCTCTCTCATGGGTTGAGACTAAAAAAAGAAGAACTTGAGAGAAAAAAGATATAGAGCTTATTAAATCTTCTTCCTCTCCCTTTCTAGCAAATTATGGGTGCAAGTTGCTTCAAAAGAAAAGAGTTCTTTGTGGAGTTGATGCTTGGGTTAGGATTTTCATCGAAGTGGATCATTTTTGTCGAGGTGGTCCGCGATCAAGCTCGATCCCGCAACTAAGGAGCCTAGCTACGATCTTCCGCTTGTGTGTGGATACACTTCAAAGGTTTTTACCCCGTCAAACTCTTAGTTAGCTCCTTTTTTTGATCTCTTGAATTTTCACAAGTAATAGTTCTTGGATGATTTTTGGGTTTTAGTTTATGGTGCTTACATGAAAATTCTTGTTTTCTATTCCGTCTTGGTTAGCAAGTGTCACAACCCTAGCACTACAGATTGAAGATATAGAGTATTGGATTTTATTGCTTATATTTGTTGTAAACGAAATGCTAGTACTTACTTTTTGGATGACGCCAAAGTATTGGATGGTGTAGCCTGGTTTGATAAGATGACGCTTTCAAATATTTTAGGGTTTTTTACTAAATGGTCCCTCAATACTTTGCAAAATAGTAAAAAACCCGATACTTGATAATTACTATTTACTCTCCTAAAAGTTTGAATAATTACTAAAAGGCCCTCTGACATTCTAACACGATTGTCTTGCTAACACGATTGTTTTACTTTCTTTCCGCTAGATATCTAATGAAGGGGTGTTGGGACTAGGGTTTTAAAGTCTCCAAATCATCCTCCTACTGTAACATTTTGAAAATTATAAAAATTATTTTATAATTTAAATAATGATATTATGAATTTTATGGAAATAATATCAAGTATGGATTTGGGTTTTCATATATTGGTATAAGAGGATACATTTATTTTGGAATATGAAAATATAAGGTATTTGGCATGGAATGTATTTTTAAATGATATGGGAATTTTGTGATATTTGCTAAATTATTTGGAGGGAGGGAGAGAGAGAGAGAGAGCCCATATGCATAACCATAACCTTTATCCTCACACCCTCTCTCCTCATTCTATCATTATTTTCTTCCTATTCTCTCTCCTCAAAAAATATCTCTTACTCCAAAACTCAAAACTCCTCCACCAAAACTCTAGAATCCTTCATCTAAACCCAATTCTGAAGCCATGTTTTTCAACTAGAACCTTCAAGACTTTAAGTGAAGTCATCCTCAACCTCTCAACCTCCTTGGAGCTTCATCAAAGCTTGGATCTTCACTTTTTCCCCCCTCAAATAGGTAAAGACCCCTCTTCTCATCAAGTTCGTCAAGTTTTAAAGCATGTGCCATGAAAAAAAAATATTTTTCTACGTAAAAATGGTATTTTTATGGGTTAAACTCTATCTAATTTGGATTATGAAGTAATCCACAAGTTGTGATGGATCTAGTATGGTTTACTTGGTAATTACACCTTATTTTGGGAAGTATAGGGTATATTGATGCAACAATTAGATTTTCAAAGTTAACCAATTTTAAAAAATTTCATTTCTGCTGTTTTCTTGTGCAAACATCTAGGCTCAGAAGCTTCAGACATCTGCCTGATATGTATTTTTGTTAGATTTTGTGGGTCAAACATCTGGGCTAACGCTATAGACGTCTTCCACTTTGCTCTTCAAACGTCTGCTTGAAAGTCCTGGGTGAATTTGGGTTGTTCTTCATACATCTGGGGAATCATTCTTCAGACGTCTGTTCCAAAGTCCCTGGACGGATTTTGTTTTGATGCTAGGCGTCTGCCTTGTGTAGGGCCAAACATCTGGCGTGCATCTTTGATGGCTAATTTTCCATTTTGGTTCCATATTTCATTTTTTGTCCTTCTTAGCTAATCACTATGTGTTTAGGGACGACTGCAAGAACTTCTATGGAATCAAGAAAGGGCAAGACGATCGTCGGCTTCGAATAGAGCAGAACGCGCTTCAGTGAGTAGATTTATATCTACGGAGGAAGTCGGGTGGATGACGGATAGCACCCCTAAAACAAATTTATTGGAATAATTATTTTATAGTATTATTGTAACTTGTATACCTAGTTTATAACTCGTAACACATACACCTAGTCTATAATGTTATGTTAGAAAACGTATATACTTAACCTGTATACTTAGTCTATAACAATAAATTGGTCTATAGTTCGTAAGTCGTATATTTAGTCTATAATTTATAACTAGTAGGCTATATATATATATTGTATTGTTGGGTATAGGTGCCCTCAAGGCAATTATCGTACTTGCAGGATTACAATTACTGAATTCAAGGAGGGCCTATACCAAGAACAATCTTGTTCAAGATGATATTATGTTATCTGTTTTGTATTTATCATTCATGAGTATATGTTTTACTCGTATCACTAATACATGATGATAAAGCCCATAGGATCTTTGCTTGACTACCAGAATTATGATAGGGATCATACTAGTGGGCCTGGATAGTCTATAAGCACATCCTTAAAAGTTCCTAGTCGTAGAAGTATCGAGACTGGGCATCAGTATTCCAGTTTAGACTAGTGTATACGTTTCTTGACCCCGTAAGAGGTAATGGTTAATCCTATAACCATTGGTGTTTTACACCGAAGATTGTATACAGGTGCTCATTGAATGAGTTACACTGGATGGACTCAGTGAGAACTCCTATATGGTATTATACCAATCGTCAAATAGAAGTTCTCTAGTGACATGAGTAAAAGATAGTCTCTAGACCCAAGATCTCCATAGTGTCTTGTGTATGTTACCACTGTACTTTGATTACTACCCTACCATGGCTTTAAAGATCCATGCAAACAGGTTTTAGTTGGGTACAGTCCCGAAGCACATTGAAGCAGTGAGCGGTCAAGAGAATTCTTCTCTCCCAATATAGGGAGTTGATATTGCACGGTGCACAGCTGGATATGATCTTAAGTCCTTGGCCAAAGCTGTCGGGATATACTGATAAGTGTTATCAATAATTTATCTGTTAGTCATGAGCTTGAAGTCCTCACGAGTTATTGAGTTATTGTTTGTCTGACGGTTTCCATCTCCAGATCCGGTATGCGACAGTTTTAGATAAAAAGACCGGACTATATGGTGAATGTCATTGATAGTCTCTAATAGGGTACGGACGGGCTTTCTGGTCGACAGGTTTTTCATTCAATACCCGGGTAGTCGTTACGTACAGCTGGTACTGCTGACATGCTTGTAGGTTAACCCGGTGGGGGGCTGATCTGAAAGTGTTTCGGATCAATCGTATATGATCCTAAGCTATTTCCAGTGTATTGTCGAGTTTTTAGAGTCCCATACAGAGGGTTTTCCGGTTCTAGCAAAACGATATAGTACATGTACGACGATGCGTGCGGCGGTCCAATTAAACATGTGTATGTGATACTACATGTATTAATTGGACGGTTCATAATACCAGTAGGCTTATGATTAAGCCGAGTCATTAAATCAAGTTTTGATTTAATGATATTACTTATATATGATGATTCATATATAAACTAGTATTATCGTGCTATTCTCACTCTAACTTTTATTTTGTTGAATAACATGTTATGTAATATGTCACGTGCATGCTGCATTTTTGTACATGTGCGTTTGTATGTATAATAGTTTTTATAAATTAATTTCTTTTTCTATTTTTCTCTCTTATTTTTGCATGGCTATCGATGCGGTGTATGCAAGGTAGCATACACTCTCATATCTTATGCCATGTGGAAGGATTAAAGGAAAAGGGTGGGTGTTATGGTTAGTGATGGTTTTTTCTCTAACCATAACTTTCTATCATTTCTCTTTCATCCAAATGAGAAGAAAAATGAAAAGGGAGAAAAAGAAAGAAAAAAGAGATAGAGAGATAGCCATGGCATTCTACATCTCTCTCATTGGATGTCTAGCAAACATAAAATAAGAGTTGTTTCATTTAATGAAGTTGGAGCTAGAATTAGAAGCTCTCGCATGGATCATCTTCGACGAAGTCGGTCAGAGACCAAGCTTGTTTCCTGCCACCCATGAAGCCTAGCAAGAGTTCAAATTCATCATTAGATCATATGAAGATATTTCAAAGGTTGTATCTTCTTCAACTTGTTCTCTTTTGTTGCAATTTTAATGTCCATGGATATTTACTTGGGTTGCGGTTGATTGTAGCTATCTAGTATTTTTTATGTGTTATTGTTTACGCTTCTGCATTGCATACTAGATAGTATGGAGACTTACATTCGTATCAGATCCATCCTTAGACTTAAACTTGCTTTTGGTGGACTTATGATTCAAAATCCATGTTAATTTTTTCACAAAAACTATTTTCCAAAAAATTGTCAAAAATAGTAACCATTCCTGTTATTTGTTGCGTTCTAAGGCTCACGGTTCAGACCGGGAGCCCCGTGGATGCACGGGAGCGATTCTGAGGATGTCCCTGAGGGCTTAGGTAGGCTACCACACCTAAGACCATCACGAATTGGTTTCGGGTATGGCGCTAGGACAGCAAGCACGCAGCTGCGCGCTCGCTGTCTCAGCAGCCAACCCATAGCCATAATTTTGTTTCCATGGGTTGGGAACCGTACCCAATGCCCCCAAGGGCCTCATGGGTCGTGCCCGAGCTCCCCCCAGGGTCTCGTACAGTTTTCGGGTCTTTCGGTTCTCGTTTTGGGACTCGTTTTGAGCAAGAAATTGTGGTTTTTTTGTGCCGAGCTGATCGTGATATTCAATATTTGGAATTTCAAAATTGGACTCGTGGGTTTTGGGATTTATTGGCGATGGGTTCCGTATTGACGTAGTTAAATTGTTTGATCATGTTAATGCGATGACATACTTTTTGATATGTAGTGTTTAACGTCGACGAATTGATGCGATCAATTCGACGGAGTTGCACGGTGTGAGTCTGAGATTGGTGTGCTTGGTTTGGTTCGGATTGTCAGGAAATGAATTGGATGAGCATCCAATTTGTGGCTGCCGTTTCCGCTTGTTGTATTATTCTTTTGTTGAGACTCGATCTGGTTGTGATCGATGTTACTGTTGTAATAATACAGATTTAGGATTAGCCTGCAGTGAAGCCCCTATCTTATTGGATTCTAGAAGATAGCGGGTGGCCATCTCAAGGAGTTGAGACCGGGCCACCTTTTTCTAGCATTGGCGGATCAAACACCGTGCTTTTAAGGGGTACATGCGCATCAACGGTGGAGTGCCCGAATTATCAGATTCAAGAAAGCGTTGGGTGGAACACTCAGAGCGATGATGAAGGCTGCCTCCTTTTCCAAGATTGATAGGTTACTCATCGCACTTGCAGGGATATTGCTTTTGGCTGCACACGAGGTATTCACGTGAACGGAGAATGTCGCATTTCGTTTGTGGCTTGAACGAAATAAGAGATTCCTAAGTAATCCCACCATTCCAATTTTTTGATGTTGTTTTCCCGCATGTTGTAATGTGATTATTTGCGTTTGATGATATATTGATCTATGTGATATATGGTATATATTAATAAATGCTATATATGTTTTGCATCCCCGCTAGCCCTACCCCTGCACTGCCGTAAGTTAAGTAACCTTACGGTGACGACCTGGGTCCCGTGGCGAATTTGGATGGCGTATATATGCATTCTATTTTATTTTCATACTTTTTGTATGATTGTATGAGAAGAAAAATGCTAGAAAAAGGTTATCTAAAAGATGGGATCGTATTAATTGGATTAATACAATGTAAATCAAATATATACGTTGTGGGAACTAATTTTTCTGAAAGGAAATTTTAGTCTATTCTTTTGCTTAGAATAGAGGCGTTCGGTTAGGAATGTTATGCTCCTCATTCGATTAGGAAAGAGCCTTGATCCCATCATAGGGAGTTCGCTCTTGAGCAAAAGTTTGTGTCACTAAAATTGGACTTATAGCCATATTCTTTTGTTTTGCATAGAGGTATTCAATTTGGTGTATCCAGCTCCTCATTCGATGAGGAAAAAGTCTAGATCTCTTCACGAGGAGTTCACTCTTAAGCTAATGACTACGCGACTATAAATTTTCAAAACCACTCGGTTCCTTCAATAATATCAAGTTCTTTACATTAATGGTTTTCTTCAAAACTAGTCGTAGCCTTCTGTCATTTCAGAAAGTAGAGTACTTAGTATTCATTCTACGTTTATTGACTGTGTCAAGACGTAGTGTACGGTAGCTAAGTGATGTCTTCCTGCTTGCATGTTGATACAATATGTTAGGACAGTCGTGTAATCTTATTAACTGTGCCAAGGGTTATGTGGGTGGGTCTAAATCAATCACAAAATGACGGGTTGAACTTGACTAGCAGCTTATGGTTTCTTGACTGTGCCAAAGTCATGAACCGCTAGGGCTAAAAACTAATATCGGGAGTTCCAAGTATTGAAACTTGCAAAGAGATTGTATACCTTTTATAGAGTGGGGTCAATTGTTGACTATGTCAAGGTTACCACACCATGATATTTTGGATTCCAATTCCCACTGTGAGTAATTGTTACTCTCGGAAGATTTTCTATAGGAAATCCTGGCTAGTTCTCCTTTTAGGATTTGAAGAGGGATTCAACGGAATAGTAGGAGCCATTATGATTAGATGAATAAATAAACCAATATAATCAAGGTTAGAGTGCATGCTGAGTGTTACTTTTCTCTTTCACTCTCTCTTTGGCAGCGACCCTTGACTCACCTTAATCTAAGACTTGTTAACCACGTTGACCGACCTTTTTACAAACTTGTAGCTTTGGAAAAGTCTGGATTGCCCTAATCCATGACATAGACGTATATGTCCTTACCTATCCTACTTTCCCTTCTGCTAACTCCAGAACCCACTATATTCGGTACATAGATCCATATTGCTTGGAAGGCCATTGTATAGTTAGATACGAACTCGAAAAAATTGTTTCAGTTCGAGGATGGCTACTGGTCCTGGAGTATATGAATTGTTCATTTGTCTCTCACTTCTACCTTATCTCGAATTCGAGAGCTCCTTATATATAAGGAGAGTATACCAGTTACTCTTATTGTATAGTCTTCTTCCATTCCCGAAGCTGGTGCTAAAGAAAAGGTAAGAAGAAAAACAACTAGCATAAATTCGGTATACAGAAAGGTAAGATAGAGAGACATCAAAAGGGGTTGAATTGTGAGGAAAGAAAATTGCGACTACTGTCATGAGCCTGGGCAATGAAAAAGGCAATACTATGAATATCCGACCCCCCTCCCCGTGAAACATTTTTGATGCTTCAGATTTCCCGTGTGTCTGTGTTTTGGAAAATTGTTTCTCAGTGAACTCCTTGATATATAATTACCGGATTAGAATCCCACATCTGTAGGGCATTACAGTTGCTTAAAAGGATCATAGAGCTGAGATTGGATGATTTTATCTTCAATGCCGATTTTCGAAGCAATTGTTTCTATTGAGAAGAGTCATCAGGTTTTGCCTAAATGACAAACTTTTAGTTCTTTTAACCAAAAGAATATTTTTCAATTAACAGCACACGAAAATTTAGTCGGTGAACTCTAGGGGCTTATACATATTGATGTATATTGTCTGATATCCATGCAGACATCAGGTTGGGAACATGTATTCTGTATTGATAATGCGATTCTTTCAGATTGCTCATCCGCGGGTGCGCTCCATGTTGAGTAATGTTGAATCGCCTTTTTCAATTTAGGAGATGCACTAGAAATAGATGCATATAAATTGATATTGATTCCACCTAAATAACTACCTCTGTTTCTATATGTGATATAAAATGTTGTTCATCATAATGTTGTTAAGATATTGAGTTATCCGGTTTATTTTTAAAAACATAATTCGGACAAAATGGAGGCACGTTTCGGTAATAGCAGTTTGTGGATTATCCCAAATTTTCGCGAGGGGTAGTTTCCACTATTTTCATGACCAAAAGTGTTTTTTTCTTGACTCACCACCTTGTCACGACCTGGAAAAGGCACGTGACTGGCACTTGAATCACGTGAAATCTATAGGACCCCACCGTAACCCAAGTAAGCCAAAAACCAGGAATCAAAACCTTTTTAAGGAAATAGTGGAGGTGAAGTTTTGAAAATGGTTATCAATGAAATCATGTTCCCTTTTTTAAAAAGTATAAGTAAAGTTTGTTTGAAAATACAAGTGGTTTTTAGATTAAGCTTTGAAAATATTTTCGTCATTTAAAGTTTTGGCAGCAACTTCTTTGTAAATTTTGATAAAAACTGCTACATACATATAAATATAATATCGGCGTCCCCAATCGGGAGCTATCTATCCCCCAATCGATAGAATCACAACCACGCAGAAATATACGACACCCAAGGCGAAGATCATCACGAGAAAAAGTATGAAAAATACTAAACATATCAAGTCACATATATCCAAGCTCGACATCTAAAATAATAACATACTAATCTCGTCTCTAAGTCCACAAAAATATACAAGTTTTTGTCGATGGATTTTTTTAACTAGATCATAAAAGAATATATATATATATATATAAGAGGCAGTTACAATCTGAAATTTAACCCACCTACCAAGACAATCACCCAAAGAAAAAGAAACGTGCTGACAAGCAGCTGCTGATCCGAGTGATCGGTCCTGCATGAAACTAAGGCACAACTGGATGAGTTGTCAACTCGTGAGTAGATGATATCATGATTGTCAAAGATTTTCTGTGTTTAAATTTACCGCAATCAAAACGGTGTCTCTTGGTAGCTAGCTGGTTGAGAACGGGTCGATCCATAGGGAGAAGGAATCCTTTTCTTTATGTTCTAACGAGTTAAGTCCAATTAAGTTGGGTTTTGTTTTAAGATCTATGAATGAGAATAAGCTAATAAAAAGCTTTCTAGGGTTAGGATTAGGTTAGTTTGAAATAGGGATCTTCTCACTTTCAATGTCTTAGTTGTGAATAAAGGTGTTAGGGTAATCGGCAATAACGGGGATTAGCACGACTGGGAAAATACATAGTTTCTTCCTTTTGGTCCTTGTCCATCCGTTCTTTGCTCTTAACCCTAACCTCCGGTTAATTCATCCACAACCGATCTAACTAGGGAATCACCGCTATCATGTAGGATAGGGTGTCGTAGTGAGCGGATTATGGTTGAATTAAAGGGAGTCCGTATTTAAAATTATTTGGGCAAAGAAAGGAGTGAGAGAGATTTCCTTCTCTCAAACCTTCCCTCTCATACCCTAACAAGTGAGGAATTACTCACTCATTAGAGAGATAACAATAAAATTCATTATAAGGAAAAAAAGCAGATAAATTTCTATTACCGGATTAACAATAAAAATTGCAGGTACGATAAAAAGAATGCGAGATAAATAAAAAGCTTACTTTATTGACGTCCTCTCAAAAACTCATTACAATCGAATTTAAATTTAGATCTATAAATTAAAAAGAGGAATAAAAAATAAAGAGAGGCATGCCTAATTTGGTTTTGACCTCTCCTATTTATAGATAGGAAAAACCCTAGGTTTACATTCTGATCCATACATGAAATTACAAAACAACCCCAAAAACAGAGTCAAAACACCGACACCCCAGCGACAAGTGCAGAGCACGGCCACGGAACCGCGGCAGAAGAGCCTGTTTGGTCGCGGTTCTGCGGCCATTTGGTGGACTCATGGGCCTATTTCTTCAGGGTTTCTTCATGTTGCTTTTATCTTCTGTTTTGTTTACTTGGTTTCTCAGAATCTCTTCAGTTCTCTTCCAGATATTCAACAGTGGACTTTTTCCTTGAGCTCCGCGTTTGAAGTCTTGGATCATGTGCTGTCCTTGTGCTTTGTGCATTGAAATGCTCAATGATTTTCCATTTGTTCGTTGAACTGGTAGGCGGCATTATACGGATAGTGTGCGGAAACCCGTATTTCTCTGTTTGTTGGTCGTAGTCCCATATTTATAGCGACTTTTCAAGAATTTCATTGTAACGGGCTGAGAACCTGTAATTTGCAACTATTTAGCAGACATGGATCAAAAATACCTACTTATATGCAATGTGATTAAGAATGAGCGATATAAAAATGAAAAAATCTAATATGAACAAATACCCCAAAACTTATCTTTTGCTCGTCCCGAGCAAAACCAATTTTATTCTCGAAAATATCCTAGCCTCAATTTTGCAGGGAACGCGATTGCACTGAGCTCGTGCAATAAGCCGTTAAACCTCTAGGTGTCCCTAGTAGGAGGAGTGTTGTCTCCTGAGGGTTTTCAGCGGATAGTACCCACAAAATCCGATCAATTTGGCCATTGACTCTAATTCTTCAATTCAGTATTATAGTAAGAAACTCTATCTCTTTAACTTAGAAATCATCAACCCATATTTTTCACTCACTTTTCATTTAACTTAAGATCGTATATTTTTTGCAAATTTTTTAAGCTTTCAGCATCTTTTGAATTTTCCTTCTAAGGTGTAATCTCAACTCAGGAATTTTTATCATCTTTACTGAAGATATAAGGCCTATCTTTCATTCCTATCTCTCATCTAAACCACAATCATATATCCCTACGTGTGTGTAATTTTTACCCCTACACTTGAAAATTCAATTCAAGCTATCATACTCTTGTCCATCGTCCAAAGTACTTTTTAGTTGGTGATGAAATTGCTCACACATTCTTCATGCGAACGTTAATACTTCTTGAGGTACTAAACGACCGATTATAAAATATGCTTGCGCATTTAAGCGTAATTTCTCGTCTTGTAATACCTAAGGCTTAGGAGTGACTCCCAAACCAGTTGGTCTAATGCACTAGGTGATAAAGCACCCTCGCTACATTTTTTTTATTTATGCTGCCTTAAGCAATTACAAAACCAGTGTTTATTTTTTTTAATGTCTCTTTATTCACCATTTATACTTTTATTTTATTTTCCTTCATACTAAGGTTTTAGACAAGAGCATTTCAAGGTATCCTCTACTATTCCAAGTTTCAATATGTGTGTAAGTGCGTGTAGTAGCGCATATATTTTCAGAATTTAGACTAAAGGTTCAGAATTTATTTTTCGGACTTACACTTCAAATAAAAATTTCAATACTCTTCCCTTATTTTGACTTAGCCGAAGAACTGAACTCAAAATTTGCCTATTTCTAAATAAACTGCAAGGACATATATTTTCTATAATTAAATATTAAGAAAGGTTATTTTTAGGGTTTTTAATTTACCAAGTTTAGGATATAGTTTTTCCTAACCAGTCAACCGTCATGTTGAACTTAAGTCAAATATGACCAAAATTGAACCTTTCAATTTTTATAATTTTTCAATTTTTATTGATTTTTTTTTATATTATTTTTTTTTAGTTTTTATATTTTTATAAAGATGCAATGTGCAATTAAATATGCAAAGAAAGAAAAAACAAATATGTAGAAAAATAAAAATATGCAGATGCAATGCAAAGATAACTATTTACAATCAACCTCCACCCTTAAACTTATCGAAAGCAGTGTCCTCACTGCTTATAGCCTCTCCGTCCCCTAGATTGTGAGCGGGATCATTCCACTCTAGCCAATAGGGTGGTCATGCCCTGCTCTAAAACTGTCACTCGCTGATCAAGGTTAGTCATCATCCCTATCAATCTTTCTGCCCCCTATTTGTTCGTCGCATCAAGCACGCTTGCGCAGCGGGGGTAAGCTCTTCATTGCTCGCGGTTGAGCTCGAGCTGGGTGTCTTAGCGGGCACGTCTTCGGCCGGCTCGGTGTGCGACCATAAATCATGTAATCGTGTATAGGACATGGAGACACCCTCAAGAAGGGGTCGAATTGGAATTCCACCATGCATATAAAATTCGAATTCCTCAATAGGGAGGAAATGGCGACACAATTGTGTCACCAACATGGGGCAAGGATAGTTGGCAGCCCTCTTACCCGTACTAATCGAGTGAAATAAAAAAGTGCACATATCATAACTAGGGTTTCGTGTCATCAATGTGTGCACTATATGGAGGGATGGTGTGAAAAATTTCGTGTTGTGCGAACTACCAAAAATATTATTTTGTGCCCAACGACACACAGTTAAGACGTTCTCAAAAAGGGGTCTAGCCTGGATGCCTTTTCGTGGCTCCCTTGAACAATCGTTACCTATCAAGGGTAGGTAGTCCTCGAATCGGAGGGGTTGATCGTGAATAGGGAGTCTAGGTATTAAGGTGACTTCATGGATTAAATCCCTATCAATTATTATTTCCCTATCCCCCCACATTAATCTAAGGTACCCGTGTTGTGCAAGACTACCCTCATCCATGCATTCATAAAAACGGGTGACAAAATCCGAAAGCGCGAAGGCATTCGGATGGTTAAATAGTAAAAAATTCCATCCGCGCCTTCGGATCCCATCACCGAAGTAACTACCATAAACAGTGTGAGCAAACATTTGGGGAAAATCTCTTTCAAACTGCAGGGTCGGGGCCATTACAGAGAAGTGTAGATATTTGTAAAAAATTTAACAGAGGGAATCGGAGAATGCAAACCTCCTCTGAAGATTTCAGAGGGAGAGGAGTCCAAGATGTGGCGGTTGCGCGGAAGAAGAGGACTTGTGCGGCGGAAGCGTGGCGGAGGGTGGTGATCTCTCTGCAGAACCTAGAGCGGCGGCTAGGGTTTTGGAATTAGGGTTTCTAAGGAACAGGAAACTCAGAAGGGGGTCGGGGTGTTTTTATAGGGAGTGTTTTGGTTATTTGCAAAAAGCCCTCATTAAAAAGTGGAATTTATTTGTTAAAATTAAAATATTTTTTTTTATTTATTAAAATTGAAAATTTACATAAAACACCCCCGAAAATTAGAATTTTTTTATTTTATTTTTATTTTATTTATATATATATATATTTATGTTATTACAAGTGGGAAATAACAATTTTGGTACAAATATACCCCCAAACTTATTTGAAACAGTGTTTCCATTGTTTATGGCTGGATAACCGAAATTTGGGGGTAGATGGAGGAAGATTAGTCAATGTAAATTGGCTCCTGCAATATCAGGAGCTCCTCCGAAGAGTCCGCGGTGAGGAACGGTTTAAGCCTGTGTCCGTTCACTTTAAATAGTGAACCGTCCTCCGAATTTTCTAAGTCAACTGCACCGTGCGAATATACGGTATGTACAAAAAATGGCCCTTTCCATCGAGATATAAGCTTGCCGGGATGGAAATATAGCCGGGTGTCATAAAGTAATACCTGTTGACCAGGTGTGAATGTTTTGCGCATAAGGTGTTTATCGTGAAACACCTTCGTTCGGTTTTTTACGACAACCGCGTTCTCGTAAGCTTCATCCCGAAGCTCGTTCAATTCATTTAACTGCAGCTTTCTATGGCTGCCCGCATCTTCGATAGATAGATTCAGCTCTTTTATCGCCCAAAATGCGCGATGCTCTATTTCTACTGGAAGATAGAAAGCATTTCCATAAACAAGCCGATAAGGAGACATGCCAAGATCGGTCTTATAGGCAGTTCGAAATGCCCAAAGGGCATCAGTAAGTTTTAAAGACCAATCCTTGCGGTTTTTGGAAACCGTCTTCTCCTATATCTGCTTGATTTGCCGATTTGAAATCTTGGCTTGCCAACATGTTTGGGGATGATAGGGCGTTGATATCTTATGATTAATGGAATATTTCCTCATTAAGGACTCGAAAGTCCTATTACAGAAATGAGTTCCATTGTCACTAATGATTGCTCGGGGGTGCCCAAACTGGGAGAAAATGTTTTCCTTGAGGAATCTAACAACAATCTTGTTGTTATTAGTCCGGCTGGGCATAGCCTCGACCCACATAGAATTATAATCAACAGCAAGAAGAATATACAAGTTTCCAAAAGAATTGGGAAACGGTCCCATAAAATCAATCCCCCAAACATCAAAAATTTCCACAACCAATATTGGTTGGAGCGGCAATTCGTTTCTCCTGGATATCCGGCCCAAGTGTTGGCACCGGGAGCACGTCTTGCAGTAATCATGTGCGTCTTTAAAGAGTTGTGGCCAGTAGAAACCACACTGCAAGATCTTTTCGGCTGTCTTTCTAGGGCCAAAATGCCCGCCACATGCTTGATCGTGGCAAAATGACAGCACGCTATTGAATTCATTGTCGGGAACACACCGACGAATAATCTGGTCGGGACAGTACTTGAAGAGATAAGGTTCGTCCCAGTAAAAGTGTTTTACCTGGGATAGGAATTGGAGTCTGTCCTGATTTGACCATTCATTTAGCAGTAGTCCGGTGGCAAATAGTTTACAATATCTACGAACCAAGGTTCGCATGATACTGTCAAGAGCTGCTCATCCGGAAAAACGCCGTTTATCGGAAATTGAAGCCTCGGCGAAGAAGGGAGGCGTGAAAGATGGTCGGCGACTACATTTTCGCATCCTCTTTTGTCTTTGATGACAAGGTCAAACTCTTGGAGTAAGAGGATCCAACGGATCAGCCAAGATTTTGCGTCATTCTTCGCAAAAAGATGGCGAAGAGCTGAATGGTCCGTGTATACGATGGCTGGAGAGCGGATTAAATAAGGTCTGAAATTTTCTAATACAAACACAACATCCAATAATTCCTTCTCGGTTGTTGTGTAATTCAATTGGGTATCGTTCAAGGTTTGGCTAGTATAATAGATTACATGCGGCATCTTATCGAAGTGCTGTCCAAGGAAAGCACCAATGGAAAAATCAGATGCATCGCACATAATCTCAAATGGATGCGTCCAGTCAAGAGAAGAAAGAACGGGAGCAGAAGTGAGTGAGCTTTTAAATGATTCGAATGCATTCATACAGCTCGAGTCAAAATCGAATGTGGTGTCCTTGGCCAGCAAAAGAGTCAAGGGCCTAGCAATCTTGCTAAAATCCTTTATGAACCGTCTATAGAAACCGGCATGGCCATGGAAGGCTCGAATGTCTCGTACGCATTTGGGAGGTGGGAGGTTGGAAATGATTTCAATCTTCACTTTATCCACCTCAATGCCATTTAGCGAGATGATATTTCCTAAAACAATACCTTCACGTACCATGAAATGGCACTTCTCCGAATTTAAAGTAAGGTTCTTATCCTTACACCGGGTAAGGACTGCGTCGAGATGTAGCAAACACTCATCAAAGGATTCGCAGAAAATGGAGATATCATCCATGAAGATCTTCAAGAATTTTTCCACCATGTCTAAAAAAATTCCCATCATACACCACTGGAAAGTAGCGGTTGCATTGCATAACCCAAAGGGCATGTGATTAGTCGAAAATATTGCATATTTTAGCCGGCAATTTCCTCATCATTTGCATCCATATAGAAGTGTTCGGCATTCATATTTTACATATTAGCAAAACTGTCGCAAAATATCAGATTGCATGTACTAGACTCTAAAACCAACACTATAAAGGAAATTGACTACATTTCATGGCATCGCATCATCCCTATATTGCGCAACACTTGTTTTGAGATCTGTGCAGGAAAATCCAGAAGAAAGGCCAAGAATTTATACGGTACCGCTAAAACATGACGCCAACTCAATGATTTCAGTTCTGGTATCAATACAAAAGGGAAAATACAAATCAACATATCAGATGAAGCCCCAAATACCATCAAAAGACCACACCAAAAGAACCAAGCTTCAAGCCTCCTACATGGCCGCGGAATCGCGGCCGGAGCCTACTTGCGCCGCGGTTCCGCGGCCGTCTTGCCACGTCAGCCATAAATTTTTGCTTCATAATGTTTCTCTCAGTGGCTACAGTTCAGAAATATACCTCAAGTTCCAGAAAACTCCAGAGACTTCTGCCAGATAAGCAAGCTTTGGGATCAACACTAAACTAGCCTTTCATTCTAGAAACTTCTTCTTAAACCCTAGCTTAAACCCTAAGCTAAGCCTAACAAACTCCTTCTAGAAGCCTTTCAACAAACTTTTGGAGGGAACTCAAAGGCTTAGGGTTTGGGTGCTCTATAAATAAGACCCTAGACTCACTTGTAAAAGGGATTCAATCTTGGAAAAATCAATCCATTAGTTCATTTTAGCCATTCTATCTCTTTCTTCATCTTCTTCTTCCACAAGTCTAGTGAGAGGACTTGTGTGAAACCCTAACCCTAATTCCAATCAAAAGCCAAGATCCCGAGTACCCATCAAGCAAGAAGCCTTGCAACCTTTTATGAGCCGAGCCGATCTTCAACAGAGCAAGTGGTCCAAGCCGATCCGCGACTCACGAAGCCGAGCGACGCCAATTCAACAATTTAGTTCTTCCTCTTGTAGTTCTTGAGCGACTGTAATCAAATTGTTGATATAAATAAAAGGTGATATTCTTTTATCTTGTTTTCTTTAAATTCTCGCATCATGATATCTTTTCAATTCTTGAATTCTTTCTGTGTGATGATGTTTGAGTAATACTTCGCTCGTCGAGGAGTCGAGACGATCAATAGAATGATGATGTAATATATCTTAAATCGATTCTTGAATCCTACGAGTTTTGTAAACCCTAGCAAGTTCAAGAATCGACGACCCAATTCGTTGCGATGCTTTCTTGATTGATATCGCTCGAGATTGGAGAGTTACGATCGTTTCTTGAAATTGCTAGAGGCTAGAATGTGAATGATATCTACGAAAGAACAAGGGTTAAACGATGAAACCCTAGTTTCATCAAGAAAGCCCTAACTCTCGTCGATCATCATCGATCTAGTATCAATCTTTCGAAGGACAAGAACACGAAATCTTGAAATTACATCACGTCTATAGATCCGATCGATTCCTACAAGCCTTATTTAGATTCTTGACATTTTGGTTGGAAATATCATCGAAACACCGATTCTTGATTTGTTTATCAGTTTCTTGATTCTTGACTAAATATCGTGACACCTGAATCAATCGATAAATTCTTGAATCATGTTTTCTTTTCTTTTCGATTAACTTTTCGATTCAAACAAATCAAATATAAAAATGAATCGCACAATCCCTGTGGACGATCCGCACTCGCTTACGATCTACAACTGACACCATAGTTGATTGAGGTCAAATATAATTTTTTGATTGTGAACTTTATTCAATTTTCTAATTACCGACACAAAGAGACTCTTATCAATTTGATTTACTTACTCAGTCTCGCATTCTATGATCAATCAAATAGTGCCGAAATCGGAGACTATTTGAATCGATACTTTTACTCTTTTTACACCCAATCAAGAAAAAATATTACAACCAAAATGGCGCCGTTGCCGGGGATCGCGCGCTAATTCGTTTCATATTATAGTTTGAATTGAAAAAATTATTCCATTGTTATTTTGAGATCAAAATTCGTGCAAACCCTAAACGATTTGTTGTGGTTCATTGCAAGGAAATCTAGAGCTGTTTGGCAATTGAAGAAAATTTTTGGGATATACCAGAGAGCAGAGGGAGTTTAAAGAAGCTCCCTGGTGAAGTTTTGTGCAGTGATCCCATCATTCAACCGCGGAAGCGCGGCACAAGGAGGGATTCGCAGCGGAACCGCGGCATCTTGGGGGGATCTCTGCAAAATTTTTGTCTCAGGTATTTTCTTACCTTCTCCTCTCTCCTCTTTTAGCTCCAACTAACAATTTTCTGCAGGTTTCTTTGCAAATAATCGCAGCGCCGCAAAAGCAAAATTAAATTTGTGCGTGATTTTGATTTCTTGGTTGTTTGCATTCTAAATACGGAAATTAAGGGGCACGGCCAAATCCAAATTAGGTGGGGATTTCATTACCCTTCCTAGGCCCCGAAAACCACAAAACTTGCATCCGCATTGACCCACATTAACTAAAAGAAATCTAGAGAAGACTCTAAGGACTGTCGCGCTCAATTAGGACAAGAGAAGGCCGTGGGTAATTCATTGCTTATCCGCGTTTTCTTATGGTTCCTAAGGCCAGTGTGTCTAAGGCTAGTGGTTTTTAATTAGGCCCACTACTTACGTAGTGGAGTACCTTCACACTTACCTGGCACTTATCCGGCCATAGGGGGACAAAGAGGCAGTGAAGGATTCTATCCTGCGACTTGTCTTTTGGCAGTTAGGAGCGGTCTAGAGCCGGACCTAGGTGACCACTAGATTCTAGGGTTTGTTTGTTGCATTTGTTTTGTCGCATCATTTTTTCAAAAAAAAATCCGTCCCTTTTTCAAAGAAAGCACCACATTCATTCATTACCCCTAATTATAAGCCAACGCTGCCACTTGTACTAACCCTTTTTAGTGCAAGATAGGCTGGACATGGGATTCTAGTGCCCGTTTAGTCCGCGTACCCTTTATCGACTCCGAAGTTGATATTTCTCCATTTACCTTTTCTTTACCCACTACCACACACACACCGATGGATCCGAATCCATCAAACTTCTTTAACCCTAATCTGTCGCCGTCCGTTGGTGCGCAGAATCCACCCCGCATCTCTCTCCAGGAGAGGTGCTACCCTATTCGAGGTCCTCTTTCGACCTGCTTATCCACACCACCAGCCAATGGGGATAACTTTGAGATTAAGCCCAAGTACATCAATCTTTTACCCAAATTCCACGGACTCGAGACTGAGGACGTTTACGTTTTCATTACCAAATTTGAAAACGTATGCGCAATGATGGGTACGTCACAACTTTCAGTTGATGCGATGCGTCTACGACTTCTTCCATTTACATTGTGCGATATAACCGAGAAGTGGCTATATAACGCTACCGCACACTCTATTACGAATTGGGAAGAATTCGTCGCTGCATTCCTTAAGAAATTTTACCCAATACAAAAGACAGCTCGAATCCGTAGCGAACTGAATCAATTTTCCCAGCTTCCTACTGAACCATTTTCAAAATGCTTTGAACGTTTCAAGGATCTATTGGTTCAGTGTCCTCATCACGGCATCCCGAGATGGGAGCTTTGCCGAATCATTTATGAGGGCATTAACCCAAACACTAAACAGAGCCGTGAAAACATGTGTCAAGGTACTTTTATGACCAAGGATGATGGGGAAGCTTGGAAGTATTTAGAAGAGTTCGCTGAAAAATCACTACAGTGGGAGAGTGGAACCCAACCATTGAATAGGGGTGGCGTACACCAAATAGATGTGTCCATAGGTGTTCGAGCTGAGATGGCAGCAATGCAAAAGAAGCTCGACGCTATGGAACACAAATTTGCAGCAGCCTCCCTAAACCCAGTGTCGCTCCCCAAAACTGTTTGTGGGTGCTGTTCTGATCCGTCTCATTTAACGGAAGAATGTCCATTAAACTCTGCGTTTCAAGGTCACGAGCATTCTAATGCCGCATTCCAACGACCTAGAAACGATCCATATTCTTCCACGTACAATCAGGGTTGGAGGAATCACCCGAATTTCGCTTGGAACCAAAACCAATCTCAAAACACGGTTCCAAACACGAATAATTTTCAAAGGGCTCTTCCTCCACCACAACAGCAACCCCTTCAACTCACTCATTACCCCTACCAGTCACAAAATTTCCAAAATCAGGTCAACACTCCTGCACAGTCTAATCCTATGACCTGTTCTGACGAGTTCTCTCAATTCACTCAAACCATGAAATCACTTTTGTAAAATTTCATAGAGGTTTTGACTGAGGTTAGATCTTCCGTCAGTGAGATAAAAAAAAACTCAGCGTCCCAAGCTGAGAGTATCAGAACGATGGAAGCTGAAATCGCACGCCTAAAAGCCGAAATGGGTGCGAGAGAAAAAGGGAAACTTCCCTCTCAACCCCTACAGAATCCTGGGCATTACAATGTAAATGCCATCACAACGTTGAGATCGGGAAGAGTGCTGAACAATCATGTCGGGGAAGATATTGATGATACTGAAAATCATATCAACACCCCGGCTGAGACTTTTCTACACACACACACTTCTCCTTCTGATCCTTCTTCTTATACCATACCATCTTCTCGAGAGCCTATTCTTCATTTCCCACTAGGCTCGACACCTTCTCCCAACCCTTATAGTTCTCCACAGACGGTCCCCACACCTCTTTTGGGACCGTGTCTACCCCCTCTTCCTTCTCCTATGATGGACCCTGCGCTTATTGCGAAAGCTCCTTATCCGAATCGGTTAAGGGCTAATAGAATGAGTCCTCATATGGAGAAAATTTTGGAAATGTTCAAACAGGTTAACATCAATATCCCTCTCCTAAATGCAATTCAACAAGTCCCCACATATGAGAAAATTCTTAAGGACTTATGCACTAGGAAGAGGAAGACCCAAGTGCCGAAGAAGGTCTTTATGGCTAATAATATCAGCACTGCTTTTATTCCCCAGCTACCAAAAAAACGAAAGGACCCAGGATGTCCTACAATATCGATTTCGATTGGGGGTAAAAACATAAATCGTGCTCTTTTAGACCTTGGCGCAAGTGTTAACCTACTTCCTTATTCTGTCTATGAGCAACTAGGGATTGGAGAGCTAAAACCTGCTCACTGCACTCTCCAGATGGCAGACCGATCTATCACCAAACCAAGGGGTGAATTAGAGGATGTGTTGATAAAGGTCGGGGAATTTGTTTTCCCTGTAGACTTCATTGTGCTCGACACACAGCCTGTAGCAAACCCCTGGAGCCAAATTCCGGTGATTCTGGGTCGTCCTTTCCTTGCCACTTCTAACGCTGTTATAAACTGTAGAAACGGTTCAATGAACTTATCATTTGGAAATATGACCATTGAACTAAATATCTACAAAGTTGGAAGTCGGCCATCAGAACCCTCTGCTCATATTTTAGATGTGTGCTCTGTCCATGAGATCGCTCCCGATAGCTGTGGAGCTGAGGATCTTTGCTTTACTGATCTCGATGACATTACCAAATCTCTGTTTGATTTCACACATGATCTTAATGAGGACACTTTCTCTACACTTGAGTCCTGCACTCCTCACTTTTCTCCACCCGAGTCTGTATCTTTCACAGGCTCTGAGCTTCTTTGTAAATCCAAAAATTACTTAATGATCCCTTCTTCTATCATGTCTCCGCCTGAGTTAGATCTCAAAATTTTACCTTCTTACCTGAAATATGCATATCTAGGTGAGAATGAGTCTTTGCCGGTTATCATATCCGCTTCTCTTGCATCAGAGCAAGAGAATGCCCTTTTATCGGTATTGAGATCTAACAAAGAGGCATTTGGTTGGAGTATGGCGGACATCAAAGGGATTAGTCCCTTGATAGTTGAACATCATATACATGTGATGGATGATGCCAGACCGACCCGAGAACCACAGAGACGGTTGAATCCCGTCATGAAGGAAGCGGTCATGAAAGAGATCGTCAAATGCTTAGATAATAGTATTATATACCCCATCTCCGATAGCCAGTGGGTGAGTCCTATACATGTCGTTCCTAAGAAATCCGGCATCACTGTTATAACCAATGAGGTAAATGAGTTGATTCAGACACGCGCCCAAACTGGGTGGCGTGTATGTATTGATTATAGAAAACTCAATGCTGCCACGAGGAAAGACCACTTTCCTCTACCATTCATTGAATAGATGCTGGAACGCTTAGCGGGACGAGAGTATTATTGTTTTATGGACAGATACTCAGGCTACAATCAGGTCCACATCGCCAAAAAGGATCAAGATAAAACCACTTTTACTTGTCCTTTTGGTACCTTTGCTTACAGTCGCATGCCCTTTGGGTTATGCAATGCTCCCGCTACCTTTCAGCGGTGTATGATGGGGATATTCTCTGATATGGTAGAGAATTTTCTGGAGATCTTTATGGACGATTTCTCGATTTTTGGAGACTCCTTTTCTGATTGCCTAGCGAATCTTGACGCTGTTCTTACTCGTTGCAAAGAGAAGAACTTGACTTTGAACTGGGAAAAATGCCACTTTATGGTCCAAGAAGGAATAGTACTTGGACATGTCATTTCACAGAAAGGCATTGAGGTTGACAGAGCTAAGATAGATGTCATTCAAAATCTCCCTCATCCCAAAAGCGTCAAAGATATTCGATCTTTCCTTGGCCATGCGGGCTTTTATAGGAGATTCATTAAGGACTTTAGCAAAATTGCTAGACCTTTAACTCTTCTCCTGGCCAAGGATACGACCTTCCATTTTGACTCGGACTGCGAGACAGCTTTCGACTCACTTAAACACTCACTCACTTCAGCCCTCGTGTTATCATCACCAAACTGGGACTACCCCTTTGAGCTGATGTGTGACGCATCTGATTTTGCAGTAGGTGCAGTCTTAGGACAGCACATCGAAAAGATGCCACACGTGATATACTATGCAAGTAAGACCCTGAATGATGCGCAAATCAATTATACAACCACAGAAAAAGAACTCTTAGCGGTTGTATTTGCATTAGAAAAATTCAGGCCTTACTTAATTGGCTCACCTATAGTTGTGTATACTGACCATTCCGCTTTAAAACATCTTCTGGCGAAGAAAAATGCAAAAGGTCGACTAATACGTTGGATCCTTCTGTTACAAGAATTCGATCTTGTTATCAAAGATAAGAAAGGATGTGAAAACGTAGTAGCTGACCATCTTTCACGCATCATTTCTTCCCCTGTGACCCTGCCGATTAATGACTCGTTCCCTGACGAACAACTCTTGAGCGTATCCGCTGAACCATGGTTCAGGGATATTGTGAACTATCATGCCACGGGACTTATACCGAGCGATTGGTCAAAACAGGACAAATACCGTTTTCTATCCCAAGTAAAACACTTTTACTGGGACGAGCCCTATTTGTTTAAATATTGTCCTGATCAGATCATTCTCCGATGTGTCCTGAATGAAGAGTTCAAGAGTGTTCTTTCATTTTGTCATGATCAGGCCTGTGGGGGTCACTTTGGTCCTAGAAAGACAGCGGAGAAGGTTTTGCAATGTGGATTTTATTGGCCGACCTTATTCAAGGACGCATTTGACTATTGCAAAACCTGTACACAATGTCAGTACACGGGTAGAATATCCCAGAGAAATGAAATGCCTCAGCAACCCATTCTGGTTGTTGAAATATTTGATGTTTGGAGCATTGATTTTATGGGTCCCTTTCCCAACTCCTTTGGGAATTTGTACATATTGCTGGCGGTTGATTATGTCTCAAAGTGGGTAGAAGCCATTCCATGTCGCACTAATGACAAGAAAGTTGTCATTAAGTTCTTGAAAGAGAATATCTTTTCGCGATTTGGACACCCACGCGCTATCATTAGCGATAATGGGACACATTTCTGCAACAGGCCTTTCGAGACTCTGATGCGAAAATACTCAATCAACCACTGACTTTCTACACCCTATCATCCCCAAACAAGCGGGCAGGCTGAAATCTCAAACAGACAAATCAAACTTATCCTGGAGAAAACTGTTGCTAAAAATAGAAAAGACTGGTCGACCAAACTGACGGATGCTCTTTGGGCATTCAGAACTGCATATAAAACCGACCTAGGAATGTCTCCATATAGGATAGTGTTTGGGAAAGCATGTCATTTACCCGTCGAGATAGAGCATAAAGCATTGTGGGCTATAAAAGAAATAAATTTTGATCTAAACCTTGCTTGCAACTTTCGGAAGATGCAAATAAATGAGCTAACGAACTCCGCGATGAAGCTTATGATAATGCTGTAATCACAAAGAATAGGACTAAGGTTTTTCACGATAAAAACATTTTGAGGAAAAAATTTTCACCTGGTCAACAAGTCCTTCTTTATGATTCACGATAACACCTTCACGCGGGTAAGCTCCGATCTCGATGGAAGGGACCTTTTGTTGTGCGGTCTGTATACCCGCACGGGGCAGTAGAAGTAGAAAATGTTAAAAACGGCACCTTTTTCAAAGTAAATGGACATAGAGTAAAGCCGTATTTTTCCACTGACCCCACGGAGGAGCTCTTGTTCTTACAAGAGCCAGTTTATTTGGATTAAAATTCCTCCGTCTCACCTTCATGTCCAGTATATCACTGCATCATCTTTTGAATGGAGGTGAGTGAAAAGAGTAAGTTTGGGGGAAGTTCTTCACTTATATATTTTGCCCCCACTAATAATTCCCCCCAGGCTTACAGTTTTTGTAGGTATAGCGTTTGGCAACAGTGAGGACACTGTTGAAAACAAGTTTGGGGGAAGTTTGTGCTTATTTTTGCATCATTTGCATATCATCTGCATAAGCACAAAAACATTTCTTTTAAAAATCTATAAAAATTGAAATTTTTTCAAAACCAATAGAAATTTAAAAATTTTCAAGTATAAAAATAATTTTAATATTTACACTTTTTTGTATATAAATAAGATAAGGAAAGTTTAGATAGTGAACAATTACATCCATGAGATTAGAAAAATCTGAGAAAACTAAGAAAATTAGAAGTTTTCTTATACGAACTAGTAATAAGTAGTTATGAGCCGTTGTCCCAAGGGTTAGTAAGATGAAGGACGTTACTAATCTGAGGATAAAAATAAGTCTGAAAAATAGTTTCTATTCTGGAAAGCCAAACATTTTGAACGTTGATACCCTGCTATTCGCACTTACACACGTCTTGAAGCCTGGGATAGTAGAGGATACCTTGAAATGCTCTTGTCTTAAAGCCGAGGTATGAAGGAAATAAAAAAGAAGTGAATAAAGAAAATATAAAGTGGTGAGAAAAATGGACACTGGTTTTGTTATCACCAAGGGCAATAAAAATGTATAGCGAGGGTGCTTCTTCACCTAGTGCCCTAAGGCCAACTGGTCTAGGAGTCACTGCTATGCCTGAGGTGGTGCAAGACGAGAAAAATACACCAAGTAAGCAAGCACAGGAGTAATCGATCGGTTAGTACCTCAAGAAGTATTAACGATCGCATGAAAGTGTGTGAGCAATCTCATCTAAATATTCATTAATTAAAAAGTACTGAGGCTGATGGACAAGAGTATGATAGCTTGAATTGAATTCTCCGGGTGTAGGGATGTCTTTACACACACGCAGGGTGATATGATCGATGTTTGGAAGAAAGATGGAATGAAGAATAAGACGATGTTTTATTGAGGGAGGACGTGATTTCTAACATCTTTTCATGACCATTAAGATATGGCTCATGACAACCGAAAAGCTAGCTTAGTTGGAAACCCTAATTTTCAAGACTTTTCTTTTACAATTCTTGTCTTTAAATGTAATATTCATGATCTTTCTTTTATTATTGGATTTTTTGGGTGCAATCCGCTGAAAACCCTCAGGAGACAACACTCCTCCTACTAGGGACACCTAGAGGTTTAAAGGCTCGTTGCACATGTTCAGTGCAATCGTGTTGCCTACGAAAGTGTGCTAGTTAGTTTTTCTCTTTCTTTATTTTCTCCTTCTCTTTTTAATAAAAAGTTCGCTCGAGACGACCGAAATTAAGTTTAGGGGAATTTGATTAGTCGAAAATATTGCATATTTTAGCCGGCAATTTCCTCATCATTTGCATCCATATAGAAGTGTTCGACATTCATATTTTACATATTAGCAAAACTGTCGCAAAATATCAGATTGCATGTACTAGACTCTAAAACCAACACTATAAAGGAAATTGACTACATTTCATAGCATCGCATCATCCCTATATTGCGCAACACTTGTTTTGAGATCTGTGCAGGAAAATCCAGAAGAAAGGCCAAGAATTTATACGGTACCGCTAAAACATGACGCCAACTCAATGATTTCAGTTCTGGTATCAATACAAAAGGGAAAATACAAATCAACATATCAGATGAAGCCCCAAATACCATCAAAAGACCACACCAGAAGAACCAAGCTCCAAGCCTCCTACATGGCCGCGGAACCGCGGCCGGAGCCTGCTTGCGCCGCGGTTCCGCGGCCGTCTTGCCACGTCAGCCATAAATTTTTGCTTCATAATGTTTCTCTCAGTGGCTACAGTTCAGAAATATACCTCAAGTTCCAGAAAACTCCAGAGACTTCTGCCAGATCAGCAAGCTTTGGGATCAACACTAAACTAGCCTATCATTCTAGAAACTTCTTCTTAAACCCTAGCTTAAACCCTAAGCTAAGCCTAACAAATTCCTTCTAGAAGTCTTTCAACAAACTTTTGGATGGAACTCAAAGGCTTAGGGTTTGGGTGCTCTATAAATAAGACCCTAGACTCACTTGTAAAAGGGATTCAATCTTGGAAAAATCAATCCATTAGTTCATTTTAGCCATTCTATCTCTTTCTTCATCTTCTTCTTCCACAAGTCTAGTGAGAGGACTTGTGTGAAACCCTAACCCTAATTCCAATCAAAAGCCAAGATCCCGAGTACCCATCAAGCAAGAAGCCTTACAATCTTTTATGAGCCGAGCCGATCTTCAACAGAGCAAGTGGTCCAAGCCGATCCGCGACTCACGGAGCCGGGCGACGCCAATTCAACAATTTAGTTCTTCCTCTTGTAGTTCTTGAGCGACTGTAATCAAATTGTTGATATAAATAAAAGGTGATATTCTTTTATCTTGTTTTCTTTAAATTCTCGCATCATGATATCTTTTCAATTCTTGAATACTTTCTTTGTGATGATGTTTGAGTAATACTCCGCTCGTCGAGGAGTCGAGACGATCAATAGAATGATGATGTAATAGATCTTAAATCGATTCTTGAATCCTACGAGTTTTGTAAACCCTAGCAAGTTCAAGAATCGACGACCCAATTCATTGCGATGCTTTCTTGATTGATATCGCTCGAGATTAGGGAGTTACGATCGTTTCTTGAAATTGCTAGAGGCTAGAATGTGAATGATATCTACGAAAGAACAAGGGTTAAACGATGAAACCCTAGTTTCATCAAGAAAGCCCTAACTCTCGTCGATCATCATCGATCTAGTATCAATCCTTCAAAGGACAAGAACACGAAATCTTGAAATTACATCACGTCTATAGATCCGATCGATTCCTACGAGCCTCATTTAGATTCTTGACATTTTGGTTGGAAATATCATCGAAACACCGATTCTTGATTTGTTTATCAGTTTCTTGATGCTTGACTAAACATCGTGACACCTGAATCAATCGATAAGTTCTTGAATCATGTTTTCTTTTCTTTTCGATTAACTTTTCGATTCAAACAAATCAAATATAAAAACGAATCGCACAATCCCTGTGGACAATCCACACTCGCTTACGATCTACAACTGACACCGTAGTTGATTGCGGTCAAATATAATTTTTTGATTGTGAACTTTATTCAATTTTCTAATTACCGACACAAAGAGACTCTTATCAATTTGATTTACTTACTCAGTCTCGCATTCTATGATCAATCAAATAGTGCCGAAATCGGAGACTATTTGAATCGATACTTTTACTCTTTTTACACCCAATCAAGAAAACATTTCAATCAGCATGCGACGATATGCAAACGTGCCGAAACGAAAAGTGATTTTGGTCTTGTCCTGATCTTTTTCGGCGATAGGAATTTGATTATAGCCAGAGTAGCCATCCAAAAAGCAGTAATATTCATGCCCAACCAATCGTTCAAGCATTTGGTCAATGAAAGTTAATGGAAAGTGGTCTTGCGTCTCGCGACATTGAGTTTCCTATAATCGATGCATACTCGCCACCCAGTTTGGGTGCGAGTAGGAATTAACTCGTTCGCCTCATTTTTTATGACCGTTATGCCTTATTTTTTAGGGACAACGTGAATGGGGCTAACCCACTGACTATCAGAGATAGGGTAAATGATACCACTATCAATACACTTTACGATCTCTTTTTAACAGCCTCCTTCATGACTGGGTTGAGTCGTCTCTGTGGATCCCTGGCTGGTTTGGCATCATCCATCATATGAATATGATGTTCAACTATCAGGGGACTAATCCCCTTGATGTCCGCCATAGTCCAGCCAAAAGCTTGCCGATTGCTCTGCAAAACCGTCAGAAGGGCTTTCTCTTGCTCTGATGCTAGAGAAGCCGAGATAATAACAGGGAGGGTAAACGTATTTAAGGTGTGACGGCAATGGCTTGAGTTCGAGTGTCGGAGGTGAAACGATTGAAGGTAGAATCGGCGAAACTGTCTCAAACTCAAAGAATTCCAGCAGAGGTTCAAAATGAGTGTAAGCCATCGAGTCGGATGGTTCAGCTAGCTCATCCAAAAAATCAAAGGATTCAAACTCGGGTGGTGACTGGTCAAGTTCATTCGAGAAAGTGAAACACTCGTATTCATTATCGGGAGAAAAAACAGTATCAGGTTCAAGGAGGAACACACTAGTGGCGTTAAGATTGCTGTGATCGAACAAAAAATTTTCTAATTCACAGTCCCCTAGGGTGATTTCTTGGATCGAGCAAACGTCTAGTATATTAGCATTAGGTTTAGAGGGCTGATTCCCCAACTTAAAAATGTTGAGTTCAATTGTCATGTTTCCAAAAGATAGGTTCATCAAACCATTTCGACAATTGATCACAGCATTCGAAGTCGCAAGGAATGGTCGACCGAGTATCACCGGAATTTGATTCCGGGGGTTAGCCACAGGCTGTGTGTCTAAAACAATGAAATCAACGGGGAAAATGAAGTCTCCTATTTTGATCAACACATCCTCTAGCTCACCCCTAGGATCGGTGATGGATCGGTCGACCATTTGGAGAGTACAATGAGTAGGTTTCAGCTCTTTTACACCTAATTGCTCATACACCGAATAAGGAAGTAGCTTAACACTAGCACCAAGATCTAAATGTGCACGGTTGATGTTCTTGTCCCCAATAGTTATTGAAATCGTAGAACTGCCAGGGTCCTTTCGTTTTTGAGGTAAAGGTTGGGTAAGAGCATCACTCACGGCACTAGCTAAGAAAACTTTCTTAGACACCTGAGATTTCCTCTTCTTATTGCATAAGTACTTCAAGATTTTTGCGTAAGAAGGGACTTGTTGGATTGCATCCAAGAGGGCAATGTTAATGTTAACCTGTTTAAACAACTCTACAATATTCTCCATTTGTGGATTTTGTTTATTGGATCTCAACCGGTTTGGAAATGGAACATTTTGAAAATTGGTTGAATTCAATACTTGTGGAGGAGATTGCAGAGTTGGAACGGATCCCAATGCTGGTGTTTTCGTGGAGTGAGATGGGGGTCCGTTCGGAGCAGCAGAAGAAGTAGAACCTTGTGAATAATGGAGAACAGGCTCTGAAGATGAAGAAGAAGGAGAAGAAGAAGAAGCGGCGGCCGGGGTGTCATCATCAGTGCCAATGTTGTTGTGCAACATCCTTCCAGATCTAAATGTAGTCACTGCACTCACATTATGGTTTTGTTGTTCATGAGCAACATGTGCATTTTGTGGGTGGCCAGGATTTGAGAGTGGTTGAGATGGAAGCTTCCCTTTCTCTCGCTCGCTTAAAACTGCATTCAGTTGTGCAATCTGGGCTTCAATGGTTTTGATGCTTTGCCCATGTGACGCGGTATGTTGCACTATTGACTGAATGGAAGACTGGATGTTGATGGAGGATTGAGTTGATTGCTTTAAAAACGCCTCCAGACTTCGTTCTAGCGAAGAAACCTTATCGTTATTAGGTCAAACAAAATTGTTTTGAGGAAAAGAATTGTTGGGTGCAAAATTGTTCATCTGTTTTTGGAAAGGTTGGGGTTGGAAAGGCTGCTAATATTGAGTTTGTTGAGGAGCTTGTTGTTGAGGAGGAAGCCTCTGGAAGTTGTTGTTGATTTTGATTCCGGGAGAAATTGGGGTGGTTCCTCCAAGCAGGATTATAAGTTGAAGAGTATGGATCATTTCTTTGTCTCTGATGAAAGGCATCATTGACTTGATCCTGTCCTTGAGCAGGTGGATTGTAAGGACACTCTTCGGTCAAATGGGATGGATCCAAACAACAAGCGCATATAGTGCGAAGGGGAAGAGCAGGGGCAGGAGAAGGTGATGAGAATTTGCTCTCAATTGCTTCTAGTATTCGTGTAATCGCTGCCATTTCGGCCTTCATTGCAATTGACATATCAAGTTGATGAACGCCTGCCCTAGATAGACCAGAAGAAGTGGACGAAGTGGTCGGTCTAGTGCTTTCCCACTGAAGCATTTGTTCAGCAAGATCGTCGAGAAATTGCCAAGCTTCCTCGTCAGATTTCGATAAGAAGTGGCCTTGATAAATGGTCTCCAGCAATTGCTTAGTTGCTGGGTTCAGCCCTTCGTATAAGGTCTGGCAAAGTTGCCATCTCTCAATACCGTGATGAGGGTACTGAATAAGAAGGTCTTTGTATCGTTCGAAACACTTCCAAAAAGGTTTGGAAGGAAGATGGGAAAATTGGTTAATTTCATTATGTATTCTCGCGGTCTTGTGATTTGGGTAAAATTTTTTAAGAAACGCTTTAACAAACTTTTCCCAACTGTTTATAGAATGCGATGCAGTACTATATAAAAACTTTTTAGCTAGGTCACACAATGTGAAAGGAATGACTCATAGCCTAATAACATCATCGGGCAGTTGGGTTGTCTTCATCATTGCACAGACGTTCTAGAATTTTTTAATGAAGATATAGACATCTTCGGATTCTAGTCCGTGAAATTTAGGAAACATGTTGATGAAGTGGGGCTTAATTTCGAAATTATCCCCATTTGCCGACGGGAGTGAAAGAAAGGTAGGAAGTGCAGAGCGGGTAGGATAGAAACGATCCTGGTGCGCGATTCGCTGTGGCGCTTCAACAGGAGGTTGTTGCGGGTTATTCGGACCCAGTCGAGGTGGAATCAGTCCCGAGGAAGGTAAAGGGTTGTTAGGATTGAATCCTGACAACTCAGAAGAAGATGAAGATGATGGTGAAAATGTACGAAAAGAATTCCGGTCAACGTTGGAGTTGGCCGGCAAAGGTAAGGATGAAAAAGGTGTGGAGGGAATTTCGAATTTGGAGTCGAACGCGTAGTTGGTAGCGACTAACGAAACACGGACTAAACGGGCATTAGTGTCCTAAGTCCAACCGGACATACACTAAATGAGTTTAGTGTAGTCAAAGTGTAGAATGTGAGGGTAAGAAAACGTCAATGGGGAAATGTGGATGAAAGGTGGGTGAAATGGGATTCTAGCGACAAAGGGCGAGTTTTTATAAAAATTTTGTTCTGTTGTTTTTATTTTTAATTTATAAAGAGTTTTGCAAAAATGTGTACGGTCTCACGGTGTAACAATCACAGTTTAAAACATGCACAATCAAACCTAGAGCTAGGGTCTTCTAAGTCCACTAGACTGCTCCTAACTGTTCCAAAGTGACAAGTTGTGAGATATCCCTCAAATCGCCTCTTCACCGCCAATTGTGGCCAGGTAAGCACAAACGAAGAAATGAGGGTTCCGCTCACGAATCACCGTGAGACGGTTCTTTTAAAGTTACCTTTCTTACTTGTCTAAGCTAGGCACCACAAAGTCAGGTTTAGATAAACGACTGAATGCCCACAACCTTCCTCTGTCCTAATGAGCGCGATAGTCCTTAATTGGCTGAGTCAAGATATTTTTTTAATTAATTCAAGGGTGATGCATATGTTTTTAGTGATTTTTGGGGTCTTAGGAAGGGTAATGAAATCCCCACCCAATCGTAACTGGTGTTATAGCCCCTTAAATTCTGTATTAATTATGCAAAGCAGTAACACACCAAAAAAAAAAATTATTTGCGGCGCAAAGAATTTCGCACAAAAACAATTTATTAAAGAAGGAGAAGAGGTTGCCGTGCAAAGAATTTTACAGGAAAATTTTTTCAGTTGAGTGCAGAGGAGAGAAGGAGAGGGTTAGAATACTCACAGAGAAATAGGGCTGCTGAAGTCACCCTTTGACCGCGGTTCCACGGTCAAACAGATGCTTTTGCCGCAGTTCCGCGGTCAAACAGATGGTTGACTGCTTCAATTTCGTTCCCTGTGCTGAGTTTGTTCTCCTCTTTCTGTTTAGATCGTCTGATTCTGGATTTGTTCACTGAATTTGCTCCAGATCTGAATTAGAATTTGCTCCAAGCCTGCACACTCGCACAAAAACCAATCAAAAATAACAAGATGATTTTTTTATTTTTTTTATTTTTCAAATTTATATCTATATATATATTTTTAATTAACCTGAAATTACACAAAGAATTAAACTACCGTCTCCCCGGCAATGGCGCCATTTGATTGTCAAAGATTTTCTTTGTTTAAATTTACCGCAATCAAGACGATGTCGCTTGGTAGCTAGCCGGTTGAGAACGGGTCGATCCACAGGGAGAAGGAATCCTTTTCTTTATGTTCTAACGAGTTAAGTCCAATTAAGTTGGGTTTTGTTTTAAGATCTATGAATGAGAATAAGCTAATAAAAAGCTTGCTGGGGTTAGGATTAGGTTAGTTCGAAATAGGGATCTTCCCACTTCTTTCAATGCCTTAGTTGTGAATAAAGGTGTTAGGGTAATCGGCAACAATAGGGATTAGCACGACTGCGAAGAAACTTAGTTTCTTCCTTTTGGTCCTTGTCCGTCCGTTCTTGGCTCTTAGCCCTAACCTCCGGTTAATTCAATCACAACCGGTCTAACTAGAAAATCACCGCTATCATGTCGGATAGGGTGCCGTAGTGAGCGGATTATGGTTGAATTAAAGAGAGTCCATATTTAAAATTATTTGGCCAAAGAAAGGAGTGAGAGAGATTTCCTTCTCTCAAACCTTCTCTCTCCTACCCTAACAAGTGAGAAATTACTCACTCATTAGAGAGATAACAATAAAATTCATTATAAGGAAAAAAAAGCAGATAAATTTCTATTACTGGATTAACAATAAAAATTGCAGGTACGATAAAAAGAATGCGAGATAAATAAAAAGCTTACTTTATTGATGTCCTCTCAAAAACGCATTACAATCGAATTTAAATTTAGATCTAGAAATTAAAAAGAGGAATAAAAAATAAAGAGAGGGATGCCTAATTTGGCTTTGAACCCTCCTATTTATAGACGGGAAAAAGCCTAGATTTACATTCTGATCCATACATGAAATTACCAAACAACCCCAAAAACCGAGTCAAAGCACCGACACCCCACCGACAAGTGCAGAGCACGGCCGCGGAACCGCGGCAGAAGAGCCTGTTTGGTCGTGGTTCCGCGGCCATTTGGTGGACTCATGGGCCTATTTCTTCAAGGTTTCTTCATATTGCTTTTATCTTCTGTTTTCTTTACTTGGTTTCTCAGAATCTCTTCAGTTCTCTTGAAGATATTCAACAGTGGACTTTTTCCTTGAGCTCCGCGTTTGAAGTCTTGGATCATGTGCTGTCCTTGTGCTTTGTGCATTGAAATGCTCAATGATTTTCCATTTGTTCGTTGAACTGGTAGGCGGCATTATACGGATAGTGTGCGGAAACCCGTATTTCTCTGTTTGTTGGTCGTAGTCCCACATTTGTAGCGACTTTTCATGAATTTCACTGTAACGGGATGAGAACCTGTAACCTGCAACTATTTAGCAGACATGGATCAAAAGTACCTACTTATATGCAATGTGATTAAGAATGAGCGATATAAAAATGCAAAAATCTGATATGAACATTTCGAAAAGTATAAATCGAAATGCATAACGATCAACCTAGGTCATACAGTATAATTCCATCATACTATATAATAACAAATATAAATGTATATATATAGCTATATCATCAAGTGAGAGTCCATCATCGACACTCAAAATCATCGTCAACTAAGTGTCCAACATCGACACTCAAAATCACCATAAAACCTATGTTCAGCATCGACATGTAAAACCCAGATATCGTAGGCACCGTTTCATCATGCCGGTCCTCTATTGATATCAATAGCCCCGCTCGGTATCTTCCGGATATCCTTCATGCTCTAATCTATCTCCTATATCGATCCACCTTGTTGGCCTCCCCGTCTCTCGGCCCCTTCCTCGTTTTCGGATAATACTCATATCATCAAAATAATAGAACTCATGGTGGACTCCAAATTATCAAATCAAGAGAAAACCACATTTTTAAAACATACTAAAATTTTTTAAATCACAACACGGTTTCCTAAATCTTAAAAAAAAGGAAATCCCATGAAACCACTATCGCATAAGAATATGGCAATAATGGAACAAATTAAGAGGAATAGAACAGTGGTATAATTGTTCAGTCGAAATTATTGCAATCTTTAACATAACAATTTCTTCACTTTTTTAATCATCTAAGGGTGTATGTTATAAATATAACAGATATTACAAGTTCATCTGGAAAATACCAATTACCATGTGTTATACATTATAATCTAAACTTCTGAAGGAAACTGTGTGTTTAATATTTCAGGCATAATATTGTATATATATAACATCCTCCATTGAGATCTTGTGCAAAAATCAGCTCAGGTCAGATATCGGAATTGCAAATTCGCCGGTTAAAATACAGGAAATCAAAGAATCAAATACTGGCAGAAATTCAGAAGAGATAAGAAGATTCCAGATATAAAATAATGACCCAGAGATCAACACCAGAACACAGAAGAAGTTTGACGCATCGATCTCACCAATCAACCGCGGAACCGCGGCCGAGTCAGGCCGAGTCGCCGCGGATCCGCGGCCGAGTTGTGGGCTTCGGAGTCGGGAAGTCTCTGGAAATTTCTTCTCAACATCCTAGCTTGCTAAGGACGCTTCGTTGTAACAACCTTGTTCTGAAAACTTCTATATAATAACCTAGTTTGTTAAGGAAGCTTGATAACTACCTAGCTTGTGGAGGAAGCTTGATGAGGGGCTATAAAAAGGACCCAAAGCTACATTGAAAAGGGTTCCAAATTTTTCAACAATTTTGATCCAAATACCAAATCAAGATCCAATTCCAAATCAAGATCCAAGATCAAGAATCGTGAGAAATTCATCAAGCGACTTCATTCAAGATCATTTACGCAAAGCCGATCGTCAACAACGAGCACGAGATCCTCGATAGATCCAAGACTCACGGTGATCGAGTGAAGTGAAGATCGACGGAGAAATTAACTCTTCAAGGGAGTGATCGAGAGCGAATTTTATTGTAATCTCGGATTGAAGAAGTTGTAATTTGAAGTTGAATAATAAAGGTGATCATTACTTTTAATCTCGCATTCTTTAAATTTTCACATTATGAAATCTCTATTTGTTGATTCTTCTATTTTCATAATGTGTGAGTAAATCTCCGCTTGTTAAGGATTCAAAGGAATTTGGTAGATCTAATGGTGAAAGAATTCTATATTCATCTTAAGTCATATGGTGTTTATAAACTTTAGCAAAAAGAATCATTAATGTCCAAATTGTGAGTGAGATCAATTTATTGAGAATTTCGTCACAATTTGGGGATTAGATTGATGATCTTTCTTGTTAAAGGCTAGAAAGGAATGGCAATCAATGAAAGGACAAGGGGCAATGATGGAGAAACCCTAGTTTCTTCAAAGGATCCATAATTCTCATTAATAGACATCGATCTAGTTGTAATTCTACCAATAGATATGATGCATTATCTTGAGTAATCATCAAAGGCTACTAATTCCATTCGAATCTACAAGCTTTCTACAATTTTCTTGATAACTAAATCTTGAACATTATCTTGAATTCCCTTTCTTGAAAACGATTTCTTAAATTTCTTAAAATGATTACTTCAAACAAATCTTGAACTCTTTCTTAATTTTATTTACTATTTCTTTCGACTCAACTAAAGCAAGAATTTACGAATTCCTCGCATCTCAGTGGACGACCCGTACTCATTAACGCTCGCTACAAGCGATACCGTTATTGATTGCAGTTATTACTACGAAAACATTTCATCACTTCTTTACTAAATCTTTTCTTTAAAAATCAAGGGGTGTGAAATCGATCGAATCAAATGGCGTCGTTGCCAGGAATGCGTGCGTAATTTGTTCTTTATTGCTATTTGAGTTGAAATATTATTATTCCATCAAAATTTAAATCAAAATCGCATCGTGTGCTTAACGATTAGTGTGTGAATTTTGCAAGGAAATCTGGAATCACTGTAGCAGGGAGAAAAAGATTCAGAGCATTTCATCGAGACCAGAGGAGCAAGGGGAGTATCAGTAGCAAAAATTGTTCAAAGAACTATTCAATCGACCGCGGAACCGCACCAAGAAGCTGATATTCGCGGCGGAACCGTAGCAGTTTCGAAGATTTTGGGCTCCAGTTTTCTCTGGTATATTCTATACATTCTTTTCTCTCCTCTGATTAGTCCAATAACAACTTTTCTGCAGAATTCTTTGCAAAAATTCGCCGCTCAAAAAAATCCTTGTTGCGTGTTTTGATATTGGTTGTTTTGTTGCATATTGTAACACGGAAATTAAGAGGTAAAAACAAAATTCAGATTAGGTGGGGATTTCATTACCCTTCCTAAGCCACAAAAATTACAAAACTAGCATCCGCATCACTCTTCATTAACTAAAAAATATCTAGACATGACTCTAAGTACCGTCGCGCTAAATTAGGACAGAGGAAGGTTGTGGGTAATCTACTGCTTATCCGCATTTCTTTTATGGTGTCAAATGCAAATGGGTCTAAGGAAAGTGGTTACTTAATTAGACCCGCTATTTACATAGAGGATACCTCCCACTTACCTGGCATTTACCTGGCCACAGGAGTGATAAAGAGGTAATAGAGGATTTATCCTGCGATTTGCCTTCTGGATGTTTAGAAGCGGTCTAATGACTTGACCTGGGTGACCTTAGATCTAGGATTGATTGTGCATTTTGTGTGATTTTTTGCTAAATCCGTATTTTTCAAAATAAACCATAAAACAAACCACTTTCTTTAATTATCACATACGCTGCCACTTGCGCTAAACCCGCTTAGTGCATGCTCGGCTGGACACGGGATTCTAGTACCCGTCTTGTCCGCATTTCTTTTATCGACTCCGAAGTCAGTATTTCTTCATCTTCTTTTTCCTCACCACAAACCACATCCACTGAGATGGACGGTTCTCCATCCACTTTTAATAACACCACCACCCGCAGGTGCACAGAATCTACTGTGAATATCTCTCCAAGAGAGATGCTATCCTATACGTGGTCCCCTTTCTACTTGTTTTTCCATACCACCAGCCAATGGGGATAATTTCGAAATCAAACCACACTATATCAAACTTTTACCTAAATTTCAAGGTCTTGGGTATAAAGACGCATACTTTTTATCACCAAATTCGAAAACGTATGTGCTATGATGGGCACTTCACAACTTTCTGCCCATTTACTTTGTGCGATTTAGCCAAAAAGTGCTTTATAACACACCCGCACACTCTATTTTCAATTGGGATGAATTCGTCATAGCATTCCTTAAGAAATTTTATCCCAATCATAAGACCGCCCGTGTTAAGAGCGAAATCAATCAGTTTACCCAGCTTCCCAATGAACCATTTTGGAAATGTTTTGAACGATTCAAGGATCTGCTTGTCCAATTTCCTCATCACGGAATCCATAGATGGGATTTGTGCCGAATTATATATGAGAACATTAATCCAACGGCAAAGCAGATGCTTGAAACTATGTGTCAAGGAAATTTCATGTCTAAAGATGATGGTGAAGCTTGGAAATTCTTGGAAAATTTCGCTGAAATAACTTTGCAATGGGAAAGCGTTAGTACATCATCTAGGGGTGGTATCCATCAACTTGATGTTTCTATAGCACTAAAGTCCGAAATGATAGCAATGCAAGAGAAACTCGAAGCAATGGAAAAAAAATTTATTAGCCTCCCTAAACCTGGTGACGCTCCCTAAAACCGTGTGTGGATGCTGTTCAGATCCATCACATCTGACGGAAGAATATCCTTTGAATTCTCCGTTTCAAGGTCAAGAACACTAATGCTACTTTTCAGCAACGACCTAGAAACGATCCTTATTCTTCTACATATAATCAGGGTTGGAGGAACCACCCTAATTTTGCTTGGAACCAACATCAAACTCAAAATACGGTTCCAAACCAAAATAACTTTCAAAGGGTTCCTCCACAACAACAGCAGCCACCACAAATCAGCACCCCTTTTAACCACAAACTTTTCAAAATCCAGCCAACAATTTTGTACCGTATAATAATTCTTTCCAAACGGCCGGTACCGAAAACTCCTCTTCACTCGAACGGACATTGGATTTTTTCATGAAACATACCATGCAAATGTCAACTGATATAAAGTCTTCTATCGATACCATAAAGAAAGACTCCGCCTCACAAGGTGAGAGTATTAAATCGATAGAAGCACAAATTGCACAATTAAATGCAGCAATGAGTGCAAGAGAGAAAGAGAAACTTCCATCTCAACCCTTACCGAATCCTGGCCACTCAAAATATCATAATGTGATTGCCATTACCACATTGAGATCTGGAAGAATGCTAAACAACCATGTCGGTGAAGAGATTGATAATGATGAATTAATCAATGACACCCCGGCTTCTACTTCCAGTTCCACTTCCACTTCTTACCCTATTTCGTCTAGTCCACCTTCTTCCGAGCCTATTCTCCGTTTTCCCTTAGGCTCGAACTTAAACCCTCAGCCCACTCCTTCTAGTCAACCAACAACGATCCCCACTCCAATTCTAGGACCTGTTCCACCCACACGAACTTCTCCAATGTTGGACCCAGCTCTTATTGCTAAAGCTCCTTATCCAAATCGGTTAAGGGGAAACAAACCAAGTCCACAAATGGAGAAGATTATGGAAATGTTTAAACAGGTTAACATCAATATCCCTCTCCTAAATGATATCTAAGAAGTTCCGTCCTATACGAAAATACTTAAGGACTTGTGCACTAGGAAGAGGAAGACTCAAGTGCTGAAAAAAGTGTTCATGAAGAGTAACATTAGCACAACTTTTACCCATCATTTACCAAAGAAACGTAAGGAGCCTGGCTGTCCTACAATCTCTATTTCTATTGGGGGTAAAAATATTAATCGTGCTCTACTCGATCTTGGCGCAAATGATTGCCTGCTTCCATACTCTGTCTACGAGCAGTTAGGAATTGGAGAGTTGAAACCTGCCCATTGCACTCTCCAGATCGTAGATTGATCTATCACCAAATCTAGAGGTGAACTTGAGGATGTGTTGATAAAATTCGAGGAATTTATATTCCCTGTGGACTTTATTGTTTTAGATACACAACCTGTAGCAAACCCACGGAACCAAATTCCGGTGATTCTCGGTCTACCCTTCTTAGCCACTTCCACTTCTGTCATTAATTGCCGAAATGGTTCCATGAACCTATCCTTCGGGAAAATCACAGTTGAGCTTAACATTAAAAAACTAGGAACTCAACCATTTGAACCTTCTACTCATATTCTTGATGTCTGTTTTGTCGACGAGATAGCTCCCGAAAGTTGCAAGGTTGATGAACTTTGCTTTGATGATCTCGACGACATTAGTACATCATTCTTTGATCTTGCATAGTGTCATAGTGAGGACATTTTTAACAAGTCCACCCCCGAGTTTGAACCTTTTGACTCATCACAAAAGTCGGTAGCACTTTCCGAGTCAATATCCTACACAGGTTATGAACTTCTTCGAGAATCCGAATATCATTCCCTTACCCCACTTTCTATTGTCTCTCCGCCGACATTAGATCTCAAACTATTACCTTCTCATCTTAAATATGTATATTTAGATGAGAATGAGTCTTTGCCCATGATCATATCCTCTTCTCTAGCTCTAGAGCAAGAGGATGCTCTTTTGACGGTCTTGAGATCTAATCGACAAGCATTTGGTTGGACAATGGCAGACATCAAAGGGATTAGTCCCTTGATTGTAGAACATCATATACATTTGATGGATGAAGCCAAGCCAACCAGAGAACCGCAAAGACGGTTAAATCCAGTCAAGAAAGAAACGGTAAAGAAAGAAATTGTCAAGTGCCTTGATAGTGGTATAATTTACCCAATCTCTGATAGCCAATGGGTAAGTCATATTCATGTAGTCCCTAAGAAGTATGGCATCACGGTCATAACAAATGAGGCTAATGAGTTGATCCAAACACACACCCAAACTGGGTGGCGTGTATGTATTGATTATAGAAAACTCAATATTGCAACGAGGTAAGATCACTTCCCTCTACCTTTTATTGACCAGATGTCAGAACGATTAGCTAGACATGAATATTATTGTTTCATGGAAAGATACTCTGGCTATAACCAGGTCCCTATTGCCGAAAAGGATCAAGATAAAACAACATTTACTTGTCCTTTCGGTACCTTTGCTTATAGACGCATGCCCTTTGGGTTATGTAATACTCCCGCTACATTTCAGCGATGTATGATGGAGATAGTCTCAGACATGGTCGAGAATTTCCTGGAGATTTTCATGGACGATTTCTCTATATTCGGGGACACATTTGAGGATTGCCTATGTCATCTTGACGCAGTTCTTTCCCGCTGTAAGGATAAGAACTTAACTTTGAATTGGGAAAAATGCCATTTCATGGTCCAAGAAAGTATCGTGCTTGGACATGTCATCTCACGAAAAGGCATTAAGATAGATAAAACTAAAATAGATGTCATCTATAACCTTCCTCATCTAAAATGCATCAAAGATATACAATCTTTTCTTAGTCATGCAGGATTTAATAGGAGATTCATTAAGGATTTTAGCAAAATTGCTAGACCTTTAACTCTTCTCTTGGCCAAGGATACTACATTTCACTTCAGTTCGGACTTTGAGGATGCTTTTGAATCACTTAAAAGATCTCGCACTACAGCCCCCATTCTATCATCTCCTGATTGGAATCACCCGTTTGAGCTTATGTGTGATGCATTGGATTTTGCTGTTAGTGCAGTCTTAGAACAGCACATTGATAAGATGCCACATGCGATTTATTATGCAAGTAAGACCTTGAATGATGCTCAAATTAATTATACAACCACCGAGAAAGAGCTCTTGGCAGTTGTATTTGCATTAGAAAAATTCAGGCCTAACTTGATTAGCTCACCGATTGTAGTTTACACCGATCACTCCGCCCTAAAACATCTTTTATCTAAGAAGGATGCTAAGGGCAGGTTAATACGTTGTATCCTATTATTACAAGAATTTGATCTTGTCATTCAAGATAAGAAAGGATGTGAAAACGTAGTAGCCGACCATCTTTCACGCATCTCTTCTTCACCTACTGTGACCTTGCCAATAAACGACTCCTTCCCTGATGAACGACACTTGAAAGTATCCTGCGAACCTTGATTCGTGGATATTGTGAATTATCTAGCAACAGGACTTATTCCCAGCGAATGGTCTAAACAAGACAATCATCGATTTCTATCCCGAGTAAAGCATTTTTACTGGGATGAACCTTATTTGTTTAAGTATTTTCCTGACCAAATCATTCGCAGATGTGTCCCCAATGATGAATTCAAGAGTGTTTTGTTGTTCTATCATTATCAGGCATGTGGTGGTCACTTTGGTCCACCTAAGACGGCAGAGAAAGTTCTGCAATGTGTCTTTTGCTGGCCTACATTATTCAAAGATGCTTTTGATCATTGCAGAACCTATCCACGGTGTCAACACACGGGTCAGATTTCTCGGAGAAATAAGATGCCACTCCAACCTATCTTGGTTGTTGAAATTTTCGACGTTTTGGGTATTGATTTTATGGGTCCTTTTCCTAACTCTTTTGGAAATTTGTATATCTTGTTAGCGGTTGATTACGTCTCAAAATGGGTGGAAGAAATACCATGTCGCACTATTGACAACAAGGCTGTCATTAAGTTCCTTAAAAAAAATATCTTTCCGCGATTTGGACACCCTCGTGCTATAATTAGGGACAATGAGACGCATTTCTGTAATCGGTCTTTCGAGACTTTGATGTGAAAATATTCAATCAACCACAGCCTTTCGACACCTTATCATCCCCAAAAGAGCGGGCAAGCTGAGATTTCCAACAGGCAAATCAAACAAATTTTGGAGAAGGCAGTTTCTAAAAACCGGAAACATTAGTCAACCAAATTGATGGATGCTCTTTGGGCATTTCGTATCACTTATAAGACTGATCTTTGTATGTCTCCTTACCGTCTAGTGTTTGGAAAGGCTTTCCACCTACCTGTCGAGATCGAACATAAAGCAATGTGGCTCATTAAAGAACTGAACTTCGATTTAAATCAAGCTTGCAACTTTCGGAAGCTGTAATTAAATGATCTAAGAGAACTCCGCGATGAAGCTTACGATAATGCAGTGATAGTAAAGAACCGGACTAAGGTATTAAAAATATTTTGAGAAAGACTTTTACTCCGGGACAACAAGTCCTTCTTTACGATTCCCGTCTCCATCTTCATGCGGATAAGCTAAAATCTCGTTGGAAAAGACCATTTGTGGTGCGGTATGTATATCAGCACGGGGCAGTTGAAGTTGAAAATAGTAAAAACGGCTCAATTTTCAAAGTGAATGGGCATAGATTAAAACCGTATTTTTCCACTGACACCACGGAGGAGCTCCTGTTTTTACAGGAGCCGATTTATCATAACTGAATTTCCTCCACCTCACCTCCATGACTCGATAAAATTGTCTCATCATAAGAATAAAGGTGAGTTAAAAAGGACTTAATTGAATATCCATATGATTAAAGATAAGTTTGGGGGAGATTTTCATGTTTATTTTTGTCCCCATTAATAACTTTTCCTCCCAAGTCTACAGGTTTTTGAGATTTAAAAGACGACAATAGAGAGGACACTGCTGTAAACAGGTTTGGGGGAGGTTTGTGCTTATTTACGCATTACTTTGCATTACACTTTGCATAAGCACAAACTTTTCCAAAAAAAATTTATAATAAAATATTAGAAAGTGAAAAATTACATTTAAAAGATTGGAAGAATTTATGAAAACTAAGAAAGTTAGATGTTTTCTTAAACGAAACTAGTAATAAGTAGTTATGAGCCGTTGTCTTAAGGGTTAATAAGATAAAGGAAGTCACTAATCTGAGGATAAAAATAAGTCTGAAAAATAGTCCCTATTCTTGAAGCCAAACATTTGAATATTGATACCCTACTATACGCACTTGCACACGTCTTGAACTCGGGATAGTAGAGAATACCTTGAAATGCTCTTGCCTAAAAGCCAAAGTACGAAGAAAATAATAAATGAAACATAAAAGTATAAAATGGTGAAGAAAAATGAACACTGGTTTTGTAATTACCAAGACAGGATAAAAAAAATATAGCGAGGGTGCTTCATCACCTAGTGCCTTAGACCAACTGGTTTGGGAGACACTGCTAAGCCTTAGGTGTTGCAAGACGAGCAAATTGCTAATTACACCTAATAAGTGAGCACGTTTAGTAATTGGTCGGTTAGTACCTCAACAAGTATTAACGGTCGCATGAAAAATGTGTGAGCAATTCCATCTAAAATATTCACCGACTAAAAAGTACTGAGGTAGATAGACAAGAGTATGATAGATTGAATTGAATTCTCCGAGTGTAGGGATGTATTTTACACACACGTAGGGGTATATGATCAGTGTTTGGAAGAAAGGTAGGGATGAAGAAAGGCGATGTTTTATTGAGGGGTGATGTTATTTATAACATCTTTTCATAACTATTAAGATAGGGCTCATGACAACCGAAAAGCTAGTGTAGTTGGAAACTCTGATTTTCAATTTCTTTATTTTATAATTCCTATCTTGATATGTAACTTTCATAGTTTTTCTTTTATTATAGGATTTTGTGGGTGTAATCCGCTGAAAACCATCAGGAGACAACACTCCTCCTACAAGGGACACCTAGAGGTTTAAAGGCTTATTGCACGTGCTCAGTGCAATTGTGTTGCCTATGAAAGTGTGCGAGTTAGTTTTTCTTTTTCTTTCTATTTTTCTCCTTCTCCTGAATAAAAGAAGTTTGCTCGGGACGATCAAAGTCAAGTTTGGGGGAATTTGTTCAGTCGAAATTATTGCAATCTTTAACATAACAATTTCCTCACTTTTCTAATCATCTAAAGGTGTTTGTTATAAATATAACACATATTACAAGTTCATCTGAAAAATACTAATTACCACGTGTTATACATTATAATCAACACTTTTGAAGGAAATTGTGTGTTTAATATTTCACGCATAATATTGTATATCTCTAACATCCTCCTTTGAGATCTTGTGCAAAAATCAGCTCAGGTCAGATATCGGAATCATAAATTCGCCCATTAAAATACAGGAAATCAAAGAATCAAATACTGGCAGAAATTCAGAAGACATAAGAAGATTCCAGATATAAAATAAAGACCCAGAGATCAACCCCAGAACACAGAAGAAGTTTGACGCATCGATCTCACCAATCGACCGCGGAACCGTGGCCGAGTCAAGCCGAGTCGCCGCGGATCCACGGCCGAGTTGTGGGCTTCGAAGTCGGGAAGTCTTTAGAAATTTCTTCTCAACTTCCTAGCTTGCTGAGCACACTTCGTTGTAATAACCTTGTTCTGGAAACTTCTCTATAATAACCTAGCTTGTTGAGGAAGCTTGATAACTACCTTGTTTATTCTAGAAGCCTCTTTATAACAACCTAGCTTATGGATGAAGCTTAATGAGGGGCTATAAAAAGGACCTAAAGCTACATTGAAAAGGGTCCCCAATTGATCGACACTTTTGATCCAAATAACAATTCAAGATCCAATTCCAAATCAAGATCCAAGATCAAGAATCGTGAGAAATTCATCAAGCGACTTCATTCAACATCCTTTACGCAAAGCCGATCGTTATCAACGAGCACGAGATCCTCGATAGATCCAAGACTCATAGTGATCGAGTGAAACGAAGATCGATGGAGAAATTACCTCTTCAAGGTAGTGATCGAGAGCGAATTTTCTTGTAATCTCGGATTGAAGAAGTTGTAATTTGAAGTTGAATAATAAAGCTGATCATTACTTTTAATCTCGCTTTCTTTAAATTTTCACATTATGAAATCTCTATTTGTTGATTCTTCTATTTTTATAATGTGTGAGTAAATCTCCGCTTGCTAAGGATTCGAAAGAATATGGTAGATTCAATGGTGAAAGAATTCTATATTCATCTTAAGTCTTATGGAGTTTATAAACTTTAGAAAAAAGAATCATTATTGTCCAAATTGTGAGTGAGATCAATTTATTGAGAATTTCGTCACAATTTGGGGATTATATTGATGATCTTTCTTGTTAAAGGCTAGATAGGAATGACAACCAATGAAAGTACAAGCGCCAATGAAGGAGAAACCCTAGTTTCTTCAAAGGATCCCTAATTCTCATTAATAGCCATCGATCTAGTTGTAATTCTACCAATAGATAAGATGAATCTTCTTGAGTAATCATCATTGGCTACTAATTTCATTCGAATGCTACAAGCCTTCTACAATTTTCTTGATAACAGAATCTTGAACATTATCTTGAATTCTCTTTCTTGAAAATGATGTCTTAAATTTTTTGAAATGATTACTTCAAACAAATCTTGAACTATTTCTTGAGTAATTATCATGGGTTACTATTTCTTTCGACTCAACAAAAACAAGAATTTACGAATTCCTCGCATCTCAGTGGACTACCCGTACTCACTAACGCTCGCTACAAGCGATACCGTTATTGATTATGGTTATTACTACGAAAACATTTCATCACTTCTTTACTACATCTTTTCTTTAAAAATCAAGGAGTGTGAAATCGATCGAATCAATAATGAATGCAAATATGTGATGACCAGTGATCTAAGGTACCGGCAGAAAAATAGTATGATGTGAAATAAAGAAGAAAACTCTATTTATATGTGTACGTAGTATGGCAATTACTAATGATATGTGCGTGCAATATACAAGTCTGTGTATGTGCAATATATAAATCATTGGTAATTGTACAGTGTTTTACAAGTATGTTCATATAAGCAATAGAAAGAAAGTATAATATACAGAATAGTACGCGATGCGGTGTAAAAAGCAGTAATCTACAATACTAACAGGGTATAGTGTGATATGAGTGACAAGACAATTACCGATGACGTGTAGGTGTACCATGTCGGAGCATGTGTTCAGTTGATAAAACTGCACATTTGTTATTACATTTTTCCTACTATTTCTATATTAAAAAGGTCTTTATTATAATATATCATACATATGAGCGTTTATCTGTAAAAATACTATTTTCCATGTGTTGATATATCATAATTAGCATTTGGTAGGAAAATGTATGCAAAAAATATCATTGACCAAATCTTAAGAAAAAAAACTCCCCTAAATATCATTTGAGTTGTTGTGCAGAATTTTCAGGACTAAAATCAAGGAAATCAAGTTGTTAAAGCAAACCTGCCAAATTAAGAAAGCAAAACTTAGAAATCAAGTCTGGCAGCAGCTACGATAAGATTTCCAAGTTCCAAAGGTTCCAGAGATCGCCACATGTCACACAGATGAAGCCACAGAGAAATGATCCAACGATCCCTCTACTTGGCCGCGGATCCGCGGCCAAACCCTCATCTTGGCCGCGGATCCGCCGCGGGCCAGATGAATCAAGGGCTGGAATTTCTTTTGTTGGATCGTAACTGATGGTTTCCAATTTTGGAAGCTAGATTTCTGGCTTTGGGACTATAAATAAAGACCGAGAGCCTCTTGGAAAAATTATCAAGCCGACGAGATCACGAAGTCCAAGACGGCTCACGCATCTAGGCTGATCATCAACTGTTCGTCTACCTCCTTAGAAAAGATCGAGAAGCAACTAGTAATTGTAATCATTTTCTAAGGAATCAAAGTGTAATGAATATTGTTGATTAATAAAGGTAGCTTTCTTTTTCTTATTCTATTTCTTCATAGTTTAATTATGCATTTTCTTTCCATCTCTCTTTCTCCCAACATGCGCGAGTAATTCTTCGTTTGTTTGGGTTCGTAGGATTAGGGTAGGTTAATGGATGATGAAAATACCTAAACTCTTTTTACGTCTTATAAAGTTTATAAACTTTATCAAAACAATCATTAACATCCTAATCGGGCGCTCTATCAATTCATTGTTAGTCTCGACCGCGATTATAGATTAGATTAATGATTGTTTTGGTAAAGGCTAGATATGAACGAAGTTCCGTGTCGAGATAAGGGTTAAGAGTGGAATTCTTTTTCCCTCCGGAAACCCTAATCTACACGCATCACTGTCGTTCTAGTTTTAAATCTATTAAAGGATAAAAAGTGTAATTTTCAATTAATCATTCATAACTTCTAAATCCTAACGAACCCTACATGCCCCTTCTTATATTAACTACATCCATAAATAATCTAGATCTATATTTTGCATTAGTGCTTAACGTAGATCTAGAAACCATTCTATAATATTCTTTATCCCTCCTCTCTTTTTCAACACGTCTAAAGTAAGAGTAAAAGGTTCCACGTTTCCCAGAGGACGACCCGTACTCATCTCGGTCTAGCTACACGCGACACCGATATTGATTGCGGTTATACTATATACAATTTTTCATACCAATCAAATGGCGCCGTTGCCTGGGATACGTGCGTAATTTTTTATTCTTATTATTTGAGTTGAATTCATATTTGATTTATATCATAATTAAAACAAAACTGCAAATCGTATATTTAACGAAGTGTGTGAATTTTCGCAAGGAGATCTGGAGTCACGGACTTGAGGAAATAGGAGACAGATACATTCATTGAGATCCAGAGGAGTACAGAAGGCCACGTAGCAAAAATCATCACCTGAACCCTCTTCCTTACAGAGGATCCGCGGCCGGAAGTGCACATCGGCGGCGGAAGCGCGGCCAGTTAGGAGATCTTGTGCTTCAATCTTCTCTGGTAAGATTCTAACCACTTTCTCTCTCCTCTCAAATCCAATAAAATCTATTTTCTGCAGGATTCTTTGCAAAATATCGCCGCTCAAAAATCTTTTTTGCAAGTTTTGTAATTGGTTTTGTTTTGCATATTTTAATACGGACTTTAAGGGGCAAACACCAAATCCAGATTAGGTGGGGATTTCATCACCCTTCCGAAGCCCCACAAATCACAAACCGAGCATCTTCATCAACCCTACATTAATTTGAAAAATATCTAGACCAGACTCTAAGGACTGTCGCGCTCAATAAGGACAGAGGAAGGTCGTGGGTAATCTATCGCTTATCCGCATTACTTTTGTGGTGTCTAGGCAAGTGTGTCTAAGGCGAGTGGTTACTTAATTAGGGCCACTACTTGTAGTGGAGAGCCTCCCACTCACCTGGCACTTACCTGGCTACAAGAGTAGTAACGAGACGGTAGAGAATTGATCCTACGGCTTGTCCTTTGGAAGTCTAGGAGCGGTCTAGAGACTGACCTAGGTAAGCTTAGTTCTAGGGTTGTTTGTGCATTTTTGTGTGATTTTTCTTGAGTCCCACTTTGTTTCAAAACAAACCAATTTTTTAAAGTGTGCACACGCTGCCACTTGCACTACACCCACTTAGTGCATGCTCAGCTGGACACGGGATTCTAGTGCCCTTCTTGTCCGCGTTCCTGCTATCGATGTCGAAGTCGGTACTTCTTCATCTTCTTTTCCCCCACCACATTACGACCGAGATGGACGGTACTCCATCAAATTATAACACCACGCTGCCACCACCCGTAGGTGAGCAAAATCCACCGTGCATCTCTCTCCAGGAGAGAAGCTATCCTATCCGTGGTCCTTTTCCCACTTGTCTATCTATTCCACCAGCTAACGGGGATAATTTTGAAATTAAACCCCACCACATCAATTTGCTGCCCAAATTTCACGGGCTTGAGTCGGAAGACGCGTACGTTTTCATCACCAAATTCGAAAATGTATGCGCAATGATGGGTACTTCATAATTGACTGTGGATGCTATGTGCTTGCGTCTTCTCCCATTCACTCTGTGCGACTTGGCAGAAAAATAGCTTTATAATACTGTCGCACACTCTATCACTAATTGGGATGAATTTGTAATAGCATTTCTTAAGAAGTTTTACCCAAACCATAAGACTGCCCATATTAGGAGTAAGATCAACCATTTCACCCAGCTTCCCAATGAACCATTTTGGAAGTGCTTTGAACGTTTCAAGGATCTGCTTGTCCAATGTCCTCATCATGGAATACAACGATGGGATTTATGTCGAATTATATATGAGGGCCTTAATCCAGCGACAAAGCAGATGCTTGAAACAATGTGTCAATGCAATTTCATGTCTAAAGATGACGGTGAAGCATGGAAATATAAGGAAGACCTCGCTGAAAACACTTTGCAGTGGGAAAGCATAAGACCACCTTCATCTAGGGGAGGTATTCATCAGCTCGATGTTTCCATCGCAGTAAAAGCCGAAATGGCAGCGATGCAGAAGAAACTCGACGCTATTGAGAACAAATTTTCATTAGCCTCCCTAAACCAGGTTACGCTTCCCAAGACCGTCTGTGGTTGCTGTTCAGATCCTTCACACTTAACGGAAGAATGTCCTATGAATGCATCGTTTCAAACTAATGCTGCTTTTCAGCAGCGACCTAGAAACGATCCTTATTCTTCCACGTACAATTAATGATGGAGGAATCATCCTAACTTTTCTTGGAACCAAAACCAACCCCAAAATCAAAATCAGTTCCAAAGCAATTATCAAAGACCTCCTCCACAGCAACCACAACCACAGAATCGGCCTCCCTTTCAGTCATAGAATTTTCAAAATCCGGCCAACACTTCTACACCACAAGTGGCCGGTACTGACAACTCTTCACTCGTACAAACTTTGGATATGTTTGTGAAACATACCATTCAAATGTCGGCTGAAATGAAGTCTTCTATTGATACCATAAAGCAAGATTCCGCCTCCCACGGCGAAAGTATTAAATCAATAGAAAACCAACTTGCACAGTTAAATACCGCAATGAGTGCGAGAGAGAAAGGGAAACTCCCATCTCAACTCCTACCGAATCCTGGCCATTCACAAAATTATAATGTGAATGCCATTACTACGTTGAGATCGGGAAAAGTGCTGAATAACCGAGTGGGTGAGCAATTTGATGTTAGTGACACCAATGATACCCCAGCTTATTCTTCTTCTTCCTCTAATTCGTCTAGTCTCCCACCTTCATCCGAGCCTATTCTCCATTTTCCCCAAGGCTCGAACATTTCGCCAAATCTATCTAAGTCGATTCCCACACCAATTTTGGGATTGAATCCGTCCCCACAGCCTTCTCGACAAACATTGGACCCAAAACTTATTGATCAAGCTCCATATCCAAACAGATTAAGGGCCAACAGACCTAACCCGCAAATGGAGAAGATTGTGGAAATATTTAAGCAAGTTAGCGTGAATATTCCTCTCCTAGATGCTATTCAAAAAGTCCCATCTTATACAAGAATCCTTAAAGACTTGTACACTAGGAAGAGAAAAAATCAAGTGCCTAAGAAGGTTTTCATGACGAGTAATGTTAGTACAGCTTTTACCCAACAAATACCAAAGAAATGTATGAACCCCGGTTGTCCTACAATCTCTATTTCTATTGGGGTAAAAATATTAATCGTGCTTTACTCGATCTTGGCGCTAGCGTTAACTTGCTTCCTTATTTAATATACGAGCTGTTAGGAATTGGAGAGTTAAAACCCGCCCATTGTACTCTCCAGATGGCAGACCGATCGATCACCAAACCTCGGGGCGAACTAGAGGATGTGTTAATTAAAGTCGGGGAATTCATATTTCCCGTGGACTTTATTGTTTTAGATACACAACCTGTGGCAAACCCACGCAATCAAATCCCGGTGATACTTGGTTGACCCTTCCTAGCAACTTCTAACGCTGTAATTAATTGTCGTAACGGTTCTATGAACTTATCCTTCAAGAAAATGACAATTGAGCTTAATATTTACAAGCTAGGAAGTCAGCCATCAGAACCTTCTGCTCATTTGCTGGATATTTGTTCCATCCACGTGATAGCTCCCGAAAGCTGCATGGATGAGGAACTTTGCTTTGATGATCTCGACAACACTAATGAGACATCGTTTGATCTTGCACCACTTCATAGTGAGGATATGTTCAATGAGTCCGTCCTTGAGTTTGAACCCGTTGACTCGTTGCAAAAGTCAGCAGCACTTTCCGAGTCAATATTTTATGCAAGTTTTGAACCTCTTAGGGAGTCCGAATATCATTCCTTTACCCCACCTTCTATTATCTCTCCGCCAATTCTTGATCTCAAACCGCTACCTTCTCATCTTAAATATGCATATTTAGGAGAGAATGAGACTTTGCCGGTGATTATATCCGCTTCTCTATCCTTAGAGCAAGAGAACGCACTTTTGGCAGTGTTGAGATCGAATCGGGAAGCATTTGGCTGGACAATAGCCGACATCAAAGGGATTAGTCCCTTAATTGTTGAACATTACATACATCTGATGGATGAAACCAAACCAACCCGATACCCACAAAGACGGTTTAATCCCGTTATGAAGGAGACGGTAAAAAAAGAAATCGTCAAGTGTCTTGATAGTGGAATAATTTACCCCATATCTGATAGCCAATGGGTAAGTCCAATTCATGTGGTCCCTAAAAAGTCTGGCATCACGGTCATCACTAATGAGGCTAATGAGTTAATCCAAACACGCACCCAAACTGGATGGCGTGTATGTATTGATTACAGGAAACTCAATGCCACGACGAGGAAAGATCACTTCCCTCTACCTTTCATTGACCAGATGTTAGAACGATTAGCTGGACACGAATACTACTGTTTCTTGGACGGATACTCTAGCTATAATCAGGTCCCCATCGCCGAAAAGGATCAAGATAAAACCATATTTACTTGTCCTTTTGGAACTTTTGCTTATAGACGCATGCCCTTTGGGTTATGCAACGCTCCCGCTACATTTCAGCGGTGCATGATGGGGATATTTTCAGATATGGTGGAGAATTTTCTGGAAATTTTTATGGACGATTTCTCCACTTTTGGGGACTCCTTTGAGGACTGCCTTCATAATCTTGATGCGGTTCTTACCCACTGTAAGGATAAGAACTTGACTTTTAATAGGGAAAAATGCCATTTTATGGTCCAAGAAGGTATTGTACTTGGACATATAATTTCACGAAAAGGCATTGAGGTTGACAGAGCTAAAATAGATGTCATCCATAACCTCCCTCGTCCCAATTGGGTCAAAGATATATGATCCTTCGTTGGTCATGCAGGATTTTATAGGAGATTTATTAAGGACTTTAGCAAAATTGCTAGACCCTTAACCCTTTTATTGGCCAAGGACATTACATTTCACTTCGATTCGGATTGTGATGTTTCTTTTGAATCGCTTAAAGGATCTCTCACTACAGCCCCCGTTCTATCATCTCCGGATTGGAACCACCCGTTCGAGCTTATGTGTGATGCATCAGATTTTGCTATTGGTGCTGTCTTAGGACAGCACATTAATAAGATGCCACATGTAATTTACTATGCAAGTAGGGCCTTGAATGATGCACAAATAAATTACACAACTACCGAGAAAGAACTCTTGGCAGTTGTATTTGCATTAGAGAAATTCAGGCCCTACTTTATTGGCTCGCCTATTGTGGTTTACACAGATCACTCCGCCCTACGACATCTTTTATCGAAGAAGGATGCGAAGGCCAGGCTAATACGTTGGATCATATTGTTACAAGAATTTGATCTTGTCATCCGAGACAAGAGTGGATGCGAAAACGTTGTAGCCGACCATCTTTCACACATCACTTCTTCGCCAACTTTGACCGTGCCGATAAATGACTCATTTCCCGACGAACAGCTCTTGACTGTATCCTACGAACCTTGAATCGTGGATATCGTGAACTATCTTGCAACGGGATTTATTCCTAGCGATTGGTCGAAACAAGACAAACTTCGATTTCTATTCCAAGTAAAATATTTTTTCTGGGATGAACCTTATCTGTTTAAGTATTGTTCCGATCAAATCATTCACAGATGTGTCCCTGACGATGAATTCAAGAGTGTGTTATCATTTTGTCATGATAAGGCATGCGGTGGTCATTTTGGACCTCGAAAAACGGCGGAGAAAGTTTTGCAATGTGGCTTTTATTGGCCAACATTATTTAAAGATGTATATGAACAATGCAAAACTTGTCCGCGATGTCAGCATTTGGGTCAGATTTCACGAAAAAACGAGATGCCGCTCCAACCTATATTGGTTGTGGAATTATTCGATATTTGGGGTATTGATTTTTTGGGCCCTTTTCCCAACTCCTTTGGGAATTTATATATCTTGTTAGCGGTTGATTATGTCTCGAAATAGGTGGAAGCTATACCGTGTCACACTAATGACAACAAAGTTGTCATTAAGTTCCTTAAAAAAATATCTTTTCGTGATTCGGACACCCTCACGCTGTAATTAGTGACAATGGGACACATTTCTGTAATCGGTCTTTCGAAGCCTTGATGCGGAAATATTCAATCACTCACAAGCTTTCTATGCCCTATCATCTCCAAACAAGCGGGCAGGCTGAGATCTCAAATAGACAGATCAAACAGATTTTGGAGAAGACGGCTTCTAAAAACCGTAAAGATTGTTCAACCAAATTGACGGATGCTCTTTGGGCATTCCGCACCGCTTATAAGACCGTTCTTGGTATGTCTCCATACCGCCTAGTGTTTGGGAAGGCATGCCACCTTCCTGTCGAGATCGAACATAAAGCTATGTGGGCTATTAAAGAGCTTAACTTCGATTTTGATCATGCAGGCAGCTATCGGAAGCTGCAATTGAATGAGCTAAGCGAACTCCGTAATGAAGCTTACGATAATGCGGTGATAGTAAAGAACAGGACTAAAGTGTTCCACGATAAAAATCTTTTTAGAAAAACCTTCACATCGGGGCAACAAGTCCTTCTTTACGATTCCCGTCTCCATCTTCATCCGGGTAAGCTTAAATCTCGTTGGAAATGACCTTTTGTGGTGCGGTATGTACACCCGCACGGGGCAGTAGAAGTTGAAAATTTGAAAAACGGTTCAATTTTTAAAGTAAATGGGCATAGATTAAAACTTATTTCTCTGCTGACCCTTCGGAGGAGCTCCTGTTTTTACAGGAGCCGCTTTATCAAAACTAAATTTCCTCTGCCTCACATCCATGTTTTTGTAACATTTTCTCATTTTAACAATGGGGGTGAGTAAAAATGGATTTAATTGAATATCTGTGAGTGCCAAAGAACAAGTTTGGGGGTAGTTTTCATTTAACTATTATTTTACCCCTTGTGTCTCTCCCCTAATATACAGGTTCATGCTCTCAAAAGGCTATATCAGTGAGGACACTGCTGAAAACAGGTTTGGGGGGGAGGTTTGTATTCACTGAATTATCTTTGACACTAGGCATTCAAAAATTTTTTATAACAAAAGAGTAGAAAGTGAAAAATTACATCCAAAATATAGGAATAGTTTAAGAAAACCAAGAAAATTAGAAGTTTTGTTAAACGAACTAGTAATAAGTAGTTATGAGCTGTTATCCCAAGGGTTAGTAAGATGAAGGAAGTCATTAATCCGAGGATAAAAATAAGTCTGAAAAACAGTTTCTATTCTGGAAGCCAAATATTTGAATGTTGATACCCTACTATATGCACTTACACACGTCTTGAAACTCGGGATAGTAGAGGATACCTTGAAATGCTCTTGTCTAAAAGCCAAAGTATGAAGGAAATAAAAAAAAATGAAGAAAATATAAAAATGGTGAAAAGAAAAAATTAACACTGGTTTTGTTATCGCCAAGGCAGCAATAAAAAAATATAGCAAGGGTGCTTCATCACCCAGTGCCTTAGACTAACTGGTTTGGGAGTCACTGCTAAGCCTTATGTGGTGCGAGACGAGGAAACTACTATCACCTAATCAGCAAGCACATGAGTAATCGGTCGGTTAGTACCTCAAGAAGTAATAACGGTCGTATGAAAATGTGTGAGCAAATCTAAATACTCATCAAATTAAAAAGTACTGAGGTAGATGGACAAGAGTATGATAGCTTGAATTGAATTCTCCGAGCGTAGGGATGTTCTATTCACACACGTAGAGGTATATGATCGATGTTTGGATGAAAGGTAGGAACAAAAAATAAAGACGATGTTTTATTGAGAGATGATGTGATTTCTAACATTTTTTCATGACTATTAAGATAGGGCTCATGACAATTGAAAAGCTAATATAGTTGGAGACTCTAAATTTTCAAAGTATTTCTTTTATGGTTCTTATCTTTATATGTAAATTTCACCATCTCTCTTTTATTATAGGATTTTGTGAGTGTAATTCGCTGAAATCCCTCAGGAGACAACACTCATCCTACTAGGGACACCTAGAGGTTTAACGGCTTGTTGCACGTGCTTAGTGCAATCGTATTTGCCTATGAAAGTGTGCTTAGTTTTCTCCCTTCTTTTTTCTCCTTCTCTTGAATAAACTAGTTTGCTCAAGACGATCAAAGATAAGTTTGGGGGTATTTGTTCAGTTGATAAAACTACATATTTGTTATTACATTTTTCCTACTATTTCTATATTAAAAAGGTCTTTATTAGAATATATCATACATATGAGGGTTTATCTGTAAAAATACTATTTTCCATGTGTTGATATATTATAATTAGCATTTGGTAGGAAAATGTATGCAAAAAATATCATTGACCAAATCTTAAGAAAACAAACTCTACTAAATATCATTTGAGTTGTTGTGCAGAATTTTCAGGACTAAAATCAAGGAAATCTAGTTGTTAAAGCAAACCTGCCTAATTAAGAAAGCAAAACTTAGAAATCAAGTCTGGCAGCAACTACGATAAGATTTCCAAGTTCCAAAGGTTCCAGAGATCGCCACATGTCATACAGATGAAGCCACAGAGAAATGATCCAACGATTCCTCTACTTGGCCGCGGATCCGCGGCCAAACCCTCATCTTGGCCACGGATCCGTGGCCAAACCCTCATCTTGGCCGCGGATCCGCCGCAGGCCAGATGAATCAGGGGCTGGAATTTCTTCTGTTGGATCGTAACTGATGGTTTCCAATTTTGGAAGCTAGATTTCTGGCTTTGGGACTATAAATAAAGACCGAGAGCCTCTTGGAAAAATTATCAAGCCGACGAGATCACGAAGTCCAAGGCGGCTCATGCATCCAGGCTGATCATCAACTGTTCGTCTACCTCCTTAGAAAAGATCGAGAAGCAACTAGTAATTGTAATCATTTTCTAAGGAATCAAAGTGTAATGAATATTGTTGATTAATAAAGGTAGCTTTCTTTTTCTTATTCTATTTCTTCGTAGTTTAATTATGCATTTTCTCTCCATCTCTCTTTCTCCCAACATGCACGAGTAATTCTCCGCTTGTTAGGGTTCGTAGGATTAGGGTAGGTTAATGGATGATGAAAATACCTAAACTCTTTTTATGTCCTATAAAGTTTATAAACATTATCAAAACAATCATTAACATCCTAATCGGGCGCGCTACCAATTCATTATTAGTCTCGACCGCGATTAGAGATTAGATTAATGATTGTTTTGGTAAAGTCTAGATATGAACGGAGTTCCGTGTCGAGATAAGGGTTAAGAGTGGGATTCCTTTTCCCTCCAGAAACCCTAATCTACACGCATCACTGTCGTTCTTGTTTTAAATCTATTAAAGGATAAAAAGGGTAATTTTTAATTAATCATCCATAACTACTAAATCCTAACTAACCCTACAAGCCCCTTCTTATATTAACTACATCCATAAATAATCTAGATCTATATTTTGCATTAGTGCTTAACGTAGATCTAGAAACCATTCTACAATATTCTTTATCCCTCATCTCTTTTTCAACACGTCTAAATATAGAGTAAAAGGTTCTACGTTTCCCAGAGGACGACCCGTACTCATCTCGGTCTACCAACACCCGACACCGTTATTGATTGCGGTTATACTAAACACAATTTTTCGTATCAATCAGCGTGGAAGTGCAACATGAAATCATCGGTAATGGTATGAGTGTCCTAACAAACGAAGTTAAGTAGAGCTAAAGGTATAAACATAGTATATATCATAAGAAATCGAAACGGGAGCGTATACAAAATAGGAAATCGTAACATTAACAAGCATTAAAATATATAACTACGTACGAGCCTTACAGTTATAGTTTAAAATAGAACGAAATGTTGTTTTTGAAATAAGAGGCTATGATTTTTTTTGAAATAGATATCATTTGAAAATTCGTTGTGCACCCTTAACATTACTATTTAAAAGTACATAACGAATGGTTAGTTTTCAAAATAAGTACGGCTCTAAATATCTTATAAAGTCCCAATTTGGGATTTAACAAGACTCTCTGAGTCAAATGAATATCGGTCGTATACGGCAATCTAACATCATCACATCATGTATGGAACCTTCCACGTATGATATCATCTAATCAATACAGTATGGATCTATAGTCGCGTATGCCAACACATCATATCATATAAAGTACGGACACCTAGTCGCGTACAGCACATAACAATAATCATATATATACCTATATATATCCTAATGGCTATGAAATAGAGACTAAATATATAACTATCTACTAAGTATACGATTATACACCTATGGGTGTTCTAGCATGATCCTATATGCTAGGAATACGGTTCTACTATATAGTATTCTAATTACTACGGTTGCGCGGGTGATATATGGCATCCACCCGAATTCCCCCGTAAATATACATCTTGTAACACCCTAGTACTATTATACTATATATTTTGGTATTTTAAATCTTGCGGAAAAATTCTTTACTATTGTTGCTATTGGGTTTCGAATGATACAATTAGTAGCCGGAGGTTATTATCCGACTCGACCCGCATGTTTGAAACCCAATATGGTTCGAGATTATATCAAATATTTTCTATTACAGTGTATCCATGCAACTCTAGAATATATAGACATATATATTGTTAGTTATATGTATGCCCTAGAGGCCATTGCTATACATAGGATGTATATTGTAGTGGATGCTGGGACATATATAGGGAGGACTTTCTTGCTCGACATGATAGTATGCTATTTGGTTGCTCTTTACCTTAACGTGTATACTGATTGTCTCTCTGATACATGTTGGTAAACCCCTTAAGATGTGTACTTGACTATCTGGACTATGATGCGGATCATACTAGTGGGGACATGGTAGTCCATAAGTACATCCTTCAAAGTCCCTAGTCGTGGGTATATCGAGACGGGGCATCGATATACCAGAGTAGACTAGCGTATACCTTCTCGACCCATACTGATGGGCGATGGATGATCCCATATCCATTGGTGTTTGACATCAGGGATGATATACGGGTACTCAGTGGAGACTGGGTACACTGGACGGACTCGTCGAGAACTCCCAGATGGTATTATACCTTACGTCAGATGGCAGTTCTCTGGTGACACTGGTACAGAGTAGTCTGTTGACCAGAGATCGTCATAGAGTCTTGTGTGGTTCCCACTGTGCTTTGATTTCCATCTTACCACGTCCAAGAGGGCGTGCAAAACGGTGGTTTTTGGGTACAGTCCCGAGTCACATGGAGGCAATGAGCGATAGGAGGGGATTCGTCTCTCCCGGTATAGGGGGTTGATGTTGCGCTGTGTTCGATTGGCTATAACTGGAAATCCCTGGCCAGGGTTGCTGAGATTTACTGGTAAGTGTTACCAGTAGTTTCTCGAACTGTTATAGACCTCATATCGACACGACTTATCGAGCTATTGGGGTCTGACGTTTACCACCCCTAGGCGAGATATGCGACATATCAGACGATCAGACCGGACTGTACGGTAGTGTTACTGGTTGGATTCACTGGAGTGTGAGCGGGCTTGCTCGTCGATCTTCTGATCGCTCAATACCCGGGTGGCCGTTACGTTTAGCAGACCGCTTGCGGCTTGCGGGTGTTTGATATGATCATCATCTGCTGCCGGCGTATTGACGAGTCTTTAGAGTCCTACACAGAGGTTTCCTGGCTCAAGCGAAACGAAATAGGAGCGCATATGAGATATGTGCGGGACCGAGAATAATGCGTGTATGTGATACCGTATTCTATTCTCGCGATGAATGTATCGAATGGTTATATGCGATATAACCTAGTTATCGAATCGAGGGTTGATTCGATAAGCCGATACATTGGATACTAGTCGGTTATATGCGATATGACCGGATCGTTAAATCAAGTGTTGATTTAATGATTTAATGCATAATTATATATTTGATATATTACTTTGCATTAACTAGTATTGGTTCACTTTAATGGATTTTCTCACTTGTTTGTGCACATTGAATATATATGATATATTTTTTGTGCACAAGATTGTATCATGTTTGATGATACATGCTAGTTTGGGTTTGTGTAAAGAATTAAACCATGGTTACTTAAGTGGTTAGGGTTTCATTTCCTTTTCTCATTTATTTATTTGTTTATTCATTTTTGGAAATGATAAGCATAAAGAGAAAATGGTGGCTAATTTTGTTTGTTGTTGAAGCTTCTTGAAGACTTTGACCAAGTGACCATTTTGTCTCATGCTTAACCCTAACCATTCCATTTAACCATGATTAACTCTCTACACATTACCATGGTTTGAATATGATAAGTATTCATTTTCTTTTGGATTTAAAATTAACTCATCATATTCATTTCTTTCTTCTTCTTCTTCTTCATCACTTGAAGAAAGCTTGCTACTACAATGGCAACTTGAGAAAACAAGTGAGAAATCCAATTCTAAAGTGAACCCACTTCCTATTTCTTCATCCTCTACCTCTTGCCAAGTAGTATAGGGTGTTTCCTTCATAATTTTTCTTGACTTGGTGAAGTTGGAGCTTGATCTAGTGATGCCTCGACGTAGATCATCTTCGGCATCGTCGTCGATGACCTAGCCCGCCCATTCTTCGATGAAGCCGATACTAGAGTCATGGTTTGATTTGGACAGCGGAGAGGACTTCATCACGGAGCTATGGAGGTGGAGAAACGGATCTACAAAGGTTGTATTTCCGTTCTTGTAGTTAAGTTGTTAACTATTCGCTTTTGTCGCCTAATATCTAGTTAATGATCCATAGTCTAGGGTTTCTCGGCACCGTAAAATTTGAAATTGGCATGGTTGATGCCTTGTGAGACCTCTTGGGAGTGCCTAGGAACCCTACAGTGGTATCAGAGCCTAGCTAGAGCCTTAGGCGAAGTCTAGACGGAGTTTGAAATCCGAACGAACCGAAACCCTAACCCAAAAATTGCTCTCTGGAAATTTTCTGAATTTTTTGTTTTTTGTGAATTAAAAATTGCTAAAAAATTCAGCAGGGAATATGATGAATTACTGTGAAGCACGTGCAATTGATTCGACAGAAGAGCCGCGGAACCGCGGCGCCACCCTGCCTTGCGCGGCGGTTCCGCGGCCATAATACTGAATCAATGCACGTGGTTTGCACAGTAATTAGTTTCTGTATGTGCTGGATTTTATGGGAATTTTTAATATTTATTCAAGAGTTGAATTTTTCTGGGTTGTTTTGGGGATTCGGTGTTTCGATCGGAGTATCAGATTTTGTCTAAGTGGCTTTCCGGATAAATTTTAGAATATGTTAAAAAGTTCGACCGGATATAAATACCCAATTTTTCCCCTGTCGGGAAATTTCCAAGTGTTGGATTTTTCCGTGGTTTAAAGACGTTCTAAGTAGTGCAAGTAACTCGATGGACCCTCTAGAAGACAACAAACCTTAACTCGATTATGTGACCGTCTTGAACTGCCCTTTGAACCTTCGGGTTTGGGGCAGTACGGCGTGCCACATGTGAGGCGTTGGCTTGACCCTTCTACGGCTGGACCGTTGGTACTGAGGCACGAACTGAATGTTTTTAGACTTGTTTCATGTGTTGATCTGTATCGGGAAAACTTGGGTGTTTGACTGTTCGATCGAAAAGTTTAACATTTTCTATTTTATCTGGAATGTGATACAATACTTGGAATTCGCAAATTGTTATGAGATAACTGAGTGAATATTATAAACATAGCAGTTTAGTCTCACTTGATCGGTTGCCACGGAATTTTGATGTGATCAAAAGTCCGTCGCAATCACGTAGCGTACGCGGATACTCGCCGGGTAAACTTAATAGACAGCCTCACTCCATATCCCCGACCAAGTGACTGTAGGAGAACCCCGTCGCCGAAAGCATCCGTTCGGGTGCTCGCGGTGGCGGTGTTCCGCCTTGGTGCACTTCGTCGACGGCGTCGGGGGTGCGGCCGCCTACTGAAGTTTGCGAAGAGCATGCGATCAGGTTGTCGGGAATCTTGTTGAATTGCCCGACTTGATATTGAAAAGTGTTTTCGATTTTGAGACTAAAATGCGGGGTTTATAATTGTTAGGCATGCGATGTCTAAAGAATTCATTTGATAAGGCATGCGATGTCTGAGATGGTTGCGGATTCCAACTGTTGTAGTTTTACACTTTCTTTTCTGTGACCATAAGTGTAATATGCGAAATCGCCGGTTTCGTTGCTATATGTCAACGACAATTGGGATGCGCATGTTTACTTACGTTGATGACATGTGATGTTATGTGTTGCTGGATATGTTATATTGGATTGTCGTGTTTGAATAGCCGGGGTTTTTTATGTGAGATGAGTGTTTTTCATTTTCATTCATGTAAAAACTTGTATGTAATATTCTTTTATTGGGGCACTTCCAGGTTGCGGAAGATGTCACCCTTTGTATATTATTTACTTTTCCGCACTAGGATAGACCTAAGGAGGGGAGCACAAGTAACCGGGTTCTGGAGTCCAGTGGGAGACCAACTCGAGGAGTCGAGTCCGGGTCTCCTAACTCTAGAATTGGTAGGGTTGCTTGCCGCTCTCGTAGGGTTCTAGGGGTGTGGGTTTGGCTATTCATCGCGACCGTGGAATCCGTGTTTTATACTGGCTCGTATTAAAAACACGGACGTCCTAGTATATCCAATATTTCATATGATTCTTCTGCTGCGATATCTGTGATGTGATCATGTGATGTTCTGTGATGGATACTGTATATAGTATATATGATATATTATATAGACATTACTTATGTTTTACACCTGCGCTAGCCCTGCCCCGCTTTGCCGTTAGTTACCTAACCTAACGGTGCACGAGGGGACATCGAGGCGAATGCGGATGGCATAAGTGTACGTCATATTTATCTGTGATGTTTAGGTACTTAAATGATGGGACTTCATTAATGTGATTAATGAAATAAAAGAAACCTAAGATGTTGTAGAATCGAATTTCAAAATAAAACAGGTAGCTACAGTTCTTGCTTTGCATAGCGGTATATATGATATATCCTGCACCTTATTCGATAAGGAAAGTACCGAGATCCCTTCACCGGGAGTGACTCCTTTAGCAATAACTGGCAGATGCTACACACTCGGTTTGTCTTTTGATTGCTTTTAAGAGTTTTTGCTTTGCACAGTGATATATATGATATATCCCGCACCTCATTCGACGAGGAAAGGACCGACGATCCCTTCACCGGGAGTGACTCCTTTAGCAAAACTAGAAAAGCTTCAAAAACACTCCATTTTAAAATCATTCGATCCTACAACGATATCAAGTTCATTACGCAATAGGTTTTCAGAAAAACCTGTCGTAGTCCTCCGTCATTTCAGATAAGTAGTAGTTAGTATTCGTGCTGCGTTTGTTGGCCTTTGTCAAGGCGCAGTGTGCGGTAGCTAACTGGTGCTTATCTGCTTATGCATATGATGCAGATTGGGTTAGGGTAGTCGTGCGACCTTGTTGGCCTTTGTCAAGGGCCGTGCGGGTGGGTTTAATTCAATCAGGAAATGACGGGTTGAACTTGACTAGCATCCTATGGTTTGTTAGCCTTTGTCAAGGTCATAGGAGGTTAGGGGCAAAATATTATCGGGAATTTCAAGTGTTGAAATTTGCAATGATATTGCATACCTTCTATGAGATAGTTGGATCCCGATACCCGCTGCGAGTAATTGTTACTCCTGGGAGAGTTTTATACATTACAATTAGCCGATCAAGTAGGTGTCTAGAAAGGTGTTAACGAGGTTACGCCTCTGGGAAAACGAGGTTTACATTAATTAGGTTCGTGCGAAAGCACGGGGGACCTCCCTCAAAGTACCGACACTGGCCTGGCTGAAAGATTGGCGAACTTGTAGTGTGTAATTAATCCCGGCTAGTCTTTCCTTTTAGGGTTTGAAGGAAGATTTGATAAAAAGCAGTGGGAGCCATCCTGATTAGATAAAATAATAACCAATCTATTCTTGCAAGAGCGCACGCTGAGTGTTTTCTTCTTTCTCTCTCCTGGTAGCGACCATATCACGCCTTAATCAAGATAATAATACGGATTATTGACCGAACCCGCTTGTTATACTGAGCTGGGGAACGTTGGTCCCGCTCCAACTTATAATTGTTATAAGGCCGAGCAGGAAATTGGGGATTACCAGAATTCCCGTGCCGCCCAAACGAAGAGAGTGCATACTGATGCATCATCTTCGGGTGTGTTCATTACAAAGAACTGTTTCTTTGTATCCTCTACGTCCTGGGTATGTGATACCAGATCAGGATCCCTGATATGTAATATGTTACATAGGGCTATAGAAAGGTAGAGGACTGAGAACGGATGATAAGTTTCATGAGGCAGAAAACGGGGAAAGTGTTGCAGCCAAGTCTGTTGGTCACTGTCACCCTGTATTCCAAATACATTGATTCTGAACGAATGTTATTAGATACCGAACCTGATATACAAAATCATATCTATCTCTTTATTAGTAAAGAAATGAAAAAATTTTGTATTGTTGGATAATGTTTTGAACATTTCCTATATCAAAAGTTGATCGGTTCAGGCACGTTATCTAAAAGCGTTGTTGATGTTCTAAATCAAACTACAGTTCTTAGTATATGGAACACACACAAGAGGAAGAGTTCAGAAATGAACGAATCCTTCTTGAGGCATTGTAGACTAGGTCATATCAATGCAACCCGACTAGCTGAAGTTATATATAGATGCATATTTAAATCAGTTTGAATTTACATCTTGTGAAACTTGCCAGTCATGTCACAAAGATAAGATGACCATAGCTCCGTTTACTGGAAACAGAGAAAGAGTTAGTGAACTCTTGGGACTGATACATGATGATGTATGTAAGGTCTCCTGTCTACACATGCCAGGATTGGTTCTTTATACTTCATTACGTTCTCTGATAATCTCTCAAGATTCAGACATATGTTCCTGTTGAAACACAAGTCCGAACCTTTTGAGATATTCACAGAATATAAGCTAGAAGTAGAGAACCAAAATACGGGTAAAAGTATTATGTCCTTTGATGAGATCAAGGAGGAGAATACTTGAGCACGGAATTCTTGGACTTTTCTAAAGGAGAATGAGATTCTCTCTCAGCATTACTCCTCCGTATACACCATAGCACGATGGTATATCGGGGCGGAGCAGATACACCCTATTTGATAAGGTGTGCTCTATGATGAGTACTACTGAGTTACCTATTTCCTTTTGGGAGTTATGCACTTGAGAAGCTGCATACCTATTTAATAGGGTTTGAATCAGATCACAACCTACCACTCCATATGAGATATGGTATGGGAAGAGCCCATGTCTTAAACTAGTTAAGATTTGGGATTGTCCGGCCTATGTCTAAAAGCAAAATCCGGACAAACTCGAGGCAAGATCTGTTATGTAGAACTGGAAATGTTCCAGCTATACAAACTGCAGCTGATAATTTGAAAGAACCAAAGAGTTCAATAGTTACCAACGAACCTCGGCCTCTCCACCGATCTAGTAGGGTTCCTCACCCACCTGAGAGATACTTCGATTTCTCTATGACAGTGAGAGCGAGGATTGCATCATGAGATGATGACCCAACTAGTTTCGAGCTGGCCATCGAGAGTAAGACTCTGTAAGAATGGCTGGATGTTTATCGATCTGAGATGGAATCCTTATACACCAACAAAGTATGGACTTGGTTGCTATATCTGAAGGGTTAAATCCCCATCAGGAGCAAGTATATCTTGAGAAGATTACTTGGTGTAGATGGAAAAGTTGAGACTTTCAAAGCCAGACTTGTTAAAGTTTTCGTCATTGACCAGGCGTGGATAATGATGAAACCTTTTTCCAGTATCTATGCTTAAGTCCATTCAGATCCTACTTGCCACGGCTACATACCATGACTACGATATCTGGCGGTTGGGTGTCATGACTGCTTTTCTAAACGATGTTTTGGAAGAGAGCGTCTATAAGTACACAGCCAGAGGGCTTCGTAAACAGTGGGAGCAGCGGAAACGTGTGCAAGATGTTTTATAGGATAAAGCAGGCATCGCGGAGTTGGAACGTCTGTTTTGATGAATTAGTCAAAGAGTTTGACATCATCAAAATGGTAGATGAACCTTGTATAAACAAAAAGGTAGTAGGGAGTATGGTGGCAATTCTCGTAGAGTACGTGGATGACATACTCTTGATAGGGAAGGAGTTTCCTATGCTACGCTCGATCAATCTCCGCTTATCACAATGATTCTCCATATAGGATCAAAGTGATACCTCCTAAATCCTGGGTTTTGGATCTATGAGATAGATCAAAATAGATGTTAGGATACTCACTAGTTGTAGTGAGATGGTATCAATTGATCCTGGGAAGAATCACTGGAAGTGTTCCAGGGTGATAAAGACGACTGAATGTCAGTCACAGGCATTGTCTTTACCCTCAGTAAAGGGACGGTATGTTGGAAGAGTTCCAAGCAAGATGCCGTGGCATACTAGACGATTAAGGCTGGATACATCGCTACTCAAGATGCTACCAAAGAGACTGTCTGGGTGTATATTTGTTCATGAGATGAACTGAATTCCTCACATTGTGTGACAATGGAGTTGTGGCTTATGCCAAGGAACGTCCGTCCCATCAGTGATCCAGACATATTCTAAGGCAGTATTACCTGATCATAGAGATGGTTGATCTCCAGGGGATCGAGGTTAGGAGAGTAGACTCAGAGGACAACACGGCGGATCCACTCACGAAGGCCTATTCCCAGAGAGAGACTTTTATAGGATGGTTGAGTATGAGATACTACAACCACTGCTATTAGATGGCCCTAGTGCAAGTGGGAGATTGTTAGTTATATGTATGCCCTAGAGGCCATTGCTATACATAGGATGTATATTGTAGTGGATGTTGGGACATATATAGGGAGGACTTTCTTGCTCGACATGATAGTATGCTATTTGGTTGCTCTTTACCTTAACGTGTATACTGATTGTCTCTCTGATACATGTTGGTAAAGCCCTTAGGATGTGTACTTGACTATCTGGACTATGATGCAGATCATACTAGTGGGGACATGGTAGTCCATAAGTACATCCTTCAAAGTCCCTAGTCGTGGGTATATCGAGATGGGGCATCGATATACCAGAGTAGACTAGCGTATACCTTCTCGACCCATACAGATGGGCGATGGATGATCCCATATCCATTGGTGTTTGACATCAGAGATGATATACGGGTGCTCAGTGGAGACTGGGTACACTGGACGGACTCGTCGAGAACTCCCAGATGGTATTATACCTTACGTCAGATTGCAGTTCTCTGGTGACACTGGTACAGAGTAGTCTGTTGACCCAAGATCGTCATAGAGTCTTGTGTGGTTCCCACTGTGCTTTGATTTCCATCTTACCATGTCCAAGAGGGCGTGCAAAACGGTGGCTTTTGGGTACAGTCCCGAGTCACATGGAGGCAATGAGCGATAGGAGGGGATTCGTCTCTCCCGGTATAGGGGGTTGATGTTGCGCTGTGTTCGATTGGCTATAACCGGAAATCCCTGGCCAGGGTTGCTGAGATTTACTGGTAAGTGTTACCAGTAGTTTCTCGAACTGTTATAGACCTCATATCGACACGACTTATCGAGCTATTGGGGTCTGACGTTTACCACCCCTAGGCGAGATATGCGACATATCAGACGATCAGACCGGACTGTACGGTAGTGTTACTGGTTGGATTCACTGGAGTGTGAGCGGGCTTGCTCGTCGATCTTTTGATCGCTCAATACCCGGGTGGCCGTTACGTTTAGCAGACCGCTTGCGGCTTGCGGGTGTTTGATATGATCATCATCTGCTGCCGGCGTATTGACGAGTCTTTAGAGTCCTACACAGAGGTTTCCTGGCTCAAGCGAAACGAAATAGGAGCGCATATGAGATATGTGCGGGACCGAGAATAATGCGTGTATGTGATACCGTATTCTATTCTCGCGATGAATGTATCGAATGGTTATATGCGATATAACCTAGTTATCGAATCGAGGGTTGATTCGATAAGCCGATACATTGGATACTAGTCGGTTATATGCGATATGACCGGATCGTTAAATCAAGTGTTGATTTAATGATTTAATGCATAATTATATATTTGATATATTACTTTGCATTAACTAGTATTGGTTCACTTTAATGGATTTTCTCACTTGTTTGTGCACATTGAATATATATGATATATTTTTTGTGCACAAGATTGTATCATGTTTGATGATACATGCTAGTTTGGGTTTGTGTAAAGAATTAAACCATGGTTACTTAAGTGGTTAGGGTTTCATTTCCTTTTCTCATTTATTTATTTGTTTATTCATTTTTGGAAATGATAAGCATAAAGAGAAAATGGTGGCTAATTTTGTTTGTTGTTGAAGCTTCTTGAAGACTTTGACCAAGTGACCATTTTGTCTCATGCTTAACCCTAACCATTCCATTTAACCATGATTAACTCTCTACACATTACCATGGTTTGAATATGATAAGTATTCATTTTCTTTTGGATTTAAAATTAACTCATCATATTCATTTCTTTCTTCTTCTTCTTCTTCATCACTTGAAGAAAGCTTGCTACTACAATGGCAACTTGAGAAAACAAGTGAGAAATCCAATTCTAAAGTGAACCCACTTCCTATTTCTTCATCCTCTACCTCTTGCCAAGTAGTATAGGGTGTTTCCTTCACAAGTTTTCTTGACTTGGTGAAGTTGGAGCTTGATCTAGTGATGCCTCGACGTAGATCATCTTCGGCATCGTCGTCGATGACCTAGCCCGCCCATTCTTCGATGAAGCCGATACTAGAGTCATGGTTTGATTTGGACAGCGGAGAGGACTTCATCACGGAGCTATGGAGGTGGAGAAACGGATCTACAAAGGTTGTATTTCCGTTCTTGTAGTTAAGTTGTTAACTATTCGCTTTTGTCGCCTAATATCTAGTTAACGATCCGCAGTCTAGGGTTTCTCGGCACCGTAAAATTTGAAATTGGCATGGTTGATGCCTTGTGAGACCTCTTGGGAGTGCCTAGGAACCCTACATATAATATATTTTATAATCTACATATCTTTTATAATACAATATAAAACAAAATAATATTTTTCCCATCTAGCCTTGTATATCATAGTACCCCATATCGGTTGGTTGCGTCCATATATCCTGTTCGTATTCTAAGAGTTAGACAGACTAGTATATAGATCGCTACATATATTTACGTAGATCTTTATTTGGGAATATATGTTTTTAATTACAGGATATTGCATCATAGTTTAAATTCTTACGTATATGCTTCATATTTAAAAATTAGATTTTTGAAGGGATACGGGTAATATTTGGAGTAATCTGGTATTATCTGTAAAATCCCTCAATATATATATAATTTATTATATATAACTAATGTATATATACAGTTATATATGTTGGATATCTATACCCTTCATTGTATAGAATACTAGGGATATGTATGTACAGGACAATCTTGCTCAACATGATAGTATGTTATTTAGTTTGCCTTTATCTTAACATGTGATGTGTTTTACTTAGTATTTCATTCCTTGTATACATGGTTATAACGCCCGTATGATCCTTGCTTGACCGTCAGCGTTATGATGGCTATCGTACTTGTGGGAGCTGGGTAGTCGATAAACACATCCTTAAATATCCCTAGTCATGCGAGTATCGAGACTGGGCATCGATACTCCAGAATAGACTAGTGTATACATTTCTAGACCTTGAAAAGGGGCGGTGGTTGGTCCCGCGGCCATTGATGTGATTCACCTAAGATTGTATACAGGTGCTCACTGGTGGTGAGTAGACCAGATGGACTTGCCGAGAACTGGCTAGATGGTATTATAGCTATCGTCAGATAGCAGTTCTCAGGTGACATGAGTACAGATAGTCTGTCGACCTGAGGTCGTCATTTTTCTCGTGTGAGTTCCCATTGTTCTTTGATTACTACCATACCACGGCTCTACTGAGTCGTGCTAACAGGTTTTAGTTGGGCACAGTCTCGAGCCACATGGAGGTAGTGAGCGATTATTGGGGATTCGTCTCTCCCGGTATAGGGAGTCGATGTCGCGCTGTGTTCGGTTAGCCAACACCATAAGTCTCTGGCCAGGGCGGATTGAGAAATACTGATAGTTAGATCAGTAGACTCTAGGATGGTCTTGATCCATATCGGCACGACTTTTCAGGTTATGAAGGTTCTGACGTTATCCATCCCCTAGACCCGGCATGCGATACTCTTAGACGAACAGACCGGGCTGTATGGTGATTTTCACGGATAGGCTCAGTAGGAGTTCGGATGAGTTTTCTCGTCGACCTTCTTTTCGAAAGATACCTAGGTAGCCGTTTTGTACAGCTAGTGCCACTAACGAGCTTGTGGTTAATCCCACTGCCAGCGTACTGTCGATTCGTTAGAGCATCACATAAAGGGTTTTCCTGGTTCAGGAGAAACAATGTAGAGGCCGTATGGTTTTACGTGCAGGGTTTCGATCATATACGTATACTAGCTACACGTATTTTTGATCAGACGAATAATACTAGCGGGCTTAGGATTAAGCCGCATTCTAGTATTATAATATTAGATTATTTTCATCTCTTGGTATTCATAGTATGAATAAGGGGATGTATATACGGTGAGGGGTATTCTTGTAATTTTTATAAGAGTGCTTCTAGAAGAAGACACATCTTTTGTGATTAATCCATTTAATGAAATGGATAATGAGGTGGAGAAATGAGGTGTTATTTGAACATGATTGAAGCATGGATACGTTGATGACTCATTCATTTTGGATGACTATTGAAGCATGGTTGTATTATTGTTATTATTATTATTCAAAATGATATGGTTCATAGTCATCAACACTTAGCCATTCTTCATATCATTCTCCCTTCAACACTCTCTTTCCTTCTTGGCTCTCTTCGTCTTTCTCAAATCGTAAACACACTCGTGAGTTGAGAAACCTAGGGTTAATGAGATAAATTAATCCAATAAATATTCTCTACATCTTCTAAGCTACCTAGATTAGCAAACTAGGTACTTTAGTTACCTCGTTCTAGAGGTTAGAACTTGAACCATAGACTCTCGGGTGGATCTTCTTCGACACAAGGAGGCTGATAACCAAGCTCGATCCATAAAAATGAGGATCTTAAGAAGAAGATAAGAAGACCCGAAGGACTTGGACACAAAGGCATAAATCACTTCATAGTATTAGAACTTTTGTTAGTAATGCTATTTAGGGCTTTTGATAAGATCCTGGAATTTAGTCAATGTTGCATGCTATAAAATTATTGTTTGCAAATTTCTCCTCCCCACAAACCTTGTGGGGTGCGCGACATCGACTTACATGGTATCAGAGCCTACTTAAATCTTAACTAGCTTGTTTAGACGATATTTAAAGATACGAAACCGAAATAACTCGGAAACAATAAAAACTAAGACTACGTTTCTGTTAAATTTTACAAAGCCTCTAAATTTTTTTTAATCAATTGCAGAGTGCTCTTGTTGAAGTAACTAGAACACCATAGAAAAACAAGATCAACACTCACAAGTTTGGCCGGCGGAATAGCCACTTTCCCGACCTCGTCGGTTCACTGTTTGAGTTTGATCTTGGGGTTTTTGTGGTGTTCTGTACTCTTGGATTTAGGATTTTATGTGTTGCTTGTTTTTGCCTAGATTTCATATTCTATTATCTTTGTGTTGGGGCAATACGAAGTATTTCGAAGTCACAAGTTTTAACATCGTTTATTCATTTCAGTTTGTATATGTGTTACTAAACGTCTACAAATTGCTATATGTCGATTAGTGTGGGTTGCATGTATCTGGTATCTTGTTGATGGTTTGTGGATATAAAGTATTGGATCGTCGTCAATGAATAACCGGGGGGATGTAAGAAGAGTGTTCTTTTCTTTCATTCATGTATATTTGTAAATTGATGTAATATTATTTTGCGAGGCACATCCAGATTGAGGTTGTAGCCACTGTTATACTATTTCATATACTTTTTCTTGCACCTAGGATAGACTCAAGGTGGGGTGCACAAACTACCGGGTTCTTGGAGTGCCGAGTGGCCTGCTCATTTCATTGAGGTAGGTTGCTTCACTTCAGGAATTTGGCGGGTAGTTTACAATGCCCATAGGGATCTAGGGTGGGGTTTGTCTATTCATCACGACCATGGAATTCGTTTTTCGTTCTAGGCTAAAACGAAACACGGATATCCTAGTATATCAATTATATTCATTTGTGTTGCTATGATCTGTGATCTGGAATGCCTATTATTGCGTGAGACAAATGGATATAAATATATATTTTATATAATAAACGTTGCTTATGTTTTTCACCCGCGCTACTCCAGCCCCCGCTCTGCCGTTAGTTAAGTAACCTAACGGTGCATGACAGGGCCCCGTGGCGAATGCGAAAGGCATAAGCGTACGTTGTATTTTCGCTTCTTTATGCAATGATAAGGTTTAATGATGGGACCATATTAATATTGATTAATGCAAAGAAAACAAACCAAAGTTAAATCGTTGGAACAATTTCAAAACCACTCGGTTTTCTTGAAAAACAACTTATAAATGTGGAGCCTAAACCGCTCCTTTTAAAAGCTATCATGGTTCCTTCGACTATATCAAGTCCCTTACATTCACGGTTTTCGCCAAAACCAGTCGTAGTCCTCCGTCATTTAAGATAGGTATCTACCAGTATTCATGCTATGTGTTTTGGCCTTCGTCAAGGCATAGTGTTTGGTAGCTAGTGGGTATTTATATGTCGGATAGATAGATGCATTAATCTAGGACAGACATACAGCTGTTTTGGCCTTCGTCAAGGGCTTGTCTGAATGGGTCTAGATTAATCTGGATAATGACAGGTTGAACTTGACTTGAGACTTATGATGTTTTGACCTTCGTCAAGGTTATGTGCTCTTGGGGCAAAAACCACATCAGGAGTTTCAAACATACAGGAAACTTGCTAGAGTTGCATACCTTCTAGAGTGTCGTAGTTTTGGTAGGCCTCCATCATAATTATCACATAATGATAGTTGGGTCCTGATCCTACTGTGAGTATCCGCTACTCTTCGGAAGAATTTTTCACCTTGCAATTAGCTAATCAAATAGGTGTCTAAAAAGGTGTTAATGGGGCTATGCCTCTCGGAAAATGAGGTTATTTAATTGGGTCCGTGCGAAAGCACGGGAGGCCATCCTCCGAAGTACCAACACTGGCTTGGCCGAAAGATAAGCGAACTTGTAGGGTGCGATTAATCCTGACTAATTCTTCTTTTAGGGTTTGAAAGAGAATTCGAAAAAACAGTAGGAGACATCCTGTTTAGATAAACTAATAACCAATCTAAAGTTGCAAGAGCGTATGCTGAGTGTTTATTTTCTCTCTCTCTTAATGGCAGTGACCATGACGGGACTTAAGCTACTAGACAAAAATAAACTAACTGGGCCAAACTATAAAAACTGGCTGAGGGACGTCCAAATGGCCCTTACATATGATATGGTTGCATATGTCCTCACGGTTAAAGCCCCCATGTTCCAGGTCCAACATCCTCGGTCACGGATATTGAGGTCCGTAAAACTTAGGATCTGGATTACGCGAAAGCCAAGTGCCTCGTGCTGGCCTCCATGGATAATGAACATCAGAGGCGGCACGAGAAGATGGACATTGCTTCCATCTTCCTTCAGACCAAAGATTTATATAGAGAGCAATCTCTTATCGCAAGATACGAGATCTCAAAGAAACTGTTTCAACCGAGGTTGGTTATTGGATCATCTGTTGGGGACCACGTCCTGAAGATGATTACTCTCATTGAAGAGTGTTTCCCTCAATCAGAGCAAAGCTCTGTTTGAATTTCAAAATTCAAAACTCGAAGCAACGCTTCGAATTCTTTGCGCTGCGCGCAACGCGCCACGTGTCAAAAGCTGATACGTCAGCGCAGCGCCCAAGGCAGCGCGCCCAATCAGAGCAAGGCTCTATTTAAAACAAAATTAAAGGAAGCAACGCTTCAGTTGCGCAAGCGCTGTGCTGCGCGACATGTAAGTCCATGGTAGCGCCCCGGCCGTCTAACAGACGCCAAATGCGGAACAAAAACTTTTAATGAAACTGGCGCTATCGTGTACCGTAACCCGGATCTGCCATTAAAGCTAAACTAACAAACTACAAAGGGGTAGAAACGTTATACCGAATGATCCGAGTCCTTCGGTCTTTAACCATCATCCCACGCTTGTTGTGGCTGCTCCGATCTCCTGAATCTCCAATCTTGTCGTCCAGGTGGCACCACGTCGACGGATCTTTAAACGGGCTCCCGCCTCTGAACCGAGGCAACTCGATCGTCAAGTTTGCTAAAAGAGACGACCAAGATGAAGTAGAGAATGAGTAGAACACTTTGTCTCGTTACGTCCAAGGTCACGGACGAACGGATATGGAAGTTGCCTTTTGGATCGGGTGAAATGAGAAAGAGGCTATCTATTTTTCGTGAACCCGAATCTATCATAATCCTTTTCTAGTGAACAACCACCCTCAAGTGAGTGAGAGAGAGAGGGGGGGAAGGGGCCGGCCATTTATAGGAGGTGGGGGGTGAGTGTAGGAGGAGGGAGGTGACAATAAGCAAAAATATCTAGTGTGAACATAAATAAATATCTAGTGTGAACACAAATAAATATCTAGTGTGAACACACAGTGTGAACACAAAGAAAGCAACCAATGAAACAATAACACCTCACCGCTTCTAGAACCTTCTAGAAGCATCCACACTCATCTCAAGAAAAGATAAATCCTTCTTTAACCGAATGTTAAAAGACGGCTGATAGAAAACTGGAAACTGGCAACTTCCAAAAGTGATCCTGAAACGAATTTCAGGATAACCCCGTATCAGTATAAACATACCCGTATTTGTATTACGACCGAATACAAATGAAACTGAGACAAAGATATTATATCTACACAGTATAATACTGGGTTCCGGCTTAAACCAAAGCCTACCAGCATTATCTGTCCGAAAAACGACACGTGCGAAAACGCACGTGCTTTTTCCGAACCTTGCCATATCACCATACGGCCTCTACAACGTTTCGTCCGAACTTGGGAAAGTATCTGTGGGGGACTCTAATGACTCATCAACACACTGGCACTGGGTATAACCCTTAGCACGTCAGAGGTACAAGCTGCACGTAACGTTTTGCCTATGTATTGATTGGAAGGGAAGCTGACGAGCGAACTCATCTATAAACCCTACTGAGCCTGACAGTGACAATGTATATACAGTCCGGTCCGTTCGTCTAAATAGTATCGCATATCGAGTCTAGGGGGTGGATAAAGTCAGACCCCTAATAACGCGATAAATCGTGTCGGCATGAAGCCCATCACCACCTGAGAAACTACTGATCCAAATCAGTAATTCTCCACTACCTCGGCCGAGGATTCCTAGTGATGGCCACCCGTGCACTGGGCCACATCAACCCCCAATACCGGGAGAGACGAATCCCCGAGATCCGCTCACTTGCCTCCAATGTGGCTCGGGACTGTACCCAACTAAAACCTGTTTGCACAACTCCTTTGAGCGTGGTAGGGTAGTAATCTAAGCACAGTGGGAACTCACATGAGACAAACGACGATCTCAGGTCGATGAACTAACCTGTACACATGTCACCAGGGAATTGCTATCTGACGATATGTATAATACCAACTAGCAGATTCCCGGCGAGTCCTGTCCGGTGTACTCATAACTCAATGAGCACCTGTATACATCTTAGGTGATCCAACTGACACCAGTGGCTTGTGAGACCGGCCACCGCCCCTTGTCGGGGTCTCGACTGTATAAACTAGTCTACTTTGGAGTATCGATGCCCTGTCTCGAAAACTCCCACGACTAGGGACACTTTAAGGATGTGCTTATAGACCCCAGCTCCCACGTATATGATCACCATCATACTGCTGGCTGTCAAGCAGAATCCTATGGGCTCTATCAATCATGCAATAGCGAACTAAGGCATGTATACTATGATAAAGACAAACTAGATAGCATACTATCATCTCGAGCAAGACTGTCATATCGGTATAGGTCCTTCCTCAATCATTGCAATCACATACCTGCAATCCAATAATTGACTTTGAGGGCACTATCTCCAACACGACACGTGTCAGTGCAGATGGGCAAGCGCAGATGCGCTGCGCCGTGCGCTGCGCGACACGTGTCAGCACAGATGCGCTGCACCGTGCGCTGTGCGGCACGTGTCAGCGCAGTTGCGCAAGCGCAGTTGCGCAAGCGCAGTTCCGTTGCGCTCTGCGCTGTGCGACACGTGTCACGCGCTGAGGCGTTTGCGCCAAACAGAATTAAATTCTAGTAAGATTCTTCTGTTCTTGTTAAAACAAGAAGATTGTCTTCTGTAAAACAGAAGCACTTGGATCAAAGATCCAACGGTGGGGAAAATTCCCCAAATCACTCAAAGAAGGATCTCTTTAACAAATTTAACAAATTTATGGGCACTATATAAAGACCTCTAGACCCCAATTCAAAACATCATCAACATTGTGAGAGATTGAGAACCTCAAAACAGAGAAAACTCTAAAGAAATTTCAAGAAAAAGGTAAAACCCTTCATAAAATAGAAGAAATTCTTCTAATAGATCATTGATCTAAGAACAAGATCAATGATCTTCAATAATAAGAAGTGCTTTGCACTCTTTTATGAACCATTGATTATCTGAAAACAAGAAAAAACTTGTTTTCTTTGATCTAAATTGGATCAAGAAATCAAACAGTGCTTTGCACTTTTTTATGAACCATTGGTTCTGGAATATTAAAGATTCCCAAGATTATTGAAATAGTGCCTTGCACTTGCAAAAACTGCACTGTTGCGCTCCTGGGTTGGCGCAAGCCACCAGAGAGCGCCACGTGTCAGCATCTGAATCACTTACGCTATGCGCTTTTAGGAAAGAGCCTTGCTCTCTGAAATTGGCGCAACTCACCAGAGCACGCCACGTGTCAGCAGCGCAAGCGCAGCGCACTGGCGCAGCACACTGCGCTTGCGTGACACGTGTCACCTCCACAAGCTCTTGCGCTCGTTTATTGGCGCAAAGCGCCTGACAGGCCACATGGCCACTGTCAGATGATTGATGCACTGCATCATTAAAAAGAAGAGCTGAGCCCAATTAAAAAGGCCTAATAGGCCTAGTAAATGCTATGCATTATTTTCAAACAGATGCAATGCATCATATCCCAAATAAAAATAGATGCTGTGCATCATTTATAAGGGGCAGAGCCCAAATAAAGGTCCAACAGAGACCAAGATTAATGCTATGCATTATTAAAAATGGGCAAAACCCTAGCACAGGCCTAATAGGCCAAAAACAATTAAAAGCGTTGAACATTTTTCAACTGGACTTAGCCCAATCATGGCCGTAAGTCCTCAAATTAAATTGACTGAGCACAGCTGCTCTCTTAAATCAATTTACATTCGGTTCGAGGGTACATCACCGAACTCCTTTGACTCTTATCGTTGTAATCCTTCAACGACGTCAGAGAGGTGACGGGTCCCGACAACCACACATCAACACGGACTGTGGGGTCCTTAAACTCATGGACTTAAGCGTCCTTAAACCAAAAGACGGATTGTGGGATCCTTAAACCCGCGGACTTATGCGTCCTTAAACTAAAATACGGACTGTGGGGTCCTTAAACCCACGGACTTAATCGTCAAACTAAACATGGACCACCATGTCCCTAAACTGGAATATGGACCGCAATGTCCTTAAACTACCTATGGACCACCATGTCCCTAAACTGGAAATGGATCTAGACGATCCCGTTAAGTAGATCTTAGTCTGGAAATTAGACTAACGTATCATTAACAAAAGTTTAAGTTCATCTTAGTCTCAAATATGGCTAACGTATCCTTAAACCAAAACCCAAAACCCAAATCTAAGAAATTACGGATTTGGACTAATCCACGTCCTACGAGCGACGAAATAAATAGTCTCCGTATACAATCCACGGGCAACCACAAACAAAACAAACACCCACGACACGAAGTGAAATTCTGGAGAAGGAGAAAATTGTTACCGCGATGCGGTAGCGTAATTAACTGCAGCGGCTTACGCCTGCAGGGAAGAGCGTCGCCGCAATAAAAAATACCCTCAAGCGAGGGGGAATCTGACGAAGTCTGCTACATCGGACGCATCCGTCTAAACCTCCGATACACGGTGCCATAAATCAACTTGGCATCTTCGGAGAGGTGGACGGATAAAACCAAATAGCATCTGCCCCGAATCTCATGCAAGACGTCTCTCGCGTCTCCGCCGTCTTTCGGAGGGGAACAAATTCTGGTATGCCCGGTGGGACCTTTTCCTCTTTCCACTCCACACTTCGTGTGTCATGATTCGCGAACCAATCGCGGTTTGTTAATGGTTGCCCTTAGGTTTCAAGTTACTAAGATTTGGTCTCTTGTTTGGCGCAGAAAGCAAAACAGCAATGGCATCCACCTGTTCGAAGTGTTCCAACTGCAGCTGCAACTCGCGTCCTGTCTCAACTGGGGGCATAACCTATGGGCCCCAAGCGGCCTCTTTGTTCACGATGCCCGTAGAGCAGATTACTCAAGCCACCACAGGGCTGTTTTTCGGAACCATGCTTCCGCCAACAAGCTTCAGCACCCCTGTGCCCGTACCTGAAGCTTCTAAGAAGTCGGTCTTCGATCGACTTACAGTTAACGCAGCCCCTCTCAAGGGGTCGCCCAACACCAGTGACTCGGTCTTCTCCAGACTGGGCCAAAACTCCTGCGGGCCCACAATGAAGCTTGCAGTCCCAGAAAAGGTTATTCCAAAAAGAGTAGCCAAACCTGCTCCTGAAGTCGTCAAGGCGGCTTCTCCTGCTAAGAGATCGGTCTTTACAAGACTGACCGTCCCAACTCCCACTCCTGCTCTTGCTGCTTAAAAGACATCAGTCTTCAATAGGCTGACGCCGGCAACAGCCCCACCCCTGAACAGGGGGCAAGAAGAAGCTGTTTCTGTCTCTGAACCAATACCGACGACTCGTCGCGCCCGATGACGCCACTGGCGCCGGATAAGGAAGACTGGGGGCAACTCCCCCTCTAAGATAACTCCACCGGCTCCAACGATGGAAGTTAATGCTGCTGTTTAAACTGGGAACAGCTTTGAGCTACTGAACAGGGTACACAGAAACTCGCCAACTGCGGTGCTCAAAAGATCTCCTCCACCGGTAGAGACCGCCGTGGAAAAAGAAAAACCGGAGCAGCCTCCTCAATCGCTGTCCTCCAGAATTTACGAGATATGGCGACGAGTCCGAGAATCTGTGATTGATCCTAATTTCTCTCGCCAACACAAGAAGTCGAAAGGTCGACAGGAAGAAAATCCCCCTGTCAAGCAACGAAAGGCAACAACCACTTGGGTGCCCAAAGCAACGGCCCCCTCAACTTCAACGGCCCATAAGAGAAGAAGGCCAGAGAAAGTCCTTACGTCGACAGCGAATATCAAAGGTGGTGAACCCAAACGCCCTAAGTCCGGGGGCATCGTAGTTCATACCGTCTACATGGCGTCCGGCAAAGAGGACAGCCGCATATCCACGGGTCATAGGCCGCTCACACGATCGGTGACCAAGGCGCAGGAGCAACAGCAGAAGCTCCAGGAGATGATGAACGCGATGGCTGCACTTACTGGGCCAAAAAAAAGCCCTGAAACGTCCTCGGATGAACGCCAGGAGCAAGAGACTGACGCCGAATTCCTTCGTCGGATATTGGAGAAGAAGGATAAAGAGGCTGCTGAACAAGCAGCCAACATAAAGTGTACGGGCCACCTGTTCCAAGACATGGTGGGGATGATGATCCAACAAGATCCTCCGGCCGAAGATCCCCCGATCGTCCTTGAAGACGATAGGGGAGAGACGTCAAATCCTCCGCCAGCTCTGTCAACAGCTAAGGAAGAGACAATCTCCAAAGCTGACTTGGACGAGTACATAGCCCAACAAATACGGGTTCATCATGCGACTGAAGCAGACGGCCAGGTCGTAAAAACAGGACGACCATATCCAAGCTGGTACGACCAGATCAAGTACCCGCCGGGCTACACAATTCCCAAGTTCCATGTCTATAAGGGGACGGGCAATCCCCACCAGCATGTTGCCCAGTTCAGGGCACTCCGCGGCAACACCGGCGGTGATGACAAACTGTTGCTTCGCCAGTTCGTTCGAAGCTTATCAGATACAGCGTTCGAGTGGTACTCTGAACTCTCGAACGACTCTATCAAGACCTTCGTGGAGATGGAGCTGTTGTTTACCAAGCGTTTTGCAAGCGCCAGTGAACGCACCCCGATGACGGCACTGATTAATGCCAGGATAAAGCCAGGCGAGACATGGGTTCAATATGCTATACGGTGGCGGAACTTATGGTCAAAGTGCGAGCAGCGCATTGAAGAAGCTCCTGCAGTGGTTTTGTTTGTGGGAACCCTTGATCCGCAAGCAACCATCTCGCAATTTATGATGTTCTTCAAGCCGACTACCTTCCAGGCCTTGATGGACAAGCTAGCGCAAATGGATCAGATGGGCTATAGACCCCCTCTTCCAAAGCCAGACTCCCGAAATGAAAAGGGAAAGGGAAAAGCAATCGTTGTCGCTAATGCTCAGCAACAGCCGAGTAACTCGAAGCCGGTTGTTCGTCAGAATAATATGCGTCCGCAGATACCCCTTGAGGAGAGACTAGGACGTCCTTACTCGTTTCCCCGAGATAAAACGAGAAGATTATTCGAGCTGGCGGTGCGCAACCGACTCATAAATCTTCCGGAGACAAAACGTCCGTCGCAACCAAATGATGTCAATGAGCCCAACTACTGTCCTTATCACCGAGTACTGGGTCATCCGATCAAAGATTGCTACGTCTTTAAAAATTGGCTTGAAGACCAGTACCAACAGGGCAAGTTCACGTTATCCGATAGATGGTAGGTGAATCCGCCGCAACCTCACGCCTCTAGGATGAATACGCCGGGGGCAATGTGCTCTCTCGTTGAAGAAGCCCCATGGGAGGTTTTACTACCGACCAAGACAAAGAGAATGCTGAACGATCTTCGGACATGCCCAGCGATCAAGTGGAAGAACCTGTTGGAACCGCATATCATTGAAGGGATGTTGAAGCCGCGTCCAACTCCAAAGACCGATGGTGGTGGCCCAAGCATTCGCAGCCAGCCGTCAAAATCTTCGAAGAAGAAGAAGAAGAAATCCAAGAACCCTGTGAAGCCAGGCGACAAGCGCATAGACTTGCAAAATCAAATTGACATGGTAGAGGAATACAACCAGAAAACACGGACTCCCATTACACACCAAGAGTTTCTCAACCACGTCTTTCAAGAGGAAGATGAGGGAGAAAGTTCGCCGGATGAGTTTGAGGAATACGTAGCAAGATACCATATGATCTCTCATTCGTTGACAGACGATGAGGAGACTCATTGCACTGAAAATCTGGGGGCAGATCCTGAACCAAAAATTCTGGGGCCGTCGGATGAAGTAATTGACGCATTCCTCAACGAGGCTCTGTTAAAAAGTAAAGCTGATCGGGAACGCGAGACGGCTATATTTGAAAGGGCCAAGCGTCAGCGACTTGACGAAAGAGCTGAGACACTCCCGCTGGAGCAAAATACATCCTCTGCGAGTAACAACAAATTCAAGACGAGAAAAAGGTTCGCTAAGGCCATATCAATGGGCATGAAGCTACCTTCCTCTGAAAGAAGCATTACTGGTGAAGCGGAAATGCACCCCTTCAACTTCTTGTATCATCAGAAGATTTCGCACCCAACTGAAGAGTGCAAAGCTTTCAATATATGGTGGAAAAAGATATGTTGCTCATCGACAACATTTTAAGTGGGAGAAGCGCAAAACTCGTCGGGAGCGGAAAAATAAGACCGAAGGGCTTAACAGAACCACCGACGATTGTCGTATGGTTAACACCGGGGGATCACAAGTGCTTACATTCAGGAGTGATTCCGATGAGGAGCTGGCTCTTAGCCCTCTCATTAAAGAGTCCACCTCGGGAAAAGAAGAAGAGCAGAAGGTCTGTGAAAATATTCGGCTGCGTAATCGCACGCTTCCCGAAAAGAATCTCGGACCCTCAAATAAAAAAGATAAAGGGAAAGAGAAGGTCCCTGAAGAAATCGCCCTGGATGACCAAGTTGTGGAGGAGCTAAGTGCCAAGGACCTGCCGAAGAGAAATAAGGTGGATTACAACGTCTTAGCGCATCTGAGGAACTACCCTCGCAGCTCAGCATTCTTGATGCCCTTTTACTATCAAAAGAGGCGAGAGATTCATTAATCAAGGCACTGCAGGATCCGGAACAATTCCAAGCTTTCCTGGCCGAAGAAAAGATGAAGGATGAATTGGAGGAAGTGCACACAGCCGATGTCACTTTCGGCGACGAGGACCTTCTCCTTGGGACGTGCGAACACAATCGCCCCCTCTATGTCTCAGGATATTGCCACGATATAAAGATAGGAAAAATCCTGATCGACAATGGATCCTCCGTTAATCTCCTCAACGTGCGGGTGTTAAAATAAATCTGCATGAGCGTCCAGCACCTTGCTCGGGACAAGATCACCATCTCCGAGTTCTACTCCCAGTCATCAAGAACTCTTGGGTCTGTGATACTGATGCTACGCTTCGGGCTACTCGTCACGGACATTAAGTTCCACATCATAGACGCCAAGACTTGCTATAATGCTCTGCTCGGTCAACCATGGTTACACGAGTACAACATCATCCCTTCTACACAACATCAGTGTATGAAGTATTTTAAGGATGGTTTCGAGTATACCGTGACGGGAGAACTGAACCCATTCTCTATAAACGAAGTCCGCAAATATGAAGATACCAAATACTTCTTATCGGATTTCGAAGACACGGAGAGGTGTCACAAGCCGGAGAATAAAGCTAACGCCACCATTCCTGTCTTCGGCCGTGATACTGAAGAAGAGGAGGAGATAGTTTATTCGGGTCCACCTCAACACAACAAGCCGGGACCATCTGCTCCTACGTTGATCTTTAGTAGCGACTCGGAAGATGAGGTCCATGCTGTATTCTCTGCTCGACCTTCAATACAAACGTCCACTGTCGAAGGGCAAAGTCAGCAAGTCGCCATGGTGCCGCTTAAACACCATAAAGAACCGGATGCGCTCGATACCTACAGTGTAGAAGAGCTGCGGACGTTCTATGTCCCTCCCAGGAGAAAAGGCGAAAAAGCAATTCTATTCTACCGCTCTGAAGAAACCAAAGTGGAGAAAGAAATCTGGCATGGTGCGGATCCTACGCTTGACAGGCTTCAGCCAATCCGTCTCCCCAGATATTATATAGAAGGCTTGAAAAGGCTATTGAAGCGCCAGGGGATATCCTTTAAACAGACCGCTCGAAAGGCCATATTCTATGACAGGGTCTGGAACGTTCTCGAAACTCAACACAAGCTGCCTAATGGGAGAATGGAAACAATCGGGCTTGGATACATTTGGTCCAAGAAACGAGGGCTACTCCATGGTTGCTACGTCGTGCATGACTTCGATGAAAAAGCGGATGCTCAATGGGAAGATGCTAATCCTGAACCAGTAAAAGTTCCAGATGCAAAAGTGCCCAATCCGTCGTTCGAAGAACAAATGGACAAACTTATAAGGGAAGGTGGTCAAAAAGTCCGAGATGACTATAACCGGGAGATGGCCATCTACGAGAAAGCCAAAATGCGACGCCTCCTCCAATAGGCTGTGAAAGATGAATATGCCGCTTCTTGTCAACCTGTTATAAATAAGGCTCGACGCAGAGGCAGAAACAAGTCGAAACGCGAAAAAGGCGCTCAACAGCAACGAAGCGGGGCTAAGAGGCCATGCAAGCGGGAATCGAGGGTTCCGATCTATCCCTCATGAGAAAAATGGGTCGAGCATACTCTTTTCCTCGGGATAAGACGAAGAAAATACTCGACCTCACTGTAAAACATCAGATGCTTACACTGCCGGAGTCTAAACACCCTGAACAAGCAGGCGAAGTCTCACACCCAGACTATTACTTTTATCACCGAGTGATAGGGCACCCTCTCAAAGACTGCTTCACCTTCAAGAATTGGGTCGAAGATCAATATCAGCTTAGCAAGTTCGCTATGTCCGACAATTGGAGGGTAGCGCCGCCACAGAAGCACGAACCCAAGGCCACGAAAGAAGAACCAGTTCCACATTGGGATTGGAAGCGAATTCGTACTTGTCACATGATAACAATATCAAAAGAAGAGCCCGAGAACATGGATGACCTTCCTTGGTGCTTCGAAAATAGCAACGATGAGGTGATCTCCGAATTTCTACCAGCGCCAAAAGAGATGGAAGATGGAAGACATACCACTGCGGATAACCTCAAGAAAATTGAGTTGGGGACGGCGAATGACCCGCGACCGACATTCGTCATCGAGCTGCTATCCGAAGAAAGGGTGGCTTCATTAAAAGATCTGCTTATGCAACATAAAGATTGCTTCGCATGGAACTATTCCGAAATGCCGGGACCAGATCCAGAAATTGCTGTGCACAAATTGGCAATATCCCCGGACGTCAAGCCAGTCAAGCAAGCACCAAGAAGAATTCGGCTCGAGTTTGAGATGAGCATCAACGCCGAGGTCAAGAAGCTGATCGACTCCGGCTTTATTCAGGAGGTTCAATATCCTGAATGGATCGCCAACCTCGTCCCGGTGATGAAGAAAAATGGGACAGTGTGCATATGCGTGGACTTCCGGGATCTCAATAAAGCCTGCCCAAAGGATGATTTCCCAGTGCTAGTCACCGAACTGATGATAGAAAATACGACCACTCATGAAGTTTTCTCCTTCATGGACGGCTCATCAGGGTATAATCAGATAAAGATGTATCCTGAAGACCAGAAGCACACCGCCTTCAGGACTCCTTTGTGTATATTCTGCTACAAGGTGATGCCCTTCGGTCTAAAGAATGCCGGTGCCACTTACCAGAGGGCCATGAAGAAGATCTTCGATGACCTCATACACGAAATCGTCGAATGCTATATCGACGATCTCGTGGTTAAAAGAAAATCATACGAGGAGCATCTCGAGCATCTGAAGACCGTATTTCAACGTCTTCGACAATACAACTTGAAGATGAACCCTCTCAAGTGTGCATTCAGAGTTTCCTCGGGCAAATTCCGGGGATTCATCGTCCGACATCGAGGTATTGAGATAGATCCGCCAAAGATCAAAGCGATCATGGAAATGCCTCCGCCAAGGTTTCTCAAATAGCTGCAATCTCTCTAAGGGAAGCTCGTATATATACGGCGATTTATAGCCAACCTTTCAAGCAAGTGCCGTACTTACAGCCACCTGATGAAGAAGGTAACCCCGTTCGTCTGGGACCCAAAATGCCAAAGCGCGCTAGACGAGATCAAGCAATACCTGCAGAACTAGCCAGTGTTGGCTGCTCCGGTCAAGGGAAAGCCCCTCATTCTTTATACAACCGCCCTCGAAGGTTCCTTAGGCGCATTATGGACGCAAGAGAACGACCAAGGGAAGGAAAGAGCACTCTACTCCTTAGGTCGAGTTCTACTGGGGACAGAAAGCAACTACTCCCCCATTGAAAAACAATGCCTGGCATTGATCTTCGCGATAACAAAGCTCAGACACTATGCGTTGGCGCATGAGGTCCGTCTCATTTCGAAGGTAGACCCTCTTAAATATTTAATGTCAAAGGCCATATTGACGGGGCGACTCGCTAAGTGGGCCCTGCTCTTGATGGAGTTCTCGATAACATATCAACCTCTCAAGGCAGTGAAAGGCCAGGCCATCGCCAACTTCCTCGCTGAGCATCCGATACCCGCCGAACTTGCGATCTTCCACACGAACATGCGTTTGATGCGATCAAAGTTAGTGATATCCGATGGGAGCTTTATTTCAATAGAGCATCTTCCGTGAAGAAGCGCAAAAAAAGTACCCCTATAGTCAAATAGGGTTATGACTCATCTTTGTAACTCCACAAGGAGGGATAATGCGCTTTGCTTTCTCCCTAACAAAGCCGAGGACAAACAATTAAGCCGAATACAAAGCTCTGATAGCAGGCCTCGAGATCGCCATCGACATGGGAATTGAAAACCTCCTCATATACGGAGACTCCCAGCTGGTCGTTAGTCAAGTAAACGACGACTATCAAACGTGCAAACCAGAGTTGGTGAAGTATGGCGAGAAGATGCAGCAACTGTTGACCCAAATCCCTTCCTATACTTTGGAAAACATACCGCGCGCGGAAAAAAGCAAAGCAGATGCATTGGCCAAACTCGCTAAGGAACTGGCTGATGAGAACCTCGATGACGTAAGAATCGTGGTACAAAGCCGTCGCGTGCTTGCCCCAGCAGAAATATCTCAGGAATCATCCGAAGAAAAGGGAGAGACTCAGCAGACGACCCTACAAATAAAAGATCGGGAAAAGGCTGAGGATTGGAAGGAAGTCTTTATAGACTACTTCAAATATCGTCGAACGCCCGAAGATGCATCCTCAAGACATCAGCTTATGAAACGAACTCTGTCTTTCGCCTTCGTCAATGATACTCTGTATAAGAGGTCGTTCGATTCTTTGTGGTTAAGATGCCTGGGACCTGACGAAGCGAAAAGAGTCGTTCAGGAAGTTCACGACGGACTCTGCGGTTCTCACCAAGCGGGCCTGAAGATGAAGTTGAAGGTCAAACGGATGGGCTATTACTGGCCCACGATGATTCAAGACTGCCTTGAGTATGCGAAGCAATGCCATTCATGCCAAATCCATGGGGACTTTATCCACCAGCATCCAAATCCGCTACACCCGACAGTGGCTAGCTGGCCATTCGAAATGTGGGGAACTGATATAGTCGGCCCTATTGAACCAGCATTGTCCAGGGGACATCGATTCATCCTGGCAACGACTGATTACTTCTCCAAATGGGCAGAAGTAGTACCGTTGAGGGAAGTGAAGACGGGGAATGTCCTCCATTTCTTCAAGACGCACGTCATTTATCGGTTTGGAACTCCGCGACGGATCATCTCCGATAACGGGCCAGCCTACAGAAGCCACAAGATCAGTCGCTTCGCGCAGCAGCATAATATAGACTGGAGATATTCCTCGGTTTATAATCCGTGAGCTAATGGTCTAGCCGAGGCCTTCAACAAGACCCTGACGAATATCATGAAGAAGACAGTGTCCCGAAATAAGAAGGACTGGCACGAGAGACTGCAAGAAGCTCTTTGGGCGTATCGAACTACGTTCAAGACAGCCACGAACACAACGCCATATGCGCTGGTATTCGGTACAGAAGCAATACTCCCCCTCGAGATAGAGTTATCCTCTCTACGAGTGGCAGTCCACTACGAGCTGACGGACAAAGAAAATGCTCACCTTCGGTTTGAGGAGCTTGATGCCCTTGATGAGACCCAGCTCATAGCGCAACAAAATCTGGAAGCCTATAAAGCAAAGATGACGCGCTCATATGAAAGATTGACCCGGCCGAGGATATTCCGCCAAGGCAAACTCGTGCTAGTGGTCAAAAGGCCTATGATCCCCAATCGCGCCAAGCGGGGAAAATTCGAGCCAAACTATGAAGGCCCGTACATCATAGACAAGGTCTACCATGGTGGAGCCTATCTACTCATGGATATGCACGGTGAAAGGCCTTACAGGCCAATAAATGGTCGATTCCTAAAGAAATACTACGCTTAGTGAGTTACTGCCTAGGTCAATGATAGATGACGACGACTATATCCGCTCGCTATCTTCCTAAGCTCAAACTTTATAAGCAGTAGCCAGCCTTCTCCTGGACGGACCGAAACGTCCTTAAACTAACGGCGGACCAAAACGTACTTAAACTAATGACGGACCGAAACGTCCTTAAACTACTACCGCAGCGTCTTCAGGCTACGAGATGAATACAAAAAATATATAAAAATAAAAACAATATATAAAAACGGTATGTCCATAAGCAAAAAGGGTACGGATGAAAACCCGAAAGGGCTCCGTGAGTAAAAACAGCAGGGCTACCGGCGAGTGTTCGTGAAAACCCGAAAGGGCGCGACCTCGTAAAAAAAAAAGAGAGAAAATAAAAAGAATAAAAAATGGTATGTCCATAAGCAAAATGGGCACGGATGAAAACCCGAAATGGCTCCGTGAGTAAAAACAGCAGAACTACCGGCGAGTGTTTGTGAAAACCGGAAAGGGCGCAACCTCGTTAAAGGACACTTATAGGGTCCTCTCGACCTTGTAAGGAGAAACCACCCGCGTGAGATCCTTTTGACTCACAAGGGAGCAACACACTTAGGGATCCCCACGACTCGTAAGGAGAAAATACACTTGCGAGATCCTCATGACTCGTAAGGACAACTCTCTTATGGGACCCTCACGGCCCATGAGATTTGAAAGTCTTAAGTTACAGAGACCTAAACCTGGGCTTAAGCAAACCCCCACAACCTTCGATATTGCCCTACAAGTGGCTCAATACTGACCCTTGTATACAATCCACCGGCGCGAATAAACATTTCCCTAACCAAGTCCCATCCGTGACTGGGGATATGTACGCATGATGAACAACCCTTATAAGTCCTCTCGACTTACAAGGAGAAAACCCTCTTGTAGGATCCTTACGACTTACAGAGGAACATACACTTAGGAATCCTCACGATTCCTAAGGAGAAAATACGCCTACGAGATCCTCACGACTTGTAGGAAGAAATACCTTTGTGAGACCCTTACGGCTCATGAAGTTAAAAGCCTTAGTCGACAGGACCTTAACCCTGTTCGCTAAGCCACCTTTGTTCGACATCGACGGAGGCAAATGATGATTCGCTCCTGGCAATATCCCAGTTGTAGCGGTGCTGATGCCGAAATCGGTGTCTAATCTCAGGTTTACGGTGAAAAGCCGGTAGGCCGCACATGCATACGAAATAGCCGAAATGATGGGGCAACTTGCAATAAAAAGCAGCTAGTAAAAAGGCATGCACACAAAATAGCCGAAATGATTAGGCAACTCGCAATAAAAAGCAGCGAGTAAAAATAAAATAAATAGCCGAAATGATTGGGCACCGCGAAAAATAGCCGAAATGATTAGGCAGTCGCGACTTTCGCGATCAAAAGATGAAATGATAGAGCATCGCGGAAATAAAACAATAAAAATGAATGAAACTTTTGCCCTGCAGGTAAGTCCATAGTGACCCTTGTATACAATCCATGGGCATAAACAAAAAAAGGGAAAGGGAACTACATTTCCCCACCAGGCTGCGTCAAAGGGAAGTCAGATCTCGACTACCACATCTACAGCCTGGAGACCAACAGCGGCGTTCCTCCTCATTCCAGCAGGACATGGACGTGACATCACCAATCGGAGCCACGGCAAAGTCCCCAGTTCCAAGACTCTATGGTTCACAGACAACCTAGAGTCAGCCCATGACCTCCGCTGCGGAAACAAGTCAGCCAATGACCTCCTTGTCGAAACAACGCTCCGACCCGGAAACAAGTCAGCCAATGACCTCCATTGCGGAAATAAGTCAGCCAATGACCTCCCTCTCGGAAACAAGTCAACCAACGACCTCCATCACGGAAACAAGTCAGCCAATGACCTCCGTCTTGGAAACAAGTCAACCAACGACCTCCATCGCGGAAACAAGTCAGCCAATGACCTCCGTCTCGGAAACAAGTCAGTCAATGACATCCGTCTCGGAAACAAGTCAGCCAATGACCTCCGTCTCGGAAACAAGTCACCCAATGACCTCCGTCTCGGAAACAAGTCAGCCAATGACCTCCGTCTCGGAAACAAGTCAGCCAACGACCTCCCCGTCGGAGCAATACTTCGACTCGGAAACAAGTCAACTCACCAACCACTTACGAATCCTCTCGACTTGTAAGGGAGAAAATTCTCTTATAAGATCCTTACGACTTATAAGAGAAAACACACTTAGCAATCCTCATGATTCCTAAGGAGAAAATCCACCTACGAGATCCTCTCGATCCGTAGGGAGAAAAGTCTCTATGAGACCCTCACGGCTCATAGAGTTGAAAAGTCTTAGGCAGCAGGTCTGAACCTGTGGCCTAGGCCATCGCTATCTCTTGGAAAAATCTAGATGAGAAAAGTCTCTATGAGACCCTCACGGCTCATAGAGTTGAAAAGTCTTAGGCAGCAGGTCTGAACCTGTGGCCTAGGCCATCGCTATCTCTTGGAAAAATCTAGATGCTTACTTATTATCTGTCAATTGTGTTTATCAAGACAGCATGTTGATAATAAGAGAAGGGAGAAAGCGAAGAAATAGTACAAGACATTGCAAAGAAAAATGTGTATCTTTATTTATTAACTTCAATCAAATACAAGGTGGATCGTATAAAAGAATAAAGAATGGATACATACTATTTAGAAAAAAGAAAAATTTTACAATTGTATGGATACAAGGGGACTACTGGGAAGGAAGCATCTTGCATAAATCTAATAATTGTTCGCACACCTCCTTCCACGCTTTCTCCTGATCGGCCACCACCGCCAGTTCTGCCTCCACTCGAGCCCGCTGCTGCAAGAAAGATGCAAGCTGCTCCCCAACGGCCTGATGAGCAGCTTCACGGCCTGGGGTGTCACGCTCGGCGACATCAAGCTTTCGCTTCAAGTTTAGCCCATGAGAGATGCGTTCCAGGAGGCCCTCAAAGATAGCCTTCACTTGGGCAGCATTCGCCTCAACCTCAGCACGCAGACGAGCCATCTCGCTCGAGGTCTTTCAGTATTCCCTCAGCCTTAAAGCCGCTTCTTGTTCCAAGTGGTGGACGTAAGAAGTGCTTTGCTCGATCCACGCTGCTCTTTGATTGCTTGCGGCTAAGGTCCCGGGAGCGGGACGCATCGACTCCAGCTGATGCAGGCGAGCCTCGATCTCCCTGCAATGGTTAACCCAAGACGCGATGATACCCTCGTCATGGAAATTTACGAGTATCACCAGCATCGGGTTAACCGCCGTTGCGAAATCCGCAGCAGACGTAGGAGTCTCGACGTCGAGCTCCTCGATGTACTCGCTCAACATACGCAGACTGTTCGCGGCGCCTTTCGAGGACGGACGTCTCAGGAAAAGACCTTCCGGCATTGTGATGCAAGGTTCGAAGGGCGCGGAGACCGGAACGACAGCTGAAAAAACAAGATACAATCAGATAACAGTTCAAGAAATTTGAAAAATTCATTGATGAGATAGTCTACTATACTAGCTGCAGCAGGTGGCAAGGCCGGAAGGGTCAGTGGCACGACCGATCTTTCGTCTGCTCCTTCGATTTGTAGCACTGCAATCAGGACAAGGGAAAATTAGAAATAATTCCATTACTAAAAAAAGAAAGACATCAGTTGGAAATTATACTTACCAGCGCCACCAAAGGGAGAAGCGAGCTCAGATGGGAAGGAGAAGTGTGGGAGCAACACCTGATAAAGATGGTCAAAAAGCACTCCTGAAAAAGACACAACAATACGATTTTAGCACATAAATTATGCGTCTAAAAAAATAAGACTCATAAGTTGCAAACCCATTCCTTCCAACATCTTCGACGGTACGAGAGAGGGCTGAGACGTGACCACCGCCAAGGCAGTAGTTGACGGCGCTCCCTCAAGCAATGGAGCATCGGCACTGGCCGCACTTGCATTAAAAAACAAGGGTAAACCTGTCAGGAGAGATTGCAAGAAAAAAAAAGGGGGACGGTAATCCGAAATTTACCTGATGAGCCTCTAGCCAAGACGGAGGCGTCTCCCTCCTCCATCGACATAAGTCCACCACCCGTGGCCTCATCCCCAGACTCCACGGGGGCCGTCGTCGTGCTCGCGAGGCCAGGAGACGGCGGAAGGCTATAGGCGGGGAGAGCTATAACCGGAGCATTGCCAGACTCCTGAGAAAGAGCGGTCAGCTCGTTCTCAGGAATCATATCCACCTCACCCGCTCCTCCCTCAGGCTCGACAGTCACGGTTGTCTCGTCAACTGTCACCACGAGGTCATCAGTCTCAGGCGCTCCGTCCGCTGCTACCTCAGGCTCGGCATCAACCACTTGCTCAGGCATAGTGGACGTGACCATTTCCTCAGCCACTAGCTCAGGCCCAGCAATCCCGGTTGTGTCATCCGCCATCGGCTCGGGCTCGACCAATGCCTCTTCCCCTAGCCCCTTAGGTTCGACAGTCTCCGCCTCCCCCTCGGTTGGACTTGGCCCTGCAGGACAGAATATATAAGAACCGACAGCTTCATAATTCTTACAACAAAATTCTGAAAGGAATATTACCTGAGATGGACTTATCGTTAGCCTCCCTATTAGCGTGCACCGCCTGTCTATGAGCCGTAGAAAAGACGACTCGGGTCTCTTCTGACGGAGTATCGGCATGAGGAACGTTGCTTGGGCCCACTCCAATGGCCAAGGCAGCCCTGCGTGCCTTCGCTTCGCACCTCAACCGCTTCCTCTCCTCCCGGGCTGTCGCTATGGACCTTTTCGACGCTTCCTTCATCAAGGCGTCGTCGTCCTCGTTCAAAGATGCCTCCATAGCCTTTAAGGCATCTCTTGTCGGCTCTTCAAGACGGGCCTCTCGTGGTAGCCCCGAGGAGGCAGAAACATCGGCGGCTGGCCCGGGAAGAGTCTCAGCGTCACCTGGCGGGATCGGCATTGAGGTTCCTGCGATAAAAAGGGAGAGGTTAGATCGACCATAACACAAGGAAAAAGAAAACTTGATGAATTGAAACTTACTAAGGCCTAAAGACGCTCTAAGGCGTTCCTCCTCTTGAAAAGTCTTGAGGGAAGCGGTGATGGCTTCTTCAGTGATGATGCCTGTTGGAAGAAAAGAAGGAAAAACGTTAGTCAAAGGCAATAATAAAGATATGATGCAATAAAAAATGCGAATAGTGATTACCTGATTGCGCAAGCTTAGCTAGCCACGCGTCACGCCTCGCCAACCGCTCTGAAGCTTCGATGGCGGCCTCCAAGTCCGTGTCGTCCGGCGGCATGACTAATCCCCTGTTAGTCCCATATTCACTCAGGCCCTCACCATAGGGAGCGTGGGGTTCCTGACCGAACGCGACATCCGCGGAGAAGAGCGACTTCTTTTTCTTCTTCTGCCCACTAACCCTAGGTGCAACCGGGATCGACTTGCACTTTGCAGACACCTTGGGGCGGCGGGTCCCGATGTCCGCACCCACACCAGACTCTGGCGAGGATACAACCACTGTCTCCACTGGAGCACAGGGCGCTGGTGGTGCATCCACAATATCGGGAAGCGGAAATCCGCGTGGAGGACTCTTCGCATGTGGTGGTCCGGCTCTAGCATCTTTTAGAGGGGGAACTACCGGGGTCCTTAGCACTAAAGGAACGTTGCGGTCGCTACCTGGAGGTGCACCCTTACGGTCGACCAGCAATCGCTTTTCCTCCTTTATGACGGCTCCTGTCGAATGATTGTACCATTCTATATATACCTTGAGGAGTCATGGAGCGCAAGCCGGCTCACTGATAAAATAGTGGGAACCCGTATTCAGGCGCATGAAGTGATGCAGCGCGCTCTCCATCCCTTCTTCGGTAGCAGCAGGTTCCGATAGGAAAGCCTCCAGTGGTACCCCTTGATTGTAGCTCAGTTGTTGGGCGAAATGATGCGGGTTGTACCTCATGAAAATCGCCGCACCGTTCTGCCTGAACACCAGGAAGCCCGGTCTGATAGAATATAAGTGGAGGGTCTCCCGGGCCCTCAAAACTGAGGCTCCATCTTTGAAAGTGTCTTGCAATGGCCGCACTGCAGTCGTAGATGCCTTTCCAATAGTCAACACTTTGTCAATGAAAGACACCCCGTCTCCAACGGTGTGGGGGTGAAGGAGTAAACCCCTTGCATTCCGTGGCGATGGAGTCACAATTTATGCGCCAATCAACTGTACGATGCGAGGGAAACTGCACCTGTCATAGAACGAGGGCCTTTTATGCATGCTGAAGACACCCGATGTGTGTAGCTCGAGCCATGATACGAAGTAGTGCATCGGGAAGATCACGTGCAGCACCCCAGGCTCATTAGCATCCGCCGCTCGACTGAGGCCATGGTACAAGTGTGCCAAGCCGACGATCCCAACGGCCACTTTTACCCCGATGGTCATCCGGTGAGCTGGGTAAAAGACAGAGGGCCGCATATGGTGAGAATGCATCGGGAGCACAAACCAACTCAGCCATAGTCCACGAAATCCTTAGAAGAAGGCCTCCTCGTCCATCCCAAGGGCTGCAACTTCCGCAAAAGATATGGTCATGGAGTTAGGAAGGAAAAAACCCTTTTGGTCTATTTCCTTCGCTGGCAGGTTATCCAAACCTAGACCGAAAGGGTCATCAAGGGTGGCAAACTTGCCAGCTTCTGCCGAGAGGACGTTTGGGTGAAGGAACCGAGCGATGAAATCCTCAAAGCTAACTCCGCGACTCCCACGTTCGATAAAGAGGGCCTCATTGATGTTCAACACCTTGATCAGACTTGGGAATTGATGTTGAACAGCATTCTCCGGAGTGAGGCCCCATACTGTCGGCTTAGCACCGAAGACATACTTGTCTGTAGGAAGCAACTCCTCATAGTGCTCCCCTATAAACGGTAAACCGGAGACCTCTGTGAATTCCTCCAGAGAAATTGACACTTCCCGATCCATTGCGACGAAAGTGTGAGTAGGAATGTTCCACTGCTCTAAGAAGGCTTTGAACCACCAGGTGGGAAGCGTGGGATACTGGAAGAGGGAGACGTAAACCGCAGTGTACAATCCTAACCTTATCAACTGAGACTTCTTCGCCGACAGGATATACCGAGCCCACGGCAGATAGCCGATCGGGTGGCGGGGGATCAGACCTATGTTATATGATTGCCCCTAAGGTCGCGCCTCGCCTTGACAGATACGGCGTCCTAGGATATCCAAAACCATAGGACGCTGAACTGAGATTGCATCTATGGCAGGATGAAGAAAGCCCTTCGAGGTCAAATCAACCATCTCTATGGCATACTGCACCGGGGGTGGGCTGGAGTAATGAATCGCCGTAATGGGTTCTGACGGTACTGCGCACGTGAAGCTCCGTCGACCCATGATAATCTGATTGTACCACGACCCCCAAAGGAGGAGACACTTATATTCCGGGTCATGTTCTCTGATCATGGCTAGGACTTCACGGTCCAAGGGCGCTTCAGGAAACCCTTCTTCCGAACGAGCGAACGGGAATGAAGTATCGAAAGACATAGCCACTGCAAGGTAACAAAATTAGCCGTTAGTGTTGTAATTCTAACGCTTGGCGTTTAAAAAAATTTAATTAATTAATTAATTAAATTAAATATTAATTAAAATTAAATTAAAATTAATTACACCAAACAGCAGTGCAGTGGGAAGGAGACCAAGGGGGGACCCACAGAATCTGGATGACAATACGTCAGTTAATAGGACAACCCCATCATTGGATGAGATTATCAGTTAATCGCCAAGGGAATATTTCCATTAATAATAAAAAATTCCCTAGAGACAAGGAGAAAATCTCCTCTTTCAGAGCAAAGCACTGTCACAGAGTGACACTTTTCAAACTCTGGTCTCAGGGGAATAAGATTCTTTAAAAGAGCTTAGCTCTGTAATAATGATAAAAAATTCATCAAAGAAAGAAAATTAATTAATTCCTAAAAAATTGAAGTTCTGGGATCTTAAAGATCCATATAAAAAAAACATTTAAGAGTTCATCATTTTTTTTTAGATCAAAGAGATCTATGTTTTGTCAAAGATGCAAAGTTCTGTTCAGGGGTTAAAAAACCCTGAAACAGATTCTTGAGAGCAAGGCTCTATTGGTGAAACCCCAAAGAGGTTTTCTTTAGATCAAAAGATCTATGAGAGCAAGGCTCTGTTGGTTAAGATTGATTTAAATTAATTTAATTTAATTTAAAATTAATTTTACCTAAAGTTTTCTAACTTTGGAAATGAGAGCAAACCTCTAGAGTTCTGGAAACAAGAGCAAAGCTATGAAGTTCTTAAGCAAGAGCAAAGCTCTGAAAATAAAAATTTTAGAAAATGGTGAAGATTTTCTAAGGGCTAGGGGTCCTATTTATAAGGCGCTTGCGCCCCTTCAATTCCTGAGTTGATCCAACGGCCAGGATCTTGCCACCGCTGCACTCACGTGCGCGCCACGTGAGCGCAATCGTGGAGGGGCATTTGTTTCCCCAATCAGAGCAAAGCCCTGTTTGAATTTCAAAATTCAAAATTCGAAGCAACGCTTCAAATTTTTGGCGCTGCGCGCAACGCGCCACGTGACATAAGTTGATACGTAAGTGCAGCGCCCAAGGCAGCGCGCCCAATCAGAACAAGGCTCTATTTAAAATAAAATTAAATGAAGCAACGCTTCAGTTGCGCAAGCGCTGCGCTGCGCGACACGTGTCAGCGCAAACGCAGTTGCGCTGCGCGAGATGCGCAAGCGCAGATGCGCTGCGCCGTGCGCTGCGCGACACGTGTTAGCGCAGTTGCGCTGCGCTCTGCGCTGTGCGACACGTGTCACGCGCTGGGGCGTTTGCGCCAAACAGAATTAAATTCTAGTAAGATTCTTCTGTTCTTGTTAAAACAAGAAGATTGTCTTCGGTAAAACAGAAGCCCTTGGATCAAAGATCCAACGGTAGGGAAAATTCCCCAAATCACTCAGAGAAGGACATCTTTAACAAATTTAACAAATTTATGGGCACTATATAAAGACCCATAGATCCCAATTCAAAACATCATCAACATTGTGAGAGATTGAGAACCTCAAACAGAGAAAACTTTGAAGAAATTTCAAAAAAAAGATAAAAACCTTCATAAAATAGAAGAATTTCTTCTAATAGATCATTGATCTAAGAACAAGATCAATGATCCTCATATCATAAGAAGTGCTTTGCACTCTTTTATGAACCACTGGTTCTCTGAAAACAAGAAAAATAAGAAAAAACTTGTTTTCTTTGATCTAAATTGGATCAAGAAATCAAACAGTGCTTTGCACTTTTTTATGAACCATTGGTTCTGGAATATTAAAGATTTCCAAGATTATTGAAATAGTGCCTTGCACTTGCAAAAACTGCACTGTTGCGCTCCTGGGTTGGCGCAAGCCACCAGAGAGCGCCACGTGTCAGCATCTGAACCACTTGCGCTATGCGCTTTTAAGAAAGAGCCTTGCTCTCTGAAACTGGAGTAACTCACCAGAGCACGCCACGTGTCAGCAGCGCACTTGCGCAGCGCACTGCGCTTGCGTGACACGTGTCACCTCCACAAGCTCTTGCGCTCATTTATTGGCGCAAAGCACTTGACAGGCCACTTGGCCACTGTCAGATGATTGATGCACTGCATCATTAAAAAGAAGGGCTGAGCCCAATTAAGAAGGCCTAACAGGCCTAGTAAATGCTATGCATTATTTTCAAACAGATGCAATGCATCAGAGCCCAAATAAAAATAGATGTTGTGCATCATTTAAATGGGGCAGACCCTAAATAAAGGTCCAACAGAGACCAAGATTAATGCTATGCATTATTAAAAATGGGCAAAGCCCTAGCATAGGCCTAATAGGCCAAAAACAAATAAAAGCGCTGAACATTTTTCAACTGGACTTAGCCCAATCATGGCCGTAAGTCCTCAAATTAAATTGACTGAGCACAGCTGCTCTCTTAAATCAATTTACATTCAGTTCGAGGGTACATCTCCGAACTCCTTTGACTCCTATCGTTGTAATCCTTCAACGACGTCAGAGAGGTGATGGGTCCCGACAACCACACATCAACACGGACTGTAGGGTCCTTAAACTCATGGACTTAAGCGTCCTTAAACCAAAAGATGGATTGTGGGATCCTTAAACCCGCGGACTAATGCGTCCTTAAACTAAAACACAGACTGTGGGGTCCTTAAACCCACGGACTTAAGCGTCCTTAAACTAAACATGGACCACCATGTCCCTAAACTGGAATATGGACCGCAATGTCCTTAAACTACCTATGGACCACCATGTCCCTAAATTGGAAATGGATCTAGACGATCCTGTTAAATAGATCTTAGTCTGGAAATTAGACTAACGTATCCTTAACAAACGTTTAAGTTGATCTTAGCCTCAAATATGGCTAACGTATCCTTAAACCAAAACCCAAAACCCAAATCTAAGAAAGTACGGATTTGGACTAATCCACGTACTACGGGCGACGAAATAAATAGTCTCCGTATACAATCCACGGGCAACCACAAACAAAACAAACACCCATGACACGAAGTGAAATTCTGGAGAAGGAGAAAGTTGTTACCGCGATGCGGTAGCGTAATTAACTGCAGGGGCCTGCACCTGCAGGGAAGAGCGTTCCAGCAATAAAAAAAACCCTCAAGCGAGGGGGAATCTGACGAAGTCTGCTACATCGGCTGCATCCGTCTAAACCTCCGATGCACGGTGCCATAAATCAACTTCGCATCTTCGGAGAGGTGGACGGATAAAATCAAATAGCATCTGCCCCGAATCTCAGGCAAGACGCCTCTCGCGTCTCCGCCGTCTTTCGGAGGGGAACAAAGAGCTTGCGGACCTAGGAACTACGTTGGAGAATGAGTCGTATACCGACTTAATTCTACAGTCCCTTCCCTCCACCTATGCCCAATTCATATTTAATTTCAATATGCAAAAGCTGGAAGTTTCACTTCCTGAGCTCCTTAACATGCTGAGGGTGGCAGAGGGCATCTTGAAGAAATCCAAGGAAACACCCGCTCTGTTTGTCGAGGAATCTTCTTCCAATAAATCCAAGGCTAAGGCCAAGGGGAAGAAGAAGAAGGCCCCCACCAAACCAAGAAGGGTGTGCAGAAGGTGCAGGGAAAGGGAAAGAAAAAGATCAGGGGATCAGCCACAAAGGAAGAGTGCTTCTATTGTCACAAGAAAGCACATTGGAAGAAGAATTGTTAGGCTTTAAAAGCCAAGAATCAGAACACAAAGCAATTTGTGGCTTCGGCTTCAGGTGTGTTCATGATTGAAAACTGTTTCTCTATTAACTCTACTTCCTGAGTATTGGATACGGGATTGAGATCTCTTATCTGTAATTCTTTGCAGGCGCTGAGAAACCGTAGTGTTTTGAGAAAAGGTGATATGACCTTCCCGGTTGGCAACGGAACCAGTGTGGATGCTGTTGCAGTAGGAGAATATCACCTTGGATTGACGAGTTGACATATTTTGTTGTTACATAACTGCTTTTGTGTACCCAGTATGGTGTGTAATATTATATCCGTATCTTTGTTATCTAATGAAGTATATAATTTTGCACTTGAAACCAATGTCATAAACATTCACCTAAATCAAGAAATGATTAGGTCGGGTACACTGAATAACAGAATATATGTTCTCAATCAATATCAAGTTTTTAACGTCCAAAATACTCTAAAAAGAAAAGCTACAGAATCAAATCAACCTTTCTTATAGCATTGTAGACTTGGTCATATCAATGAAACACGATTAACTAAGTTACATAAAGATGAATATTTAGATCCGTTTGACTATCAGTCATATGCAACTTGTCAATCATGTATCAGAGGAAAGATGACCAAAACTCCATTCACTGGCCATAGAGAAATAGCCGCTGAGCTCCTGGGACTCATATGTAGCGACGTGTGTGGGCCAATGTCTACACATGCAAGAAGTGGCCATTTATACTTCTTTACATTTATCGATGATTTCTCAAGGTATGCACATGTATTCTTAATAAAGCATAAATCCGAGACTTTTGAGAAATTCCTGGAGTATAAGAATGAAGCGGAAAAGCAAACCGGGAACAGTATCAAGATGCTCCGATCTGATCGGGGTGGTGAATACTTAAATGCAGAGTTCCTAGAATATCTAAAAGAGAATGAAATTATCTCTCTTCTTACTCTTCCATACATACCACAACACAATGGTGTATTAGAAAGACGGAATCACACTCTGCTTGAAATGGTGCGTTGATTAGTCCAAAAATTTGTGTTAACCGTAATCAGAAACGGCGTCGCTTTGCAGCTAGCCGTTGAGTACGGGTCGATCCACAGAGATATGTAATTTTCTTATTTGTGTTTTTACGAGTTGATTCCGATGGTGGTTTCGTTTTTGTTGATTGATTTAAAAACTAATTTATACGATATTAAAGAACTTGTTAGGATTAGGTCTAAGGTGGGGTTGATAAGATTAATATTGTCATCTCTTTCAATGCCTTTTGATTAAAGCTTTTTAGAAGTCATAACAATTATTAGCAAAGGGGATTAGGATGATCGTTTCTTCCTCTAGATCCTTGTCCGTCCTTTCCTATTAATTGCTACAACCTTCATGGACGTCATGTATGTCCGGCCCTTTATACCACGGTTCACCGTTACCTCGTAGGTAGGGTGCCGTAGGGAGCGGATCATGCATGCATGCATGAAGTTCTTACTTATGAAAATGTATTGGCATTGAAGGAGGTGAGAGATATTCATCTCTCACTCCCTCCCTTGTTCCTAACCCTAACAAGCGAGGATTTTACTCGCTCATTAGGGGATCTTCTAAAAATGACATTTTTTTTTGTTATTTTTAATGTGTTTTGTTTAGATCTAAAGAAGTACTTATCTACTGCAGATTAAAAGAACTACACTAAATTAGCTAGGGCAAGTGATATCATTACTCTACCGCAAGAATTCTACTAGATAGCTAGGGCAAAAATTAAGTTATAACTAAGGCAGGAATTAAAATAAAAACACTTACAGAAATGATCTCTTTTTCTCCCAACAATTCTGAATTTTATTGATTGAAAAGAGACATACGTTTTACAGATTTATGATTACAATTTATAAGTAAACAGGGAAACTAGGGTTACAGATTCTCGCACACATGATTTTACAGATATGCCCACGGAAAATCCTAACACCCGCACCGACAGCAAAAAATTCCACCGACACGGGCACCATACGGCCGCGGAACCGCGGCATTTGTTGGCTTGGGCCGTGGTTCCGCGGCCCTTTGGTGAGCTCAGCTCACCAATTTTTCTGGACTTTTTTGTCTTTATCTGGGCTTGTTATTTCTTCATCTCTTTTCTCTGTTTGGCTTCTTATTCTTCTCCAGATCTTTCAGTGAAGAATATGTAGCGATCTTTTAACCGTTTGCTCTTACATTTTTGGACCTTGCACTGTCTTGTACCTATGTGAACTGTTATTAGTCTAGGCTTGACTAGGATCCGTCTACTTGTTGGTCAAAAGTCTCTTTTCTGTATCAACTTTCGTCTTTTTCACTGTATTCGCTCAAAGAGCCCGTATCCTGTAATATGCAACAAACGTGCGTCAAGAGTACCTGTTTACTTATAAAATGAATAAAAATGGGGAGTACAATAATGCAATATTATAGTATGAACAAATACCCCCAAACTTATCTTTTGCTCGTCCTCGAGCAAACTTATTATTTTATTCTAAATAAAAGCTAACCGCACTTTCGCAGGGAAACGCGATTGCACTGAGCTCGTGCAACAAGCCGTTAAACCTCTAGGTGTCCCTAGTAGGAGTAGTGTTGTCTCCTGAGGGTTTTCAGCGGATTACACCCACAAAATCCTATTAATTTGGCTCTTCCGACAATAATTCTCCAACTAGGTTTTCTAACACAGAATTCTATTATCATCGACTCATAAACTATCCACCCATATTCTACACACTTCCTCATTATTTAACTTGAGATTATATATGGTCGATAGACTCATTCTGCTTTCAGCATTTCTTAGGTTTTCCTCTTAGGGTTCCATCTCCACTTAGGAATTTTTCTATCAACTCTACTAAAGATACAAGTTTTATTCTTTATTCATTTCTCTTATCTAAACTTTAATCACATATCCCCACGTGTGTGTATCGATCACCCCTACACTTGGAAATTCAAATTAAGCAATCATACCCTTGTCCTTTGTCCAAAGCACTTATCAATTGGTGAATTGAATTTCGCTTACACATCCTTCATGCGACCGTTAATACTTCTTGAGGTACCAACGACCGATTATAAGATGTATTAGCACTTTAAAGCGTATGTCTAGTTTTGCAACACCCAAGGCTTTAGCAGTGACTCCCAAACCAGTTGTTCTAAAGCACTAGGTGATGAGGCACTCTCGCTATATATTTTTCTATTTTTAGCCTTAAGTAATCACAAAACCAGTGTTCATTTTTTTTATTCACTTTTGTATTTTTCATTTTCTAAGGACTTTAGACAAGAGTATTTCAAGGTCTCTTCTACTAATCCAAGTTTCAAGGTGCGTGATTGTGCATTTTGTAGGGTATACATTTTCAGAATCCATACTTAAGCCAGGAATTATTTTTCAAACTTATACTCTAATAAGAATATCAATATTTTTCCTTAATTTCAACTTAGCCCAAAAAGTGAACTCAAAATTTGCCTATTTCTAAATAAACTACAAAGCCATATACTTTCTACCGTTAATCTTTAAAGAAAGTTATTTTTAGGTTTTTTAATTTACCAAGTCTAAGATCTAGTTGTTCGTAGCTAATTAACCTATTTGTCAAACTCAAGTTAAATGTGGCCAAAATTGAATAAATTTTTTTTTTTTTGAAATTTTTTCAATTTTTATAGGCTTTCAAATAAATATGCAAATGCAAAATCTGTACAAATGAATGCGAAAGAAGAAGACGTACCGAGCATACCCCCAAACTTGAACTTGATAGTGTCCTCTCTGTCATACTAAACCAAGAGGGTCAAGATGTCGGCATTCCCTGTTTATTCACATTATTACAAATGATAGACACCCCCAAACTTATTTGAAATAAAATTTTGGAAAATTGATTGGACATTCGGGGGTGAAAGTGGAGGAGGATCAATCAGCGTAAATCGGCTCCTGTAAAAACAGGAGCTCCTCCGATGGGTCCGCTGTGAAGAACGGTTTTAGTCGATGCCCATTTACTTTGAATAAGATACCGTCTTCAGGATTTTCAAGATCAACCGCACCGTGCGGATAAACGGTGCGGACTACAAAAGGTCCTCTCCACCTAGAACGGAGCTTGCCGGGGTGATAATGTAACCGAGTGTCATAGAGTGAAACCTGTTGACCAGGTTCAAAAGTTTTTCGCAAAAGGTGTTTATCGTGGAACACCTTAGCTCGGTTTTTAGCAATTATGGCATTATCATATGCCTCATCCCGCAACTCTTCTAGTTCATTCAATTGCAGCTTTCGATTGCTGCCCATCTCCTAAAGATAAATTCAGCTCTTTGATAGCCCAAAATGCTTTATGCTCAATCTCCACTGGGAGGTGGCAAGCCTTCCCGTAAACAAGCCGGTATGGAGACATACCAAGATCGGTCTTATATGCAGTACGGAAAGCTCATAGTGCATCAATCAGTTTAAGTGACCAATCTTTACGGTTTTTAGAAACTGTTTTCTCCAAGATTTGTTTGATTTGCCGATTTAAAACCTCGGCTTGCCCACATGTTTGGGGGTGATACGGCGTTGACAGCTTATGGGTGATAGAGTACTTGCGCATTAAGGACTCGAAAGTCCTATTGCAAAAATGAGAACCATTATCACTTATTATCGCCCGAGGGTGCCCAAATCGAGAAAATATGTGTTCTTTAAGAAATCGAACGACAACCTTGTTATCGTTCGTTCGGCTGGGCACAGCCTCGACCCACTTTGAAACGTAGTCAACGGCCAAAAGAATATACACATTTCCAAAAGAGTTAGGAAATGGTCCCATGAAATCTATACCCCAAACATCAAAAATGTCCACAACCAAAATTGGTTGGAGCGGCATTTCATTTCTCCGCGATATCCGGCCCAAGTGTTGGCACCGGGAGCAGGTTTTGCAGTATTCATAAGCATCCTTGAAGAGTCGTGGCCAATAGAAACCACACTGCAAAACTTTTTCGGCTGTCTTCTTTGGGCCAAAGTGCCCGCCACATGCTTGATCGTGGCAAAAAGACAGCACGCTCTTGACCTCACTTTCAGGTACACACCGACGAATGATTTGGTCGGAACAGTATTTAAAAAGATAGGGTGCATCCCAGTAAAAATGCTTTACTTGGGACAAAAATCGAAGTTTATCCTGTTTCGACCAATCTTTAGGTATCAGGCAGGTAGCTAAGTAGTTTACAATATCGGCGAACCATGGTTCGCAAGAAATGGTCAAGAGTTGCTCATCGGGAAAAACATCAGTGATTGGAAGATCAAGCGTAGGCGAAGAAGGAAGTCGTGATAGGTGATCAGCTACTACGTTTTCACATCCTTTTTTGTCCTTTATGACAAGGTCAAACTTTTGTAGTAAAAGGATCCAACGTATTAGCCTTGACTTAGCATCCTTCTTCGCAAAAAGGTGGCGAAGAGCTGAATGATCAGTATATACAACGATTGGAAAGCCAATTAAATAAGGCCGAAAATTTTCAAGTGCAAACACAACCGCTAAAAACTCTTTCTCTGTTGTTGTGTAGTTTAGTTGGGCCTCATTTAGTGTTCGGCTAGCATAATAAATCACATGCGGCATTTTATTGATGTGCTGTCCAAGAACAGCGCCAATGGCAAAATCTGATGCGTCGCTCGTGATTTCGAAAGGGTGCGTCCAGTCCGGAGAAGAAAGAATGGGCGCAGAGATGAGAGAGTGTTTTAAAGACTCGAATGCTTTCATGCAAGTGGAGTCGAAAGCATATGTTGTGTCCTTGGCCAGGAAGAGAGTCAAGGGTCTAGCGATCTTGCTAAAGTCCTTGATGAACCGTCTGTAAAAACCGGCATGGCCAAGGAAGGCTCTGATGTCTTTGACGCATTTAGGGGGAGGGCGGTTAGAAATCACTTCGATTTTAGCTCTATCAACCTCGATGCCGTTTTGCGAGATGACATGTCCTAAGACAATGCCCTCTCGTGCCATGAAATGGCACTTCACCCAATTCAATGTTAGGTTCTTATCCCTGCAGCGGGTAAGAACAGCGTCCAGATGTCGTAAACACTCGTCGAAGGAGTCGCCAAAGATGGAGAAATCATCCATAAAGATCTCCAAGAACTTTTCAACCAAGTCTGAAAAGATCCCCATCATACACCGCTGAAATGTCGTGGGTGCATTGCATAACCCAAAGGGCATGCGACGATAAGCAAAGGTGCCAAAGGGACAAGTAAATGTTGTCTTGTCTTGATCCTCTTTGGCGATGGGGACTTGGTTGTAACCGGAATAGCCATCTAGAAAGCAATAGAACTCGTACCCTGCCAATCGTTCGAGCATTTGGTCAATGAAAGGTAAAGGAAAGTGGTCTTTCCTTGTCGCGGCATTGAGTTTCCTATAGTCTATGCAGACTCGCCACCCAGTTTGGGTGCGAGTGGGAATTAACTCATTTGCCTCATTGGTAATGACCGTAATGCCCGATTTCTTTGGCACAACGTAGATTGGGCTAACCCATTGGCTATCAGAGATAGGGTAAATGATACCACTATCCAGACACTTGACAATCTCCTTCTTAACAGCCTCTATCATAATGGGGTTGAGGCGTCGTTGTGGATCCCTTGCCGTCTTGGCATCATCCATCAAGTGTATATGATGTTCGACTATGAGGGGGCTAATCCCCTTAATGTCCGCCATAGACCAGCCGAAAGCTTGCCGATTATTATGTAAGACCATCAAAAGAGCCTTCTCTTGCTCAAGAGCTAGAGAGGCCGATATAATGACGGGTAAGGTCTCATGATCACCCAGATAAGCATATTTTCGATGTGATGGCAAAAGCTTTAATTCGAGTTTAGGAGGTGAAACAATAGATGGTAACAATGGGGTAACTGTTTCAAACTCGAAGGATTCCATCAAAGGTTCGAATCGAGTGTACGCAACAGAGTCGGATGGTTCAACTAACTCATCCAAAAAAGCAAAAGACTCCAATTCAGATGATGAGTCTTCAAAGTCGTCAACAAAGGTAAAACACTCAAAATCGTTATCCGCCGTGAAAGCTGTGTCGGATTCTAGGAGGAACGCACTAGTGGCGTTAACATTGCTGTGATCGAACAAAAAATTCTCGAACTCACAGTCATCCTCCGCGATCTCATTGATCGAGCAAACATCGAGTACGCTAGCATTAGGCTCAGCCGGCTGACTTCCAACCTTGAAAATATTGAGCTCAATTGTCATATTGCCGAAAGATAGGTTCATTGAACCATTACGACAATTGATCACTGCGTTGGAAGTTGCTAGAAATGGTCGACCAAGTATTACCGGAATTTGATTCCGGGGGTTAGCGACAGGTTGTGTATCCATCATAATAAAGTCAACGGGGAAAATGAAATCCCCTACTCTAATTAACACATCCTCCAGCTCTCCCCTAGGATGGGTGATTGACCGGTCGGCCATTTGGAGAGTACAGTGAGTGGGCTTAAGCTCTCCAACGCCCAATTGCTCGTACACAGAATAGGTTAGCAAATTGACACTCGCACCAAGATCTAATAGTGCTCTATTGATGTTCTTGTCCCCAATTGTTATCGAAATGGTAGGACACCCGGGGTCCTTTTGCTTTGGAGGTAAAGAATTGACAAGAGCATCACTAATAGCACTAGCCACAAAAACTTTTTTTGGCACTTGCGACTTCTTCTTTTTGGTGCATAAGTCCTTTAAAATTTTTGCATATGAAGGAACTTGTTGGATTGCATCCAAAAGAGGGATGTTTATGCTAACCTGTTTGAACAACTCTACAATCTTTTCCATCTGTGGAGTTGGTTTATTGGATCTCAACCGATTAGGAAAAGAAACATTTTAAAAGGTGGTTGAGTCCAATTTTTGCGGATCAGATTGTCGAGTTGGAACGGCACCCTGTGTAGATGTGTTCGTGTTGTGAGAAGTGGGTCCGTTCGAGCTAGAAGAAGTAGAGCCGTGTGAAGGGTGGAGAATAGGCTCTGAAGAAGTAGAAGAAGGTGAAGAAGATGAAGAAGGGCCACCGGCAGGGGTGTCATTTTTAATACCCACATTGTTTTGCAACACTTTTCCCGATCTCAACGTGGTCACAACATTTACGTTATGATTCTGCTGTTGATATGCAGCATGCGCGTGACCGGGGTTAGGCAGTGGTTGAGATGGGAGTTTTCCTTTTTCGCGCTCGCTCAAAGCTGCATTGAGTTGTGTAATTTGTGCCTCAATAGATTTGATGCTTTGATCGTGTGAGGCACTATTTTGCACCAAAGATTGAATAGAAGTCTCAAGTCTTGCTGTAGACTGTGTAGATTGCTTAAGGAACGCATCTAGACTTCTTTCGAGTGAGCTAACCTTGTCATTATTAAGTTGAACATAATTGTTTGGCTGGTAAGCAGTGTTAGGCACAAAATTGTTCACCTGATTAGGGTAAGGTTGCTGTTGAAATTGTTGCTGTTGAAATTGAGTTTGTGAAGGTGCTTGTAGTTGTTGTGGAGGAGGAGGTCTTTGAAAATTGTTATTTCCTTGGAATTGTTGATTTTGGTTCCAAGCGAAATTTGGGTGACTCCTCCACCCCGGATTGTATGTCGAAGAGTACGGATCGTTTCTTTGTCGTTGCTGAAATACAGCATTGACTTGATCCTGTCCTTGAGTAGATGCATTATAAGGACACTCTTCGGTTAGGTGCGATGGATCCGCACAACAAGCACAAACAGTTCGTGGAGGCATAACAGGGGCAGGAGAAGGCGATGAGATTTTGGTCTCGATCGCTTCTAGCTTTTTCGTAAGAGCGGCCATCTCGGCCTTCATAGCAATCGACATCTCTACTTGATGTATGCCTGCCCTAGATTGACCACTAGAAGAAGATGATGTGGTCTTGGTACTCTCCCACTGAATTGTTTGCTCACTAAAATCCTCAAGAAACGGCCACGCTTCATCACTAGACTTAGAGAGAAAATGACCTTGACATATGGTTTCTAGCAACTGCTTCGTTGCCGAGTTCAATCCCTCGTATAATGTTTGGCAAAGTTGCCAACTTTCGATCCCCTGATGAGGGCATTGAACGAGTAGGTCCTTAAATCTCTCGAAGCACTTCCAAAATGGTTCGGAAGGAAGTTGTGAAAATTGAATTATTTCATTGCGGATTCTAGCAGTTTTGTGATGAGGATAGAACTTTTTCAGAAAAGCTTTCACAAACTCGTCCCAATTTCTAATGGAATATGATGCGGTGCTGTATATCTACTTCTCGGCTAGGTCACATAAGGTAAAAGGAATGACCCTTAGCCTTATTGCGTCATCATTTAATTGGGTCGTTTTCATCATAGCGCACACATTTTGGAATTTATTGATAAAGATATATGCATCTTCAGATTCCAAACCATGAAATTTTGGCAGCATATTGATGAAATGTGGTTTTATTTCAAAGTTGTCCCCATTTGCCGGTGGGGGTGAAAGACAGGTAGGTAAAGAAGTGCGGACGGGGTAAAAGAGATCCTGGAGCGCAACTCGTGCGGGCGCTTCAACAGGCGGTTGGTTCGGGTTATTCGCACCTAACCGAGGTGGAATCCTTCCCGTCGGTAAGGTATTGTTGGGGTTGAATCCCGACATGCCTTCGAAAGAAGAATTTGAAGGTGGGGGTAAGAAAGTGGACGGAATGTCGACTTCGGTGTCGTAGGGTTCTTCGGTCGGTACCAACGAAACACGGACTAATCGGGCGTTAGTATCCCTAGTCCAAAGTGACATACACTAAAGGGGTAGTGTAGTCAGGAAAAAAAAAGAAAGACAGAAAGTGGAGGTAAGATAACGTCAGTGAAGGGAAGTGGTGGAAGTGAGTTGGAAGTTTTCTTAGCGACAAGTTGCAAGTTTGAAAAGTTTTTTTCTTTTTTTTTTTTATGTGAGAGTTTTGCAAAGAGGTTTTTGAAAAGAGACTCATGACACAATTGCTATCAACCACACATGCACAATCAGGCCTAGATCTAGGGTCACCTAGGTCTGCTAGACAGCTCCTAATTAGGGCTAGAAATAGGACCTCAAACCGCCTCTTCACCGACAAGTACGGCCAGGTAAGTGCCAGGTAAATGGGAAGGAACCACAATAGTGGGCCTAATTAATAACCACTAGCCTAGACACACTTGCCTAGACACCGCAAAGTCAGTTAGGATAAACGGTCGATGCCTAAACTAGTCCTTTTCCTATTGAGCTCGATGTCCTTAGGTCTGAGTCTAGTATTTTTTAATTAATTGTGGTCAATGCAAATGCTTTAAGTGTTTTCTGCGGTCCTGGAAAGGGTGATGAAATCAACACCAAATCTGAGTTTGGTCAATTAGCCCCTTAAAGTCCGATTAAATTATGCAAAACAATAAATTCACTTGTAATCAAATTTTTTTTAGCGCGGCGCAAAGAAACCTGCAGAAAATCTGTTATTTAGAAGGGGGAGAAAGAATTTTTAGCGTAAAGAATTCCAGCAGAAAGTTTTTACAGAGAGATATATGGAGGTTGATAGAGGGGAGAACTAAAAAACTAACCCACTAAATTAGAGGTGCTGAAGAGGCAAAAGAGCCGCGGTTCCGCGGTCTGGGGTGCCCCTTGGCCGCGGTTCCGCGTTCTGGGGACGAGATCAGGCTCTGAAAATCCTTCAGCTGCTCTGTTATCTAATTTCCCTTTTGTTCTGATGTTCACTTTTCTGTTTAACCTTCTGTAAATTTCCAGATTCGCAATTCTTCGCTGTTCCTGCAAGATTCAAACCATAAAACCCTTCAAACAGATAAAAATCGATAAAATGTTTTTGTACTTTTTTATATTTTCAGATTTTTATAATTTTTAAAATTTATATCAACCCGAAATCACACAAAAGAAAAATTACGCCATCCCTGGCAACGGCGCCATTTGATTAGTCCAAAAATTTGTGTTAACCGTAATCAGAAACGGCGTCGCTTTGCAGCTAGCCGGTGAGTACGGGTCGATCCACAGAGATGTGTAATTTTCTGATTTGTGTTTTTACGAGTTGATTCCGAAGGTGGTTTCGTTTTTGTTGATTGATTTAAAAACTAATTTATACGATATTAAAGAACTTGTTAGGATTAGGTCTAAGGTGGGGTTGATAAGATTAATATTGTCACCTCTTTCAATGCCTTTTGATTAGAGCTTTTTAGAAGTCATAACAATTATTAGCAAAAGGGATTAGGATGATTGGAAAGAAACGAAGTTTCTTCCTCTATATCCTTGTCCATCCTTTCCTATTAATTGCTACAACCTTCATGGACGTCATGTATGTCCGGCCCTTTATACTACGGTTCACCGTTACCTCGTAGGTAGGGTGCCGTAGGGAGCGGATCATGCTTGCGTGCATGAAGTTCTTACTTATGAAAATGTATTGGCATTGAAGGAGGTGAGAGATATTCATCACTTACTCCCTCCCTTGTTCCTAACCCTAACAAGCGAGAATTTTACTCGCTCATTAGGGGATCTTCTAAAAATGACAATTTTTTTTGTTATTTTTAATGTGTTTTGTTTAGATCTAAATAAGTACTTATCTACTGCAGATTAAAAGAACTACACTAAATTAGCTAGGGCAAGTGATATCATTACTCTACCGCAAGAATTCTACTAGATAGCTAGGGCAAAAATTAAGTTATAACTAAGGCAGGAATTAAAATAAAAACACTTACAGAAATGATGCTCTTTTTCTCCCAACAATTCTGAATTTTGTTGATTGAAAAGAGGCATACGTTTTACAGATTTATGATTACAATTTATAAGTAAACAGGGAAACTAGGGTTACAGATTCTCGCACACATGATTTTACAGATATGCCCACGGAAAATCCCAACACCCGCACCGACACACCGATAGCAAAAAATTCCACCGACACGGGCACCATACGGCCGCGGAACCGCGGCATTTGTTGGCATGGGCCGTGGTTCCGCGGCCCTTTGGTGAGCTCAGCTCACCAATTTTTCTGGACTTTTTTGTCTTTATCTGGGCTTGTTATTTCTTCATCTCTTTTCTCTGTTTGGCTTCTTATTCTTCTCCAGATCTTTCAGTGAAGAACATGTAGCGATCTTCTAACCATTTGCTCTGAAATTTTTGGACCTTGCACTGTCTTGTACCTATGTGAACTGTTATTAGTCTAGGCTTGACTAGGATCCGTTTACTTGTTGGTCAAAAGTCCCTTTTCTGTATCAACTTTCGTCTTTGTCACTGTATTCGCTCCAAGAGCCTGTATCCTGTAATAGGCAACAAACGTGCGTCAACAGTACCTGTTTACTTATAAAATGAATAAAAATGGGGAGTACAATAATGCAATATTATAGTATGAACATGCGTTCTATGATGAGTGCTGCTGAGTTGCCGCCATCCTTCTGAGGTTATGCGTTATAATCTACTGCATACCTATTGAATAAAGTTCCAACTAAGTCTGTGCCTACTAGTCCATATGAAATGTAGAGTTGGAAGAAACCATGTCTTAAGTATCTTAAGATATTGGGTTATCCTGCTTTTGTCAAAAATGTTCATCCGAACAAGCTCGAGGTACGTTCAGTATTGTCTAAGTTTGTGTGATACCCCAAAAACTCTAAGGGGTATTATTTCTATTCCGCTGAGGAACAAAAGGTCTTTGTTTCTCATCATGCCCACTTTATGAAAACTCAATTTCTTCGAAAAGAGATTAATGGGAGCGCAATAAAGCTGGAAGAAATTCCAGAACCACAAACTATTACCGAAGACTTAATAGAACCTGAGATTTCAATGGAATCGGATGTACCTACGCCACTCCGCAGATCTAGTAGGCAGTTTTATCCACCCTAGAGATACTATAGTTTTCTCATAGACGGGGATCGAGAGGATTGCATCATTGATGATGATGAGCCGACTAGTTTTCAGCAAGCCATCACGAGTAGAGACTTGGCGAAGTGGCTGGATGCTAAGAGATTCGAGTTGGAATCCATGTACACCAATAAAGTATGGACTTTGGATGTTGCTCCTCCTGAGGTAAAACCCGTTGGATGCAAATGGATTTTCAAAAAGAAGATTGGTGTAGATGGATAGGTAGAAACCTATAAAGCTAGACTTGTTGCTAAAGATTTTCGTCAAAGACCAAGATTGGACTATGACAAAACTTTTTCACCAGTGGCTATGCTTAAATCCATTCGGATTCTTCTTGCCATTGCTGCCTTCCATGACTATGACATCTAGCAGATAGATGTTAAAATCTCTTTTCTAAATGGAAGTTTATAAGAGTGTGTTTATATGGATCAACCAGAGGGTTTCATAGATTGTGGGAGCAGCGGAAAGGTGTGCAAGTTGCTTAAATCTATTTATGGATTAAAGAAGGAATCATGAAGTTGGAACATCTGCTTTGATGAGACGGTCAAGGAATTCGACTTTATCAAAAATGCAGATGAACATTATATTTATAAGAAGATTGTAGGGAGAATTGTAGTATTTCTCGTTTTATACGTAGATGACATTCTCCTGATAGGAAATGATATTCCTATGCAACAATCGGCCAAGATGTTCTTATGATAGAAATTCTCTATGAAAGACCTGGGTGATGCCTCGTACATTCTGTGGATTAAGATCTATCGTGACAGATCTCAAAGAATGTTGGGACTTTCACAGTCTAGGTACATAGACACCTTACTAAAGAGGTTTAGTATGAATGATTCTAAGCGCGGTAATTTACCCGCTTGTCACGGAATCACCCTCTCCAAAGAGATGTCTCCCAAGACTGATGAGGTGAGGGCACGCATGAGCATTGTACCCTATGCTTCGGCTGTAGGATCGATAATATATGCGATGTTGTATACCAGACCAGATGTAGCTTACGCACTCAACGTCGTAAGCAGGTATAAGTCTAACGCAGGTGAGAAACATTGGATACCAGTAAAGAACATTCTTAAGTACCTAAGAAGGACTAAGGAGATGTTCTTTGTGTACGGTATTGGGGACCTCCAGATCGAGGCTTTGCCGACTCTGGCTTCAAAAGTGACAAGGATGACTCTAAATCCGTCTTGAGTTATGTGTTTACCCTCAACGGAGGGGCGGTCTATTGGAAGAGCTCCAAATAGGACACCATCGCACACTCGATGATGGAGGCTGAGTACATCACTGCTAACAATGCTGTAAAAGAGGCAGTCTGGATGAGGAAGTTTGTTTCTGAACTTCTGGTGGTTCCATCCATTGCTAATACAATACCTTTGTATTGCGATAACAATAGAGCCATGGCTTTGGCAAAGGAATTACGTTCCTATCAGATATCCAGACATATCTTAAGGTGGTATCACCTGATCAGGGAGATCGTGGATCACCGGAAGATCGAGGTGCAGAGAGTAGATACAAAGGATAACACGGCAGATCCATTCACCAAGGCCATCCCACATGTTAAGTTCTAAAGAATGTTCGAGATGTTGGGTATGCGGTATGCCAGCAATTGGCTCTAGTGCAGATGTTGGGTACTAAATTCACCAATTATAGGCCTTAGCGCAAGTGGGAGATATGTATGCCTTAGAGGCCTTCAATATATAGGATGCTAGGGATATGTATGTACAGGAAAAAATTGCTCAACATGATAGTATGCTATTTGGTTTACTTTTATCTTAACATGTGATGTGTTTTACTTAGTATTTCATATCTTTTGTACATGTTGACAAATCCCGTTGGAACCTTGCTTGACTACCAGCGTTATGATGGCAATCATACTTGTGGGAGCTGGGTAGTTGATAAGCGCATCCTTAAATGTCAGTAGTTGTGAGAGTATCGTGACTGGACATCGATATTTTAGAGTAGACTAGTGTATACATTTCTATACCCTGATGATGGGCGATAGTTGGTCCCACGGCCATTGATGTGATGCACCTAAGATTATATACAAGTGCTCACTAGGGATGAGTACACTGTACGGACTCACCAAGAACTGGCTAGATGGTATTATACCTATCGCCAGATAGCAGTTCTCAGGTGACTTGAGTACAGATAGTCTGTCGACCTGAGGTCGTCATTTGTCTCGTGTGAGTTGACAATGTGCTTTGATTACTTTCCTACCATTGCTCTACCGAGTCTTGCAAAGGTTTAAGTTGGGCACTTTCCCAAGCCACATGGAGGCAATGAGCGATTTTTGGGGATTCATCTCTCCCGGTATAGGGATTCGATATCGCGTTATATTCGGTTGGACAACACCATAAGTCCCTGGCCCGGGCGGATTGAGAATTACTGATAGTTAGACTAGTAGATTCTTGGACGGTCTTGAGCCACATCGGCACGATTTGTCAGGTTATTAGGGGTCTGACATTTTCCACCCCTATACCCGGCATGTGATACTCTCAGACGAACAGATTGGACTGTACAAAGATTGTCACGGATAGGCTCAGTAGGAGTTCGGACGAGTTTGCTCATCAGCTTTCTTTTCGACAGATTCCTGCGTAGCCATTACGTACAGCTAGTTCCACTGACGAGCTTGTGGTTAATCCCACTACCAGCATACTGTCGAGTCTTTAGAGTCCTACACTGAGGGTTTCCTTGGTACAGGTGAAACGATGTAGAGGCCGTATAGTTTTACGTGCAGGGTTTCGATAATATACGTGTACTAGCTACACGTATTTTTGATCAGACGGATAATACTAGCGGGCTTAGGATTAAACCGCATTCTAGTATTATAATATTGGATTATTTTCATCTCTTGGTATTCGTAGTACGAATACAGGTATGTATATACGGTGAGGGGTATGCTTGTAATTTTCACAAGAGTGCTTATAGAAAAAGACACCTTATTTATGATTAATCAATTTATTCAAATGGATAATGAGGTGGAGAAATAAGGTGTTATTTGAATATGATTGAAGCAAGGCTTCTTTGATGACTCATTCACTTTGGATGAATATTGAAGCATGGTTGTATTATTATTATTATTATTATTCAAAATAATATGGTTCATAGTCATCAACACTTAGCCATTCTTCATATAATTCTCACTTCAACACTCTCTTTCCTCCTTGGCTCTCTTCTTCTTCCTCAAACCCTAAACACTCTCATGAGTTGAGAAACCTAGGGTTAATGAGATAAATTAATCCAATAAACGTTCTCTACATCTCTTAAGCTACCTAGATTAGCAAACTAGGTACTTTAGTTATCTCATTCTAGAGGTTAGAGCTTGAACCATAGACTCTCGGGTGGATCTTCTTCGACACAAGGAGGCCGATAACCAAGTTCGATCTGTACAAACGAGGAGCTTCAGAAGAGGATAAGAAGATCCAAAGGACTTGGACATGACTTCATAGTAGATTAAAACTTTTGTTAATATTGCTAGTTAAGGCTTTCGATAAGATCTTGGAGTTTAGTCGATATTGTTCACTATAAAATTATTGTTCGAAAATTACGCCTCCCCGCAAACCATGTGGGGTGCACGACATCGACTTACAATATATATATATATATATATATATATATATATATATATATATATAATATTTAAATTTTAATTATTTTTTAAAATTAAAATAAAACTAATTCTCTCTCTCTCTCTCTGTCTCTCTCTCTAATTCTCTCTTTATGTCTCTCTCTATCACCCCCGTCCCCACATCTCTCTCTCCCTATATATATATATATATATATATATATATATATATATACACACACACACATTATATAATATAAAAATTATATTAAAAACCCTCTCCCTCTCTCTCCTCCCTCATTTTTCTCTTCTTCTCGTCGCCAACTCCGAACCCTAACCCACGCCTCTCGTCGCCACACCGCATCGTTGTCCACTCCCCTGCCTCACCATCACCTCCTCCTCTTCTCCTCTTCTTCTTTCCCGAGCACCCCAGAACCCCGACACCCGACATCAAGAACCCACCTCCTCCCTCGTCACCGACCTCATCGCCAGAAACCCACCGCCACCTACCCACCTCCATTACCTCCTCGTCTCCACAATAGCTCCAGAGCACCACCACCACCTCACCCTCTTCTCCTCCTCTGCTCATTCCCCAATCACTTTCAAAACCCCATCAGCCACCCACCTCGCCGTTACCTCGCCGCCGGCCGCCTCATCTCTATCCTTACGCTCACCAAGTCTAAAGAACCCTAGCAACCCTCAACAACCATCTCCTATTCTTCTTCTTCTTCTTATTCTCTTCTTTTATTCTTCTTCTTCATTCTTTTCTTTTCTTTTCCGATTGTCTCACCGGAGTTGCACACATCGCCGACTATCCAGACGACCCAGTCATAGTCATCGTCTAACCCAGTTACTATATCACGCATCTGCTCAGCCAGTCAAGTACTGCATGCGTATGTTTTGTGTCATGACTTCATTTCGGCTTCGGAATGTGACATCCGTATCTCGACGTGAGATTCGATTAAGAATGTTCTAAACTTGCAACATTCTATTTTGATTATATCGATATTTATATGCTTGACTATAGTACATACGTTTTGATATTCAGCAAATTGTACCAAGTTACAATTTTAGAGTATCCGCCTTTATCCTTACTGATAATGGGTTATCTATTGGCATTCCGGAACATCACGATATTATTATAATACCATATCAGTTCAGTATTGTATCTAGTTTGCACTATACATGGTATTGGATGTGAAACAGTTATTACAGATAGATACAAATGCATACTGGCATTAGTTGTGTTTACCGTGTTTCGATATTGGTTACAGTTTTACATTTGGTATCTATTTAAGTTAATATACATTGCATGACATGTTCACGACACATTACCAGACTTGTTACTTGGATATTTTAGTAATGCTGACAATCCTGACTTGTTGTCCTGACGGACATGACTTGTTGTCTACATAGATAAGACTTGTACCTGCTTGATTCTGTGTCGGCATTAGATTTATAATCATCAATACCTGACTTGAACACAAAACCTTGGGGGAAAGGGGAAATCAATAATGAAAACTGACTTGTAACTTTACAGTTCAATACTCCAGATACTGATCAGTCTATATGGGCTCGGCCACCCCCGAAATGATGATGCTAATATCATTCATCTGTACATGTTACCTGTTTACTGCTTAGCGGCATGTCTCGGATTCAGCCCAAGAATCTTGACCGTGGTCCTGGGAACGCACGGGTTACAATTGAGTTACATCGATGATTCCATTAAATTGATTACAAAGAATTGTATAATAGATAATTTAGAAGTACAGACTCTAGAATACACATCACATACATACAGCTCACCGTTTGTACCTATGTTTATTATTTACATTCATTGTTCCATGAAAAATAAAAAAATATATATATATAGAAAGAGCAAAGCTCTGTTGAAAGCTAATGGAGCAGCGCTACACGTGTTTCTCACGAGGGTGGCGCCGCATATGCTCCTCATGCCAGCGTCAATGTGCAAAGCACAGAAACGATTTCTGAATAAGAATTAAATTCTAATATGGCGCTGCATATGCTCATCACACGGGAGCCAATGTGCAAAGCAAAGAAACACCCATCATAAGAATTAAATTCTTAAGTGGTGCCCACATGCACAACACGTGAGCGCCAGCGACCAAGTCAAGATCAATAGAATTAAATTCTATATGAGAATTTAGGATACTCTCTGTTAAACAGAGCCGTTGGATCAAACATTCAATGGAGATGATAAATCATCAAAATATAGAATTAAATTTTATTAGGAGAAAATATCTCCCAAATCTTTCTAAATAAGAAAGATACTCTCGGTTGGATCAATGATCCAATAATAAAATTAAATTTTATTTTGGAAATATATTCCCTCAATCTTTCTAAACAATAAAAGATTGCTCTCTGTAAAACAGAAAACCCTTGAATTAAAAATCCAATGGTGATTAAAAATCACCATTTTTACAAAATAAATTCTGTATATGGAAAAATATTTCCCCAATCTTGTTAAAAACAATAAAAAATATTTTGTAAAACAGAAACCCTCGGAACAAAGATCCAACGGTGGGTAAAATTCCCCAACTCAATTTTGAGACCAATTAAATTAATTGGATTCTCTCGATGAGAGATTTTCTCAAAACCAATTAACAATTTGCCTCCACTATAAAAATGACCCGAGACTTCAAGTCTCAAGAGGAGGAACCCCCCATAAGCTTCTAAAAAACTACAGAAAGCTTTCAAAACAACAGAGAATTTAATTCTCAAAAAGGAAAACTTTCCATCCAAAAAAAAAACCTAGGTAAAGAAAACACATAGATCAAAATATGTCTTTTACCTATTTAAAGAGTTTAACCCTTGTCAAAGAACTTAGTTCTTTCTCTGGATTAGAGATCCACATGACAAGTCTCCCACAAGTTGAGAATTTAATTCTCATCGGGAAGATCTTGTTCTTGAGAATAAAAGATTTAGAAAAGAATTAGGTCCAAAAGAAAAACATAAGGAAAAAGAACCTATAAAAGAACTTAGTTCTTAAAGAAAAAACTGATCCTTCAAAAACGAAGATCCTGGTGATCATTAATGGTCAAAATGCCATTAACAGAGATTTAATGTCTAAAAAATGAAAAAAGACTAGCGCCTTATGTGTTTCCCACGTGGGTGCCCTTTTAACAGCGCCTAGCGTCTCAAGTGAAAAACACGCAGGCGCCCAAAACAGAAGGCCAGCGCCTAACGTGAAACACACGTGGGCGCTGAATAAAAAGTGCTTAGCATTCCATATATAGCCAAAACGGCTAAGTGCTTAGCACTGATTGGGCAGTGCCCAGCGCCTCACGCGCTCCTCACGTGAGCCCACACAAAAATTGCGTAGCACTTCATATACAGCCAAAACAACTGAGTGCTTAGCACTTATTGGGCAGTGCCCAACACCGCACGTGCTTCTCACATGGGCGCCATATAAAAAGTGCTTAGCACTTCACATACAACCGAAACGGCTGAGTGCTTAGCACTGATTGGCTAGCGCCCATTATTGAATACTTCACATGATATCCATGTGAGTTTCAGAACGTCAAATAAGTGCTTAACACTTTTGCATAAAAAGGGGGCTGAACAAACGGAGCCCAAATAAGTGATTAGCACTTCTGAACAGAACAAAAGAAGATTGAGTAAGCCCAAATTGGCTAAGTCTCTCTTGCAACTGAGCCAAAATGCTCTGGATCTTAATAAATTTAGTGATCCTTTAAAATATTGCTATGTTGAACTTAATCACAGACAGGACTAAGGTATCCTTAGTTTAAAATAGATAGAGCCTAAATGCACATACATTTAAATCGATCTTAATTTCAAACTAGATTAACGGTCCTTAAATATAACAAAATATTTTTGAACCAAAGGAATATATAACCTAAGTTCAAAACCCCGTCAAGAAAATCCTTGACCCAAACCCAAATCTAAAATATATGAATTTGGACTGATCCGCGCCTTACGAGCGACGACATAAAATAGTCTTCGTATACAATCTACGGGCAACCAAAATAAAACACAAATAACACGACACGAAGTGAACTATTAGAGCAGAAGAAAGTGTTTATCGTAATGCGGTAACGTAATTAAATGCAGAGGCTTGCGCCTGCAGGGAAGAGAATCCCCACAATCAAAAACCCCTCATAAAATGAGAGGGAATCTGATAAATTCTCCTACAACGGTCGCATATGTCCAAACCTCCGATATATGGTGCCATAAATCAACTTAGTACATTCAGAGAGGTGGATGGAGAAGTTCAAATAGTATCTGCCCCCAAAATTCAGGCCAGACGTCCAAATGTCTCGGTCCGTGTCTTTCGGCGGTGAAAAAATCCTGGCACACCCGGTGGGACCTTATCCTCTTTCCATTCCACACTTCGTGTGTCGTGTTTTGCGAACAAAATCACGGTTCGCTATGGTTGCCCTAGGATTCGAGATACTAAAACTTGGTGTCTTGCTCCTGTGCAGAGGAAAATTAATGACTTCCCAATGCACTGCATGTAGCAGCAACTCTCGCTCTACGCCAACAGGTGGAGTGACCTATGGGCTTAACACGGCCTCTATCTTTTCAATGCCGGTGGGGCAAGCTACTACTGGATTGTTCTTTGGGTCCGTGCTCCCACCAGTAAGTTTCGGTGTCTTAGCACCGTAAGAGAAAGCTTCCAAAAGGTCAGTCTTCGATTGACTGGAGACCACAACGGCCCCTCTCAACAAGCCATCCAAATCTGATGTGTCGGTCTTCAATTGGTTGAGCAAATGCTCAAACGGGCCCGCAAAGAGGCTCGTGATATCTGAAGGGGCTGTCCTAAAATGGATTGCCCTCCCAGCTCCTGCTATGAGCGAAGCCGTCAAAAGTGTTTCCCCAATTAGAAAGTTGATCTTAGAAAGATTGGTAGGCCCTCCCAAAACTTCAATCAGGATGTCGGTCTTCAACAGGATGACACCAACAGCAGCACTTCAGCAAAGCTGAGGGCACGACAAAGCCGCTTCCAAAACTGAGGCGGTCCTTTTTGGAAGGCACGCTCGACGTCGCCACTGGCGCCGAGTGAGAAAAGTTGGGGGAAACGTCCCTTCTGGACTCACCCCACCAGCTCCAATGGTGAAAGTTGACGCTGTTGTTCCAACCGGGAACAAATTTGATCTGCTCAAGAGGGTGCGCAAGAACTCTCCAATGGCAGTGCTAAAGAAATCACCCCTACCTGCAGAGGTTACTGCGCGGGCAAAGCTGGAGAAGCCCCATCAATGGCTCTCTTTGCAAATTCATAGGGTTTAGCGAAAAGTTCAGAACTCTGTGATTGACCAAAATCACTCTCATCGACCGAAGAAATGGAAGGTTCAGAAAGAAAAAGACCACCCCTCTCTTATACTGCTAGGGACTTCTTCTATATAGGTGCCTGTTACAATGGCTCCTTCAATTCCAACCTTCCACAGAAGGATGAGGATGGAGAAAATCGCACCTCCTGTGGCAAATTCCAAAGGCAATGGACCCAAACGCCCCAAGTCTGGGGATGATCGTACATACGGTCTACATGGCTTCAAGGAAAGAGGAAAGTCGTGCCTCCGTAGGTTATCGACCATAAACTCGGTCGCTGACTAAGGCTCAGGAGCAATAACAAAAGCTCCAGGAAATGCGGACCAAAATGGCAGCACTTAACGGACAGAAAGAAAGTACGGATCCCGTAGCCGAACAACGCCAAAAGCAGGAGACCGATACAGTTCCTACGAAGGGTGCTTGAAAGAACGGACAAGGAAGCTGCTGAGAAAACTACTAACATAAAGCAGATGGATCTCTTGTTCCAAGATATGGCTGGAATGATGATCCAACTGGAACCCCCAGCCGAAAATCCGCCGATAATCATCGAGGATGACATAGGGGAAACATAAACTCCTCTTCCGGCCTTATCGGCAGCCAAGGAGGAAACAATCTCCAATGCCGCTCTTGATAATTATATTGCTCAACAAATAAGAGCTCATCAAACTAATTAAGCGGCTGGCCTAATTTTCAGAACCGGATGACTGTATCCAGGCTTGTATGATCAGATCAAGTACCCAACAGGATATATGATCCCCCAGTTTCATGTCTACAAAGGGACAGGAAACCCTCACCAGCCCATCGCGCAGTTCAGAGCTCTGTGCGACAACACTGGAGGCAACGACAAACTGTTGCTTTGCCAGTTCGGTGGCAGCTTATCAGAAACGGCCTTCGAATGGTATTCAGAGCTCCCAAATGACTCCGTAAAAATATTCACCGAGATGGAACTGCTGTTCACACAGCGGTTCTCCTCGCACTCCAATTATGGCATTAATCAATGCCAGGGTAAAGTCAGGAAAAACCTGGGTCAAATACGCGATCCGGTGGCGGAACATGTAGTCTAAGTGAGAACAGCGCATTGAAGAATCTCCCGCCGTGGGAATGATCATCGGGACCCTAGATTCTCAAACGACTTTGACCTAGTTTATGACATTCTTCAAACCAACGACCTTCTAGGCTCTGACCGATAAACTGGCCCAAATATACCAGATGGGCAACGGGCCTTCCTCCTCAAATAATGACCCTCGAAATAACAAGGGTAAAGTGAAGTAGACTTCATTGCCAACACGCAACAACAACCGAGTGTCCCAAAACCGGCTGCTTGCCAAAACAACGCGTGTCCGTGCCCATCCTTGGAGGAAAGTCTAGGATGCGCTTACTCGTTTCCCCATGACAAGACGTAGAGACTGTTTGAATTGGCAGTGTGTAACAAACTCATCGTATTGCCAGACCCACGGCGTCCACCGCAACCCGGTGACGTCAACAACCTTAACTACTGCTCCTATCACAGAATAGTGAGCCACCCAATTGAGGATTGCTACGTCTTCAAGAACTGGGTCGAAGAACAGTATCAATAGGGGAAATTCACATTGTCTAATAACTGGAGGGTAAACCCCACTACAGAAGCACACTCCTAAAAAGGTTGATGTGCTAGGGGCATCAAGCTCACTCGTAGAAGAAACTCCATGAGAAGTCATTCTTTCAGCAAAAATCAAAGGAATGCTGAAGGATCTACAGGAATGTCCAGCAGTCAGGTGGAAAAGCCCACTTGAATCTGAAATCATCAAAGGGATTCTAAAATCGCGTCCCACATCGAAAGATGTTGACAAAGGGAAAAACCCCCAAGTCGAGCCTTTAAAGTCTTCGAAGAAAAAGAATAAGACTAAGAAGCCTGTGCAGCCTGCCGAGTATGACGATAAGCGCACAGACCTACAAAAGTATATTGACGTGCTGGAGGAGTACAATCAAAGGGCGCGGACACCGGTCACGTTCGAATAGTTCCTCAAGCATATTCTTGAGAACGAAGGTAGTGACAATGATAAGGAAAATTACTTATCAAGAGATACTGGGGAACGTGTAGCAAGCTGGCATATGGTCTCCCATTAGTCGTTATATAGCGAAGAAACTCCCTTAGCGTCAGAAAACCACGCAGAGGAACTATGGGCAGAATTGGCTCTAAAATCCCCGGAACTGCCAGAAGACCCGATCGATAGGCTGTTAAATAAAGCCTTTCGAAAAGCAAAGCTGACCGAGAATGCGAAACAGCCATATACGAAAAGGCTAAGAGTCGGCGTCAGGATGAAGAAGCTGTGGTAAGGATGAGTCATAAAGTACTTCAACCAAACCAAAGCATACTTGCGACAAATAAGAGCGGGATCAAAACAGAGAAGAGATTCGCCATAGCCCTATTAATAGGAATGAAGCTACCACCACTCGTTGGAAACACTCCTGGGGTCATATGCCTCGACGAAGAGGATTCACATCCAAACTACTGTCTATATCATTGAAGGTTTACCCACCCCACCGAGGAATGCAGTGCCTTCAAGAAGTGGTAGCAAGGATACATTTCCCATCAAAAACATTTCAAGAGAATGAAGCGCGAAGCTCCTTGATGAAAAAATAGTGTGACAAACGCGCATGAAGAAACGACTGGCAACTGTCATATATTTGGTACCAGTTCGGAAGGGGAAAACCCCAAGTTCCTACCGTCGGGAGCGACTCTGAGGATGAAATACCCCTTAACCCTCTCTTTAAAGACTCTACCTCTGAAAAAGAAGAGGAAGAGAAGAACTGCGAGAATATTCAGATGTGTAACCGCACGCTGCCTTAAAAGAACCTCGGATCTACAAACAAAGGTTCGAGCATAAAGGACAAAGGGAAAGAAAAAATCTCTGAAGAAATTGCCCTCGACGATGGAGTCGTGAATGATTTCGCAGCAAGAGACCCGCCTAGGAAAAATAAGGTGGATTACAATGTCCTAACACATTTGAATAAAATACCTTCACAGCTGAGCATATGGGATGCTCTCCTCCTGTCCAAAGAGGCACGAGATTCTCTGATCAAGGCATTACAAGAGCCCGATCAGTTCCAGGCTTTCTTTGCGGAAGAGAAGATGAAAGATGAACTAGCAGAGATCTACACGGCTGACATTACATTCAACGATGAAGATCTCCTCTTTGGTACTTGTGAACATAATCATCCGTTATACGTCACCGACTACTACCACGACGTCAAGATAGGGAAAATTGTTGTCGATAACGGATCCTCCGTCAACCTACTCAACGTAAGAATGATGAAGGAGATTTGCATGAACGTTCAGCAACTGGCCCGAGACAAAATTACCATCTCCGAATTCGACTCACAGTCGTCATGGACACTTGGGTCCGTAATAATGACGTTACGCTTCGAGCTGCTCGTCACTGACATCAAATTTCATGTCTTTGATGCCAAGACTTGCTATAATATTTTGGTCAGCAGGACTTGGCTACATGAGTACAGTGTCATCCTTTCTACACAACATCAGTGTATGAAGTATTTCAAGGAGGTCTCAGAGTATACCGTCACAGGGGAGCTAAATCCGTTCTCTGTAAACGAGGTCCGAAAATATGAAGACGCAAAGTACTTCCTACTAGACTTTGAGTATACAGAAAGATGTCATAAGCCGGAAGATAAACAGAAGTCCATCGCCGCTATCCCGATCTTTGGGAGCGATACCGAGGAAGATGAAGAAATAGACTACTCGGGGCAACCTTAGAAAGAAAACAACAAGCCTGGACCATCTACTCTGATTCTAGCCTTTGGCAGTGACTCTGAGGACGAGGCCACCATAGTGTTCTCCATCCGCCCGTCAGTGCAAACCTTCGCCGGAACAGATCAGAGTCTGCAAATTACAATGGCTCCGTCTCGGCATTACAAGGAACTTGATGCGCTCTATAACAAGAACTGCAAACTTTATACGTACCTTCCAGACGAAGAGGTGAAAAAGCGATCCTCTTCTTCCAATCTACGAAAATTAAAGTAAAAAAAGAAGTCTGGCATGGTGCCGATTTTGCACTCGACAAGGTTTAACCAATCCGTCTGCCGAGATATTGCACGGAGGGATTCAAAAGCCTGTTAAGATGCCAAGGTGTACCCCTCGAAAAAACTGTTTGACAAGCCCAATTCAAAAAAAAGATTTGGGATATTCCCGGGACTCAGCGAAAGATACCCAATGGGAAGATGGAGACAACCGGGCTCGGATATGTTCGTTCCAAGAAACAGGAACGGTTCCACAGTTGCCGTGTCAGAAACAACTCCAATGAAGGGGAAACGCTCTTCCAAATAGCTGTGACATTGAAACAGAGCGAAATCTCGTTCCAAGAACGTTAAGTCAGTCACTCGAAGAACAAATAGACAAGCAAAAAAAAGAAGCTTGTCAAAAGAACCGGGAAAATCACAACCGCAAAATGGCTATTTATGAAAAAGCCAGGACGCAGCGTCTCAATCAGTAATCAGCGGAGAAGGAAGACTATAATGCTCTTCATCCCGTGCCCGCTGTATGTCCTGCGAAAGGGGAAAATCTTATAATAGAGGCAAAAACAGGGCAAAGAACGCAAACAACATTCAAAAACAACAAGCGGATCCAAGAAGCCGTGCAATCGAGAAAATGTCGATTGGAACCCATCCTTTATAAAGAATATGGGTCGGGAATACTCTTTCCCCCAAAACAAGACAAGGAAACTATTCAACCTTGTCATGAAACATCAAATGATGACGCTTCCGAAGTCTCGGCACCCCGACAAATATACGAGGTCTATCATCCAGATTATTGCTCCTACCACCGAGCAATAGGTCATCCCCTCGAAAACTGCTTCATCTTCAAAGACTGGGTAGTAGAGCAATACCAACAAGACAGGTTTGCTTTATCCGACAGCTAGAGAGTAACCCCGTCGTAAAAGCATGAGCCAAAGAGTACCTATACCGTGTGGATAGGACCAGCTCAACCATAAAAAAGGGAAGCGAACTCATACTTTCCATATGATAACACTCTCAAAAAAGGGAGGGATTGAGACTATGGATGACCTCCACATGTGCTTCGCAAGTGAACACGAGGACAAGGTGATCTCAGAGTTTCCACCAGCACCAAAGGAGCTGGAGGATGGGATACACATCACGGCGGACAACCTAAAAAAATTGACTTATGAACGGAAAATAATCCGAACCCAACGTTCGTCAGTGAGCTACTATCTGAAAAACATGTGACCACATTAAAAGATGTTCTTATGCAGTATAAAGACTTCTTCGCATGGAACTATTCCGAAATACCAGGTCTAGATCCAAAGGTAGTAGTACATAAACTGGCCATATCGCCGGACATAAAGCCAGTTAAACAAGCGCCAAGAAAAATGCGGCTCGAACTTGAGATGGGTATCAACGCTGAAGTCAAGAAACCAATCCACTCCTGCTTCATCTAAGAAGTTCAATATTCCGACTGGATCGCTAAGATCATTCCAGTGATGAAGAAAACGGGACGATGTGCATCTGCGTGGACTTTCGGGATCTCAACAAAACTTGCCCGAAGGATGATTTCCTAGTACTTGTTACCGAGCTGATGATCGATAACATGTCTACCCATGAGGTCTTCTCCTTCATGGATGGATCTTCAGGATACAATCAAATAAAAATGCATCCTGAAGACCAAAAGTATACCGCCTTCCGGACCCCGCTGGGCATATTCAGCTATAAGTAGATGCCTTTCGGTTTAAAGAACGCTGGTGCAACAAACCAAAGGACCATGACAAAGATCTTCGATGACCTCATACACGAGATCGTTGAATGTTACATTGACGACCTTATGGTAAAGAGCAGATCTCATGAGGAACTTTGGGAACATCTAAAAATAGTGTTCCGACGTCTTCGGAATTATAATCTGAAGATGAATTCTCAAAAATGCGTGTTTGGAGTCAAAATGCGCGTTTGGAGTCTCCTCAGGCATATTCCGAGGACTCATCATACGGCACCGGGGTATCGAAATCGATCCCTCAAAGATCAAGGCGATTATGGAAATGCCCACGCCAAGAACTCTCAAATTGTTGCGATAACTTCAAGGAAAGCTCGCATATATCTGGCGGTTCATAGCAAACCTCTCCGGAAAATACAGTCCCTACATTTATTTGATGAAGATAGGGACCCCGTTCTTCTGGGATCTAAAGTACCAAAATGCACTAGACGAAATCAAGAAATACCTGCCAAATCCACCGGTATTGACCGCTCCGGCTAAGAGAAAACCTCTTATCCTATATACAACAACCCTTGAGGGTTCTCTTGGCGCGTTATGGACATAAGAGAATGATCAGGGAAAGGAGAGAGCTCTGTACTATTTTAGTCGAGTTCTTATGGGGGTAGAAAACAACTACTCCCCCATCGAAAAGTATTGCCTGGCACTGATGTTCGCAATAACGAATCTCAGACATTACGCCTTGGCATATGAGGTCCATCTCATATCGAAGGTGGATCCTCTCAAGTATCTAATATTGAGTTCTATACTAACAGGAAGGCTTGCCAAATGGGCCATCCTCTTGATGGAGTTCTCGATAACGTATCATCCACTCAAAGCAATGAAAGGGTAAGCCATTGCCGACTTTCTTGCGGAGCATCCGATACGAGCTGACTCACTATTAAATTGCGAAGTGCCGGACGAACACGTAATCGAAGAAGAAAATGATTCCCAATGGGAACTTTACTTCTATGGAGCATCCTCCGAGAAGCAACGAAAGCAAAACACCCCCATAATCAAATCCAGGATGGGCCTTATCTTTGTGACCCCGTAAGAAGAGATATTGTGTTATGCCCTTTCCTTAACGGAGCCAAAGACTAACAACGAAGCTAAATATGACGCTTTGATAGCAGGCCTCGAGATCGCTATCGATATGGGAATCAAAGACCTCCTCATATATGGAGACTCTCAGTTGATCGTTAGCAAAGTAAATGACGACTATCAGACATGCAAACCAGAGCTGATAAAGTATGGCGAAAGAGTGCAGCAACTGCTGACACAAATCCCCTCCTACATCTTGGAGAGTATACCGTGTGCAGGAAATAGAAAGGCAAATGCAATGGCCAAATTGGTTAAGGAACTGGCCGATGAAGACCTCGATGACATAAGGATCATTGTGCAGAGCCGCAGGATTCTCGCGCAAACAAATATATCTTTGGAAGACCTGATAAAGCCATCCGAACGAAAAGAAACAACTGAACAAGTATCCCTTCAAATAGAGGACGAAGAAAAGGTCAAGGATTGGAGGGAAGTTTTCATAGACTATTTCAAATCCCAACAAATGCCCAAAAATGCGTCGTTTAGACATCAGCTCATGAAAAGAGTTTTTTCCTTCACCTTCGTCAAAGATACTCTATATAAGAGATCGTTCGACTGTCTTTGACTAAGATGCCTGGGACCAGAAGAACCGAAGAAATTCGTTCGAGAATCTCACGACGGACTCTGCGGTTCTCATCAAGCCGGGCCAAAAATGAAGCTAAAGATAAAAAGAATGGTTTACTATTGGCCCACAATACTTCAGGACTGCCTCGAATATGAGGAGAGGTGTCACTCGTGCCAAATTCATGGGGACTTCATCCACCAACATCCAAATCCACTACACCCAACAGTAGCTAGCTGGCCGTTCGAAATGTGGGGAACCGTTATAATTGGCCCTATTGAACCAGCATCATCCAATGGACATCGGTTCATACTGGCAACGACCGACTACTTCTTCATGTGGGCAGAAGTAGTACCACTAAGGAAGGTCAAGACGGAGAATATCCTCCATTTCTTCAGAACACATGTCATCTATCAGTTCGGCACTCCACGACGGATAATCTCGGATAATGAGCCAGCTTATAGAAGTTATAAAATCAGTCGTTTCGCACAACAACATAAAATAGATTGAAGATACTCTTCAGTCTATAACCCTCGGGCCAACGGTTTAGCTGAAACTTTCAACAAGATCTTGATAAAGATTATAAAAAAGATGGAGTCCAGAAACAAAAAAGATTGGCACGAATGGCTGCACGAAGCACTCTGGGCGTATAGAATAACGTTCAAAACGGCCACGAATACAACACCATATGCTTTGGTGTTCGGCACGGAAGCAGTACTTCCCCTGAAAATAGAACTCCCCTCTGTATGAGTAGCGGTTCGATACGAGCAGACAGATGAAGAAAATGCTCATCTTCGGCTTGAGGAGCTCGACGCCCTTGAGGAAACTTGCCTTATAGCACAGCAAAATCTGGGAGCTTATAAGGCAAGAATGACACGGTCATACGAAAGACTGACCAGGCTAAGAATGTTCCACCAAGGCAAACTCGTGCTAGTAGTCAAAAGACCAATGATTCCCTATCGTGCAAAACGGGGGAAGTTCAAGCCGAACTATGAAGGCCCGTATATTATAGACAAATTCTACTAAGGTGGAGCCTACCTTCTCATTGATATGCATGGAGAATGACCCTTCCGGCTAATAAACAGCCGATTGCTAAAAAAATACTATGCTTGATGAGTTACGACTTAGGCCAATGATAGATGACGACGCTTGTGTCCTCTCGCTATCTTCCTGGGTCAGGACTCTGAGAGTAGTATCCAAAAAGCCCCGTCGCTTCAAAAATGGTGACAGCGGACTGAGAAGTCCTTAAACTAACGATCTGCCTCAAAAACGGCGACAACGGACCGAGAAGTTCTTAAATTAACAATCCGCTTCAAACATGGCAATAATGGACCAAAAAGTCCCTAAACTAAAATTTCGCCTCAAACATAGAGATAATGGACCAGAATTTCCCTAAACTAGTGCATTGCCCCAAATAGGGCGATACATTCCCTTGAGATCTATATTACAGTTGAAGTCATAGCAGCAAAAATTGCAACTGAACTACCACTGGCTGCACAGCTATTCCAGCAATGAAGCCACCCCTAAGTCCCACTAACAAATTGATGGGAACCTGCGGCGAATCTACTCTTGGGTATTCCATCGTTACAAAAACAAACAAATGGTATATCCATTAGCGAAACGGGCATGGATGAAAACCTGAAAGGGCGCCGTGAGTAAAAACAGCAAGACTGCCGGCGAGCTTCGCGAAAACCCGAAAGGGTGCATTATCGTAAGAAAACTGTATGAGATTCTTATGACTCACAAAGGAGCAACACACTTAGGAATCCCTATAATTCCTAAGAAACAACTACACTTGCAAGATCCTCACGACTCATAAGGAGAATTCCCCACACGAAACCCTCATGACTCATAAGATTCAAAAGTCTTAAGGTACAGGGATCTGAACCTCTTCTTAAGCCCTCATATTCCCCTAATGTTGACCTATAGGCAGTCCTATATTAACCCTTGTATTCAATCCACCGGCATAAATAAACATATCTTCCACCAAGTTCCACCAAGTTCCACCAAGGATGAGAAATATTCCCATATGGTAAACGACACTTGTAAGTCCTCTCGACTTATAAAGAGAAAACACTCTTGCATGATCCTTACGACTTACAAGAGAAAACACACTTAGGATTCCCCACGATTCCTAAGGAGAAAATACACCTACGAGATCCTGATGACTCGTAGGGAGAAACACCTTTATAAGACCCTTACGGCTCATAAAGTCAAAAAGCCCTAGTCGACAGGATCTTAACCCTGTTTGCTAAGCCACCTTTGTTTAAATCGACAAAAGAAAATGATGATTCACTCCTGGCAATATTCCAGTAGAAGCGATGATGATGCCTAAACAGGTATTAAATTTCAAGTCCACTCACGGCAAATGATGATTCGCTCCTGGCAACATTCTAATTGTAGCGATGCTGATGCTTAAATAGGTGTCAAACCCCAAGTCCACTCAAGACAAATGATGATTCGCTCATGACAATATTCCAGTGGTGGCAATGCTGATGCCAGGATTGGTATCGTATTTCAAATCCCTTAAAAAAAGACAAAATGATAGGGCAACTCGCAATAAAAAGAAGTGAGTAGAAACAAAAATAGCCGAAATGATTAGGCACCGCGATAAATTGCCGAAATGATTGTGCAATCGCGACTTTCGCGACATAAAAGCTGAAAAGATAGAGCATCGCGGAAAGAAAAAAATGAACATGAAACTTTTCTGCCCTGCGGGTAGGTCCACAACGACTCCTATATATAATCCATGGTGTAGCGTTTTGAAAATCGTTTCGGTGAAATTTCGAAAAATCGGTAAAATAAAGGGGTTTTCTGTAAAAAGTCAAAATACAAATATCTTATTATAAAAATTAAATATACATATTCTAGCTATGTAATTGCTATTATTTGGTGTTTATTGAGCCGCTGGTGAAATTTCAAATTTTCTGAAAAAAATATTATTTTATTATTATTTTAAGCCGTCACTAATACATTTAATTAGGGAAAATTACAAATTGGAATGAGTTGAAACAAATTTTGTGCATCATAAAACTTTAAATAAAAATTTATCATGTGGTTTTTGGAACGAAATCATTTGCCAAAACGGTTTAGAAATTATTGAAAAAAAAAAGGCTTTTTTTTAGCGTAAATGGATGTTTGGGGTATTGTATTTATCATTTTTCATCACCCCACACCCGTGCCCACACCCACACCCCCCCACTTACTTCTCCCCTTAGCTAAATTCAGCAGCCCCCATTTTTTTCCCCACTTGAATTTCAAAGGAAAAGAAATGAAAGAAAAGAAAAGAAAATGGATAAATTAGTTAGACTTTTGACCTTGAATTGACTTTGACTTTCTCCCCATTTTTTCCACCTCCCTCTCTCTCCTCCCCCACTCATTTTTTGGCCAAAATCTGAACCCCAACAGCCCTTCAGTCTTCATCTCCTTCTCTTTAAAAAAGTTCTTCAAAAATGCTTGAAAAATCCACAAAAAATCAAGCAAAAATCCAAATCAAAATCCACCTCCTACCCATTTTCCCTCATCTCCTTTAGCATGGATCTTGGTGCAAGGATTTCAAAATGGAGGTCTAGAATTCAAGTTTGATCATGGTTTGTGAGGTATAACTTTTGACCCATTATTCATTTTTTTGATTTAAATTCCTTAATGAAGCTAATTAGGTGTTAAATTGTGGGTTTAATTGAATGTTTGGAAATTCAATTGGGAATTTTGAATTGAAGCTAGGGTTTGAATTAAATTAGGTTCTTTATCATTAGCTTATGATTGTAATGAGGGGATTAACATGTAATTGAATGCAAAATCTAATTTGGTTACTAGTTGCTAATTTGTTAGTTTAAAAATGGTGATAATTATGCTAAATTGCTAACTAGGTTTTAGAAATTAAATAAAAACGTGGGATTAAAATCTAGTTAGGATTTTTAGCACATCATTAAGGTTTCCATGAGTGGTTTAACCATTTAATATATGCAAAACCAAGTTTAATTGTAAAATTGTGAATTTTACAATAAAAAGTGTTAAAATTGATATTTTTGCAATCTATGATTTTGGAAATTATGCAAATTTATGTGATTAAATTATGGAAATGGTTTTTATGACTTATTTAAGTTATTTAATAAGTATTATGGCCGCTAGAATTGTTTAAACATCGAGTTTTGCACTAAAACGGGTAATTTTGCTTGCTAGTTTTTCGGAAAAACGGCTTTTAAAGTGAATTTGGGGTTTTTTTGAGTTTTAACCTAGTTTATATTAAAATTAGTGTGCGGGAATGTGCAAATGAGTGTGATTGGATTTTTCTCGATGGTTTGACGTTTGTACATCGACATCGAGGGTTGGTTTGACTATTCTTTCATGCGTAGGCGATAGGTTTGGACCTATGCGTGATACGCGTGCCGATTTGATTTTCGTATGCCGTTTCGATTTCGAATTTAGTTTTAATGCGATACGGTGCGTTATGATATGTAGGTACCCCATGTAGACTTCAAGACGACCAGCAAGCGCGTGGCGACGTCGGCACCGGCGAGCGAGGACCAGGTGAGTAGATTTATATCTACGGGGAGAAGTCGGGTGGATGGCGTATAGCACCCCCGCAGTTCATGGTGATGTATACGGACACGTATACACACATATATATATATATTGGTTATATATTGTTTGAGTTATTGATGATAAATATGGATATTTGGTGTTCTTGGATGATTGAGTGTCGCGAAACCCTAGAGTAGCGGTCGCACCACACTTGCACACACCCACCCATACTTGCATACTTTCTTCTTTCTTTTGTGCTTATTCGGGAATATATAGTTATGTGTTCACATAGGTATGGGACTGTGTGTTCACATACGGATTTGAGGATAGTACTTGGGATTTATGATGAGTCGATGAGATTTGATTTGAGGCCGTGAGATCGGTGATATAGCGGGGTTCGTATTTGAGATACGACATGACGTTGTAGCGGGTCCTTGACGTAGTTTTTACACACGTGCATGCATACTTAGGCAATATCAGTATTGTACTAGACGTAGATCAGTACCAGATCATAATATTGATAAAGAGGATACCAGGTGAATAGTATGATGAATGTGATTTTGACCCGTACCCAGAATTGGAGGATGCCGTACGACGGATTTACGTACGAGCTATATCTTGATGATTGATCCGCACTCTTGACTTAGGATGTCTGATTATAGATATGGTATTGGATATGATATTATTGAGGCGGGATCATCGACTAATATATATACAGGTATGTATATGTATCGACTCAGACGTTAGGCGGTTTCCTTACCTGTAGTCCAGCTTGTTAGCTTAGCCCTTTAGCTTAGTTTAGTTGTTAGATTAGATTCGATTCTTACCTATTTCAAAGCTTACGAATCATGCGTATTTTAAAAGACAGGTCAAGAGATTCTACGGATATTTCAAAAAACGTATCTTTTCTTAAAAACACCGTAGCCCCTATTTTCAAAACCCCATGATTCGTGTTATTTCAAAAGGCACCATTTGTAGGACTTATATTAGATTAGTGCAGATTAGTTATAGTTGCGTCTAGTATTCAGCTCCCGCTCATTTTTACTGTTCGCTCAGCATCGCATACTTATATTATAATTTCTTATTGCATTATTAATATCATGCTGTTAGGACACCAGCACCATTACCGATGACGTGTATATACCACGTACACTTACTTGCCGGCTCACACACATCTTCATCGGTAATTGACATGTCACGAACACTTTAGAAAATACTATTTCATTTGACATAGGTTGTTAGCTAATAGTTTAGACATGATATTAGTGTACTTGCCTTATATGCTAGTTAGACATTGTAGTTATTGCCTACTACTTCATGCATGTTATTATTCACTGTTGTGTCGCATTCATGGATTCTCATGCCTATATTCACTGTTTACATGCTATTGATGACTTGGATTCGGATTTCATGAGATTTCTTGGATTTGGAGGAAAACCGCAAAAACATAAATAAACCTTTTCTCCCTTTTAAAATAAAAAGTGCGGTTTTCCCATGATGTATGAGTCGTCCACCATGAGTTTGCTGATGGATTTCGAGACCCGATTCGAGGAGTGGAGGAACCGTTTCGGGTACATGGTGGGCCCGGTATGGTATCCCGGGGCAAGAGGAATGTGGTGTTGACGTTGAGCCTGGCTAGGGAGCACTACCTACCGGTGATATTACCTGACACGTCGGATATCCGGAGGATACCGTCGTGGTCTTGAGATGGATGGTAGGGGCCGGTCTGGACTGACGGCGCCCTAGATATTGAGATTGAGACATTGATATTTCGAGACATTGAGATTTATGTTTTGTGTCGATGCTATACACTGTTGATACTGATTTCATTTATGATACCTCAGTTTAAAAATACAAAGGAAATCTCACTAATTTATGAAAACAGTTCTTCATTTACATGTATTCTGTTTTCATGCATTCATACCTCATTCATATGATATATTGCTACCTGAGGCACTGACACGGGCACATGAGATTACACTCGGGTTAGATATTTACCCTAGCCTTGTTATAGGCTACGTGTTATTCCTATATTTGAGGACATATTATGATCATTGACCTAGGATTGCGTTATTTATGCGATTTCTGTGCGTAGATGTTTTTCTATTCACGAGTTGGCAACTCACCCCCGTTGTGCCCCAGTTTCTTGCAGGTTTTGCAGTACAGGTTTCATTACGGCTTTGCGGGCGCAGTTTCATTCGGGTGACTTGCTAGTAGGTGGGTTTTTCTTGTATCGTACCCATCATATTACCTTGTATAATATTATTCAGTTGTATCTAGTAAATTCCATCAACCAAACATGTATTTATTGAGATAGAGACCAGTGTTGTTTATTCTTTCGACCTTAGAGTCGCTCGTTATATATTTGGTGGTTTTGAGTTTCCTTTTGAGTTTTGATCCTCGCCGTTGGCGTTGTATATTATATTGCTTGTGTGGTTGTGACCGTCGATTGACGAAGAGCTAGCTCCCGCTTGGGGATGCCTTTTTCTTGATTTCGTATACTATTCATGTTGTATCCCGTTTGGGGGCCAGTATTTACAAAGGAGACTCTGCCGAAATTTTCAGTAAATTTTTGATGTTTTTAAAAATCGCATAATTCGGCTTATGCTATTGAAACTACTTGCTTTAAGTTGGTTTTTCCTGCACTCTACTACTTTTTTTGGTTTGGATTTCTGGGTTTTCGGTTTACTTAGATTACGTACGCCTCGAGACGTTCGTAGTTTAAGTGCCGGTCATGTTCCATGCTTTCGGATCGTGACATATGGGCATAAATGAAAGAAAGGGAACCATATTTTCCTACCTGGCTCTATCAAAGGGAGAGCCAGATCTTGATGGCAATATCTACAGCCTAAAGATCGACTCGACGTGCTTCTCATGCCAGCAAGATGCAGACGCAATGTCACCATCAAACAAGAAAGACCCAAGGGTCAAAAGAAAAAAATGGAGCCATAGTAAAATCCTAGCTCCAAGTCTTGACGGTACATATACAACCTAGAGACTATCTCGGCGCCCCCCTCATTTCAGCAGGGTGCGGATGCAACTATTAAATGAAATTGGACCGATGGCATATTCCTAGCTCCGGACTTCAATTGCAATACAAACAGCACAGAGATCCTACAGATGTCTACCCTACTTCAGCAATGAATCAGTGCGATATCGTCAAAACAAAAAATGAAGTGACAGCTGTAACAACCCTAAACATTCTGTACGAAATTTTTTAAAAAATACAGAAAAGAACACCAAATCCTGAGCACACGTTATAAATTAAATTTGCTTTTGAACAGTAAGAAAACACTTGTAGCTCATTAGTAAAGCCTTACACTGTTGTGACGTAGCCCTTGTGATTGAATCCCCCCAGCCACATATTATTTGTATTGTATTTTCTTTTAAACTTTTAGAAGACCAAGGGTTTAAACGTGACTACATGTAAAATGAAGAGTCACACAGAAATCAAACATGTGCACTGAAGTATACAAAGCAACACCAACACGTGGCGAGATTAATACCAAAACCGGCACCGCCGAGCCCCCGTAGGGGATGGTCCCCAATTTTTGACCCTAGCACCTCTTCGCCTACCCCACTGTTAGTGTTTATGCCCTAGGGGCTATTATTGTATCATAATAGCTTGTATATTACTTAATGGAAGTTTGGAATATTCACAGTTATATTAACAGTCTTACTAAACATGGTAGTATGCTACTTGGTTTATATCTATATTAATATGTGTGTACATATTGATAGAGCCCTTAGAATCTTGCTTGACTACAAGCGTTGTGATGGCAGTCATACTAGTGGGGGCTGGGTAGTCTACAAGCACATCCTTTTTCAGGTCCCTGGTCGTAGGATTATCGAGACAGGGCATCGATACTCCGGAGTAGACTAGTGTGTGCGCTTCTCATCCTAGTTGGGGAGATGGTCTGTCCCACAGCCATCAGTACGTTTTACTAGAGATAGTATATAGATGCTCGTTGGGTTACGGGTATACCGGACAGGACTCGCAGGGAACTGTTGGTTGGTATTATACTCGTCGTCAGTTAACAGTTCCCAGGTGACATGAGTACAATATAGTCCGCAGACTTGACACTGCTGCTTCGCCTCGAGTGTGTTCTCACTGTTCTTAGATTACTACCCTACCACGGCTCAAAGTAGTCGTGCAAACAGGTAGCTGTTGGGTGCAGTCCCGAAGCATTTAGAGGCAGTGGCGGTAAGACAGGATTCGTCTCTCCCGGTATTGGAAGTTAATATCGTGCTGTGTTTGGAGAGCCAATACGCAAAGTCCCTGACCAGAGCAAACGAGATTTACTGGTAGGATTTCCAGTAGCTTCTCAAGGTGTAATGGGCTACACTCCGACACAACTTATACCGCCTTTAGGGGACTGACGCTTGCCACCCCCTAGGCCTGATATACGATAGTCCTAGACGAACAGACCGGACTGTACGGAGATTGTCACATCAGGCTCAGTAAGAGTTCGGATGGGTTTCCTCATCGGCCTTCTTATCGACATCTACCTGGGGACCATTACGTACAGCTAGTACCGTTTGCGGCCTGTAGTTAAACCCACTGCCAGCGTACTAGCCGAGTCTTTAGAGTCCCATACAGAGAGTTTCCCTACTACAGGCGAAACGATATAGAGGTCGCATGGTTTTACGACAGGGTCGGACACATACGTGTTTTTACGCATGTACGATGTTCGGACAGTTTATACTAGCAGCCTTTGGTTTAAGAAAGATTCTAGTATTGGATTATTGGATTTATACCGTCTCATTATTTTCGTGTTTTCACGGATGGGAAGGGCATTCTCGTAATTAGTCGTGAAGCTTCTAGAAGATTGATGAGTTGGAGGCTTAGGTGGAAATTGCATTGAATGGATTAATGACTCATGGTGTGATTCATCCAAATGAGTTAATGAAGCTGTTGGGGTAAAAATTTACACCTCGGTTAAGCAAGTCAAAATCAAAGTCAACCCCAAGCCAAGTGGGCCCAAGCCCAGATCCAGTGGGCCCATACCCGGGTCGAGCCCGAACATGAAGCGGCCGGCCTCCCCCCATGCCAAGATAAAATTTTGTAATAAATAATTTTTTTGCATTTTATAGGCATAAAGCCAAATTTTTGTAAAGCCCTTGGCTTATGTGTAAAAAGAAATGGCACATGAGCCATGAGATAGGCAAAATGCCATTTTATGAAGCCCAAGGGGCTATGTGTAAAATGTATAGCCTATAAAGGCAAAGATAATGAAATATCTCAACAACTTTTTCTCTCTCCAAAAAAAAGTTTCAGATCTGAGATCTTTCTCCTTCTTCAAGGTTCCAAAACCTTCTTTTTTCTCTTGAATTAAATCAAGAGTTCTACTCTCCTTTTAATAAAACAAATTAGTTTTTCACCACAAAACCCATCAAGGGGAACTCAGATCTTCCTTTAGATCTCAAAAAGGAGTGATTTTTAAAATCCCATATCTCTTGATCTTCAAGATCCAGTTAACAGAGGAGGAAGAAGAAGAACCCCTCCCATTAACCCCAAAAAAAAAAAACACTCAGGAGTCCAACTCCTCTCTCTTCCGAGAAACTTTTTTTTTAGGCTAAAAGCCTGTTTTTCTCGCCGGCGCTCCAGCGCAGAGCGCCCGCGTGCCGACACGTGGCGCGCTTGCGCTCGAGCGCAAGCGCTCGAGCGCAAGTCGCCCCCGTGCCGACAAGTGGCGCTCTTGCGCTCAAGCGCAAGCGCTCGAGCGCAAGTCGTCCACGTGCCGACACATGGCGCGCTTGCGCCCAAGCGCTCAGCGTCCGAGCGCAAAACGCCCACGTGCCAACACGTGGCTCGTTGTGCTCCAGCACTCTGCGCTCGAGCGCAAAGCGCTCACGTGGCGACACGTGGCGCATTGCGCTCCAACACTCTGCGCTCGAGCGCAAAGCGCCCACTTGCCGACACGTGGCGCGCTTGCGCTCAAGCGCCTAGGCGCTGGCCCCACGCATCCTTTGGATGTCTTTTTCCCCTTGATTTATATATACATGTATATATATACATATGTACATACACACATACTCCACGACACTGTCCCTGTTAGAAAAAAATTTCAAACTGGGCGCTGCCGTGCACCCCGCAAGGGGGTTGCTAGTCCTCTTGACCCCCAGCCCGCTATCCGGGTAGCAGGACCCCCATAAAAACTCTGCGTGGCTCCCGATATATTTAAACCCCCCTCCAAAACAAAACATACGTACACTACACATTGAGTTCGCATGACCAGTTTAACCTGTTAATCGGAGGTTCCCTCGCCGTAAAGGCAGGGGGTAATTAACGGCAGCTTAGTCCGCGGCTGCCGGAGATTTGGATCCCCATAATCATTAAACCCGGCCTACCCGAAGCAGGGGGAATCTGTAGTACGCCTGACAAGCGCGTGCGTATTCCCATCTCAATGGGGTGACGAAAAACACCCTATAGATTCTGGCACGCCCGGTGGGACCAATCTCTCCTCCCATATTTCGGGTTAAACGTTCATGCGAACTCAATCAATATGTATATCGATTGCCTATACTGAAATGATGTTTTTTTTCCCGTGCAGCAATCAACCTTCGACGACAATGTCTCCCCAGACGAATTCAGTTTTCAACGTGACCCCGATTCCGTACGTGGTCTAGATCAACGCTCGTGTGGTTCTCCCCGCAAGCCTCAGTCGACAGTGGGAGGAACCGCCCCGCCAGTTTGGCTCCGTCATCATCTACCCTGCCGGTAGCTCTCATCTGGCAGAGATCCCGGCGGAACAGGTGGCCAAGCCGGTCTCAAGGGGTAAGAGGCCGAATGTCGTGATCGCCAAGGCACCACAACCGAAACTTAAGATGGTATCTGAACGATTCTCTGGTGCTCCAACGGGGGGCAAGAACTTCAGTACAAAGGGCAACATCAAATGGTGCGGACGAGCTCAGGCGAGGACTCCAACAAATGCACAATCGAGCGTATCTCCAAGGCCCTCCATCGCCCGGTCTACGACGTCTTCCCAAAGTGCCGAAGTCTGCCAGGTGCTTAGAACAGAAAAGTTAAGGCAGAAGCGGCTCAGGTATCGAGCCAACAAGAGGGTCAGGGCTTCGGCCAAATAGAATCGTGTGAAGTTCCAAGTGCAGGGTTGCCCCGCGACGACGGCTGAGTCGGACGTAAGAATCAGCAATTCCTTCGAGCCTCTGAAGTGGGTTCAGAAAAATTCCATGACCGCCAGAATCAAGAAGACGGTGGTCCGAACAGTGCCACAAAGAGACGTGTCCCGGCCCCAGCAGAAAACGTATGACACTGTCTCTTCAAGAGTCTATCAAGCACTCTGTGCCGCACGAAAGCAACGGGGCAAACCCAGAAAAGAAGCGCCAACACCATTCAAGAACCTGGTTAGGCCAGCCGCCTTCAATCGACCGCCCGCTACCGAAACAGGAAGGCCAAGATAGCGATCCGTGAAATCAGCCGCCGATAATAAAAAGACGGCTGGATATGTCGTCCATACGGTCTATATGGCTGGCGGGCATCCCAGCGACAACATTCGCAGCAAAAGCAAGGATGGGGCTACCACATCCCAAGTCCAATCTAGCTTGAATGTGGTTGCCGCTTCCTAAGAACAGCCGCCTCCGTTGGATGAAGAAAACCCTCTCGAGGAGGAAGATGGGCAGAAAGACCTCTCGGTCCATGCAGAGTCAAGCTCGGACAGTGAGGAAGAGCCGACTTTCCTCCCCAGGACCGCAGAGCAAGAGCTGCTTCAAGTGTTTCGAAAACAGCTCAGGAGCAAAGATAAAGAGATGGCCAAGCTCTATTCGAAAATTGACGACCTAATAAACGTTGTGATGCAGCTTACGGCTCAAATTGCTCGAGCGCCTCCCAATCAACCACAAGCCGCTGCTAAGCAGCCGGGTGATGACAATCCAAGGCAGCCAATGCCTGTTCCTTCGGGTCCAAGACTGGTCGAGCCACATGAAAGCCAGCCACACTCCACTTCTGGGACGCCTTGGCCCTAGATAGCACTATCCCGCTAACACAGGATCGGATAATAGATTTGGTCACCAACAAGGTTAAAACATTAGTGGCCGAAGCTGAAGCTCAGAAAGAAATCAGCAGTAGTGCGCGGCCATATCCCGTGCAGTACGATCTGATTGAGTTCCCAAGCGGCTACGTCATTCCTAAGTTCGGAAGATTTGATGGAACGGGGAATGCAAATCAGCACGTCGCCCACTTCAAAGCATCGTGTGGAAATACAGGGGGCAATGACGCGCTCCTTCTTTGTCAGTTTGTCAACATCCTGACCGGTGTCGCATTCGACTGGTACGCGAGCATACCAGACGGGTCCGTCATTACCTTTGCCCAAATGGAATCTCTGTTTCGGCAAAGGTTCATGAGTGTCGGTGATAAAATCTCCATTGCCGACCTTGTGAGAACCAAGCCGGGGAAGAATGAAAGCAACACCGACTTTATCGCTCGATGGCGTAATCTCACAGTCAAGTACGAACCGCCGCTGGAGCAGGACCAGTCCGTCAGCCTTCTCATTGGGAACCTCAGCAATTGGATGATCCTATTCTTGTGTACGGCGGGCCTCAAGACATTCCAGGAGCTAACCAAGAAAGTCCAAATGCTGGAATGCTCAAAGCAAGAGTCCCCGCAGGACTCTCAGAGAGACAAAACTTGGAAAAGCAAGCGGGACGACAACCGTAGAAGCGGGAGTTCCAGCAGTACCAATGTCTTCAATGAGTCCGACAATGAAGAAAAGTGAAGGGCGGCCGAATCCAAAACTAACCGGTATCGAAAGCCATTGTTGGGAGGAGATGGGCCTTCCCTAGAGGAGAAAAAGAACAAGGTTTACTCTTTCAGAAGGGACAAGGTCCGCAAGATATTTAAAGATGCCTTGAACAACGGCCTCCAATTGCCGGAGTCGAAAAGACCCCAAGGAGCAAAAATGACCGACAATCCTCTATATTGCCCGTACCACCGAGTAGTGAGCCATGCGATCGAGGATTGCTATATCTTCAAAGATTGGGTCGAGAAGCAGTACAAGGCTGGAGAGATCGAACTGTCCAAAAGTGTGTTAGTGAACAATCAAGTTGCAACCACCAACTTTATACAGACAGAAACTGAAGCCTTCTGGGAGCAGACAGCCGAACCCGCTGCCCTGAGAAATGAAACGGACTCATCGCGGCCTCCGTGGAGTACGCACATATCTAATAAGACGAAGAAGATGATAAAGCTACTTCGGAAGGAACCCAGGACGAAATGGGAAGGGCAGAAGAAGCCTACCAGTCCAGCTGCCAATGCAGCTCCATCAGGCTCAAAATCCAAGAAGCTCAAGAAGAAGAAAAGTGCAGCTCGGCCCGAAAAAGAGTCTGCAGGGAGATCGACCATTCAAAAATATATCGATTCCCTCGAAGAATATGAACAAAGGGAAAGAACATTGATTCAATTGAAGGAGTTCTTCCCTGTACAAGCGGCTGAAATTCTTGAGGAGTTAGAAGAAGACACCAATGAACAGATCCCAGTAGTGACCTGCTACGCCATCCATCTTGGCAGCGACTCCGAGGATGAGCTCTGTTTTCCCGAAGAAGACGAGGAGCTCACCACAAAGGCCAATCAAATCCAGCTCAGAAGCGGCAGGGTTCTACCGCCAAATCAGGGCAACGCCCCAAAAGGGAAGGAAAAATAAGTCGCTAATGAAGAAGATGGCAGAGAACCGGCTGATGAAAACTTAAGTCCTTCCTCGGTGGACTATAATGTCTTGGCACATCTCCGGAAGCTTCCGTCTCTCCTAAGCATCTACGACGCCTTAGTCCTATCTAAGGAGCTTAGAGATGTTCTCATTCACGCTCTACAAAACCCCGAGTGGTATCAGGCTCACTTTGTGGAAATTAATATGAAAGAAGCCCAGCACGCTTTGCATGCCGCCGCAGTCACATTTAAGGATGAAGACTTGCTACTGGGAACGGCTGAGCATAATCGGCCGCTTTACGGGACCGGGTACAGCGACGAAGATCGAATTAATCGCATATTGATTGATCCGGGGTCCTTAGTGAACATCATGAACTTGCGAACTCTGAAGAGTTTGTCAATGGACGTCCGACACTTGTCAAGGGAAAGGATTGTCATTCAAGGCTTCAACCAAAATTGCCAGCAAGTTCTGGGGTCTATAGCTTTGCCAATCAAATTTGGGGATTGCAAACTGAAGCTAAGATATATGTGATCGACGCCGACACATCTTATAAGATTCTCTTGGGGCGGCCGTGGCTCCACGATTACGGCATCATTCCGTCAACTCTCCATGAATGCATGAAGTATACTAAAAATGGCGAAGAAAGACGCATTGACGGAGACATCCAGCCGTTCGGTGTGTATGAAGTCCGATATGAAGATTCTCGGTACTTTATGAACCACCAAAATGCTAAGCCACAACTGACTGAGGATAGACCGACCCCAAGACTCAAAAGCAAATCTGAGCCGGCTATCAGTTTCAAAAGCAAAAACGCCTAAGTTCGCCCCCGTTTTGGTAGCGACACTAATGAGTCCGATGCTGGAAGCCCGTCCTTCCATAAAACTCGCCCTCATTTTGGCAGCGATACGGACGAATCTGTTACTGAAGGCCTATCTAGCAGCAAAGTCCGCCCTCATCTTGGCAGTGACACTGAAGAGTCAGAAGAAGAGGACCTGCCGTGCAACAGCTGTGCAGATTGGCCCCCCATGCAGCAAGCGAAACTACGAGAGACCTTCGAAGTCGCAGAAGGGTCCCTGGCCATCACAAGGGTGCCGGAACGGATGTGCAAAGAGCTCGACGCATTGTCAGTCTCTACCGTGGACCAGCTGAGAACTTTCTACGTGCCCGGGAGGAAAAATGGACAGAAGGGCATCCTGTTTTACAGGTCAAACCCCGTTGTGCACCCGGACGATCTTTCTGTCGCGTGCCTTCCCTATGAGAGAGGCATAAGAGCCGTCCTCAATCCCAGATACTATGCGCCCGAGATGCGGGAATACTTTAAGAAGTGCGGATGCCGGTTATATCAAACGGAGTCCGAAGCAAAGTTTTACGAAGGGCTATGGTATCAGCCCCAGGTCCGAGCACTCACCGATAGACGAATTCCAGATAGACGGGGCATAGGCTACATTCAACCTGATTCCAAAGCGTGCTACATGATCCATGTTGGTGAGGCCAGCGAAAGATCAAGTGATGATGACGAGATAGCCGAGCCAGAAGAAGCTCCTCAAGAGCTCGAAGATGGTGGACAAGCAACCTTTGACGAGCTAACCGAGATTGACTTAGGAACGCCCGATAATCCAAGGCCGACCTACATCAGCTCGCTCTTGTTATAGGAAATGAAAGCGCAGATAATTGCCCTGCTGCATGAGTTCGTCGACTGCTTCGTGTGGACATACAAAGAAATGCTAGGCCTTTCCCCTGAAGTGGCTGTGCATAAGCTGGCTATATCTCCTGATGCTAAGCCAGTCAAACAAGCTCCTCGAAGAATGAGAAGGGAACTAGAAGAAAAAGTCATCGAGGAAACCAAGAAGCTCATCGATGCCGGCTTCATCAGGGAAGAGAAATATGCGGACTGGATCACATGCATAGTCCCAGTGAAGAAGAAAATTGGGCAGATCCGAGTTTGTGTCGATTTCAGGGACCTCAACAAAGCATGTCCTAAAGACGACTTCCCGCTACCGGTCATGGAAATGATGGTCGAAGACACCTCAAATTACGAGCTGTTCACCTTTATGGATGGCTCGTCTGGATATAATCAGATCAAGATGTCGCCTGAGGATGAGAAGCACACAGCATTTCGAACCCCGATCGGAATATATTGCTACAAGGTGATGCCGTTCGGATTGAAGAACGCAGGTGCTACATATCAAAGGGCAATGACCAATATCTTCAATGACCTAATTCATAAAGTCGTCGAATGTTTTGTTGATGATCTGGTCGTTAAGACTAAAACCAAGGCCGATCATATCCAGGATCTTAGGACCGTTCTCACCAGACTGAGGGAATTTGACCTGAAGATGAATCCTCTGAAATGCGCTTTGTGTCATCAGGAAAATTCCTGGGCTTCATAGTCCGACATCGAGGGATCGAAGTTGACCCATCAAAGATAAAGGCCATCATGGAGATGCCCCCTCCGAAAAGTCTGACACAGCTAAGATCTTTTCAAGGCAAGCTTGCTTATATATGGAGGTTTATCTCAAATTTATCGGGGAGATGTAGGCCCTTCTCGAAACTCATGAAGAAAGGAGCTCCTTTTATCTACGATGTTGAATGTCAAGCAGCGTTCGAAAGCATCAAACAATACTTGTTGCACCCTCCAGTGCTGGCCGCTCCCATTCCAAATAAACTGCTGATTCTCTACACTGCCGCACTGGATGAGTCACTCGGTGCGCTCCTTGCCCAGAAAACGAGGAGGGAAAAGAAAATGCCCTCTACTACCTCAGTCGAACTCTAGTCGGGGCGGAACACAACTGTTCCCCAATCGAGAAGCAATGCCTGGCTCTGATATTTGCTGTGAAGAAGCTGAGGCACTATCTGCTTGCTCATCGGGTTATGCTGATCTCCAAGGTCGACCCGCTCAAACACTTGATGACCAGAGCGAGCCTAGCCGGCAGAATGGCAAGATGGGTTGTTATGCTACTCGAGTTTGACATAGTTTATACTCCTCAGAAAGTAGTAAAAGGGCAAGCTCTTGCAGGCTTTCTCGCTGCTCATCCCATACCATAAGGATTGCCGCTAAATTGTGAGTTACCTGACGAACAAGTGCTGCACCTCGAGGAAGACGAGCCATATTGGGAGCTCTACTTTGATGGGGCCTCATCAATAAGGAGCTCTGGCAGATCAACCGTCCCGGAGGTAAAAGCGGGGATAGGATTGGTGTTCACCACGCCATCAATGGGAACCCTGCGGCATTCTTTCGCTCTCACCGAGCCTCGGACAAACAATGAAGCTGAGTATGAAGCTCTGATAGCTGGTTTGGAGCTCGCCATAGAAATGGAAATCCGTCGGCTACGAGTTTACGGTGACTCCCAGCTCGTCGTCAACCAAGTAAGTAGCGATTATAAAATATACAAACCCGAGTTAGCTCGGTACAGAGGCCGAGTGGGGGAACTCATGAAATGGTTCACTCACATTGAACTAATGAGAGTCCCTAGAGCGTTGAATGGAAAGGCTGACGTACTCGCTCACTTAGCCAAGGAGCTGGCCGATCCTGACATGGACGAAATTCTGATCACAGTCAGGAGCCGACAAATTCTACCCCCAGTCTCTCTACGAGAAGAGGAAAGCGCGGAACAGAAGAGCAGTCCTGCCGAAGAAGCTTCGATCATCCAAGACGAGCCCGATTGGAGAGAACCCTTCATAGAGTACTTCCGATACGACAAGCTGCCCGAAGAAAAATCTGCGAGGATTCAGCTGAAGAAAAGAGCTCTCCGATACCTGTTTGTAAATGACACATTATACCGCAGGTCATATGACCAACTCTGGATCAGGTGTCTGTCGTTGGCCGAAGCCCAAAAGGTCATGAAAGATGTTCACTCGGGCGTTTGCGGTGCTCACCAATCTATCCCCAAGATGCGACTTCAAATCAAACGGCTTGGGTATTACTGGCCCACCATGATACGGGATTGCGGAGAGCATGCAAAGAAATGTCAGATCTGCCAAATCCATGGTGATTTCATTCACAAGCATCCCAATCCGTTGCATCCTACGGTGGCGTCATGGCCCTTCGAAGTCTGGGGCACCGACATCGTTGGCCCAATTGATCCTCCGTCATCCAAAGGCCACCGGTTCATATTGGCTGCGACAGACTACTTCTCCAGATGGGCTGAAGCTGTCCCGCTAAAAGAAGTCAAAACAAAAGATATTCCGACATTCTTCCAGCATAATATTCTATACCGCTTCGGTACACCAGGAAGAATCATTTCCGACAATGGGCCTTCTTTCAAGAGCTTCAATGTCTCAAGATTCGCTACTCAGCACAAGATAGACTGGAGATATTCCTCCATCTATAATCCAAGAGCCAATGGGCTAGCCGAAGCCTTCAATAAGACTCTATGTAAGCTCCTGAGGAAAAATGCTTCAGCCAACAAGAGAGACTGGAATCTCAAACTTCACGAGACGTTGTGGGCATATCGTACCACGAACCGTACTCCAACACAGTCCACTCCATACTCATTGCTCTTCAGAGTGGAGGCGGTCCTCCCCCTCGAAGTCGAAGTTCCAAGCTTAAGAATGGCCGTTCAGCACGAGTTGACGGAGGAGGAAAACGTGCTCCTTCGACTTGAAGAGCTCGATGCCCTCGAAGAAAAGAGGCTCGTGGTACAGCAAAATCTGGAGCTATACCGAGCCCAAATGTCACGGGCCTATGACAAGATAACCCGTCTCCGCGCTTTCAAGAAAGGTGAATTGGTGTTGTTCCTCAAAAGACCGATCATCCCCAATCGACATGCCAAGGTAAAATTCGAGCCAAACTGGGAAGGACCATATGTCATCGAGAAAGTGTTCGATGGAGGATCCTACCAACTAATAAGTGCCGAGGGAGAAAAGAGATGAATACACTCGCAAAGTCCTCTCGACCTTGTGAGAAGAAAACCTCTACGTGAGATCCTTACGACTCACACAGGAGCAACACACTTAGGAATCCTCACGATTCCTAAGGAGAACATACACCTGCGAGATTCTCTCGACTCGTAGGGAGAAAGTGCTTTTATGAGACCCTCACGGCTCATAAAATTGAAAAGCCTTAGGTGATAGGGACCCAAACCTGTCTCCTAAGCCATCGTTCCCCAGCGGGCAATGGCAAATGATGAGTCGCTCCTGGCGTTTCGCTTCAGTGTTAGCGGTGCTGATGCCGACCAAAATCCCAAATACCAAGTCCTCCCACGGCAAATGATGAGTTGCTCCTGGCATTATTCCATTGCAGCAATGCTGATACCAAACAAGATCTAAATTCTAAGTCCCCAAACGGCGAATGATGAGTCGCTCCTGATACCATATTCCAGTGTAGCGATACAGACGCCAACCAAAATCCAATTTCTCAAAATTCTCCAGCCCCACGGTGGGTCCCCAAGTTGACCATCGTATACAATCCACGGGCTCAAATAATTCTTATCATACCCATGCCCACCGTAATCACCAGTTACGCGGCCGGCCTCCGCTTTGGGAATGATGCTCCATTGATAAGACCCACTCATGTGTCCTCACGATATATGAGGAGAACAAACCTTTGTGGGATCCTTACGACTCATAAAGGAAAAACACACTTAGGAGTCCTCACGACTCCTAAGGAGAAAATACACCTGCGGGATCCTTACGACTCGTAGGGAGAAAATGCTTTTATGGGACCCTCACGGCCCATAAAATTGAAAAGCCTTATGCGATAGGGACTTAAACCTGTCTCCTAAGCCATCGATCCCCCAACAGGAATAGGCAAATGATGAATTGCTCCTGGCACGTGTGCTTCAGTGTTAGCAACACTGATGCCTGTCCAAACCCCAAAATCCCAAACTCCAATCCAATAGACCCCTAAGTCGTTAAACTGGGAACAGATGACCCCTAAGTCGTAAGTCGTTAAACTGGGAACAGATGACCCCTAAGTCGTTAAACTGGGAACGAGGGAAATCTCCTCATGGCAGATGATAATTCGCTCCTGGTACCATATTCCAGTGCAGCGATGCTGATGCCAAACCAAAACCAATCCCCAAATCCTCTTATGGCCAATGATGATTCGCTCCTGGTACCATATTCCAGTATAGCGATGCTGATGTCAATCCAAATCACAATCAACAAGTCAACTTCATCCCTGACACTGCAAGAAGCGGGGCAAGTCAAACCCAGAACCGACCTTCCACGCCGCTAAAATGGCAGCACCGACCGTCCACGTCGCTAAAAGGGCAGAACCGACCGTCCAAGTCGCAAAAAGGGCAGAACCGACCGTCTATGTCGCTAAAAGGGGAGCAACGACCGTCCAAGTCGCAAAAAGGGCAGAACCGACCGTCCAAGTCGCAAAAAGGGCAGAACCGACCATCCACGTCGCTAAAATGGCAGTACCGACAGTCCACGTCGCTAAAATGGCAGCACCGACTGTCCACGTCGCTAAAAGGGCAGAACCGACCGTCCAAGTAGCAAAAAGGGCAGAACCGACCGTCCAAGTCGCAAAAAGGGCAGAACCGACCATCCAAGTCGCAAAAAGGGCAGAACCGACCGTCCAAGTCGCAAAAAGGGCAGCACCGACCGTCCATGTCGCTAAAATGGCAGCATTGACCGTCCATGTCGTAAAAAGGGCAGCGCAGGATTCCTACAAAGCGGGAACCAGATTACTCCGGGCCAGTTAAACGTCTATCACGGACACTCCGTCTCGGAGACATGTCAAGCAACGACCGTCCATGTCGTAAAAAGGGCAGTGCCAGCTTCCCAAAAAGCGGGAACCAAATCAGGTCGCCTCCAAGTAAAAGAAGATCCATCCATTTCATGTACACGACCCACATATGTGGTGTGCATTTATTGATGGGGGCAATTTGTTGGGGTAAAAATTTACACTCCGGTTGACCAAGTCAAAATCAAAGTCAACCCCAAGCCAAGTGGGCCCAAGCCTAGATCCAGTGGGCCCATGCCCGGGTCGAGCCCGAACATGAAGCGGCCGGCCTCCCCCCATGCAAAAATAAAATTTTGTAATAAATAATTTTGTTGCATTTTATAGGCATAAAGCCAAATTTTTGTAAAGCCTATGGCTTATGTGTAAAAAGAAATGGCACATGAGCCATGGGATAGGCAAAATGCCATTTCGTGAAACCCACGGGGCTATGTGTAAAGTGTATAGCCTATAAAAGCAAAGATAATGAAATATATCAACAACTTTTTCTCTCTCCAAAAAAAAAGTTTCAGATCTGAGATCTTTCTCCTTCTTCAAGGTTCCAAAACCTTCTTCTTTCTCTTGAATTAAATCAAGAGTTTTACTCTCCTTTTTATAAAACAAATTAGTTTTTCACCACAAAACCCATCAGGGGGAACTCAGATCTTCAATTAGATCTCAAAAAGGAGTGATTTTTAAAATCCCATATCTCTTGATCTTCAAGATCCAGCTAACAGAGGAGGAGGAAGAAGAACCCTTCCCATTAACCCAAAAAAAACACACTCAGGAGTCCAACTCCTCTCTGATTTTTCTTCCGAGAATTTTTTTTAGGCTAAAAGCCTCCTTTTCTCGCCGGCGCTCAAGCGTAGAGCGCCCGCGTGCCGACACGTGGCGCGCTTGCGCTCCAGCGCTCCAGCGCTCAGCACTCCAGCGCAAAGCCCCCACGTGCCGACACGTGGCGCGCTTGCGCTCCAGCGCAAGCGCTCGAGCGCAAGTCGCTCCCCGTGCCGACACGTGGCGCTCTTACACTCCAGCGCAAGCGCTCGAGCGCAAGTCGCCCCGGTGCCGACACGTGGCGCGCTTGCCCTCCAGCGCAAGCGCTCGAGCACAAGTCGCCCCCGTGCTGACACGTGGCGCTCTTGCACTGAAGCGCAAGCGCTCGAGCGCAAGTCGTCCACGTGCCGACACGTGGTGCGCTGCGCCCAAGCGCTCAGCGTCCGAGCGCAAAACGCCCACGTGCCGACACTTGGCGCGTTGCGCTCCAGCACTCTGCGCTCGAGTGCAAAGCGCTCACGTGCCGACACATGGCGCGTTGCGCTCCAACACTCTGCGCTCGAGCGCAAAGTGCCCACGTGCCGACACGTAGCGCGCTTGCGCTCAAGCGCCTAGGCGCTGGCCCCACGCATCCTTTGGATGTCTTTTTCCCCTTTATTTATATATACATGTATATATATACATATGTATACATATGTACATACACACATACTCCACGACACTGTCCCTGTTAGAAAAAAATTTCTAACGGGGCGCTGCCCCGCACCACGCAAGGGGGTTGCTAGCCCCCTTGACCCCCAGCCCACTATCCGGGTAGTGGGACCCCCGTAAAAACTCTGCGTGGCTGCCGATATATTTAAACCCCCCTCCAAAACAAAACACACGTACACTGCACATTGAGTTCGCATGACCAGTTTAACCCGTTAATCGGAGGTTACCTCACCCCAAAGGCGGGGAGTAATTAACGGCAGCTTAGTCCGCGGCTGCCGGAGATTCGGATCCCCATAATCATTAAACCCCGGCCTACCCTAGGCAGGGGAATCTGTAGTACGCCTGACAAGCGCGCGCGTATTCCCATCTCAATGAGGTGACGAAAAACACCCTACAGAAGCATTTATTGCTTAAAGACTCATGAGATGAATCACACAAAGTGAGTTAATGAAGCATGGTTGATATTATTATTTCTTATTCATTTAATAATTATTATGCCTCATATATTCACAAATGAGATTATTATTGATATGATTCTCACTTTCACCTTCTCTCTCTTCAAGCTCTCTCTTTTCAAGAACTAACCATAATCCTCTCATGTGTTGAGATCCTAGGATTAGAAAAACTAATAGATCCCTAATCCTCTTCTACATCCTCTAGGTTGCTTTGATTAGTACTCATAGTTACCTAGTTACCTCAAGTGTGAGGTTAAAGCTTGGAGAAGTAGCTCTCGGGTGGATCTTCTATCACAACGAGGAGGCCGACGAGGAGGTGATCAACGAGAACAAGAAGGAGTTGATTCATTAGGTATAATCATCTTTCATAGTAGATAATCACTTCTATGTTGTTAGTTAGAGTTTAGCAAAGATCCGTAAAGTTAGTCGATGTTAGTTTAAACAAAATGAATGTTTTACCTATTCCGCCTCCCTGCATCATGTGGGGTGTCTAACGTCGACTTACAGTGGTATCAGAGCCTCGCTAAATCATAACTAACTTGTTAGCAAAGTCGTTAGAAATTCGATCGCAAAATTAACCCGAAAAAACATCATTTTAACCTAGTTTCTGCCGATTTTAAAACGGGGTCTAAAAATTTTTCAGGGACCCTTAAAAATACAAGCAGGGAATTATAAGATTACTGGAGAAATTTGGGATCGTGACTCGGCCAAACCGCCGCGGAACCGCGGCCGATCCAAGCGATCCACCGCGGATCCGCCGCCGAGTTGAAGCCGAGTCAGCCCAAATTTGCCCAGTAACTTTTCTGTGTCGATTTTGTATTTTCTGAGATGTTTTGTTTCTGCTCAGGTTTCATGTGCACAGAGAATTATTTGTAGTAGAATCATTTGTGTTTGCTTGATCGAAATTCTAAGATGTTTGGCTAACTTGATTATATCTATGATTTGTTTAATGTGTTCGTAAACCTCCCCTAACTGCTAGTATGTCGGTTAGCAGGGGGTTGCACATTTCTGTAATGGTTTTTATTGGTTTGTGTTTGTGGGCTTGTTGGATTATCGTGAATGGATAGCCGGGGATGTGAGACGGGTGTTTCTTTCATTCAAATGTAATTTGTAAATTGTTGTGATATTATTTTGCGGGGCAAATCCGGGTTGAGGTTGTAGCCACCGTTGTATTATTTCATTTACTGTTTTCTGCTTCTAGGATAGACCCAAGGAGGGGTGCACAAACTACCAGGTACTTTGAAGTGTTTAGTGGCCTACTCACGTTGTTGAGGGAGACCGCTTCACTTCGGATACGTGGCGGGCAGTTTTCCGTACCCGTAGGGGTCTTGGGTGGGGTTTTGGCTATTCATCGGGACTATGTAATCCGTCTTTCATTGCAGGCCCAAAAGAAATGCGGATTCGTAGAAAATCCAATATGTTCATTTGTGATCTGGAATGCTTATTATTGCGTCTGACGAATGTACAATATCTATATTTGATAGCTATTAGACGCCACTTATGTTTTACACCCGTACTAGCCCAGCTCCCGATCTGTCGTTAGTTAAGTAACCTAACGGGTGAATGATGGGGCCCAGTGGCGAATGCGGATGGCATAAGAGGACGTATTTTCGTTGTTTTCTGCAATGATAGGTTAAAAGATTGAATGCATTATATTAATGCAAAGAAAATAAACCAAATTTGAATCGTTAAAACAGTTTAAAAGAAACCACTCGGTTATATTTAAAACAGAAGATATTTTTAATTGCGGAGCTTTAACCACTCCTTTTAAAAGCTATCAGGTTCCTTCGATCATATCAAGTTCACTACATTCATGGTTTTGTCAAAACCATTCGTAGCCCTCCGTCATTTCATTTGGGTATTCAGTAGTATTCAAGCTTTGTATTTTGACCAACGTCAAGGCATAGTGTTTGGTAGCTGCTGGGTAGTCATTTGTTACATAGATAGATGAGTTGGTTTAGGACAGTCGTATTACCATTTGGCCAACGTCAGGGGTATGTACGGATAGGTTCAAATTAACAAGATAATCATGGGTAGAACTTGACATGTGACTTTTGATATTTTGACCCACGCCAAGGTCATAAAAGCATGGGGCAGAAATTGATATCGTGAATTTCTAAAGAAACTGAAATTTGCAAAGAGTAGCATACCATTTGGAGTGTGATAATTTTGGTAGGATTCCTTCAGCTTTATCACACGATGATATTTGGATCTCGATCTTACTGTGAGTATCCGCTACTCATCAGGAGATTCGTCACTTAACGATCAATGCTAGAAACTAAGTAGGTGTCGAGAAAGGTGTCAGCGGGGCTACGCCCCCAGAAAAAAGAGGTTATTTAATTAAGGAATTTCGCGAAAGCGTCGTAAAACCTCCCTCGAAGTCCCGACACCGGCCTGGCTGAACGGTTAAGCAAGTATTGTACGGTGAGAATAGTCCTGACTAGTTCTTCCTTTTTGGTTTAAGGAGGGATTCGAGAAACAGTGGGAGCCATCCAGTTTAGATAAAATAAAAACTACTCTAAACTTGCAAGAGTATCATTGTAAAGTGTTCCCTCTCTATCTCAATTGCAGCGACCCAGAACATGACATGCCTTAAGTTACTATTAGATAAAAATATTTTGACAAGGCCAAACTATAAAGATTGGTTCCGGAATGTCAAGATTGCAATTACTTATGACAAATTAGGGTATGTCCTTACCACTAAGGCACCTGTAGTCCCTGGTCCAGAATCCAGTGTCGCGGTTAAGGAAATCCGCAAGACCTGGGAGATTGACTGCGCGAAGGCCAAATGTATCCTGCTTGCCTCTACGAATAATGAACATCAGAGGAGGCACGAGAATATGGATCTTGAATCCATATTTCTCCACACCAAGGAACTGTATGGAGAGAAATCTCGTATATCTAGATACTAGACCTCTAAGAACTTTTTTCAGTCGAGGATGGTCGTCGGATCATCTGTAGGAGAACATGTCCTTAAGATGATTGGTTATATAGAAGAGCTCGCAGACCTCGGGACGACATTAGAGAACGAGCTGTATACAGACTTGGTTCTTCAGTCCCTTCCTTCCACCTACGCCCAGTTTATTCTGAATTTCAACATTCAAGGAAAAGAAGTTGAACTTCCAGAACACCTTAACATGTCGAGGAGTGCAGAAGGCACCTTGCAGAAACCAAGGGAAACACCCACTATATTTGTTCGCGATGCTTCCTCTTCCAGGTCCAAAGCAAGGGCCAAAGGAAGGAAGAAGAAGGCCGCTACCAAACCAAGAGGTGGTGTTGGTAAGGTGGGAGTTAAGGGAAAGGCAAAAGTTTTGGTGTCAGTAGTGGCAAAGGACGAGTGCTTCCACTGTCGTAGGAAAGGCCACTGGAAGAAAGATTGCAAAGCTTGGATTGCCAAGAACAAGGAACCGAAGCAAGTTGTGGCTTCGACTTCAGGTGTGTATGTAATTGAAAATTGTCTGTCAATCAACTCTACTTCCTGGGTATTGGATACCGGATCAGAATCTCATATATGCAATTCATTGCAGGCACTGAGAAACCGTAGAGTGCTGAAGGTTGGTGATATGACCCTCCAGGTTGCTAACGAAGCTAGCGTGGGTGCTGTGTCCGTAGGGGATTATCAGCTTGGATTGACGAGTGGACATATTTTTGTTTTGCATAACTATTTTTGTGTACCCAGTTTAACATGTAATATCATATTAGTATCGTTGTTATCAAAAGAAGGTTATGATTTCACGTTTGTAAGCGATGTTGTTAACATCCACCTTAATCATGGTTTGATTGGGTCCGGTACACTAGATAACGGTATATATGAGTTAAACCAATTACAGATTTTCAATGTCCAGAACACACTTAAAAGAAAGTCTCCAGATATAAATAAGGCTTTCTTATGGTATTGTAGACTACGTCACATCAATGAGACAAGGTTAACTAAGTTAGATAGAGCAGGATATTTGGATCCGTTCGAGTATCAATCTTATGCCACTTGTCAATCATGTCTCAAAGGAAAGATGACAAAGACTCCATTCACTGGACATGGAGTAAGAGCGAGCGATCTCTTAGGACTCATACACAGCGATGTATGTGGTCCAATGTCTGCACATGCAAGAAGTGGTTTTTCATATTTCATTACTTTTACGAATGATTACTCTAGGTACGGATTCATTTTCTTGATGAAATATAAATCCGAGGCCTTTGAGAAATTCCAAGAATATAAGAATGAAGTAGAAAACCAAACCGGAAAAAGTATCAAGACACTGAGATCTGATCGAGATGGTGAATACTTAAGTGCCGAATTCCTGGGTTACCTAAAAGAGAATGGAATTCTCTCTCAGCTTACTCCTCCATACACTCCACAGCATAACGGTGTATCGGAAAGACGGAACCGAACCCTATTGGATATGGTACGTTCCATGATCAGTAATGCTGAGTTACCGCGATCTTCTGGGGTTATGCGCTAGAATCAGCTGCATATCTTTTGAACAGGGCTCCTACAAAGACTTTGCCTACCACACCATATCAGATGTGGAGTGGGAAGAAACCCTATCTTCAGTATCTGAAGATATGGGGATGTCCAGCTTTTGTTAAAAAGCAGCATGCGGACAAACTAAAGGCACGATCAGTACAGTGTAAGTTTGTGAAATATCCAAAGAACTCCAAGGGTTATTTCTTATATTACGCAGAGGAACAAAAGGTTTTTGTTTCTCGTAATGCCCATTTTCTAGAACAACGGTTTTTATAAAAAGAAACAAGTGGGAGCGCAATATAATTGGAAGAAATTCCAAAACCACAAACTAATACTGAAAGTTTGGTAGAACCAGAAGTTCAAGAAGAACAGGACATTCCCGCACCCCTTCGCAGGAATAGTAGGCCGTCTCATCCACCTGAGAGATACTACGGTTTTCTCATTGACGGGATAAGAGAAGATTGCATCATTGGTAATGATGAACCTACTAGCTTCCAGCAGGCCATCCAGAGCGGCGACTAAGTAAGATGGCTGGATGCAATGCGGAACGAAATAGAGTCCATGTACACCAACAAAGTATGGACTTTGCTCCAGATGGGGTAAAACCCATAGGATGCAAATGGATCTTCAAGAAAAAGATTGGTGTACATGGACAGGTGGAAACCTATAAGGCTGGCAGATGGACGTAAAGACGGCTTTTCTAAATGGTAATTTAGAAGAATGCGTCTATATGGATCTGCCAGAAGGTTTCAATCATAGTGGGAGCAGCGGGAAAGTGTGCAAGTTGCTTAAGTCCACTTATGGACTAAAGCAGGTATCGCGGAGTTGGAACATCTATTTTGATGAAACGGTCAAAGAATATGACTTTATCAAAAATCTAAATGAACCATGTATATATAGTAAAATTGTAGCACGAACTGTCGTATTCCTCATCTTATACGAGGATGACATTCTCTTGATAGGAAATGACATTCTTATGTTACAATCTGTCAAAGGATTCTTGTCACACAGGTTCTCCATGAAAGACCTGGGTGATGCCTCTTATATTTTGGGGATCCGGATCTGTCATGATAGATCCAAGAGGACGTTAGGACTTTCGCAGTCCGGGTATATCAACACTATACTGAAAAGATTCAGTATGGAAGATTCTAAGCGCGGTAGTTTACCGGCTTGTCACGGAATCACCCTATCCAAAGAGATGTCTCCCAAGACTGACTTGGAAAGGGATCGCATGTCGATTATACCCCACGCTTCTGCTGTAGACTCTATAATGTATGCGATGTTGTGCACCAAACCATATGTAGCTTACGCACTGAGCGTGGTAAGCCGGTATCAGTCAGACCCAGGGAAGAAGCACTGGATAGCAGTAAAGAACATTCTCAAGTACCTGAGAAGGACTAAGGATATGTTTTTAGTTTACGGCGGAAAAGACCTCAAGATCGAGGCTTTTGCTGACTCTAGCTTCCAGAGTGACAAGGATGACTCCAAGTTCATGTCAGGTTATGTCTTTACCCTCGATGGAGGGGCGGTATGCTGGAAGACTTCCAAGCAGGACACCATTGCTGACTCGACAATGGAAGCGGAGTATATAGCTGCTTGCGATGCCGCAAAAGAAGCAGTCTGGATGAAGAAGTTCCTAACAAAACTTCAGGTGGTTCCATCCATTGTTGATCCAATACCTCTGTATTGTGACAACAACGGGATTATAGCTTTAGCAAAGGAACCCAGGTCCCATCAGAAGTCCAGACACATCTTAAGGCGGTATCACCTGATCAGGGAGATCATAGATCGTCGGGAGATCGAGGTCCGGAGAGTTTCTACAGAGAAGAACACTGTAGATCCATTCACAAAGGCCTTGCCGCAGACTCAGTTTGAGAGGCTATTCGAGATAATAGATCTTCGATACGCCAGTACATGGCCCTAGTGCAAGTAGGAGATTGTTAGTGTATATGCCCTAGGGGCCATTATTGTATCATACTAGCTTGTATATTACTTAATGGAAGCTTGGGATATTCACAGTTATATTAACAGTCTTGCTAAACATGGTAGTATGCTACTTGGTTTATATCTATCTTAATATGTGTGTACATATTGATAGAGCTCTTAGGATCTTGCTTGACTACCAGCGTTGTGATGGCAGTCACACTAGTGGGGGCTGGGTAGTCTACAAGCGCATCCTTTTTCAGGTCCCTAGTCGTAGGATTATCGAGACAGGACATCGATACTCTAGAGTAGACTAGTGTGTGCGCTGCTCATCCTAGTTGGGGAGATGGTCTGTCCCACAGCCATCAGTACGTTGTACTAGAGATAGTATATAGGTGCTTGTTGGGTTACAGGTACACCGGACAGGACTCGCGGGGAACTGTTGGTTGGTATTATACCAGTCGTCAGTTAACAGTTCCCAGGTGACATGAGTACAGCATAGTCCGCAGACTTGACACTGCTGCTTCGCTTCGAGTGTGTTCCCACTGTTCTTAGATTACTACCCTACCACGGCTCAAAAGAGTCGTGCAAACAGGTAGCAGTTCGGTGCAGTCCGGAAGCACTTGGAGGCAGTGGCGGTTAGACAGGATTCGTCTTTCCTGGTATTGGGAGTTGATATCGCGCTATGTTTGGAGAGCTATTACGCAAAGTCTCTGGCCAGGGAAAACGAGATTTAATGGTAGGATTTCCAGTAGCTTCTCAAGGTGTAATGGGCTACACTCCGACACGACTTATACCGCCTTTAAGGGACTGGCGCTTGCCGCCCCTAGGATTATTGGATTTATACAGTCTCGGTATTTCCGTGTTTTCACGGATTGGAGGGGAATTCTCGTAATTAGTCGAGAAGCTTCTAGAAGATTGATGAGTTGGAGTCTTTGGTGGAAATTGCATTGAATGGATTAATGACTCATTGTGTGATTCATCCAAATGAGTTAATGAAGCATTTATTACTTAATGACTCATAAGATGAATCACACAAAGTGAGTTAATGAAGCATGGTTGATATTATTATTTCTTATTCATTTAATAATTATTATGCTTCATATATTCACAAATGAGATTATTATTTATATGATTCTCACTCTCACCTTCTCACTCCTCAAGCTCTCTCTCTCTCTCTTCAAGAACTATCCCTAATCCTCTCATATATTGAGATCCTAGGGTTAGCAAGACTAATAGATCCTTAATCCTCTTCTATATCCTCTAGTTTGCTTTGATTAGCACTCATAGTTACCTAGTTACCTCAAGTGTGAGTTTAAACCTTGGAGAAGTAGCTCTCGGGTGGATCTTCTATCACAACGAGGAGGCCAACGAGGAGGTGATCAACGAGAACAAGAAGGACTTGATTCATTAGGTATAATCATCTTTCATAGTAGCTAGTCACTTCTATGTTATTGTTAGTCAGGGTTTAGCAAAGATCCGTAAAGTTAGCCGATATTAGTTTAAACAAAATGATTGTTTTACCTATTCCGCCTCCCCGCATCATGTGGGGTGTCTAACGTCGACTTGCACCCACTAACCCTATATTGTTTGTTTACTCTGCATTCATCCAGAAAGTGTAACTTCACTCTTTAATTCTAATTTTAATGCATATTTTTAATACATTCTTCATTACCCTAAACCCTAATTCCTATATAAATACCACACCACACTTCACCTCTCATCACTCAGAATTTCATTACAAAAGCTCTCAAAAATTTCTAAGTCCCGAGTTGTGCAATTGGAGTTAGCGAAGGGCGAAGTTTCGACGACGTTTCGAGGAGATTCCGGCGACGAAACCTTTTTTTGAATCATAGATATCTTTACTAACTAGAATGACAATCCATTCTTTCTCTATATTAACAATTCGTAAATATACAATAGCGATAACGTTCTTTTAAAACACTGTAGCAGCAGTCGGCACTCGAGTTCGACGCCCCGAAGGCTCCAATAGCTTCCTCTCTCTATTCTCTTGTTTTCTAGCTTGTATTTCCCCTCTTCCCTTCTCTTTTTCTATACTAGAACTCCTCTTTTTCAAAACTCGTCGGAAGCGGAGTTATTACGACTTCCGATTCGTTTTTCATTAAAAACTCTATTTTTCTTTAAAAACTCTATTTTTCTTAAACAATAAGTCACCATATCTTCTCATAACGTTTAATAAATATAAATAAACACATTAGAATAAGTTTCATCTCAAAAGAATCTTTTATGCAACTTTTATCGTATTTATACGGTAAAATACCATATACTTTACATTTCGACATAATTCAACATATTTTCTTATATTACCTTTAGATAACTCGTGAGGTAATGACCTAAATCGTCACAACACATATCCTTGACATAGCACGATAGTTTTTAAAACATTCTTTTGGGACAAAATACGACATTACATATAAATACATTAAACTTACAAAACAGTTTTCTTTAAAACTAGTGTTAATTAATTCCTTACAATTATGCCTCTACAACCCATTTTGGGGAACCCCGGTCGGGATGGTGTGGGTTATCACACATCCTCGGGGCCTAGTAAAGCGAGATGCAGACCTCCGCAAGGAGCATTCGATCTCGATGGAATTTTTAATGCAATTTTTAAGAAAATGATATTTCTATAAAATAAATAAAATTTATTTTTATTAAATATATAAATATATATATATGAATATTATCAAAATATCTGATTTAAATATATCATAAAAATATTCCATGTTCTAAATCAAAGGAATCACCATTTCATGAAAGTACCATTACAGTTCAATACAAATTCCAGTATTTCATTAAAATACCATATACAATGAAACTAGGTTATAATCACTAGAAAATTTCACTTTTATAAAATATACATCTATGAAAACCCTAAAGAAGATAATTAAATACTTGAAGTGTATTTTGAAATTATATCAAAACTATTTTTATATAAAACCCCTTCAAGTTATACTAAATTATAATAAGGACCCCAGTAAATATAGGTTTAAGCGAGACCAGTTCTCTTGAGCCTCAGGGAGCCGGAGAATATAGGTGCTTACCTATCTAATGTAGACAATCTAACAACGGTGTTATCAACACGGTAATTGTCTTGGAAAAAGACACAAATCATGCCGTCCATGTGCAGCTGTTACCGATAACATCAAAACAATCAAGAATTCAATTCTGTTTAATGGTCTGACTCAGTTCGAGTCACGGTCTAAACTGAAATCAATCTGAATTCAATTCAATTCAAGTATAACTCCATTTTCAATCTGAATCCATGAATGCCAAAATACAATCTATAACAACATGACATGACTGAACCGTACAATAGATATATTCCGTTTACATGACTACCCATTTACATCCATTCTATTTACTGATATCATGGTTTCGGCAAGTCTTCCATTTACTAAAATACAATACAATCAGTACAATCAATACAATAAACATTACGGGGTTTATAAAGGGGTAGACTGGTACGGAACATGTTAAAGGTGGTACGTGGTGGTCACTAAAGACGTAATTATATCCATGCTGTTGTTCCATGATATTTTCGACGGTGCCTTGTACTACGGGTTACCAAAGTCCACGGTGTAAGTTGGACTCCTCTCGTATACATTAGCATATTCTGTACCAAGCTACAAACAACTGCGTTACCATTATAATCAAACATTATACTAGTTATACTCTCTTTCTGCCTATTCTTCTCCTTCTTTCTTTGGGACTTACCGGGCGATTGTTCACCGAAGACATTCCTATTTCTTTTCTTCTTTGGAATGTTGTCAGGTGGATCAGACGCACTAGAGATCGAGACTAGCCAGGAGCACTTGGAGCAGTACACTGAAGACCCCGAGCTATAGTCACTTGTACACATTTTCATTTCAGTTATGCCATTGTTTAGGCATTGCTTTCCAGACTTGTATTTACATTTTCAGTTGTACCTGTAAAATAATGTTTAATAAATAAAGTTGTTGTTCATTATATTCATGTCTCTTGTGTACATTTTACTTTATATTGCATAGATACGCTTAGCGTGTTTACTTCTGAGTAAATACGTCGCGTGACCCGTCACGTCTCCTTACCGTAGACCGGAAAGCGGGACATGACAACTGCATATTCCTAGCTTCGGGTCTTGACAGCAATTCATATAAAGCCTACAAACCGTTGGAGATCGTCCCAGTCCAGAAGGGTGCAGTTATGGCTCATCGAGGCTCCAAATTGATCCTAGCCTCAAGTAAAAGAGCGTCATGGCAAATTCCTAACACTTGCTCTTCCAACGGTAATACGACCTAAGGAGATTACTTGAAAACGTCTTGTCCAGCCCCCGAAGGGATCAGAGACACGACAGTCGCAGGGCTATTCGAACAGCAGCTTAAAGATTGTATATCGAGGAATACAACAGCCAGCGCGACAGTACCACGGACTAAAACCCTAGTACCACAAACCTAACGGACCTCTGTCGTAAAAAGAATGGGGGTTATCTACATACAATGTTAGGACAAGTTTACCTGGAAATCCAAGGGAGGTAAACTAAAGAGGCTCCGAAACGAGTGAATAAACTACAAACTCTGAGATGAGTACATAAACTAGAGACTCCGAAACGAATGAACAAATTACAAACTCCGAAATAAGTAAATAAACTAGAGACTCCAAATTGAGTGAATAAACTACAAATTCTGAAATTAGTAAATAAACTACAAACTCCGAAATGAGTACATAAACTAGATACTCCGAAATAAGTACATACACCACTTCGCGCCAAATCAAGACAATCAAGAAAAGAAAAGTGCAGATATGAAAGGAAAAAAGGCTTATCATGCATACTTCAGAAAAGAATATACAGTGATAATAAGAACGACTAAAAAAAGGGCTACTACATCATCTGAGGTCTACAAAGGCAAGGCGCTAAACTCCGGGCATGGATTCTCAAACTCAAAAGCAAGTTTGAGCAGTGCGCCTTCAACTTCGTCGACCATCTTTTGTGCATCTTCTCTCGGATGCAAGCATCAGGGTCACCAATGATGTCCTCTACCCTCTGATATGCTGATACTATTGCTTTCTGCTAAAAGACGCGGTACAAGAAGGTGACGAGTTTATCTCTCTGTTTCTTTGAGATCAACCCTATCAAGTACACTGAATATACCTTATCCTCAGCATCATCGAGCGATTGAAGAGGCATAACCTCAAGGCGCCCGGGTATTGCTTCCCAGATTGACCCAACGTTGATCTTCAAAAGGGCAAAACGGCGGGGGAGCAATCGACCGTTGTAGTCATCAAAGCGACGCATCACCGCGTCACATTGGGCGTCAGTGAACTCCTGTCCTTGGTGGCGGACTTGTATGTGAATCTCATCATAAGAAATAATCTCTTCAAGATCATACAGACGACCAGCAATGGTACCTAAAAAAAGGGTGGAGAGTTAGCGATTTAATATTAAAGTCACTACAGTGGGCCCCACAAATTAAAGTGATGGCTCATCAATGATGAGACATGTGCCCATTGTGAGAATTCGAAAGAGTTCCCATTAAATAAATAGTTCCTATTAAACAGTGGAGTTAAAAACTCCCAATAGTCCCCAAAAGGCGGGCTCTTTAAAACAAACAAATGATTAAAATCTGTGAAGAAAAAAGGATAAAACCCCCAAAAATAATAATAATAATAATAAAACATACAAAAATGGTAAAGGGAATAAAATTCGCAAAGTTTTTAAGATCCAAATCAGAGCAAAACTTTGCAAAAAAAATGGAATTAAATTCCCCTAAACAGTGGGATTTAATCCCAGAACAATCCCCATGCTAAAAGAATTCATAGGTTAATTGATGGAATTAAATTCTAGAACAAGTGTCAAGATTGACAGTAGGGTAAATCCCTAAATAAGAGAATTAAAGATTCTCAAGTCTTGCATGAGAGCATTAAGATCCATGATCTATAAAAAGAAAGTTTTTAGATCTCCAGGAGTTTGATTCAAAAAAAACTCTATCGAAACTGATAATGAACTTAAAATCCAGAACTAAGAAAATATATGTGCTTAAAAGGAGTTAAGAGCCATGATCTGTTCATAGCTCTTACCAAGAAATCTGGCAGAGTTCTGAGAGACAGAAATCTAAGCTCTGGAAAACGAGAATTAAATTCTCAAAAGAAAAGAAGGTTTAAGAAAGAAGATGAAGAGATGGCAGTCATCTTATGGGCAAAAGGCCCCATTTATAGGTTGTGAAGGGATGGTTCAACTCCCTAGAAAAACAAACGGGGGAAAAAGTGACACCGTTGCACCTACGTATGAGCCACGTGGGAACAATAGTGGGGGGCATTTATTCCCCCAAAAATAAAAAATATATATATAGAAATAGTAAAACTCTGTTGAAAGCTAATGGGGCAGCGCTTCATGTGTTTATCACAATGGTGGCGCCGCACATGCTCCTCACGCCGGCGCTAATATACAAACCACAGAAACGCCTTCTGAATAAGAATTAAATTCTTATATGGCGCCACATATGCTCATCACGCGGGCGCCAATGTGCAAATCACAGGAATACCCACCATAAGAATTAAATTCTTAAATGGCACTCATGTGCACAACACTTGAGCGCCAGCGCCCAAGCCAAGATCAATAGAATTAAATTCTATATGAGAATTTAGGATACACTCTGTTAAACAGAGCCGTTGGATCAAACATCCAAAAGAGATGATAAATCATCAAAATATAGAATTAAATTCTATTAGGAGAAAATACTCCTAAATCTTTCTAAATAAGAAAGATACTCTCGGTTGGATCAATGGTCCAATAATAGAATTAAATTCTATTTTGGGAATATATTCTCTCAATCTTTCTGAAAAAAATATCGCTCTCTGTAAAACGGAGAACCCTTCGATTAAAAATCCAATGGTTATTAAAAATCACTATTTTTACCGAATAAATTCTGTATATAGGAAAATATTTCCCCAAGCTTGTTAAAAAAAGGAAAAAATATTCTGTAAAACAGAAACCCTCGGATCAAAGATCTAACGGTGGGTGAAATTCCCCAACTCAATTTTGAGACCAATTAAATATATTTGAATCTCACAATGAGAGATTTTCTCAAAACCAATTAACAATTTGCCTCCACAATATAAAGGACCCGAGACTTCAAGTCTCAAGTGGAGGAACCCCCCCCCCCATAAGCTTTTGAAAAAATACAGAAAGATTTCAAAACAATAGAGAATTTAATTCTCAAAGAGAAAGACTTCCTTTCCAAAAAAAACCTAGGTAAAGAAAACACAAAGATCAAAATATCTCTTTTACCTATTTTAAGGGTTTAAACCTTCTTAAATAACTTAGTTCTTTCTCTGGATCAAAGATCGACAAGACAAGTCTCCTACAAGTTGAAAATTTAATTCTCATCGGGAAGATCTTGTTCTTGAGAATCAAAGATTCAGAAAAGAATTAGGTCCAACAGAAAAACGAAACGAAAAATAACCTATAAAAGAACTTAGTTCTTAAAGAAAAACCTGATCCCAGATCTTCAAAAACGAAGATCTTGGTGATCATTAATGATCAAAATACTAATAGAGATTTAATCTCTCAAAAAAGAAAAAAGACTAGCGCCTCACCTGTTTCCCACGTGGACGCCCTTTTAACAGAGCCTCGCGCCTCACGTGAAAAACACGCGAGCGCCCAAAATAGAAGACCAACGCCTCACGTGAAACACACGTGGGCGCAGAATAAAAAGTGCTTATCACTCCATATATAGCCAAAACGACTAAGTGCTTAGCATTGATTGGGAAGCACCCAGCGCCTCACGTGCTCCTCACGTGGGCGCCACAAAAAAGTGCTTATCACTTCATATACAACCAAAACGGCTGAACGCATAGGACTGATTGGGCAGCACCCAGCGCCGCACATACTCCTCACGTGGGCGCCATATAAAAAGTTCTTAGCACTTCATATACAGCCGAAAAAGCTGAATGCTTAGGACTGATTGGGCATCACCCATAATTGAATGCTTCACATGATATCCATGTCAGTGTCAGAACGTCAAATAAGTGCTTTGCACTTTTGCATAAAAGGGGGGCTGAACAAACAGAGCCCAAATAAATGCTTAGCACTTCTGAATTGAACAAAAGAAGACTGAGTAAGCCCAAACTGGCTAAGTCTCTCTTGCAACTGAGCCTAAATGGTCTGGATCTTAACAAATTTAATGATCCTTAAAAATATTGCTAAGTTGATCTTTGTCTGAGACAGGACTAATGTATCCTTAGTTTAAAATAGGTTGAGCCCAAATGCGCATATATTTAAGTCGATCTTATTCTCAGACTAGATTAACGGTCCTTAAATAAAATAAAATATTTTTGAACCAAAGGAATATATAATCTAAGTTCAAAATCCCGTCAAGAAAATCCTTGACCCAAGGCCAAATCTAAAATATATGGATTTGGACTGATCCGTGCCCTACGGGCGATGACATTAAATAGTCTCCATATACAATCCATGGGCAACCCAAAAAAAAATAAAATAACACGACACGAAGTGAACTGTTGGAGCAGGAGAAAGTGGTTATCGCAATGCGGTAACGTAATTAACTGCAGGTGCTTGCGCCTGAAGGGAAGAGCATCCCCATAATCAATAACCCCTCATAAAATAAGGGAGAATCTGATATAGTCTGCTACAACTGTCGCATCAATCCAAATCTCCGATATATGGTGCCATAAATTAACTTGGTATGTTTGGAGAGGTGGATGTAGAAGTCAAAATAGTATCTGCCCCCAAAATTCAGGCCAGACGTCCCAACGTCTTGGTCCGTGTCTTTCGGCGAAGAACAGATTTTGGCACTGTTCATATCAGAATTTTGTATTATGATATCGTCCATTCTTAATCATATTACAAATAAATAGGTACTTTTGATCCATGTCTGCTAAATAGTTGCAGATTACAGGTTCTCAGAACAATACAGTGATATTCATGAAAAGACGTTACAAATGTGAGACTACGACCAACAATAGATGAATCCATATGATGCCGCCTACCAGTTCAAGTAACAAATAAATATCAGTAGACAGTTCAATGCACAAAGTACAAGGACAACACAGGATTAAAGACTTCAACGCGAAGCTCACGGCAAAAGGTCCACAACATTCTGCACTATGGAAATCTGGAAGAAAATATAAGATATTCTGTAGAACCAAGTGAAGAAAACAGAAAGAAAATGCAACATGAAGAAACCCTAGAAGTTTGAGACAGAGATCCCCCAATATGGCCGTGGAACCGCGGCCAAACATGTCTTTCTGCCGCGGAACCGTGGCCGTGCAGTGCACGTGTCGGTGGGTGTCGGTGCTTTGACCCGGCTTTCTTAGGATAGTCTTGTAAATTCAAATATGGATCAGATGTAAAACCTAGGGTTTCTCCTATCTATAAATAGGAAAGCCGAAAGCCAAATTAGGCATGACTCTTTTTATTTTCTAGATTAAAATTTTATTTCCTTGTAATCGTTGAAAAGGTCATCAATAAAAGTAAGTGTTTTTCATTTTATCTTGCATTCTTCTTAATTGAAATTTATTATCTGCTATTTTATTTTATCTTTTATCTGCAACTTAGATAGTTTTTTTAAAATAAAACATAAAAATGAATTGTATCGTAAATTTCCTAATAAGTGAGTAATTCCTCACTTGTTACGGTTAGGATAAGGAATGTTTGAGAGAAGGAAATCTCTCACACTCCTTTCTTTGCCCATATAATATTTAAAATAGGACTCTGTTTAATCCAACCACACACCGCTCACTACGGTACCCTATCCTAAAGGATAGCGGTGATTCCCTAGTTAGACCAGTTGTGGTTGAATTAACTAGAGGTTGAGGCTAAGAGCCAAGAATGGACGGACAAGGACCAAAAGGAAGAAACTACGTTTCTTTCTAGTCGTGCTTATCCCCTCTGTTGACTATTACCCTAACACCTATATTCTTAACTAGGACATTAAAAGAAGTGAGTAGAATCCATTTTCTAAGCTAACCTAATTCTAACCCTAGCAAGACTTTAAATCGATCGAATCTCATTCTTAGAATTTAAAATCAAACCTACCAAAAATAGGAATTAACTCGTTAGAACTTAAAGAAAGAACACATTTTCCCTTTGGACCGACCCGTACTCAACCGGCTTGCTACCAAGCGTCACCGTCTTGATTGCGGTATATTCTTAAATTTAAAACGCACACACTTAAGCTAATCAATCAAATGGCACCGTTGCCGGGGAAACGGTAGTTATTTTCTTTTTGTAATTTCGGGTTAATTGAAATTGAAAAAATTATAAAAATTAAAAATATAAAAACATAAAAATATCATATTGTTCTTTTTGATCGGTTTTTGTGCGAATTGTGCAGGAACGGAAGACGGACTGATTCAGATCTGGAGCAAGATCAGTAAACAAATCCAGAAACAGAAGATCTGAACAGACAGAGGAGAAACATAACAGCAAACAGAAAAGTTTTGGAGGCCTGAACCGACTTATCCACCGCGGAACCGCCGCATATTCGAGCAATTGACCGCGGAACCGCGGTCGTTTGCTGATGTCAGCACTTCAAAATTCTCTACAAGTATTTTTGTCCTCTCTCCTACCCTCTGACCTCCACTGAAAAATTTTCCTGCCGGGTTCTTTGCGCAAAACTTCTTCTCCCGCTCCAATAAATCATTTTTGTGCAGGATTCTTTGCGCCGCATATAAAAAGAAAAAAAATTTGGCAAGTGTTTTAGATATTCTATGTTAATTGCTTTGCATATTTAAAACGGAATTTAAGGGGATATAACACCAATTAAGATTGGGTGGGGATTTCATTACCCTTCCCAAAACCCCAGAAATCAAAAAAAGCATATGCATCAACCTTTGAACTAATTAAAAAATTTCTAGACAGCCAATTAAGGACTGTCGCGCTCATTAGGACAGAAAAATGTTGTGGACATTTAGTCATTTATCAAAACCTGATTTTGTGGTGCCTAGGCTAGACAAGTGAGAAAGGTAACTATAAAAGGCCCGTCTCACGGTGATTCGTGACCGGAACCCTCCTTTCTTCACTTGTGCTTATCTGGCCACAATTGTCGGTGAAGAGGTGATTTGAGAGATATCTCACAACTTGTCGTTTTGGACCAGTTAAGAGCAGTCTAGTTGACTTAGGAGACCCTAACTTAGGCTTGATTGTGCATCCTTAAATTGTGAATGTTTGAAACTGTGTCGTAATTCCGTACAAAATCTTTTGCAAAACTCCTTATAAAAAAATATTTAAAAAATACAAAACAAAATTTTTACAAAAACTTGCCATTTTTCGCTAGAATTCCATCGCACCCAACCTTCACCCATATTTCCCCATTGACGTTTTCTTACCCTCACATTCTGCTTTTTGACTACACTGAGACTTGTTTAGTGTATGTCCGGTTGGACTGGGGACACTAGCGCCCGATTAGTCCATGTCTCGTTAGTCGCTACTGACGACGCGTTCAACTCTGAAGTCGAAACTCCCTCCACTTCTTTTTCATCTTTACCTTCATCTTCACATTCATCATCTTCTAAGGAGATGTCAGGATTCAATCCTAACAACCCCTTACCTACCTCGGGACTGATTCCACCTCAACTAGGTGCGAATAACCCGCAACACCCTCCTGTTGCAGCGCCACAGCGAATCGCGCTCCAGGATCTTTTCTATCCTACCCGCTCCACACTTCTTACTTGTCTTTCACTTCCGCCGGCAAATGGGGATAATTTCGAAATTAAGCCCCACTTCATCAATATGTTGCCCAAATTTCACGGGCTGGAATCCGAAGATGCCTATATCTTCATTAACAAATTCAAGAATGTTTGTGCAATGAGGAAGACCACCCAACTATCTGGTGATGCTATAAGACTACGAGTCTTTCCCTTCACTCTATGTGACCAAGCTGAAATGTGGCTATATAGTACAGCATCACATTCCATAAACAATTGGGAAGAGTTTGTTAAGGCATTTATTAAAAAAAATTACCCACATCACAAGACCGCGAGAATTCACAATGAAATTAACCAATTCTCCCAGCTTCCTTCCGAACCCTTTTGGAAGTGTTTCGAACGATTTAAAGACCTTCTTGTTCAGTACCCTCATCACGGTATGAGAGATGGCAACTTTGCCAAACTTTATACGAAGGATTGAACCTAGCAACTAAGCAATTGCTGGAAACCATTTATCAAGGTCACTTCCTAACTAAATCTGACGAGGAAGCTTGGCAATTTCTCCACGATCTTGCTGAAAAAATACTTCAGTGGGAAAGCACTAGACAGACCACTTCATCCACTTCATCCGGTCCGTCTAGGGCAGGTCTTCATCAACTTGATATGTCAATTACAATGAAAGCCGAGATGGCCACAATTACACGAAAACTAGTAGCAATTGAGAGCAAATTCTCATCGCCTTCTCCTGCCCCTGCTTTTCCCCCTCGCACTATATGCGCTTGTTGTTTGGATCCGTCCTATTTGACCGAAGAGTGTCCTTACAACCCACCTGCTCAAGGACAGGATCAAGTCAATGCTGCCTTTCAGCAAAGACAAAGAATTGATCCATACTCATCAACTTACAATCCTGGTTGGAGGAACCACCCCAATTTTGCTTGGAATCAAAATCAACAACAATTCCAAGGCAACAACAATTTTCAGAGGCCTCCTCCTCAACAACAAGCACCCCAACAAACTCAATATTAGCAACCTTTTGAACCCCAACCTTACCAAAATCAAATGAACAATTTTGCACCAAACAGCTCTTTTCCTCAAAACAATTTTGTTCAGCCAAATAACGATAAGGTTTCTTCGCTAGAACGAAGTATGGATGCGTTTTTAAAACAATCTACTCAATCCTCAGCCAACATCCAATCTTCTATTCAGTCTTTGGTACAACACACCGCATCACATTGGCAAAGTATCAAAACCATTGAAGCCCAAATTGCACAACCGAATGCTGCTTTAAGCGAGCGAGAGAAGGGGAAGCTTCCATCTCAACCACTGCCAAATCCCAGTCACACACAAAATGCACATGTTGCTCATGAACAGCAAAACCATAATGTGAGTGCCGTGACTACATTGAGATCTGGAAAGACGTTGCACTACAATGTTGGCATTGATGATAAAACCCCGGCCGCCGCTTCTTCTTCTTCTTCTTCTTCTTCTTCATATTCATCTTCTTCATCTTCAGAGCATGTTCTCCATTCTTCACAAGGCTCTAATTCTTCTATTACTCCGAACGGACCCACATCTCACTCCACGAATACACAAGCACTGGGATTCGTTCCTGCTCCACAATCTCCTCCATAAACATTGGACTCAAGCAATTTTCAAAATATTCCATTTCCAAACAGGTTGAGATCCAATAAACATACTCCATAAATGGAGAAGATTGTAGAGTTATTTAAACAGGTTAGCATTAACATTCCTCTCTTGGATGCAATCCAACAAGTTCCTTCTTACGCTAAAATCTTGAAGGACTTATGCACTAAGAAGAGTAAATCACAGGTACCTAAGAAAGTTTTCTTAGCCAGTGCAGTAAGTGATGCTCTTACCCAACCTTTACCTCAAAAACAAAAGGACCCTGGCTGTCCTTCAATTTCAATAACTATTGGGGATAAGAACATCAACCGCGCACTATTAGATCTTGGTGCCAGTGTTAACCTACTTCTCTATTCAGTATATGAGCAACTAGGCGTTGAAGAGTTGAAACCCACACATTGTACTCTCCAAATGGCCGACCGATCCATCACCCACCCTAGGGGTGAGTTAAATGATGTGTTGATTAAAGTAGGGGACTTTATATTCCCCGTTGATTTCATTGTTATGGACACACAGCCTGTAGCTAACCCCCAGAGTCAAATTCCGGTGATACTTGGTCGACCATTCCTTGCAACTTCTAATGCGGTGATCAATTGTCAAAATGGTTCAATGAACCTATCTTTTGGAAATATGACAATTGAACTCAACATTTTTTAGTTGGGGAATCAGCCCTCCGAACCTAATGCTAATATACTTGATGTTTTCTCGATCCAAGAGATCACCCAGGAGGACTGTGAGCACGAGAAATTTCTTTTCGATCACAGCAATTCTGACGCCACTAGTGCGTTCCTCCTTGAATCTGATCCTGGTTTCACACCCGATAATGACTACGAGTGTTTCACTTTCACGAACGATCTTGACCATTCACCACCCGAGTTTGAATCCTTTGAATATTTGGATGAGTTAGTTGAACCATTCGACTCGATTGCTAACACTCGTTTTGTACCTCTGTTGGAATCTTTCGAGTTTGAGACAATTTCACCGATTTTACCTTCAATTGTTTCGCCTCTAACACTCGAACTCAAGCTATTGCTGTCTCACCTTAAATACGCTGAGAATGAGACCCTTCCTGTTATCATCTCGACTTCTCTAGCCCCCGAGCAAGAGAAAGCCCTTTTAACGGTCTTACAAAGTAATCGGCAAGCTTTTGGCTGGACTATGGCGGACATCAAGGGGATTAGTCCCCTAATAGTTGAACATCATATTCATATGATGGATGATGCCAAACAAGCAAGGGATCCACTCAGACGACTCAACCTAGTCATGAAGGAGGCTGTTAAAAAGGAGATCGTAAAATGACTTGATAGTGGTATCATTTACCCTATCTCTGATAGCCAGTAGGTTAACCCCATTCACGTTTTCCTAAAGAAATCGGGCATAACGGTCATAACTAATGAGACGAATGAGTTAATCCCTACCCGAACCCAAACTGGGTGGCGAGTATGCATCGATTATAGAAAACTCAACGCCGCGACACGGAAAGACCACTTTCCATTACCATTTATTGACATAATGTTAGAACGATTAGCTGGGCATGAATTTTATTGCTTTTTCGATGGCTACTCCGGTTATAATCAAATTCCCATCGTCGAAAAGGACCAAGACAAGACCATATTCACTTGTCCGTTCAGTACGTTTGCTTACCGGTGCATGCCCTTTGGGTTATGCAATGCACCCGCTACCTTCCAGCAGTGTATGATGGGTATTTTTTCTGACATGGTGGAAAAATTCTTGGAGATCTTCATGGATGATTTCTCCATTCAGCGATTTCTTTGATGAGTGTTTGCTACATCTCAACGCAGTCCTTACCGATGTGAGGACGAGAACCTTACTTTAAATTGGGAGAAGTACCACTTCATGGTACGAGAAGATATTGTCGTAGGACATATCATCTCGCAAAATGGCATTGAGATAGATAAAGCGAAGATTGAAGTCATTTCCAATCTTCCTCCTCCCAAATGCGTCTGAGACATTCGAGCCTTCCTTGGCCATGCCGGTTTCTATAGACGGTTCATCAAGGATTTTAGCAAGATTGCTAGACCCTTGACTCTTTTGTTGGCTAAGGACTACTTTTGATTTCGACTCAAGCTGTATGAAGGCGTTCGAGTCATTGAAAAACTCACTTACTTCCGCTCCCATTCTATCGTCTCCTGACTGGACGCTTCCATTTGAAATAATGTGCGATGCATTTGATTTTGCCATTGGTGATGTCCTTGGACAGCACATTAATAAGATACCGCATGTAATTTATTGCGCTAGCCGAACCTTGAATGAGGCCCAATTAAATTACACAACAACCGAGAAGGAATTCTTAGCTGTTGTGTTTGCATTAGAAAAGTTTAGGCCCTACTTAATCGGCTCTCCAGTCATCGTTTACACTGATCACTCAGCTCTTCGTCATCTTTTTGCGAAGAAGGACGCTAAATCTCGGCCGATACGTTGGATCCTCTTACTATAAGAGTTTGACCTTGTCATCAGAGATAAGAGAGGATGCGAAAACGTTGTCGCCGACCATCTTTCACGCCTCCCTTCTTCGCCGACGTTTCAAATTCCTATAAAAGACGTTTTTCTAAATGAGCAGCTCTTAACTATGTCATGCGAACCTTGGTTCGCAGATATTGTGAATTATTTAGCCACCGGACTTATACCAAATGAATGGTCGAATCAGGACAGACTCCGATTCCTATCCCAGGTAAAACATTTTTACTAGGATGAACCTTATCTATTCAAATACTGTCCCAACCAAATTATTCGTCGGTGTGTCCCCGACAACGAGTTTAAGAGCGTGTTGTCATTCTGCCATGATCAAGCGTGTGGCGCGCATTTTGGCCCTAAAAAGACAGCCGAAAAGATCTTGCAGTGTGGCTTCTACTGGCCACAAATTTTTAAAGACGCACATGATTACTGCAAGACATGCTCCCGGTGCCAACACGCGAGCCGGATATCTTGGAGAAACGAAATGCCGCTCCAACCAATATTGGTTGTAGAAATTTTTGACGTTTGGGGGATAGATTTTATAGGACCGTTTCTCAATTCTTTTTGGAACGTGTATATTCTCCTCACTGTTGATTATGTTTCTAAGTGGGTCAAGGCTGTGCCTAGCCGAACTAATGACAATAAGGTTGTTGTTAGATTCCTCAAAGAAAACATTTTCTCTCGGTTTGGGCACCCCCGCGCAATCATCAGCGATAATGGAACTCATTTCTGTAATAGGACTTTCGATTCCTTAATGCGGAAATATTCTATTAATCACAAGCTATTAACGCCATATCATCCCCAAACATGTTGGCAAGCCGAGATTTCAAATCAGCCAATTAAACAGATATTAGAGAAAACGGTTTCCAAAAACTGTAAGGATTGGTCGTCAAAACTTATTGATTCCCTTTGGGCATTTCGAACTGCCTATAAGGCCAATCTTGGCATGTCTCTATATAGGCTTGTTTATGGAAAGGCTTGCCACTTTCCAGTTGAAATTGAGCATTGAGCATTTTGGGCGATAAAAGAGTTGAATCTATCTCTCAGAGATGCGGGCAGCCATAGAAAGCTGCAGTTGAATGAATTAAACAAGCTTCGGGATGAAGCTTACAAGAATGCGGTTGTCATCAAAAACTGAACGAAGGTATTTCACGATAAACACCTTATGCGCAAATTGTAAGTGCACGGCGGCGCCCCGGCCGTCAATCTGACGGCCAAATGCGGAAGCGGTGATAAACTTAAATTTTCTTGAAGTGGCAAACCGCCGCGCACTAACACCCGGATCGAACCACTAACTAGTCCTAGCTAACAACAAGAAAAGGAATAGAGATATACCGACGATCCAAGTCCTCCGGTCTTCTCATCATCGTCCCGATCTCTTGCGGAATGTCCCGTCTCCTCCTCGTCGCCGGAAGTGCACCACATCGCCTACTTCTTTTACGGGCTCCCACCTCAATGCCGAGGCAACTCGGGCACGAAGCCGGCTACTCGACGTGCCCAAGGTTCGCTGTAGAATATCTAGAGAAGAAGTCTCATTTGGGGTTTTAGAGCTTTGCCATTTTGGTGGAAGAAAGGAGAGCAACTTTTTGGAAATGAACTAGAGGGCTTTTCTAGCAAACATGAGAAACAAAATGCCACACCAAAAAAAAGAATCAATTCCCATCCTCCTCCAAGGAATGGCCGCCCCCCCCCCCCCCCCTTTTGGTGTGATTGGAGAGAGAGTGCAAAGACAAGGGGGTGGGTGGAAAGTGAGTGATGATGAAAGAAAAACAAATGATCACAAGGAAATCCACACTCCATCAACAACATCAACTCAACAAAGTCAAGCCATCATGATAGCTAGAAGTCAAGGTCAATGAGAGACTATCATGATACAACAATAAGCAAATACCCCCTCCACAAATACTTATTTGCAACAATGCAAATAAGCCCTTCTCCACCAATCTTCGGCCAATGAACGGAACAATGGAAATCGGCCGAAACGGAAAGCAAACTGGCAACTCCAGAAAACTGGTCCCGTAATAAATTACAGGAAAACCCCGATACTGTGCATACACACCCGCATTTGTATTCCGACCGAAATACAAATGCAATGAGACAAAATCTACACTGTACTATACTAGGATCCGGCTTATACCAAAGCCGGCTAGTATTATCCGTTCGATCCTGATCCGTGCAATACCGCACGTATCTGATCGAACCCTGCCATATAACCATACGGCCTATAGTACAGACTGTCCGATCCTGATCCGTGCAATACCGCACGTATCTGATCGGACCTTGCCATATCTCCATACGGCCTCTACAACCTTTCGCCCGAAAGCTGAGTAACTGAATGTGGGGGACTCTAAAGACTCGTCAACACCTTGGTTGTGGATTTAACCACTAGCACATTAGAGGTATAAGCCAATACATAACGGGCTACCAGGTATTGACCAAAAGGGACGTCTGTGAGCGAACTCAGCCTGACTCCCTACTGAGCCTGTCAGTGACAATATCCGTACAGTCCGGTCCGTTCGTCTATGAGCATCGCATGGCGGGCCTAGGGGGTTGGTAAAAGTCAGACCCCCAAAAGCGGTACAAGTCGTGTCGGAGTGTAGCCCAGAACACCCTGAGATACTACTGGAATACCTACCAGTAAATCTCCTTGCCTCGGCCGAGGGCTTCGTGTAATGGCTCTCCTAGACACAGCACGACCTCACCCCCAATACCGGGAGAGACGAACCCCTGAAGATACGCTCACTGCCTCCATGTGGCTCGGGACTGTACCCAACTAAAACCTGTTTGCACGACTCCTTTGAGCCGTGGTAGGGTAGTAATCAAAGTACAGTGGGAACTCACACGAGACAAATGACGATCCCCAGGTCGATGAACTAACCTGCACACATGTCACCAGGGAACTGCCATCTGACGTCTGGTATATGACCAACTAGCATGTTCCCGGCGAGTCCTGTCCGGTGTACTCATAACCCAATGAGCACCTGTATACATCTTAGGTGATCCAACTGACACCAGTGGCTTGTGAGACCGGCCACCGCCCCTCGTCGGGGTCTCGACTGTATACACTAGTCTACTATGGAGAATCGATGCCCTGTCTCGAAACTCTCACGACTAGGGACCTTTTAAGGATATGCTTATAGACCCCCAGCTCCCACTTATATGATCGCCCTCATACTGCTGGTGGTCAAGCAAGAATCCTAGGGGCTCTATCAACGTGTAATAGCGACGTGTCAGGTCACTTAAAACAGTACACGATGATAAAGGTAAACCAGATAGCATACTATCATCTCGAGTAAGACTGTCCTACCGGGATAGGTCCTCCATCAATCATTGCAATCACGTACCTGTGACCTAATAATTGACTATGAGGGCACTATCTCCAACAATCTCCCACTTGCACTCAAGGATAATTATTGCGATGTCGCATACTCACAGCCCTTGTGATACCGAATACCCAACTCCTCTACTAGTCAGTCTCACAAAGCTCGTTTGCGAAACTATTGTGTTCGAGGAATAGCCTCAGTGAGTGGATCCGCTTTGTTGTCTCTTTCCATGTCTCTCTATATCTCAAGTTCGCGGAGAAACCCATCTCCCGAAATGAGCAATACCTGTCTTAGAATGTGTCTGGATGTCTGATGGGACATAGCTCATAAATGAACTCCAAATCCAAACTTCTTAGACTGTATCGTCAACTGAACTTAATCAGTATCCTGCGCCATGCCACCCTCAGTATTGCCTTGGATCACCTGTCCAAAATACTGCCCTTCGTTAGAAGGAAAACTATAACTCTGACAACCTCCTTGTCGTCCATGTCACCTTGGAAGCCTGGAATGATAACTGTCTCCCGAATGAGGCTGTCGTTATCATATCCCTAGAACATCCACTTATGTTCTAAAACTGCTTCCGACCGTTTCTCCAGGATTGGATCAATGTCAACTTATTGCATCTAGTGCAAGAACAACATCTGGTGTGGTACTTGACATCTCATGATTGACTCAATTGCCTAAGCAAGTGATCTGCCAATCATGCACATCCCTCTCCTCTTTAGTCTATAAGACACCTTTAGAGAGGGTGACTCCATCTTCTGCAGGTACACTACCGTGCATGGAGTCGTCTATTCTAAATACTCTTAGAATGCTGTCTAAGTACCCTGATTGGGAAACCACCCAAATCTAGATCTAAAGCCATAGATCTAGTAACCAGAATGTCTGATATAATGTCCAAGTCCCATATGGAGAAACCACCGTGTGACGACCAAAGTATAACCGATCGTAGTATAGGAGTTTCCTTTCCTATTCTGTGTATGTCATCCAAATATCAGGACATCACACCCTACTACCTTCTCAACAGATCCATCCCCTATTCTGATGAAGTCAAACCTATGACTGTCACGTCAGAAATAGATGATCTATCTCCGCTACATCTGCTTTAGTCTATAAATAGACATAAGCTACCTGTCCACCAATGCTTCCGCTGCTCCCACTGACTACGACAACCCTCCGGCAGAGTCATATAGACGTACACTTCTAAAACTAGTTTAGAACGACGCTATACTCATCCTCCCACCGGGTCTCGCAGCCTGGAACAACAGCAATGATAATTGTGGGTAAACAAGAACTTCCCTGTCACCGTCCTTGAGGCTACCGTAGTACCTCTCGGGTGCCTGAAGTTACCCACCTTATCTGCGGAGTGGCCAATGGAATGTCAATCCAGATTGAATCTTTAGGTTCCTTATCAAATCTTCAGTAATCGTTTGTGGTTCTGGAATCACTTCCAGTTCTACCATACTCCCACTACTGTTTTCTGAAAAAATCCATTTTTATTAAAACTGTGGCGAGTCTAGAACAATATTGCTATTGTTCATCCAGATGGTAGAAAGTCAACCCGCGTCATAGCCTGGGTCAACCCACAAACAGCCATTACAGAAACGTGCCTTGAGTTGTCCAGTGTCTGGTTTTAAGCATAAGCCGGACAACTCCCCGTACCTTAACATCGTTAAGATACGAACTGTTCTATATCCAATATAGGACCAGAGGCACTGATTTAATTGAACCAGATTCAAATCATGCAGCTGTCTCCAGTGCATGTCAACTAAATGGAAGGAGGCCGATCAGCGTTACTCAACTTAGGAATGCTTCCAATTATGAGTAACCTGAAAGAGAAGCAAGTTCTCTTTATCATTACTATCAACTGAATACCATATACAAGTATCTACATCTTCGATCACTTTGAAGAATCCCGATACTTGCTACACCTGGTTCTCTACTCTATTCAAATACCTATAACTTCTCCAAATTCGGACCCTGTGTTTCCACGAAACACCTGTCTAAAAACTAGAGAAGTCATAAGTAAACCGAATATAGTAAGAGGACCAACCCCTCTGTCCTGATGGACCCTGGATAACATACAATACTCTGTATAAGTCCCTTGAGTCTGATAACTCATTCACTGTGTGTCGTAGGTTGAAAACTGTACTTATGGTTAAGAAGAATTACACCGCTGTTTAATACTCCTTACATAACCATCCACTGATATAGGTAAATGTCGTAGACATAATTTCAAAAAGGTATATCTCACTCTATGAAAATAGACGTACAGATATATCAATTTGAAATTGGTGTATGACAGCGGATATTCAAAACCAAATATTTGCCGACCGGCAAACAGCCCAGGTGATTTCCTCAAATATCACCGATTACAACGAATCCCGATATAATGAGGAAAATCACCCAATTCCCAATAACTTACTCCCACTCATCATCTGTAAAACCATACAGATGTGAGAATCGTAACTGGTAAATACATACCCTGGAGCAAGTATCTAATCGGGAAATCAGTTTTCCTTTAACAGTACACAGTGAGACTGAAACATTGAAATGTTTCGACGGGGTATCCCGGTATTCCTAGTAATGCCTCTTCCAGATTCACGACTGTAACCGTATAGTTCTTTGCCACCTCTCCAAATCCCTTCATATGTCTTTAGTCTTTACCTTCTGTACACCCCTTTAGGCCAAATGGTTTTCTTCCTTCCCTACCGTTCGGCACCAGCCTATGGTTTGGAAGAAGACTATCCAATAAGCATAATGGGTGTACTGTCCCAATCCTAGGAACACTCGCAATGAGAGAGGGTGAAGATAAAAGACAACCGAATAAACCTTATTCCTATTTCTCCTGGACCAGAATCCATCCCCGAACTGGAACAAGTTCCATTCGAGTTCGTATATAACCATACGATGGAGTATCCAAATAAACTGTGGATCTTCGTAGTGATACGGAGTGTCCTTGAGAAATACAAAGGTGATGTGGGAGTGGTAACGAAATATTTGGTTTGGTCGTGAATATCTGTTGCAATTTACTTTGCCCTCTTACTAATCCCTTGCTTTGTCTGAACTTAATACCTTCTGCACACCATCGTTATGCTAATTGGTTTTCTTCATTCCCTACCGGTCGGCACCTGCCTATGGTTTGGAAGAAGACTATCCAATTTGCGTAATAGGTGTACTATCTCCTAAACCAAGGAGTACTCGCAACCCGAGAGAAGGTAAAAGGAAAAGACAACTGAATAATCCTATCCGTTTTCTCCAGAACCGGAAACCATCCTCGAATAAATCCCTTCGAGTTCGTATATAACCATACGATGGTTTTGTCCAATGGAAGTGGACGTTCGTAGTAATACGGGGTGCCCGGGAGAAAAGGGTAAAAGTGGGAGTGGCATTGAGGTTCGCAACTCTGACAATCCAAAAGCTGGTGTCAAGAAGGTTCGGTTAATTTGGTCACTGAGTCATAGTCTTAGGGTCGGGTCAATGGTCGCTGCCAAAGAGAGAGAGAAAAGAAACACTCAGCGTGCACTCTAACCTAGATCAGAATGGTTACCAATTTATCTAATCTGGAAACCTCCCACTGTACCTCAAATTCTCCTCCAAACCTGAAAGAAGAATTAGTCGGGATTACCCGAGGAGTAAACTAACTCATCAGTGGGAATCGGGATCCAACTCTCATCGTATGATAACGTGACGGAATCCGCTCACGTCATCACACTCCAGAAGGTATGCGCATATCTGGCAAGTTTCAGTTCTTTTGAAACTCCCGATGTGATTTCTGCCCCATGCTCTTATGATCTTGACTTTGGCCAACATATCATAAGTCACATGTCAAGTTCTATCCGTCATTCTCCAGGTTAATTTGAATCCACCCGTACATACCCTTGACTTTGGCCAACATGGTAGTACGACTGTTCCAAACCAACGCATCTATCTATGCTGCATATGAATACCCAATAGCTACCAATCACTGTGCCTTGACTTTGGCCAACATACACAGCTTGAATACTATTGACCACCCATATGAAACGACGGAGGGCTACGAATGGTTTCTGGCGAAAACCTTTAACGTAAAGAACTTGATATCGTTGAAGGAACGGATAGCTTTTTGAAAATATAGTGACGAAAACCTTCGCTAAAGAGGTCACTCCCGGTGAAGGGATCTCGGCTCTTTCCCCGTAGAATGGGGTGCAGGATATTCCAACTGAATACCATGATGCAAAGCAAAAGTAATCGGCTATAGTGAAGTTAATGCCCTGACGCAAACTTATTGTCCAAGGGGTCACTCCCGGTGAAGGGATCTCGGCCCTTGCCTCGTCGACTGAGGAGCAGGATATTCTAAATGAATACCGCGATGCAAAACAAAAGTGAACGTCCTTGCAATAACAGCCTTTTGAAAAGTGTTCCAACAACATCAGATTAGGTTTGTTTTTAACTTGCATTAATCCGAATCAACGCAGTCCCATCAATTGATCACACCACAAAGAACGAAAATATACTGATGTACGTATATGCCATCCGCATTCGCCACTGGGTCCCGTCATTACCCGTTAGGTTAGCTAACTAACGACAGAGCGGGGACTGGATTAGCGCGGATGCAAAACATATACAACATCTACTAATATATACCAATATATTATATTCGCTCAAGGCGTGATAAGAAATGCAACATCACAGATATGTACAGCATCACAGAAACAATACAGATATCTGGGATCCCCGGGTTTCACAGAGCCACTGCTGAAACCCGACGTTCCCCTGGTCGTGTGGATAGCCTGTGCAATGAAATCCTAGACCCCTACGGGTGCGGCAAGTCACCCGCCAAAACCTGAAGCGAGGCAGCCCCCTTCAGCGCCGTGAATGGACCACCCAGCACTTCACGGAATCCGGTAACTTGGGCACCCCTCCTGGGTCAACCTGTACCCCCTACGAGTGCGGCGAATATCCCGCCAATCCTAGAGTGAAGCCCCCTCCGTCTCAATACCATGAGATGCGGGCTTGTTGCCCTCTAGAATCCGGCTATCCGTGCACCCCTCCGCGGGGCAATCCTAGTACAGAAAGTAAAATATACATACAACGGGTACATCGACCGCAACCTGGCCGTGCCCCAAAATAATAATACAATCAGGCAGTGACGGCAGTCCACATGTCGGACGCTCGCTCCGCAATATCAAATGTACATAATACAACAGAACTGTACTAGCATTGCATCCAGGCTATCCCCCACGACCGATCCGCAACATCACAGCAAAAACAGAACATCAACGTGAAAGTCACGTTCGCAAATCCGTCTAACCGGGCTATAGCAGTTAGAATGGATTTACCGATCAAGTGACATTCACGGCCGCAGATATAATGTAAATACTGTGAAATAATGTGTTTAAAATATCCGATCAATCAGATTTTAACAAGTGGGCCCCCAAGCAATACTGTAGCAGTTAAAGAAATTCTGGGCCCAATGTTAATTTTCCAAAACCCCTAAAATCAGCCCAGAAGCCCACTGGAGAAAATTGACACAGTGAGCTCATTATAGTGCGGCGGAACCGCGGCCCAAAGGGGGGTTTGGCCGCGGTTCCGCGCTCCAACTATGGCATCACTCAGTCGAATTTCTACAGTGGCCTTACATTTTCCCGTACATCAATTTTCTGCAACCTGAAAAAATTTTCGACACCAAAAATTTCCAACAGAAACTGATGCTGAAGGAAATGCGGGTTTTGGGATTTTTGATCGATCCGAATTGCAAACACATTAAACAAAGCTAGACTAAGTTAATGGCGAGGCTCTGATACCACTGTAAGTGCACGGCGGCGCCCCGGCCGTCAATCCGACGGCCAAATGCGGAAGCGGTGATAAACTTAAATTTTCTTGAAGTGGCAAACCGCCGCGCACTAACACCCGGATCGAACCACTAACTAGTCCTAGCTAACAACAAGAAAGGGAATAGAGATATACCGACGATCCAAGTCCTCCGGTCTTCTCATCATCGTCCCGATCTCTTGCGGAATGTCCCGTCTCCTCCTCGTCGCCGGAAGTGCACCACATCGCCTACTTCTTTTACGGGCTCCCACCTCAATGCCGAGGCAACTCGGGCACGAAGCCGGCTACTCGACGTGCCCAAGGTTCGCTGTAGAATATCTAGAGAAGAAGTCTCATTTGGGGTTTTAGAGCTTTGCCATTTTGGTGGAAGAAAGGAGAGCAACTTTTTGGAAATGAACTAGAGGGCTTTTCTAGCAAACATGAGAAACAAAATGCCACACCAAAAAAAAGAATCAATTCCCATCCTCCTCCAAGGAATGGCCGCCCCCCCCCCTTTTGGTGTGATTGAAGAGAGAGTGCAAAGACAAGGGGGTGGGTGGAAAGTGAGTGATGATGAAAGAAAAACAAATGATCACAAGGAAATCCACACTCCATCAACAACATCAACTCAACAAAGTCAAGCCATCATGATAGCTAGAAGTCAAGGTCAATGAGAGACTATCATGATACAACAATAAGCAAATACCCCCTCCATAAATACTTATTTGCAACAATGCAAATAAGCCCTTCTCCACCAATCTTCGGCCAATGAACGGAACAATGGAAATCGGCCGAAACGGAAAGCAAACTGGCAACTCCAGAAAACCGGTCCCGTAATAAATTACAGGAAAACCCCGATACCGTGCATACACACCCGCATTTGTATTCCGACCGAAATACAAATGCAATGAGACAAAATCTACACTGTACTATACTAGGATCCGGCTTATACCAAAGCCGGCTAGTATTATCCGTTCGATCCTGATCCGTGCAATACCGCACGTATCTGATCGAACCCTGCCATATAACCATACGGCCTATAGTACAGACTGTCCGATCCTGATCCGTGCAATACCGCACGTATCTGATCGGACCTTGCCATATCTCCATACGGCCTCTACAACCTTTCGCCCGAAAGCTGAGTAACTGAATGTGGGGGACTCTAAAGACTCGTCAACACCTTGGTTGTGGATTTAACCACTAGCACGTTAGAGGTATAAGCCAATACATAACGGGCTACCAGGTATTGACCAAAAGGGACGTCTGTGAGCGAACTCAGCCTGACTCCCTACTGAGCCTGTCAGTGACAATATCCGTACAGTCTGGTCCGTTCGTCTATGAGCATCGCATGGCGGGCCTAGGGGGTTGGTAAAAGTCAGACCCCCAAAAGCGGTACAAGTCGTGTCGGAGTGTAGCCCAGAACACCCTGAGATACTACTGGAATACCTACCAGTAAATCTCCTTGCCTCGGCCGAGGGCTTCGTGTAATGGCTCTCCTAGACACAGCACGACCTCACCCCCAATACCGGGAGAGACGAACCCCTGAAGATACGCTCACTGCCTCCATGTGGCTCGGGACTGTACCCAACTAAAACCTGTTTGCACGACTCCTTTGAGCCGTGGTAGGGTAGTAATCAAAGTACAGTGGGAACTCACACGAGACAAATGACGATCCCCAGGTCGATGAACTAACCTGCACACATGTCACCAGGGAACTGCCATCTGACGTCTGGTATATGACCAACTAGCATGTTCCCGGCGAGTCATGTCCGGTGTACTCATAACCCAATGAGCACCTGTATACATCTTAGGTGATCCAACTGACACCAGTGGCTTGTGAGACCGGCCACCGCCCCTCGTCGGGGTCTCGACTGTATACACTAGTCTACTATGGAGAATCGATGCCCTGTCTCGAAACTCTCACGACTAGGGACCTTTTAAGGATATGCTTATAGACCCCCAGCTCCCACTTATATGATCGCCCTCATACTGCTGGTGGTCAAGCAAGAATCCTAGGGGCTCTATCAACGTGTAATAGCGACGTGTCAGGTCACTTAAAACAGTACACGATGATAAAGGTAAACCAGATAGCATACTATCATCTCGAGTAAGACTGTCCTACCGGGATAGGTCCTCCATCAATCATTGCAATCACGTACCTGTGACCTAATAATTGACTCTGAGGGCACTATCTGCAACACAAATCATTCAAACCTGGTCAACAGGTTTTACTTTACGACACCCGACTACATTTCCATCCCGGCAAGCTCAGATCTCAATGGAAAGGGCCATTTTTGGTACGCACCGTATATCTGCACGGTGCAGTCGACTTAGGAAATCCGGAGGACGGTTTACTGTTTAAAGTGAATGGACACAGACTTAAACCATTTCTCGCCGCGGACCCTTCGGAGGAGCTCCTGCTTTTGCAGGAGCTGATTTACATTGACTGATTTTCCTCCATCTACCCCTAAATTTCGGTTATCCAGAAATAAACAGTGGAAACACTGTTTCAAATAAGTTTGGGAATATATATCACTTGTAATTATATTAAAATTAATATATATATAAATAAAATAAAATAAAAAATATTTTAGGGGTATTTTTGTAAATTTTTAGTTTTAATAAAATAAATAAATAAAAAAATAAAATAAAATTATTTACAAATAAATTCCTCTTTTTAAGAGGACCTTTTTGTAAATAACCAAAACACCCCCTATAAATAGAAACTGACCCCTCTCAGCATTTTACCAAACCCTAAATTATTCCTCTCTGAAAAACCCTAGCCGCCGCAGCAGCCAGAGCAAGGAGATCTTTCCAGAATGCCGCGCTTCCGCCGCCGAAGGTGCCTCTGTGCTGCGCAACTGCCGCGCCTCTACTTCATCACCGTCTGAAATTTTCAGAGGAGGTTTGCACTCCTTTTTCCCTTTCTGTCGATTTCAGATTTTTCAAATTAGCTCTCTGTGATGGCACCAACTCTGCAGTTTGAGAGGGACTTTTCCTAAATCTTTGCACACACGATCTACGGTAGCTATTTCAGTGAAGTGATCTGAAGGCGAGGGTGGAATTTCTTACTTTTTAACCATCCAAACTCCTTCACTCTTCCAGATCTCGTCATACGATTTTACGAGTGCATGGAAGACGGTTGTCTCTCACTGTTAGTGTATATGCCCATGAGGCCATTACTGTATCATACAAGTTTGTATATTACTTAATGGAAGCTTGGGATATTCACCTTGTATAGACAATCTTGCTCAAAATAGTAGTTTGCTACTTGGTTTGTTTCTACTTTAATGTGTACATGTGTTTATTTTAGTATATCACCTATACACATTAGTGGATCCCTTAGGATCTTTGCTTGATTATCAGCGTTGTGATGGCAGTCACACTCGTAGGGGCTGGGTAATCCACAAGCACATCCTTATGCAGGTCCCTAGTCGTAGGACTATCGAGACAGGGCATCGATACTCCGGAGTAGACTAGAGTATGCGCTTCTCATCCCAGCAGGGGAGACGGTCTGTCCCACAACCGTCAGTATGTCGTACTTGAGATAGTATGCGGGTGCTCGTTAGGTTACGAGTAAACTGGACAGGACTCGTTGGGAACTGTTGGTTGGTACTATACCTATCGTCAGTTATCAGTTCCCAGGTGACATGAGTACAGCTTAGTCCGCTGACTTAACACTGTCACTTCGCCTCGAGTGTGTTCCCACTGTACTTAGATTACTACCCTATCAGTCTCTCTGAAATGATATTGCCATTTTGACTTGAACCATCACATAATACTCAATTACTATTATTGGTTATGATTATTTTGGATTATGAGAGCAAGGGTGAGAAAAGTCTTGCTCGTTCTATCATTCTCATTCTCTCTCATCCTCAAGCTCTCCCTTTTCCTCTTGCTCTCTCTCTAGTTTATGGTTCCATTGTCTCATGTGTTGAGAAGCAAGAACCATAGAGCTAAAACCCAAAACACTTCTCTACTCATCCTAGTATACAAGGTTTAGCAAACCAAGTATTCTAGTTTTCTCAAGTTGGGGTTGAAGCCAAAGGTAGAAGTTTTCAGGTGGATCCATCTTCGGCACAAAGAGACGACGAAGAGAGAACCATCCGACCACCACAAGGAGTCCAAGAGAAGGAGTTCAAGTTAAGGTATAACCCCTAACCGAGTAGGTAAAACTCCTAGTTAGGTTGTTAGATAGTTGTTTCACAAAGATCCGTATTTTGAGTCCTTGTTACCACCAAAAGAAAATTCGTTTTTCATCATTTCCGCAAGCCTGAAAGAACCGAGAGAGATAACGTGGATTTACAGTGGTATCAGAGCCTGATTAAACACTATCTAACATGTTAGCAAAGTAACTAGAAGTTCGATCGGAGAAAAAGTCACGAAACACGCCCGAAATGTATACTTTCTGCCATTTTTTTCCCGCTCAAAATTAATAAATCTTGTACTAAAAATCGGCTCAGGGTTTTTAAAGAACGTGCAAGAAAAATGGTCCACTAACTCGGTCAAGGCGCCGCGGAACTGCGGCAGGAGCATGCTCCCGCCGCGGATCCGCGGCCGAGTTGACTCGATCGTGGCACAATTTTCCTGCAGTGTTTTTCTGGGGATGTTTTGGGATTTTTGGAATATGATTTTTCTGCCCAGATTTTCCAGAAAGCAAAATTTGTTTTTGGGGTTTAAAAATCCGTATTTTGATCGAACTTCTAAATACTTAAGCTAACGGGTTATATCTGTGATGTGATATATGTATTGAACGTCTGCTAATCGCTATACGTCGATTAGTGGGGGTTATACATATCTGTGATCTGTAATGTTGATGGTATGTGTATATGAATTCATTGGATTGTCGCGGATGAATAGCCGGGGGTTGTGAGATGAGAATTTTCTTTTTCTTTCAATTCATGTAATTTGTAATTGATGTAATATTATTTATATGGCCGCACAACCGGGATAGGGTTGTAGCCGTCATTTTATAATTTCTTTTACTGTTTTTGCTCCTAGGATAGACCCAAGGTGGGGTGCACAAACTACCGGGTATCTCGAAGTGCCGAGTGGCCTACTCACGGTGTTGAGGGAGGTTGCTTCGCTTCGGGTACTTGGCGGGTAGTTTGCCACACCCGTAGGGGTCTAGGGTGGGGTCTTGGCTATTCATCGCGACCGTGAAATCCGCTCTTCGTTACAGGCTCGTACGGATTGCGAATTCCTAGTATAGCCAATGTGTTCATCTGTGATCTGGAATGGCTATCATTGCATGTGATAAATGTGTATATCTATATATGATATCTATTTAGGCATTGCTTATGTTTTGCATCCGCGCTAGTCCAGCCCCCGCTCTGTCGTTAGTTAAGTAACCTAACGGGTAATGACGGGGCCCCGTGGCGAATGTGGATGGCATAAGCGTACGTCATATTTTCGTTGTTTTCTGCAATGGTAGGATTAAATGATAGGACGCATTAAATTAATGCAAGAAAATAAACCAAAGTTGAGTCGTTGGAACACTTTCAAAACCACTCGGTTTCTTTTCAAAAACAACTTTTAAACGCGGAGCTTAACCCACTCCTTTTAAAAGCTATCTCATTCCATCGATTATATCAAGTTCACTACGTTCACGGTTTCGCCAAAACCATTCGTAGCCCTCCGTCGTTTCACATGGATAGTCAATAGTATTCAAGCTATGTTTGTTGGCCAAAGTCAAGGCATAGTGATTGGTAGCTATTGGATATTCATGTGCAGCATAGATAGATGTGTTGGTTTGGGACAGTCATACTGCCTTGTTGGCCAAAGTCAAGGATAGGTACGGGTGGATTCAAATTAACCTGGAGAATGACGGGTAGAACTTGACATGTGACTTATGATTTGTTGGCAAAAATCAAGGTCATATGAGCATGGGGCAAAAATCCACATCGGGAGTTTCAAAAGAAACTGAAACTTGCTAGCGCTGCATACCATTTGGAGTGTGATGATTCTAGTAGGATTCCTTCAGTTTTGTCATGCAATGATATTTGGATCCCGATCCTACTGTGAGTATATGCTACTCCTCGGGAAATTTCTCACTTAACGATCAATGCTATAAACCAAGTAGGTGTCTAGAAAGGTGTTAGCGGGGCTACACCCACAGGGAAAAGAGGTTATTTAATTAAGGAACTTCGCGAAAGCGTTGGAAAACCTCCCTCGAAGTACCGACACTAGCCTGGCTGAACGGTTAAGCAAGTATTGTACAGTGAGATTGATCCTGACTAATTCTTCCTTTTTGGTTTGAGGAGGGATTCGAGAGACAGTGGGAGACATCCTGTTTAGACAAATTAAAAACCACTCTAAACATGCAAGAGCATCATGCTAAAGTGTTTCTTCTCTCTCTTCTAATTGCAGCGACCAAACATCATGACTGGACTTATGTTACTACTAGATAAAAACATACTGACAGGGCCAAACTACAAAGATTGGCTTAGGAATGTCAAAATGGCAACCACTTATGACAAGTTGGGGTATCTCCTTACCACCAAAGCTCCCACTGTCCCAGGTCCCAAAACCAGCGTCGCAGATAAGGAAATCCGTAAGACCTGGGAAATCGATTGCGCGAAGGCTAAGTGCCTCGTGCTTGCCTCTATAGACAATGAACATCAGAGGAGGCACGAGAATATAGACCTTGAATCCATATTTCTCCATACAAAAGAACTGTATGGAGAGCAATCCCGTATCCCCAGATACGAAGTCTCGAAAAAGCTGTTTTCGGCGAGATTGGCCGTCGGATCATCGATAGCGGAACACATGCTTAAGATGATTGGCTTCATTGAGGAGCTCGCGGACCTTGAGACCACGTTAGAGAACGAGCTCTACACGGACTTGATTCTCCAGTCCTTTCCTTCCACTTACGCCCAGTTTATCCTGAACTTCAACTTGCAAGAAAAAGAAGTTGAACTTTCAGAACTCCTCAACATGCTGAAGAGTGCAGAGGGCACCCTACAGAAAGGTAGGGAAACATCCACTTTGTTTGTAGGAGGATCTTCCTCTTCTAGGTCCAAGACGAGAGCCAAGGGAAAGAAGAAGAAAGCCCCCGACAAAGGAAACAAAGGTAGCGGGAAAGCTTGTGGGAAAGGAAGAATGCTTTTACTGTCACAAGAGTGGACACTGGAAAAAGGATTGCAGGACTTGGAAGGCCAGAAACCAGGATCTGAAGCAAGTTGCGGCTTCAGCTTCAGGTGTGTATGTTATTGAAAACTGTCTATCAATAAACTCTACATCCTGGGTATTGGATACCGGATCAGGATCTCATATCTATAATTCTTTACATGCACTGAGAAGGCGTAGGGTTTTGAAGGCAGGTGATATGACCCTCAGTGTTGCAAACGGAGCTGGCAAGAATGCTGAGTCCGTGGGGGACTATCACCTGGGGTTGTCAGATGGACACGTTTTGGTTTTGCCTTATTGTTATTGTGTACCCAATGCAACCTATAATATCATATCTGTATCTTTATTATCTAAAGAAGGTTATGAATTTGCATTTGTAAGTAATGTTGTGAACATTCACCTTAATCAAGTTTTGATTGGGTCAGGTACATTAAGCAATGGTATATACGTATTAAACCAACCACAGATTTTCAATGTCCAGAATACACACAAAAGAAAGTCTCCGGAAACAAATCAGGCTTTCTTATGGCATTGTAGACTGGGTCACATCAATGAGAGAAGGTTGACGAAGTTACATACAGAAGGATATTTGGATCTGTTCGAATATCAATCATATGCAACTTGTCCATCATGTCTCAAAGGAAAGATGACAAAGACTCCGTTCACTGGACACGGAGTAAGAGCGAGCGAGCTCTTGGGACTCATACACAGCGACGTGTGCAGTCCAATATCTATGCATGCGCGAAGCAGTTATTCTTACTTCATTACTTTTACGGATGACTTTTCAAGGTACGGATATGTCTTCTTAAAGAAACATAAATCCGAAGCCTTTGGAAAATTCCAGGAATTTAAGAATGAAGTAGAAAAACAAACAGGCAAAAGTATCAAGACACTGAGATCTGATCGAGGTGGTGAATACTTAAGTGTCGAGTTCCTGGATTACTTAAAAGAGAATGGAATTCTCTCTCAGCTTACTTCTCCGTACACTCCGCAACATAACGGTGTATCGGAGAGACGGAACCGCACCCTATTGGATATGGTATGTTCTATGATGAGTAACGCTGAGTTACCGCGATCATTCTGGGGATATGCACTAGAATCAGCTGCATACCTTTTGAACCGAGTTCCAACTAAGACTGTGCCTACCACACCGTATCAGATGTGGTGTGGAAAGAAACCCTATCTTAAGCACATTAAGACATGGGGATGTCCAGCTTTTGTCAAAAAGCGGCATGCGGACAAACTCGAGGCACGCTCAGTATAGTGCAAGTTTATGGGATATCCAAAGAACTTTAAGCGATATTTCTTCTATTGCGAAGAGGAACAAAAGGTTTTTGTTTCTCGTCATGCCCACTTCTTGGAAACTGAGTTTTTGGAAAATCAGATAAGTGGGAGCGCAATAGAACAGGAAGAAATTTCAGAACCATGAGCTATTACTGAAAGCTTAGTAGAACCAGAGGGTTCGAAAGATCAGGACATTCCTGTGCCGCTCCGCAGGAGTAGTAGGCAGTCTCATCCGCCCGAGAGATACTACGGTTTTCTCATAGACGGGGATAGAGAGGATTGCATCATTGATAGTAATGAGCCCACTAGCTTCCAGCAGGCCATTCAGAGCATCGACTCGGTAAAATGGCTGGATGCAATGCGGACCGAAATGGAGTCCATGTACACTAACAAAGTATGGACGTTGGACGTTGCTCCAGATAGAGTAAAACCCGTAAGATGCAAATGGATCTTCAAAAGGAAGATTGGTGTATGGACAGGTTGAGACCTATAAGGCTAGACTTGTTGCAAAGGGTTTTCGTCAAAGACCTAGTTTGGACTATGACGAGACCTTTTCTCCAGTGGCTATGCTGAAATCCATTCGGATCCTTCTTGCCATTGCTGCCTTCCACGATTATGAGATTTGGCAGACGGACGTAAAGACCGCTTTTCTGAATGGAAATTTAGAGGAGTGTGTCTATATGGACCAGCCAGAGGGTTTCATTCAGAGTGGGAGCAGCGGAAAGGTGTGCAAGTTGCTTAAGTCCATCTATAGACTAAAGCAGGTATCGCGGAGTTGGAACATCTGTTTTGATGAGACGGTCAAAGAATTTGGCTTTATCAAAAATCCAGATGAACCATGCATCTATAGTAGATTTGTAGCAAGAACTGTTGTATTCCTCGTTTTGTACATGGGTGACATTCTTTTGGTAGGAAATGACATTCCTATGCTACAATCTGTCAAAGAGTTCTTGTCACACAGGTTCTCCATGAAACACCTGGGTGATGCCTCTTATATTCTGAGGATCCGGATCTATCGTGACAGATCCAAGAGAATATTAGGACTTTCACAGTCCAGGTACATCGACACCATACTAAGAAGATTCAGTATGGAAGATTCCAAGCGCGGTAATCTACCGGCTTGTCACGGGATCACCCTCTCCAAGGAGATGTCTTCCAAAACTGATTTGGAAAGGGATCGCATGTCTATTATACCCTACGCTTCTGCGGTAGGCTCTATAATGTATGCGATGTTGTGTACCAGACCAGATGTAGCTTATGCACTGAGTGTGGTAAGCCGGTATCAGTCAAACCTTGGGGAGAAGCACTGGATAGCGGTAAAGAACATTCTCAAGTACCTGAGAAGGACTAAAGAGATGTTCTTGGTGTATGGCGGAAAAGACCTCCAGATCGAGGCCTTTGCTGACTCCAGCTTCCAGAGTGACAAGGATGATTCCAAGTCCATGTCGGGTTATGTCTTTACCCACAATGGAGGGGCGGTGTGTTGGAAGAGTTCCAAAAAGGAAACCGTTGCTGACTCGACTATGGAAGCGGAATATATCTCTGCTGCAGATGCCGCAAAAGAAGCCATCTGGATAAGGAAGTTCTTGACAGAACTTCAGGTGGTTCCGTCCAATGTTGATCCAATACCTCTGTATTGCGACAACAACGGGGCTATAGCTTTAGCGAAGGAACCCAGGTCCTATCAGAAGTCCAGACACATCTTGAGGCGGTATCACCTAATCAGGGAGATCGTGGGTCGCCAGGAGATCGAGGTTCAGAGAGTTGCTACGGTAGATAACACTGCTGATCCACTCATGAAGGCCTTACCCCAGACTCAGTTCGAGCGGCTGATCAAGATGATAGGTCTTCGATACGCCAGTACATGGCCTTAGTGCAAGTGGGAGATTGTTAGTGTATATGCCCTAGAGGCCATTACTGTATCATACTAGTTTGTATATTACTTAATGGAAGCTTGGGATATTCACCTTGTATAGACAATCTTGCTCAAAATAGCAGTATACTACTTGGTTTGTTTCTACTTTAATGTGTACATGTGTTTATTTTAGTATACCACCTATACACATTAGTGGAGCCCTTAGGATATTTACTTGATTACCAGCGTTGTGATGGCAGTCACACTCGTGGGGGCTGGGTAATCCACAAGCACATCCTTATGCAGGTCCCTAGTAGTAGGACTATCGAGACAGGGCATCGATACTCCGAGTAGACTAGCGTATGCGCTTCTCATCCCAGCAGGAGAGACGGTCTGTCCCACAGCCGTCAGTACGTCGTACTTAAGATAGTATCGAGTGCTCGTTAGGTTACGAGTACACTGGACAGGACTCGTCGGGAACTGTTGGTTGGTACTATACCTATCGTCAGTTATCAGTTCTCAGGTGACATGAGTACAGCTTAGTCCGCTGACTTGACGCTGTCACTTCGCCTCGAGTGTGTTCCCACTGTACTTAGATTACTACCCTACCACGGCTCAAAGGAGTCGTGCAAATAGGTAGTAGTTGGGTGCAGTCCCGAAGCACTTGGAGGCAGTGACGGTTAGACAGGATTCTTCTCTCCCGGTATTAGGGGTTGATATCGCGCTGTGTCTAGGAGAGCCATTACATAAAGTCCCTAGCCAGGGCAAGCGAGATATACTGGTAGGTTTTCTAGATTAAGATTTTATATCTTTGTATTCGTTGAAGAGGTCATCAATAAAAGTAAGTGTTTTTCATTTTATCTTGCATTCTTCTTAATTGAAATTTATTATCTGCTATTTTATTTTGTTTTTTATTTGCAACTTAGATAGTTTTTTTAAAATAAAACATAAAAATGAATTGTATCATAAATTTCCTAATGAGTGAGTAATTCCTCTCTTGTTAGGGTTAGGATAGGGAAGGTTTGAGAGAAGGAAATCTCTCTCACTCCTTTCCTTGCCCATATAATATTTAAAATAGGACTCTGTTTATTCCAACCACACACCGCTCACTACGGTACTCTATCCTAAAAGATAGCGGTGATTCCCTAGTTAGACCGGTTGTGGTTGAATTAACTAGAGGTTAGGGCTAAGAGCCAAGAAAGTACGGACAAGGACCAAAAGGAAGAAACTACGTTGTTTCCTAGTCGTGCTAATCCCCTTTGTTGACTATTACCCTAACACCTATATTCTTAACTAGGGCATTAAAAGCAGTGAGTAGAATCCCTTTTCCAAGCTAACCTAATCCTAAACCTAGCAAGACTTTAAATCGATTGAATCTCATTCTTAGGTTTTAAAACCAAACCAACCAAAAATAGGACTTAACTCGTTAGAACTTAAAGAAAGAACACATTTTCGCTGTGGACCGACCCGTACTCAACCGGCTAGCTACCAAGCGACACCGTCTTGATTGCGGTATATTCTTAAATTTAAAACGCACACACTTAAGCTAATCAATCAGGCACGCCCGGTAGGACCTTTTCCTCTTTCCACTCCAGACTTTGTGTGTCGTGTTTCGCGAACAAAATCATGGTTAACTATGGTTGCCCTTGAATTCGAGGTACTAAAACATGGTGTCCTTCTCCTGTGCAGAGGAAAATCAATGGCTTCTCAATGCACTGCATGCAGCAGCAATTCTCTCTACCCCAACAAGAGGAGTGACATATAGGCCCAACGCGGCCTCTATCTTTTCAATGCCTGTAGGGCAAATCACATAAGCCACTACTGGATTGTTCTTTGGGACCTTGCTCCCACCAGTGAGTTTCGGTGCCTCAGTGCCGCAAGAGGAAGCTCCCAAAAGGTCGGTCTTCGATTGACCAGCGACCACAACGGCCCCTCTCAACGGGTCGTCCAAATTTGACGTCTCAGTCTTCAACAGGCTGAGCAAAAGATCGAACGGACCCGCAAAATGGCTCGTGATACCTGAAGGGGCCGTCCTAAAATGGATAGACATCCCAACTCCTGCTATGGGCGAATCCGTTAAAAGGGCTTCCCCCATTAGAAAGTCGTTCTTTGAAAGATTGGTTGGCCCTCCCCAAACTTCAATCGGGACCTCGGTCTTCAACAGGCTGACACCAACAGCAGCCCCTCAGCAAAGCCGGTACACGAAAAAGCCGCTTCCAAAACGGAGGCGATCCCTTTTGGAATTCACGATCGACGTCGCCACTGGCACTGAGTGAGAAAAGCTGGAAGCAACTTCCCCTTTGGAACCACCCCACTTGGCCCAATGGTGAAAGTTGATGTTGTTGTTCCAACCGAGAACAGTTTTGATCTGCTCAGGAGGGTGCGCAAGAACTCTCCAACGGCAGTGCTAAAAAAATCGCCCCCACATGCAAAGGTTACTGTGCAAGAAAAGCCGAAGCATCCCCATCAACGGCTCTCTTCGCAAATTCGTAGGGTCTGGCGAAAAGTCCAGGACTCTGTGATTGACCAAAATCACTCTCATCAACCGAAGAAATTGAAGGTTCGGCAAGAAAAAGGCCGCCCCTTTGCCATACAACGAGGGACTTCTTCTATATTGTTGCCTGTTACAACGGCTCTTTCAACTACAACCTCCCACAAAAGGGTGAGGCTGGAGAAAATCCCATAGCCTACGGCAAATTCCAAAAGCGATGGACCAAAACGCTCCAAGTCGGGAGGCATGATCATACATATGGTCTACATAGATTCAAGAAAAGAGGAAAGCCATGCCTCCGTATGTCATCGACCACAAACTCGGTCGCTGACTAAGGCTCAGGAGAAAAGGCAAAAGCTCCAGGAAATGCTGACCAAAATGGCAGCACTTACCAGACAGAAAGAAAAGTCCGGATCCAGCAGCCAAACAACGCCAAGAGTAGGAGACCGATAAAGAGTTTCTGCAAAGGGTTCTTGAAAGAAAGGACAAGGAAGCTGCTGAGCAAGATGCTAACATAAAGCACATGGCTTTCTTGTACCAAGATATAGCTGGAATGATGATCCAACCAGAACCTCCAGCCGAAAATCCGCCGATAATCATCGAGGATGACAGAGTGGAAAGATCAAATCCTCTTCCGGCCTTATCGGCAGCTAAGAAGGAAACAATTTCAAAGGCCGCTCTTAATGATTATATTGCTCAAAAAATAAGATCTCATACATCTAATGAAGCAGCAGGCCACAGTGGTTATCATACATCTAATGCTATAATATTTTGAAAATTTTATAGCATGCTATGGGCAAATTTTTGTGACCACAGTGGTTATCCTAATTTTGCACTTAAGGCCTCATACAGCAGGCCACAGTGGTTATCATATGCTAATTCCAAATTGTTTCCTTCTTAGCTGTATGAGATCACATCTAATGAAGCACATGCTATAAAACTCAATCCACAGTGGTTATCATATCCGTAAAAATCATAATATCCCTCTTTAAATTTTAAATAATATATAAAATTTTCAAAATATTACAATATCCCCCACTTAAAAAAATTCGGTCCCCGAATTTAAATTTACCCCAAATCTCAAAACAATTTGCCCAGTCAAATCAACGAGGCTCCGAAATCACGCATAAGCTATAAATACTATAGCACAACATGTGCGCTTGAAAACAAGTACGAAACTCAAATAAAAGAAACTCCAACAGGTGTTATGCGATCCACACAAGCTATGACGAAAAATGCAATTTGCGGAATCAACCGTTTAAATCAAGCACACGACCAAGTACAAATATAATCAAGGCTATAACACATATATAGCATGCATCCATAGGAAATCATATAAGTAGCTGAAATTTTATGTATGAAAAATCCTATCAAGATAGCCGTATGATGTATATATCAGGGCACATGTAGCGGACGTTGATTTTGTAAAGAAATATATATACCCCGTTTAATATATGCATCCCGCCTTCTGGAAATAATTCTAAAAAAATGTTTTCTTTTGTAAAAATCTGGTATCGCTCATAGACACGTAGGAAAACAATGAGACTATAGCTCTATTGAAAACATCTTCAGTATACATCATTATATGCAAAATATTCAGATACTGTCTCTCAGACCAGTCATGTCGGCTACTATATAATATAATATCTCTCATAAAAACATGATGCTCGAAAAAGAAATCAACCTCAAAAGGTGTGCATGAAAACCAATCAACATGCAACTGGTGCACACGAAAATCGAAGTCAAAATCAAGTGCAACGAGTGTGCATAAAAATGAAAATCGAGTGCAGTGGGTGTGCACAAAAGTATCTGTCAAGTGCGATGGGTGTGCACGACAACCACATCAAATGCATCGAATGCACATGAAAACAATATCAAGTGCATCTAGGATGCACTAAATCAAAATTGGGTTCATCTAATGTGCACGAAATCAAAATCAAGGGCGTCTAATGTGATAGAAATCAATATCAAGTGTATCGGGGTGCACGAAATCAATATGTTCATGGGTGTGCACAAAATATAGATCGAGTGCAACTACTGTACAAAAAGAAAAATATCCATCAGGTGCAACTATGATGCACGAAAATATCAATCATGAAACTCAATCATCAAAACACAAGAGTTGAATTGACGAAAGCGCAATACTCGGATCACTAAAACACAAATCAAAACAAATGACATGGAAGTACACCTCTTTCCATGTCGAAAAGTGCCTGTACACCCGGAGCTGGCAGAGAAAGAATTTCTACATTCCTTCTGCCTACGGTCTGGCGTCCTCTGCCTCTGGGTCATTGCTCTCTCTGCAGACCACCAAATCAACTGCCTCTCGATACAATCGCCTGGTAAGAGGCAACAACGGAAACAGTCCTACTCTGACGCCTCTCTGAACATCTCCTTGCCACGTAACCTGACGACTCGCAATGTAATACATCGACAGCGGTGGCCTCTGGCCCTCTTAGTACAAGCCATACTACTGGTCCTGGGTCCAATCTCTATCAATGTAGTATCCCGGAAAGGACCCGCCATGGATTTTGTCGATATCATCTCTATCGAACACTGGGAGACTGGCACTCCTTAATGAATCTGCTTCCGTTCCGCAACAGCTACAATCTCATCAATTTGTTCCTCAATAAGTGTGGTCGTATCCAACACCTCTGTATACATATCACATCTCTAGCACCGATGGAGAGGGACAGCTATGCATTGAGGCCTCGCGCGAATCCATAAATCCTCTTCTCTTCAATATCGACCAAGTAGGAATCATATCTCGATAGTTGCGTAAACTGCAATTAAAACTCTACTAAGGTGATATCCAGAGTCTTACGCAAAGACTCAAAACTAGGAATTCGGCATCTCTAACACTCTGATGAAGAAATCTGACTAAGTACACCCTTGAAAACTCGTCCGAAGTCATTGGAAGAATACGCATTGTTCGGCCTCTCTCGATCGACTCTTACCAGGTCTGAGAAAGACCCTTTAACAGAAACTAGCCAACTTAACTAATCTCGCATCGGAGCATCTCAATGAACAAAATATCCTACTCACCCTATCCAGGAATGCCTAAAGATCCTCTATCACATCCTTACCCGTAAACGCATGTGGCTTCAGCTTCATGAACTCTGGAAGAGACACCTTATCAATCTCAATAATAACCGGTACATCTGTCTGCATGGTAGACAACCCAACGATCTCCGGAGTAGGCTATACGAAAACATGTCTCTTAGTCCGACTAGCCTCAAGTAATGACCAGACCATCTAGTGCGGATCCAGAACACTCGTCTTTAAACAAGAAATCATAACATAAAAAGGATAATCACTATGTTCTTGTGTCACCTGGTTAACACCCTGATTAGTCCTCATCCCTGACGAGCTCGCCCTGACCGCATCTCTAGCCATAGCCCTCTCGGCTTGCGTAGACAAGGTGACAGGAACCATAAAAAAATACTGATGAGGATAGATCAAAAGAACGAATAGAAGAAGAGATCTCAGGATATATATCTTAAGGCTACTCAAGCAGAACACCGTATCGTAAATATGTCGCGGAACATACATATGGTACGTTATTCTACTTAAGCTACCCACTCAATCAAACCAAGGTCAACCTACGTAATGAAAGTTCAGGTCTAATACCACCAAAGTCAAGTCTAAGTTTCGTAAGATTAAGTCTAGGTTCCGAAATATACGCCCTAGACTCCACATAGTCAAACCTAGATTCGAACAAAGGTTAATTTTGTCATGACCCCGAAAAGACAAATGATCAGCACTTGAATCACGTGAAATCTATAAGACCCCACCGTAACCCGAGTAAGCCAAAAACCAGGAATCTAAACCTTTTTAAGGTAATAGTGGAGGTGAAGTTTTGAAAGGGGCTATCAATAAAATCATGTTCCTTTTTTTAAAGTATAAGTAAAGTTTGTTTGAAAATACAATTGGGTTTTAGATTAAGATTTGAAAAGATTTTCTCCATTTAAAATTTTGGCAGCACCATCTTTGTAAATTTCAATAAAATCGGTACATACACAAAAATATAATATCAGCAACCCTAATCGGGAGCTATCTCATCGTCCAATCGGTAGAATCACAACCACGCAGTAATATACGACGCCCAAGGCGAAAACCATCACAAGAACAAGAAAAATACTAAAAACGTCATGAAGTCGACTATATCCAAGCTCGACATCTAAAAGAATAACAAACAAGTCTTATCTCTAAATCCACAAAAATATACAAGTTTTGGTCGATAGATTTTTTAACTAGATCATAAAAGAATATACATATAAAAGAGGCGGTTACGATCTGGAATGTAACCCACCTACCAAGGAAAACAACTGAGGAAGAAGCGTGCCGGCAAACCGCTACTGATCTGAGCGGTCGGTCTTTCAAGAAACTAACACACAACGGGGGTGTGTTGTCAACTCATGAGTAGAAGATATCACAAGGTAGAAATAGAAATGCATAACGATCTACTAAAGTGATACAGTATAATACCATCATACTACAAGATAATGAATATAAACACATACACACACACACACACATACATATATCATTAAGTGAGTGTCCATCAACAACACTCGAAATCATCATCAACTGAGTGTCCGGTATCGACACTTGAAATCATCATAAAACCTGTGTCCAGCATCGACACGTAACACCCAGATATCGTAGACACCATCTCGTCAGACCGGTCCTCTATCGATTTAACAGTCTCGATCGATATCTTCAGGATATATTTCGTGCTATAATCAATCTCCGGTATCGATCCACCTCGCTGGGCTCCCCGTGTAGGATTACCTAGCATGGCTACTGGGTTTCGGGAGGCATCACCCATGCCGTTTTCAAAATTTTGCCGCGCTAAAGAACCCTAACCTAGAATCTTAACTAGAGAATTAAACGGACCAAGCATGTAAACAACTTTACATCTAAGTGAACAAGGAATACAACCTTTGTAGACCGATCCTTCACTTCAAAAGCTCCTTGTGGTAGTCCTTTCGCTCCAAGTGGTAATCTCCCGGACTCTAGTAAGGCTCCACAAGGTGAAATGAACAAGCTTGGTTGAAGTCTTCGAGGCCGAAAATGATCTACATCGATGAGACAGTAACTCAAGCTACATCTTCACTAATTAGGAATTAGTGAAGCAAACAACCTAAACTAAATGGTTAATCTAGTGTAGGTTGATGAAGTAGGATTTTTCTCACTTTAGATTTATTTTTCTCACTAATTTTCTTCACTTCCTAAAAACCTAGAGAACTCTCTCTTGATGAAGAAGAAGATGAAGCCAATAATGTTATAGCAACCATGGATAAGAAATATCTCATATAACTCATATAGAGACTTAACCATGGCTTAAGGTAATGGTTGGGCTAATAAATATCTAATGTAAAATATAACTAGTAGACTAAGTCAATGGTTCTACAAGCTTCCACTAAGCTCAATCCATGTGACTAATTTCCATCTAATTTTTTTTTACTTTAAATAAATGAACCCCACATTATCAGAAGCATGGTGTGAGCCTCATACACCCATGATGCATGTAGCAACAAGCATAACACAATAATATATAAGTGTACACATGTGAGAAAAAGAAATGCTTAAGTGAGCTAATATTAGTTAATGTAAATTAATATATCAAATATATAATTATACATTAAATTATTAAATCAACACTTGATTTAATAATATGGCTATATCTCATATAACCGACTAATATTATATGTATCAACTTATCGAATTAACACTTGATTCGATAACCCGGCTATATCACATATAACCGACCGATATCACATATCTCGAGAATAGAATATGGTATCACATACACGTACTAATCTCGGTCCCGCACATATCACATATATGCTTCTACTTCATTTCTCCTGAGCCAGGAAACCTCTGTGTAGGACTCTGAAGACTCATCAATACGCTGGCAGTAGGTGATGATCATATCATTCACCCACAAGCCGTCAGCGGAACTAGCTAGACGTAACAGCTACCCAGGTATTGAGCAATCAGAATATCAACAAGCAAGCTTGTCTAAACTCCCGCAAAGCCTGTCAGTAACACTACCGTACAGTCTGGTCTCTTCGTTTGATATGTCGCATATCTAGTCTAGGGGTGATAAACATCAGACCCCAGTAACTGATAAGTCGTGCTGATCTGAGGCTCATAACGGGTCGAGAAACTACTGATACCACTTACCAGTAAATCTCCCTACCAGCCCTGGCCAGGGACTTCCTGTTATGGCCAATCGAGCACAGCGCAACATCAACCCCCAATATTGGGAGAGACGAATCCCCTCCTATCGCTCATTGCCTCTATGTGAATCGGGACTGTACCCAAAAGCCACCGTTTTGCACGTTCTCTTGAACATGGAAAGTTGGAAAAAAAAACCCACAGTAGTAATCACACAAGACACTATGACGATCTCGGGTCTACAGACTAACCTATACCAGTGTCACCTGAGAACTGCTATCCGACATTAGGTATAATACCATCTAGGAGTTCTCGGCGAGTCCTGTTCATTGTACCCAGTCTCCACTAAGCACCCGTACACCATCTTCGATGTCAAACACCAATGGATATGGGATCATCTATCGTCCATCATATGGGTCAAGAAGCATATACGCTAGTCAACTCTGGAATATCGATACCCCGTCTCGATACACTCTCGACTAGGAACAATTAAAGGATGAACTTATGGACTGCCCTAGCCCCACTAGTGTGATCTCCATCATAGTCTTGGTAGTCAAGTACACATCCTAAGGGCTTTATCAACATGTGAGAGGAAGACAATATCACAATACATGTCTACATGTTAAGACAAAGAGCAACTAGATACCATACTATCATGTCGAGCAAGAAAGTTCTCTCTCTATATATGTCCAAGCATCCACTATAATATACAATCATGTACAATAATAGCCTCTAGGGCATATATATAACAAACAATCTCCCACTTGCACTAAGCCCGGTTGTTGTAGTATCTCATACCCAACATTCCGAAGAGTCTCTAAATTGTATCTGGGGTATGGCTTTGGTGAGTGGATCCGCCGTGTTATTCTTCGTTTCAACTCTCCTAACCTCGATCTCCCGGCGATCAACTATCTCCCAGATCAGGTGATGCTGTCTCAGAATATGCCTGGATCACTGATGGGACCTACGTTCCTTGGCCAAAGCCACAGCTCCATTGTTATCACAATACAAAGGTATTGGATGCTCGATGGATGGAACCACACCAAGTTCGGTTATGAGCTTCTTCATCCAGACAGCCTCTTTGGCAGCATCGTTGGCAGCGATGTATTCAGCCTCCATCGTCGAGTCTGCCACGGTTTCTTTCTTTGAACTCTTCCAACAAACCGCCCCTCCATTGAGAGTGAAGACAAATCCCGAGACCGACTTAGAGTCTTCCTTATCACTCTGGAAGCTCGAATCGGTAAAGGACTCCATTTGGAGTTTATCCTTACCATACACCAAGAACATTTCTTTAGTCCTTCTCAAGTACTTAAGAATATTCTTCACAGCTGTCCAGTGATTCTCTCCAGGATCTGCTTGATACCTACTCACTACACTTAGTGAGTATGCTACATCGGGTCTGGTACACAATATCGCATACATGATAGAGCCTCCTGCCGAAGCATAGGGTATCCCTTGCAAGCGATCCCTCTCCAAATCAGTCTTGGGAGACATCTCTTTGGAGAGAGTGATTCCTGAGATTGTGTGAAAATTCCTACGCTTGGAATCTTCTATACTAAACCTCTCTAGTATGGGGTAAAAGTACCGAGATTGGGACAATCCCAACATCTGGCTAAATCTATCTCTATAGATCTTAATCCCCAAGATGTAGGAAGCATCACCTAGATCTTTCATTGAGAATATTTATGATAAGAAGAGCTTGACCAAGTGCAGCATAGGAACATCATTTCCTATCAAGATTATGTCATCCACGTACAATACGAGAAAGACGACCTTACTCTCTACCACCTTCTTGTATATACAAGATTCATCTACGTTTTTGATGAAGTCAAACTCTTTGACTACCACATCAGAAAAGATGTTCTAACTCCGTGATGTCTGCTTTAACCTGTACATGGATTTAAGCAGCTTGCATACCTTTCCGCTGCTCCCACTGTCCACGAAACCCTCTAGCTGAGTCATGTGCACGCTCTCTTCTAAATCACGATTTAGAAAGGCGGTCTTAACATCCATTTGCCAAATTTCATAGTCATGGTATGCAACGATGGAAAGTAGGATCCAAATGGATTTAAGCATAGCCACTGGAGAAAATGTTTCATCATAATCCATACCTGGTCGTTGACAAAAACCTTTTGCAACATGTCTAGCTTTGAAAGTGTCAACTTTTCCATCTACACCAAGTTTTTTTCTTGAAGATCCATTTGCTCCTGATGGGTTTTACCCCGTTCAGGAGCATTTTCCAAAGTCCATACTTTGTTGGTGTACATGGATTCCATCTCAGATCGCATTGCATCCAACCATTTCAAAGAGTCCCTACTCGTGATGGCCTTCTCGAAGCTTGTTGGGTCATCATCTTCTATGATGCAATCCTCGCTCCCACAATCAATGAGAAAACTGTAGTATCTCTCAGGTGGATGAGGAACCCTACTATATCGGCGGAGAGGCTGAGGTTCGTCGGGGACTATTGAATCCTCCAGTTCTACCAAATATTTTGTTGTAGTTTGTGCGATTGGAACTTCTTCCAGCTCTGCCTCTTCGCCACTAATTTCTTTTACAAGAAATTCCTTTTCTAAAAATGTGGCATATTGAGAAACAAACAAATTTTGTTCCTCACCGTGGTAGAAGATATATCCATAGGAATCCTTTGGATATCCCATAAACTTACACAAAGCAGATCTTACCTCGAGCTTATCCGGATTTTTCTTTTTAACATAGGCCGGAAAACTCCATATCTTAACTCGTTTAAGAGATGGTCGCTTCCCATTCCATATCTCATATGGAGTGGTAGGCACTGATTTGATTGGAACTCTATTCAATAGGTATGTTGTTGTCTCAAGCGCATAACCCCAAAAGGAAATAGACAACTTAGCAGTAATCATCATAGAGCGCACCATATATAGAGGAGTAAGCTGAGAGAGAATCCTATTTTCTTTTAGATAATCACGGAATTCCGTGCTCAAGTATTCTCCTCCCCGATCAGATTGTAGGATTTTAAAACTTTTACCCCTCTGGTTCTTGACTTCATGCTTATATTCTTTGAATTTCTCAAATGCTTTAAACTAGTGTTTCAACAGGAACACATGTCCGTATCTTGAGAGATCGTCAGTGAATGTAATGAAGTATGAGGAAGCATTCCTGGCATGTGTAGATATGGGACCGCATACATCACTATGTATCAGTCCTAAGAGTTCCGTAACTCTTTCTCCGTGTCCAATAAACGAATTTTTAGTCATCTTACCTTTGAGACAAGACTGGCAAGTTCCGTAAGATGAAAATTCGAACGGATTCAAATATCCATCCTTATGTAACTTAGCCAGTCATGTCGCATTAATATGACCTAGTCTACAATACCACAAGAAAAATTCATTCATTTCTTAACGCTTCCTCTTGTGTGTGTTCTGTACGTTAAGGACCGTGGTTTGATTTAGAACTTATATGTCATTACTTAACGAGCCTGATCCAACCAACTTTTGATTCAAAAAAATGTTCATAACATTATCCTGTAATACAAAATTATATCCTTCTTTATTTAATAAAGGAACTGATATAATATTGCGTATCAGATTCGGTATGTAATAGCATTCGTTCAGAATCAATTACCATTTGGTAATACAAGGTGATATTCGCCAACTGATTTGGCTGCAACATTTGAACCATTCCCTACTCTTACAGAATGATCACCTATTCCCAGTTCTCTACCTTTCCTTAGCCCATGCAACATATTACATATGTGGAATCGTGATCCGTTATCTAATACCCAGGATGTAGAGTGTACTGAGAAACAGTTCTCGGTAACTAACACACCTGAAGAAGATTCATCAAAATGCTTATTCTTCATTTGGGTGGCGTGGAAATTCAGATATTCTCCTATTTCCTGCTCGGACTTATAACATTTATAAGATAGAGCAGAACCAACGTTCCCCAGCTCAGTATAACAAGCGGGTTCGGTCAATATATCCATTTTATTGTCTTGATCAAGTCCTGACATGGTCGCTACTTAGAGAGAGAGAGAGAGAGAAAGAAGAAAACACTTAGTGTATGCTCTTGCAAGATTATATTGGTTATTATCTTATCTAATCAGGATGGCTCCCACTGTTTTTGTTGAATCTTCCTTCAAACTCTAAAAGGTAAGACTCGCCGGGATTAATTACACCTTACAAATTCGCCATTCTTTCATCCAGGCCAGTGTCGGTACATTGAGGGAGGTCCCCGTGCTTTCCCACAGACTTAATTAAAATAAATCTCGTTTTCCCAAGGGCGTAACCCCGTTAACACCTTTCTAGACACCTACTTGATCGGCTAATTATGATGTGTAAAACTCTCCCAGGAGTAACACTTACTCGCAGTGGGTATCGGGATCCAACTTTCTCGTAGATGGTATGCAATCTCATTGCAAATTTCAACTCTTGAAATTCCCGATGTGGTTTTTACCCCTAGTGACTTATGACCTTAACTATGGTCAACAAATCATAAGAACTAGTCAAGTTCTACCCGTCATTTCGTGATTAATTAAACCCACTTATATGACCCTTAACTATGGTCAAAAAAGTCATACAAATGTCTTAATTAATTGCATCATATGTTGTGTAGGAAGACATCACTTAGCTACCGTACACTACATCTTAACTATGGTCAACAAACGTAGCACGAATACTAAGTACTCTACTTCCTAAAATGACGGAGGGTTGCAGATGGTTTTTATGAAAATCTTTAATGCTTTGAACTTGATCTCGTTGTAGAATCGAGTGATTTTGAAAAGGAGCGTTTTTTAGGCTTTTGCTAAAGAGGTCACTCCCGGTGAAGGGATCCCGGCTCTTTTCTCATCGAATGAGGTGCTGGATATTCTATAAGGAATACCACTATGCAAAGCAAGAACTAGAGAAGCAATCAAAAAACAAAACTGAGTGGGTTGTAGCATCTGCTATCTTTTACTAAAGAGGTCACTCCTGGTGAAAGGATCTCGGCTCTTTCCTTATCGATTAAGTTGCTGGATATTCTTCAAGGAATATCATTATGCAAAGCAAAAACTAGAGCTACCCTTTTTGAAAATTTGATTCCACAACATCATTAGGTTTATTTTCTTTCACTAATCTCATTAACGAAGTCCCATCAATTATGCTTCCTAAGTATCATAGAAGAAACGAAAATACAACATACGCTTATGCCATCCGCATTCGCCATAGTGTCCTATTATGCACCGTTAGGTTACTTAACTAACGGCATAGCGGAGCGGGACTAGCACGGGTGCAAAACATAAGCAACGTCTATTATATATCATATATATAATAATAAAGCATTCTTCTCAAGCATATAAAGTGATCAAATCACAGAATATCAGCAGCAGAAGTCCACATATGAAATATTGGATAAACTAGGAGGTCCGTGTTTTATATTAAACCAGTAAAAAAACACGGATTCCACGGTCGCGATGAATAGCCAAACCCACATCGCTAGACCCCTACGAAAGCGGCAAGCAACCCTACCAATTCTAGGGTTAGGAGACCCGGACTCGACTCCTCGAGATGGTCTTCCACTGGACTCCAGAACCCGGTTACTTGTGCTCCCCGCCTTGGGTTTATCCTAATGCGGAAAAGTAAATAATATATATCAATGGTGACATCATCCTCAACCCGGAAGTGCCCCAATAAAAAAGTATTACATACAAGCTTTTACATGAATGAAAATGAAAAAACTCTCATCTCACATAAAAAAAAAGCTCGGCTATTCAATCACGACGATCCAATATAACATATCCCAACAACACATAACATCACATGTCATCAACGTAAGTAAATATGTGTATCCTAATTATCGTTGATATATAGCAACGAAACCGGCGATATACCATATATTACACTTACGGTCACAGAAAAGAAAATGCCAAACTATAACATTTGGAATCGACACAGCCCTTAAACATCATAAACCCGGAATATCACATATTTCGGATTTCATGCCTAACATTGTAAATCTTACATTTCGGTCTCACTCATGAAAAAACCTTTTCAAAAGAAATCGGGTAATTCAACAAGATTCCCGATTCCTACCGAGACCGAAATGTTAAATTTACAAGCAACTAATCAATTTTCACAAAACTAATTAGTGTAGATTACAAATATTGTATCACATTCCACAGATAGCTAGACGATGTTAAACATTCCGATCGAATCAACAAACACCCAAAATTTCCCTAGAGAGCTCAACACTTAAGCACGGTTTAAAAATACTCGGAACATGCCAGAGTACCTATGGACCAACCGTAGAAGGGCCGACCCATGCCTCACTCATAGCGCCGCGGAACTGCCGCAAACACTAGGGTTTGGCCGCGGTTCCTTGGTGAAAAATCGAGTTTGGGTATCGTTCTTCCAGAGGGTCCATAGAATTACTTGCATGATTTTTTAATGTTTTTTAACTTTGAAAAAATCCAACTTTTGGAAAATTTCCAGAGAGGGGGAAAATTGGGTTATTGATATTCCTTTGAAATTTTCAACGTCGTCTAAATTACCCGAAACGAGGTTAGAATTACTACTACGAAGCACTCCGAATTTCCTTTACTTAAAGATAACATCACATGCAATCTCAGTAAAAACAAGCAACACCTGAAATACCAAACCCAGAGACCAGAGCACCAAACAAAAATGAGGCTAGAACAACATGAGAAAACCGGTCGGGCCAGTTTTATGGGGTATGTCGCCGGGTCAAATCCGGCAGATGCGGTTCGTTTTTGTTTGGTGTTCATGTTACATCGCATGTAACATTCTGCAGTTGCTTAAAAAAATTTAGAGGAGTTTTAAAAGTCGACAAAAACTCGAGTAATGTTTTGTTTATTTCGGAGTTCTTTCGGTTTTATAATTCTACAAACATCGTCTAATTCTCTAGCTTAGCTCTGATACAGCTGTAGGATTACGTAGCATGGCTATTGGGTTTCGGGAGGCATCAGCCATGCCGTTTTTAAAATTTTACCGCGCTAAAGAACCCTAACCTAGAATCTTAACTAGAGAATTAGACGAACCAAGCATGTAAACAACTTTACATCTAAATGAACAAGGAATACAACCTTTGTAGACCAGTCCTTCGCTTCAAAAGCTCCTTGTAGTAGTCCCTTCGCTCCAAGTGGTGATCTCCCGGACTCTAGTAAGGCTCCACAAGGTGAAATGAACTAACTTGCTTGAAGGCTATGAGGCCGAAGATGATCTACGTCGAGGAGACACTAACTCAAGCTACCTCTTCACTAATTAGGAATTAGTGAAGCAAAAAACCTAAACTAAATGGCTAATCTAGTGTAGCTTTATAAAGTAGGATTTTTTCTCACTTTAGATTTATTTTTCTCACTAGTTTTCTTCACCTCCTAAAAACCTAGAGAGATCTCTCTTGATAAAGAAGAAGTTGAAACCAATAATGTTATAGCAACCATGGGTGAGAAATATCTCATATAACTTATGTAGAGACTTAACCATGGCTTAAGGTAATGGTTGGATTAATAAATATCTAATGTAAAACAAAACTAGTGGACTAAGACAATGGTTCTACAAGCTTCCACTAACTCAAACCATGTGACTAATTTCCATAGGTGGCATGTTGAGCAACAACCTTCCACTAAGCTCAAACCATGTGAATAATTTTCATCTAATTTTGATTTACTTTAAATAAATAAACTCTACATTATCATAAGCATGGCATTTGTCTCATACACCCATGTTGCATGTAGCAACAAGCATAATACAATAATATATATCACATATATATTAAGTGTACACATGTGAGAAAAAAAAATGCTTAAGTGAGCTAATATTAGTTAATGTAAATTAATATATCAAATATATAATTATATATTAAATTATTAAATCAACACTTGATTCAAAAATCCGGTTATATCTCAAATAACTGAGTAATATTATATGTATCAACTTATCGAATCAACACTTGATTCGATAACCCGGCTATATCATATATAACCGACCGATATCACATATCGCAAGAATAGAATACGGCATCACATACACGTACTAATCTCGGTCTCACACATATCACATATGTGCTCCTACTTCATTTCGCCTGAGCCAGGAAAGCTCTATGTAGGACTCTAAAAACTCATCAATACACCGACAGTAGGTGATGATCATATCAGTCGCGCACAAGCCATCAGCGGTACTAGCTGGAGGTAACTGTTGGGTTTCCATAGCACCTAATCTAGGGTTTGGAAGCATCACACAAGCCAATTTAAAATTTTAAAGAGGTGCTAAGCAAACTAACCATGAACCTTAACTAGAAATTTTAGGGTAGAAATAAAAGTATCACATACAACAAGCTATATAACACTAAGTGAAGAGAATACAAGCTTTGTAGTTCTCTTTTCTTGATTCCTTGGATCCTTAAGAGTTTGAACCGGCTTGCTAGTGATCTTCTAAGTCCGCGATGAACCACCCAGAGTCCACTTTGTCGAAGCTCCTAGCTCCATTTGATCAAGAATGAAGATGAAGCTAACACTCTAAACTAATTGGCCAGACTAGTGTAGAATGATGATGTGTTTTTTTTTTCTCTATTCAAAACCCTTTCTTTTTTACTACCTCACTCTTTGGAAATTTCAAGAGAGTAAGAGAATGAGGAAGAAGAAGATGGCAACTCAAGAGCTCAAGAGATAATGATATTTTGACTATTAAAAATGAGAAAAGAAATTATATATAATTTCTCACTCTCATTCTTAACCATGGGTTAATAAATATCTAGATATTTATTTAGGAGTAATATTAACCATAGAAAATTAACTCATGGTGGAAGCTTAGGTCAAATGAAGGTCAAGGAGAATTATCCACCATGAATTGATTTTCTATTTCTCTAATTCTAAAATAAATATATATGCATATTTATTCCCATGCGAGTCTTGTACTGCCACCATTTGTGTATCATCAACCATGACACACAAGAATGTATGCATGTTTGTGTGCATGCACATCATCATGTGCATCAATATAAACATAAGCATACATGCATGCGTACAACAAAGAAAAAGGGTTTAATAAAGAATTAAGCTAAAAGTTTATGTTAAATCAACACTTGATTTAACAAACCGGTTATATCACATACGACCCGACTAATAGAAACACGCCCGATTAATATACGGTATCACATACAAGCACTTAATCGGCTTCCCGTGCATATCTCATATGCACACCACATCGGTTCACCTGGGCTAAGAAACTCCTCTGTGGGACTCTAAGACTCGTCAATACACCGGCAGTGGGCGATGATCATATCAAACACCCACAAGCCGCAAGAGGTCAGCTAAACGTAACGATCACCCGGGTATTGAGCGATCAGAAGAAAACAATCGAACCTGTCAAAACTCCCGTCGAGCCAACTGGCAACACTACCGTACAGTCCGGTCTTTTCGTCTGATATGCTGCATATCGAGTCTAAGGATAGTAGCGTTGACCGCAATAACTCAATAAGTCATGCCGGTGTATGGCTCATAACAGATCGAGAAACTACTGATAACTCTTATCAGTAAATCTCAGCAGCCCTGGCCAGGGACTTCCTGTTATAGCCAATCGAGCATAGCACAACATCAACCCCAATACCGGGAGAGACGAAAGCTCTCCTATCGCTCATTGCCTCAATGTGCCTCGGGACTGTACCCAAAATCCACCTGTTTGCACGACTCATTAGAGTCGTGGTAGAGTGGAGATTAAAGTACAGTTGGAGGACACAAGACTCTATGATGATTTTGGGTCTACAGACTAACATGTACCAGTGTCACCTGAGAACTGCTATCCGACGATAGATATAATACCACATAGGAGTTCTCGGCGAGTCCGTTCAGTGTACCCAGTCTCCACTGAGCACCCGCATACAATCTTTGGTATCACCACACCAGATGGATATGGGATCATCCATCGCCCATCATATGGGTCAAGAATGGTATACGCTAGTCTACTCTGGAATATCGACGCCCCGTCTCGATACACCCACGACTAGGAATAGTTCAAGGATATGCACATAAACTACACGTGTCCCACTAGTATGATCTGCATCATAGTCGTAGTAGTCAAGCAAATATCCTGAGGGATTTATCAACATGTACCAAATGAGTAAGATACATGATCAAATGAATATGTCAAGATAAAGTAAACCAGATAGCATACTATCATGTCGAGCAAGAAAGTCATCTATATACATATATACATGTCCAAGCATCCACTATACATATAATGGCCTCTAGGGCATACATATATCCAACAATCTCCCACTTGCACTAAGGCCAATTATTGGCGTATCTCATACACAACATCTCAAAAAGTCGCTCATGTTGTGGCTGTGGAAGGGCCTTAGTGAGTGGATCCGCGGTGTTATTTTTTGTATCAACTCTCCGAATCTTGATCTCATGGCGTTCTACTATCTTCTGGATCAAATGATATCGCCTTAGGATATTTCTGGAATTCTGATGGGACATGGGTTCTTTGGCTAACGCCATAGCTCCACTATTATCACAATATAATGGTATTGGATCAACAATGGTTGGAACTACTCCTAGTTCCACGACGAACTTCTCATCCAGGCGGCTTCCTTGGCAGCATCATTTACAGCAATATACTCAGCTTCCATCGTGGAGTCTGCAACGGTATCCTGTTTGGAACTCTTCTAACTAACCGCCCTTCCATTGAGGGTAAATACAAACCCTGAGATAGATTTGTTATCATCCTTATCACTTTGGAAGCTGGAATCGGTAAAGGCTTCCATTTGGAGATCCCCATTACCATACACCAAGAATAATTCTTTAGTCCTTCGCAAGTACTTAAGAATGTTCTTCACTGCTATCCAATGTTTCTCCCGTGGGTTCGATTCATACCAGCTTACCACAGCTAGTGCATAAGCTACATCAGGGCGAGTACACAATATCACATACATTATAGATCCTACGGCTGAAGCGTAGGGTATAATGCTCATGCGAGCTCTCTCTTCATCGGTCTTCGGACAGAAGTCCTTGGAGAGAGTAATTCCATGACATGCAGGTAAGGCGCCACGCTTATAATCTTCCATACTAAACCTTTTTAGGATGGTGTCAATGTACTTTGATTGGGACAATCCCAATAATCTCTTGGGTCTATCTCTATAGATCTTAATGCCCAAAATACAAGAGGCATCACCCAGGTCCTTCATGGAGAACCATTGCGATAAGAATAGTTTGACCGATTGTAGCATAGGAATATCATTTCCTATCAAGAGAATGGCATCCACGTACAATACGAGGAATGTGACAGTTCTCCCTACAATCTTCTTATAAATGCATGGTTTATCTATATTTTTGACAAAATCAAACTCTTTGATTGTATAATCAAAGCAGATGTTCCAGCTCCGTGAGTCCTTCTTTAATCCATAAATGGATTTAAGCAACTTACATGCTTTCCCGCTGCTCCCACTGTCAATGAAGCCCTCTGGCTGATCCATATAAATGCATTCTTCTAATACACCATTTAGAAATGCAGTTTTAACGTCCATCTACCAGATTTTATAGTCGTAGTGAGCAGCAATAGCAAGTAGGATCCGAATGGATTTAAGCATTTCTACTGGAGAGAAAGTTTCATCATAGTTTAATCCTGGTCTTTGACGAAAACCTTTCACTACAAACCTTGCTTTAAAGGTCTCTACCTGTCCATCTACACCAATCTTTCTCTTAAAGATCCATTTGCACCCTACGGGTTTTATCCCAAGAGGTGCAACGTCCAAAGTCAACATTTTGTTGGTGTACATGGACTCCATTTCGGATCTCATGGCATCCAGCCACATCACCGAGTCACCACTAGTGATAGCTTGATGAAAATTAGTAGGGTCATCATCATCCATGATGCAATCTTCTCTATCACCATCAACGAGAAACCCATAGTATCTCTCCGGTGGGCGAGAAGTTCTACTAGATCTCCGGAGCGGCTGAGGTTCTTGAAGTTCTACTACAACATCTGTTTCAACCAATTCGTCATGAGCAATTTGTGTCTCTAGAACCTCTTCTCGTTCTACCGTATTGCCATTAGTACTATTTGTAAAAAAATCATTTTCTAAAAATGTGGCATGTTGAGAAACATTGGTAGAATAGATATCCATATGAATGTTTTGGATATCCCACAAATTTACACATGACCGATCGTGTCTCAAGTTTATCCGGATTCTGGTTTTTGACCAAAGCTGGACAACCTCATATCTTAACTCTTTTAAGAGATAGTCTCTTTCCACACCATATCTCATATAGAGTGGTAGACACGGTCTGGGTTGGAACCCTGTTTAACAGATACATTGTTGTCTCCAATGCATGTCCCTAAAAAGAAAGCGGTAACTCAGCATCACTCATCATGGACCATACCATATCTAATAGGGTTTGATTTCTTCGCTCTGACACACCATTATGCTATGGTGTGTAAGGAGGAGTGAGCTGAGAGAGAATCCCATTCTCTTTTAAGAAGTCTGAAAACTTTGTACTCAAATACTCTCCACCTCGATCCGATCGAAATTTCTTGATGCACAAGCCTGTTTGTTTTTCTACTTCAAGTTTGTACTCTTTGAATTTCTCGAAAGCTTCGAATTTGTGCTTTAACAAAAACATATGTCTGAATCTTGAGAAATCATCAGTAAAAGTAATAAAGTATGAAAAACCGCCTCTAGTATGTATAGACATTGGTCCGCATATATCACTATGTTTGAGGCTTAAGAGTTCCACAGCTCTTTCTCCGTGTCCAGTAAACAGAGAATTGGTCATTTTACCTTTGATACAAGACTGACAAGTCGCATAAGATTTATATTCTAAAGGATTTAAATATCCATCTTTATGTAGCTTGTTAAGTCTTGTTTCATTAATATGACCAAGTCTACAATGCCAAAGAAAAGCATCATTTATATCTGAAAATTTTCTTTTATTTGTATGTTGTATATTGAAAACTGCGTGTTGGTTTAGGAAATATATACCGTTATTTAATGTACCATACCCAATCAACTGTTGATTTAAGTTAATGTTCATAACATTATTTTGCAACACAAAATGATATCCTTCATTGTCCAACAAAGAAACGGATATTATATTACATAGCATACTAGGTACAAAATAATAAGGGTTCAAAACCAAAATACATCCCGAAGGCAACCCCAGATGATACTCTCCTACAGAAACAGCATGTACATTGGAACCATTTCCAACCCACAGAGTATGGTCACCAGTCTTCAAAACTCTACCGTTTCTCAATCCCTGCATACAATTGCAGATGTGATAATCAGAACCGGTATCTAATACCCAAGATGCAGAGTTTATAGAGAAACAGTTTTCAGTTACAAACACACCTGAAGCGGAAGTATCAGTATACTTCTTCTTCTTGAGATCAGCAAGATACAGAGCACAGTTGCATTTCCAATGTCCCGACTTGTGGCAGTAAAAACATTCTCCTTTTCCACTTCCCGCGGCCCCGGATTTGCCTTTCCTCTTTTCCTTTTGAACTCCACCTCTCGGTTTGGTGGGTTTCTTCTTTTTCTTTCCCTTAGCCTTGGCTTTTGGGACGGAAGAGGAAGATGGCCCAGCAAGCAGAGCGGGAGTCTTCGCTGTCTTAAGTGTGCTTTTTGCATTTCTCAATATATTGAGAAGTTCAGGCAGTGATTTCTCCAAATCGTTCATATTGAAATTCACAATGAACCGAGCAAAGGAAGGGGGAGAGACTGTACAACAATATCAGTATATTGCTCATTATCCATGGTCCATCCCAGTTCCTCAAGCTCTTCTATAAGACCAATTATCTTCAGATAATGTTCTCCTACTGATGTGCCAGGGGCCATCCTCATCTGAAACAACTTTCGAGATGCCTCGTATCGTAAAGTCCGAGATTGCTCTTCATACAACTCCTTTGTATGAAGAAAGATGGATTGAATATCCATCTTCTCGTGCTGGTTCTGATGTATACTGTCCATAGAAGCTAGCGCGAGGCACTTGGCCGAGTTACAATCAATATCCCATGTTTTTCAAATCTCTCTATCCGAAACAAATGATTCAGGACCTGGGACGGGTGGGGTTTTGGTAGTGAGGACATATGATACTTTATCAAATGTGGGTGCAATGTTCAAGTTCCTCAACCATTCTTTATAATTCGGTCATGTCGGTTTGTTTTTCTTTAAAAGAAGCTTAAGTCCCGTCATCAGGTATCTGCCATTAGAAGAGAGAAAAGAACACACTTAGCGAAATGCTCTTGCAAAGAATTAGATTGGTTATTATCCTATCTAATTGATATCTTCCACTGCTTTTATAAAATTTTCTTTCAAAACCATAAAAGAAAACTAGCCAGGATTAATTACATTCTACAGTTTCGCTAACCAGTCAGCCAGGCCAGTGTCGGTACTTTGAGAGAGATTCCCCGTGCTTTCGCAAAGACCTAATTAAAATAAATCTCATTTTCCCAGAGGTCAAACCCCGTTGACACCTTTTTAGACACCTAATGGATTAGCTAATTGTAAAGTGAAAAACTCACCTGGGAGTAATACTTACTCACAGTGGTATCGGGATCCATCTATCATATAGAAGGTATGCAATCTCATTGCAAATTTCAACTCTTGAAACTCCCGATATGGTTTTACTCCTAGCTACTTATGACCTTGGCTATGGTCAACATATCATAAGCAATAGTCAAGTTCTATCCGTCATTTCGAGATTAACTAGACCCACCCATATGACGCTTGACTATGATCAACATAGTCACTTGAATGTCCTAACTGATCGCATCATATGCTTTGTAGGAAGACATCACTTAGCTACCGTACACTACGCCTTGAATATAATCAACATACGTAGCACGAACGCTAAGTACTCTGCTTCCTAAAATGATGGAGGGTTGCGGATGGTTTTTATGAAAATCTTTTACGCTTTGAACTTGATCTCGTTGTAGAATCAAAATAGTTTAGAAAAGGAGTGGCTTAAGCTCTGCATCTTTTTTGAAACTTGCATTTTTCATTAAAAAGGCCGTGTGTGTTTCAAATCCGATTCTACAACATTTTTAGGTTTCTTTTTCTTTACATTAATCTTATTAATGCAGTCCCATCATTTAAGTTCCTAAGCCATCACATAAAAGAAATGAAAATAGAAACGTACACTTATGCCATCCGCATTCGCCACAGTGTCCCGTTATGCACCGTTAGGTTACTTAACTAACGGCATAGCGGGGCGGGACTAGCACGGGTGTAAAACATAAACAACGTTTATTATATATGATATATATAATAATAATCCATTCGTCTCAGATACTAAGTAATCACATCACAGAATATCAACAACAGAAGCACAAATGAAAATAAAAGGATATCTAGGAGGTCCGTATTTTTTATTCAGCCAACAATAGAAAATAAGGATTCTATGGTCGCGATGAATAGCCAAGCTCACACCCCTAGACTCCTACGAGAGAGGCAAGTGACCCTACCAATTCTAGAGTTTAGGAGACCCTGTCTCGACTCCTCGAGATGGCCTCCCACTAAACCCTAGAATCCGGTCACTTGTGCTCCGCTCCTTAGGTCTATCCTAATGCGGAAAGGTAAATAATATACAATAATGGTGACATCATCCTCAACCCGGAAGTGCCCCAAATAAAAGAATATTACATACAATTGATATTTACATGAATGAAAATAAAGACTCTTATCTCACATAAAACCCCTGGCTATTCAATCACGACAATCCTACACAACATATCTCAGCAACACATAATATCACATATCATCAACGTAAGTAAGTATACGTATCCCGATTGTCGTTGATGTATAGCAACGAAACCGGCGATACACCACATACTAAACTTATGGTCGCAGAAAAGAAAAAATGAAAAACTACAACAATTGGAATCATAACCGCCCTTAGACAACAAAAATCCGGGATATCAATATCAAAGATTTCATGCCCAACAATGTAAAGCTCGCATTTAGGTCTCACCGATGAAAACACTTTTTCAAAATTAGTCGGATAATTCAACAAGATTTCCGATTACACCCGAGACCGAAATGTTAGATTTACACGCAACAAACAAATTTGTAGATTCCAATTATTGTATCACATTCTCATATACTATGCGCAATTAAAACGTTCGATCGAACGATCAATCACCCAAAGAATTCTCAGAAAACTCAACACTTAAGCAGTTTTAAAATATATCAGAAACTGCTATTAGCACATACGGGCCAGCACAAGAAGGCACAGTCCAAGCCTCACCAACGGCGCCACGGAACCGCCGCAAAAAGATCCTTTCTACCGCGGTTCCGCGGTAGTTAAGTCGAGTTAGGGCTTTGTTCTTCCTGTGGGCCCATACAATATCCTGCATGATTTTCTGAGTATTTTTAATGTGAAAAATCCAACTTTTTGAAAAATTTCCAAAGAGCGTTTTTCGGGTGTCAAGTTTCGTTCGTTCGAGATTTTTAACGCCGTCTAGGTTACTCTAAAGCTTTAGCCCGGCTCTGATACCACTGTTGGGTTTCCCTAGCACCTAATCTAGGGTTTGGAAGCATCACGCATGCCACTTAAAAATTTTAGAGATGTGCTAAGCAAACTAACTATGAATCTTAACTAGAAATTTTAGGGTAGCAATAAAAGTATCACATACAACAAGCTATATAACACTAAGTGAAGAGAATAAAACCTTTGTAGTTCTCTTTTCTTGAATCCTTGGATCCTTAAGAGTTTGAACCGGCTTGCTAGTGATCTTCCATGTCCACAATGATCCACCCGGAGTCCACTTTGTCCAAGCTCCTAGCTCCACTTAATCAAGGATGAAGATGAAGCTAACACTCTAAACTAATTGGCTAGATGAGTGTAGAATGATGATGTGGTTTGTTTTCTCTATTCAAAACCCTTTCATTTTTACTACCTCACTCTTTGGAAATCTTAAGAAAGCAAGAGAATGAGGAAGAAGAAGATGGCAACTCAAGAGCTCAAGAGATAATGATATCTTGACTATTAAAATTGAGAATAGAAATTATATATAATTTCTCACTCTCATCCTTAACCATAGGTTAATAAATATCTAGATATTTATTTAGGAGTAATACGAACCATAGAAAATTAACTCATGGTGGAAGCTTAGGTCAAATGAAGAGTCAAGGAGAATTATCCACCATGAATTGATTTTCTATTTCTTTAATTCTAAAATAAATATATATGCATATTTATTCCCATGTGAGTCTTATATTGCCACCACTTGTGTATCATCAACCATAACACACAAGAATGTATGCATGTATGTGTGCATGCACATCATCATGTGCATCAACATAAACATATGCATACATGCATGCATACAACAAAGAAAAAGGGTTTAATAAAGAATTAAGCTAAAAGTCTATGTTAAATCAACACTTGATTTAACAAACCGGTCATATCACATACGACCCGACCAATAGAGAAACGCCCGATTAATATAAGGTATAACATACACGCATTTAATCGGGTCCCCGTGCATATCTCATATGCACACCACATCGTTTCACTTGGGCTAGGAAACTCCTCTGTGGGACTCTAAGACTCGTCAATACGCCGGTAGTGGGCGATGATCATATCAAACACCCACAAGTCGCAAGAGGTCAGCTAAACGTAACGGTCACCCGGGTATTGAGCGATCAGAAGAAAACAAGCGAACCTGTCAAAACTCCCGTCGAGCCAACTGGAAACACTAACGTACAGTCCGGTCTCTTCGTCTGATATGCTGCATATCGAGTCTAGGGATGGTATCGTCGACCCCAATAACTCAATAAGTCGTACCGGTGTATGGCTCATAACAGATCGAGAAACTACTGATAACTCTTATCAGTAAATCTCAGCAGCCCTGGCCAGGGACTTACTGTTATAGCCAATCGAGCATATCACAACATCAACCACAATACCGGGAGAGACGAAACCCCTTCTATCGCTCATTGCCTCCATGTGCCTCGAGACTGTACCTAAAATCTACATGTTTGCACGACTCAGTAGAGCCGTGGTAGGGTGGAGATCAAAGTAAAGTGGGAGGACACACAAGACTCTATGACGATCTTGGGTCTAAATACTAACATGTACCAAGGTCACCTGAGAACTGCTATCCGACGATAGATATAATACCACATAGGAGCTCTCAGCGAGTCCGTTCAATATACCCAGTCTCCACTGAGCACCCGCATACAATCTTTGGTATCACCATACCAGATGGATATGAGATCATCCATCGCCCATCATATAGGTCAAGAATGGTATACGCTAGTCTACTCTGGAATATCGATGCCCTGTCTCGATACACCCACGACTAGGAACAATTCAAGGATATGCTCATAAACTACACGTGTCCCTCTAGTATGATCTACATCATAGTCGCAGTAGTCAAGAAAATATCCTGAGGGCTTTATTAGTATGTACAAAATGAGTAAGATGCTTGATCAAATGAACATGTCAAAATACAGTAAACCAGATAGCATACTATCAAGTCGAGTAAGAAAGTCATCTATATACATATTTACATGTCCAAGTATCCACTATACATATAATGGCCTCTAGGCCATCCAAATATCCAACAGTAACGGCGATCCGGGTATTGAGCGATCAGAAGATCAACAAGCAAGCTTGTCTAAACTCCCGCAAAGCCTGTCAGTAACACTACCGTACAGTCCGGTCTCTTCGTCTGATATGTCGCATATCTAGTCTAGGGGCGGTAAACATCAGACCCCATTAACTGATAAGTCGTGCCGATCTGAGGCTCATAACGGGTCGAGAAACTACTGAAAACACTTACCAGAAAATAGCCGTACCAGCCTTGGCCATAGACTTCCTGTTATGGCCAATCGAGCACAGCGCAACATCAACCCCCAATACCGGGAGAGACGAATCCCCTCCTATCGCTCATTTCCTCCATGTGACTCGGGACTGTACCCAAAAGCCACCATTTTTAACGTTCTCTTGAACGTGGTAAGGTGGAAATCAAAGCACGGTGGGAATCACACAAGGCTCTATGACGATCTCGGAACTACACACTAACCTGTACTAGTGTCACTTGAGAACTGCTATCTGACGTTAGGTATAATACCATCTAGGAGTTCTCGGCGAGTCCTTTTCAGTGTACCCAGTCTCCACTGAGCACCCGTACACCATCTTTGATGTCAAACATCAATGGATGTAGGATCATCCATCGCCCATCATATGGGTCAAGAAGCGTATACGCTAGTCTACTCTGGAATATCGATGCCCCATCTCGATACGCCCTCGACTAGGAACAATTAAATGATGAACTTATGGACTACCCTGGCCCCACTATTATAATCTCCATCATTGTCCTTGTAGTCAAGTACACATCCTAAGGGCTTTATCAACATGTGAGAAGAAGACATTATCACAATAAAAGTCTACATGTTAACACAAAAAGCAACCAGATAGCATACTATCATGTCGAGCAAGAAAGTTCTCTCTATATATGTCCAAGCATCCACTATAATATACAATCATGTATAATAATAACCTCTGGGGCATACATATAACTAACACCCCGTACTGAAAGGTTAGCCTAGCACCACATGAAGGGTTTGGAAGCATCTCATGAACCAAAAGTGGAGTCTTTAGGGTGCTAAGTTAACGAACAAAGAATCGTTCCTAGAATCAATTAGGGTTTCAAATTTATCACATCATCATATGAAAGAAATGCTAGGGTTTAGAGAGTACAACCTTTGTAGCTCCCTACGCTAGACTCCTCGGCTACTTGGGGTTTGAAAAAGCTCCGCTTGAATTCCTCGAGGTCAGCGATGATCCACCCGGAGTCCGCTTTGTCCAAGCTTGCAACTTTATCCGATCAAGTGAACGAAATCAAGCTAACACTCTAAACAAGTGGGCTAGACTTGTGTAGAATGGTGTTGTGGTTCTCTTTCTCACTTCAAAATCCAATCTTGATGAGTATATTGCTCACTACAAAGAACCGGAGAGCAAAATGAGAGAGGAAGAAGAAGATGATGGCAATATGAGAAGATGATAAGTTCAACTCTTAAAAGAAAATAGAAAAATATATCAATATATATTTTCCTCTTCTCATATGAAACCATGGTTAGGATATTATTGAACTTGAGTTAAAAACACAAAAGGAAAAGTAACCCATGGTCAAATGGTGGGTGAGAATGGTTAGGTCAAGAGAAGAGTGTAGAAACAAATCAATAATGACCACTTTGCTTTTTCCCTTTTTGTTTTAAATCAAATGCAATTTAATCCATAAATAAAACCATGGTGTGAGTCTTATATTGCCACCATTTTCATGTATATACAACCATGAAGGATGTATGTATGTATGTATGTGTATATGTACATCCATATGTGCATGAATCAATAAAGAAACTATACATGCGTGCATACATCCATCATACTAAAGAAAGGATTTCAAGTGAGAAGCTAATGGTTAAATGATAAATCAACACTTGATTTATCAATCCGGCCATATCACATATGACCCCTACCAAAGCAAGCCGCCCGACCAATATACGGTATCCTATACGTGCATTTTAATCGGGTCCATGCGCATATCGCATACGCGCACCACAACGTTTCTCCTGGACTAGGAAACTCTATTGTGGGACTCTGAAACTCGTCAATACGCCGGCAGTGGGTGATGATCATATCAAGCACCCCCAAGCCGCAAGCGGTCAGCTAAACGTAACGGCCACCCGGGTATTGAGCGATCAGAAGAGAACAAGCGAACCTGCTACAACTCCCGTCGAGCCAACCGACAACACTTCCCGTACAGTCCGGTCTCCTCGTCTGATATGTCGCATATCAAGTCTAGGGGTGGTAAACGTCAGACCCCAATAACCGATAAGTCGTGCCGATGTGAGGCTCATAACGAGTCGAGAAACTACTGGTAACACTTACCAGCAAATCTCTGAATCAGCCATGGCCAGGGACTTCTCTGTTACGGCCAATCGAGTACAGTGCAACATCAACCCCCAATACCGGGAGAGACGAAACCCCTCCTATCGCTCATTGCCTCCATGTGACTCGGGACTGTACCCAAAAACCACCGTTTTGCACGCCCTCATGGACGTGGTAAGGTGGAAATCAAAGCACAGTGGGAATCACACAAGACTCTATGACGATCTCGGGTCTACAGACTAACCTGCACAAGTGTCACCTGAGAACTGCCATCTGACGTGAGGTATAATACCATCTGGGAGTTCTCGGCGAGTCCGTCCAGTGTACCCAGTCTCCACTGAGCACCCGTATACCATCTCTGATGTCAAACACCAATGGATATGGGATCATCCATCGCCCATCTCATGGGTCGAGAAGCGTATACGCTAGTCTACACTGGTATATCGATGCCCCGTCTCGATACACCCACGACTAGGGACCTTAAAGGATGTACTTATGGACTACCATGTCCCTACTAGTATGATCCGCATCATAGTCCAGGTAGTCAAGTACACATCCTAAGGGCTTTACCAACATGTAACTCTAAGACAGTATAAAGAGATAAGTATACATGTTAAGATAAAGTGCAACCAGATAGCATACTATCATATTGAGCAAGAAAGTCATCTCTATATATGTCCAAGCATCCAATATAATATACATCATCTGTACAATACTGGCCTCTAGGGCATACATACAACTAACAATCTCCCACTTGCACTAGGGCCAGCTGCTGTAGTATCGCATACCAAGCATCCCGAAGAGTCTCTCAAACTGTGTCTGGGGAATGGCCTTCGTGAGTGGATCCGCTGTGTTATTCTTCGTGTCAACCCTCCTGACCTCGATCTCCCGGCGATCAACTATCTCCCAGATCAGGTGATACCGCCTCAAAATATGCCTGGATCGCTGATGGGACCTAGGTTCCTTGGCCAAAGCCACCGCTCCATTGTTATCGCAATACAAAGGTATTGGATGCTCAATGGATGGAACCACTCCAAGTTCAGTAATGAACTTCTTGATCTAGACAGCCTCTTTGGCAACATCGTTGGCAGCGATGTATTGAGCCTCCATCGTCGAGTCTGCCACGGTTTCTTGCTTGGAACTCTTTCAGCTAACCGCCCCTCCGTAAAGGGTAAAGACAAATCCCGACTGTGACTTAGAGTCGTCCTTATCACTCTGGAAGCTCGAATCGGTAAAGGACTCCACTTGGAGTTCTCCGTTACCATACACCAAGAGCATCTCTTTAGTCCTTCGTAAGTACTTGAGAATGCTCTTCACAGCTGTCCAGTGACTCTCTCCAGGATCAGCTTGATACCTACTCACTACACTTAGTGAGTATGCTACATCGGGTCTGGTACATAGCATCGCATACATGATAGAGCCTACAGCCGAAGCATAGGGTATCCCTTGCATGCGAGCTCTCTCCAAATCAGTCTTGGGAGACATCTCTTTGGAAAGAGTGACTCCAGAGATCGTGGGCAAGTTCCCACGCTTGGATTCTTCCATACTAAACCTCTTTAGTATGGTGTCAATGTACCTGGATTGGGACAATCCCAATATCCGTTTGGATCTATCTCTATAGATCCTGATTCCCAATATGCAGGAGGCATCACCAAGATCTTTCATTGAGAATCTTTGTGATAAGAAGAGCTTGACCGATTGCAGCATAGGAATGTTATTTCCTATCAAGAGTATGTCGTCCACGTACAATACGAGGAAGGCAACCTTACTCTCTGCCACCTTCTTGTAGATACAAGGTTCATCTACGTTTTTGACGAAATCAAACTCTTTGATAACGACGTCAAAGCAGATGTTCCAACTCCACGATACTTGCTTTAATCCATAAATGGATTTAAGCAGCTTGCACACCTTCCCGCTGCTCCCACTATCTACGAAGCCCTCTGGCTGAGTCATGTATACGCACTCTTCTAAATCACCGTTTAGAAAGGCGGTCTTAACATCCATTTGCCAGATTTCGTAGTCATGATATGCAGCGATGGCAAGCATGATCCGGATGGATTTAAGCATAGCCACTGGAGAAAAGGTCTCGTCATAGTCCACACCTGGTCTTTGACGAAAACCCTTTGCAACAAGTCTAGCTTTGAAAGTCTCCACTTTCCCATCTACACCAAGTTTTTTCTTGAAGATCCACTTGCTCCTAATGGGTTTTACCCCTTCAGGAGCATCTTCCAAAGTCCATACTTTGTCAGTGTACATGGATTCCATCTCAGACCGCATTGCATCCAGCCATTTCACCGAGTCTCTACTCATGATGGCCTGCTCGAAACTAGTTGGGTCATCATCCTCCATGATGCAATCCTCGCTCCCACCGTCAATGAGAAAACCGTAGTATCTCTCAGGTGGACGAGAAACCCTACTAGATCGGCGGAGAGGCTGGGGTTCGTCGGGTACTACTGAATCCTCTGGTTCTACCAAGTCTTCTGTTATAGTTTGTGTCGCTGGAACCTCTTCCAGTTCTACCTCAATGCCACTTGCCTGTTTCATAAGAAAACCCTTTTCTAAGGAAGTGGCATATCGAGAAACAAACACTTTTTGTTCCTCGGAGTGGTAGAAGATATACCCTCGCGAATGTTTGGGATATCCAATAAACTTACATAGAACAGACCTTACCTCGAGCTTGTCCGGATTTTGTGTTTTAACATAGGCCGGACAACCCCATGTCTGAATAAAATTAAGACATGGTCTCTTACCATTCCATATCTCATATGGAGTGGTAGGCACTGATTTGGTTGGAACTCTATTCAATAGGTATGCAGCTGTCTCTAGTGCATATCCGCAGAAGGAAATAGGTAACTCAGCTGCACTCATCATAGAGCGCACCATATCTAATAGGGTGCGATTTCTCCGCTCCGATACACCGTTGTGCTGTGGTGTATAAGGAGGAGTAAGCTGAGAGAGAATCCCATTCTATTTTAGATAATCTCTGAATTCATTGCTTAAGTATTCTCCTTCTCGATCAGATCGAATGATCTTAATACTTTTGCCCGTTTGGTTCTCTACTTCGTTTTTATATTCTCTGAATTTCTCAAAAGCTTCAGACTTGTGTTTCATTAGGAACACATATCCGAATCTTGAGAGATCGTCAGTGAATGTAATAAAGTAGGAAGAACCATCCCTGGCATGTGTAGACATGGGACCACATACATCGCTATGCACCAGTCCCAAGAGTTCCGTAACTCTTTCTCCGTGCCCTGTAAACGGAGTTTTGGTCATCTTGCCTTTGAGACATGAATGGCAAGTATCATAAGATGATAATTTGAACGAATTCAAATATCCATCTTTATGTAACTTAGTCAGTCGTGTCGCATTGATATGACCAAGTCTACAATGCCACAAGAAGGATTCGTTCATTTCTGAACTTTTCCTCTTGTTTGTGTTTTGTATATTGAGGATTGTATTTTGATTTAGAATGAATATGCCATTATGTAACGAGCCTGATGCAATCAACTTTTGATCTAGGAATATGTTCATAACATTATCCTTTACTACAAAATCATATCCTTCTTTACTTAATAAAGAAACTGATATAATGTTGCACATCATGTTCGGTATATAATAGCACTCATTTAGAATCAGAGTATCACTACTTGGTAATACTAGGTGATATTCGACAACTGCTTTGGCTGCAATACTTGCACCATTCCCTACTTGAACGGAATGATCACCTTTTCCCAGTTCTCTACCTTTCCATAGCCCATGTAACTGTTTACATACGTGGGATCCTGATCCGGTATCTAATACCCAGGACGTAGGGTGAACTAAAAAACAGTTCTCAATGACAAACACATCCGAAGAAGGTGCATCAACATGCATGTTCTCCGTTTGGGCGGCGTAGGAATCCAGATATTCTCCTGTTTCCTATTCAGTCTTATAACACTTATAAGATAGAACGGGTTCAACGTTCCCCTACACAGTATAACATGCGGGTTCGGTCAATACATCCATATTATTATCTTGATTAAGGCATGACATGGTCGCTACCTGGAGAGAGAGAGAAGAAAACACTTTAGCGTATGCTCTTGCAAGATCAGATTGGTTATTATATTATCTAATCAGGATGGCTCCCACTGGTTTTTATCAAATCTTCCTTCAAACCCTAAAAGGAAAGATTGGCCGGGATTAATTACACCCTACAACTTTGCCGATCTTTCAACCAGGCCAGTGTCGGTACTTTGAGGGAGGTTCCCCATGCTTTCGCACGGACCTAATTAAAGTAAACCTCGTCTTCCCAGAGACGTAACCCCGTTGACACCTTTCTAGACACCTACTTGATCGGCTAATTGTCCTGTGTAAAACTCTCCCAGGAGTAACAATTACTCACAGTGGGTATCGGGATCCAACTATCTCATAGAAAGTGTGCAATCTCATTGCAAATTTCAACACTTGAAATTCCCGATAATGCTTTTGCCCCTAGCATCCCATGACCTTGACGGAGGCCAAACTACCCACAGGGCGCTAGTCAAGTTCAACCCGTCATTTCTTGATTGAATTAAACCCACCCGTACGACCCTTGACGGAGGCCAAACTACTTCGTATGAATACCCTAATCCAATCGCATCATATGCTAGCAGATAAGCACTAGTTAGCTACCATACACTACGCCTTGACGGAGGCCAAACTACCGCAGCATGAATACTAAGTAGTACTTATCTGAAATAACGGAGGGCTACGCAGGTTTTTCAGAAAAACCATGAGCGTAATGAACTTGATATCGTTGCAGAATCTAGTGAATTTTCAAATGGAGTGATTTTGAGGCTTTTATTAGTTTTGCTAAAGAGGTCACTCCCGGTGAAAGGATCTTGGCTCTTTCCTCATCGAATAAGGTGCGGGATATATCATATATATCACTGTGCAAAGCAAAACTCCAGAAGCAATCAAAAGCAAACCGAGTGTTGTAGCATCTGCCAGTTTCGCTAAAGAGGTCACTCCCGGTGAAGGGATCTCGGCTCTTTCCTCATCGAATAAGGTGCAGGGTATATCATATATACCGCTATGCAAAGCAAAACTGTAGCTACCCTTTTATTTTAAAATTTGATTCTACAACATCTTTTAGGTTTCTTTTCTTTCATTTATCATATTAATGAAGTCCCATCATTTAAGTCAGCTAAACATCACAGATAAATACGACGTACACTTATGCCATCCGCATTCGCCTCGATGTCCCCTCGTGCACCGTTAGGTTAGGTAACTAACGGCAGAGCAGGGCAGTGCTAGCGCGGGTGTAAAACATAAGTAACGCCTATATAATATATCATATATACTATATACTGTATCCATCACAGAACATATCTAATGATCACATCACAGATATCGCAGCAGAAACATAGATATAATGTGGGATATACTAGGACGTCCGTATTTAGTATTTAGCCAACAATAGAAAATACGGATTCCACAGTCGTAATGAATAGCCAAGCCCACACCCTGGACCCCTACGAGAGCGGCAAGCGACCCTACCAATTCTGGAGTTTAGGAGACCCGGTCTCGACTCCTCGAGATGGCCTCCCACTGAACCCCAGAACCCGGTCACCTGTGCTCCCCTCCTTGGGTCCATCCTAATGCGGAAAAGTAAATAATATACAACACTGGTGGCATCGACCACAACCCGGAAGTGCCCCAAATAAAAGAATATTACATTACATTTAAATTTACATGAATGAAAATATAAAACTCTCATCTCACATAAAACCCCCCGGCTATTCAATTGCGACAATCCTACACATCATATCTCAGCAACACATAATATCACATATCATCAACGTAAGTAAGTATGCATACCCCAATTGTCGTTGATGTATAGCAACGAAACCGGCGATATCGACATACTACACTTACGGTCACAGAAAAGAAAGTGTTAAACTGTAATATTTGGAATCCACATTCTCTTTAGACATCGTAAATGCGAAATATCACATACTTCGTATTTCATGTCCAACTATATGAATTCCACATATTGCATCACATTCCAGATAAATAGACGGTATTAAAGTTTTCGAACGAACGATCAAATACCCAAGATTCGCTAAAGCTCAACACTTGAGCGGAGTTCAAAAACCCGGAGTGTGACACAGTGGTAGCGGTCCAGCCGTAGAAGGGTCAAGTCAACGCCTCACATGTGGCACGCCGTACTGCCCCAAACCCTAAGCTTCAAAAGGCAGTTCAAGACGGTCACATAATCGAGTTATGATTTGTTGTCTTCTAGTGGGACCACCACAAACAAACTTGCACGTATTTCCGAAAGATTTTAAACCTCGTGAAACGTGAGCAAATGATAGTCGTTCGAACACTTCAATACTTTCTAGATTTACCCGGAAAAGCCACGAAATCAAAATTCCGATCGAACTGTCGAGTCCAAAACCATCTCCAGAATTTTCAGCACTAAATTCAGATTAAAAATACCCTAAAAAATATACAAGCAGAACACAACATTACAGTATAAAATTGATGTAGTGATCGATTTGTACGGCCGCGGAAAAGCGGCCTAAGCAAGCTTAGGCCGCGTTTCCGCGGCAAAATTAACTGTTCAACGCATCATTTTTACATCGTAATTCTTATATTTTCCTGCTGAATTTTTTACAAATTTTTAATTCTGAAAATAACCAGATTTTGAAAAAAGTCCAGAGAGCACCAAAAAACCGTATTTTTCGGTTCGATTGGAGTTTTAACTTCGTAAAATTGTCGCCTAATGTTCTAGGTCGGCTCTGATACCAATGAAAGGTTAGCCTAGCACCACATGAAGGGTTTGGAAGCATCTCATGAACCAAAAGTGGAGTCTTTAGGGTGCTAAGTTAACGAACAAAGAATCGTTCCTAGAATCAATTAGGGTTTCAAATTTTTCACATCATCATATGAAAGAAATGCTAGGGTTTAGAGAGTACAACCTTTATAGCTCCCTACGGTAGACTCCTCGACTACTTGGGGTTTGAAAAAGCTCCGCTTGAACTCCTCGAGGTCACCGATGATCCACCCGGAGTCCGCTTTGACCAAGCTTGCAACTTTATCCGATCAAGTGAACGAAATCAAGCTAACACTCTAAACAAGTGGGCTAGGCTTGTGTAGAATGGTGTTGTGGTTTTCTTTCTCACTTCGAAATCCAATCTTGATGAGTATATTGCTCACTACAAAGAACTAGAGAGCAAAATGAGAGAGGAAGAAGAAGATGATGGCAATATGAGAAGATGATAAGTTCAACTCTTAAAAGAAAATAGAAAAATATATCAATATATATTTTCCTCTTCTCATATGAAACCATGGTTAGGATATTATTGAACTTGAGTTAAAAACACAAAAGGAAAAGTAACCCATGGTCAAATGGTGGGTGAGAATGGTTAGGTCAAGAGAAGAGTGTAGAAACAAATCAATAATGACCACTTTGCTTTTTCCCTTTTTGTTTTAAATCAAATGCAATTTAATCCATAAATAAAACCATGGTGTGAGTCTTATATTGCCACCATTTTCATGTATATACAACCATGAAGGATGTATGTATGTATGTATGTGTATATGTACATCCATATGTGCATGAATCAATAAAGAAACTATACATGCATGCATACATCCATCATACTCAAGAAAGGATTTCAAGTGAGAAGCTAATGGTTAAATGATAAATCAACACTTGATTTATCAATCCGGCCATATCACATATGACCCCTACCAAAGCAAGCCGCCCGACCAATATACGGTATCCTATATGCGCATTTTAATCGGGTCCATGCGCATATCGCATACGCGCACCACAACGTTTCGCCTGGACTAGGAAACTCCATTGTGGGACTCTGAGACTCGTCAATACGCCGGCAGTGGGTGATGATCATATCAAGCACCCCCAAGCCGCAAGCGGTCAGCTAAACGTAACGGCCACCCGGGTATTGAGCGATCAGAAGAGAACAAGCGAACCTGCTACAACTCCCGTCGAGCCAACCGGAAACACTTCCCGTACAGTCCGGTCTCCTCGTCTGATATGTCGCATATCAAGTCTAGGGGTGGTAAACGTCAGACCCCAATAACCGATAAGTCGTGCCGATGTGAGGCTCATAACGGGTCGAGAAACTACTGGTAACACTTACCAGCAATTCTCTGAATTAGCCCTGGCCAGGGAATTCCCTGTTACGGCCAATCGAGCACAGTGCAGCATCAACCCCCGATACCGGGAGAGACGAAACCCCTCCTATCGCTCATTGCCTCTATGTGACTCGGGACTGTACACAAAAAAAACCGTTTTGCACGCCCTCATGGACGTGGTAAGGTGGAAATCAAAGCACAGTGGGAATCACACAAGACTCTATGACGATCTCGGGTCTACAGACTAACCTGCACAAGTGTCACCTGAGAACTGCCATCTGACGTGAGGTATAATATCATCTGGGAGTTCTCGGCGAGTCCGTCCAGTGTACCCAGTCTCCACTGAGCACCCGTATACCATCTCTGATGTCAAACACCAATAGATATGGGATCATCCATCGCTCATCTCATGGGTCGAGAAGCGTATACGCTAGTCTACACTGGTATATCGATGCCCCGTCTCGATACACCCACGACTAGGGACCTTGAAGGATGTACTTATGGACTACCATGTCCCCACTAGTATGATCCGCATCATAGTCCAGGTAGTCAAGTACACATCCTACGGGCTTTACCAACATGTAACTCTAAGACAGTATAAAGAGACAAGTATACATGTTAAGATAAAGTGCAACCAGATAGCATACTATCATATCGAGCAAGAAAGTCATCTCTATATATGTCCAAGCATCCAATATAATATACATCATCTGTACAATACTGGCCTCTAGAGCATACATACAACTAACACGTACCTCCCTACGGACTTTCTACCCCTCGATGTCGTACTGGATCCACCATGTATCCATTATCGGTATCTCGACCCCTTTCTTGATTTTGGATAATACTCATATCATTAAAACAAGAAAACTCATAGTGGACGCCAAATCATCATATCAAGAGATAACCGCATTTTTAAAACATATTCAAATTTTATAAATCACATCGCAGTTTCTCAAATCTAAAAAAACAGAAATCCCATGAAAGCACTATCGCATAAGAACATGGCAATAATGGAACAAATTAAGAGGTACAGAACAGTAGTATAATGCATGCAGATATATGATGAGCTGTGATCTAAGGTACTGGCAGGAATATAATATGATGTGAAATAACATGGAAAGCTCTATATATATGTGCATGGAACGCTCTATATGTGTACGTAAAATAGCAATTACCAATGATGTGTGCGTGTAACATACGAGTCTATGTACGTGCAACATGTAAATCATTGGTAATTGTACAGTGTTTTACAAGCGTGTTCATGTAAGCAGTTAAAAAAAGTATAATATACGGAATATTATGCCATGTGGGGTGATAAGCAGTAATCTACAATATTAACAGGGTATAGTGTGATACGAGTGACAAATCAATTACCGATGAGGTGTAGGTGTAACATGCGGGTGCGTGCAAGTGCAACATGAAATCATTGGTAATGGTGCAAGTTTCCTAACAAACGAAGTTAAGTAGAGCTAAAGATATAAATGTGGTATATATCATAAGAAATCGAAGCGCGAGCGTATATAGAATAAGAAAATTGTAACGTGAACTACTGTTATAATATTTAACTACGTATGAGCCATAAGTTATAGTTTAAAATATAACGCATGTTGTTTTAGAAATATGGGGCCACAATGTTTGTAAAATAGATATCATTTGAAAATTCGTTGCGCACCATTAACATTACTATTTAGAAGAATGTAATGAATTATTAGTTTTCAAAATAAGTACGGCTCTAAACATCTCATAAAATCTCAATTCGGGATTTAGCAAGACTCCCCGAGTCAAATGAATATCGGCCGTTTTCGGGAATCTATCATCATCACATCATATACGGAACTTCCCTCATACGATGTCATCCAATCAATACAGTACGGATCTATAGTCGCGTACGCCAACTCATCATATCATATAAAGTACGGACACCTAGTCGCGTACAGCACATAACAATAATCATATATATACATATAAAGAAAGAGCCTAATGGCTATGAAATAAAGACTAAGTATATAACTATCTACTAAGTATACGAGTATACACCTATGGATGTTCTAGCATGACCCTATATGCTAAGAATACGGTTCTACTATATAGTATTCTAATTACTATGGTTGCGGGGGTGCTTTACGTCATCCACCCGACTTCCCCCGTAAATATACATCTACTCACAGATATGCGCCTCGCACTAGTCGAAGCTGACAAATGCATTGCCCTTCTTCATCGTCTTGGATGTCTCCGCAATAAACCTAGCATTCACATAACTACACAAACATATAGGAATTCAGGTTGACATCGATATAACGAACAAACACCCATAAGTTAAAATCTAGGACCAACGTGAGCCATCCGTGTGCTAACTACCATGAATTAACCCCGGACTCGCTGTTCTAACACAAAAGGCCACATCAAGACTTCAAAGTACGGATTATCAAGTTTAAAACCCTTAAAACATCATCAAAACCAACTCAAAACACTTCCAGATTATTTTCTTATGGCATCTGAGGGAAAAAGTATCACAGAGGCTTACTTATCAAATATATGAACTATTGACCAAACCTCGACACCCAAATCAAAAATTTGACCGACCAAATATGCTACAGTAACCGCCCTAAGTGGTTGGAATATGGAGTTAGGGCCTCGTGCTTCTGTGGTGGTCTCCTCGTGGTCTAACTAGGTCATTGTAATTGTTTGTTTATTTTGTAAAGACACTAAATTACTCCAGAATTCATTTAAACTTCAAAAACTCAATGAAAACCATGTTTATAAACACTTTTGAAATCAACAAAACTTGCATTTAAATACTCCTAACCATATCAAAATAGTTTGTGACCACTAAACTACTACTTACTACACTACCTCAACTCATATCTATATAAAATCCACCTTTGAAAGTTCAGGGCTATAAAAATATAAACTTTAGCTCCAAAATAAGTTTGTCATGCCAAGAATTTGTAAAACATAGGAATGAACAGTTTTCAATCCTCTTGAATTTGAAGAAAGAAGAGAAGAACCATGCTATAGGGGCAACCAAGAAGGTCATGATAAAAGAAGAGGGTTGCACCAAGAAAAATATGATTTCGGTGCAAAGTTATATGGACGAAGGGAGATTAGAGGTGGAGAAAGAGAAGAAGAAGAATAAGAAGAAATGGAGACGAGGAAATTATGATATGAATAGTTGTGCCAAGCCATAACCCCCTCCCCCCCTTCTCTCTTTCCCATGCATATTATTTTAACAACCATACCCCAACCATGCCTTCATGTCTCCCCCTCTCTCTTTCCAAAATATAAAATCAACCATTTAAACACAAATGAAAAAGTTAATCCCTCATTAGTATGCTATGGCACCTTAAGTACAAAATTAGGAGGGATAACTTAGTTATAGTAAAATGGTTTGTAGATACAAATATTTTAAAACCAATTAAAGAAAAAAAAACCATTAAACAAATGTACTCATAATTATAAATAAACTTTTCTTTTTTATTAAATTCCAAAAAGAAGGTATATATATTTATACCGATCTATGAAAACTCAATCTACATTGGTTATCATATCCGTAAAACTCATAATATCCCCTTTTAAAGTATAAATAATATATAAAATTTTCAGAATATTACACACCTCCTTGGTAAAGGAATTTCTTACAAAGGAAATTAGTAGGAATATGGTAGAACTGGAAGGTATTCCGAAATCGCAAACCGTTACTGAAAATTTAGTAGAACTAAGCGATTCAATTAACCTTACAGACCATAGCTGCTTCGCATATTTAGTAGGTGATCTCAGCCACCAGAGAGATACGTATATTTTCTCATAGACGGTAACAAGGAGGCTTGTATCATGTGATGATGACCATGCTAGTTATCAGCGGGCCATAAGAAGTGGTGACTTCCGACTGATGGTTGAATGCCAAGTTATCCATGTTGGACTCCATGCACTACAACAAAGTATGGACTTTGTTGTGTGCTCCTGAAAAGGGTAAAACCCATAAGGAGCAAGCAGATCTTTCGAGATCAGTGCAAATAGAAAGGTATAAACCTAACAAGGCTAAACATTTAGTAAACAGGTATTCAACAAATACCCGATGTGGATTGTGATGATACTATTACTTCAGTATATGTGCTGAAGTCCATATGGATAAAACTTGCCACTGTTGTCTTTCATGACTATGATATCTGACATGTGGATGATTATAACGTCAATCTAAATTGGATTTAAAAGTATACGTGTAAATGACTCTGCCAGAGGGTTATCTTAGTCAGTGGGAGCAGCGGAAAGTGTGCAAGTTGCTTAAGTCTACTTGTAGACTAAAGCAAGCACTGTGGAGATGGAGTATATGTTTTGATATTATGGTCAAAGTGTTTAACTTCATCAAAATTAGATATGAATCTGATATTTATAAGGTGTTGGAGATTCACGATGTCTTGCTTTTAAAAAGGATATGGTCAATATCGGATATGTCAGTTTTTTGATAAAAGGTAGCGCACGACGTGATTCTCGAGTTATAAAATTACTGCAAGTGCACAGTGCGTTGATGCAAGCTGTCAAGTACGGGTCGATCCACAAGGAGTGGATATTGTTGGATATGTATTCACAAGGGGCCTTCATTGTATAGGATGCTAGGGATATGTATGTACAGGACAATCTTGCTCGATATGATAATACGCTATTTGGTTTGTTTTTATCTTAACATGTGATGTGTTTTACATAGTATTGCATATCTTCTATACATGTTGATAAAGCCCATAGGATCTTTGCATGACTACTAGCGTTGTGATGGCAATCATACTTGTGGGAACTAGGCAGTCGATAGGCACATCCTTAAAGTGTTATTAATCATAGGAGTATCAAGACTGTGCATCGATACTCCAGAGTAGACTAATGTATATATATCTAGACCCTGACGAAGAACGATGGATTGTTCCCGCAGCCATTACTGAGGTGCACCTAAGATTGTATACAGGTGCTCACTGGAGGTGAGTACACCGGACGGACTCACCGAGGACTGGCTAGATGGTATTATACCTAGCGTCAGATAGCAGTTCTCTGGTGACATCATTGCAGATAGTCTGTCGACCTGAGGTCGTCATTTGTCATGTGTGAGTTCCCACTGTGCTTTGATTACTGCCCTCCCACGGCTCTACTGAGTCGTGCAAATAGATTTTAGTTGGGTACAGTCCCAAGCCACATGGAGGCAGTGAGCGACTGTTGTGGATTCTTCTCTCCCGGTATAGGGAGTCGATATCGCACAGTGATCGGTTGGTAAACGCCATAATTCCCTGGCCAGGGCGGATTGAGAATTACTAGTGGTTGGACCAGTAGATTCTCGGATGGTCTTGAGCCACACCAACACGACTTGTCTGGTTATTAAGGGTCTGATGATTTCCACCCCCTAGACCTTGCATACGATACTCTCATACGAATATACTGGACTGCAGGGAGATTGTCACAGACAGGCTCAGTAGGGGTTCGAATGAGTTTTCTCGTCGGCCTTCTTTTTCGACAGATAACTGGGTAGCCGTTACGTAAAGCTAGTGCCGTTGACGGACTTTTGATTAAACCTACTGCCAGCATACTGTCAAGTCTTTAGAGTCCCACACAGAGGGTTTCTCTGGTTCAGGTGAAACGATATAGAGGCTGTATGGTTTTACTGCAAGGTTCCGATCATATACGTGTACTGGGTACACGGATGATGTTCGGACGGAAAAAAACTTGTGGGCTTTGGTTTAAGCCGGATCCTAATATTATATTATTGGATTATTATTATTTCACTGTATTCATATTTTTCGGAATACGAATACGGGTATGTATATACGGTGAGTGAATTCTTGTAATTTCACAAGACATGCTTCTAGAAGAAGACACCTCATTATTTAGATTTATCTATTTATGGAAATGGATTAATGAGGTGGAAATTGGAAATATTTGAGGCATGGATGAAAGCATGGCTAAGTCATTTGTTTATTCATTTGGCTTTACTATTCAAGCATGGTTGCTTATTTTCTATGGAAAATAATCCATGCTTGATTATTGTAAAGACTTAGCCATTCTCTTTTCCTACACAACCTTAGCTCATTTGCATTTGTTCATTCTCTCTCCAACTTTTCTCTCCTCCTTCTTCCTCAAACCCTAACCCTCACATGAGTTGTGAAACCTAGGGTTCTTGAGATAAAATACTCTATTCATCTTTCTCTACATTCTCTAAGTTGTCTAGTCTAGCAAACTAGACATCTTAGTTACCTCACACTTGAGGTTGAAACTTGAACCATAGGCTCTCGGGTGGATTATCTTCGGCAAAGAGGAGATCGACGATCGAGTTCCATTCAAGATTTTTAGGAGCCAAGAAGAGGAGAAGAAGATTCAAGGTTGAACTAAGGAGTTACGAAGGAAAAAAGAATACCCGAAGGACTTGATCGAGAAGGTATAACTCTCACCGAGTAGTTAGAAACCTTCTTGTAGTTAGTCGTAGCTAGTTATAGTTTAATTAAGATCCTGGGTTGTCTTGGTCGATGTTGTTAATCCACTCTTTTGAAATAGAAAAAAATCGCTTTTTGTGTAATCCGCCTCCCAGCAGACTCGCGGGGTTGCCCGACATCGACTTACACTGGTATCAGAGCCACCTAAACCTTAACTAGCCAGTTAGCAAGTAGTTAGAATTTCGAGCGTCGAAAAAGTTTACTCGAAATCAAATTTTCATGATAAGCTTGATGTCGATTTTAAAATCTATTCAAAAATATTATTTCAGTGGCCTTAAAAATACATGCAGGCTTTTATAAGAACGCGGTAAAAATTCGAGCTCGAAATAGCCCTAAACAACCGCGGAACCGCGACCATACTCACTGTTTAGCCGAACCGCGGAACCACGGCCGAGTCGAGGCCGATTCGCTCCAATTTTTTTCCAGTGGGTCTCAATATTGGAAATATGATTTCTTGCATATTTGGTTTCTACCCAGAATTGTTTGTGTACAGGTTTGTACATGGGGTAGACACGGAAAATATTTTCGATCGAAATTCTAAGTTACTTGGCTAATATGTGTTTTCTGTGTTTGTATATATATGTTACTAAACGTCTTCTAATTATTATATGTCGATTAATGGGGGTTGCATATATCTGTGATTTGGTGATGATTTGTTTATATGGAGTATTAGATCGTCGTGAATGAATAGCCGGGGGGATGTGACAAGAGTGTTTTTCATTTCTTTCATTCATGTAAATTTGTAAATTGATGTAATATTATTTTTGCGGGGCACATCTGGATTGAGATTGTAGCCACCGTTGTTTTATTTCTTTTATTTTTTCTTGCACCTACGATAGACCCAAGGTGGGGTGCACAAACTACCGGGTTCTTGAATTGCCGAATGGCCTACTCATTTTATTGAGGGAGTTTACTTCACTTCGGAATTTGGCGGGTAGTTTGCCGCACCCGTATGGGTCTAGGGTGGGGTTTGGATATTCATCACGACCGTGGAATCCGTGTTTCGTTATAGGCTAAAACAAAACACGGAAATCCTAATATATCCAATATATTCATCTATGATTCTGTGATCTAGAATGCTAATTATTGCGTGAGTAGAATGGCTATATATATATATATATATATATATATATATATATATATATATATATATATATACAATAATAATTATAAAAATAAACGTTGGTTATGTTTTGCACCCGTGTAAGTCCTACCCCCGCTCTGCCGTTAGTTAAGTAACCTAACGGTGTATGACGGGGCTTTGTGGAGAATGCGGATGGCATAAGCGTACATTCTATTTTCGTTTCTTTTCTGCAATGATAAGGTTATTTAATGAGACATGTTCATATCAGAATATTGCATTATTATATCGCCCATTCTTAATCATATTACAAATAAATAGGTGCTTTTGATCCATGTCTGCTAAATAGTTATAGGTTCTCAGAACAATACAGTGAAATTCATGAAAAGACGCTACAAATGTGGGACTACAACCAACAATAGATGAATCTGTATGATGCCGCTTACTAGTTTAAGGAACAAATGAAGATCAGTAGACAGTTCAATGCACAAAGTACAAGGGCAGCAAAGGATTAAAGACTTCAACGCGAAGCTCACGGCAAAAAGTCCACAACATTCTGCACTAATGGAAATCTGGAAGGAAATAGAAGAAATTCTGAGAAACCAAGTAAAGAAAACAGAAGATAAAAGCAACACAGAGAAACTCTGAAGAGATGGGCCAAAGAACCCACCAAATGGCCGCGGAACTGCGGCCAAACAGACGTACAATGCACGTGTCGGTGGGGTGTCGGTGCTTTGACTCGGTCTTTGGGGTTGTTTTGTAATTTCATGTATGGATCAGAATATAATCATAGGGTTTCTCTTATCTATAAATATGAGGGCTCAAAGCCAAATAAAAGGGTGCATCTCTCTAGTTTTTATGCCTTTTTCAGGGTGCCTCTTTTGGGGCATGTCTCTTTTTAATTCTTAGTCTAAAATTTTAATTTCCATTGTAATCGTTAAGAGGTCATCAATAAAGTAAGTGTTTTCATTTTATCTTGCATTCTTCTTAATTTAAATTTATTATCTGCTATTTTATTTTGTCTTTTATTATTTGCAACTTAGATAGTCTTTTAAAATTAGAAAAATGAATTTCATCGTAACTTCCCTAATGAGTGAGTAATTCCTCACTTGTTAGGATTAGGATAGGGAAGGTTTGAGAGAAGGAAATCTCTCTCACTCCTTTCCTTGCCCCTATAATTTTAATTAATACGGACTCTATTTAAATGAACCACACACCGTTCACTACGGCACCCTATCCTACAACATAGCGCCGATTCCCTAGTTACCGGTTGTGGTTGATTTAAATAGAGGTTAGGGCTAAGATTTAAGAAAGGACGGACAAGGACCAAAAGAAAGAAACTAAGTTTCTTCCTAGTCTTGCTAATCCCCTTTGTTGACTATTACCCTAACACCTATATTCTTAACTAAGGCAAGGAAAGCGGTGAATAGAATCCTTATTCCAAATTAACCTAATCCTAACCCTAGTAAGACTTTAAATCAAATTAATCTCAATCATAGATCTTAAAACAAACCACCAACTTTTTGGACTTAACTCGTTAGAATATAAAGAAAAGAACTCCTTCTCCCTGTAGATCGACCCGTACTCAACAGGCTAGCTACCAAGCGACACCGTCTTGATTGCGGTATATTCTTTAATTTAAAACGCAAACGCAAAATCTGCAACAATCAAATGGCGCCATTGCCGGGGAGACGGTAGTCTCTTTCTTTATGTAATTTCGGGTTAAAAATTTATAAAAACTGAAAAAGTTTAAAACAAATATAAAATAAAATAAAAATAAAAATCATCTTGCTCTTTTTAAATGGTTTCTGTGTAAGTGTGCAGGCTTGGAGCAAACACTGTTCAGATCTGGAGCAAGCCCGGTGAACAAATCAAGAAACAGAGGATCTGAACAGACAGGGAAGAACCAAAACAACACAGAGAAAAATTTTGGAGATCTAAACCAACTAAACCACCGTGGAACCGAGGCAGATTCAAGCAGTTGACCTCGGAACCTGTGACGTTAGCACCCCAAATTTCTCTTTGAGTATTTTTTTATCTCCTACACCCTGAACTCCACTGAAAATTTTCCTGCAGGTATTCTTCGCACAGATTCTCTTTCTCCTATCCAATAAATTGTTTTTGTGCAGGATTCTTTGCGCTGCCAAATAAAAAAAAATTTGCAAGTGTTTTAGATTTTTGGTGTGTTAACTGCTTTGCATAATTAATACGGAATCTAATGGGCTATAACACCAATTCAGATTGAGTGGGGATTTCATTACCCTTCCTAAGACCACAGAAATAACAAAAAACATATACATCACCCTTGAGCTAATTAAAAAATATCTAGACTCAGCCAATTAAGGACTGTCGCACTCATTAGGACAGAGGAAGGTTGTAGGAATTCAGTCGTTTATCGAAACCTGACTTTGTGGTTCCTAGGCTAGACAAGTGAGAAAGGTAATTTTAAAAGGCCCGTCTCATGGTGATTCGTGAGTGGAATCCTCCTTTCTTCATTTCTGCTTACCTGACCACAATTGGCGGTGAAGAGGCGATTTAAGGGATATCTCACAACTTGTCGCTTTGGACCAGTTAGGAGCAGTCTAGTTGACTTAGGAGACCCTAGCTCTAGGTTTGATTGTGCATGTTTAAACTGTGGTTGTTTGAAATTGTGCCGTAGTTCCATACAATTTTTTGCAAAAACTCTTTCTAAAAAAACACTTTCAAAAATTTTAAAACTCCAAAAACAAATAATTTTTTTAAAAAATATATATAAAAAAATAAAATAAAAATTATAAAAATAAAAATAAAAATAAATAAATAAATCCACATTCTTTTCCTTTCTCTCATCACATCATGGGTATCCCACGTCGCAAAACTCTTGCCGAACTTTGGTACCCTCAACCAGACATTACTTCTTAAGCTTCTTGTTTTGGTCGAATTTCGAACGACCACTCCATGCCCAAAATTTCATTGAAAGATTGAATAGACATGTCTAGGACAACCAATTGGACTCCGAAATCCACCTTTTATCAACCATTTCAACCTTCACCACCTTCTTATATTGATACTCCTTTTTCAAGTCCTGTTGTAACTTCGAAACCCATGTCTATTGCTGAACATATTGAACAATCTCGTAACCGATCTTTCACTCCTTTCACTACTGCGAATTCTATAGACCAAAAATTACATGCACCTTCTTATCCAAATGTTGATTCTACTCTTGTCCAACCATTAAATTCCTACCAGTCCTACCAGACTTTTGCACCTTCCCTAGACATTACTTCTACACAGCCATTTGGGAGTTTCACGTATCCAAACAACTTTGAATCTTTTACTGAAACCCTGGCACAACCCATGTCTAGTCTGGAACAGTCATTGGAAGACTTTATGGTAGCGTCATGCCAACAGATGAGGGATTTGAATGCGTCCATGGCCGCCCTTATACAACCTAGTGACCCGGTAGCTAATTTCCAACTAGCTCCAAATTTTCCAATGTATAATGAAGCGGTTGGACAGATTAAGAATTTGAGTGGTGAGAGTGAGATGTACACCCATCCAAATCAAACTACCCATCCCCAATTGAATCCCACAACTCCGGTTAAGAATGTCTATTAAAACTCTCAAATGATTCACCAGTTGAAAATAGAACGTTTAATGAGTTGTGCAACTTTGTAGTATTTGATTTACCTGATTGTGAAGGGTCCCTTTCGGGTGAAACCATCACCAATCCTTTTGACGTCTACACCTCCACTCTAGAATCTGAATTGATTAATATCCATGCTTTTGATGAGGTATTTGAAAAATTTGATTTTCACTTGATAGAGGATATCGACGCTGGGAATATTTCGGATGATGAACCCACAGATTTGGATAAGTTTCTCTCTCCAATTCATCATCCCGAGTCATTAACTGTTTTTTCCAAACTTCATATGCATCTGGATTTTGATGATAAATGCATGAATGGGATAACTTTTGAGGGGAATTTTGAGGATAGTATTGAGGATGAACCAGTTTTACTTGAGGAGTAAGATTTTCCAATTCATTCTATCCCTTTTCACTGACTTTGTACACCCTCCTGAACCTTTAACTGTTACCTTTCCTAAATCACTCCCCTTCATCCTTTCCATCGTTCCGACCGCGCAAGAAACCGTATCACTTTCATTTTTTATGTCTAGTTTACCAAATTCGACGTACCCATGTTTTCTCACGAATCATGGGGGATTTGACCTCATTTCTCAGTGGGTTGATAGATTAGCACAATCGCTTTTTACACATCGGTCATTACAAATTGTGCTAATTTATACACTCCATTTCCACCTTCAAGTTCATATTCCACTTCTTTCTCCCACTTTCTCCGGTTCTTCTTCTAATCTTCCTTTAATGATAGCGAGTATTAATAAATCATAATCCGATATTTTGAGTTTGATAATTCTAGAAAAACAACTTGATTTAGACTCTTTTGAGAATAAGGTAGATAAACCTTACGAGTCTCCTACCTCCGCAATTTTTGAAAAATCAAGCGTGTTTAATTCTGGCGCGACACTTATTGACATTGAGAAGTTCAATCGGACCATCGATGAAAGTTTCGAAGATATTTTCGCCGACGAACTCGCATTCCTAAACGACACGGATTTTGTGATTAATCAACCTCCACCTGAAGAAGTCGAACCACCACCATTTCTTCTTATCCCATACGAGAATGTGACAATTATTCCCATTCCTAATCATCCACATTCTCGTTTCCGTTCACCATTATTGTTTCATCTCTACAAATCGAAACGTAAACCTTTTCCATTACACCACTTATCTTTACCCCATTTCATCCTAACTTTATACAACATGTTCTTTCACCAACCGCTGCTTCATAATGATAAAAATTTTGAATGGTTGGTGCTAACCTTTGGCCTGTGTAAGGCCTTGTATAACTTGATACTGTGTTTTTCTCCCCTTTAACTCTGAACTTTAACGCTTAAACAATGAAAACACTGTTTCACTTAAGTTTGGGGGGACCTTTTTTTGTGTATATATTTTGGTTTGCTTTTTGTTTTGTTTAAAATTTTCTTTTAGAGAGTAACGGCAATTTTGACCCTCTTGGTGTAGCCTGACAGTGAGGGCACTGTCAAGTTTAAGTTTAGGGGTGTGCTCGGTAAGTTTTCTTCCTTCGCATTCATATGTATATTTTTGCATTTGCATACTTATTTTAAAACCCATAAAAATTAAAAATTAAAAAAATAAATTGGCCATATTTGACTTAAGTTCAACATGACGGTTGACTAGTTAGGAAAAAATAGATCCTAAACTTAGTAAATTTAAAAACCCTAAAAATAACCTTTCTTAAAGTTTAACAGTAGAAAATATATGTCCTTATAGTTTATTTAGAAATAGGAAAATTTTGAGTTCAATTCTTGGGCTAAGTCAAAATAAGGGAAGTGTATTGAATTTTTATTTGAAGTGTAAGTTTGAAAAATAATTCTGAACCTTAAATCTAAATTCTGAAAATATATACCCTACAACTTGCACAAACACGCACCTTGAAACTTGGAATAGTAGATGATACCTTGAAATGCTCTTGTCTAAAAGCCTTAATATGAAGGAAAATAAAAGTATAAGTGGTGAATAAAGAGACATAAAAAAATGAATACTGGTTTTGTAATTACTTAAGGCTGCATAAATAAAAAAATATATAGCGAGGGTGCTTCATCACCTAGTGCCTTAGACCAACTGGTTTGGGAGTCACTGCTAAGCCTTAGGTATTACAAGACGAAGAATTACACCTAAATGCCCAAACACATTTTGTAATCGGCCGTTCAGTATCTCAAGAAGTATTAACGGTCGCATGAAGGATGTGTGAGCAATTTCATCTAAAATTCACCAAATAAAAGTATTTTAGAAGATGGACAAGAGAATGATAACTTGAATTGAATTTCCAACTGTAGGGGTAAAAATTACACACAAGTAGGGGTATATGATTGGGGTTTGGATAAGAGATAGGAATGAAAGATAGGACTTATACCTTCAGTAGAGATGATAAAAATTCCTAAGTTGAGATGGAACCTTAGAAGGAAAATTCAAAAGATGCTGAAAACTTAATAAATTTGCAGAACATATACGATCTTAAGTTAAATGATAAGTGAGTGTGAAAAATACGGGTTGATGATTTCTAAATTGAAGATAATAGAATTTCTTACTAGAATACCGAATTGAAGAATGAAAGTCAACAGGCCAAACTGATTGGATTTTGTGGGTAGTATCCGCTGAAAGCCCTCAGGAGACAACACTCCTCCTATTAGGGACACCTAGAGGTTTAACGGGTTGTTGCACGAGCTCAATGCAATCGCGATTCCCTGCGAAAGTGAGGTTAGGATTTTTCGAGAATAAAATTGGCTATGCTCGGGACAAGCAAAAGATAAGTTTGGGGGTATTTGTTCATATCAGAATATTGCATTATTATATCGCCCATTCTTAATCATATTACAAATAAATATGTGGTTTTGATCCATGTCTGCTAAATAGTTGCAGGTTACAGGTTCTCAAAACAGTACAGTGAAATTCATGAAAAGAAGCTACAAATGTGAGACTACGACCAACAATAGATGAATCCGTATGGTGCCTCCTACCAGTTTAAGGAACAAATGAATATCGGTAGACAGTTCAATGCACAAAGTACAAGGGCAGCACAGGATTAAAGACTTCAACGCGAAGCTCACGGCAAAAAGTCCACAACATTCTGCACTATTGGAAATCTGGAAGGAAATAGAAGAAATTCTGAGAAACCAAGTAAAGAAAACAGAAGATAAAAGAAACACAGAGAAACCCTGAAGAGATGGGCCCAAGAACCCAACAAATGGCCGCGGAACCGCGGCCAAACAGGCCTTTCTGCAGTGGTTCCGCGGCCGTACAATGCACGTGTCGGTGGGGTGTCGGTGCTTTGACTCGGTCTTTAGGGCTGTTTTGTAATTTCATGTATGGATCAGAATGTAAACCTAGGGTTTCTCCTATCTATAAATAGGAGGGCTCAAAGCCAAATAAAAGGGTGCCTCTCTCGAGTTTTTATGCCTCTTTCAGGGTGCCTCTTTTGGAGCATGCCTCTTTTTAATTCTTAGTCTAAAATTTTAATTTCCATTGTAATCGTTGAGAGGTCATCAATAAAGTAAGTATTTTTCATTTTATCTTGCATTCTTCTTAATTGAAATTTATTATCTGCTATTTATTTTTTCTTTTATTACTTGCAACTTAGATAGCCTTTTAAAATTAGAAAAATGAATTTCATCGTAACTTCCCTAATAAATGAGTAATTCCTCACTTGTTAGGGTTAGGATATGGAAGGTTTGAGAGAAGCAAATCTCTCTCACTCTTTTCCTTGCCCCTATAATTTTAATTAATACGGACTCTGTTTAAATGAACCACACGCCGCTCACTACGGCACCCTATCCTACAAGATAGCGGTGATTCCCTAGTTAGACCGATTGTGGTTGATTTAAATAGAGGTTAGGTCTAAGTGTTAAGAAAGGACGGACAAGGACCAAAAGGAAGAAACTATGTTTCTTCCTAATCGTGCTAATCCCCTTTGTTGACTATTACCCTAACACCTATATTCTTAACTAGGGCAAGGAAAGCAGTGAATAGAATCCTTATTCCAAACTAACCTATTGCTAACCCTAGCAAGACTTTAAATCAAATTAATCTCATTCATATATCTTAAAACAAACCACCAACTTTTTGGACTTAACTCGTTAGAATATAAAGAAAAGAGCACCTTCTCCCTGTGGATCGACCCATACTCAACAGGCTAGCTACCAAGCGACACCGTCTTAATTGCGGTATATTCTTTAATTTAAAACGCACACGCAAAATCTGCAACAATCAAGACTGCGTTAATTTTGATTAATGCAAAGGAATAAACCTAAAATCTGATGTCGTTGGAACAATTACAAAACCACTCGGTTTTCTTCAAAAAACATTTTTAAAAGCGGGGTTTAAACCACTCCTTTTCAAAAGCTATCTGGTTCCTTCGACTATATCAAATTCATTACGTTAACGGTTTTCGCCAAAACAAGTTGTAGCCATCCTTCATTTCAGATAGATATCTACTAGTATTCATGCTATGTGTTTTGACCTTCGCCAAGGCATAGTGTTTGGTAGCTAGTATGTGCTTATTTGTAGCATAGATAGATGCATTAGTCTAGGACAGGAGTACAGCCGTTTTGGCCTTCGTAAATGGCTTGTATGAATAGGTCTAGATTAATTTGGATAATGACAGTTTGAACTTGACTTGCGACTTATGATGTTTTGACCTTCGTCAAGATTATAAGCGCTCGGGGCAAAAATCACATCAGGAGTTTCAAACATAAAAGAAACTTGCTAGTGCTGCATACCTTCTAGAGTGTGGTATTTTTGGTAGGCATCCTTCAAAATCATCACACAGTGATAGTTAGGTCCTGATCCTACTGTGAGTATCCGCTACTCTTCGGGATATTTTTTCACTTAACAATCAATGCTATAAACCAAGTAGGCGCCTAGAACGGTGTTAACGGGGCTACACCTCCAAGGAAAAGAGATTATGTAATTAAGGAACTTCACAAAAGCGTTGGAAAACCTCTCTCGAAATACCGACACTAGCCTGGCAAAAAAGTTAAGCAAGTATTGTGACGTGCGATTAATCCTGACTAATTCTTCTTTTAAGGTTTGAAGAAGAATTCAAGGAAACAGTGGGAGCCATCCTGTTTAGATAAACTAATAACCAATCTAAACTTGTAAGAGCACATGCTGAGTGTTTCTTTTCTCTCTCTGCTAATTGCAGCGACTATGACGGGACTTAAGGTAATACTAGATAAAAATAAACTCACTGGGCCAAACTATAAAGACTGGCTGAGGAATGTCCATATAGCCCTTACATATGATAATGCGCATACGTCCTCACGGCGAAAGCTCCCCCTGTTCCCAGTATAGAATCCTCGGTCGCGGACATTGAGGTCCGTAAAACCTGGGATCTTGATTGCACGAAAGCCAAGTGTCTCGTGCTGGCCTCCATGGATAATGAACATCAGAGGCGGTACGAGAAGATGGACATTTCTTCCATCTTCCTTCATACAAAAGAATTATATGGAGAGAAATTTTGTATCGCAAGATATGAGGCCTCGAAGAAATTATTTCAAGCGAGGTTGAATATCGGATCATCTGTTGGAGACCACATCCAAAAGATGATTTCTCTCATCGAAAAGCTCACAGATCTCGGAACTACGTTGGAAAATGAGTTGTACATCGACTTGATCCTACAGTCCCTTCCCTCCACCTATGCCCAGTTCATATTGAATTTCAATATGAATAGTATGGAATTTTCACTTCTTGAGCTCCTCAACATGTTGAGGATGGTAGAAGGCGCCTTGAACAAAACCAAGGAAACACCCACTCTGTTTATTAGGGGATCTTCTTTTGCTAAATCCAAGACTAAGGACAAGGGGAAGAAGAAGAAAGCCCCCCCACCAAACAGAGGGGAGGTGTGCAAAAGGTGCAGAGAAAGAGAAAGGAAAAGATAGGGGGCAGACACAGAGGAAGAATGCTTCTATTGTCGGAGGACATTGGAAAAAGGACTACAGGACCCTAAAGGCCAGAAATCAGGACACGAAGCAAGTTGTGGTTTTGGCTTCAGGTGCGTTCATGATTGAAAACCGCTTCTCTATAAACTCTACATCCTGGATATTGGATACAGGATCAGGATCTCACATCTGTAATTCTTTGCAGGCGCTTAGAAGCCGTGGAGTTTTGAGGAAAGGTGATATGACCCTTAGAGTTGGCAACGGAGCCAGTGTGGACGTTGTTGTAGTAGGAGAATATCACCTAGGATTGGCGAGTGACGATATTTTGTTATTGTGTAACTGCTTTTGTGTACCCAGTATGGTGTGTAATATTATATTAGTATCTTTATTATCAAATGAATGATATAATTTTGCACTTGTAAGCAATGTTATCAACATTCACCTAAATCATGAAATGGTTGGGTCGAGTACACTTAGTAACGGAATATACATTCTCAATCAACATCAAGTTTTCAACGTCCAAAACACACTAAAAAGAAAATCTTCAGAATCAAACCAAGCTTTCTTATGGTATTATAGACTTGGTCATGTCAATGAAACACGACTGACTAAGTTACATAAAGAAGGATACTTAGATCCGTTTGAGAATCAATCATATGCAACTTGTCGATCATTTATCAGAGGAAGATGACAAAAACTCCGTTCACTGGATACGGAGAAAGAGCCACTGGGATCCTGGGACTCATACACAGTGACGTGTGTGGGCCAATGTCTATACAAGCAAGAAGTAGCTATTCCTACTTCATTACTTTCACAAATGATTTCTCAAGGTATGGACATGTATTCTTAATGAAACATAAATACGAAGCCTTTGAAAAATTCCAAGAGTATAAGAATGAAGCGGAAAAGAAAACCGGCAAAAGTATCAAGATGCTCCGATCCGATCGGGGCGGTGAATACTTAAGTGCTGAGTTCCTAAAATATCTAAAAGTGAATGGAATTCTTTCTCAGCTTACTCCTCCATACACACCACGACACAACGATGTATCAGAAAGACGGGATCGCACCTTACTTGATATGGTACGATCCATGATGAGTAATGCTGACTTGCCGCCCTCCTTCTGGGGTTATGCACTAGGAACTGCTGCATACCTATTGAACAAGGTTCCAACTATGTCTGTGTCCACAACTCCATATGAAATATGGAGTGGGAAGAAACCCTGTCTTAAGTATCTAAAGATATAGGGATGTCATGCCTTTGTTAAAAAGGTTCATCCGGACAAACTCAGGCACGTTCAGTACAATGTAAGTTTGTAGGATACCCCAGGAATTCTAGGGGGTATTATTTCTATCACGCTGAGAAACAAAAGGTCTTTGTTTCGCATCATGCCCGCTTCATGGAAACTCAATTTCTCGAAAAAGAGATAAGTAGGAGCGCAATAGAGCTGGAAGAAATTCCAGAACCATAAACTATTACTAAAAACTTAGTAGAACCTGAGATTTTAATGGAACAGGATGTACCCACGCCACTCCGCAGATCTAGTATGCAGCCTCATCCGTCCGAGAGATATTACAGTTTTTCGTAGACGGGGATCGAGAGGATTGCATCATCAACGATGATGAGCCGACTAGTTCTCAGCAAACCATCACGAGTAAATACTCGATGAAGTGGCTAGATGCTATGCGATCCGAGATGGAATCCATGTACACAAACCAAGTATGGACTTTGGATTTTACTCCTACTGGGGTAAAACCCATATGATGCAAATGGATCTTCAAAAAGAAGATTGGTGTAGATGGTCAGGTAGAAACCTACAAAGCTAGACTTGTTGCTAAAGGTTTTCATCAAAGATCAGGATTGGAATATAATGAAACTTTTTAACCAGTGGCCATGCTTAAATCCATTCGGATCCTACTTGCCATTGCTGCTTTTCATGATTATGACATCTGGCAGATAGAAGTTAAAACCGCTTTTCTAAATGGAAGTTTAGAAGAGTGTGTTTTCATAGATCAACCAGAGGGTCTCATAGACAGTGGGAGCAGCTGAAAGGTGTGTAAGTTGTTTAAATCCATTTATGGATTAAAGCAGGTATCGCAGAGTTAGAACATCTGCTTTGATGAGACGATCAGGGAATTTGACTTTATCAAAAATGTATATGAACCTTTTATTTATAAAAAGATTGTAGGGAGAACTGCGGTATTCCTTGTTTTATACGTTGACGACATTCTCCTGATAGGAAATAATATTCCTATACTACAATTGGCCAAGCAGTTCTTGTCACAGAAGTTCTATATGAAAGACCTGGGTGATGCCTCGTATATTCTGGGGATTAAGATCTATCGTGACAGATCTAAAAGAATGTTGGGACTTTCACGGTCAAGGTACATTGACACCGTGCTAAATAGGTTTAGTATGGAAGATTCTAAGCGTGGTAATTTGCCCGCTTGTCACGAAATCACCTTCTCCAAAGAGATGTCTCCCAAGACCGATGAAGAGAAGGCTCGCATGAGCATAGTACCCAATGCTTCGGCTGTAGGGTCAGTAATGTATGAGATGTTGTGTACCAGAACAGATGTAGCTTAGGCACTTAGCGTCGTAAGCAGGTATCGGTCTAACCCAGGTGAGAAATATTAGATAGTAGTAAAGAACATTCTTAAGTTCCTGAAAAGGACTAAGGAGATGTTTTTAGTGTACGGTAATGGGGACCTCTAGATCAAGGGTTTTACCGACTCTAGCTTCCAAAGTGACAAGGATGACTCTAAATCTGTCTCGGGTTATGTGTTTACCCTCAACAGAGGAGTGGTCTGTTGGAAGAGTTCCAAACAAGATACCGTAACAGACTCGATGATGGAGGCTGAGTACATCGCTGCTAGCAATGCCGCAAAAGAGGCTGTCTGGATGAGAAAGTTCGTTTCTAAACTTCAGGTGGTTCCATCCATTGCTAATCCAATACCTTTGTATTGTGATAACAATGGAGCCATGGCTTTGACAAAGGAACCACGGTCCTATCAGAAATCTAGACATATATTGAGGAGATATCACCGGATCAGGGAGATCGTAGATCGCCAGGTGATCGAAGTGCGGAGAGTAGATGCAAAGGACAGCACGGCAGATCCATTCACCAAAGCCATCCCTCAAGTCCAGTTTGAGAGATTGTTCGAGATGTTGGGCATGTGGTACACCAGCAACTGGCTCTAGTGCAAACAGCGGGTACTTATTGTGCCAATTACAGGCCTTAGCGCAAGTTGGATATGTATGCCCTAGAGGCCTTCATTGTATAGGATGCTAGGGATATGTATGTATATGACAATTGTTCAGTCGAAAATATTGCAATTTTTAACATAACAATTTCCTCGCTTTTCTAATCATCTAAGGATGTTTAATATAAATATAACACATATTACTTGTTTGTCTGGAAATTATCAATTACCATGTGTTATACATTATAATCAACATTCTTGAAGGAAATTGTATGTTTATTATTTCACGCATAATATTGTATATCTCTAACATTCTTCATTGAGATCGTGTGCAAAAATTAGTTCAGGTCAGATATCGGAATCGCAAATTCGCCAATAAAATACAGGAAATCAAAGAGTTAAAATCTGGCAGAGATTCAGAAGAGATAAAAATATTCCAGATATCAAATATAAACCCAGAGACCACCATGAGAATACCACAGAGAATTGAAGCTCTGATCTCACTAAACGGCCGCGTATCCGCGGCCGAGTCAGGCCGATCCACCGCGGATTCGCGGCCTAGGTTGGGAGTCAGTTGACGATACTTTTCCAGAAGCTTTCCTACAACCGTTTAGCTTGCTGAGGACGCTTCATTGTAACAATCTTGTTCTGGAAACTTCTCGATAACAACCTATCTTCTTGAGGAAGCTTGATAACTACCTTATTCTAGAAGCTTCTCTAAAACTACCTAGCTTCTTAGGGAAGATTGATCTAGCTTCTAGTGGAAGATTGATGAAGGGCTATATAAAGGACCTAAGCCTTCATTTCTGGGGTTACACAATTTGGGGAGATAATTTAAGAGCCAATTCAATCCAATTCAATTCCAATTCAAGAACAAATATCAAGATCAAAAATCGTTGAGAACAACATCGAGCAACGAAATTCAAGATCCTTTACGCGAAATCGATCGTCATCAACGAGCATTTGATCCTCGATAGATCCAAGACTCACGGTGATCGAGCAAAGCGAAGATCGGCGGAGAAATTACCTCTTCAAGGGAGTGATCGAGAGCATTCTTTCTTTTAATCTCGAATTGAGAAGTGTAGTTCGAAGTTGAATAATAAAGGTGATCACTCTTTTAGTCTTGCTTTCTTTAAATTTTCATATTATGAAATCTCTATTTGTTGATTCTTCTATATTCATAATGTGTGAGTAAATCTCCGCTTGCTAAGAATTCGAAGGAATTTGGTAGATAAAATGGTGATAGAATTCTATATTCATCATAAGTCTTATGAGAATTATGAACTTTAGGAAAAAGAATCATCAACGACCAAATTGGGAGCGAGATCACCGTTCTTGATAATTTCGTTGCAATTTGGGAATTAGATGATTGATGATTTTCTTTGCTAAAGGCTAGATTTAATGGCGAGCAATGAAAAGACAAAGGATAGTGAAGGAGAAACCCTAGTTTCTTAAATAGATCCCTAATCTTCATTCTTTGCCATCAATCTAGTTATAATTCATCAATAGATAAGATGATTTATTTTTTTAGTATTCATCCATCGCTACTAATTCCGTACGAATCCTACAAGCTATTCTTCAATTTTCTTGATAACTAAAATTGATCTTGGACATTTTCTTGATTACTAATTCTTGAAAGCACGTTCTTGATTTTCTTGAAAATATGAATTCCACACAATCTTGAACTATTTCTTGAATTTCTTTAATAATTCTTTCGACTCAACTAAAGCAAGAATCGACGAATTCCTCGTATCTCAGTGGACGACCCGTGCTCTCTAACGATCGCTACAAGCAACACCGTTATTGATTGCGGTTATTAAAATACGATTAAAACAAAACATCGCTTCTTTACTTTACTTTTCTTTTAATCAAAAGAAGATACACAAAATAAATCATATCAACAATCTTGCTCGATATGATAGTACGCTATTTGGTTTGGTTTTATCTTAACATGTGATGTATTTTACTTAGTATTTCATATCTTGTATACATGTTGATAAAGCCCGTAGGATCATTGCCTGACTACCAGCGTTGTGATGGCAATCATACTTGTAGGAGCTGGGTAGTCGATAGGCACAACCTTAAAGTGTCCCTAGTCGTAGGAGTATCGAAACTGGGCATTGATACTCCATATTAGACTAGTGTATACATATCTAGACCGTGAAGAAGGGCGATGGATTGGTCCCTCAGCCATTGGTGAAGTGCACCTAAGATTTTATACAGGTGCTCACTGGAGGTGAGTACACCGGACGGACTAACCGAGGACTGACTAGATGGTATTATACCTAGCGTCAGACAGCAGTTCTCTGGTGAAATGAGTGCAGATAGTTTTTCGTCCTTAGGTCGTCATTTGTCTCGTGTGATTTCCAACTGTGATTTGATTACTACCCTACCACGGCTCTACTGAGTCGTAAAAACAGGTTTTAGTTGGGTACAGTCCCAAGCCACATGGAGGTAGTGAGCGACTGTTGGGGATTCATCTCTCCCAGTATAGGGAGTCGATATCGCACAGTGATCGGTTGGTCAACACCATAAGTCTCTGGCCAGGACGGATTGAGAATTACTGGTAGTTGGACCAATAGATTCTCGGATGGTCTTGAACCACACTGACACGACTTTTCTGGTTATTAGGGGTCTGACATTTTCCACCCCTCTAGACCTTGCATGCGATACTCTCAGAAGAACAGACCAGACTGCATGGAGATTGTCACGGACAGGCTCAGTAGGGTTCGGATGAGTTTGCTCGTCAGCCTTCTTTTTGGACAAATACCTGGGTAGCCGTTAGGTACAGCTAGTGTCGCTGACGGACTTATGGTTTTACCCACTGCTAGTGTACTGTCGAGTCTTTAGTGTCCCACACAGTATGTTTCCCTGGTTCAGGCAAAACGATGTAGAGGCCGTATGGTTTTACGGCAGGGTTCCGATCATATACGTGTAATGGCTACACGGATGATGTTCGAATGGATAATACTGGTGGGCTTTGGTTTAAACCGGATCCTAGTATTATATTATTGGATTATTATTATCTCATTGTATTTGTATTTTTTGGAATACGAATACGGGTTTGTATATACGTTGAGGGAATTCTTGTAATTTCACAAGACATGCTTCTAGAAGGAGACACCTCATTATTTAGATTTATCAATTTGTAGAAATGGATTAATAAGGCGTAAATTGGAAATATTTGAGGCATGGATGAAAGCATGGATAAGTAATTTGTTTATTCATTTGACTTTACTATTCAATCATGGTTGCTTATTTTCTATGGAAAATAATTCATGCTTGATTATTGCAAAAACTTAGCCATTCTCTTCTCCTACACAACCTTAGCTCATTTGCATTTGTTCAATCTCTCCCCAATTTTTCTCTCCTCATTCTTCCTCAAACCCTAACCCTCACATGAATTGTGAATCCTAGGATTCTTGAGATAAAATACTCTATTCATCTTTCTCTGCATCTTCTAAGTTGTCTAGTCTAGCAAACTAGACATCTTATTTACCTCACACTTGAGATTAAAGCCTGAACCATAAGCTCTCGGGTGGATCATCTTCGACAAAGAGGTGACCGACGATCAAGTTCTATTCAAGCTTTCTAGGAGCCAAGAAGAGAAGAAGAAGATTCAAGCTTGAACCAAGGAGCTAAGAAGGAAAAAGAAGACCCGGAGGACTTGATCTTGAAGGTATAACTCTCACCGAGTAGTTAGAAACATTCTTGTAGTTAGTCGTAGCTAGTTATGGTTTAGTTAAGATCATGGGTTGTCTTGGTCGATATTGCGAAGTCACTCTTTTGAAAAAGAAAAAAATCGATTTTTGTGTATTCCGCCTCTCCGCGGACTCGCAAGGTGCGTGACATCGACTTACAGATATCAGGAGATTCTTTTGAGTTAGAGAACAATGGTTTTAGTTTGAAGCTGTCACGTTTTTATACAAAATAAACAATATAAGGATAAAGCGATATGTATGGAAACTTAAGCTAAGGTTTGGTAAATTGAAATACGTCGTTACCCCCAACTCTCAATCTTAATTCAAAGTCCATTTCTAACCCGATAACAAGTATCGTTTTAGGATATGATATCAACATACAAAAGAAACTAAAAATTTAATGTTTTTAGATGAAATGAGCTAAGTGAAATTTGCAAGTATTGAACATATGCTTGTAGGGCCACATGTTCTATCTAGCTAGTTACTATACTTAGCTAAATTTAATACTCCTTTCAACTTCCATTCTTAATATAACAACAATAATATGTATAGAAGGAATATGATATATGTTAAAGGTTGATTTGCAACCATTCAAAACAATAGATCCTATCAAACAAGACATAATAATATTGCATATATTAAGAAAAGAAGTGCAAAAATGTTAAGAATCATGAAAAAAGGGTTGGAAGGAAAGTCATTCAACAACCTACCTCACCATAGCCTAAGTGAAAAACTACTCACACGTCATGTAATAAGAACACAAATGAATAAATATAAAAGAGAGTGCAGAAAGGAAAATAGAGAAAAGATACAAGAACCAAAACTTGAACTCGAAGAAGCTTTTATTAAAATGGTATCCAAGTACAAGCAAAATGAGTTCAACTACCAAAATCTAACCTTGCAAGCTCAAAGATAGAGGTTGCAAGACCAGAGGAAGGTAAAGAACTCAATCTAATCCAAAGAACTACAAAATTTTATCAAAATAATTACAAGTAGTGAAAATGTGTGTCCTCTCTTCACAAACTGATCTTCTATTTATAGACTTTGAAGAAACAGAAGTAGCATATACCAGTGAACTGACAAAACCACCAGGGTCCCACCAAACTTGTACGAACCAACTTGGTAAAGATATGGCCGCAATTTTCGGCCATAATGAATAAATCTGCGGCCATTTCTTAGAGACTGGGGCCCAGCTTTGGTCTATAGTCATCTAGTCACTTGATCATCTCTCTGTAGTTGAAATTCTTGTAATTTGAACATGGGTGAATTCTAAGGTGATGAACAGAGAAGACACTAGATCAAGTTGCAATGGTTCATATCACATCAACACTTTTTACTTACTCATTGTCATGCCCACTTGTGCACCCACTTGCAAAAAGCACCATGATGGTGTTTGCCCACTTGTGCACTTGGCCAAGTCCATGTTCACACTTGCTCACATATGGTCATGTTGAACCAAATCAAAAGTTCTTTTTGTACACACTCTTTATTTGTTGCAAACTCTTTTAATCTTGACCTGTATTCTGTTCCGTTTGCAGTGTTTTTTGCCTGCTTACCTGTAATCTATACTAATAAGTAGACACAGATTAAATAGCAATGTTTATTGAAAAAATGATAGAAAATGGATGGTATTAAAATGCAATATATTGTGACGAACAAATATCTCCAAACTTACATTTTTGTTCGTCTCGAGCAAAACAAAAATACCTAGCCTCAATTTCGCAGGGAACGCTATTGCACTGAGCCCGTGCAACAAGCCGTTAAACCTCTAGGTGTCCCTAATAGGAGGAGTTTTTTCTCCTGAGGGTTTTCAGCGGATTACACCCAAAAAATACCATCAAGCCAGTTTCCGTAGGTTAACTGTTGTTTCTAATACTAAGGTGTGGTATCAAAGTTTAGAAATTCTATTATCCTGAGTCAAAAAATATCAAAACCTCTGTTTCACTCCTTGCTTTGTTTTTAACCATGATCCTATACGTCTTTTCGTGCTTTGTGCGACAAGCGTCATTATGTTTCAAGAAACTTGATTTAGAGTTTATGTCAAAAGATGGATAAAAAACTTCTGAAGGAGCACACTAGTTGTTTAAGACATAAATATTTCTTCAAGTTTCGTTCTCCAGTTTGATTCCAAATCAGATTTTCTATTAACTTCAACAGAGGACTAAGCTTTATTCTTCACTCCACCTATTACCTGATTTTGTATCATACACACCCTCATGAACATGCAAATAGTCTTTTATCTGTATATCTCCGTTTAAACAGTATTTTTATAGTAAAACTTGTCTTAAGCCAAGATTATTCTCACACAAAGAACCGTGAGGAATTTTAACTCGGAGAGAACACTTACTTGACTTTGTTTTAAAATGGACTTTTTAGGTTTCCTAACGAGCTTTGGGTCAATGCATCCAAACCAGATGATTTTAGGACATTAGGTGTGAAAACACCCCGGCAGACTTAATTGCCCAAGTCACCTGGGCCCTAAAACAAAAAGACTTATTTTATACGTGAAAATCTCATAGAAATGCGAACGGAGATGCAATTGATTTTTCTTTTCATTTCTCTTTTATAGATCAAAAGGCGTGTTTTTTGTAGATATGGATGTGTAATCACTCAAGGATCAAGATGGTTTATTTTTCAGATTTGGTCTCTATTATAGCATCAATAATACTCTTTCATCTTCACCTTGCTTTATGAACTATTATTGATATTACTTATTTCCAAAACAACTTGTTTGATCCTAAAAATGTTTATTGATTTTTAAAAATTTTGCTAACATGTCATAAACTCGTTCTCTTGTTTCACAAAACTTACGACACGTGTATGGTGATGTGAAAAGACATATTTAACCAATAGTTAATTTCAAAGAAGGGTTATCGTTTCAGGTTTTCAATTTTTAAAATAGGATATAGTTATTTCAAACTCATCAAATATGAACCGTCGATGTACCAAAATAAAGTTTTCCTACTAGCTAACTTGACGACAAAGTTTTTATGCTTTTTTAAAAAAATTCATATTTTTATGGATTTTGCATTGTTGTATATACAAAAGAAAGAAAGAAAATTTTAACACTAATTTTTTTTTCATTTTTTTATTACAATAAGCAAAATGTCGTACATAAGCAAATATGCAATGCAAACTATATGAAAAATAAAGGAAAAAGTACATGAATGAAAGTGCTAAAAATGCAGGAAACGTGCAAATGCAACTATATGCTATATACATGAACCAACTTATCCAATCACCCCAAACTTGAACTAGGCAATGCTCTCATTGCCTTCTTGATTTTCCTTTTCCTTTCCTACTGCCGCTAGCTTCTTCCTGTACTGCTTGCTGAGCTGCTTCAATTCTTTCCAACTCCTCCTGCATCTTTTGTTGTTTCTTCAGCATGTGGCGGATGCTAAAAAATGTCAAGTGCTGCAAGTCTTTCTCATTATCTGATTCAAGTTCGTGAAGAAGTGCTTCTGCCGAATCTTCTGGACCAGGATGCTCGCTTGGGTCCTCACTTGTCCAATTCTTTTCTCATAATGGTGGCCTGTATATCCTTATGAAATCCGCTCTAGCTCAACTGGCCAATGTGCGTACGAGGCCGCATATCCATCAAACTCTTCCCTCGCCATGTAGTACTTGAAAATGAGGGTCACTAGGACTGGCGGTAGAGTTTCTTCTGAGCCACCCCCTTCATGATCGTGCTAAACAATTGTGTTACAACACAAAAGTGATGATCCTTTTCCATTAAACAGTGAACGATGTGCTCTACTTAAGCCGGAAAAGAAGAAACACGGTTTTTACCCCTGATGTTGCGGTTTGCCCATCGGCAACCCGCATGTACATTCCTATATATCTGCGCGGGGTTCAACCCTTTATCCTTCAACTCTACAAATTCCCCCAATAGAGATCGATAAACAGCCAATTCGCACGCCTGTTGATTCCCAGACTTCAGCAAAATGTTGGTTACCCTCGAGATTGCTTCTGGTTGAAAAATTCGGCATCTTCCTCGAAAGAAAAACTCAAAATATCCCGAACCGGGCTCACCATTTCTCAAATCCTCAATTAATTCTCTTATAGCAAAGAGATCATCACTGTTATAGATCAGGAAATCCCACCCCCTTTGACAAATCTTATCGTAAAAATACTGCCCGTGGGTTTCATCGGAAAAAATTTCAAAGAAATTCTTTTCACGCTCAAAAGCTACCATTTTCAGATTTAACAGATTTTGCATATAAATCAGACCAAAGAAGGAGAAGATCTTACAATGAAAAAAAACTCGTCACCGGAGGGGCAGATCAGGCCGCAATTTGCGGCACAGCGGAATATTCCGGCGGCCAAATCTTGAAGTTGGGGGCGGATCTTGGGTGTGAAGTTTGGGAAGAAGGAGAGGATTGTGATGTTTGGGGAAAAATAGAAATAGGGTCTTGGGTTGGGTTGGGGATGCTTTTAAAGGTAGATTTCCAAAAGAAAACCCACAAAAAGAATTTTAAAACAAAGCAAATAATTACAAAAAAACTCAAAAGAGGCAAAATTTGTATATACAAGATGTGGGGATGTGATTTAATCAAGATAACTTCGCTCATCCAAAAACATGAGCTCCCCCGTTTCCGCAGGCAGTTCTAAGAATGGCTTCAGATATTGGCCATTGGCCTTGAAGGTGTTGCCAGAGTGCTGATCTTCAATGTTAACTGCACCATGCGGAAAAATGGTGCGCACAAGAAACCGACCAGTCCAACGTGACTTCAATTTCCCTCGAAATAGATGAAGTCAGGGGTCGTAAATTATAACCTTTTAGCCCACTGTGAAAGTTTTTCGGAGAATCGCCTTGTCGTGAAAGACTTTCGTCTTTTCATTGTAAAGTTTGGCGTTCTCATACGCGTCATTGCGTATCTCGTCGAGCTCATTTAATTGAAGTTTTCATGCCTCGCCGGCCTTTTCTTGGTCAACATTGAGCTGTTTAATTGCCCAGAATGAGCGGTGTTCCAATTCAATCGGCAGATGACACTCTTTTTCGAAGATGAGTCGGTATGGATACATACCTAAATTTGTTTTGAACACGGTACGAAACGCCCAATGCGCGTCATTTAACTTCAACGACCAATTCTTGCGGTTTTGGCTGACAGTCTTTTCCTGAATCTATTTAATCTGTCTATTGGAGATTCAACCTGGCTGCAAGTTTGAGGATGGTAGGGCGTTGACAATTTGTGGCTAATGGAGTATTTCTTCATCAGTGATTCAAACGATCGGTTGCAAAAATGCGTTCCATTATCGCTAATGATGGTGCAAGGTGTGCTGAACCGAGAAAAGATGTTCTCTTTTAAGAATTTTATGACAACCTTGTTATCGTTGGTTCAACAAGGAACTGCCTACACCCATTTGGACACATAGTCCACAGCCAACAAAATATACAAATCCCCGAAAGAGTTTGGGAACGGCCCTATGAAATCATACCTCAGACATCAAAAATCTTTACAATTAGAATAGAATTTAGGGGCGTCTGATTTTGTTTTCCAATTTTTCCCATGTGTTGACATCGGCTACAAGTTTTGCAATATTCAAAAGCATCCTGAAAAAGCGTCGGCCAGTAGAAGCCGCTTTGCAAAACCTTTTCAGCCGTCTTCCTGGGTCCAAAAAGGCCCCCACAAGCTTGGTCATGACAGAATGATAAAACACTTCTCGTTTCATAGTTGGAAACGCATCTTCTGATGATCTGATAAGGACAGTACTTGAACAGGTATGGTTCATCCCAATAAAAGAATTTTACTTGGGAGAGAAATTTTGACTTTTCCCCATTTGACCAAAAAGAAGGTGTTTCTCCAGTGACAAGATAGTTCACAATATCAGTGAACCAGGATTCGAATGATATGGAAAGAAGTTGTTCATCTGGGAATTGTTCGTTAATTGGAATTTCCTCAATTGGTGCATTTGTTAAGTGAGAAAAATGATCAACAACAATATTGTCGGTTCCCTTCTTATCCTTGATAATCAAGTCAAATTCTTGAAGAAGGAGAATCTAACTTATCAATCTAGTTTTGGCATCCTTTTTTGCAAAAAGGTGCCTAAGTGCAAATTGATCAATGTAAATCATGACATGGGTCCCAATCAAGTAAAGATGGAATTTTTCAAGTGTGTATACGACAACTAAGAATTCCTTTTCAGTGGTGGTGTAATTCAGCTGTGCGTCATTCAACGTCCTGCTCGCGTAGTGGATAATGTGCGGCTTCATTTAAAATCGCTGTCCTAAGACAGCGCCTATCGCAAAGTCAGAAGCATCGCACATCGGCTCGAAAGGTTCATTCCAGTCTGGTGTACTTAAGATTGGAGCGGAAGTGAGTTCCGATTTCAGAAGTTTGAACACAGTAAGGTATTCAGAATTGAACTCAAAAAGAATATCCTTAGCCAGCAAAGTGTAAGGTTATTGGGCACTAGAACAAGGTTCTACAAGGAATCAAACATGTCGTATTTAAAATTTTCATGTACCAAACAACCTAAGTAAGGATCTTTACTAGAGAATTATGGTTGGAAACATAAAGCAAACAACTTTACTTCTAAGTGATGGGGATTAAACCTTTGTAGTCCGTTCCTTCGCTTCATAGTCTCCGAGTAGTGGTCCCTTCGCTGCGATCATCAAGCTCCCGAACTCTAGAGAGGCTCCATGAAATGAATGATTCATCTTTGCTTGAAGTATTCACTATCAAAGATGATCTATCTTGAGGAGTCACAAACCCAAGCTATCTCTTCACTAATTAGGGATTAGTGAAGCTAACACACTAATCTATATGGCTAGTATAGAAGAGGATAATGAAATAGGAATTTTGCTTACTTTATAATTCAATTTCTCACAATTATTCTTCTTCTTTTTCTCAAGAGTTAGAGAGCAAGAAATGAGAGAGGAAGAAGAAGATGAATGAATTATTGATAAGGTTAGAAATGCAACCTTGGGTTAATATGTGTCATCCTTAGCCATTGTATAGAATAGACCATGGCTAATTGATAAGGGTTAGGTTAATAAATAACTTAGATGCAAACAAAACAAGTAGACTTTAATCAATGGTTCTACAAGCTTCATCTAAGCTCAACCATGACACAATTCCAAATTGTTTTGAATTATCTAAAATAAATATAAACATAACATAATCATAAACCATGGTATCATTCTCATACACCCAAGTAGCATGTATAACCTAGCATGTTACAATTATACATATTGCATATATATATATATATATATATATATATATATAATTTTGTAACAAAAGAAAAGAATACATTTAACATATATCACATATATATCAATGCATCCTACGTAAGAAAAAGAATTACTTAAGTAAGCTTATATTACTTAATATAATGTAATATATCATATATATAATTATACATTAAATTATCGAATCAATACTTGATCCGATAATCCGGCTATATCACATATAACCGACTAATATAAAATCTATCATTTCATCGAATCAACACTTGATCCGATGACCCGGCCATATCACATATAACCGGATGATATCACATATCGCGAGAACAAAATACGGTATCACATCCTCGTATCAATCTCGGTGCTGCACATATCACATATGTGCTCCTACTCCGTTTTTCCTGAGCCAGGAAACCTCTGTGTAGGACTCTAAACACTCGTCAATACTCCGGCAGTAGGTAATGATCATATCAAACACCCACAAGCTGCAAGGGGTCAGCTAAACGTAACACCCACTTGGGTATTGAGCGATCAGAAGATCAATAAGCCAGCCTGCACACACTCCTGTGAATCTAATCAGTAAAACTACCATACAGTCCGGTCTCTTCGTCTGATATGTCGCATATCCAGTCAAGGGGTGGTAAACGTCAGACCCCAGTAACCAATAAGTCGTGTCGATGTGAGGCTTATAACAGGTTGAGAAACTACTGATAACACTTACCAGTAGATCTCCATATCAGCCATGGCCAGGGACTTCCAGTTATAGCCAATCGAACACAGCGCAACATCAACCCCCAATACCGGGAGAGACGAAAGCCCTCCTATCGCTCATTGCCTCCATGTGATTCGGGACTGTACCAAAAAGCCACCATTTTGCACGTTCTCATGAACGTGGTAAGGTGGAAATCAAAGCACAGTGGAAGTCACACAAGACTCTATGACGATCTCGGGTCTACAGACTAACCTGTACTAGTGTCACCAGAGAACTGTTATCTGACGATAGGTATAATACCATCTAGGAGTTCTCGGCGAGTCCGTTCAGTATACCCAGTCACCACTGAGAACCCATAAACCATCTTTGATGCTAAACACCAATGGATGTGGGATCATCCATCGCCCATCATATGGGTCAAGATGCGTATATGCTAGTCTACTCTGGAGTATCGATGCCCTGTCTCGGTACACACTTGACTAGGAACAATTATAAGATGTACTCGTGGACTACCTTGGCCCCACTAGTATGATCTTCATCATAGTCCTAGTAGTCAAGTGCATATCCTAAGGGCTTTATCAACATGTGAGAGTAAGACAGTAATACAATACAAGTCAACATGTTTAGACAAAGTGAAACCAGATAGCATAGTATTATATCGTGTAAGAAAGTCCTCTCTATATATATCAAAGCATCCACTATAATATACATCATATGTACAACAATGGCCTCTATGGCATATACATAACTAACAATCTCCCACTTGCACTAAGGCCAACTGTTGTAATATCTCATACCCAACATCCTGAAGAGTCTCTCAAATTGTATCTGGGGTATGGCCTTCGTGAGTGGATCCACAGTGTTGTCCTTCGTGTCAACTCTCCTGACCTTGATCTCTTAGCGATCAACTATCTCCCGGATCAGGTGATACCACCTCAGAATATGCATGGATCTCTGATGGGACCTGGGTTCCTTGGCCAAAGCCACAGCTCCATTGTTATCACACTAAAAAGATATTGGATGCTCATTGGACGGAACCACACCAAGTTCAGTGATGAACTTCATCATCCAGATAGCCTCTTTAGCAGCATCGTTGGCAACGATGTATTCAGCCTCCATCGTCGAGTCTGCCACGGTTTCCTGTTTAGAACTCTTCCAACAAACCGCCCCTCCATTGAGGGTAAAGACAAATCCCGAGTGCGACTTAGAGTCGTCCTTATCACTTTGGATTCTTGAATCGGTAAAGAACTCCACCTGGAGTTTTCCGTTACCATACACCAAGAACATCTCTTTAGTCCTTCTTAAGTACTTGAGAATGTTCTTCACAGCTGTCTAATGACTCTTTCCTGGATCTGCTTGATACCTACTCACTACACTTAGTGAGTATGCTACATCAGGTCTAGTACATAACATCGCGTACATGATAGAGCGTACTGTCGAATCATAGGGTATCCCTTGCATGAGAGCTCTTTCCAAATCAGTCTTAGGAGACATCTCTTTGGAGAGAGTGAGTCCAGAGATCGTGGGTAAATTCCCACGCTTGGATTCTTCCATACTAAACCTCTTCAATATGGTGTCAATGTACCTGGATTGGGACAATCCCAGTATCCGTTTAGATCTATCTCTATAGATCTTAATCCCCAAAATGCAGGAGGCATCACCTAGAACTTTCATTGAGAATCTATGTGATAAGAAGAGCTTCACCGTTTGCAGCATAGGAACATCATTTCCTATCAAGAGTATGTAATCCACGTACAATACGAGAAAGACAACCTTACTCTCTGCCACCTTCTTGTAAATACAAGGTTCATCTACATTCTTGATGAAGCCAAACTCTTTGACTACAACATCAAAACAGATGTTCCAACTCCACGATGCTTGCTTTAACCCGTAGATGGATTTAAGCAGCTTGCACACCTTTCTGCTGCTCCCACTATCTACGAAGCCCTCTGGCTGAGTCATGTACACGCATTCTTCTAAATTACCATTTAGAAAGGCGGTCTTAATATCCATTTGCCAGATTTCATAGTCATGGTATGCAGCAATGGTAAGTAAGATCCAGATGGACTTAAGCATAGCCACTGGAGAAAAGGTTTCTTCATAATCCACACATAGTCGTTAACGAAAACCTTTTGCAACAAGTCTAGCTTTGAATGTCTCAACTTTTCCATCTACACCAAGTTTCTTCTTAAAGATCCATTTTCTCCCAATGGGTTTTACCCCTTCAGGAGCAACTTCCAAAGTCCATACTTTGTTGGTGTACATGGATTCCATCTTAGATCGCATTGCATCCAGCCATTTCACAGAGTCTCCACTCGTGATGGCTTGTTCGAAGCTAGTTGGGTCATCATCTTCCATGATGCAGTCCTCACTTCTACCATCGATGAGAAAACCGTAGTATCTCTCAGGTGGATGAGGAACCCTACTAAATCGGTGAAGAGGCTGGGGTTCGTCGGGAACTACTGAATCCTTTGGTTCCACCAAATCTTCTGTCGTAGTTTGTATAGCTGGAACTTCTTCCAATTCTACCTCCTCGAAAATAATTTCCTTTGCAAGAAATTCCTTTTCTAAAAAGGTGGCATGTCGAGAAACAAACACCTTTTGTTCCTCAGTATGGTAGAAAATACACCCTTATGAGTTTTTGGGATATCCTACAAACTTGCACAGGATAGACCTTGCCTCGAGTTTGTCCGGATTGTGCCTTTTGACATAGGCCGGACAACCCCATATCTTAACATAATTAAGAGATGGTCTCTTTCCCTTCCATATCTCATATGGAGTTGTAGGCACTGATTTGGTAGGAACTATATTCAATAGGTGTATGGATGTCTCAAGCGCATACCCCCAGAAGAAAATAGGCAACTCAGCAGTGCTCATCATAGAGCGCACCATATCTAATAGGATGCGATTCCTCCGTTCTGATACACCGCTGTGCTGTGGTGTATAAGGAGGAGTAAGCTGAGAGAGAATCCTATTCTCTTTTAGATAGTCCAGGAACTCATTACTTAAGTATTCTCCTCCTCGATCAGATCGAAGGATCTTAATAATTTTACCCGTTTGGTTCTCTACATCGTTCTTATATTCTTTGAATTTCTCAAAAGTTTCAGACTTATGTTTCAACAGGAACACATGTCCGAATCTTGAGAGATCGTCAGTGAAGGTAATGAAGTATGAGGAAGCATTCCTGGCATGTGTAGAAATGGGACCGCATACATCACTATGTATCAATCCCAAGATTTCCGTAACTCTTTCTCCGTGTCCACTAAACGAAGATTTGGTCATTTTGCCTTTGAGACATGAATGACAAGTTTCATAGGATGATAATTCGAACGGATTCAAATATCCATCCTTATACAACTTAGCTAGTCGTGTCGCATTGATATGATCTAGTCTACAATGCCGCAAAAAGGATTCGTTCATTTATGAACTCTTCCTCTTGTGTGTGTTTTCTACATTAAGCACTGTAATTTGATTCAGAACGTATATGCCATTATTTAAGGAGCCCGATCCAATAAATTTTTGATTCAGGAATATGTTCATAACATTATCATGTACTACAAAATTATATCCTTCTTTACTCAATAAAGAAACCGATATAAGATTGCATATCAGGGTCGGAATGTAATAGCATTCGTTCGAAATCAATATATTACCATGTGGCAATACAAGGTGATATTCGCCAACTGCTTTGGCTGCAACATTTGCACCATTCCCGACTCTTATGGAATGGTCACCCTCTCCCAGTTCTCTTCTTCTCCTTAGCCCATGTAACATATTACATATGTGGGATCCCGATCCGATATCTAATACCCAGGACGTAGAGCGAACTGAGAAACAGTTCTCGATAACTAACACACCCGAAGAAGATGCATCAACATGCTTGTTCTTCGTTTGGGTGGTGTGCGAATCTGGATATTCCCATATTTCCTGCTCGATCTTATAAAAATTATAAGAATGAACGGAACCAACGTTCCCCAGCTCAGTACAACAAACGGGTTCGGTCAATACAACTATATTATTATCTTGATTAAGGCCTGACATGGTCGCTATCTGGAAAGAGAGAGAAGAAAATACTTTAGCGTATGCTCTTGCAAGATTAGATTGGTTATTATATTATCTAATCACGATGGCTCCCACTGTTTTCTTCAAATCTTCCTTCAAACCCAAAAAAGTAAGACTAGCCAGGATTAATTACACCTTACAAGTTCGCCAGTCTTTCGGCCAGGCCAGTGTTAGTACTTTGAGGGAGGTTCATCGTACTTTCGCACGGACATAATTAAAATAAATCTCGTTTTCCCATAGGCATAACACCGTTAACACCATTCTAGACACTAACTTGATCGGGTAATTGTCATGTGTAAAACTTTACCAGGAGTAACTCTTGCTCGCAGTGGGTATCGGGATCCAACTATCTCATAGAAGGTATGCAATCTCATTGCAAATTTCAACACTTGAAATTCCCGATAATTCTTTTGCCCCTAACGTGCTATGACCTTAATGAAAGCCAACAAACCATATCGCTAGTCAAGTTCAACCCGTACATTTCTTGATTGAATTAAACCCACCCGCACGACCCTTGACGAAAGCCAACAAAGCCGTACGACTACCCTAATCCAATCGTATCATATGCTGCAGATAAGCAGTAAGTAGCTACCGCACACTACGCCTTGACGAAAGCCAACAAACGCAGCGCGAATACTAAATATTACTTATCTGAAATGTCGGAGGGCTACGACAGGTTTTTCAGAAAACCTTTTACGTAATGAACTTGATATCATTGTAGAAACAAGTGATTTTGAAAAGGAGTGTTTTTTAGGCTTTTACTAGTTTCGCTAAAGAGGTCACTCCCAGTAAAGGGATCTCGGCTCTTTCCTTATCGAATAAGGTGTTGGATATTCTACAAATACCGCTATGCAAAGCAAGAACTATAGAAGCAATCAAAAACAAAACCGAGTGAGTTGTAGCATCTGCTAGTTTCGCTAAAGAGGTCATTCCCGGTGAAGGTATCTCGGCGCTTTCCTTATCGAATAAGGTGTTGAATATTCTACAAGGAATACCTCTATGCAAAGCAAAAACTAGAGCTACCCTTTTTATAAATTTGATTCTACAAAATCTTTTAGGTTTCTTTTCTTTCATAAATCTCATTAATGAAGTCATATCATTTATGCTTCCTAAGTATCACAGAAGAAACGAAAATACAACGTACGCTTATGCCATCCGCATTCACCATAGTGTCTCGTTATGCACCGTTGGGTTACTTAACTAACGACATAACGGGGCGGGACTAGCGCGGGTGCAAAACATAAGCAACGTCTATTATATATCATATATACAATAATAAAGTATTCGTCTCACGCATATAAAATGATCACATCACAGAATATCAGCAGCAGTAGATAACATATAAAATATTGGATATACTAGGAGGTCCGTGTTTTATTTTAAGCCTGTATAAAACATGGATTCCACGGTCGTAATGAATACCCAAACCTACATCCCTAGACCCCTACGAGAGCGGCAAGAAACCCTACCAATTCTAGAGTTAGGAGACCCGGACTCGACTCCTCGAGTTGGTCTCCCACTGGACCCTAGAACTCGGTTGCTTGTGCTATCCTCTTTGGGTCTATCCTAATGTGGAAAAGTAAATAATATAAAATGGTAACATCATCCTCAATCTGGAAGTGCCCTAATAAAAGAATATAACATACATTGAATTTTACATGAATGAAAATGAAAAACTCTCATCTCACATAAAACCCCGGCTATTCAAAATACGACGATCCAATATAACATATCACAGCAACACATAACATCACATGTCATTAACGTAAGTAAATATGCATATCCCAATTGTCGTTGACATATAGCAACGAAAATGGAGATACACCACATATTACACTTACGGTTTCAGAAAAGAAAATATGAAACTACAACATTTGGAATCCATAATAACCCTAGACATCATAAACCCAAAATATCACATATTACGGATTTCATGCCTAACTATATGAATCCCACATATTGTATCACATTTCAGAACGCTAGACGGCGTTAAACAATTCGATCGAATCAACGAATTCCTAAAATTCCCAGAGAGCTCAACACTTAAGCACTTTAAAAATTCCAAGAAGTATGCTCCAGTACCAATGGACCAACCATTGAAGTGCCGTCCCTTGCCTCCTTAGTGGCGCCGCGGAACCGCCGCCAAAACCATGTTTTGACCGTGGTTCCACGGTCACTAAAGCGAGTTAGGGACTCGTTCTTCAAGAGGGCCATAGAATTACCTGCAAGATTTTCTGAATATTTTTAATATGAAAATTTTCAAATTTTGAAAAAATTTCCAGAAAGTGGGAAAATTTGGTTTTTCGGAGTTCGTTCGGGCTTTTAATTTCGCCTACGCAATACCTAATGCTCTAGCTAGGCTCTGATACCACTATAAGGTTCTTGGGCACTAGAACAAGGTTCTACAAGGCATCAAACATGCCGTATTTAAATTTTTATGTGCCAAACAACTAAAGCAAGGATCTTTATTGGAGAATTAGGGTTAGAAACATAAAGTAAACAACTTTACTTCTATGTGATGGGGATTACAATCTTTGTAGTCCGTTCTTTCGCTTCATAAGCTCCGAGTAGTGGTCATTTCGCTGCGATCATCAAGCTCCCGAACTTTGGAGAGGCTCCATGAAATGAATAATGCATCCTTAGTTGAAGTCTTCACTATCAAAGATGATCTATCTTGAGGAGTCACAAACCCAAACTATCTCTTCACTAATTAGGGATTAGTGAAGCTAACACACTAATCTATATGGCTAGTATAGAAGAGAATAATGAAGTAGGAATTTTTCTCACTTTATAATTCAATTTCTCACAATTATTCTTCTTTTTCTCAAGAGCTAGAGAGCAAGAAATGCGAGAGGAAGAAGAAGATGAATGAATTATTGATATGGTTAGAAATGCAACCTTGGTTAATATGTGTCATCCTTAGCCCTTGTATAGAATAGACCATGGCTAATTGATAAGGGTTAGATTAATAAATATCTTAGATGCAAACAAAACAAGTGGACTTTAGTCAATGGTTCTACAAGCTTCATCCAAGCTCAACTATGACACAATTCCAAATTGTTTTGAATTATCTAAAATAAATATAAACATACAATTATCATAAACCATGGTATCATTCTCATACACCCAAGTAGCATGTATAACCTAGCATGTTACAATTATACATATCACACATATATATAATTTTGTAACAAAAGAAAAGAATACATTTAACATATATCACAAATATATCAATGCATCCTACGTGATAAAAAGAATTACTTAAGTGAGCTTATATTACTTAATGTAATGTAATATATCACATATATAATTATACATTAAATTATCGAATCAATACTTGATCCGATAATCCGGCTATATCACATATAACTAACTAATATAAAATGTATCATTTTATCGAATCAATACTTGATCCGATGACCCGGCCATATCACATATAACCGGCCGATATCACGTATAGCGAGAACAGAATACGGTATCACATGCTCGTATCAATCTCGATCGCGCACATATCATATATGTGCTCTTACTCCATTTCTCCTGAGTCAGGAAACCTCTGTGTAGAACTCTAAAGACTCGTCAATACGCCGGTAGTAGGTGATGATCATATCAAACACCCACAAGCTGCAAGCAATCAGCTAAACGTAACAGCCACCCGGGTATTGAGCGATCAGAAGATCAACAAGCAATCCTGCACACACTCCTGTGAATCCAATCAGTAACACTACCATATATTCCAGTCTCTTCGTCTGATATGTCGCATATCCAGTTTAAGGGTGGTAAACGTCAGACCCTAGTAACCGATAAGTCGTGTAGATGTGAGGCTCATAACAGGTCGAGAAACTACTGATAACACTTACCAGAAGATCTCCGTATCAGCCCTATCCAGGGACTTCCAGTTATAGCCAATCGAATACAGCGCAACATCAACCCCCAATACCAGGAGAGACAAAACCCCTCCTATCGCTCATTACCTCCATGTGATTCGGGACTGTACCCAAAAGCCACCGTTTTGCACGTTCTCATGAACATGGTAAGGTGGAAATCAAAGCACAGTTGGAGTCACACAAGACTCTATGACGGGTCTACAGACTAACCTGTACCAGTGTCACCAAAGAACTGCTATCTGACGATATGTTTAATACCATCTAGGAGTTCTCGGTGAGTCCGTTCAGTGTACCCAATCCCCATTGAGCACCCGTACACCATCTTTGATGCCAAACACCAATGGATGTGGGATCATCCATCACCCATCATATGGGTCAAGATGCGTATACGCTTGTCTACTCTGGAGTATCGATGCCTTGTCTTGATACACCCTTGACTAGGAACAATTATAGGATGTACTCGTGGACTACCCTTGCCACACTAGTATGATCTGCATCATAGTCCTAGTAGTCAAGTACATATCCTAAGAGCTTTATCAACATGTGAGAGCATGACAGTAATACAATACAAGTCAACATGTTTAGACAAAGTGAAACCAGATAGCATATTATCATATCGAGAAAGAAAGTCCTCTCTATATATATCCAAGCATCCACTATAATATACATCATATGTACAACAATAGCCTCTAGGGCATATACATAACTAACACAAAGAAGTCAAAGGTCTAGTTAATTTTCTAAAATCCTTGATAAAACGCCTGTAAAAACCGGCGTGGCCTAAGAATGCCCTGATGTCACGGACAGTCCGTGGATGTGGGAGGCTTGAAATGACGTCGATTTTTGCTTTATCGACTTCGATGCATTTTTCATAAATGATATGACCTAACACAATACCGTGTTTGACCATGAAATGGCACTTCTCCCAATTGAGTGTGAGATGTTTTTTCTTGCATCGTATCATTACAAGTTCAAGATGCCTCAAATACTCAGAAAATGAATCTCCAAAGACGGAGAAATCATCCATGAACACTTCCAATAATCGCTCTACCATGTCGGAAAATATGCTTATCATGCACCGCTGAAATGTTACATGTGCATTTCACAGCCCAAAGGGCATACGACGGTAGGCGAATGTACCAAAAGGAAAAGTGAAAGATGTCTTGTCCTGATCCTCTAGATCAATCGGGATTTGATTGTAACCGGAATATCCATCAAGGAAACAATAGTAGGCATGGCCGACTAAGTGTTCAAGCATTTGATCAATGAAGGGCAGCGGAAAATGATCATTGCGAGTTGCTGCATTTAGCTTTCTGTAATCAATAAAGACTCTCTAACCCATTTGTGTGTAGGTTGGGACTAGCTCGTTTGCTTCATTAGTGATCACCGTGATACCCGATTTTTTGGGTACAACATGAATGGGGCTTACCCATTGGCTATCAGATATGGGATAAATGATCCCATTGTCAAGACACTTTAGCATTTCATTCCGCGTTGCTTCTTTCATAACCGGGTTAAGCCGGCGTTGAGGGTCTTTGAAGGTTTTGGAATCATCAGTCATATGGATTCTGTGCTGACGGATAACAGGGCTTATTCCTTTGATATCAGCCATCGACCAAACAATTTCTTCTATGTTCTTTCTCAGAACATTGATGAGTGCCAACTCTTGCTCAAGCGCAAGGTCGGTTGCGATTATAACTAGAAGCGTTTCGTTATCGCCCAAGTATGCATACTTGAGGTGGTCAGGAAGAACTTTGAGGTCAAGTCTGGGTGGTTCCTCTACTGATGGTCGCACTTCAGGGGTTGGTTCATTATGAAGTGGTTCAAATTGGGGGCCCCAATGTGCATAGGAAGCATGTTCAAGACTTAGCTTCTCAAGAAAAAGAAGTTCCTCAAAAATTAGTTCTTCAAAAGTTTCTTCAAGACACTCATTTTTGAAGTCAAATGCTGCCTCCTCAGACATATCATGTACGGCGTTGACTTCATATGTGTCGTCGTGTCTTTCACTCGCTTGGTTTCCTAGCATGAAGATGTTGAGGTCAATCGTCATATTTCTAAACGAGAGTTTCATTGATCCATTACGACAATTGATCAACGCGTTGGACGTGGCTACGAAAGGCCACCCCAGTATGACTGGAATCTGACCGCTGGGATTGGCGACGGGTTCATTCTCCAATACGATGAAATTTACGGGGAATATGAATTCCTCGGCCTTAATTAGAACATCATCGATCTCTCCCTTCGGTACCTTCGTGGATCGGTCTGCCAATAGTAGAGACACTTTGGACGGCTTCAATTCTCCCAAACCCAATTGTTCGTAAACTGAGTAAGGGAGAAGATTCATGCTTTCCCCTAAGTCTAACAAAGCTCGATTGATTTTCTTGTCCCCGATAGTGCAAGAAATAGTAGGACAACCAGGGTCCTTATATTTTACCAGAATGGATTTAAACAAGACATCGCTTAGAGTGGCGGCCAAGAAGATTGTTTTGGTCACATTCGTGGGTTGTTTCTTCTTGCACAAATCCTTAAGGAATTTTGCATATGCCGGGACTTGTTGGACCACGTCCAACAGCGGAATGTTGACTTCACAATGTTTGAAGACTTCTAACACCTTTTCCATACCTACAGATGGCTTCTTTGATATTAACCTATTGGGATAGGGAGCCTTAGGCTCAAACATTTGGTTCGAAGAAGTTGCTAATAGAAGAGGTGTAGAAGGTGTGAGCGTTCTAGCTGGAACAGCTGGATGAATTTGCGGCGATAGATCTGGTTGTCTTGAAGGATATGCAGATGACGACGATGAAGAAGGTAAAGGTGAGGAGGAAGAAAGTAAAGAAGATGAAGAAGTAAACGGACCGGAAGAAGAAACAGGTAATGAGACATGTGCCGGTAGATTGACAACCGCACGTTTGGATGAGTCGTTAGGTTTGACAACCTTGTTTTCAATCGTGCGTCCTGATCTTAGGACGGTGACGGCATTCGCATTCTCAATGTTGTTCTTTTGAACGACATGAGCATTCTGGTTTCTCTGTTCTCTTGGATTTGTCACCGGTTGGGAAGGGAATGTTCCTTTTTTACGTTCATTCACTGCAGGAGCTAGTTGACTGATTTGAATTTTTAGTCTGGCTATGGCCTGTGTGTTAGCGCTATGCAGCTGACCAGATGTTTGCATAAAAGTATCCAGACTATACGTAGTCTGCGCAGAGGTTTTAATCAAAGCTTCTAACCCCTTTTCAATGGATGATAGCCTTTTGTCGTCTTGGACGAACCCAGGCGGTTTAAATGTTGGGTTGGGCTGATTCGGCTATTGGGGATGGTTGTTGGAGTATCCCACTTTCTGGTTTTGAAAATTTGAGTTTTGAAATTGTTGGAAAGGCGGGTTTGAATTGTTGTTTTCAAAAGGTGCCTGATTCCAAGCGAAATTGGACTGATTCTTCCAACCAGGATTGTACGTTTGTGAGAAAGGAACGCTGGTTCTGATACAGCGCATTAACGTTTTCGTGTCTCTGGGACCCGACGTGAAATGGACATCCATCTGCTATGTGTCTAGGATGCTGACAATTAGCACACACGGTTTGAGAAACTTGGTTGACTGGTAACGGTGAATTTTTGCCCTCTAAATTTCCATTCGCCCTACAGGAACGGCGATTTTCTTCGGCTGCTATAGAGGTGTCAACTATGTGTGCACTGTCCTTAGTCATAGATGATGGTTTCTCACTCACACACTCCCACTGAATGGTTTTATCAGCCAGTTCTTCTAAAAATTTCCATGCGTCATTAGCACTATAACTCAGAAATTTGTACTGACACATGGATTCTAACATCATGCATGAACTGGAAAACCCTCGTAGACAATTTGACAAAGCCTCCACTGTTCTAACCCATGATGGGGACATTTGATTAAAATGTCCTTGAATCTTTCCAAGCATTTCCAAAAAGTTTCACCATCTTTTTTTTTTGAAATTTTGAATTTCATTTCGAATCCGCATTGTTTTGTGAATAGGGTAAAATTTCTTTTAAAATACTTTCACAAAGTCGTCCCATTTCAAAATCGATCAAGCTAGCAAACTGTTTAACCAACTCTTCGCATTGTCTTTAAGCACAAAAGGAATGAACTTGAGCTTAACGACATCCTCATCTACTCTGTGGATTTTCATCATAGCACATACTCCCTCAAATTCACTGATTAGAAGGTAAGCATCCTCAGACTCGAGTCCGTGGAATTTTGGGAGTAGCGGTATGAATTGTGGTTTGATTTCATAGTTGTTTGCTGCGATGGTAGGCAATACATGCACGAAGGTAGGGATGAACGGTGTGGGTAGCATCTTCCTTGCAACGCTGTTTCTTGCTGCTCTATGATTATTTGTTCCGTCATCGTCGGTGATGTGGGAGAAGAAGGTGAAGGTGAACGAAGTGTAGAATCGGACGGCTCCGATAAAGCAAAAGTTAAGAATGTCTTGGACGGTTCTGAGGAATCTGAAGGTACAGAAGAGTCAGAAGATACAGTCATGAATCGGACTAATAGAGATTTTTAATTTCTAGTCTAAGCTGACATGCACTATCCGAACGTGGTTAAGGAAATACTAAGGAAATGGAAGAAAGTGTTGTTTACAAATCCTATTTTTTTATATATTTATTCACAAACGAGAAATATCACACTAAAAGGCACAACAAGAACACAATCAAGACACACTTCACACACCTACACAATCTAGGGTTCACCTAGGTCAACTAGACCTGCTCAAAAAACTTGATTTGTGAAATAAAAGTGTATCGCGAAACGGGCCCAAGATAGACTGGTCAAGAAATCAGGTCAGTGTAGAGAGGAAGGGAGGTTGTCCAACGCTTTCGCAAGGTTCCTTAATTAGAATAACCTTCTCTTTTTCTGCGGTTGCGTCTTTTACACTATCCTAGACACTTCTTGAACAATATAACAATGGGCGGTGTTCGAAATACAATCAACTTTTCCCTATTGAGCACGAAGTCCTTAAAGACTGAAAGTTTAATTTCTTTTAATATTAATTGTGGTGTAAAAAATGCTCATTTTTTGTGGTTTGTGGGCCATAGAGAAAGATGATGAAATCCTTTACCGTATCTTGTTGGGGTTCTTTGCCTTTAAATCCGTATTAAACTTATGCAATGCGCAAACAGATAAAAAGTTATTCAAACCATCAATCAATCGTTTTTTAAATTATAAGCGGCACGCTGCACAAAATACGGTTAGTTTTCTTTGGCACTTGGGCGGTGGAGTTTGCAAAATAAATCCTGTAGAAAATCAAAATATTGGAGCGTCGAATTTGAGAGGAAGTGTTTTTTAGAAAAGTGCGCACCTTTAATTCTTAGGTTGAGAAACCCCCGTTGACTTGATTCGTGATTGCTTGAGTGTTTGCTTGTGCGGGTCAAACTACCCGTATGTTTGGCACTGTAACTTCTTAATGCCTTGTTCTTGAATTTTGCTCCTAGCTCCGCACAATCGTAGTTCGTAATTCCGTCGAAATCTAAAAATGTTGAAAAATACGATATTTAGTGCACAATACAATATTTATGGTCAAAGTGCTGTAAACACTGAATTATGAAATTTTGCATACAACAGTGGATCAATAACAAAAAAATAGAGAAAACACAAAATAATTGGGGAAAACTGTCACAATCAGGACGCAAATTGCAGCCAAAATGGTTAAATTTGAGGCCAAGTTATGGTAGTTTGGCTCCAGTTGCTTGGTGTGTTCTCTTAGTTCTATTAGTGTCCACTTTTTATATGCAAAATATTTTAATAACATTCATATAAACATCAGATCAAAAAACAGAGAGCAAAAAGTCGTACTATTTGTGTTGTTTTTGGTGTTTCTTAGATTTTTGTTTGTTTTTCTAAAAGTGTATACAGAGATAACTCAAAATAAACTTCATGATGTTGCCACTCCTCGGCAACGGCACCAAAAACTTGTTGGAGAATCATGATGTCGTGCTTTTAAAAAGGATATGTCCAATATCAGATATGTCGGTTTTTTGATAAAAGGAAGTGCACGACGTGATTCTCGAATTATAAAAATACCGTAAGTGCACGGTGCGTTGATGCAAGCCGGCAAGTACGGGTATATCCACAGGGAGTGGATATCATGACATTCTTTTGAGTTAGAGAACAATGGTTTTGAGTTTGAAGTTGTCACTTTTTTATACAAAAGAAAAAATGTACGGATAAAGCGATATGTACGGAAACTTAAGCTAAGGTTTAGTAAATTGAAATACGGCGTTACCCCCAACTCTCAATCTTGATTCAAAGTCCATTTCTAGTTTCTAATTGACTTAAAAAAACATGCCGCATCTAACCCGATAACAAGTATTGTTTTAGGATATGATATCAATATAGGTACTAAAGAAACTAAAAATTTAAAGTTTTTAGATGAAATGAGCATGAAATGAGCTAAGTGAAGTTAGCAAGTATAGAATATATTCTTGTAAGGCCACTTGTTCTATCTAGCTAGTTAGTATACTTAGTTAAATTTATTACTCCTTTCAACTTTCATTCTTAATATAACAACAATAATATGTATAGAAGGAATAGGATATATGTTAAAGGTTAATTTGCAACCATTCAAAAAAATATATCCTATCAAGCAAGACATAATAACATTGCATATATTAAGAAAAGAAGTGCAAAAATGTTAAGAATCATGAAGGAGGGGTTGGAAGGCAAGCCATTCAACAACCTACCTCACCATAGTCTAAGTGTAAAACTACTCATACATCATTTAATAAGAACACAAATGAATAAATATAAAAGAGAGTGCAAGAAAGGAAAATAAAGAAACGATAAAAGAACCAAAACTTGAACTCAAAGAAGCTTTTATTAAAATGGTATCCAAGTACAAGCAAAATGAGTTCAACTACCAAAATCTAATCTTGCAAGCTCAAAGATAGAGGTTGCAAGACCAGAGGAAAGCAAAGAACTCAATCAAATCCAAAGAACTACAAAATTTTATCAAAATACTTACAAGTAGTGAAAATGTGTGTCCTCTCTTCACAAACTGATCTTTTATTTATAGACTTTGAAGAAACAGAAGTAGCATATATCAATGAACTGACAAAACCACCAAGGGCCCACCAAACTTTTACGAACCAACTTGGCAAAGATATGGCCGCAATTTGCAGCCATAATGAATAAATCTGCGGCCATTTCTTGGAGACTAGGGCCCACCTTTGGTCTGTAGTCATCTAGTCACTTGATCATCCTCTGTAGTTGCAATTTGTTGTAATTTGCACATGGGTGAATTCTAAGGTGATGAATAGAGAAGACACTAGATCAAGTTGCGATGGTTCATATCACATCAACACTTTTTACTTACTCATTGCCATGTCCACTTGTGCACCCACTTGCAAAAAGCATCATGATGGTGTTTGCCCACTTGTGCACTTGGTTAAGTCCATGTTCACACTTGCTCACATATGGTCATGTTGGACCAGATCAAAAGTTCTTTTTGTACAAACTCTTTATTTGTTGCAAACTTTTTTAATCTTGACCTGTATTCTGTTCCGTTTGCAGTGTTTTTTGCTTGCGTACATGAATCTGTACTAATGAGCAGACACGGATTAAATAGCACTGTTTATTGACAAAATGATAGAAAATGGGTGGTATTAAAATGTAATAAATCGTACCGAACAGAAGGCAGTAGGGTAGAATGTCAAAGAACTCATATTGGATATGAATGACATTCTTCTGATAGGAAGTAATGTTCCTACACTAAAATTCGGTCAAATATTGGTTGTCACATTTGTTTCTCTTTTATTGATTATATATACTTACTTAATTCTGGTGACTAGGTCTATAAAGATATATCTAGTAAGGGGTTTTAGGATTGTCCCAATTCAGATATCTTGACACCATTTTAAAGTGGTTTAAAATGGACGACTCGTAATGAGGTAATGTAACCGCAAGTAGTGGAGTCGCCCTCTCTAAAAGGATGCTATTGGGACTAATGAAGGGAGGGACTCACATGAATGACATTCAACATGTTTCGGTAGTGAAGTCAATCATGCTATGTTATATACCAGACTAGATGATGCTTTTACACATGGTGTAGCAAGCAGATATTAGTCTAATCCTGGAGAGACATAGGAAGAAGTGAAGAACATATGAGATGTTCATGGTGTGTGGTAATGGCAGCCTCCTTCGAGAGGCGATTACCGATTCCAGCTTCCGTGGTGACAAGGAAGACAGATCATCTTTCATATGTGATTAGTTTGTCGTCTTTTGAGTAGCAGTGTATTAGAAGAGTTGCAAAAAGGATACTGAGGTAGTCAAGACGCTAGATGCTGATTGTGACTCAGCAGAGAATACATTCCAAGAAGTTTTCTGGATAAATACGTTCATTTATGAATATGGTCCTATTAGCTATCCAAAGAAAGTTCTAAGGAAAGTATTGCTCATTTTGGAAGATAGTTAATCTCCGCGAAGTTGAGATTCAGAGAGATACACTAAAAAACATTGTAGCGGATCCATTCACTGAGACTATTTCTTGAACATAATTTGTGAAACTATTAGTGGAGAAGTTGGGTATGCGATAGCACATGATATGTGGGTATGCCATACCGCAATAATTGGCCTTGAGTGCGGGTAGGAGATTGTTGGATATAGGTGCCCTCAAGGGAATTATTGTAGTTGTAGGTTTATAATTACTGAATTCAAGAAGGTCCTATACCAAGAACAGTCTTGCTCGAGATGATAGTATGTTATCTGGTTTGTATTTATCATTCATGAGTATACGTTTTTTACTCGTATCACTAATACATGATGATAAAGCCTATATGATCTTTGCTTGACTAACAGGATTATGATAGGGATCATACTTGTGGGCCTGGATAATCTATAAGCATATTCTTAAAAGTCCCTAGTCGTAAAAGTATCGAGACTGGGCATCGGTATTTCAGTTTAAACTAGTGTATACGTTTCTTGACCCTGTAAGGGGCAATGGTTGATCCCATAACCATTGGTGTTTGACACCGAAGATTGTATACAAGTGATCATTGGATAAGTTACACTGGATGGACTAGCTGAGAACTCTTAGATGGTATTATACCAATCGTCAAATAGCAGTTCCCTGGTGACATGAGTGCAGGGTAGTCCCTAGACCCAAGATCACCATAGTGCCATGCGTGTGTTCTCACTGTACTTTGATTACTACCCTACCACGTCTTTAAAGATCCATGCAAACAGGTTTTAGTTGGGTAGAGTCCCAAAGCATATTGAGGCAGTGAGCGGTCGAGGGAATTCGTCTCTTCCGGTATAGGGAGTTGATATCGCACTGTGCACAGCTGTCTATGACCTTAAGTTCTTGGACAAGGCAGTCGAGATTTAATGCTAAGTGTTATCAGTAGTTTCTCTGGTGGTCATGTGCTTGACGTCCGCATGACTTATCGAGTTATTGGGAGTCAAACGGTTTCCAACTCCTAGACCCGGTATGCGACAGTCTTAGATGAAGATACCGGACTATACAGTGAAAGCCACTGATAGTCTATAGCAGGGTACGAACGGGCTTACTTTTCGACTAGTTTTTCGTTCAGTACCGAGGTAGCCATTACGTACAGCTAGTACCGCTAACGTGCTTGTAGGTTAACCCGGTGGGGAGTTGATCTGAAATTGTTTCGGATCAATCGGATATGATCCTGACCTACTGACAGCGTATTGTCGAGTCTTTAGAGTCCAACACAGAGGGTTTTCCAGTTCTAGAAAAATGATGTAGTACACGTACGGCGATACGCGCGGGGGTCCAATTAAATATGTGTATGTGATGCTACATGTATTAATTGGACAGTTTATAATACTAGCCGGCTTATGATTATGCCGGGTCATTAAATCAAGTTTTGAAGGAACCTATATCCAATTTCACATAACTTTATTTTATTTTGAGGGCACCTATATGATGATTCATATATAAACTAGTATTATTGTGATATTCTCACTCTCTTTTATTTTGTTATATAACATGTCATGTGCATGCTACATTTTTTTACATGTGCATCTGTATGTATAATAGTTTTTATAAATTAATTTCTTTTTCTATTTTTCTTTCTTGTTTTGCATGGCTAAGGATGAGGTGTATGTAAGATGGCATACACTCTTATATATTATGCCATATGGAAGGATTAAAGGAAAAGGGTGGGTGATATGGCTAGTGATGATTTTTTTCTCTATCTATAACTTTCTACCATTTCTCTTTCATCCAAATGAGAAGAAAAATGAAAAGGGAGAAAAAGAAAGAAAATAGAGAAAGAGAGGTAGACATGGCATTCTACATCCCTTTCATTGGATGTCTGGAAAACATAAAATGAGAGTTGCTTCATTTGATGAAGTTGGAGCTAAAATTGGAAGCTCTCGCGTAGATCATCTTCGACAAGGTCGATCGGAGACCAAGCTTGTTCCCCACACCCTATGGAGCCTAACAAGAGTTCAAATTTATCATTGGAGCATATGAAGATATTTTAAAGGTTGAAGCTTCTTCAACTTGTTCACTTTTGTTGCAATTTTAATGTCTTTGGATGTATACTTGGGTTGTGGTTGATTAAAGCCCTCTAGTATTTTTTATTTGTCATTGTTTACGTTCCGCATTGCATACTAGAGAGTATAAGGAGCCTTACATGTATGTGTTGTATGCGATTAGATGTTCGTACTATATAAGCTATATATGTTTGCGTACGCGACTTGAGCTCCGTACTGATGGTGGTTGGATGATTGATTGATATCGTACGAGAGAGATTCCGTACTGGATGTGATGAGGATAGATTGCCGAATGAAGTCTATATTTATTCGAATCATGGATTCTTGTTATTTATCCCAATTGGGAAATTATGAAATGATAGATTATGCTCATTTTAAACTAACCATTCGTTTCCTATTTTAAAACCCTAATGTCGAGAATGTGCTGCTAATTTCAAATGAATATCTATTTTAAAAATATCGCAGCCTCCTCCTTTCGAAACAATGTTTCATTCTATTTTAAGCTACATAATTGTAATTATTCGTAAGTATTATTCCTATTATAACGCTTGATTGGTCATTCTTCAGGAGAAGTCCTGAAAGTCGGGGCTACCCCTTCCCCATGGCAACGCAACAGTGTCCTGAGGGAGGAGTTGAGAGGCCACCTAAGCAACAGTTCTAGCGAAGCGTAAAAGGAAGCTAATTTACATTACGTTTATTCTACTCGTTATACGTTTATGCTTCAATTATTTTATTAAGTTACGCTACGTTTATATTATTCATTCTTAGATATTTCGTATATTTAGTTTACGATACCACGCTTGTATGAACACCTTATAGAACATAGCATAACTACCAATGATTTTTATGTGGCACAATCACAGACTCGCATGCTACACAAACACTTCATTGGAACTGCCATGGTACTGTAGAATTGTCATACCCAATAATGTTCTAATTATATCCATATTGATGTCGTTATATGAATGTGATTGACTGATATATCCATTTATTTAATCGTCAACTGAATGAAGATGCATGATGCATTATTGATGATTATGATATTGTTGTTCCGATAGGGATTGAAACTTTTCTTGTACGAACAAACTTAATAGAAAGCTTGCACAACTGTTAATGATTGCCAAGTTGCACAATCACAGATGAGTATGCTACATTATACAACATTAGTATTGTCATGACACTGTTCAGTCAAAAATAGTGCACTTTTAACATGACAAATTCATAACTTTTCTTAATCATCTAAAGATGTTTGTTATAAATATAACACATATTAGAAGTTTATCTGCCAAATACCATTTACCATGTGTTTATATATTATAATCAACATTATGAAGGAAATTGTATGTTTAATATTTTATGCATAATATTTTGTATCTCAAATGTAACTAACATTCTTCATTGAAGATATTCTGCAAGATTAGCTCAGGTCAGATATCGGGAATCAAGAATATGCCGATAAAGTAAAGAAAGTCGAAGAATCAAATACTGGCAGAGACTCAGAAAAGATAAGAAGATTCAAGACATCAAATAAATACCCAAATATTAACAAGAGAAGATTCCAGAAGAATGAAGCCAAGAACCCATCGAGTAGCGGCTGATCCGCGGCCGAGTCGGCCGAGTTTCCGCAATTCCGCGGTCAAGAAGAGGAGTTAGGGCTCAAGATTCTTCTGGAAGCTTCTGTGTAACAAACTTAGTTTGTTGGGATTTTCTGTTACTGGATTTGGGTTTATGAAAAGAACCAAGGGCTACATTCAAGGGGGATCCAATCTCTTCAAATAAAATCAAGAAAAGAGCCAACAAATCTCTACATCAAATCCAAGATCAAATCCAATATCAAAAAGAGGATCAAAGATCTAAGAACAAGAATCTTCGATCTTAAGATCCAAGATCAAGAAATCATCGAGAAACCCATCAAGCGATCAATCAATCAAGTTTCCTTTATACGAAGCCAATCGTCGTCAACGAGCAAGCGATCCAAGACATGTCCAAGACACGAGGTGATCACGCGACCTAAAGGTCGACGAAACATTTACTTCTTCGAGGCAGAGATCGAGAGCAATTCTTCTTCCTCTTGTAATCTAAACTCAAAGAAATGTATTTTGAAGTTGAGTAATAAAGGTAGATCATCAGTTTTATCAATTATCTTACTTTTAATTTCTGCATTATGAATTCTTTATTTTATTTTCATGATGCGTGAGAAATTCTCCACTTGATAGGATTCATAGGATTAGGATAGATCAATGGGTGAGAAAATTTTATACACCTTTTATGTTTTATGAAGTTTATAAAGTTTAGCAAAAGAATCGTCAACATCCTTATCGGGCGCGATATCAATTTCTTGATAATCTCGACCACGATTTGAGATAAGATTGACAATCTTTTTGTTAAGGGCTAGATATGAATGGAGATCAATGAAAGGACAATGGTCAATAGAGGAGAAACCCTAGTTTCTTCCAAAGAACCACAATCCTCATTCATCGCCATCATTCTAGTATTAAATCTATCAATAGATAAGAGAATTCATCTTGAGTCATCATCTAGGGTTACTAAATCAAATCGAATCTGACAAGCCTTCTTCATATTTTCTTCATAATTAGATCTTGAACATTTTCTTGATTTCCTTTCTTGAAAACAATTTCTTGATCTCATTGAAACTATTTCTTCAACTAAATTTTGAACCATTTCTTGAATTTCTTTACTAGTTCTTTCGACTCATCTAAAGCAAGAATTTACGATGTCCTCGAATCCCAGAGGATGACCCGTACTCACTAACGCTCGCTACACGCGACACCGTTATTGATTGCGGTTATTTTACTACTACTTTTTCTTTCACAAAATTGTAGATCAATCAAATGGCGCTGCTGCCGGGGATCCGTGCGCAATTTATTTTTCTTGCTATTTGGGTTGAAATATTATTATTCCATCAAAATATAAATCAAGAACGCATCTTGTGCTTAACAATTAGTGTATGAATTTTGCGAGGGGATCTGGAATCACTGTATTGATGAGATAAAGATTCAGAGGCATTCATCAAGACCAGAGGAGCAAGGGTAACAATCCTAGCAAAAAAACTTCAAAGAACCTACAACTTGGCGGTTGAACCGCGGAAAAAATCCGCAGCATTGGTGCTGAGTTAGGGTTTCAATTTTTTCTGGTATATTTTCTATCTTCTTCTCTCTCCTCTGAAAAGTCCAATAACAATTTCTCTGCAGGATTCTTTGCAAAATTTGCCGCTTAAAAAAATTCCTTGTGCATATCTTGATACTGGTTTTGTTTTGCATATTATTAATACGGATCATTAAGGGGCAAAGACCAAATTCAGATTATGTGGGGATTTCATTACCCTTCGTAAGCCCCACAAATCACAAAACTAGCATATGCATCACCCTTCATTAATTAAAAAATATCTAGACTAAGACCCTAAGGACCGTCGTGCTCATTTAGGACAAAGGAAGGTCGTGGGTAATCTACTGCTTATCTGCATTTCTTTTGTGGTGTCTAGGAAAGTGTGTCTAAGGCAAGTAGTTACTTAATTAGGCCCGCTATTTCGGTGATTCGTATAGTGGATACCTCTCACTTACTTGGCACTTACCTGGCCACAAGAAAGATAAAGAGGTGGTGGAGTACTGATCCTACGACTTGTCCTTTGGAAGTCTAGGAATGGTCTAGTGCTTGACCTAGGTAACCTTAGTTTTAGGGTTGTTTGTGCATTTTTGTGATTTTGTGAGTCAACCCTCAAGCCCCACTTTTAAAAGCAAACCAATCCAACTAGATCTTAAATTTATCCCTTTTTACCCTCCCTCCTCTTTTCTTCTTATAATGGGTAACCCAAATAGACGAACTCTTGCCGAGCTTTGCTATCCAGAACTAGATATTTCTTGTTTTCGTAATCGCTTCGGTATACCATCCGACTCTCCCATATTCTTAAGAGATCGGATAGAACAAGCGGATAGAAACAGTTGGCCACTTCAGTCCAGGTCCTATCAACCGCATCCTAATTCTACATCTTTTTATGTTGATACTCCGAATAAGGGAACACCTAAACGCATGTCCATCGCTGAGCATATAGCGAGGACTACCGGCCAAAGTTTCAATCCAGTCAAACTATTAGGACAACAAACACCACCACTTTCTAAAGAAGATTTTAAGAATCGGTTTGTGGCATATATGATATCTGTTGAAAATCGCCAGCCAACCAACCAATATCAATATTCTTCTTATCATAATGTTCATCCTACTCCTGCCCAATTTTCACAACCATTCAATTCCTATCAATCCTACCCGACTTTTACACCTTCTCTAGACAGTCCTTCTAATCAGTCATTTGGGAATTTTACTTATCCACATGAATTTCAATCTTATGCTGAAACCCCTTATCGACCCATGTCTAGTCTTGAGCGGACATTAGAAGAATATATGTTAGCGTCGCGTCGCATGAGAAAGGAATTGAAGAAGTTCATGGCCGCCCTCAATAAATAAAAAGAACGATCAACTAGTTTCGAACCAGCTCAAAATTTTTCAATGTATGTATCGGCCATCGGACAAGTTGAGAATTCTGGTAGTAAGAGAGAGTGGTACACCCTTCCTATTCAAACCTCCCCAGCCCAAATTGAAATCCACAACTCCAGTTTTATAGATCTATCGAGTACACCAAATGATTCACCAATTGCAGATAGAATATCTGATAAGTTGTGTGACTTTGTAATGTTTGATTTACCCGATTGTGAGGGGTCCATTTCAAGTGAAACAACACCCAATCCTTGTGATCTCTACACCTTCACTCTAGAACCAAAATTGATTGAAAACCCTGATTTTAATGAGATGTTTGAGAATTTTAACCTTCACTTGATTGAGGAGATTGACGTTGGGGATATATTGGATGATGAACCCGAAATTTTGGATGAATTTGTCCCTCCAATTCATCAGGTCATTTCACTCCCGTGAGGTTATCATCTCGAGCCTTTAACTATTCTTCCCAAACCCCATATGCGTCTTGAAATTGATGATAATTGTATAACCGAAAAGCAGACCGAAATTCACCCTTCATTTCCCACATCTGGTTCAGCGATACTCGACACACCAATTTATTTACCCATTTCATCTTCCACTTTCTCTGGTTATTCTATTCTTCCTTTAAGTTTAGCGAGTGTTGATAAATCACAATCCGATATTTCAAGTTCGATAATTCTAGAAAGACGGTTTGATTTAGATACTTTTGAGGATGAGGTAGATGAGTTTTGCGAGTCTCCTGCCTCTATAATTTTTGACAAATCAAGTATGATAAATTCTAGCACAACACTTATTGACAGTGAAACGTTCAATCACACCATCGATGAAAGTTTCGAAGTTATTCTTCGGGATATCGATGAAAGTTTTGAAGAAAATTTTGCTGACGAACTCGCATTCCTAAACAACACGGATTTTGTGATTAATCAACCTCCACCTATAGAAGTTGAACCACCACCCTTTCTTCTTATAAAATACGAGAATGCAGATATTCCACTCATTCCTAATCATTCATGTTCTCGTTTTCATCCATCATCATTGTATCGTCTCTATAAATCGAGACGCAAACCCTTTCCATACCACCACTTATCTCTTCCCCACTTCTTCACGTCGATAGGTGACATTTTCTTCTACCAACCAGTGCATTATATTGATAAAATTATTGAATGGTTGGTATTAACTTTTGATCTTTGTAAAGTTTTATATTGACCAAATAACTCTAACCCCCCCTTATGATTTTAAAAGCTTAATAATGTCTAACTCAAGTTTGGGGGGAAATATTTTGACTCTTAAAAATAAAATTTGTACACAAATTGTGAGCCAAAAATAAGTTCGGGGGAGGTTTTCATGTTCATTTATCTTTTATCCCCGTTAATAACTTTTCCTCCCAAGTCTACAGGTTTTTGAAATTTAAAAGATTACAACAGTGAGGACACTGCTGTAAACAGGTCTGGGGGAGGTTTGTGCTTATTTACGCATTACTTTGCATTACACTTTGCATAAGCATAAAAAAAATTCTTTGATATTGAAAGTTAAAATGTGAAAAATTACATTTAAAGGATTGGAAGAGTTTAAGAAAAATAAGAAAGTTAGATGTTTTCTTAAACGAAGCTAGTAATAAGTAGTTATGAGCCGTTGTCCCAAGGGTTAGTAAGATGAAGGAAGTCACTAATATGAGGATAATAATAAGTCTAAAAAATAGTCCATATTCTTGAGGTCAAACTTTTAACGTTGATACCCTACTATACGCACTTACACACGTCTTGAAACTCGGGATAGTAGAGGATATCTTGAAATGCTCTTGTCTAAAAGACAAAGTACGAAGAAAATATAAATGAAGCATAAAGAATAAAATGGTAAAAAAAATGAACACTGGTTTTGTAATCACCAAGGCAGCATAAAAAAGATATTGCGAGGGTGCTTCATTACCTAGTGCCTTAAACGAACTGGTTTGGGAGCCACTGCTAAGCCTTAGGTGTTGCAAGATGAGAAAATTGCTAATTACGTCTAATAAGTGAGCATATATAGTAATCGTTCGGTTAGTACCTCAAGAAGTATTAACGGTCGCATGAAGAATATGTGAGCAATTCTATCCAAAATATTCACCAACTAAAAGTACTGAGGTAGATGGACAAGAGTATGATAGCTTGAATTGAATTCTCCGAGTGTGGGGATGTCTTTTACACACACGTAGGGGTATATGATCGGTGTTTGGAAGAAAGGTAGGGAGGAAGACTAAAGGCAATGTTTTATTGAGAGATGATGTGATTTCTAACATCTTTTCATGACCATTAAGATAGGGCTCATGGCAACCGAAAAGCTAGTTTAGTTGGGAACTCTTATTTTCAACTTCCTTCTTTTATAGTTCTTATCTTTATATGTTCACCATCTTTCTTTTATTATGGGATTTTGCGGGTGTAATCCGCTGAAAACCCTCAGGAGACAACACTCCTCCTGCTAGGGACACCTAGAGGTTTAACGGCTTGTTGCACGTGCTCAGTGCAATCGTGTTGCCTACGAAAGTTTGCTAGTTAATTTTTCTTTTTCTTTATATTTTTTTTCTCCTTCCCTTGAATAAATAGTTTGCTCGGGACGATCAAAGTCAAGTTTAGTGATATTTATTCAGTCGAAAATAGTGCACTTTTAACATGATAGATTCCTTACTTTTCTTAATCATCTAAAGGTGTTTGTTATAAATATAACACATATTAGAAGTTTATCTGCAAAATACCATTTACCATGTGTTTATATATTATAATCAACATTATGAAGGAAATTGTATTTTTAATATTTTACGCATAATATTTTGTATCTCAAATGTAACTAACATTCTTCATTGAAGATATTCTGACAGATTAGCTCAGGTCAGATATCGGGAATCAAGAATCTGCCAATAAAGTAAAGAAAGTCAAAGAATCAAATACTCACAGAGACTCAGAAAAGATAAGAAGGTTCCAGACATCAAATAAATACCCAAATATTAACAAGAGAAGATTCCAGAAGAATGAAGCCAAGAACCAACCAAGTCGCGGCTGATCCGCAGCCGAGCCGGCCGAGTTGCCGCGGTTCCACGGTCAAGAAAAGGAGTTAGGGTTCAAGATTCTTCTGGAAGCTTCTGTGCAACAAACTTAGTTTGTTGGGATTTTCTGTTACTGGATTTGGGGCTATAAAAAGGACCGAGGGCTACATTCAAGTGGGATCCAATCTCTTCAAATAAAATCAAGAAAAGAGCCAACAAATCTCTACATCAAATACAAGATCAAATCCAATATCAAAAAAGGGATCTAAGATCTAGAATCTTCGATCTTAAGATTCAAGATCAAGAAATCATCGAGAAATCCATCAAGCGATCAATCAATTAAGTCTCCTTTACACGAAGCCGATCATCGTCAATGAGAAAACGATCCAAGACGGGTCCAAGACTTGAGGTAATCAAGCGACGTGAAAATCGACGGAACATTTACTTCTTCGAGGCAGAGATCGAGAGCAATTCTTCTTCCTCTTGCAATGTAAACTCAAAGAAATGTATTATGAAGTTGAGTAATAAAGGTAGATCATCAGTTTAATCAATTCTCTTTCTTTTAATTTCCGCATTATGAATTCTTTCTTTTATTTTCATGATGCGCGAGTAATTCTCCGCTTGATAGGACTCGTAGGATTAGGATAGATCAATAGGTGAGAAAATTCTATACTCCTTTTAAGTCTTATGAAGTTTATACAGTTTAGCAAAAGAATCGTCAACATCCTTATCGGACGCGATATCAATTTCTTGATAAGCTCGACCACGATTTAAGATAAGATTGACGATCTTTTTGTTAAGGGCTAAATATGAATTGAGATCAATGAAAGGACAAGGGTCAATAGAGAAGAAACCCTAGTTTCTTCCAAAGAAACCTAATCCTCATTCATCGCTATCAATCTAGTATTAAATCTAACAATAGATAAGAGAAGTCATCTTGAGTCATCATCCAGGGCTACTAAATCCAATCGAATCTGACAAGCCTTCTTCATATTTTCTTGATAATTAGATCTTAAACATTTTCTTGATTTCCTTTCTTGAAAACAATTTCTTGATTTTATTGAAACTATTTCTTCAACTAAATCTTGAACCATTTCTTGAGTTTCTTTACTAGTTCTTTCGACTCATCTAAAGAAAGAATTTACGAATTCCTCGAATCCTAGAGGATGACCCGTACTCACTAACGCTTGCTACACACGACACCGTTATTGATTGCGGTTACTTTACTACTTTTCTTTGATCAATCAGACACCGTAGAAACTTCCATGCTTATTCGTATTTTAGTTAACCATGCTAATATGCATGATACTTATCATTACTTTGATATACGAATACCATTGCCATGGATATTCGTATATGATTGTTGCCAAATATGGCAATGATGAATTATGGATTGTGTTCTTCGAAACTTGATATTTTTCATAGATTTGAGAAGTCGCGGTGTGATTTATAAAACTTGCGTATGTTTGAAAATATGGTTTTCTCTTGAATTGATCATACGTCCACCATGAGTTTTCTTGGTATTTATGATTGATGATTATCCGAAATTGAGGGAGGGGGCAGAAAACCGATTTCAGGATACATGGTGGACCCAGTAAGATAACCCAGGGGCAGGAAGTCCATGAGGATGGATACGGGGAGCCTAGCGAGGTTGATCGATACCGGTAATAGTTTATAACACGGCGAATATCTACAGGATACCGACCGGTGTATGTTGATAAGATAGAGATGAGGGCTAGTCCGTGCGACAGCATCTCACAAGATTGAGATTTCGAGTGTCAATGATGAGCACTCATTTAATGATGATGAGATTTCGAGTGTCGATGATGGACACTCATTTGATGATGATGATGTATTTCCATGATAGCGCGATCCATTATGATGCACTGATATTAATATTGTTGTATATAACTATGTTATCACATAGTATTTTAGTATTATATGTTATGACATGTAGATAAGTCGTTATTCATACGATTTCTATCTTATGATATCTTTTTACTCACGAGTTGGTAACTCACCCACGTTGTGTCTTAGTTTCTTGTACGACCGACCTTTTGAAATAGTAGGCGGCTTGCCAGTACATCTCTTTTCATTAAGTGATTGCATTTGATAAGTGGGTTACACGGTTATATCGTAACCGCCTCTTGTATAATATTTATTCGTAGATCTAGTTAAAAACACCATCAACCACTTGTATATCGGTAACCTAGAAACAAGACTTAGATGTATATTGTTTTGGATGTCGTACTCGAGTGGAGTCAACTTTTTATTGATTATATAGTGTTTATGGGTTTCCGATTGTTATTCTTCCATGTGGACGTCATATATTATTGTGTGGTTGTATCTTTGTCGTGTGGGCCTGAGCTAGCTCCTGAAAGTGCACCCTAGCACCACCACTGGGTTTTACTTAGCATCAACCATACAATTTTTTAAAATATGGGGTGATAAGCTACACTATCCTAGAATCTTAAATAGATTATTAGGGTTTTAGTATGATATATAAAAACTTTACACTAAGTGAAGGGGGCAACAACCTTTGAAGACCGAGTCCTTCACTTCAATAGCTCTGGGTAGTAGTCCCTACGACTCCTCTAGAATCAACTTGAAGAAGGTACGAGCTTCATACGTGATCTTTGTGTCGAAGATGATCCACCTTCTCTAATCAAAGCTGCATCTTCACTAATCTTTCTTTAGTGAAGCAAACACCCTAGTTTAAAGTACTAATCTGAACTAGGATGATGAAGTAGGGGTTCTAAGCTCACTTAGGATTTATTCAAAACCCTATGGTTCACATCACATGTGAGGGTTAAGGTTTGAGGTGGAGGAAGAAGAAGGAAAGGGCTAGAGAGTGTGAAAGCAAATAAGCTTATGAAAAAATATCAAAGTGAAGAATGGATCTCTATTTCATCTCACTTATTGAAGCATGCCATTTTTAATAATAATAAAATGTAACCATGCTTCTATAGTGAAAAGAAAATCAATAAAGAACTGATCAAGCCATGCTTCACTCATTCCTCAATTTCCACCTCTTTTTCTATTTTCCAAAAAATAGAAAATCCAGCCATGCTTCATAATACACACACACACACACACACACACACACACACACACATATATATATATATATTAAGAAGAAAATAATTAGTGAGCTATAATATTAGTTAATATATAATTTTATCAAATATAAATATATATCATATTATTAAATCAATACTTAATTCAATAATCTGGTTATATCACATATAACCGACAGATATCATTTATCTATATATCACATTATCAAATCAACAGTTGATTCAATAATCCGGTTATATCACATATAACCTAATCGATATCAAATTACCGCCAGATTAGAATATGGTATCACATACTCGTATTTAATCAAGCCCCCCTACATATCAACATATGTGCCCTATTTCGTTTCGCTTGAACTATGAAACCTCTGTGTGGGACTCTAAAGACTCGTCAATATGCCAGCAGTAGGTGATGATCACATCAGTCACCCACAAGCCGTCAGCGACACTAGCTGGACGTAACGGCTACCCAGGTATTGAGCGAATAGAAGATCAACAAGCAACCTTGTCCAAACTCCCATGAAGCCTATAAGTAACACTTACCGTACAGTCTGGTCTCTTCGTCTGATATGTCGCATATCGAGTCCAGGGGTGGAATCGTCAGACCCCAGTAACTTCATAAGTCATGCTGATGTATGGCTCATAACGGTTCGAGAAACTACTGACAACACTTACCAGTATATCTCATCAGCCCTGGCCAGGGACTTGCTGTTATAGCCAATCGAGCATAGCGCAACATCAACTCCCTATAACGGGAGAGAAGAAACGCCTCCTATCGCTCAATGCCTCCATGTGACTCCGGACTGTACCCAAAACCCTCATGTTTGCACGACTCCTTTGAGCCGTGGTAGGGAGGAAATCAAAACACAGTGGGAACCACACAAGACACTATGACGATCTCGGGATCTGCTTACTAACCTGTACCAGTGTCACCGGAGAACTGCTATCTGACGATAGGTATGGTACCATCTACAAGTTCTCGGCGAGTCTTGTTCGGTGTACCCATTCTCTAATGAGCACCTGTGTACAGTCTTTGATGTCAAACACCAATAGTTATGGGATCAACTATCGCCCCCTACAGGATCAAGAAACGTACACACTAGTCTACTCTGGAATATTGTTGCCCTGTCTCGATACTCTCTCGACTAGGAATAGTTAAAGGATGTGCTTATGGACTTCACAAGTCCTAGTAGTATGATCCGCATCATAGTCCTGGTAGTCATGCAAACATTCTAAGGGCTTTATCAACATGTATCAGAGAGACAGTATAATAATACAAGTGTGCATGTTAAGATAAAGAGCAACCAGATAGCATTTGTTAGTTGTATATATGCCCTAGAGGCCATTGTTGTACATACGATGTATATTATGATGGATGCTTGGATATATAGAGAGAGGACTTTCTTGCTCGATATGATAGTATGCTATCTGGTTTCACTTTGTCTTAACATGTTGACTTGTATTGGTTTACTGTCTTACTCTCACATGTTGATAAAGCCCTTGGGATGTGTACTTGACTACTAGGACTATGATGAAATCATACTAGTGGGGCCAGGGTAGTCAACGAGTATATCCTATAACTGTTCCTAGTCGAGGTTGTATCGAGACAGGGCATCGATACACCAGAGTAGACTAGCGTATACGCATCTTGACCCATATGATGGGCGATAGATGATCCCATATCTATCGGTGTTTGACATCAAAGATGGTGTACGGGTGCTCAGTGGAGACTGGGTACACTGAACGGACTCGCCGAGAACTCCTAGATGGTATTATAGCTATCGTCAGATAGCAGTTCTCCGGTGACACTGGTACAGGTTAGTCTGTAGACTCGAGATCGTCATAGAGTCTTGTGTGATTCCCACTGTGCTTTGATTTCCACCTTACCACGTCCAAGAGGGCGTGCAAAACGGTGGCTTTTGGGTACAGTCCCGAATCACATGGAGGCAATAAGCGATAGGAGGGGTTTCGTCTCTCCCGGTATTGGGAGTTGATGTTTCGCCGTGTTCGATTAGCTATAACTGGAAGTCCCTGGCCATGGCTGATATGGAGTGCTACTGGTAAGAGTTATTAGTAGTTTCTCGACCTGTTATAAGCCTCACATCGACACGACTTATCGGTTACTAGGGTCTGACATTTACCACCCCTAGACTGGATATGCGACATATCAGACGAAAAGACCGGACTGTACGGGAGTGTTATTGATTGGATTCACAGGAGAATGTACAGGCTTGCTTGTTGATCTTCTGATCACTCAATACCTGGGTGGCTGTTACGTTTAGCTGACCGCTTGCAGCTTGTGAGTGTTTGATATGATCATCACCTACTGCCGGCGTATTGACGATTCTTTAGAGTCCTACACAGAGATTTTCTGGCTTAAGAAAAACGGAGTAGGAGCACATATGTGATATGTGCGGGACCAAGAATAATACAATATGAGATACCGTATTCTAGTTTCGCGATATGTGATATCAGCCAAGTATATGTGATATAGCAGGGTCATTGGATCAAGCGTTGATTCGATGAATTGGTACATGTTATATTAGTCGGTTATATGTCATATAGCCAGATTTTCGGATCAAGTTTTGATTCAATAATTTAATGTATAATTATATATGTGATATATTACATTACATTAACTAATATAAGCTCGCTTTATTGATTCTTTTTCTCACCGGATGATACATTGATGTATATGCGATATATGTCAATTGTATTATTTTCTTTTGTTACATATATATTATATATGTGATATATAATATTGTAACATGTTAGGGTTACAAATACAACATGGATTTTGAGTTTAAACCAAGTTAGGGTTTGGATTAGGGTTAACTATTTGGATGAGTTTTGTGGAAGCTTCATGAAGCTTTGTCTTTGTCAACTTGCTTTGATATTTTATGAAGATATTTGTTAACCCAACCCAAACCCTTAACTTATGGTTTATTCTCTACAAGGGTTAAGTCTTTCATTCTTAACTCATGGTTGCAATTGTAACCACAACAATAATTCATTATTCATCACAAAAGGTTTTTTTCTTCTTCCTCCTCCTTGAAAAAAGCTTGCTAGCTTTTTGTGCAGTGGTGATTAATAGTGAGAAATTGAAAACAAAAGAGAGTAATATTCCTACTTCATCATTCTCATCTATTCTAGCCACTTAGTTTATGGTGTTCACTTCTCTAATTACTTCATTAGTGAAGTGTAAGCTTGGGTTAGAGATTCTTCAAGGTAGATCATCTTAGATCATGAAGACTACAAGCAAGATGCCTCATTCACCTCATGGAGCCTTTCTAGAGTCGGAGTTCTTGATGATCGCAGCGAAAGGACCTCAACACGGAGCTTATGAAGCGAAGGAACGGACTACAAAGGTTGTAATCCTAAAATCTATGTGATAGATACTTCTTTGTATGTGGTACAAACTTGTTACCTTAATATTTCTAGCAAAGATTCATGGTTTGTTTGATTTGCACCTCTCTAATTTTTAAAGTGGCATGAGTGATACTACCAAACCCTAGACTAGGTGCAAAAGAAACCTAACAGTGGTATCAGAGCCAAGCTAGAATTTTAGACACGGTGTTAAAACAAATACGAAAACGAAATCGACTCTGAAATACAGTATTATAAAACCCTTAAAATGCTCTCTGTAAATTTTCTAAAATTGTTTGCATGGCCCAATTTTCATGTGATGATTAGTTTGACCTGGGGCTAATTCGTAGTGCTTCGTATTCATATAATTTAACACTGTATTGGTAACCTTGACTATTTTTAGCAGTTCGATCAAACTTCTATTTTGTACCCCGCTGAAATTTCCAAGTGTTGTAATTTTCCGAAATTGGTTATATTCGTAAAATCGTGCAAGTACCCCTATAGACCCCCTAGAAGACTATACTAACCTTAACTCGATTCTATGCCCACGGAACCGTGAACGAACCCTAGGGTTTGCCGTAGTTCCGTGGTGTCATAGGTGAGGCATTGGTTAACTCCATCTACGGCTGGTCCATAGACACTATGGCACGGTTTTTGAGTGTTTTGACTTTGCTCAAGTGTTAAGCTCACGGGGGTAATTTGTGAGTGTATGTTGATTCGATCGAAACATTAAACATCGTCTTGATATTCTGTGAATGTGATACAATATGTGGAATTCATATAGTTAGGAATGAAATCCGTAATATGTGATATTTCAGGTTTAGGATGTCTAAGGTGATGGATTCCAAATGTTGTAGTTTTTTACTTTTCTTTTCTGTGACCGTAAGTGTAGTATGTGGGGTATTGCCGGCTTCGTTGCTATACATCAACGACAATCGGGATACGCATACTTGCTTACGTTGATGATATAAGATATTATGTGTTGCTGTGATATGTTATATTGGATCGTCGTGTTCTGAATAGCCGGGGGTTTTATGTGAGATGAGGGTTTTTATTTTCATTCATGTAAAATTCAATGTATGTAATATTCTTTTATTGGGGCACTGTTCTCCTTCGAAAGACGCGATCGGGACGTTGGGACGTCGGGGCCTGAATTCCAAGGGTAGATGCCAATTGGTGCTATCCGTCCACCTCTCCGAAGATGGAAAGTTGATTTATTGCACCGTGTATCGAAGGTTTAAACGGATGCGGCCGATGTAGCAGACTTCGTCAGATTCCCCCTCGTTGAGAGGTTTTTGATTATGGGGACGCTCTTCCCTGCAAGCGCAAGGCCCTGCAGTTAATTACGCTACTGCATCGCAGTAACCACTTTCTCCTTCTCCAGATGGTCACTTCGTGTCGTGGGTATTTGTTTTGTTTTTGGTTGCCCGTAGATTGTATACGGAGACTAATTTATGTTGTCGCCCGTAGGACGTGGATTAGTCCAAATCCGTATTATCTTAGATTTGGGTTTGGGGTTGGTTTAAGGATACGTTAGTCTCATATGAGACTGATACGTTTGTCTAATTTTAGACTAAGATCAACTTAAAGGGATCGTTTAGATCCGAAAAGAGAGCATTTGGACTCTATTGTTTAGTCTAGGGACAATGCGGTCGATTACCAGTTTAAGGACATGGTGGTCCAAGGTTAAGGACATCATAGTCCTAGAGTTTAAAGACCTTACAGTCAAGGTTAAGGCCATCATAGTCTGTAAGTTTAAGGACCCCACAGTCCAAGGTTAAGGACATCATAGTCCGTGGGTTTAAGGACCTTACAGTCCAGTTTAAATACGTCATAGTTTATGGAATGTATGGTTGTCGGGACCCGTCACCTCTCTGAAGACGTTGAAGGATTACAACGACATATATCAGAGAGATTCATAGATGTACCCTTGAACCAATGTTGATTGGGAAATCTGTAGTCCAATTTGGGATTAAGATTAATTAATTAGATTATGAGCACATGGGCTCAGTTAAATCTGAATTGAGGACTTATGGCCAGTCTTGGGCTAAGTCCAATCAAATTAAAATGTTTAACATTTATTTTAGGCTGTTAAGCATTTGTTTGGGCTTGGCCCTTTTAATAATGCTGAGCATTGATTTAAATTCTGACAATGTTTGTCTTTTATTTAATGCTAAGCATTCATCATAGCTCTGGGGCTTATAAAAGAACAATTTGTGTTCTGTCCAAGTACACATAAAAGCATGTGGCGCACTTGGTACTAGCGCCAGTCGATGAGCGCAGTGCGCTATGGTTAAAGCGCTAATGCGCTTGGCGCCAGATATGAAGCGCTGATGTGCTTAGCGCTTTGCGCTAAGTGAAGAGCATAGATGCGCTTAGCGCTTTGCGCTAAATGAGGAGCGCCAATGCGCTTAGCGCTTTGCGCTAGATGTAGAGCGCTGATGCGCTATAATTGAAGCGTTGAGGTGCTTGGCGTTGATTCCATATAATGAGTGCAAAGCGCTTTTAGTAATGCAGCGCACACGTATGGAGCACGTGGCGTGCTTAGCGCTGAGCGCTAGCCAATGAGCGCAGTGCGCTGTGTTTAAAGTGCTATTGCACTGCAGCGCTTTGCGCTAGATGAAGAGCACTAAGGCATTTTTAAATTAGGAGCGGTAAGGCTCTTCTTAGGTTAACTTTGCGCTCTGAAGATTATCTTCTTTTTGATAAGAGATTTTGTCTCAAGATTCTAGGAACACAATTCTTAGTTTATAGGAGATATTTCAATCTCTTTTTGATGAAAGGCTTTGCCTTTTTGGATCTGTTATCCTAAGAGAATTGAATAATTCTTCCCCCCCTTTATAATGAGATGTTCATGATCTCAGAAAGACAATTTGTCTTATAGATCTATGATCTGTGAAGTAAGTACTTATTTGTCTTATGATGAGATCTTTTTTATCTCTTTATAAAAGACCTTGGTCTTTGTAGATCTATGATCTTTTAGGAAGAGAATTCTTCTCTTTAATTATGAAATGATTTCATCTCTTTGTTCATCACCATTCTTTTTACCTAGAAGAAAAATCTTCTTTTGCCGAGAGCTACTTCTTCTTCTTGAGATTTTCTCAAAGTTTATGGGGGGTTCCTCTCTACAAGACTTGAAGTCTTGGGGATTTTATATAGGGAAGGCCGATTTGTTAAATCAGTTAAGGAGATTTATTCTCTAATTGATTTGGAAATTTCCCCACCGTCGGATCATTGATCCAAGGGCTTCTGGTTTACAGGAGATAATCTTCTTGTTTTAACAAGATTGAGAAATTTTTCCCCCTTACAGAATTTATTCTGTATTTTAGTGATTTTTAGTCACCATTGGATAATTGATCCAACGGTGTTTCAAATTCACGGCACAATCTTTTCTGCTTGGAAAGATTTAACAGAATTTCATTCTTGTTAATTGATGATTTAATCATATCCGTTGGATATTTGATCCAACGGTGAGGAACATTCAGTTCCAGTGCTAGCGTTTATGCGTTCTGCCCATGGTGCGCTACTTGGAGCGCAGCGCTCTTAGCGCTAGCGCACACGTGGTTTGCACGTGGTGCGCTACTTGGAGCGCAGCGCATCTAGTGCCAGCGCCTATGCGCTTTGCACGGGGTGCGCTAGTTGTAGCGCAGCGCTTTTATAAAAGCGCAACTTTAATTCAAATTTTGAATTCTAAACAGAGCTTTGCTCTAATTGGGGAAACAAATGCTCCCCACTACTTTGCCCACGTAAGTATATACGTGGGTGAAGTAGTGTAGAGTATTTCATAGCGTATAACCAGTTTCGGGTTGGTATATAATCTTTTGAATCTTGGTTTGAGAAGATAGCGAGCGGACACAAGCATCGTCATCTATCATTGACTCAAATCTCAACTCTTAATGGATATAGTTCCAAACCTTGAGGTCCTGAGCTGCACCCTTCTGTTTCTTTATGTTTTACTCTGGCGTGAAGTAGTTTATATGCTCATGAGTAACTTCTCCATTTCAGTGGCATGTAGCTTTGGCAAGTGTAGCCCATAGATGGTAGACAACAATTCATCTTGAACTCTTTATAAAGAAGCGATGGCTTAGAAAACGGGGTTAGGATCTATTGCCTAAGACTTTTCAAATTTATGAGCCGTAGGGGTCTCATAAAGACTTTTCTCCCTATGAGTCGTGAGGATCTCGTAGGTGTCTTTTCTCCTTAGGAGTCGTGAGGACTCCTAAGTGCATTTTCTCTTGAGAATCGTAAGAATCCCACAAGAGAATTTTCTTTATGCGTAGGGACACTAATTTCCTCGCAAGCTGAGACGAATCGAGAGATTCTCGTAAAGACACCGATTTCCTTACGGGTCGAAACGAATTGAGAGGTTCTCGCCAAGGACGTTGATTTCCCTGAATCGGGATAAGAAGCGATGGCTTAGGAAACAGGTTCAGATCTGCCATCTAAGACTTTTCAATTTTATGAGCCGTGAGGGTCTCATAAAGATTTTTTCTCCCTACAAGTCGTGAGGATCTCGTAGGTGTATTTTCTCCTTAGGAATCATGAGGATTCCTAAGTGTGTTTTCTCTTGAGAGTCATAAGGATCTCACAAGAGAATTTTCTTCCTTACAACTCGAGAGAACTCGTAAGTGATTGATGTGTTGACCTACTCCCGAGTCAAAGAATTGCTTCAATAGGGAGGTCGAGGGTTGACTTTGATTTGTCTGTGCACTGCCGAGTCATGGAACTGGGAACTTTACCGCAGCTCCGCTTTGCTGACGTCGTATATTCCTGTAGAGACACTGATTTCTCTGTGGGTCAGCACAAATCGAGATGTTCTCATCAAGGAAGTTGATTTCCCTGAATCAAGGTATTTGCCAAGGACACTGATTTCCTCAGAGTCGAAACAAATCGAGGTATTCCTGCAAAGACACTGATTTCTTTACGGGTCGACATGAATCGAGGCGCTCTCGTCAAGGACGCTGATTTCTCTGAATCGAGGTTTTGCCAAGGACACTGATTTCCCTGGAGTCAAAACGAATCAAGGTATTCATGCAAAGACACTGATTTCTTTGCGGGTCGACGCGAATCGAGAAGTTCTCGTCAAGGACGCTGATTTCCTTAAATCGAGGTTTTTGCCAAGGACGCTGATTTCCTCGGAGTTGAGACGAATTGAGGTATTCCTGCAAAGACACTGATTTCTTTGCGGGTCGACACGAATCGAGATGCTCTCGTCAAGGACGCTGATTTCCCTGAATCGAGGTTTTTGACAAGGATACTGATTTCCTCGAAGTTTAGACAAATCGAGGTATTCCTGCAAAGACGCTGATTTCTCTGCGGGTCGACGCGAATCGAGATGCTCTCGTCAAGGACGCTAATTTCCCTGAATCGAGGGTTTCGCCAAGGACACTGATTTCCCTGGTGTTGAGATGAATCGAGGTATTCCTGCAAAGACACCGATTTCTCTGCTGGTCGAAGTGAATCGAGATGCTCTCGTCAAGGACGCTGATTTTCCTGAATCGAGGCTTTCGCCAAGGACACTGATTTCCCTGGGGTTGAGACGAATCGAGGTATTCCTGCAAAAACACTGATTTCTCAGCGGGTCGACGCGAATCGAGATGCTCTCTTCAAGGACGCTGATTTCCCTGGGGTTTAGAATAATTGAGGTATTCCTGCAAAGACGCTGATTTCTCTACGGGTCGACACGACTCGAGATACTTGCGTCAAGGACGCTGATTTCCATGAATCGAGGTTTTCGCCAAGGACATCGATTTCCCTGGGGTTGAGACGAATCGAGGTATTCCTGCAAAGACGCTGATTTCTCTGCGGGTCGACGCGCATCGAGATGCTCTCGTCAAGGATGCTGATTTCCCTGAATCGAGGTTTTTGCCAAGGACATTGATTTCCCTGGGGTTGAGACGAATCGAGGTATTCCTGCAAAGACATTGATTTCTCTGCGGGTCGACGTGAATCGAGATGCTCTTGTCAAGTACACTGGTTTCACTAAATCGAGGTTTTTGCCAAGGACACTGATTTCCTCAGAGTTGAGACGAATTAAGGTATTTCTGCAAAGACGCTGATTTCTCTGCGTGTCGACACGAATCGAGATGCTCTCGTCAAGGACGCTGATTTTCCTGAATCGAGGTTTTACCAAGGACACTGATTTCCTCGGAGTTGAGACGAATCGAGAGATTCCTGCAAAGACGCTGATTTCCTTGCGGGTCGACGCGAATCGAGAAGTTCTCGTCAAGGACGCTGATTTCCCTGAATCAAGATATGTGCCAAGGAAACTAATTTCCTCGGAGTTGGTTGACTTGTTTCAAAGACTGAGCATTGATCCGGCGGGGAGGTCATTGGTTGACTCTAGGTTGTCTGTAGACCGTAGAGTCTTTGAACTAGGGACTTTACCGTGGCTCCGCTTTGTTGACGTCACGTCCGAATCCTGCTGGAATGAGGAGGATCACCATTGCTGATCTTTAGGCTGTAAATGTCGCCGTTGAAATCTGGAACTAGGGTCTTTGCCATGGCTCCGTTTGGTGTATGTCGCGTCTGCATCCTGTTGGAGGAAGAACGTTGTGGTGACATCTCGTCTGCTGTGTCGAGACGAATGTCGAGGTGGTCTCTAAACTGTTGATGAACCGTCGAGGCTTGGAACTAGGGACTTTGCCATAGCTCCGTTGTTTTGACCTTGGGGTCGCTTATTGACGTCGCGTTTGCATTTCATTGTAATGAGAAGAAACCCTGTTGTTGGTCTTTAGGCTGTAGATGTGGCCCTCGAGACTTGGAACTAGGGACTCTACCATGGCTCCGAGATTGATTGTCGCATTCAAATCCTGCTGGAATGAGGAGGAACGTTATTGTGATCTCTAGGCTGTAGATGTTGCCGTCGAGACTTGGAACTAGGGACTTTGCCATGGCTCCGTTGTTTTGACCTTGGGGTCATTTGTTGATGTCGCATCTGCATCTGGTTGGAGTGAGGAGAAACGCCGTTGGTGATCTCTAAGTTGTCCATGTTGACGTCGAGACCCTGAAGCTAGGAATCTTCCTTTGCTTCGTTTGTTGACATTGTGTCTGCAATATTGCGATAAATGTCGAGGTTGTTTTTAGGTTGTCTATGAACCTTCGAGATTTAGCTTCGCTTTCTGATGGAGCCTGGTGGGAAGGTATGGTTCCTTCTTTGTTTGTGCCCCTGGATTGTATACAGGGATCGATGTGATCTCACCTGTAGGGCAAAAAGTTTCATTTTATATATTTTTCTTTCCGCGATGCTCTGTCGTTTCAGCTTTTATATCGCGAAATTTGCGATTGCCTAATCATTTCGGCTATATTTCGCGGTGCCCAATCATTTCGGCTATTTTTTTACTCGCTGCTTTTTATTGCGAGTTGCCTAATCATTTCAACTATTTTTTCTTATTCGCTGCTTTTTATTGTGAGTTGCCCAATCATTTCGGCTATTTTGTATGCATACATTTTTACTTGCTGATTTTGTTACAAGTTGCCCTATCATTTCGGCTATTTCATATGCATTTTTGGCTCGCTGATTTTTTATCGCGAATATGGAACTTGGAATCTGATTCCAGTCTTAGCATCAGCATCGCTGCGACTGGAATATTGCCAGGAGCAAATCATCATTTGCCGTGAAAGGACTTAGGATTTGATAACGATTTAGTCATCAGTATGGCTACAACTGGGATATTGCTAGGAATGAATCATCGTTTGCCTTTGTCGGTTCGAACAAAGGTGGCTTAGCAAACAGGGTTAAGATCCTGTCGACTAAAGCTTTTGACTTCATGAGCCGTAAGGGTCTCATAAAGGTATTTCTCCCTACGAGTCGTGAGGATCTCGTAGGTGCATTTTCTCCTTAAGAATCATGAGGATTCCTAAGTGTGTGTTCTCTTATAAGTCGTAAGGATCATACAAGAGTGTTTTCTCCTTATAAGTCGAGAGGACTTACAAGTGTCATTCGCCATATGAAGATATCTCTCGTCAGTGGTGGGACTCTGTTGGGGAAACGTTTATTTATGCCCGTGGATTGTATACAAAGGTCAATACTGAACCGCTTGTAGGGCAGAATCGGAGATTGTGATGGCTTAAGAACAGGTTCAGATCCCTGTAGCTTAAGGCTTTTGAATCCTATAAGCCATGAGGGTCTCATAAGAGGGTTCTCCTTACGAGTCGTGAGGATCTCATAAGTGTATGTTCTCCTTAGGAATCGTGGGGATCCCTAAGTGTGTTGCTCCTTTGTGAGTCGTAAGGATCTCATGCAGGTGGTTTCTCCTTACAAGGTCGTAAGGACCTTGTAAGTGTCCATTAACGAGATTGCGCCCTTTCGGGTTTTCACAAAACTCGCCGGTAGCCCTGCTGTTTTTACTCACGGAGCCCTTTCGGGTTTTCATCCGTGCCCATCTTTCTTGTGGACGTACCATTTTTTTTTACCACGTCAGCCTGGAGACGCCGCGGGTTATAGTAGTTTAACGACGTTTCGGTCAATGGCCAGTATTAGGACATAGGGGTCCATTGTTAGTTTAACGATGTTTCGATCACGTTGGGTGTCTCGACTCCGGTAAAGTGATGAGCCCATTGCGCACTGCCAATTCAAACGGTTTCCTTGTTTTATCCCGGTGAAACGAGTAAGGACGTATCAACTTCTCATCGAGGGATTGCCTCTTGTTGCTTTGGCGAACAACCGGTCTCGGGCCACTCGTTTGTTGTTGAGCGTTGGCGACGAAGATTGCTTTCCCTTTGCCCTTTTCATTCCGAGGATCCGCCTTTGAAGAGGAAGGCCTATGGCCCATCTAGTCCATTTGGGCCAGCTTGTCAATCAAGGCCTGGAAGTGGTCAGCTTGAAGAACATCATGAATTGGAAAATGGTTGCCTGAGGGTCAAGGGTCCCCATGAACATGCACATGGCAGGAGCCTCCTCTGTGCGTTGTTCGCACTTTGACCATAGGTTCCGCCACCGAATGGCGTATTGAACCCAGGTTTCTCCCGGCTTCACTCTGGCGTTGATGAGTGTCGTGATCGGGGTGCGTTCGCTAGCGCTTGTGAAACGCTGGGTGAATAGCAACTCCATTTCTGCAAACGTCTTGACAGAGTCGTTCGGGAGCTCAGAGTACCATTCAAACGCTGTCTCCGACAAGCTGCTAACAAATTGGCGAAGCAGCAGTTTGTTGTCACCCCAGTATTACCGCACTAGGCTCTAAATTGAGAAACGTGCTGGTGTGGATTCCCCATCCCCTTATATACATGGAATTTAGGGATCGTATATCCCGGCGGGTACTTTATTTGGTCGTACCAATCCGGATATGGTCGTCCAGTCTTAATAATTTGACCGGCCGCTTCATTCGCCTGATGAACTTGTATCTGTTGAGCGATGTAATCATCCAGGGCGGCTTTTAAGATGATCTCCTCCTTGGCTGCAGACAGAGCCGGTAGAGGGTTTGATGTCTCTCCTCTATCATCTTCAATTATTATTAGAGGATCTCCAGCTGGAGGGTCCGGCTGGATCATCATGCCCACCATATCTTAGAACAGAAGGGTCATTTGTTTTATATTGGCTGCCTGTTCTGCGGCCTCCTTGTCCTTCTTCTCAAGCATTCTCCAAAAGAATTCGGCATCAGTTTCCTGTTCACGGCGCTGCTCCGAGGATGTCTCCAGGCCTGCTTTTGGTCCAGTGAGTGCAGCCATGGCTGTCAGCATTTCTTGGAGTTTTTGTTGTTGTTGCTCCTGAGCCTTAGTCACAGACCGTGTAAGTGGTCGGTGACCCATAGAAGCACGGCTTTTCTCTTTTCCGGAAGCCATATAAACAGTGTGCACCACCATGCCCCCAGACTAAGGGCGTTTGGGTTCAGTGCCCTTACGATTCATCGCGGACACGGGGATTTTCTCCGGCCTCCTCCTTTTGTGGGCGGTCGAAGTTGAGGGGGCCGTTGCAACTGTAGATGACACCTTCTGTGGCTCAACAGGGTGGTCCTCTTCTCGCCGAAATTTTATCTTTTTCTGTCGGCAGGAGTAGTCTTGATCAACCACGGAGTCTTAGACCTGTCGCTAAACTTTATGAATTTTAGAGGACAGCCGCTGAGAGGGTTATTCTGGCTTCACCTTTGTAGCGCTCTCCATAGGTGGAGGAGATCTTTTTAGCACGGCCTTCGAATACTTCTTGCGTACCCTCCTAAGTGGTTCAAAGCTATTCCCAGTTGGAACAGCAGCATCAATTTCCACCGTTGGAGCCGGCGGAGTCAGTCCAGAAGGAGAGCTGCCCCCAGCCTTCCTTACTTGGCGCCAGTGGCGACGTCGAGCGTGTCGAGCCGACAGTACTAGCTCAGCTATGGGGGTGGCTTCATCATGCCCCCTGGCTTGGTAAGAAATTGTCGTTGTCAGCCTATTGAAGACTGATGTCCGCTGAATGGGGATGGCCAACCTATCGAAGGCAGACTTCCGAGCAGAGGAAGTAACCTTGACGATTTCGTTTGGAACGGGAGTTGAAACAGTCAGTCTTGTGAAGACCGACCCTTTGGCAGAAGAAGCCGCTTTGACAACTTCGGGAGCAGGAATGGATATCCTTTTCGGGATAACCCTTTCTGGTATTGCAGGCTTCTTCATGGGCCTACATGAGTTTTGGCCCCACCTGTTAAAGACTGAGGTGCTTGGTTTGGGCGACCCGCTGAGAGGGACCGCAGTAGTGATAAGCCGATCAAAGACCAACTTCTTCGGAGCTTCTTGTAATGGTACAGGAGTGTTGAAACTCAATGGCATGATCATAGTCCCGAAGAATAGTCCAGTGGTGGCTTGAGTCACCTGGTCCATCGGCATTGTGAAAAGGGAGGCCGTTTGAGGCCCGTAGGTTACACCTTCAGATGAGGCGGAACGGGAGTTGCAGTTGCAGCTGGAGCAATTAGAAGCCATTGATGTTCTTCTTTCTGCACGGGAGCAAAACCAAATCTTAGTACCTCGAACCCGAGGGCAACTATATTAAACCGCAATTTGTTCGCGAAACACGATACACGAAGTGTGGAGTGGAAAGAGGAAAAGGTCCCACCGGGCGTGCCAGAATATGTTCTCCTCCGAAAGACACGACCGGGATGTTGGGACGTCAGGGCCTGAATTCCGGGGGCAGATGCTAATTGGTACTATCCGTCTACCTCTCCGAAGATGCCAAGATGATTTATGGCACCGTGTATCGAAGGTTTAAACAGATGCGGCCGATGTAGCAAACTTCGTCAGATTCCCCCTCATTGAGAGGTTTTTGATTGTAGGGACGCTCTTCCCTGCAGTTAATTACGCTACCGCATCGCAGTAACCACTTTCTCCTTCTCCAGATGGTCACTTCATGTCGTGGGTGTTTGTTTTGTTTTTGGTTGCCCATGGATTGTATACGGAGACTAATTTATGTTGTCGCCCATAGGACGTGGATTAGTCCAAATCCGTATTTTCTTAGATTTGGGTTTGGGGGTTGGTTTAAGTATACGTTAGTCTTATTTGAGACTAAGATCAACTTAAACGTTTTTTTAAGGATACGTTAGTATAATTTTAGACTAAGATCAACTTAACGGGATCGTTTAGATCCGACAAGAGAGCATTTGGACTCTATTGTTTAGTTTAGGGACATTGCGGTCGATTACCAGTTTAAGGACATGGTGGTCCAAGGTTAAGGACATCATGGTCCGAGAGTTTAAAGACCTCACAGTCAAAGTTAAGGACATCATAGTCCGTAGGTTTAAGGACCCCACAATCCAAGGTTAAGGACATCATAGTCCGTGTGTTTAAGGACCCCACAGTCCAGTTTAAAAACGTTATAGTCTATGGAATGTATGGTTGTCGGGACCCGTCACCTCTCTGAAGACGTTGAAGGATTACAACGACATATACCAGAGGAATTCAGAGATGTACCCTTGAACCAAGGTTGATTGGGAAATCTGTAGTCCAATTTGGGACTAAGATTAATTAATTAGATTATGAGCACATAGGCTCAGTTAAATCTAAATTGAGAACTTATGGCCAGTCTTGGGCTAAGTCCAATCAAGTTAAAATGTTTAACATTTATTTTGGGCTGTTATGCATTTGTTTGGGCTCGGCCCTTTTAACAATGTTGAGCATTGATTTAAATTCTAACAATATTTGTCTTTTATTGAATACTAAGCATTCATCATAGCTCTGGGGCTTATAAAAGAACAATTTATGTTCTGTCCAAGCGCACATAAAAGCAAGTGGCGCACTTGGCACTAGCGCCATTCGATGAGCGCAATGCGCTATGGTTAAAGCGCTAATGCGCTTGGCGCTTGGCGCCAGATATGAAGCGCTGATGCGCTTAGCGCTTTGCGCTAAGTGAAGAGCATAGATGGGCTTAGCGCTTTGCGCTAAATGAAGAGCGCCAATGCGCTTAGCGCTTTGCGCTAGATGTAGAGCGCTGATGCGCTATAATTGAAGCGTTGAGGCACTTGACGCCGGTGCCATATAATGAGCGCAAAGCGCTTTTAGTAATACAACGCACACGTGAGGAGCACGTGGCGCACTTAGCGCTGAGCGCTAGCCAATGAGCGCAGCGCGCTGTGTTTAAAGTGTTATTGCACTGCAGCGCTTTGCGCTAGATGAAGAGCACTAAGGCACTTATAAATTAGGAGCGCTAAGGCTCTTCTTAGGTTAACTTTGCGTTCTAAAGATTATCTTCTTTTTGATAAAAAACTTTGTCCCAAGATTCTAGGAACAAAGTTCTTAGTTTATAGGAGATATTTCAATCTCTTTTTGATGAAAGGCTTTACCTTTATGGATCTGTGATCCTAAGAGAATTGAATAATTCACCACCACCCCTTTATAATGAGATGTTCATGATCTCAGAAAGACAATTTGTCTTATAGATCTATGATCTATGAAGTAAGTACTTCTTTGTCTTATGATGAGATCTTTTTGATCTCTTTATAAAAGACCTTGGTCTTTGTAGATCTATGACCTTTTAGAAAGAGAATTCTTCTCTTTAATTATGAAATGATTTCATCTCTTTGTTCATCACCATTCTTTTTACCTTGAAGAAAAATCTACTTTTGCCGAGAGCTACTTCTTCTTCTTGAGATTTTCTCAAACTTTATGGTGGGGTTCCTCTCTACAAGATTTGAAGTCTTGGGGCCTTTATATTGGAAGGCTGATTTGTTGAATCAGTTAAGGAGATTTATTCTCTAATTGATTCGGGAATTTCCCCACCGCCGGATCTTTGATCCAAGGGCTTCTGGTTTACAGGAGATAATCTTCTTGTTTTAACAAGATTGAGAAATATTTCCCCCTCACAAAATTTGTTCTGTATTTTAGTGATTTTTAATCACCATTGGATCATTGATCCAACGGTGTTTCAAATTCACGGCACAATCTTTTCTTTTTGGAAAGATTCAACAGAATTTCATTCTTGTTAATTAATGATTTAATCATATCCCTTGGATATTTGATCCAACGGTGAGGAACATTCAGTTCCAGTGCTAGCGCTTATGCGCTCTGCCCATGGTGCGCTACTTGGAGCGCAGCGCTTTTAGCGCTAGTGCACACGTGTTTTGCACGTGGTGCGCTACTTGGAGCGCAGCGCATCTAGTGCTAGCGCCTATGCGCTTTGCACGGGGTACACTAGTTGTAGCGCAGCGCTTTTATAAAAGCCCAGCTTTAATTCAAATTTTGAATTCTGAACAGAGCTATGCTCTAATTGGGGAAATGGGAACTTCCGGGTTGAGGATGATGTCACCATTGTATATTATTTATTTTTCCGCATTAGGTAGACCCAAGGAGGGAAGCACAAGTAACCGGGTTCTAGGGTCCAGTGGGAGGCCATCTCGAGGAGTCGAGACCGGGTCTTCTAACCCTAGAATTGGTAGCGTTACTTGCCGCTCTCGTAGGAGTCTAGGGATGTGGGTTTGGCTATTCATCGCGACCGTGTAATCCGTGTTTTATACAGGCTCGAAATAAAACTCGGACCTCCTAGTATACCCAATATTTCATATGTTTCTTCTGCTGCTAATATACTGTGATGTGATCATATTATATGCATGAGACGAATGCTTTATTATTGTATATATGATATATAATAAACGTTGCTTATATTTTACACCCGCGCTAGTCCCGTCCCGGTATGCCGTTAGTTAAGTAACCTAACGGTGCATAATGGAACATTGTGGCGAATGCGGATGGCGTAAGCGTACGTTGTATTTTCATTTCTTCTGTGATGCTTAGGAAGCATAAATGATGGGATTTATTAATGAGATTAATAAAAGATAAGAAACCTAAAAGATATTGTAGAATCAAATTTTCAAAAAGGGTAGCTACAGTTTTTGCTTTGCATAGTGGTATATGTGATATACCCTGCACCTTATTCGATGAGGAAAGAGCCGAAATCCCTTCACCAAGAGTGACCTCTTTAGCAAAAGTGGCAGATACTACATACTCACGGTTTAGTTTTTGATTGCTTCTATGGTTCTTGCTTTGCACAGCGGTATTTATGAAATATCCTGCACCTTATTCGATAAGGAAAGAGCCGAGATCCCTTCACCAGGAGTGACCTCTTTAGCGAAACTAGAAAAAACTCAAAAACACTCCTTTTCAAAATCACTTGTTTCTCTAACGATATCAAGTTCATTACGCTTATGGTTTTCTGAAAAACCTGCGTAACCCTCCGTCATTTCAGATAAGTACTACTTAGTATTCATACTACGTTTGTTGACTATGTTAAGGCGTAGTGTACGGTAGCTAATTAGTGCTTATCTGCTAAAATATGATATGTGATTGGATTAGGGTAGTTGTATGACTTTGTTGACTATGTTAAGGGTCGTGCAGGTGGGTTTAATTCAATCGGGAAATGACGGGTTGAACTTGGCTACCAATTATGATTTGTTGACTATGTTAAGGTCATAAATTGCTAGGGGCGAAAGCATTATCGGGAATTTCAAGTGTTGAAATTTGCAATGAGATTGCATACCTCCTATGAGATAGTTGGATCCCGATACCCACTGCGAGTAAGAGTTACTCCTGGAAGAATTTTACACAGGACAAATAGCCGATCAAGTAGGTGTCTAGAAAGGTGTTAACGGGGTTATGCCTCTGGGAAAACGAGGTTTACTCTAATTAGTTCTATGCGAAAGCATGAGGAACCTCCCTCAAAGTACCAACACTGGCCTGGCCGAAAGATTGGCGAACTTGTAAAGTGTAATTAAACCCGGCTAGTCTTACCTTTTAGGATTTTAAGGAAGATTTGATAAAAAGTAGTGGGAGCCATCCTGATTAGATAAGATAATAACCAATCTAATCTTGCAAGAGCATACGCTAAAGTGTTTTCTTCTCTCTCTCTCCAGGTAGCAACCATGTCAGGCCTTAATCAAGATAATATTTTGGATGTATTGACTGAACCCGCTTATTATACTGAGTAGGGGAACGTTGGTCCCGCTCCCAAAGCAGTTGGCGAATATCACCTTGTGTTACCAAATGGTAATACATTGGTTCTGAATGAATGCTATTACATTCCGACCCTGATATGCAATCTTATATCAGTTTCTTTATTGAGCAAAGAAGGATATAATTTTGTAGTACAGGATAATGTTATGAACATATTCCTGAATCAAAAGTTGATTGGATCAGGATCATTAAATAATGGCATATACATTCTCAACCAAACTACAGTACTTAATGTACAAAACACATACACGAGGAGAGTTCAGAAATGAACGAATCCTTCTTGTGGCATTGTAGACTAGGTCATATCAATGCGACACGACTGGCTAAGTTGCATAAGTATGGATATTTGAATCCGTTCGAATTTTCATCTTATGATACTTGCCAGTCATGTCTCAAAGGAAAAATGACCAAAATTCCTTTTAGTGGACACGGAGAAAGAGTTAAAGAACTTTTGGGACTGATACACAGTGATGTATGTGGTCCCATGTCTACACATGCCAGAACGGTTCTTCCTACTTCATTACATTCACTGACGATCTCTAAAGATACGGACATGTGTTCCTGATGAAACACAAGTCTGAAGCTTTTGACAAATTCAGAGAACATAAGAACGAAGTAGAAAACCAAACGGGCAAAAGTATTAAGATCTTTCGATCAGATCGAGGAGGAGAATACTTGAGCAATGAGTTCCTCGATTATCTAATAGAGAATGGGATTCTCTCTCAGCTTACTCCTACTTATACACCACAGCACAACGGTGTATCGGAACAAAGGAATCGCACCATATTAGATATGGTGTGCTCTATGATGAGCACAGCTGAGTTACCTATTTCCTTTTGGGGTTATACGCTTGAGACAGCAGCATACCTATCGAATCAAGTTCTGTATAAATCTATACCTACCATACTATATGAGATATGGAGTGGGAAGAGACCATATCTTAAACGAGTTAAGATATGGGGTTGTCCGGCCTATATCAAAAGGCAAAATCCGGAAAAACTCGAGGCACGATCAGTTCTTTGCAAGTTTGTGGCATATCCTAAGAATTCCCATGGATATATTTTCTACCACGCTGAGGAACAAAAAGTGTTTATTTCTAAATATGCCACCTTTTTAGAAAAGGAATTTCTTGTAAAAGAAATTAGTGGCAAAGAGGAAGAGCTGGAAGAAGTTCCAGCACCACAAACTACAACTGAAGATTTAGTGGAACCAGATGATTCAGTAGTTCCCAACGAACCCCAGCCTCTCCGTCGATCTAGTAGGGTTCCTTATCCACCTGAGAGATACTACGGTTTTCTCATAGACGGTGGGAGCGAGGATTGCATCATGGAAGATGATGACCTAACTAGCTTCGAGCAGGCCATCACGAGTGGGGACTCTGTGAACTGGCTGGATGCAATGCGATCTGAGATGGAATCCATGTACACCAACAAAGTATGGACTTTGGAAGTTGCTCCTGAAGGGGTAAAACCCATTGGGAGCAAGTGGATCTTTAAGAAGAAACTTAGTGTAGATGGAAAAGCAGAGACTTTCAAAGCTAGACTTGTTGCAAAGGATTTTCGTCAACGACCACGTGTGGATTATGACGAAACCTTTTCTCCAATGGCTATGCTTAAGTCCATCCAGATCTTACTTACCATTGCTACATACCATGACTACGAAATCTGGCAAATGGATGTTAAGACCGCCTTTCTAAATGGTAATTTAGAGAAGTACGAGAACATGACTCAGCCAGAGGGCTTCGTGGATAGTGGGAGCAGCGGAAAGGTGTGCAAGCTGCTTAAATCCATCTACGGATTAAAGCAGGCATCGCGGAGTTGGAACATCTGTTTTGATGTTGTAGTCAAAGAGTTTGACTTCATCAAAAATGTAGATGAACCTTGTATTTACAAGAAAGTTGCAGAGAGTAAGGTTGTCTTCCTCGTATTGTACGTGGATGGCATACTCTTGATAAGAAATGATGTTCCTATGCTGCACTCGGTCAAGCTCTTCTTATCACATCGATTCTCAATGAAAGATCTAGGTGATACCTCTTGCATTTTGGGAATCAAGATATATAGAGATAGATCTAAACGGATACTGGGATTGTCCCAATCCAGGAACATTGACACCATACTAAAGAGGTTTAGTACAGAAGAATAAAAGCGTGGGAACCAACCCACGATCTCTGGACTCACTCTCTCTAAAGAGATGTCTCCTGAGACTGATTTGGAGAGAACTTGCATGAAAGAGATACCCTATGCTTCGGCGGTAAGCTCTATCATGTACGCGATGCTATGTACCAGGCCCGATGTAGCATACTCACTAAGTGTAGTGAGTAGGTATCAAGCAGATCCAGGAGAGAGTTACTGGACAGCTGTGAAGAACATTCTCAAGTACTTGAGAAGAACTAAGGAAATGTTCTTGGTGTATGGTAACGGAGAACTCCAAATGGAGTCTTTTACCGATTCGAGCTTCCACAGTGATAAGGAAGACTCTAAGTCGCACTCGGGATTTGTCTTTACCCTAAATGGAGGGGAGGTTTGTTGGAAGAGTTCCAAGCAAGAAACCGTAGCAGACTCGACGATGGAGGCTGAATACATCGCTGCCAACGATGCTGCCAAAGAGGCTGTCTGGATGAAGAAGTTCATCACTGAACTTGGTGTGGTTCCTTCCATTGAGCATCCAATTCCTCTGTATTGTGATAACAATGGAGCTGTGGCTTTGGCCAAGGAACCCAGGTCCCATCAGAAGTCCAGACATATTGGTATCACCTGATCTGGGAGATAGTTGATCGCCACGAGATCGAGGTCAAGAGAGTTGACACGAAGAACAACACTGCGGATCCACTCACGAAGGCCATTCCCCAGATACAATTTGAGAGACTCTTCGGGAAGTTAGGTATGAGATACTACAACAGCTGGCCTTAGTACAAGTAGAAGATTGTTAGTTGTATACATTTCCTAGAGGCCATTGTTGTACATACGATGTATATTATGATGGATGCTTGGATATATAGAGAGAGGACTTTCTTGCTCGATATGATAGTATGCTATCTGGTTTCACTTTGTCTTAACATGTTGACTTGTATTAGTTTATTGTCTTACTCTCACATGTTGATAAAGCCCTTGGTATATGTGCTTGACTACTAGGACTATGATGAGATCATACTAGTGGGGCCAGGGTAGTCAACGAGTACATCCTATAATTGTTCCTAGTCGAGGGTGTATCGAGACAGGGTATCGATACACCAGAGTAGACTAGAGTATACGCATCTTGACCCATATGATGGGAGATGGATGATCCCATATCCATCGGTGTTTGACATCAAAGATGGTGTACGGGTGCTCAGTGGAGACTGGGTACACTGAACGGAGTCTCCGAAAACTCCTAGATTGTATTATACCTAACGTCAGATAGCAGTTCTCCGGTGACACTGGTTTAGGTTAGTCTGTAGACCCGAGATCGTCATAGAGTCTTGTATGATTCCCATTGTGCTTTGATTTCCACCTTACCAGGTCCAAGAGGGCGTGCAAAACGGTGGCTTTTGGGTACAGTTGTTCATACCATAATATTGCATTATTATATTCCCCAGTACTGGTTATTTTACAAATAAACAGGTGCTTTTGACCCATGTCTGCTACATAGTTGCAGGTTACAGGTTCTCAGAATAAAAACAGTGAAAAAGACAAAAGACGATACAAAAGTGAGACTACGACCAATAAATGTTGGAATCTTGATCAAGCCTACACGAAGATCAGTTCATAAAGTACAAGGCAGTGCACGGTTCAAGACTTCATCACGAAGCAATGGTAAAAGTTCACTACAATTATTCACTGTGGAGATCTGGAAGAGACATGGAAGATATTCTGCAGAACCATCCAGAGAAATAGGAAGAAGAAAAAGACCAGAACCAGCAAAGCAAAGCACAAGACCCAAGCCTTTCTTTTGACCGCAGAACCGCGGTCAAACCTGGCCTGCGGCCGCGGTTCCGCGGCCGTGCTGAAGCCGTAGTGGCAGAAAAATTACCTAAATGCTGGCGGTGCGTTGAGCGTTGACTTGGTCTTTTTCTTAGGGGGTATTTTTGTAAAAGCAGATATGCGGGTCAATTGTAACCCTAGGGTTTTCTATGTCCTATAAATAGAAACCCAAATACCTCTTTTGAGGTATACCTCCTTTCATTAATAAAATTCAGAATTCTTTTGGAGAGCATCGATGCCTCTTTTCATTTCATCTATTCAGATCTGACAAGTCTTGTGCAAATGTTTGGAGAGAGCCATCAAGTAAGTAGTTTTATTTAATTGCCCTAGTATAGATTTTAATTCCCTTCCCTAGTTAGATAGATAGAATATTCTTCAATTTCCTAAGGAGCGAGTAGTCTCCTCGCTTGTTAGGGTTAGCTTTGGGGAAGGCTTGAGAGATGAAGATCTCTCACCCCTTTCTTGCCCATCACATATAATTAATAGGACTCCATGCATACATGTACACACCGCTCCCTACGGCATCCTATCCCATGAGGTAGCGGTGATACCGTAGTATAAAGGCCCGGTTGAGCATGTTTTCGATGGAGGTTAGGGTAAGGATTGATAAAGGAAGGACAAGAACCTAGAGGAAGAAACACCGTTTCTTTCCGATGGTACTAATCCCCTTTATTAATAATTACCATAACTCCTAAATAGATCTTAATTTAGGTATAGAAAGCGGTTAGATTTATTGACTTTCCAAACTTACCCTAAACCTAACCCTAGCAAGATTTAGATCTAAATAGATTTAGTTTTTAGATTTAATCAATCCGTTCATACCGTTCGGAATTAACTCGTAAGAACAATTAGGAAATTCATAAAATCCCTGTGGACCGACCCGTACTCACCGGCTGGCTACCAAGCAACGCCGTTCTTGATTGCAGTTATAAAATATTTTTGATAAATCAAATGGCGTCGTTGCCGTTAAAAAAATCACTGTAAGTTTTCTCTCTCCTCCTCTGCAAATCTCTGATATCTCCTCTGAAAAATCTCCTGCAGGATTCTTTGCGCTTAAAAATCTCTCCCCTTCCAATAACAAATCTTGTGCAGGATTCTTTGCGCCGCGCTAAAAAATAAAAAAATTTGATTGCAAGTGGTTGTTACTGTTTTGCATATATTTAATCTGACTTTAAGGGGCTTGAGACCAATCTAGATTGGGTGGGGATTTCATCACCCTTCCCAGGACCCCAGAAATCACATAAGGCATATGCATTGACCAATATTTAATTAAAAAATACTAGACTCAGCCCTAAGGACGTCGCCCTCAATAGGACAGAGGACTAGTTGTAGGCATCGGCCGTTGATCCTAACCTGACTTTGCGGTGTCTAGGCAAGTGTGTCTAAGGCGAGTAGTTACTTAGTTAGGGCCACTACTTGTAGTGGAGAGCCTCCCACTCACCTGGCACTTACCTGGCCGCAATTGGCGGTGAAGAGGTGGTTTGAGGTCATATTTCTAGCCCTTTGGAACAGTTAGGAGCTGTCTAGCTGACCTAGGTGACCCTAAATCTAGGCCTGATTGTGCATTTGTGGTTGATTGAAAGTGTGTTTAAGCCCTTTATCGAAAATCTTTTTTTAACGAAAAGTACCAAATAAAAAATGGTAATATTTTTTTTTTTTAAAAAAAACTTGCGAATTTTGTCGCTAAGAACTCCTTGCACCATCCACCTTCTTTCTCTTCTTCTTTTTACATCATAGGTACCCCACCTCACAAATCTCTTGCCGAACTTTGGTACCCTGAACCAAACTTTGCCTGTTAAGCGAATTTTTTCGGTCGATTTAAGGATGGCCCCTCCATGCCCAAAATTTCTTTGAAAGATCGAATAGAAGCGTCTAGGAGAAACAGTTCGACTTTGCAATCCACTTTGTATCAACCATTTCAACCTTCACCACCTTCTTACGTTAATACTCCCTTTTCAAGTCCTATTGTCACTCCAAAACCTATGTCTATTGCTGAGCATATTGAGCAATCTCGTAGCCGATCTTTCACTCCTCTCTACACATCCAGTTCTAGGGATCAACAAGTCCATTCACCTTTTAATCCAAATGTTGATCCTACTCCTGTCCAACCATCCAATTCCTACTAGTCCTACCCGACTTTCCCACCTTCACTAGACATTGCTTCTACACAGCCATTTGGGAGTTTCACGTATCCAAACAATTTTTAATCTTTTACCGAAACCCCTTCACAACCCATGTCTAGTTTGGAACAGTCGTTGGAAACTTATATTTTAGCAGCAAACAAAATGATGAGGAATGTGGATGCGTCCATGGCCGCCCTTATGCAACCTAATGAACCGGTAGCTAGTTTCCAACTAGCTCCAAAATTTCCAATGTATGAGGAGAAGGTTGGACAGAGTGACAATTTGAGAGGAGAGAGTAAGTTCTACACCTTTCCAAATCAAACCTACCCATACCCAATTGAATCCAACAACTCCAGTTTTCAAACATGTGTCCAAAATGATGAGTTGTGTGACTTTGTAGTGCTTGATTTGCCAGATTATGAAGAATCCCTTTCGAGTGAAACCACACCTAATCCTTTTGAACTTTACACCTCTAATCTAGAACCTGAATTGATAAATATCCATGCTTTTGATGAGGTGTCAGAAAAAATTGATTTTCACTTGATTGAGGATATAGACGCCGGGAATATTTTGGATGATGAACCCGTAAATTTGACTGAAATGTTATCTCCAATTCATCATCCCGAGTCATTAATTGTTTCTCCCGAACCTCATATGCGTCTTTATTTTGATGATAATGGCATGGATAGGCTAAATTTTGAGGAGAATTATGAGGATAGTATTAAGGATGAACCATTTTTGTTTGATGTTTTGGATTTTCCAATTCATCCTCCTGAACCTTTAATTGTTATACTTCCTAAATCACCCTCCCTCCTTTTCATCGTTCCGACCACGCAAAAGATCACGCTTGAAGACTGTGAGCTTGAAAAATTTCTCTTTGAATCTGACACAGTTCTCACAGACGATAATGATTACAAGTGTTTCATATTTTCGGACGATGTTGAAAACTCACCTCCCAAGTTTGAGTCCTGTACATTTTCAGATGAGTTGGTTGAACCACCAGACTCGGTTGCTTACAGTCATTTCAAACCATTGATGGAATCTTTCAAGTTCGAGACAGATTACTTAGATGAGAATATGACTATCCCTAAATCACTCTCTTTCGTCCTTCCTATCGTTTCGACCATGCAAGACTCCTTCGCGTTTCCATTTTCAATGGAGGGTTTACCAAGTTCGATGTACCCATGTTTTCTTGCGAATCTTGAGAGATTTGACCTCATTTCTCGACGGGTTGATAGATTAGCACAATCGCTTTTAACACATCGGTCATCACAAATTGCTCTAATTTATTCACTCAATTTACACCCTCAAGATTGTACTACACTTCTTTCTCTCTTCCACCATTCTTCTCCTCCACCGTGACCGTATACCGCTTCTATCTCCACACGGTCTCGTGTGCTTCTTATTTCTTTTCTTTACACTCCATTCTTTCACCAACCCCACCATTACCACGATAGAATTTTTGAATGGTTGGTGCTAACCTTTGGTCTGTGTAAGGCCATGTTTAGTTTGGGGGAACCTTGTTGTATATATATTTTGTTTTTCTTTTAACAATAAAAAAAATTATAAATAAATAAACAGGGAAGTGCCGACATTTTGACCCTCTTGGTGTGGCATGACAGTGAGGACACTGTCAATTTTAAGTTTGGGGGTGTGCTCGGTAAGCCTTCTTCCTTCACATTCATATGTACATTTTTTGCATTTGCATACTTATTTTAAAACCCATAAGAATTGAAAATTTTAAAAATTATAAAAATTAAGGTATTCAATTTTGGCCATAATTGACTAGAGTTTGATAAATAGGTTAACTAGATAGGAACAACTAGATCTTAGACTTAGTAAATTAAAAACCCTAAAAATAACTTTTCTTAAAATTTAACGGTAGAAAGTATATGTCTTTGTAGTTTATTTAGAAATAGGCAAATTTTGAGTTCAGTTCTTGGGCTAAGTTAAAACAAGGGAAGAGTATTGATATTTTTATTAAAGTATAAGTTTGAAAAATAATTCTTAGCTTAGGTCTAAATTCTGAAAATATATACCCTACAAATTGCACAAACACGAACCTTGAAACTTGGAATAGTAGAAGAGACCTTGAAATGCTCTTATCTAAAGTCCTTAGTACGAAGAAAATAAAATAAAAAATTGAAGTGTGAATAAAGAGATAATAAAAAATGAACACTGGTTTTTGTGATTACTTAAGGCTGCAAAAATAGAAAAATATTTAGCGAGGGTGCTTCATCACCTAGTGCCTTAGACCAACTGGTTTGGGAGTCACTGCTAAAGCCTTAAGTATTACAAAACTAGGAATTATGCTTTAATGTGCAAACACATTTTGTAATCGGTTGTTGGTACCTCAAGAATTATTAACGGTCGCATGAAGGATGTGTAAGCGAAATTCATCTAAAAATTCACCAATTAATAAGTACTTTAGACAACGGACAAGAGTATGATTGCTTGATTTGAATTTCCAAGTGTAGGGGTGATTTATACACACACGTAGGGGTATGTGATTGGGGTTTAGATAAGAGATAGGAATAAGGAATAGGACTTATATTTTTAATAGAGATGATAAAAATTCGAGATAGAACCCTACAAGGAAAACTTAAGAGATGCCGAAAGCTAAGTAAGTCTACAGAACATATATAATCTTAAGTTAAATAATAAGGAAGCGTGAAGAATACGGGTGGATGATTTTTAAGTCGAAGATAATAGAATTCCTTGTTAGAAAACCTAATTGGAGAATAAAAGTCAATGGGCCGAATTGATAGGATTTTGTGGGTAGTATCTGCTGAAAACCCTCAGGAGACAACACTCCTTCTACTAGGGACACTTAGAGGTTTAACAGCTTGTTGCACGAGCTCGGTGCAATCGCGTTTCCCTGCGAAAGTGAGGTTAGGTTTTTGTTGAAAATAAAACTAGGTTTGCTTGAGGACGAGCGAAAGATAAGTTTGGGGGTATTTGTGCATACCATAATATTGCATTATTATATTCCCCAGTCCTAGTTATTTTACAAATAAACAGGTGCTTTTGACCCATGTCTGCTACATAGTTGCAGATTACAGGTTCTCGGAATAAAAACAGTGAAAAAGACAAAAGATGATACAAAAGTGAGACTACGACCAATAAATGTTGGAATCTTGATCAAGCATACACGAAGATCAGTTCACAAAGTACAAGGCAGTGCACGGTTCAAGACTTCGTCACGAAGCAACGGTAAAAGTTCACTACAATTATTCACTGTGGAGATCTGGAAGAGACATGGAAGATATTCTGCAGAACCAACCAGAGAAATAGGAAGAAGAGAAAGACCAGAACCAGCACAGCAAAGCATAAGACCCAAGACTTTCTTTTGACCGCGGAACCGCGGCCAAACCTAGCCTGTGGCCGCAGTTCCGCGGCCGTGCTGAAGCCGTAGTGGCAGAAAAATTACCTAAATGCTGGCGGTGCGTGGAGCGTTGACTAGGTCTTTTTCTTAGGGGGTATTTTTGTAAAAGAAGATATGCGAGTCAATTGTAACCCTAGGGTTTTCTATGTCCTATAAATAGAAACCCAAATACCTCTTTTGAGGTATGCCTCCTTTCATTAATAAAATTCAGAATTCTTTTGGAGAGCATCGATGCCTCTTTTCATTTCATCTATTCAGATCTGACAAGTCTTGTGTAAATGTTTGGAGAGGGCCATCAAATAAGTAGTTTTATTTAATTGCCCTAGTATAGATTTTAATTCCCTGCCCTAGTTAGATAGATAGAATGTTCTTCAATTCCCTAATGAGCGAGTAGTCTCCTCGCTTGTTAGGGTTAGCTTTGGAGAAGGCTTGAGAGATGAAGATCTCCCACCCCTTTCTTGCCCATCACATATAATTAATAGGACTCCATGCATACATGCACACACCGCTCCCTATGGCACCCTATCCCACAAGGTAGCGGTGATACCGTAGTGTAAAGGCCCGGTTGAGCGTGTTTTCCATGGAGGTTAGGGTAAGGATTGATAAAGGAAGGACAAGAACCTAGAGGAAGAAACACCGTTTCTTCCCGATGGTACTAATCCGCTTTATTAATAATTACCATAACTCCTAAATAGATCTTAATTTGGGTATAGAAAGCGGTTAGATTTATTGACTTTCCAAACTTACCCTAAACCTAACCCTAGCAAGATTTAGATCTAGATAGATTTAGTTTTTAGATTTAATCAATCCGTTCACACCGTTCGGAATTAACTCGTAAGAACAATTAGGAAATTCACAAAATCCTTGTGGACCGACCCGTACTCACCGGCTAGCTACCAAGCGACGTCGTTCTTGATTGCGGTTATAAAATATTTTTGATAAATCAACAGTCCCGAATCACATGGAGGCAATGAGCGATAGGAGGGGTTTCATCTCTCCCTGTATTGGGAGTTGATGTTGCGCTGTGTTCCATTGGCTATGACTGGAAGTCCCTGGCCAGGGCTAATATGGAGTGCTACTGGTAAGATTTATCAGTAGTTTCTCGATCTGTTATGAGCCTCACATCAACACGACTTATCGGTTACTGGGGTCTGACGTTTACCATCCCTAGACTGGATATGCGACATATCAGACGAAGAGACCGGACTGTATGGGAGTGTTACTAATTGGATTCATAGGAGAACGTACAGGCTTGCTTGTTGATCTTCTGATCGCTCAATACCTGGGTGGCTGTTACGTTTAGCTGACCGCTTGCAGCTTATAGGTGTTTGATATGATCATCACCTACTGCCGGCGTATTGACGATTCTTTAGAGTCCTATACAGAAGTTTCCTGGCTCAAACAAAACGGAGTAGGAGCACATATGTGATATGTGCGGGACCGAGAATAATACGATATGAGATACCGTATTCTATTCTTGCGATATGTGATATCAGCCGGGTATATGTGATATAGCCGGGTCATCGGATCAAGTGTTGATTCGATGAATTGGTACATGTTATATTTATCGGTTATATGTCATATAGCCGGATTATCGGATCAAGTGTTGATTCGATAATTTAATGTATAATTATATATGTGATATATTACGTCACATTAACTAATATAAGCTCGCTTTATTGATTCTTTTTCTCACCGGATGATACATTGATGTATATGCGATATATGTTAATTTTATTATTTTCTTTTGTTCCATATATATTATATATGTGATATATAATATTGTAACATGTTAGGGTTACAAATGCAACATGGATTTTGAGTTTAAACCAAGTTAGGATTTGGATTAGGGTTAACTATTTGGATGAGTTTTGTGGAAGCTTCATGAAGCTTTGACTTTGTCATCTTGCTTTGATATTTTATGAAGATATTTTTTAACCCAACCCAAACCCTTAACCTATAATTTATTCTCTACAAGGGTTAAGTCTTTCATTCTTAACCCATGGTTGCAATTATAACCACAACAATAATTCATTATTCATCACAAAAGGTTTTCTTCTTCTTCTTCCTCCTTGAAAAAAGCTTGCTAGCTTTTTGTGTTGTGGTGATTAATAGTGAGAAATTGAAAACAAAAAAGAGTAATATTCCTACTTCATCATCCTCATCTATTCTAGCCACTTAGATTAGGGTGTTCACTTCTCTAATTACTTCATTAGTGAAGTGTAAGCTTGGGTTAGAGATTCTTCACGATAGATCATCTTAGATCATGAAGACTATAAGCAAGATGCCTCATTCATCTCATGGAGCCTCTCTAGAGTCGGAGTTCTTGATGATCGGAGCGAAGGGACCTCAACACGGAGCTTATGAAGCGAAGGAATGGACTGCAAAGGTTGTAATCCTAAACTCTATGTGATAGATACTTCTTTGTATGTGATACAAACTTGTTACCCTAATATTTCTAGCAAAGATTCTTGGTTTGTTTGCTTTGCACCTCTCTAATTTTTAAAGTGGCATGAGTGATGCTACCAAACCCTAGACTAGGTGCAAGGGAAACCCAACAGCATACTATCATGTCGAGTAAGAAAGTCCTCTATATATATATCCAAGCATCCACTATATCATACAATAATAGCCTCTAGGGCATACATATTCCTAATATTCTCCCACTTGCACAAAGGCCAGTTGTTGTGGTATCTCAAACCTAACATCCCAAAAAGTCTTTCAAACTGCGTCTGGGCAAGGGCCTTCGTGAGTGGATCTGCTACGTTGTCCTTCGTGTCAACTCTCCTGACCTCGATCTCCCGTTGATCTACTATTTCCCGGATCGGGTGATACCGCCAAAGAATATGTCTGGATCTCTGATGGGACCGGGTTTCCTTGGCCAAAGCTACAGCTCCATTGTTATCACAATACACAGGTATCGGATGCTCAATAGTTGGAACCACACCATGTTCGGCTATGAACTTCTTCATCCAGACAGCCTCTTTTGAAGCATCGTTGGCAGCGATGTATTCAGCCTCCATCGTCGAGTCTGCTATGGTATCTTGCTTGGAACTCTTCTAACATACCACCCCTCTATTGAGGGTGAAGAAAAAACCCGAGACCGACTTATTGTCGTCCTTATCACTCTGGAAGCTCGAATCGGTAAAGGAATCTACCTAGAGTTCTCCGTTACCATACACCAAGAACATTTCTTTAATCTTTCTCAAGTACTTAAGAATGTTCTTCACAGCTGTCCAGTGTTTCTCCTCAGGATCTGATTGATACCTACTCAATACACCTAGTGAGTAAGCTACATCCGGTCTAGTACATAACATCGCATACATGATAGACCCGACTGCCGAAGCACAGTGTATCTCTTACATGCGAGCCCTCTCCAAATCAGTCTTGGAAGACATCTCTTTAGAGAGAGTGATTCCTGAACAAGCGGGTAAATTACCATGCTTAGAATCTTCCATACTAAACCTTTTTAGTATGGTGTCAATATATCTGGATTGGGACAATCCCAATATCCTCTTAGATCTATCTCTATAGATCTTTATTCCTAGGATGTAGGAGGAATCACCTAGATCTTCCATGGAGAACTTGTGTGATAAGAAGAGCTTGACCGAGTGTAGCATAGGAACATCGTTTACTATTAAGAGTATGTCATCCATGTACAATACGAGGAAGACAACCTTACTCTCTATAACCTTCTTGTATATACATGGTTCATCTACGTTTTTTATGAAGTCAAACTCTTTGATAGCTTCATCGAAACAGATGTTCCAGCTCCGCGATGCCTGCTTTAATCCATAGATTGATTTAAGCAGCTTGCACACGCTTCCGCTGCTCCCACTGTCTATGAAGCCCTCTGGCTGTGTCATGTACACGCTCTCTTCTAAATTACCATTTAGAAAAGCGGTCTTGACGTCTATCTACCAGATTTCGTAGTCATGGTATGCAGCAGTGGCAAGTAGGATCCTGATGGACTTAAGCATAGCGACAGGAGAAAATGTTTCATCATAGTCGGCACCTGGTCGTTGATGAAAACCTTTTGCTACAAGTCTTGCTTTGAATGTATCAACCTTTCCATCTACACCAATTTTCTTCTTAAAGATCCTCTTGCTCCCGATGGGTTTTACCCCTTCTGGAGAAACTTCCAAAGTCCATACTTTGTTGGTGTACATGGATTCCATCTCAGATCGCATAGCATCCAGCCATTTCACAGAGTCTCCACTTGTGATGGCCTGCTCAAAACTAGTTGGGTCATCATCTTCCATGATACAATCCTCGCTCCTACCGTCTATGAGAAAACCGTAGTATCTCTCAGATGGATAAGGAACCCTACTAGATCTGCGTAGTGGTTGAGGTTCGTCAGGGACTATTGAATCCTCCGGTTCTACCAAATAGTCAGTTATAGTTTGTGTAGATGGAACTTCTTCCAGTTCTACCTCATTGCCATTAATTTCTTTCACAAGAAATTGTTTTTCTAAAAAGGTGGCATGTCGAGAAACAAACACATTTTATTCCTCGGTGTGGTAGAACATATACCCTCGTGAATGTTTGGGATATCCTACAAACTTGCACAGAACTGACCTTGCCTCGATATTGTCCGGATTTTGTATTTTCACATAAGCCGTACAACCCTGTATCTTAATAAAATTAAGACATGGTCTCTTCCCTTTCCATATCTCATATGGAGTGATAGGCTCGAATTTGGTGGGAACCATATTCAATATGTATGCAGCTAACTCAAGTGCATGTCCCCAAAAGGAAATAGGTAACTCAGCAATGCTCATCATAGAGCGCACCATATATAATAGGGTCCGATTTTTTCGCTCCGAAACTCCATTGTGCTGTGGTGTATACGGAGGAGTAAGCTGAGAGAGAATCCCATTCAATTTTAAGTAGTCTTTGAATTCCGTGCTCAAGTATTCTCCTCCCAGATCAGATCGAATGATTTTAATACTTTTACCCGTTTGGTTCTCTACTTCGCACTTATATTCCTTGAATTTCTTAAAAGATTCATATTTGTGTTTCATCAGGAACACGTGTCCGTATCTTGAGAGATCATCGGTGAATGTAATGAAGTATAAGGAACCATTCCTGGCATGTGTAGACATAGCACCGCATACATCACTATATATCAGTCCCAAGAGTTCAGTAGCTCTTTCTCCGTATCCAGTAAATGGAGTTTTGGTCATCTTCCCTTTGAGACGTGACTCGCAAATTTCATAAGATATAAATTTGAACTGATTCAAATATCCATCTTTATGAAACTTAGCTAGTCTTGTCGTATTGATATGACCTAGTCTACAATGCCACAAGAAGGCTTCGTTCATTTCTGAACTTTTCCTTTTGTGTGTGTTCTGTATGCTTAGAATTGTCATTTGATTTAGAACGTATATACCATTACATAACGTACCAAACCCAATCAACACTTGATTTAGAAAAATGTTCACAACATTATCCTCCAATACAAAATTATATTCTTCTTTATGCAATAAAGAAACTGATATTATATTGTGCATCGTATTTGGTACGTAATAACAGTCGTTCAGAATCAACGTATTACCATTTGGTAATACTAGGTGATATTCACCAACTGCTTTGGCTGCAACAATTGCTTTATTCCCTACTTTTAGAGACATATCACCATTTCCCAGTTCTCTACCTCTTCTTAACCCATGTGACAAATTACAAACGTGGGATCCTGATCCGGTATTCAATACCGAGGACGTAGAGCAAACTGAGAAACAGTTCTCGGTAACGAACACACCCGAAGAAGATGCATCAGAATGCTCCTTCTTCATTCGGGTGGTGTGGGAATCCAGGTATTCCCATATTCCTTGCTCAGACTTATGACAATCATAAGAAAAAGCAGAACCAACGTTCCCCAGCTCAGTATAATAAGTGGGTTCGGTCAATACATCCATATTATTATCTTGATTAAGGCGTGTCATTGGTCGCTACGTGAAGAGAGAGAAGGAAACGCTTTAGCGTGCGCTCTTTGCAAGATTAGATTGGTTATTATCTTATCTAATCAGGATAGCTCCCACTGTTTTTATCAAATCTTCCTTCAAACCATAAAAGGTAAGATTAGCCGGGATTAATTATACCCTACAAGTTCGCCAATCGGTCAGCCAGGCAGGTATTGGTACTCCGAGAGATTCTTCACATTCTTTCGCATAGAACTAATTAAATAACCTTGTTTCCGCAGGGGCATAACCCCGTTAACACCTTTCTTAGACACCTACTGGATCAGCTAATTGTAAAGTGGAAAACTCTCCCAGGAGTAACACTTACTCGCAGTGGGTATCGGGATCTAACTATCTCATAGAAAGTATGCAATCTCATTGCAAATTTCAACACTTGAAATACCCGATATCTATTTTTACCCCTAACGACCTATGACCTTGACGAAGGCCAACAAACCATAGACCAGTAGTCAAGTTCAACCCGTTCATTTCATGATTGAATTAAACCCACCCGCACGACCCTTGACGCGGGCCAATAAGGTCGTACAACTACCATAATCCAATCGCATCATATGCGGCAGATAAGCACTAATCAGCTACCGTACACTACGCCTTGACGAAGGCCAACAAACGCAGCATGAATACTAAATAGCACTTATCTAAAATGACGGAAGGCTACGAATGGTTTTTATGAAAACTTTTAACGTAATGAACTTGATATCGTTGTAGAATCTAATGATTTGAAAACGAGTGTTTTTGTAGTTTTTCTAGTTTTGCTAAAGAGGTCACTCCCGGTGAAGGGATCTCGAATCTTTCCTCATCGAATGAGGTGCTTGTTTCCCCCAATCAGAGCAAAGCGCTGTTTGAATTTCAAAAATTCAAAAATTGGAGCAACGCTTCAAATCCCGTGCGCTGCGCGCAATGCGCCACGTGTCAGAAGCTGATACGTCAGCGCAGCGCCCAAGGCAGCGCGTCCAATCAGAGCAAGGCTCTATTTAAAACAAAAATTAAAAGAAGCAACGCTTCAGTTGCGCAAGCGCTGCGCTGCACGACACGTGTCAGCGCAGTTGCGCAACGCTGCGTTGCGCGACACGTGTCAGCGCAGTTGCGCAAGCGCTGCGCGACACATGTCAGCGCAGTTGCACAAACACAGTTGCGCTGCTCAGCGCGCTGCACGACACGTGTCAACGCAGTTGCGCAAGCGCTGTGGCGTTGCGCTGTGCGCTGCGTGACACGTGTCAAGCGCTGGGGCGTTTGCGCCAAACAGAATTAAAATTCCAGTAAGATCTTTCTGTTCTTGTTAAAACAAGAAGATTGTCTTCTGTAAAACAGAAGTCGTTGGATCAAAGATCCAACGGTGGGGAAAATTCCCCGAATCACTCAGAGAAGGATCTATTTAAGAAATTAATGGGCACTATATAAAGGCCCCTAGACCCCAATTCAAAAAGGGAACATCATCAAGAACTTCAAAAACAACTTAACAGAGAGAACTCTGAAGAATTGTGAGAAAAACTCAAAAAGAAAAAAAAGGTAAAAACCTTTATAAAAAAGAAGAATTTCTTCTGAATAGATCATTGATCTAAGAACAAGATCAATGATCTTCAATAAAATATATATATATATATATATATATATATAATAACAATGCCTTGCACTTTTTTATGAACCATTGGTTCTGGAATCCTAAAGATTCTTTTCTTGAATCCAAAATTGGATCAAGTTATTGAAACAGTGCCTTGCACTTACAAATACTGCACTGTTGCGCTCCTGGGTTGGCGCAAGCCACCAGAGAGCGCCACGTGTCAGCACCATAACCACTTGCGCTATGCGCTTTTAAAAATAGAGTATTGCTCTTTAAAGTTAGCGCAACTCATCAGAGCGCGCCACGTGTCACAGCGCAACAGCGCAGCGCACTGCGCTAGCGTGACACGTGTCACCTTCACATGCGTTTGAGCTCAATAATTGGCGCAAAGCGCCTGACAAGCCAATGTCAGACAATTAATGCACTGCATTATTTACAGAAGGGCTAAGCCCAATTAAAAAAGGCCTAACAGGCCAAATAAAATGCAATGCATTACTATAAAAGGGCAGAGCCCAAACAAAACAGATGCTCTGCATCAAAAAAATAAAGGGACAGAGCCCAGATCAAATAGGCCTTACAGGCCAAAATAAAATGCGGTACAAGGGCAAAGCCCTAGCATAGGCCTAATAGGCCAAATGCAAATAAAACGTTAAACATTCTCAACTGGACTTAGCCCAATCATGGCCGTAAGTCCTCAAATTAAATTGACTGAGCACGGCTGCTCTCTTAAATCAATTTACATCTGGTTCAAGGGTACATCTCTGAACTCCTTTGACACCTATCGTTGTAATCCTTCAACGACGTCAGAAAGGTGACAGGTCCCGACGGCCACAAATAAAATGGACCCCTGTGTCCCTAAACTGGAAATGGACCCCCACGTCCCTAAACTGGAACATGGACCACTACGTCCCTAAACTGGAACAATAGAGCTCTCAAATGCTCTTTTGTCGGATCTAAACGATCTCTTTTAACTTGATCTTAGCCTCAAATATGGCTAACATATCTTTAAACCTTCAAACAGACTTTAGTCCCAAATTGGACTATAAAACTCCCAATCAACTTTGGTTCAAGGGTACATCTCTGAACTCCTCTGACACCTGTCGTTGTAATCCTTCAACGTCGTCAGAGAGGTGACGGGTCCCGACGGCCATATATTAAATGGACCACTATGTCCCTAAACTGGAACAATAGAGCCCCTAAATGCTCTTTCCGTTAAGTTGATCTTAGTCTCAAATCAGACTAACGCATCCTTAACGAACGTTTAAGTTGATCTTAGCTTCAAATACGGCTAACGTATCCTCAAACTAAAAACCCAAACCCAAATCTAAGTAAATATGGATTTGGACTAATCCACGTCCTAGGGGCGACGACATAAATTAGTCTCCGTATACAATCCACGGGCAACCACAAACAAAACAAACACCCACGACACGAAGTGAAATTTCTGGAGAAGGAGAAAGTTGTTACTGCGATGCGGTAGCGTAATTACAAACAAAACAAAACAAATTTCTGGAGGGGCGACGACATAAATTAGTCTCCGTATACAATCCACGGGCAACCACAAACAAAACAAACACCCACGACACGAAATGAAATTTCTGGAGAAGGAGAAAGTTGTTACTGCGATGCGGTAGCGTAATTAACTGCGGGGGCTTGCACCTGCAGGGAAGAGCGTCCCCACAATCAAAAAACCCCTCAAGCGAGGGGGAATCTGACGAAGTCTGCTAAATCGGCCGCATCCGTCTAAACCTCCGATACACGGTGCCATAAATCAACTTGGCATCTTCGGAGAGGTGGACGGATAAAACCAAATAGCATCTGTCCCGAATCTCAGGCAAAACGTTCAGTCTGCGCCGTCTTTCGGAGGGGAACAGATTCTGGCACGCCCGGTGGGACCTCTCCCTCTTTCCACTCCACACTTCGTGTGTCGTGTTCACGAACAAATCACGGTTTGCTGTGGTTGCCAGTGGATTCGAGGTACTAAGATTTGGTGTCTTGCTCCGTGCAGAAAATAGAAGATCAATGGCTTCAAACTGCACTACCTGCAACTGCAACTCTCGCTCCATCCCTGCTGGAGGAGTGACTTATGGGCCCCAAGCGGCCTCTCTTTTCAAGATGCCAGTGGAGTAGGTAACTCAGGCCACCACTAGATTATTCTTCGGGACCTTGCTCCCACCGATGAGCTTCAATGCCCCAATGACGTCGCAAGAAGCTCCAAAGAAGTCGGTCTTTGATTGACTTACTACTGCCGCGGCCCCTCTCAACGGGTCACCCAACTTCAATACCTCAGTTTTCAACAGACTAGGCCAGAACGTCTACAAGCCCGTGATACCCGAAGTTGCCATTCCAAAGCGGATATCCATCCCGGCTCAAGCGGACGAAATCATTGGAAAGGCTTCTCTTTCCAAGAAGTCGGTTTTTACAAGGATGGTCATTCCGGTTTCTGCTCAGGCGAAGTCCTAAAAGCTGCTTCCCCTGCCCAGAGATCTGTCTTTGATAGATTAGACATTGCTTCTCAACGGGTGTCAGTCTTCGACAGGCTAGCACCAATAACAGACTCTCCTCAAAGCAGGGGGCATGATGAAGTCACCCCTACGGCTAAACCAACTCCATCAACACGACACGCTCGACGTCGCCACTGGTGCCACGTACGGAAGGCTGGGGGAAGCTCCCCCTCTAGATTTACTCCACCAGCTCCAACGGTGGGGATCGATGCTGATGTTCCAACCGAGAACAGCTTTGAACTGCTCAACAAGGTGCGCAGAAACTCTCCTACTGCAGTTCTGAAGAGAACTCCTTCACCTGTAAGAATGCTACAGGAAAGAAGCTGGAGCAACCTCCTCAACGGCTATCCTCTGAAATTTACAAAGTTTGGCGACGTGTCCAAGAGTCAGTGATCGATCGATACTATCTCCGCCGACAGAAAAAGATGAAGATTCAGCAGGAGAAGGACTGCTCAAAGCCACAAAAAGCAACAGCTACTCGGGTGCCCACTACAACAGCCCCCTCAACTCCAATCACTCAAAAGAAAAGGAGGCCGCAAAAAGCCCCTGTGAACATGGCGAACCGTAAAAGCGCTGAACATAAATGCCCCAAGTCTGGGGGCATGGTGGTGCACACTGTTTATATGGCTGCCGGAAAGGAGGAAAGCCGTGCTTCTACAGGCCACCGACCGCTCACCCGATCCGTGACAAAAGCCCAAGAGCAGCAACAGAAGCTACAGGAAATGATGACTACAATGGCTGCACTTACCGGGCCAAAAGAAAGCTCGGAAGTATCATAAGAACAGCGTCACGAACAAGAAACTGACGCGGACTTCCTACGTAGAGTCCTCAAAAAGAAGGACAAAGAAGCTGCAGAGCAAGCGGCTAACATAAAACAGATGGCGCTCCTCTTCCAAGATATGGTAGGGATGATGTTACAGCCGGACCCTCCAGCTGATGGCCCTCCAATCATTGTTGAAGACGATAGAAGGGAGACATCTAATCCTCCGCCGGCACTTTCAGCAGCCAAAGATGAAACCATTTCCAAAGCCGCGCTGGATGACTATATTGCTCAGCAAATACGGGTTCATCAGGCGAATGAAGCGGCTGGGCAAATTGTTAGAACTGGACGACCCTATCCAAGCTGGTATGACCAAATCAGTTACCCGCCGGGATATACGATCCCTAAGTTCCACATATATAAAGGGACAGGGAGCATGTCGCTCAATTCAGGGCCTTATGCGGCAATACTGGAGGCGATGACAAATTGTTGCTTCGCCAATTCGTCGGCAGCTTAGCAGAAACAGCCTTTGAATGGTATTCGGAGATATCTAACGACTCTGTCAAAACATTTGCGGAGATGGAGCTACTATTTACACAAAGATTCGCGAGTGCTAGTGAACGCACCCCGATAACAGCACTGATAAATGCCAGGATAAGGCCCGGCGAAACGTGGGTCCAATATGCAACACGATGGAGGAACCTATGGTCAAAATGCGAACAACGCATAGAAGAAGCACCTGCGGTAGGCATGTTCGTGAGCACTCTTGATCCACAAGCGACCATCTCGCAATTCATGATGTTCTTCAGGCCGACCACCTTCCAGGCCCTGATCGACAAGTTAGCCCAAATGGACCTGATGGGCCATAGACCGTCTCCTCCAAAACCAGATTCTCGAAATGAGAAAGGAAAAGGAAAAGCGATCGTCGTCGCCAATGCTCAACAACAGCCGAGCAAATCAAAGCCAGTCGTTCGCCAAAACAACGTGCGTCCACGCCCATCCCTCGAAGAGAGACTGGGACGTCCTTACTCGTTTCCTCATAATAAAACGAGAAGACTGTTCGAGCTGGCAGTGCGCAACAAACTCATCAATCTGCCGAGTTCAAAACGTCTGTCGCAGCCAGGCGATCTCGATAATCCCAATTATAGCCCGTACCACCAAACGGTAAGTCACCCGATCGAGAATTGTTTCGTCTTTAAGGGATGGATCGAGGATCAGTACCTATAAAGCAAGTTCGCGCTGTCTGAAAACTGGAAGGTAAACCCACCACAGCCGCACATTCTAAAGAAGACGGATACGATGGGGGCAGCTTGTTCTTTTGTTGAGGACGAAAACGATGGAGAAGACTCATCAGATGAATCCGAAGACTATGTAGCGACTTGTCATGTGATCTCTCACTCATTGGCGGATGATAAAGAAGCTCCTTGCGCCGAGAAACCGAGGGCGGACCCTGAACCAGAAATTCTACAGCCGTCAGACGAGTTGATCGATGCCTTCCTGAATGAGATTCGTCTGAAAGTTAAAGCCAATCAAGAGCGTGAGATGGCCATACTGGAAGGAGCCAAACACCGACTACTAGACCAAAGAGTCAAGGCACTTCCGTCAAATCAAAAGTCATCCACTGCGGATAAAAATAAATTCAAGACGAGGAAAAGGTTCGCCAAAGCCCTATCAGTGGGAATGAAGCTACCGCCCTCTGAAGAAAATACTCTCGGTGGAGTAGAGATGCATCCTAACTTCTGCTTATATCATCAGAAGATCATACATCCTACCGAAGACTGCGACTCCTTTAAGTGTTGGTGGCAAGGATATGTCGCTCAAAAGCAACACTTCAACAGGACAAAGTGTGAAGCTCGTAGACATCAGAAAAATGTGATAGATGAGTGCAAAAGAGCCGCCGACGACTGTCATATAGCCGACTCCAAGGGATCGCAAATTATCACCTTTGGAAGCAACTCTGACGAAGAAGTTGCCCTCAACCCTCTCCTCAAGGAATCCATTTCAAAAATGAAAGAATTGAGGAGTTGCGAGAATATTCAGCCGTGCAATCTCCCGCTACTCGGAAAAAATCTCGGCCCCGCAAACAAAGGATCGAGCAAAAAGGATAAAGGAAAGGGGAAAATGACCTTCGTCGCCAACACTCAACAACAGTCGAGTGGCCCTAGACCGGTTGTTCGCCAAAACAATATGCATCCACGCATATCCTTCGAGGAGAGGCTAAGACGTCTTTACTCATTTCCCCAGGATGAAATAAGGAGGTTGTTCGAAGTGGCAGTGCATAACAAGCTTATCACTCTACCGGAGCCGAAACACCAACTACAACTGGATGATGTCAACAGTTCTAATTATTGCCATTAACACCAAGTATTGGGCCATCCGATCGAAAACTGTTACGTCTTCAAGAACTGGGTTGAAGACCAATACCAACAGGGCAAGTTCGTCATCTCCGAAAACTAGAAGGTGAGCCCGCCACAACCGCACGCTCCGAGAAAGATGGATACGCCGGGGGCATCATGCTCAGTCATAGAGAAAGCCCCATAGACCGAAAAGTCAATAAACTAGATATTCGCCTCAAATACGGCGACGACGGACCGAAACGTCCTTAAACTAATGATGGACCGCAATGTCCTAAAACTTGCAAACGACCAAAACGTCTTTAAACTACTACCACAGTATCCTCGAGCTGACGAGAATAAAAAATAAAAATAAAAAATAAAAAGAATTAAAAGAATTAAAAAAAAGGTATGTCCATAAGCAAAAAGGACACGGATGAAAACCCGAAAGGGCTCCATGAGTAAAAACAACAGGGCTACCGGCGAGTGTTTGTGAAAACCCGAAAGGGCGCAACCTCGTTAAAAGACACTTGCAGGGTCCTCTCGAGCTTGTAAGGAGAAACCACCCGCGTGAGATCCTTACGACTCATAAAGGAGTAACACACTTAGGTATCCTCACGATTCCTAAGGAGAAAATACACTTGCGAGATCCTCACGACTCGTAAGGAGAATTCTCTTATGGGACCCTCACGGCTCATAAGATTTGAAAGTCTTAAGTTACAAAGACCTGAACCTGTTCTTAAGCAACCCCCACAACCTTTGATACTGCCCTACAAGTGGTTCAGCACTGACCCTTGTATACAATCCACGGGCGCGAATAAACATTTCCCTAACCAAGTCCCATCCGTGACTGGGGATATATCCATACGGTGAACAACCCTTATAAGTCCTCTCGACTGATAAGGAGAAAACCCTTTGGTAAGATCCTTACGACTTACAGGGGGACATTCACTTAGGAATTCTCACGATTCTTAGGGAGAAAATACACCTACGAGATCCTCAAGACTCGCAGGGAGAAATACCTTTATGAGACCCTTACGGCTCATGATGTCAAAAGCTTTAGTCGACATGATCCTAACCCTGTTTACTAAGCCACCTTTGTTCAACATCGAAAGAGGCAAATGATGATTCGCTCCTGGCAACATCCCAGTCGTAGCGGTGCTGATGCCAAAATCGGTGTCTAATCCTAAACTTGCGGCAAAAGGACAGCAAGTCACACGTGCATACGAAATAGCCGAAATGATGGGGCAACTTGCAATAAAAAGAAGCAAGTAAAAATGTATGCATGAAAAATAGCCGAAATGATTGGGCAACTCGCAATAAAAAATAGCGAGTGAAAATAAATTAAATGCCGAAATGATTGGGCAACTCGCAATAAAAAGCAGCGAGTAAAAATAAAAAAAACAGCCGAATTGATTGGGCACCGCGAAAAATAGCCAAAATGATTGGGCAATCGCGACCTTCGCGATATAAAGATGAAATGATAGAGCATCGCGGAAATAAAATAATCATAAAAAAATGAATGAAACTTTTGCCCTACAGGCGATAGCACAGCAATCCCTGTATACAATCCAGGGGCACAAACAAAGAAGGAAGCACCCTTTCCCTCCCAATGCTCCATCAGAAAACGGAACCAAATCATAACGGCAATATCTATGGCCTAAGAATCAACAAAGGCGTTCCTTCGCAGTCCATCAAGATGCAGATACAACGCCAATAAAAGACCTCGCGGTCGAAACAAAGCGAAGCGACGGCAAAATCCCAGTTTCATCTCAACAATCGTCTCGATACAGCAGACGAGATGTTAACAACGGCGTTCCTTCGCAGTCCATCAAGATGCAGATACAACGCCGACGAAAGACCCCATGGTCAAACAAGCGGAGTAACGGCAAAATCCCAGCTCCACCTTGGCATTCGTCTCGATACAGCAGACGAGATGTCACGACAGCGTTCTTCCCCCAACAGGGTTCGGACGTGACAAAGCAAACGAAGCGAAGGCCAAATTCCTAACTTCAAGGTCTTAACGGCGAGTCATATAAAGCCTGAAACACAACTGGAGATCATCTCACACCAGTGCAGAATGGTCACCACTTCGACGTTTGTCTCGACACAGCAGACGCAACATCATCAAACAAACGGAGCCACGGCAAAATCCCTAGTTCCAAACCTTGACGGTTCACAAGCAACCTAGAGACAACCGCGACGTTCGTCTCGATACAGTAGACGAAATATCACCCCAGCGTTCTTCCTCCAGCAGGGATCAGACGCGACAATCAAACTAACGGAGCCACGGAAAAATCCCTAGTTTCAAACCTCGACAGTTCAGCAGCAACCTAGAGACAACCGCGACATTCGTCTCGATACAGCCGACGATATGCCAGCAAACGAAGCAAAGGCTAAATTCCTAGCTTCAGGGTCTTAACGGCAACTCACATAAAACCTGAAAGACTATCGGAGATCATCCCACACCAGCGCGGAGTGGTTATGACTCATCGGGGCTCTCCAAAATGAGCCTAACCTCAAGTAAAAAGCGGTATGGCAAAATTCCTAACACTTGCTCTTCCAACAGTTAAACTGCCAAGGAGGATTGCTTGAAGACGTCTTGTCCAGCCCCCGAAGGGATCAGAGACACGGTAGTCGCAGGGCTACTCGAACAGCACGATTGCCTATCGAGGAATATATCAACTTATGCGACGGTACGACGGCCAAAACTCTAAGTACCACAGACCCTAACGGACTTCTGTCGTAAAGAGCAGAGGTTAACTGTGACGTTAGGATATTCTTGCGAGAAATGCTCGATTCGTCTCGACTTGTGAAGAAATTGATGTCTTTGCGAGAACTTCTCGATGCGGCTCGACTCGTAAGATAAAGCCATAGGCAGTAAGGATTAAAGAACTTGTTCCCTAAGCACTGGGACCCTGCAAGTTGGCCCAAAACTGTCTCTTGTATACTATCCACGGGTCTCACTCTCCAAACTTGAATCTCGACAAGGAGGGAAACAACCGCTTACAAGTCCTCCCGACTCGTAAGAGGGAAAATTCTCTTATAAGATCCTTACGTCTTATAAGAGAAAACGCACTTAGGAATCCTCACTATTCCTAAGGAGAAAATCCACCTATGAGATCCTCTCGATCCATAGGGAGAAAAGTCTCTATGAGACCCTCACGGCTCATAGAGTTGAAAAGTCTTAGGCAGCAGATCTGAACCTGCAGCCTAAGCCATCGCTATTTCTTGAAGAAACCAAGATGCTTACTCTATTATCTGTCAATCATGTTTATCAAGACAACATGATGATAATAAAAGAAGGGAGAAAGCAAAGAAATGATACAAGACATCGCAAAGAAAAAATGTGTATCTTTATTTATTAATTCAATCAAGTACAAGGTGAATCGTACAAAAGAATAAAGAATGGATACATCTTATTCAAAAAAAAAATTTACAAGTATATTGATACAAGGGCGACTACTGGGAAGGAAGCGTCTTAAATAGCCCTATCAGTTGTTCATGCACTTCCTTCCATGCCTTCTCCTGGTCGGCCACCACCGCCAGTTCCGCTTCCACTTGAGCCCGCTGCTGTAAGAAGGATGCAAGCTACTCCCCAACGGCCTGCCGAGCTGCTTCACGCCCTTGGGCATCATGCTCGGCGTCATCGAGCTTCCGCTTCAGTGTTAGCCCATTAGAGATACGCTCCAGAAGGCCCTCGAAGATAGCCTTCACCTGGGCTGCGTTCGCTTCAACCTCAGCACGAAGACGAGCCGTCTCGCTCGAGGTCTCTTGGCATTCCTCTAGCCTTAAAGCCTCTTCTTGTTCCAAGTGGTGGACGTAAGAAGCGCTTTGCTCGATCCACGCTGCTCTTTGATTGCTAGAGGCTAAGGTCTCGAGAGCAGGGCGCATAAACTCCGATTGATGCAAGCGGACCTCGATTTCCCTGCAATGATTAACCCAAAGCTCGAGGACGCCTCCATCATGAAAATTCACAAGCGCCGCCAACATTGGGTTAACCTCTGCAGTGAAATCCGCAGCAGATGGGAGAGCGTCTGCGTCAAGTTTCTAGACGTATCCGCTCAGCATGCCCAAGCTCATTACGGCACCCTTTGAAGACGGACGTCTCAAGAAGGGGCCTGCCGGCATTATAACGCGAGACTTAAAGGGCGCCGGGATCGGAACGACAGCTGAAAAAACAAAATACGATTAGATGACGGTTCAAGAAATTCGAAAGAAGGCATTGATGCGATAATTTACTATACCAGCTGCAGCAGGTGGCAAGGCCGGGAGGGCCGATGGCGCGACCGATTTTTCATCCCCTCCTTCGATTTGTAGCACTGCAATCAGGACAAGGGAAAGTTAGAAATAATTCCATTACTAAAAAAAGAAAGACATCAGTTGGAAACTATACTCACCAGCGCCACTGGAGGAAGAAGCGAGTTCAAATGGGAAGGAGAAGTGCGGGTGCAACACCTGATAGAGATAATCAAAAAGCACTCCTGAAAAGACGCAATAGCACGACATTAGTACATAAATTATGCAGCTAAAAGATAAAACTAATGGGTTGCAAATCCATACCTTCCAATATCTGCAATGGTACAAGGGAAGGCTGAGAGGTGACCACCGCCAAGGCAGTAGTTGACGGTGCTCCCTCAAGCAATGGAGCATCGACACTAGCCGCACCTGCGTTATGAACAAAGATAAACTTGTCAGAAAGGATTGCAAGATAAAAAAAATACAGTAACTCGAAATTTACCTGGTGAGCCGCCAGCCGAAACGGAGGCGTCTCCCTCCTCCATCGATACGAGTCTACCTTCCGTGGCCTCATCACCGGACTCGACAGGGGCTATCGTCGTGCTCGCATGACCAGGAGACTGCAGAGGACCGTAGACGAGGAGAACAATGATCGGAGCATTGCCAGACTCTTGAGAAAGAGCGACTGGCTCGTCCCCGGGAGTCATGCCCATCTCACCCGCTACTCCTTCAGGCTCGGCGGTCGCTGCTGTCTCATCCGCCGTCGCCATGGGGTCGCCGGTCTCAGGCGCCTCGTCCTCTACTGCCCCAGGAATAGTTATAATGATCGTCTCATTTGCCGCCACCTCGGGCTCAGCATCAACGACCTTCTTTGGTGCAGCTCCCTCAGCCCCCAGCCCAGGTTCAGCAACCCCGGTGACGTCGCCCACCGTCGGCTCGGGTTCGACCGGTGCCTCTTCCTCTGTCCCCCTAGGTTCGACGGTTTCCGCCTCCCCTTCGGTTAGACTTGGCCCTGCAGGACAAGATATATAAGAACCGACAAATTTACAATACTTACAACAAAATCCTGAAAGATACGTTACCTGAGGTGGACTTATCGTTAGCACCCCGAGCTGCACGCGCCACCTGTCTGCGAGCTGTGGACAAAGCGACCGGGGACTCTTCCGAGGGAGTATCAGCATGAGGGACGGTGCTTGGGCCAGCTCCCATGGCCAAAGCAGCCCTGTGTGCCTTCGCCTCGCGCCTTAGCCGCTTTCTCTCCTCCCGAGCCATTGAGACAGACCTCTTCAAAGCCTCCTTCATTGAGACGTCCTCGTCCGTGAATAGGGATGCCTCCAAATCCTTCAAGGCATCCCTCGTCGACTTGTCGAGTTGAGGATCTCGCGGCAGCCCCGAAGAGACCGGGACTTCAGTAGTAGGCCCGGAGAGAGTCCCCGCATCAGCCGCAGCCCCTGCAAAGAAATAAAGGAAGAAAGTTAGGTTGGCAATCAGAAAAGAGAACAAAAAAAGCTTGATAAGGCGAGGCGTACCAACGCCCATTAAAGCGCGCTTATTTTCTTCCTCCTGGAAGGTTTTCAAAGAAGCAGCGATGGCTTCTTCGATAGTGACACCTGTTAAAGAATGGGGGAAAGTATTAGTCAAAGTTAATGATAAAAAATGCGATAAAATGACGAAGAGTGCAGCTAATGATTACCTGCTCGAGCGAGTTTATCTAACCACGCTTCGAGTCTGGCTGACCGCTCAGAGGCCGCAATGGCGGCCACCAGATCGGTGTCTGCTGGGTCTACCGAGAAGCCCTTATTGCTGCCATACTCGCTTATACCTTCGGTAAGAGGGGCCTGAGGCTCTAAACCGAGGCTCGCATCCAGAAAGAGGAGCGACTTCTTCTTCCTCTTCTGCCCACCAGCCCTGGGTGCACCCGAGATCGACTTGCGCTTTACAGGCACCCTAGGACGGCGGGTCCCGATATCCGCGCCCATCCCGGACTCCGGCGAAACCACATCTACCGTCTCCACTGGAGCACGGGGCGCTGGTGGCGCATCCGCAGTATCACGGAGCGGCAGTCCGCGCGGAGGGCTCAACACGCGCGGTGGCACAGTTCCGGCATCTTTCAGAGGAGGAATGACCGGGGTCCTTGCCTTCAAGGGAGCCTTACGATCACCGCCGGGAGGCGCACCCTTATGGTCAACCAGCATGCGCTTCTCCATAAGGATAACTGGACCCATTGCATGTGCGTACCAAGCCGCGTACGCGTTAAGGACCTTGGGGACGCAGCTCGGCTCGCTGATGAAGAAATATGAGCCCGTGTTAAGCCGCATGAAATGGTGCATTGCACTCCTTATCCCCTCTCGGCTGGCCACGGGCTCTTCTAAGAACGCTTCCATCGGGATCCCCTGGTTATAGCTCGATTGTTGAGTGAACCGGTGAGGGTTATACCTTATGAAGAGCGCCGTCTCATTCTGCCTAAACACCAGGTAGCCCGGTCGAATGGAGTAGAGGTGGAGGATTTCCCGAGCTTTCAATATGGAGGCCCCGTCCTTAAAATCATCGCGCAGCGGCACTATCGACTTGGTGGTTTCTGAGCCTATGGTTATGACTTTATCCAAAAAAGAAACCTTCGCTCCGACCAGGTGTGGACGAAGAAGCAACCCCCTAGCCTCCCGCAGAGGCGCAACCACTATCGAGGCACCGACCAACCGCATGACTCTTGGGAGTCTGCACTTTTCGAAAAACGGAAGGATCCTATGGACGCCGAACACCCCGTGCACATGCATCTTCATCCATGAGGTGAAGTAGTGCATCGGAAAATTAGCAGGCTGCACCCCAGGTTCATTAGCGTCCGCCGCCACGCTAAGTCCATTATATAGGTAAGCCAACCCGGCGATTCCTACTGTCAACTGCAGCCCAGCCACCATCCGATGCACTGGATAGAAAACAGATGGCCGCATGTAGAGCGGGAGGATGGGAAGCGTAAAGTTGCACAGCCACAATCCCAAGAACCCTACAAAAAAGGTCTCCTCATCCATGCCCGGGACGGCGATTTCTGACAAGGGCATGACGGCAGCGCCGGGGAGATAAAAGTCCTTTTGATTGTCCTCCGATGTGGGTCGACGGTCCAAGCCGAAGCCAAAAGGGTCATCAAGCTTGGCAAACTTCTCGCTCCGCTCTGATAGAAACTCCGGTCGAATGAAGCGGGCGATAAAATCTGCGAAACTGACTCCCCGGACGCCTGATTCCAGATAGAGTCCTTCTTATATGTCCAGCACCTTCACCAAGCCCAGAAACTGGTGCTGAATGGCATTCTCCGGCGTTAGATCAAACACCAATGGCTTGGTGGCAAAGACGTATTCGTCAGGAGGAAGCAGCTCCTCATAATGCTCCCCCCTCATCGGCAGACCCGAGATTTCAGCAAACTCTTCCAAGGAGATAGAGACTTCCCTGTCCGTCAGCAGGAAGGTGTGGGTGGGGATATTCCATTGTTCGATAAAAGCCTTAATCCACCACGTTGGAGGAGAGGAATACTCAAAGAGCGAGACTTAGATTGCCGAATACAAACCAATCTTCATCAGGTGAGTCCTTTTCGTCGATAAGATGTAGCGGGCCCACTGCAAATATCCGGCTGGTGGTCGCGGGATCAAACCAATGCTATAGGCCTGTCCCCAAGGGCGTGCTTCACCCTGACAGATTCGCCTCCCTAAAATGTCTATTGCCGACGGCGGCTGCACGGGAATAGCACCGATTGCGGCTGGAGGAGGTCATCCGAATTCCAATTTTTGACCTCCACGGCATACTTCACCGGGGCTTCATCCGCATAGAGGATAGAAGATATGGGCTCAGACGGCATAGTGGATTCGAAGCTTCGGCGACCCTGGATGATCTCGTAATACCACCTACCCCATAGGTGAAGGCTCTTGTGCTCGGGGTCATGATCCTTGATGAGAGCGAGCACCACTCGGTCCACTGGTGCCTGGGGAAATCCTCCCTCCGAGCGAACAAACGGGAAAGACAAATCAGTAGACATGTTCACTGCAAGGGGACAAAAATTAGCCGTCGGTGTTGTAATTCCAACGCTTGGCATTTTAAAATTTACACCACACTGCAATGCAGTGGGTAGGGGACCAAATGGGGACCCACAAAATCTGGATGACAATGCATCAGTTAATAAGACAGCCTCATCATTGGATGAGACTGTCAATTTATAAAGAGATCCCCAAGAGAATATTCTTATTAATGGGAAATCCCTAGAGACAAGGAGAAAATCTCCTCTTTCAGAGCAAACCTCTGTCACAGAGTGACATTTGTCAAACTCTGGTCTCAAGGGAATAAAAATTTCCTAAAAAGAGCCTAGCTCTGTGGTAATAATGGAAAGATCCATCAAAAGAAAATTTAACTCATGAAAAAATTAAAATTTTGGGATCTTAAAGATCCATGAAAACTCTTAGGAGTTCTTCATTTTCAGATTAAAAAAAAAGAGACCTAAATTTGATTCATGGGCAAAGCTCTGTTCATGGGTTAAAACCCATGAACAAGATCTCTGTAGATCTATGGACTTTTGAGAGCAAGGCTCTGTTGACGAAACCCCAAAGGGGTTTCCTTTAGATCAAAGATCTATGAGAGCAAGACTCTGTTAATTAAGTTTAATTTAATTTAATTTAAATTTTACCTAATATGATCCTAGGTTTTGAACTTTGAAGTTCTTGGGAAGAAACGAGAGCAAAGCTCTAAAATTCTTAAACAAGAGCAAGGCTCTGAAAACTCAAGTTCTTGAAAAATGGTAAAACATTTACTAAGGACCAAGGGTCTTATTTATAGACGCCTGCGCCCCTTCAACTCACCTGTTGATCCAACGGCCAAGATTTTTCCACCGCTGCACTCACGTGTGCGCCACGTGAGCGCAACGGTGGGGGGCATTTATTTCCCCCAATCAGAGCAAAGCTCTGTTTGAATTTCAAAAATTCAAAAATTGAAGCAACGCTTCAAATCGCGTGCGCTGCGCGCAATGCGCCACGTGTCAGAAACTGATACATCGGCGCAGCGCCCAAGGCAGCGCGCCCAATCAGAGCAAGGCTCTATTTAAAACAAAAATTAAAGGAAGCAACGCTTCAGTTGCGCAAGCGCTGCGCTGCGCGACACGTGTCAGCGCAGTTGCGCAAGCGCTGCGCTGCGCGACACGTGTCAGCGCAGTTGCGCAAACGCAGTTGCGCTGCTCAGTGCGCTGCGCGACACGTGTCAGCGCAGTTGCGCTGCGCTGTACGCTGCGTGACACGTGTCAAGCGCTGGGGCGTTTGGGCCAAACAGAATTAAAATTCCAGTAAGATCTTTCTGTTCTTGTTAAAACAAGAAGATTGTCTTCTGTAAAACAGAAGCCCTTGGATCAAAGATCCAACGGTGGGGAAAATTCCCCGAATCACTCAGAGAATGATCTATTTAACAAATTTAATAAATTAATGGGCATATATAAAGGCCCCTAGACCCCAATTCAAAAAGGGAACATCATCAAGAACTTCAAAAACAACAAAACAGAGATAACTCTGAAGAATTGCGAAAAGAACTCAAGAAGAAGAGAAAAGGTAAAAACATTTATAAAAAAGAAGAATTTCTTCTGAATAGATCATTGATCTAAGAACAAGATCAATGATCTTCAATAAAATATAAATATATATATATATAAAATAATAACAGTGCCTTGTACTTTTTTATGAACCATTGGTTATGGAATCTTAAAGATTCTTTTCTTGAATCCAAAATTGGATCAAGTTATTGAAACAGTGCCTTGCACTTGCAAAAACTGCACCGTTGCGCTCCTGGGTTGGCGCAAGCCACCAGAGAGCGCCACGTGTCAGCACCATAACCACTTGCGCTATGCGCTTTTAAAAATAGAACATTGCTCTTTAAAGTTAGCGCAACTCATCAGAGCGCGCCATGTGTCACAGCGCAACAGCGCAGCGCACTGGCGCAGCGTACTGCGCTAGCGTGACACGTGTCACCTTCACATGCGCTTGCGCTCAATAATTGGCGCAAAGCGCCTGACAAGCCAATGTCAAACAATTAATGCACTGCATTATTTACAGAAGAGCTAAGCCCAATTAAAAAAGGCCTAACAAGCTAATTAAAATGCAATGCATTACTATAAAAGGGCAGAGCCCAAACAAAACAGATGCTCTGTATCAAAAAAATAAAGGGACAGAGCCCAGATCAAATAGGCCTTACAGGCCAAAATAAAATGCGGTACAAGGGCAAAGCCCTAGCATAGGCCTAATAGGCCAAATGCAAATAAAACGTTGAACATTCTCAACTGGACTTAGCCCAATCATGGCCGTAAGTCCTCAAATTAAATTGACTGAGCACGGCTGCTCTCTTAAATCAATTTACATCCGGTTCAAGGGTACATCTCCGAACTCCTCTGACACCTATCATTGTAATCCTTCAACGACGTCAGAGAGGTGACAGGTCCCGACGGCCACAAATAAAATGGACCCCTATGTCCTTAAACTGGAAATGGACCCCCACGTGCCTAAACTGGAACATGGACCACTACGTCCCTAAACTGGAACAATAGAGCTCTCAAATGCTCTTTTGTCGGATCTAAACGATCCCGTTTAAGTTGATCTTAGCCTCAAATATGGCTAACGTATTCTTAAACCTTCAAACAGACTTTAGTCCCAAATTGGACTATAAAACTCCCACTAAACTTTGGTTCAAGGGTACATCTCTGAACTCCTCTGACACCTGTCGTTGTAATCCTTCAACGTCGTCAGAGAGGTGACGGGTCCCGACGGCCATATATGAAATGGACCACTATGCCCCTAAACTGGAACAATAGAGCCCTTAAATGCTCTTTCCGTTAAGTTGATCTTAGTCTCAAATCAGACTAACGCATCCTTAACGAACGTTTAAGTTGATCTTAGCTTCAAATACGGCTAACGTATCCTCAAACTAAAAACCCAAACACAAATCTAAGTAAATATGGATTTGGACTAATCCACGTCCTAGGGGCGACGACATAAATTAGTCTCTGTATACAATCCACGAGCAACCACAAACAAAACAAACACCCACGACACGAAGTGAAATTTCTGGGGAAGGAGAAAATTGTTACCGCGATGTGGTAGCGTAATTAACTGCAGGGGCTTGCGCCTGCAGGGAAGAGCGTCCCCACAATCAAAAAATCCCTCAAGCGAGGGGGAATCTAACGAAGTCTGCTAAATCGGCCGCATCCGTCTAAACCTCCGATACACGGTGCCATAAATCAACTTGGCATCTTCGGAGAGGTGGACGGATAAAACCAAATAGCATCTGCCCCGAATCTCAGGAAAGACGTTCAGTCTGCACCGTCTTTCGGAGGGGAACAGTGTTGGATATTGATCAAGGAATACCACTATGCAAAACAAGAACTAGAGAAGCTATAAAAACAAAAACGAGTGGGTTATAGCATTTACTAGTTTTGCTAAATAGGTCACTCCCGGTAAAGGGATCTCGGCTCTTTCCTCATCGAATGAGGTGCTGGATATTCATCAAGGAATACCACTATGCAAAGCAAGAACTAGAGATACTTTTTTTTTAAAAATTTTGATTCTACAACATCTTTAGGTTTCTTTTCTTTCCATTAATCTCATTAATGAAGTCTCATCATTTATGTTTTCCTAAACATCACAGAAAAGAAACGAAAATAGAATGTACGCTTATGCTATTCACATTCGCCATGGGACCCCGTCATGCACCGTTAGGTTACTTAACTAACGGCAGAGTGAGGCCTGGACTAGCGCGGGTAGAAAACATAAGCAACGTTTATTATATATATCATATATATACAGCATTCGTCTCACGCAGTTATATGATCACATCACAGAACTCAAGCAGTAGAAATCAACATATGAAATATTGGATATACTAGGAGGTCCGTGTTTTAAATTTAGCCAGTAATGAAAAATACGGATTCCACGGTCGTGATGAATAGCCAAACCCACATCCCTAGACCCCTACAAGGGAGGCAAGCAGCCCTGCCAATTCTAGAGTTAGAAGACCCGGTCTCGACTCCTCAAGATGGTCTCCCACTGGACTCTAGAACTTGGTTACTTGTGCTCCCCGCCTTGGGTCTATCCTAATGCGGAAAAGTAAATAATATACATCAATGGTAATATCATCCTCAACTCGGAAGTGTCCCAACAAAAGAATATTACATACAATTTTTACATAAATGAAAATAGAAAAACTCTCATCTTACATCAAAACCCTCGGCTATTCAATCACGTCGATCCAATATAATATATCACAGCAGCACATAATATCACATGTCATCAACGTAACTAAATATGCGTATCCCAAATTCCGTTGACATATAGTAACGAGATCGGGAATACACCACATTTTACACTTACAGTCGCAGAAAAGAAATGAAAAACTACAATAATTAGAATCTATATTTTCCTTAGACATCGTAAATCCGGAATATCTCATATTCCGAATTTCATGCCTAACATTATAAACCTTGCATTTTAGTCTCAAATCGAAAACGCTTTTCAATAATTTAGTCGGGTAATTCAACAAGATTCCCGACTACCTGATCGAATGCTCGTCGGGAACTTTAGTAGATGGTCGCACCCCCGATGCCGTCGACGAAGTGCACTTAGGTGGAACACTGTGGCTGCGAGCACCCGAGTGGATGCTTTTGGCAACGGGGTTCTTCTAAAGTCACTTGGTCGGGGCTATGGGGAGTGGCTATCTAGTAATATTATCCGGCGAGTATTCGCGTACTATACGTGATTGCGACGGAGTTTTGATCCGAATCAAAACTCCGTGGCAATCGGTCAATAGAGACTAAAATGCTAGATTTATAAAACACTAACTAGTTTTCTCAAAACTAATTTGATATGGATTCCAAATATTGTATCACATATCAAACTTAAACCCAAAACGATGTTAAAATTGCGAGTACGAAACACTCTGAATTGCCCTAACAGAAAGATAACATCACATACAATCTTGGCAAAATCAAACATAGCCTAAAAACCTAAAACCAAGAGATCGGAATACCATAAAAATTTCAAGGTTTTACTGCTACAGTAAAAAGGTGAGGCCGTTTTTTTTTACAAAGTCGCCGGCCAAATTTTGGTTTGTTTTGCCTCGAATTTTTCTGGTATTCTAGATACTTCATAAGTAGCATTTTGCACTTGTTTAAAAAAAATTTAGAAAACTTCTAAAAGTCAACAGAAACTTGGGTTTCGAATTCCAGTTTTTGGAGTTGTTTCGGTTTCGTAATTCTACAAACATCATCTAATCCTCTAGCTTGGCTCTGATACCATGAAAGTGTACTCTAGCACCACCACTGGGTTTTACTAAGCATCAACTATGCAATTTTTAAAAATATAGGGTGCTAAGCTACACTATCCTAGAATCTTAACTAAATGATTAGGGTTTTAGCATGACATATAAAACTTTACACTAAGTGAAGGAGGCAACAACCTTTGAAGACCGAGCCCTTCACTTCAATAGCTCCGGGTAGTACTCCCTACGACTCCTCTAGGCTCCACTTGAAGAAGGTACAATCTTCCTACGTGATCTTCATGTCGAAGATGATCCACCTCAAGCTTCTCTAATCCAAGCTACCTCTTCACTAATCTTTCTTTAGTGACGCAAACACCCTAGTTTAAAGTGCTAATCTAAACTAGGATGATGAAGTAGGGATTCTAAGCTCACTTAGGATTTATTCAAACCCTATGGTTCACATCATATGTGAAGGTTAGGGTTTTGAGGTGGAGGAAGAAGAAGAAGGAAAGACTTATAGAGAGTGAAAGCAAATAAGCTTATGAAAAAATATTCAAGTGAATAATGGCTCTCTATTTCATCTCACTTATTGAAGCATGTCATTTTTAATAATAATAAAATGTAGCCATGCTTCTATAGTGAAAAGAAAATCAATAAAGAATTGATCAAGCCATGCTTCACCCATTCATCAATTTCCACCTCTTTTACTATTTTCCAAATAATAGAAAATCCAACCATGCTTCATAATATATATACATATATCACATATATATTAATATATATATTAAGAAGAAAATAATTAGTGGGCTATAATATTAGCTAATATATAATTATATCAAATATAAATATATATCATATTATTAAATCAACACTTGATTCAATAATCTGGTTATATCACATATAACCGACTAATATCATTTATCTGGATATCATATTATCAAATCAACACTTGATTCAATAATCCGGTTATATCACATATAATCTAACCGATATCAAATTACCGCCAGATTAGAATACGGTATCATATACTCGTATTTAATTAGGCCCCCCGCATATATCAACATATGTGCCCTACTTCATTTCTCTTGAACTATGAAATCTCTGTGTGGGACTCTAAAGACTCGTCAATACGCCAGCAATAGGTGATGATCACATCAGTCACCCACAAGCTATTAGCGGTACTAGCTGAACGTAACGGTTACCCAGGTTTTGAGGGAAAAGAAGATCAATAAGCAAGCTTGTCCAAACTCCCCGTAAAACCTATAAGCAACACTTACCGTACAGTCCGGTCTCTTCGTCTGATATGTCGCATATCGAGTCTAGGGGTGGAATCGTCAGACCCCAGTAACTGGATAAGTCATGTCGATGTATGGCTCATAACGGTTCGAGAAACTACTGATAACACTTATCAGTAAATCTCATCAGCCCTGGTCAGGGACTTACTGTTATAGCCAATCGAGTATAGCGCAACATCAACTCTCTATACTGGGAGAGATGAAACGCCTCCTATCGCTCACTGCCTCCATGTGACTCGGGACTGTACCCAAAACCCACCTGTTTTCACGACTCCTTTGAGCCGTAGTAAGGAGGAAATCAAAGCACAGTGGGAACCACACAAGACACTATGAAGTAGAGATCCATATGTTGCAAGAAAAAGGGTTGGTACTCGTAATATATTCTCTTTACTTTTGACTTCTCTGGTTTTAGACAAGTATTTCGTTGAAATACAGGGTCCAAGTTTTGAGAAGTTATAGATATAAGAATAAAATAGAGAACCAATTGTTGAAAGTATCAGGATTCTTCGAGATAGTCGAAGATGTAGATACTTGTGGTAGGTATTCCGTTATAAGTAATGGTTTTGAGAACTTGTTTCTCTTTTAGGTTACTCATATGTGGATGCACTCCTAGATGAGTATGCTGCTTGGTCTCCTTCCATTTGGTTGATATGCACTGGAGACAGCTACATGATTTTGAATCTGGTTCCAATTAAATTAGTGTCTTTGTTTCTATATAGTATATAGAATCAATTCATATCTTAATGATGTTAAGGTATAGGGAGTTGTTCAGCTAATGCTTAAATCCAGAATCCGGATAAACTCTAGGCACATTTCAGTAATGGCAGTTTGTGGGTTATCCCGGGCTTTGACGATAGTTAACTTTCTACCATCAGGAAGATCAATAGTTATATAGTTCTTAACTCGCCACCAGTTTTAGTAAAATGGATTCTTTTCAGAAAACATTAGTGGGAGTATGGTAGAATTGGAAGTGATTCTAGAACCACAAACGATTACTGAAAATTTAATAGAACCTAAAGATTCAATAGGTTTCGACATTCCATTAGCCACTCTGCAGATTTGGTAGGTAACCTCAGGTACCCGATGGGTACTTCGATCTTCTCAGAGACGGTGACAGGGAGGTTCTTGTTTACCCAGACTTGCTATTGCTGCTGCTCTAGACTATAAGACCCAACAGGAGGATGAGTATATCATCGTTCTAAACTAGCTTTAGAAGTGCACGTGTATATGACTCTGCCAGAAGGTTGTTGTAGTCGGTGGGAGCAGCGGAAGTATAGTGGGCAAGTAGCTTATGTCTATTTAAAGACTAAAGCAGGTATAGTGGAAATAGATCATCTATTTTTGATGTGACAGTCATAGATTTTGACTTCATCAGAATAGGAGATGGATCTGGTAAGAAGATAGTAGCGTGTCATGTCCAGGTATTTAGATGACATGCACTTGATTGGGAGAGATCTTCCTATACTACGATCGGTTATATACTGTAGTTGTCACAAGGAGTTTCTCCACATATGATACGGATATAATACCAGGGATTCTGGTGACTAGATCTATGGTTTTAGATCTAGATTTGGGAAGTGTCCCAATTTGGGTATCTTAACATTATTCTAAAGGTGTTTTAGAATGGAGGACTCCTGGCGAGGTGGTAGTATCCGCGGGTGATGAAGTCACCTTCTCTAAAAGATGTCTTATAGACTGATGGGGAGAGGGATTTGCATGATTGGCATATCACTTGCTTAGGCAATTGAGTCAATCATGAGATGTCAAGTACAACACCAGATATTGCATTTGCATTGGCTGCAATAAGCATATATATTAATTCAATCCTGGAGAAAAGTTGGGAAGAAGTTATAAATATAAGTGGATGTTCTTGGATATGGTAATGGCAGCCTCTTTCGGGAGACGGTTATCATTTCAGGCTTCCAAGGTGACCTGGATGACAAAGTGGCTGTCAGAGTTATAGTTTTCCCTCTTTTGAGGGACAGTATGTTGGAAAGGTGGTCCAAGAGGAAAATATGGATGGCATGGCGCAGGATATTGATTAAATTCAGTGGATGATACATTCTAAGAAGTTTGTTGGATTTGGAGTTCATTTATGAACTGGGTCCCATCAGATATCCAGACAAATTCTAAGAAGGTATTGCTCATCTCGAGAGATGGTCTTTCTCCGCGAAGTTGAGATATTGAAAGATATAGAAAGAAACATTGGAGCGGATCCATTCACTGAGGCTATTTCTCGAACACAATAGTTTCACAAACGAGCTTTGCGAAACTGATTAGTAGAGAAGTTGGGTGTTTGGTATCACACGAGCTGTGAGTATGCGACACCGCAATAATTGGCCTTAAGTGCATGTGGGAGATTGTTGGCGATAGTGCCCTCAAGTCAATAATTGAATCGTAGGCATGCGATTGCGATGATTGAGTGAGGATCTATACGGATAGAACAGTCTTACTCAAAATGATAATATGCTATCTGGTTTGTCTTTATCATCTTGTACATGCTTTATGTGGTATTAAAAATCACTATTATATGTTGATAGAGCCCATAGGATTCTTTCTTGACTACCAGCATTATGATGGCGATCATATATGTGGGAGCTGGGTGGTCTACAAGCACATCCTTAAATGTCCCTAGTCGTGAGAGTTTCGAGACTTGGCATCGATACTCCTGAGTGGACTAGTGTATACTGATTGAGACCCCGATGAGGGACGGTGGCCTGGTCTCACAAACCATTGGTGTTAGTTTGTTCACCTAAGATAGTATACGGGTGCTCATTGGGTTATGAGTACACTGGATGGGCTCACCGGGAACCTGCTAGTTGGTACTATACCTAATGTCAGATAGCAGTTCCCAGGCGACATGTGTGCAGGTTAGTCTGTCGACCTGAGATCATTATTTGTCTTGTGTGAGTTCCCGCTGTGCTTTGATTACTACCCTACCACGGCTCAAAGAAGTCGTACAAACAGGTTTTAGTTGGGTACAGTCCCGAACCACATGGAGGCAGTGAGAGGATCGTCGGGGATTCTTCTCTCTCGGTATTGGGGGTTGATGTCACGCAGTGCACGGGTGGCCATCACCAAAAATCCTTGGCCAAGGTAGTCGAGAATTACTGATTTGGATTAGTAGTTTCTCAGTTGGTGATGGGCCTCATACCGACACGAAATGTCGCGTTATTAGGGGTCTGATTTTATCCACCCCTTAGACTCGATATGCGATACTCTTAGACGAACAGACCAGACTGGAAGGATATTGTCGCGGACAGGCTCAGTAGGGGTCAGGATGAGTTTGCTCGTCGGCCTCCCTTTCGCTCAATACTTGGGTAGCCGTTATGTACAGCTAGTGCCGCTGACGTGCTTGTGGTTAAACCCACTGCCAGCGTATTGATGAGTCTTTAAAGTCCCACACAGAGGGTTTCCCTGCTTCGGGCGAAACGATGTAGAGGTCGTATGGTTTTGCGGCAGGGTTCGATCATATACGTGGACTTGTGAACGTATCATGATTCGGACGGATAATACTAGTGGGTTTCGGTTTAAACCGGATCCTAGTATTATATTGTTGGATTATTTTTGTCTCAGTGTATTCGTATTCTTCTAAATACGGATGCGGATATGTATATACGGATGAGGGGTATTCTTATAATTTCTTACAAGATTACTTTTAGAAGATTACACCTCATTATGTTTTAAACCTTTTTGGATTAAAAGGTTTATAAGGTGGAGGATGAGGTGTTTATTGCATTATTGTGGCGTGGCTTAGTAGTGACTCATGGTTACTATTCTAGCATGCTTAGTTTTTTGTATGTTGTGAGATTTTTGTTGACTTAAGATATTTTGAAGACATGAGATATTTATTTGGTTGGCTCCATTATTTCTATTAACTCTCACAACACAAAAAAAAGACTTGGCCATTTTCTTGAGTTGTCTTTCACTCTCATCCTCAAGCTTCTTCTTCTACCTCCACCCTTCAAGTCTCATGCGTTGAGAAACCTAGGGTGTTATGAGACAAATTAATCCATCACTACACTCTATATCCTCTAGGCTATCTAGTTTAGCGATCTAGGTATCCTAGTTACCTCGGCTATTGAGATAGGAGCTCGGAATACAAATTCTCGGGTGGATCATCTTCGATGGAGGGAGACCGGAGATCAAGCTCGATCATGGAGGTCTCTAGAAGCTTGGGAAAATGGTTGAAGACCGAAGGACACGGATCAATTCGGTATAACCATTCTACACTCCTTATTGTTAGCTAGTTTATGGTTAATGGTAGATCCAGGCATCGGGTTCCGTTAGCGCCAGTTTAGAAAAAAAAATCCGCATTCGGCCACGGTTTGATGGCCAGGGTGCTGGCGAAACCCAACATGGTATCAGAGCCAACCCATTAACCCCTTACTAGCATTTTTAGACGATGTTAAAGTATCGAAACCGAAACAACTCTGAAACAATACACGAAATATTCCAGTTTCTGTCGATTTTTATGTAGTCTTCAAAAATTATTTAAACAATTGCAGAAGACTACCTTGGTGAAAACTAGAATACCCCGAAAAAATGAACTCCTTTCACCTGTTTTGGCGCGGACACATTGTGAATAAAACCAGCCTGGCTGGTTTTTCATTTGTGTTAGGACTTTATTTTTGGGGGGGGTGTTCTAGGCTCTGGAATATTGGTTCTCTGGTATTATTTGTTTTGCCCAGTTTGAATATTGTGTTATCTTTTGGATTGGGGACAATACGGGGTATTTCGAAGTCATTATTTTTAGCACTGTTTAAAAGTTTACAATACATACATTACTATCTGCAACCGTGAATGTCATTAGAGCGGTACAACTCGTCCAATTATTATGTCTTTCAGACGGGTTTGTGAACATGACATTCACGTTGATGTTCTATGTAGTGTTGTGGTTTTGGTTGGATCGTCATGGTGGATAGCCAGTGGTGCAATGGTAGTACATTTTAGATTCATTTGTACATTTGATTTTGTCGGGCGAGCGTCCGACATGTGGACCGCCGTCTCTGCCAGTTTATATATTATTTGTTTAGGGCACGACCGGGTTGAGGTCGATATCACCCTTGTACATATTATTTTCTTTTCTGTACTAGAATTACCCCAAGGAGGAGTGCACGAATATCCGGGTTCCAGAGGGCAACGGGTCCGCATCTCATAGCGTTGAGACGGAGCGGGCCTAACTCTAGAATTGGCAGGCTATTCGCCGCACTCGTAGGGGGTATAGGTTGACCCACGGAGGGATGCCCAAGTTACCGGATTCTGTGATGTGCTGGATGGCCCATTCACGTTGTTGATTGGGGTTGCCTCGCTTCTGGGATTGGCGGGTAATTTGCCGTGCTCTTAGGGGTCTAGGTTTTCATTGCACAAGCTATCCACATGACAGGGAACGTCAGGTCTCATTTGCGGCTCAAATGAAACCCGAGGCTCCAGGCGTATGCACCACTCTGTGTTGCTTGGCTGAGATTCTGTGATGTTGCTTTATATCATGCCTGGGATGATTGTTATATATATTTATATATATATACTAGTAGATGTCGTATATGTTTTGCACCCGCACTAGTCCAGCCCCCGCTCTGTCGTTAGTTAAGTAACCTAACGGGTGATGACGGGGCCCAGTGATGAATGCGGATGGCATATACGTACATTATATTTTTCGTTCTTTTCTGGTGTGATATGTTTAATTGATGGGACTGTGTTGATTCTGATCAATTCAAGGATAACAAACCTATATGATGTTGTTGAAACCAAGTTTTTTAAAAACTGATATTACAGACGTTCACTTTTGCTTTGCACAGTGATATTCGGTTATGAATATCCAGCACCTCATTCGATGAGGCAAGAGCTGAGATCACTTTATCGGGAGTGACCTCTTGGGCAAAAGTTTGCGTCAGGGTAATAACTTCACTATAGTCGATTCTTTTGCTTTGCATCGCGGTATTCAGTTTGGAATATCCTGCACCTCATTCGACGAGGAAAGAGTCGAGATCCCTTCACAGGGAGACCTCTTTAGCAAAAGTTTGTGCCACTATATATTTGAAAAACCACTTAGATTCCTTCAACGATATCAAGTTCATTACGTTAAAGGTTTTTCGCCAAAAACCAGCCGTAGCCCTTCGTCATTTCTTTCGAGTAGTACCTAGTATTCGTGCTGCGTTTGTTGGCCTTTGTCAAGGCATAGTATACGGTAGGTAGATATTGCTTGTTTGTTGCTGTGAGATGCGATTATCTAGGACAGTCGTATAACCTTGTTGGTCTTTATCAAGGGTTTGTACGGGTGGGTCTAGATTAATCCAGGATAATGACGAGTTGAACTTGACTTGTGGTTTATGATTTGTTGGCCTTTGTCAAGGTCATGCATAAGGTAAAAATCACATCGGTAGTTTCAAACATACAGGAAACTTGCCGGGCATGCGCATACTTTCTGTAGTGTGGTGACTTGAGTGGTTTCTATCAAGTTATTATGCGATGATAGTTGGATCCCGATTCCCACTGATTGGTAGGATTACTCCTCGGGTGATTTTAGATGATCCCGACTAACTCTCCTTTGGGCTTGGAGGAGAATTCGAGGAAACAGTGGGAGACATCCTGATTAGATAAAGTGATTAACCATTCTGATCTAGGTTAGAGTGCACGCTGAGTGTTTCTTTTCTCTCTCTCTCTCTCTCTCTCTCTCTCTCTCTGTGGCAGCGACCATGGCCCGACCCTAGACTAAAACTCATGAACCAAGTTAACCGAACCTTCTTAAAACATTTTGGCTTTTGGATTGTCATGGAGTCGCGTATATCATTGCCACTTCTATATCACCTTTACATTTCTCCAAAACACCCCGTATCACTATGAAGATCCACATTTATTGGATATTCCATCGTATAGTTAAATACGAACTCGAAGGAACTTGTTCCAGTTTGAGGATGGATTATGGATCTTGAGAAATTGAATAGAATTATTCGATTGTCTTTTCCCTTTACCTTCTCTCAGGTTGCGAGAGCTTCTAGGATTAGGAGAGTACACCTAGTGTGCTTATTGGATAGTCTTCTTTCAAACCATAGGCAGGTGCCGAAAGGTGGGGAAAGGAAAAAACCAATTAGCCTAAGTGTGGTGTGCATAAGGTAATAAGTAAAGACATAGAAAGGGATTAGAATAAGGGCAAAACGAAATTGCGACCGCTATCATTCACGATAAAACCGTGTATACTCTTGCCACTCCTACATCCACTTTGGATTTCTCCAGAACACTTCGTATCACTATGAAGATCCATATTGCTTGGATATGCCATCGTATAGTTACATACGAAGTCGAAGGAACTTTTTCCAGTTCGAGAATGGATTCTGGTTTAAGAGAAATAGAATAGGATTATTCAGTTGTCTTTTCTCTTCACCTTCTCTCAGGTTGCGAGGGCTCCTGGTATTAGGAGAGTATACCTATTATTCTTATTGGATAGTCTTCTTCCAAACCTTAGGCTGGTGTCGAAGGGTAGAGAAGGAAGAAAATCAATTAGCCCAAATATGGTGTTGTCACGACCCGCAGGGTACGGAACGTGACTGGCACTTAAGTTTACGAAACGTCTAAAGACGTCCGTAAAATAAGTAAGCCAAAGCCCAGAAAACAAAACCAATTAAGCAAAAGAGTGAAGAAAACCCAATCAATTGAAAGCGAATTTATCAAATAAGTCATGTAAAACCCTTTTTAAAAACAATACCAATTTTCCGAAAATTTCGGCAGAGTCTCCTTTGTAAATACTGGCCCCCAAAATGGGTACAACAAAAATATACATGAATCCACCAAAATAGGGCATCCCCAAGCGGGAGCTAGCTCTTCGCCACAAGGCGGTCACAAATCCCACGCAATATAAAATGACAACAAGCAAAATAATCATAATGAAGCATAAAAAAAACCGCATGTCGACTCAAGTGAGCTCGACCCCAAAATACAGCATAAAAGTCCACAAACCTCACAGTCTCATCTCTAAGTCAATATACAATAATACTGGTAGAAACAGTAGATGGAGTACACTAGATACAAAGAATATACAAGGTGGTACAAAAATAATAACATAACCCACCTATGAGCAAATCTCGAGCCCAAGCAAAAGAGGCAAAAGAACAAGTGCGCCCGCCGCTATTGAACTGACGGAGCGGACCTGCAAAAGACTGTGGCACAACGGGGGTGAGTTGCCAACTCGTGAGTAATAAATAACACCTACAAAGGCTATCGTATGCATGCACACAAGCATCCTAGCATCTAAAATACAGGTATGAATGGGTGCACTAGCAGGTGTGTATACAACATCAGTGTACGAATATGTATGCAACATGAATATCTGAGGTCTCAAAGGTATATATAAGAAACATTTATCTCTTTTTGTTTTTGAAACTCTTTTAGAATGCCAGCATAATACTCAAAGAATCGACGAGAACCGGTGTCCAGCAACGACACCCAAAAGCTGTCTCAAATCTCATAAATGTATCTCTGGCCTCAGCCGTCCGGCTGACCCATCTCAAATATCAATATCTCATCATCTAGCGGCCACGGTCGGTATCCTCTGGATATCCGCCGTCCCAAACAGTCACCGGTAGGTAATCCGTCCCCTGCCAGGCTCAACGTCAATACCACATTCCTCTTGCCCCGGGGTACCTTACCGGGCCCACCATGTACCCGTGCCGGTTCCTCCACTCCTCGACACGGATTTCCAAAACCACAGCAAACTCATGGTGGACGACACTTACATCACTAGAAAACCGCAATTTACATATTTTAAAAATATAATAAGTTTAGAAATTTTGCGGCTTTCCCCCGAAATCCAGAAATATCATAAAATCTCAAGAAATCCCCATAAGTGCATATATCAATGATAATGAATGCATATGGTATCAATAATCAAGTTGCGATGTGTGATTAATAGATTAGGCATGAACAATTAATATGATGAAGTACATGCACATGAATAGCAATCCTACGGTTTCATTTTAAGGAATTAAAGGCAATAGCACAAGTTTAAGTATCATTTAGTAAAAGGTTTAAATTTAAAGGTTATCTAGTGTGGTGGCATGGCAATTACCAGGGTGTGTGTGTAAGCATGAATAGTGCTCGTGCTGCATATAAAAACCCTGGCAATAGTGCAGGTGTCCTATAACATGGTTTCGTATATGTATGTCAATATAATGTATGGATGCAGCAAATAATCAAATAAGTATTTCACCCCTAATTACTAATATCACTAAGAATCTTGTAAGTTACTAAAACTATCGGGCGGCTTGCGCCATCCAACGATAGTCCCCCGTAGATGTTACATCTACTCACCGGAATCCCTGGCTAGCTGTGTCCAATCACCGCTTTTCCCTTTCGCGCCGCGTCTGACGTCTCCGCGACCGAACCTGGAATTTACATCAATACCAACATAAGGTTACTTATCAAGAACGACGCAAAACCTAACGAAACTACTAAAGTTCACTAGCTAGGTACAACGGGCGCAGGGTGCGCGGAACACACGCGAAAATCGCAAAAACTGCCAAAAAACGCCGATTTGATCGCCCGGCAAAACTAAAACCCGACTACTCAAAACTCCGCACTCACGCATCCTAAACATCATAGGAGATGCTAAAAACATCCCCAAGGTATCACAAATAATTCACCAAATAATTTTAATATAAACCTAGTAAGCACAAAACTAGCAATTTTGGTGCGAAAATCGAAAATTAGCGATACGGTTATCACAATCCAACCACACAACAAGCAATCTACAAACACTATAATTACAACACATTAGCAAAGATTCAAAACCTATTTTTCATAAACAACCATTACTTTGAATCATATAACCTAGCAATTCTTAATCCAAACTTTATATGAAAACCTTAAATTAACACTAATTTATAACTCAATTAGCAAGTTAACCTTCTAGATTAGGTTAGCAAAACAACTAGATAACAATTTAGATTTAATCAACTACATAATGGTTTCTAAATCTTAATTCAACTCATTAATCATGCTTCACAACCCATTTCCATACACTAACCCCTTTCTAGATTTTGGTAAATTAGCAAACTTAATGTAATTTCACACATGTTTAACATAGAATAGGTTAATAGGAAGCCGCATAAGCAAGGTAACCATATAGATTAGTTAATTAACAACTAGATTAACTACAAAACAATTTAATTAACTATCATGGCTTCAAAAACCCTAGTTTAATACAAACTACTCTTTTATAAACTAGATTAGAAATTAGTTAACTTTTAACACTAAAACCATATAATTAAAGGAATTTAGCAAAAAGAAAGTAACTTGATGGAAATTATACCTCAAGATCTATGGATCAAGCATGTGATTTGCCTCTAAGGATGGCTTCCTAGCTCCAAGATTCAAGCAAGAATGGCTAAGGATAAATGATAGCATAAGGATTTTGTTTGGATTTTTGAATTAATTGTGGATTTTGATGTGTTTTCTTGAAGAAATTTGAAGAAAAATGAAAAGAAAAGAGATGAAGAGGAGGGAGTGCAGGTTTCGTCCAGAGGAGAGCATGGGGGAGGGTGTGGGTGTGTGGGAAAGGTCAAGAGTCAACTCTCCAATAAGTCAAAGCACCATACCTCATCAACTATATTTAAAATAAATTCATAAACAACCCCATTTTCAACACAAGAAAGAAACCCACATGAGGCCAGAAATTTCTGGACTTGAACAATGTGGGGCTGTCCTAGGGCTGAGGGAAGAGAGAGGGGGGTTTTACAAAAGAAATTTTATGCAAAAAGACCCCCTACAAGTCAAAAATTGCAAGTTTTAGCTAAAAATTCGATAAATTCGTTTCCTATCATAAAAATTTGTTAAAAATCAAAATAAAATACTAAAAATTTATGTTTCAACTAGATTTTAATTATCATAATTTTAAAGATTAAAATTAGCCCGGAAAAATTTGTATTTATCGCTAAATTAATGTATTTTCTTACCGGCTTAAAATAATATTAAAAAAATGAAAAATTAGGGAAAATTTTTAAACGACCAGAATTTCATAATTAACTCATTAGCTACTAAAAACAAGCAATTACCTATCCATTTTAAGTATAATTAGCCCTAAACTGCAAAATAACGAGAAAGACGGTTTTCGGAAAAATACCGAATTTTCACCGAATTTCAGGAAAACATCAAAACGACTTTTCAAGACGCTACAATCTTCCCCTCTTAAAGAAATTCGGTCCCCGAATTTAAAAATATAGCTACGCGTACCTTCGAAGAGATGGGGATATTTCTTCCTCATCTCGCCTTCGGTCTCCCAGGTAACCTCCTCGCTGCTCGGGCTACGCCAAAGGACCTTGACGGTTGGTATAATCTTCGAACTCAACTTCTTCACCTGCCGATCCAGGATGGCCACCGGCTGCTCTGCAAAAGAAAGGTCGCGCTCTAGCTGGACTGTCGGGTGCTGAATCGCATGCGAAGGGTCGTGAAGGTACTTGCGGAGCATCGAAACATGGAAGACGGGGTGAACATCGGGAAAGCTGGGAGGAAGAGCCAAACGATATGCAACAGCGCCAACCCGCTCTAGGATCTCGAAGGGACCTACGAATCTAGGGCTAAGCTTCCCCTTTCGCCCAAAACGCATCACGCCCTTCATCGGAGAGACCTTCAGAAAAACATGGTCGCCAACTGCGAACTCTAATCTGCGACGGCGCCTGTCCGCATACGATTTCTGCCTGCTCTGAGTCGCTCTCATCCAGTCTCGGATCAACTGTATCTTCGCTGTCGTCTCCTCAACAAGCTGCGGCCCCAAAATACTGCTCTCGCTGAGCTCTGTCCAACAAACGGGCGATCTGCATCTCCTCCCATACAATGCCTCGAAAGGCGCCATCTGAATAGTATCCTGGAAGCTGTTGTTGTAGGAGAACTCCACTAGAGGTAAATGACGATCCCAGCTACCACCAAAGTCTAAAACGCACGCTCTGAGCATGTCCTCGAGAGTCTGAATGGTCCGCTCTGACTGTCCGTCGGTCTGCGGATGAAACGCTGTGCTGAAGCTCAAACGAGTGCCCAAAGCCTCCTGAAGTCTCTGCCAAAGTCGGCTGGTGAACTGGGTGCCTCGATCTGACACGATACAAGTCGGTACGCCATGAAGCCGCACGATCTCGTCAATATAGAGCTGAGTATACTGAGCGAAGCTGAAAGTGGTCTTCACCGGTAGGAAGTGAGCCGCTTTCGTCAATCTATCCACGATCACCCAGATGGAGTCATACCCTCGACTGGTCCTGGGTAGACCCACAACGAAGTCCATCGAAATCTGTTCCCATTTCCACTCTGGAATGGGTAACGGCTGTAGCTCTCCTGCGGGCCTCTGGTGCTCGGCCTTGACTTGCTGACAAGTCAGGCATCTCGAAACGAACTCCGCAATGTCCCTCTTCATACCGTCCCACCAGTAGGTCTCTCTCATATCATGGTACATCTTGGTGGAACCGGGGTGGACACTATACACTGATCGGTGTGCCTCCTCAAGAATGTCGCGCCGCAATCCATCAGCATCTGGTACGCACAGTCTAGATCCATATAGTAAAATCCCTGATCGTCAACCACGAACTCGAGAAATCTGCCCTGTCCCATCTGTGCCATGATCTCTGAGCAACGGTCGTCACTGCGCTGTGCCTCATATATACGGTCAAGCAACTGTGGGCGTGCACGAACATGCGCGAGCTGTCCCCCTGTCTGAGTGAACTCGAACTCAACTCGGCTGTCGCATAACATCTGCCAATCTGCTGACGACTGCCTCTGCACTGCGCGCAAAAAGGATAGACTACCCCCGGGCCTCCTACTCAACGCATCTGCCACCACATTTGCCTTGCCGGGGTGATATAAGATCTCGCAGTCGTAGTCTTTCACCAACTCCATCCAACGACGCTGTCTGAGGTTCAGGTCTCGCTGCTGAAATATGTACTTTAAGCTCTTGTGATCGGTGAATATCTGACACGACTCGCCGTAAAGGTAATGTCGCCAAATCTTCAGTGCAAAGACCACTGCAGCCATCTCCAAATCATGAGTGGGGTAGTTCTGTTCATGCTTCTTCAACTGCCGAGAAGCATAAGCGATCACCCGGCCATGCTGCATCAATACGCATCCTAATCCCACTCGCGAAGCATCACAGTAGACAACAAATCCGCCTGATCCCGAAGGCAAAGATAATACCGGCGCCGTAGTCAAACAAGTCCGTAGCTGCTGAAAACTGCGCTCGCACTCCTCTGTCCAAACAAAAGGAACTCCCTTCCGGGTCAAACCGGTCAACGGTGCAGCTATACGGGATAAGTCCTGAACAAAACGCCTGTAGTAGCCCGCCAAGCCTAGAAAACTACGGATCTCAGTAACCGATGTAGGTCGGGGCCACTGCTGAACAGCCTCAATCTTCTTCGGGTCCACACAAATGCCGTCTCTCGTAACCACGTGACCCAAGAATCCGACGCTGTCCAGCCAGAATGCACACTTAGAAAACTTTGCGAACAGCTGGTGCTCCCTCAGAGTCTGTAACGTAATCCGCAAGTGCTGCTCGTGCTCCTCTCTGCTCCGGGAGTACACCAAGATATCGTCGATAAACACGATGATGAACAAGTCAAGATACGGCCTGAATGTACGGTTCATCAAATCCATGAATGCTGCTGGGGCGTTGGTGAGTCCGAACGACATCACCAAAAACTCGTAGTGGCCGTAGCGCGTGCGGAAAGCTGTCCTCGGTATATCCTCCTGTCGAACTCGCAGCTGATGGTATCCTGATCGCAAGTCGATCCTCGAAAAATACCCCGCACCCTGAAGCTGGTCGAACAAATCATCAATGCGCGGCAACGGATATCTGTTCCGAACGGTAACTTTGTTCAGCTGGCGGTAGTCGATACATAAGCGCAAACTTCCATCCTTCTTCTTGACAAACAGGACCGGAGCACCCCACGGAGAAACACTCGGTCGAATAAGCCCCTTATCTAACAAATCCTGCAACTGATCCTTCAGCTCTCGAAGCTCTGCCGGGGCCATCCGATAAGGCGGTATAGAAATAGGCCCCGAACCGGAAATCAAATCAATGCAGAACTCAACATCGCGCTCAGGCGGTAGCCCAGGTAGCTCATCAGGGAAAACATCAGGGAACTCACAAACTACCGGGACCCGGTCTAACGGAACCTCTGCAGCTCGAGTATCACAAATACACGCTAAGAATCCCTGACATCCCTTCCGCAAGAGCTGACCAGCGCGAAGAGACGAAATTAAGCTGGGAAGGGTGACACTGCGGTCTCCCCGAATAACAAGGACTGGCTCTCCCGGAAAGCTAAATCTGACTGCCTTCTCACGGCAGTCCACCGAAGCATAACAAGTGGCTAGCCAATCCATGCCCAGAAGCACATCAAAGTCCAACATATCGAGGAGAATCAAATCAACCGATGAATCCCTCTCCCCGATACGAACGGAACACAAACGAAAAACAAAACGAGCGACAAACGACTCGCCTACCGGAGTAACAACAACAAGCGGCTGATCTAACGATGACGACTCACGGCCCAACATCGGTGCAAAGTGTGTAGATACGTACGAATGTGTGGAACCTGGGTCGAATAATACCCGTGCATCGAAAGAACAAACTGGCAAGGTACCTGTCACAACGGCATTGGATGCCTGCGCATCCTGCGGTGTCAAAGCAAAAACTCGGGCCTGTCCTCCACCGATAGCGGGCTGACCTCGACCTCTGCCTCCTCGTCCTCTCTGAACAGGACCGCCGCGTCCACGGCCTCTGGGTGCACCTAACTGGTGTGGAGCATCGCCTGGGGTAGGAAGTAGGGCTCTCTGAGGAGGGGGTGGTGATGGTGGTAGGGTCACATGCGGAACTGTCGCTGCTCCATGTCGTCTCACCGGACAGTCTCTGACAAGATGGTGCAAACTCCCGCACCCAAAACACCCTGGCGACGGCTGCTGCCCCTGGGGGTAAGAACCATATAACTGTCCCCGCCCAAATCCTCTGCCAGGCCTATCTCTGGGAAAGAATCTGGCGTGCTGCCTCTGAGACGGTATCTCGGTGCGAATCCTCTTCGGCCCAGAAACGGCCGAAGTCTGTGATATGCGTGCCTCCATCCGCAAGGCTGTATCCCTAGCAGCTGAATAAGTATCGTAGTGCTGGGCGCCAATGGCAAGATATAGCTGGGCATCAAGTCCCTGTACGAACCTCTTCACCATCTTCTCCTCGGTATCCACCAAATACTGAGCATATCGGGATAACTGTGTAAACTGGATGTCATACTCAGACACCGTCATCCCAGGTGTCTTGACTAAAGCCTCGAAGCTACGAGCTCTGGCGTCACGAACGCTCTCTGGAAGGAAACGGGCTAGAAAGACCGCTGTAAACTCGGCCCAAGTCATAGGCGGTAGACCTGCAGCTCGACCTCTCAAGACTGACTCCCACCATGTCTGCGCGAGACCCTCTAGTCGGAAACTCGCAAGCTCTACCCATCGATCATCCGAACATCTCAGCGAACGGCAGATCCTGGCTAAACTGTCAAGGAACGTCTGTGGGTCCTCCGCTGCCTCGGTGCCGGTGAATACTGGAGGTCTCAGCCTCATGAAATCCTGTAGCGAAACCGGAATGGCCACGGTGGTAGTAGTAGGAGCAGGTATCATGGTCGTCTGTGATGTAGTAGGTACGTCATCCGGCCTCGGTGTACGACTGGCTGCAACTAGGGATCCTACCATCTGACGTAGCTCCTGCATGCCTCCCATCATCTGTCGCAACTCCTCCATACCAGTCTCGAGCCTATCCATATGGCCTGGGGAAGGTGGATCGGTCTGTCCCTGCGGCGTAGGCATACCACCCTGCTCAGTCCTAGTCTCGGACGAGCCAGCTCGAATCTCGTCTCTGGCGGCAGCCCTCTGTGCCCTCGTAGCCTTCGGCGGCATAGTGGCTGTTACAGGAAAACGGATAGTAAGGACAGTGCAATAGGATCATAGGATACACGGAATTGAAGAAGGAAATTTTTAAGCAAGTATCCTAAAGTCACTTAGGCAGAGTACCGTATCGTAAGTATGCCGCGGACATACGCACGCTACGTTACCCTGCTTAAGTCACTTACTCCATCTACCAAGGGTCATCCTACACTCACAAGGGTAAAACCTATCGCTCTGATACCAACTTTGTCACGACCCGCAGGGTACGGAACGTGACTGGCACTTAAGTTTACGAAACGTCTAAAGACGTCCGTAAAATAAGTAAGCCAAAGCCCAGAAAACAAAACCAATTAAGCAAAAGAGTGAAGAAAACCCAATCAATTGAAAGCGAATTTATCAAATAAGTCATGTAAAACCCTTTTTAAAAACAATACCAATTTTTCCGAAAATTTCGGCAGAGTCTCCTTTGTAAATACTGGCCCACAAAATGGGTACAACAAAAATATACATGAATCCACCAAAATAGGGCATCCCCAAGCGGGAGCTAGCTCTTCACCACAAGGCGGTCACAAATCCCACGCAATATAAAATGACAACAAGCAAAATAATCATAATGAAGCATAAAAAAAACCGCATGTCGACTCAAGTGAGCTCGACCCCAAAATACAGCATAAAAGTCCACAAACCTCACAGTCTCATCTCTAAGTCAATATACAATAATACTGGTAGAAACAGTAGATGGAGTACACTAGATACAAAGAATATACAAGGTGGTACAAAAATAATAACATAACCCACCTATGAGCAAATCTCGAGCCCAGGCAAAAGAGGCAAAAGAACAAGTGCGCCCGCCGCTATTGAACTGACGGAGCGGACCTGCAAAAGACTGTGGCACAACGGGGGTGAGTTGCCAACTCGTGAGTAATAAATAACACCTACAAAGGCTATCGTATGCATGCACACAAGCATCCTAGCATCTAAAATACAGGTATGAATGGGTGCACTAGCAGGTGTGTATACAACATCAGTGTACGAATATGTATGCAACATGAATATCTGAGGTCTCAAAGGTATATATAAGAAACATTTATCTCTTTTTGTTTTTGAAACTCTTTTAGAATGCCAGCATAATACTCAAAGAATCGATAAGAACCGGTGTCCAGCAACGACACCCAAAAGCTGTCTCAAATCTCATAAATGTATCTCTGGCCTCAGCCGTCCGGCTGACCCATCTCAAATATCAATATCTCATCATCTAGCGGCCACGGTCGGTATCCTCTGGATATCCGCCGTCCCAAACAGTCACCGGTAGGTAATCCGTCCCCTGCCAGGCTCAACGTCAATACCACATTCCTCTTGCCCCGGGGTACCTTACCGGGCCCACCATGTACCCGTGCCGGTTCCTCCACTCCTCGACACGGATTTCCAAAACCACAGCAAACTCATGGTGGACGACACTTACATCACTAGAAAACCGCAATTTACATATTTTAAAAATATAATAAGTTTAGAAATTTTGCGGCTTTCCCCCGAAATCCAGAAATATCATAAAATCTCAAGAAATCCTCATAAGTGCATATATCAATGATAATGAATACATATGGTATCAATAATCAAGTTGCGATGTGTGATTAATAGATTAGGCATGAACAATTAATATGATGAAGTACATGCACATGAATAGCAATCCTACGGTTTCATTTTAAGGAATTAAAGGCAATAGCACAAGTTTAAGTATCATTTAGTAAAAGGTTTAAATTTAAAGGTTATCTAGTGTGGTGGCATGGCAATTACCAGGGTGTGTGTGTAAGCATGAATAGTGCTCGTGCTGCATATAAAAACCCTGGCAATAGTGCAGGTGTCCTATAACATGGTTTCGTATATGTATGTCAATATAATGTATGGATGCAGCAAATAATCAAATAAGTATTTCACCCCTAATTACTAACATCACTAAGAATCTTGTAAGTTACTAAAACTATCGGGCGGCTTGCGCCATCCAACGATAGTCCCCCGTAGATGTTACATCTACTCACCGGAATCCCTGGCTAGCTGTGTCCAATCACCGCTTTTCCCTTTCGCGCCGCGTCTGACGTCTCCGCGACCGAACCTGGAATTTACATCAATACCAACATAAGGTTACTTATCAAGAACGACGCAAAACCCAACGAAACTACTAAAGTTCACTAGCTAGGTACAACGGGCGCAGGGTGCGCGGAACACACGCGAAAATCGCAAAAACTGCCAAAAAACGCCGATTTGATCGCCCGGCAAAACTAAAACCCGACTACTCAAAACTCCGCACTCACGCATCCTAAACGTCATAGGAGATGCTAAAAACATCCCCAAGGTATCACAAATAATTCACCAAATAATTTTAATATAAACCTAGTAAGCACAAAACTAGCAATTTTGGTGCGAAAATCGAAAATTAGCGATACGGTTATCACAATCCAACCACACAACAAGCAATCTACAAACACTATAATTACAACACATTAGCAAAGATTCAAAACCTATTTTCCATAAACAACCATTACTTTGAATCATATAACCTAGCAATTCTTAATCCAAACTTTATATGAAAACCTTAAATTAACACTAATTTATAACTCAATTAGCAAGTTAACCTTCTAGATTAGGTTAGCAAAACAACTAGATAACAATTTAGATTTAATCAACTACATAATGATTTCTAAACCTTAATTCAACTCATTAATCATGCTTCACAACCCATTTCCATACACTAACCCCTTTCTAGATTTTGGTAAATTAGCAAACTTAATGTAATTTCACACATGTTTAACATAGAATAGGTTAATAGGAAGCCGCATAAGCAAGGTAACCATATAGATTAGTTAATTAACAACTAGATTAACTACAAAACAATTTAATTAACTATCATGGCTTCAAAAACCCTAGTTTAATACAAACTACTCTTTTATAAACTAGATTAGAAATTAGTTAACTTTTAACACTAAAACCATATAATTAAAGGAATTTAGCAAAAAGAAAGTAACTTGATGGAAATTATACCTCAAGATCTATGGATCAAGCATGTGATTTGCCTCTAAGGATGGCTTCCTAGCTCCAAGATTCAAGCAAGAATGGCTAAGGATAAATGATAGCATAAGGATTTTGTTTGGATTTTTGAATTAATTGTGGATTTTGATGTGTTTTCTTGAAGAAATTTGAAGAAAAATGAAAAGAAAAGAGATGAAGAGGGGGGAGTGCAGGTTTCGGCCACAGGAGAGCATGGGGGAGGGTGTGGGTGTGTGGGAAAGGTCAAGAGTCAACTCTCCAATAAGTCAAAGCACCATACCTCATCAACTATATTTAAAATAAATTCATAAACAACCCCATTTTCAACACAAGAAAGAAACCCACATGAGGCCAGAAATTTCTGGACTTGAACAATGTGGGGTTGTCCTAGGGCTGAGGGAAGAGAGAGGGGGGTTTTACAAAAGAAATTTTATGCAAAAAGACCCCCTACAAGTCAAAAATTGCAAGTTTTAGCTAAAAATTCAATAAATTCGTTTCCTATCATAAAAATTTGTTAAAAATCAAAATAAAATACTAAAAATTTATGTTTCAACTAGATTTTAATTATCATAATTTTAAAGATTAAAATTAGCCCGGAAAAATTTGTATTTATCGCTAAATTAATGTATTTTCTTACCGGCTTAAAATAATATTAAAAAAATGAAAAATTAGGGAAAATTTTTAAACGACCAGAATTTCATAATTAACTCATTAGCTACTAAAAACAAGCAATTACCTATCCATTTTAAGTATAATTAGCCCTAAACTGCAAAATAACGAGAAAGACGGTTTTCGGAAAAATACCGAATTTTCACCGAATTTCAGGAAAACATCAAAACGACTTTTCAAGACGCTACAGGTGTACAGAAAGTAATAAGTAAAGACATATAAAGGGATTGAAGTGAGGGCAAGGAAGTATACGGTTACTTTCATAAATCAGGATAATGGAAGAGATATTACTAGGAATACCCGGATACCCTTTGAAATATTTTTCATGTTTCAGATTTTCTGTGCAATGTTAAGTGAAAACTGTTTTCCCAATTGGATTCTAACTCCAGGGTATGTATTTACCAGGTTGGATTCTCACATCTGTATGGTGTTACAGATGGTGAGTGGGAGTAAGATATTGAAAATTGGCTGATTAGATCCTCTATATTTCAGAATTCTTTGTAATTAGTGATATTTGAGAAAATCACCTGGGTTTTGCCTCATGGCAAGTATTTGGTTTTGAATATCCGTTGTTATACACCAATTTCAAACTGATATATCTGTACGTTTATTTTATAAAGTGAGATATAACTTTTTGAAATTATGTCTATAACATTTAGCTATATCAATTGGTGATTAGGTTAGGTGCATTCAAGAACGGTGTAATTCTTCTTAACCATACTACAGTTTTTCAACCTACAACGCACAGGGTTTGAGTTGTTAAACTCAGGGGACTTATACAAAGTATTGTATGTTGTCCAATGTCCGTTAGGACAAAGGGGTTGGTACTCGTACTATATTCTATTTACTAATGACTTCTCCAGTTTTAGACAAGTATTTTGTTGAAAAATAAGGTCCGGATTTTGAGAAGTTATAGGTATATGAATGAAGCAGAGAACCATATGTTGCAAGACAAAGGGTTGGTACTCGTACTATATTCTCTTTACTTTTGACTTCTCTGGTTTTAGACAAGTATTTCGTTGAAATACATGGTCCAAGTTTTGAGAAGTTATAGGTATAAGAATAAAGTAGAGAACCATTTGTTGAAAATATCAGGATTCTTCGAGGTGGTCGAAGATGTAGATACTTGTGCTTGGTATTCCGTTGTAAGTAATGGTTTTGAGAAATTGCTTCTCTTTCAGGTTACTTATATGTGGATGCACTACTAAATGAGTGATGCTTCTTAGCCTCCTTCCATTTGGTTGATATGCACTGGAGACAGCTGCAAGATTTTGAATCCGGTTCCAATTAAATTAGTACATTTATTTCTATATGGTATATAGAATCAATTCATATCTTAACGATGTTAAGGTATAGGGAGTTGTCCTGCTAATGCTTAAAACCAGAATCCGGATAAACTCTAGGCACATTTCAGTAATGGCAGTTTGTGAATTATCCCGGGCTTTGACGAGGGTTAACTTTCTACCATCAGGAAGATCAATAGTTATATTTTTCTTAACTCGCCACCAGTTTTAGTAAAATAATTCTTTTCAGAAAACATTAGTGGGAGTATGGTAGAACTGGAAGTAATTCCAGAACCACAAACGATTACTGAAAATTTAATAGAACCTAAAGATTCAATTGATTTCGACATTCCATTATCCACTCCGCAGATTTGGTAGGTAACCTCAGGTACATGAGGGGTACTTCGGTCTTCTTAGAGACGGTGACAGGGAGGTTCTTGTTTACCCAGACTTGCCATTGCTGCTGCTCTAGACTATAAGACCCGGCAGGAGGATGAGTATATCGTCGTTCTAAACTAGCTTTAGAAGTGCACGTGTATATGACTCTGCCAGAAGGTTGATGTAGTCAGTGGGAGCAGCGGAAGAATAGTGGGCAAGTAGCTTATGTCTATTTATAAACTAAAGCAGGTATAGCGGAAATAGATCATCTATTTTTGATGTGACAGTCATAGGTTTTGATTTCATCAGAATAGGAGATGGATCTGGTAAGAAGGTAGTAGAGTGTGATGTCCAGGTATTTAGATGACATGCACTTGATTGGGAGAGATCTTCCTATACTACAATCAGTTATATATTGTGGTTGTCATAAGGAGTTTCTCCACATATGATATGGATATAATATCAGGGATTCTGGTGACTAGATCTATGGTTTTAGATCTAAATTTGGGAAGTGTCCCAATTTGGGTACCTTAACATTATTCTAAAGGTGTTTTAGAATGGAGGACTCCTGGCGAGGTGGTAGTATCCGCAGGTGATGAAGTCACCCTCTCTAAAAGATGTCTTACAGACTGATGGGGAAAGAGATTTGTATGATTGGCATATCACTTGCTTAAGCAATTGAGTCAATCATGAGATGTCAAGTACAACACCAGATATTGCATTTGCACTGGCTGCAATAAGCATATATATTAATTCAATCCTGGAGAAACATTGGGAAGCAGTTATGAACATAAGTGGATGTTCTTGGGATATGGTAATGGAAGCCTCCTTCGGGAGACGGTTATCATTTCAGCCTTCCAAGGTGACGTGGATGACAGAGTAGCTGTCAGAATTATAGTTTTCCCTCTTTTGAGGTACATTATGTTGGACAGGTGGTCCAAGAGGAAAATGTGGATGGCATGGCGCAGGATATTGATTAAATTCAGTGGATGATACATTCTCAGAAGTTTGTTGGATTTGGAGTTCATTTATGAACTGGGTCCCATCAGATATCCAGACAAATTCTAAGACAGGAATTGCTCATTTCGAGAGATGGTCTTTCTCCGCGAAGTTGAAATATAGAAAGATATAGAAAGAAACATTGGAGCGGATCCACTCACTGAGGCTATTTCTCGAACACAATAGTTTCACAAACGAGTTTTGCGAAACTGATTAGTAGAGAAGTTGGGTGTTCGATATCACACGAACTGTGAGTATGCGACAGCGCAATAATTGTCCTTAAGTGCAAGTGGGAGATTGTTGGCTATAGTGCCCTCAAGTCAATTAGTAAATCGTAGACACGCGATTGCGATGATTGAGGGAGGACCTATACGGATAGAACAGTCTTACTCAAAATGATAATATGCTATCTGCTTTGTCTTTATCATCATATACATACTTTATGTAGTATTACATATCACTATTACATGTTGATAGAGCCGATAGGATTCTTACTTGACTACCAGCATTATGATGGCGATCATATACGTGGGAGCTGGGTGGTCTACAAGCACATCTTTAAATGTCCCTAGTCGTGAGAGTTTCTAGACTGGGCATCGATACTCCAGAGTAGACTAGTGTATACTGATCGAGACCCCGATGAGGGACGGTGGCCAGGTCTCACAAGCCATTAGTGTTAGTTTGTTCACCTAAGATAGTATACAGGTGCTCATTGGGTTATGAGTACACTAGACGGACTCGCCGGGAACCTTCTAATTGGTACTATACCTATTGTCAGATAGCAGTTCCCAGGTGACATGTATGCAGGTTAGTCTGTCGACCTGAGATCGTCATTTGTCTCATGTGAGTTCCCACTGTGCTTTGATTACTACCCTACCACGGCTCAAAGGAGTCATACAAACAGTTTTTAGTTGGGTACAGTCCCGAGCCACATGGAAGCAGTGAGAGGATCGTCAGGGATCCGTCTCTCCCGGTATTGGGGGTCGCGCAGTGCACGGATGGAAATCACCAGAAATCCTTGGCCAAGGTAGTCGAGAATTACTGATTTGGATCAGTAGTTTCTCATTTGGTGATGGGCTTCATACCGATACGAAATGTCGCGTTATTAGGGGTTTGACTTTATCCACCCTCTAAACTCGATATGCGATACTCTTAGATGAACAGACCGGACTGGACGGATATTGTCACGGACAGGCTTAGTAGGGGTCAGGATGAGTTTGCTCGTCGGCCTCCCTTTCGCTCAATACCTGGGTAGCCGTTACGTACAGCTAGTTCCGCTGACGTGCTTATGGTTAAACCCACTGCCAGCGTATTGACGAGTCTTTAGAGTCCCGCACAGAGGGTTTCCCTGCTTTGGGTGAAATGATGTAGAGATCGTATGGTTTTGCAGCAGGGTTCGGTCATATACGTGCACTTGTCCACGTATCATGATTCGGACGTATAATACTAGTGGGCTTTGGTTTAAGCTGGATCCTAGTATTATATTGTTGAATTATTTTTGTCTCATTGTATTTGTATTTTTCGGAATACGGATGCGGGTATGTATATACGGATGAGGGGTATTATTGTAATTTCTTACAAGATTACTTTTAGAAGATTACACCTCATTATGTTTTAAACCTTTTTGAATTAAAAGGTTTATGAGGTGGAGGATGAGGTGTTTATTGCATTATTGTGGCAAGGCTTAGTAGTGACTCATGGTTACTATTCTAGCATGCTTAGTTTTTTGTTTGTTGTGAGATTTTTGTTGACTTAAGATATTTTGGGTTGACTTAAGATATTTTGGAGATATGGGATATTTATTTGTATGGCTCTATTATTTCTATTAACTCTCACAACACACAAAAAAGACTTAGCCATTTTCTTGAGTTGCCTCTCACTCTCATTCTCAAACTTCTTCTTCTACCTCCACCCTTCAAGTCTCATGTGTTGAGAAAGTTAGGATGTTATGAGACAAATTAATCCATCACTACACTCTACATCCTCTAGGCTGTCTAGTTTAGCGATCTAGGTATCCTAGTTACCTCGTCTATTGAGGTAGGAGCTCGGAATACAAATCCTCGGGTGGATCATCTTCGATGGAGGGAGACCGGAGATCAAGCTTGATCATGGAGGCCTCTAGGTGCTTGGGAAGATGGTTGAAGACCGAAGGACACGGATCAATTCGGTATAACCATTCTACACTCCTTATTGTTTGCTAGTTTAGGGTTAATGGTAGATCCGGGCATCGGGTTTCGTTAGCGCCGGTTTAGAAAATTTTTGTTCCGCATTCGGCCACGGTTTGATGGCCAGGATGCTGGCGAAACCCAACATATATATGTCGGTTTGATGGCCAGGACGCTGGCGAAACCCAATATATATATGTCCAAGCATCCACTCTGTCATACAATAATGGCATGTAGGGCATTCATATTCCTAACAGCTCTCGTTTCGGGATGCTTATTTATATTGATTCATTGTATATGGTTTTCTTTAAAATTTACAGAGGATGTGCTTCCCGATTTTTAAACGCTAGAAATAATTTTAATCAAACTTTACTTATACTTTTAAAACAACATTATTTCAAACCACACTTGATTTCATTTTTCAAACCTATTTCAAAACTTCTCCTCTACTATTTCTTTTACAAATGGTTTAGATTTCTGATTTTTAACTTACTTAGGTTATAGTGGGGGCCTATAATTTCACGTGATTCAGGTGCCGATCACGTGTCATTTCCGAGTCATGACAGGCATCTAAAATCCTTAAGCTCAGCCCCAATCAATGGAAAACCTAATTTTGATTTGGGGCCGAACTTAAAGATTTTAGACGTAGAAAAGTGGTTTGGAGGCATTAAAATATTAGTCATGATATCCCTCCGTCAGATCTCTAACGGAATGAAAGAAAGACAATCGTTTTAGCAAGTCAGGAAACCTTTCAGTAATTATTCAAAAAAATTCAAAAGTAAATAGTAGTTATCAAGTATCGGGGTTTTTTAGTAATCAGCCAAGAATTGTGGGACCATTTAGTAAAAAGAATCAACATTTTATTGCAGTTGCTCTGTTTCGTAATGACCAACATGATGGTTTAATTATCACAATTTAATTGGAGTTTTGATTAGAAAAAAATATATATAAGATACTTCAACAAAATCTCTTAAAAACATGACATTTTTGTGAAGAAATCTATCCAAAATATTAGGATGGGGATTAGTTTAAAATTTGAACTTGAGCTAACAAGGCACTGTTTTGGGAACGGAGTTAAGTTTTCTAAACTGTACTTTGATAAAGTTATCAAACCCATACTCTAAAATTCTAATTTTGCTTTGTTTGGGAACCATTTTGGAATTGAGATAATTACAGTTATCTCAGACCAAATGTTAAGATAACTGCAGTTTTCTGAACTCCAATCTAATCAATGTTTTGAAAACTACGTTTTTGATGTTTGAAATTTACAAAACACAATTTACGTCTTCCTATCTTTAATTAAAAATAAACTACAGTTATCCCAATTCGGTAGAGGAGCAGGGCCCGAGAAATTTGAATTAGGATTAAGGGCAAATGATGACACGTGAGGATGGGCATAAAAGAAGGGGAGGGGAGAGTGACCGCACGACCCCATGTGAGCCTCTGACACCAACAAAGGCCCTTACTCCTTACTTTAAATCTGACCCGTCCCATTCACCCTCCCCCCAAAATGGCCCCCACCTCCCCATGCAAACGGTCGGCGGACCCCCATGTGATGCGGCATGTCCTGTAGCTACCCTCCTCTAATCTAATTACCCTCATCAAAATTTAATCAAATCTTAAATAAATTGATAGAACAACATTAAAATATCTAAAGCTTCAAGGTCTGAACTAACATGCATATAATTTGTTAGAGTTGATTCCTTGTCGATAATGAAAAGCGGAGCTCCTCGTTGCAGAGTTGATGGAGTCCGAGTCTTTCTAGAATTTGATTTTTATGAAAATTCATTTTGAAGATTAATTAGGAAAATTTGTTGGAGAATTATCTGAAGAGTTTTTGGAAGATTTATAAAAGATGTTTCAGAGCTTAATTATGGAAGTTTGTTGGAAAGTTATTTGAAAATTTGTAAAGAGATTTGCGAAAAAAATTTCTTAGAGATTATTTTGTTGATTTGATAATATCCTAATTGGTGTAGCAGTTCTATTATTTTGTGTTATAAATAGAGAAGGGTCTTATAAGCGAAAAGTGGCCAAAAATGAGAGAGAAAGAGAAAGAGAAAGAAGAAGAAGAGAAGGTGAAGGCCATAGTCACATAATTCGCGAATTATTCAGCGAATTCGCGAATAATTCGCGAATTATGTTAAATCTGCGAATTATTCGCCGTCACCGAACGCGGCGAATAATTTGCGAATTATTCGCGAATTATTCGCGAATAATTCCCGAATTATTCAAAAAACAGCAAATAATTCACGAAATCAAAATCTAGCGTCTCATATATTAATTTTTTGTTCGAAATCCTTCTCGAACATTTCTCGAACACTTATCGAATCATTCCCGAATACCTGCCGATTTTTTCCAAATAGTTCACCGAATCCGAATTTTCGACCTCGCCGAATTATTGCCGAATCCCGAATTTGTGACTATGGTGAAGGCAAAAGCGAAGGATGAGGGATTTATCAGAGCAGTAGTATTTGTGTTTGTATGAACGTTGATGAGAGAGAATATAAAATGTACTTGTATTCTTGATCATTAATAAAGAAGATTATGATCATAATTGTCCCGTGGATGTAGGCCGTTGGTTGAACCATGTTGCGTGCTCTGATTTTATGCTTGTCTTTTTTGCATGCCTAACAAAAACCCTAACATAATTGAAGTTCAAGATTCGGCACTTCAATTAAATACCTAAAGCTTTTGTTTATCAGGACGGTGACAACCATGGTCAACATAGGAAGTGTTTACCCTTCGATTCCACTGACCGTTTAGTTCCTTTATCTCATGTCCAGAGAGCCTACTGAAATCTCGAATTGAATACTATAAACAGTGTTTGTCACCCTACTTTAAAACATAAACCGCACCAGGTTTAGTCATTTGTCCATTAAAATTAGGAAAAGAACTAAGAAAAAACAACTTTGCAAATTTAGCGAGATAGAATAGGAACTTTTCTCTCAAAGGGTAATGATATAGCTATGAATGGGCCAACACGTCTCCGAAATCCTAGTGGATTTTCATCATATGCTGTGATGGTGAAATTGAATCCTACTCATTTGTGGTGTGTGCATTCATCCTCTATTTCAGTGAACCAACCAGCATCTCTCCATCCCTCTCTATAAAAAGATGCTAGTAGTAAAAAATAACAAAGAGTCCGGTAAAAAATCAACAATCAAATGATACCAATTTGAGTATGAATTATCATCATTGCTCCAACGACGGCAACCACCTCACCGTCAAAGCTAAATAGCTCTGCTCGGAAGTAGAGATTTTGTTGTCTGCTGAAAAAAAACAATGAAGAGAGAGTGGGGGAAAACAAAAGAAAACCTGCGGTTTCTTTTTTTTTCTTTTTCTTTTTTTTTGATTTGGCTTCTTTCTTTCCTTTGTTAGCAAAAATCAGCAGCTGCTGCCCTTTGTATTTATTTATTTCCCTTGAGGAGAGAGAGGTGTTAGGGTTTTGGGTCTTCCTCCTCTCTTTTTCCCTTTTTTCCTTTCTCCTTTCAGTTTCATTTTCATTTTCATTTTCTGAGGAAGAGGGGGAGAGAGAGGGAGAGAGAGAGAGAGGAGAGTGATTATGGATGCTTATGAAGCTACTCGCATCGTGTTCAATAGGATCCAGTCACTAGACCCTGAGAACGCAGCGAAGATAATGGGTCTTTTATTGATCCAGGACCACGGCGAGAAGGAGATGATACGATTGGCTTTCGGACCAGAGACACTGCTGCTGTCCATCATAGTCAAGGCCAAGAAGGAGCTCAACCTGCAGCTCCCGTCTTCGCCGTCCTCGGCCCCCATCAGCCCTTCTCCCTTCCATCACCACCACCACCACCACAACCATCTTACCCGCCAGAGCTCGTCCTGGGCCCCGCCGCCTCCCCTCACCATCGCCTCCCCCTCGTGGGCCCCGCAGCCGGACGACCTCTCCGTCGACGATTTCCAGGGCGGCGGCGGCCAGCAGGACGGCGGCCAGATCCCCTTCTTCGACGGAGGGGCCCACCAACACCGAAGCTGCTCGGCAGCGTCGGATTTCTGCCTGTCGCCGGAGGGGGCCGCCGGCTTCGGGGGGTGGAAGCCTTGCCTGTACTTTGCGAGGGGGTTCTGCAAGAATGGGAGCAGCTGCAGGTTCCTGCATGGCCTCCCCGACGACGGAGGAGCCTCGCTGATCGAGCAGCAGTGCCAGGATCTTCTCCTTCGATCCAAAAACCAGAGGCTGGGCGTTTCGGCTGCAGGCGCTTTCCCGTACTCGCCCACCGGCGCCGTGCCGGTGTCTCCGTCTTCGTCCAAGTGCTACTTCCTCCAGAATGAGGGCCAGCGGTAGATATCTATCATTATTTTTATGTATGTTTTGATTCTTTATTCTACATCTGCTTATAAGATTCATTTGATAGGGCGGTCGTGGCGGCTGCAGCTGCGGCCATGATGCTCGGAGATGAGAGCCATAAATTCATGGGTAGATCGAGGAGTGATTTTGCCGGGATGGTGAATCCCGGGTCTAGACAGATCTACTTAACTTTTCCGGCCGATAGTACTTTCAGAGAAGAGGATGTCTCTAACTATTTCAGGTTAGTGTTTACTGCTATTTGATGTTTTTGTTTTTAGATTTTTTTACGCTAGGTTTTGAAACTGATTGATTGTGGCTGTGTGTGTTTTTGTAAAGCATCTATGGACCGGTTCAGGATGTGAGGATCCCATACCAGCAGAAGAGGATGTTTGGGTTTGTGACTTTTGTGTACCCAGAGACAGTGAAGCTAATTTTAGCAAAAGGGAACCCTCATTTTGTTTGTGATGCTAGGGTTCTTGTGAAGCCTTACAAAGAGAAAGGCAAAGTCACAGAAAGGTACAGGCAACTCTTCTCTAAATTCTTCTCAAAATTATCCCTTTTTGCAGTGAAATTCAGCCTATCATCTGTTTGTTAAAAAAATAAAAATATATATATCTTCTTTGTTTCAGAAAACAGCATGGTGAAAGAGGGGAATTTTCTAATTGCACCACCCCTACTGGATTAGATTCTAGAGACCCATATGACTTGAATCAGCTTGGTAAATTTTTTTTCCTTTCTTAAATTTTGTTTATTCTTAATGTTGTTAGTTACTTGAATATTTTTACAGGGGCAAGAATGATGTACAACAGCAGCCAAGAAATGATGCTGAGGAGGAAACTAGAGGAGCAGCAGCAGGCAGCAGAGCTGCAACAAGCCATTGAGCTTCAAGGTAGAAGATTCATGGGGCTTCAGCTTCTTGATTTTAAGAACAGGAGCCTTCTGTCTTCAAAAACTATGTCAAGCCCAACAACAATTGTTCATTCTAATGATTTCACCCATGAAGGATCTCCAACCGAAGGCAAGTTTTTTTCTTTCTTTTTTCACTATTTTTATTTTAATGGTTAGTGTTTTTTAGCTTAATTTGAAGGTGTAGGCATCAAATTTTGGTTTTGCCGTTTGTAGAGAAGAGCCCAAGTCCAGTTTCTTCAAGCGAGCTGCAGCTGCAGCTGCAGCTGCAGGTGAAGGCAGTCAACACTGTTGGTGCTGATAAAGAGGAATGTTGCCCCAATGAAGATAGTGATTTCCAAGAAAGGTAATAAATTATTATTTGACAAATTTTAAAAAAAGAAAGAAAGAGAGAACGATATAAAGCAATCAGACCTTGAGCAATGATTTTACATGTTCCCCCGTTATGCCCACTAATAAATGCTTTTTAAAGACGAATGGGAAAGAAAGAGGGCCTCTTTTGTGCTGTTGGTTACGATTGGCCTAATTGGGTGTTTTTCCCTTTTGTGATCAACTTTTGTAAATTTTTGTGGCAGTGTGGAGCATAATTTACCTGATAGCCCTTTTGCATCACCTATCAAGGCTGCTACATTTGCTGAGGACCCATTTGTGCTTAATAATCCTCAAGCTCATGGCAGTGGGAACCAACTCATTGGCTCTAATCTCTTGCCACCTACCTCTACTTTGGACTTGGCTTCTTTCAATTCTTGCTACTTCCAAATGCCCAGGTTAAGAATTATTCATATAACTTTCGGAAAATGATTCCGCAAGTTTCATCTGTTTTGTCTTTTGGGTAGAGCGTGCAGATAGAGTAGGTTAATGATATGAATGATTGAACATGTTCAGGTTCTCTCCTGGACATGGAGCTGTTGGACTGTAAAAGAGCAAGAAAAAGAGTACCAAGAGGGAGTGAGTTAGCCTCCCCTATTTCTAGTAAGATGCAAAACATCTATGCATTACATTATTACATTATCTTTGCTCAACCTTTTCACTTATCCCTTGTCAATTTGCTCTTTCCTTGCAGGAAAATTTAAGATAAAAAGTGAAAAAGCAGTAGGAGGAAGAAGAAGAAATTAAGAAGAAAGTGCAGGATACCCTTTTAGCTTTACAGTCCTTTTTCTTTTAATTTATGTCTAATGTTTTTTAGTTATAAGAGAAAGTAAAAGAAGAATGAAGGAAGAGGGATGCATATAAGTCTTTCTTCAGTTAATTTGAAGTGAATATGTTAAAATTTACTGCTAGCTAGCTATTATCTTACTAGTAAATTTTAGCCAAGGAACCAAACCAACCACCGAATAGAACAATAGCATTTGAAAATGAGTACAGAAACCAAACAAAAAGTTGAAGGGAGGGGGAGGGAGGGAGAGAGAGAGAGAGACAAGATGATCTATGAGAAGGAGAGCTGAGCTATAAAGGATACCCCTCAAAGAGAAGAAGATAAGAGCTGCTGCTGCTGCTCCCTGCTAGCGGTGGTGATGATGAAGATGCATGCATCTACTACAAGAAAAACTATTTACTCCACATGTACTCTCTCTTCACATGTTGTCTCTGTTTTGTATGCAACTTTAAAGTTCTCTCTGCTCCTTTGTAGGAGGTGTGACGAAAAGTTTTAAAGAAAAGGAAACCAGAAATGATAATTGCTAGTATCTTGTTTTCCGATGTTTGAGAAAAGTGATATTTAGTTTCCTCAACCGAAAAAAAATGGTATTTTACACCGTTGTGATATGAGGGTTCATGCCCAATGTCGTTTGCTTTAAAGGGTTATTTGCAAAGTAAAACCTCTCTTTTCACCAAGAACTACATAAGTAATATATTTATCAAGTATTTATAAATAAAAAAAATTGATACATGCTAAAATGTAAAATGTATACTTTTGACAATTTAGGTTTTTTTTATTTTAAAAAAAGTTATTTGGTATAGAGAATCTTTATTGGTGAGAACAGTAAGAAGCATCCATGTCAATAGCAGTGCGAGTCACGTGAGATGTTATGATTTATGTATTCTAGTGTTATTTTAGACTCTAATAATTGCTTTTATTATATATATATATATAGTGGGGTTTGATTTGGCCTTTTGGATAGAGGTGCTGTCTTGTGTCAGTGACTGAGCTGTCCTTTGGAGCCCTTAACACTGAATGAAGAGCCATAATAGGCCCCATTTTTCTCTTTTTTAAATTATAAAAGGGTTACCATACTAATACTAATATTGTGTAGGTTCATTGATCTATATTCAAAATTTATAGCTTTACATGTATTGTCAATTCTTAATCATTCTCATTTATTCACTGCTAAAATTTGGCATAATTTTCTTAGGAAATATTTTTGGCTATGTTAACTTCTCTCCTTGATTAGCTGGGTTTTACCTACCAATTTTGCAAGCCAAGGGGGAGGTTTAATTTCAATACCCCCTGGATTTCTGCTCGAATTTTGAACAAAAAACATTATCAAATTTAAATTTTTAATACTCCAAATGTTTTGGATTTTTGAAAATAGTATCCTAAGTAGGAAAGAAATATTTTTAAATAAAGATGGTATATTTGGAAAGGAATAATTCTTTTTTATAAAAGAAAATTAGACTCTTACAACACCCTTTATTTGAAATATGTGAATCTGTCATTTGAATATACTAAAATTGGGTCTGGGGTGGGCCCCCCCGCATTGGCGAGGGTCCCACCCGCCCGAATGTGCCTAAGTTAGCGTGCACAGGCCTCATCGCAGGACCATTTTTTGGTGGACTTTTGTAATGAACATGGCCTTCTATAAAATGTTTGAATATATACATATTATATAGATATGGAATGTTTTAATATATAGATATTATGGGATCCCGAGTCCGTGCTATTCTCAGTGCTATACCTGTTATGAAGATCAATGGATCAGGATTTTTTGATCTTAAAATCAACGGTCACGATCGGCTGCCAAACAGTGTAAAAGAGGATGTTTTAGTGTTGGTGTTTTTCTTGTACTTTGCACGCGTGATGTGCAATCAGGATGCTCTCAAAGCACCAGAATAGCACGGAGAAGATCAGCAGAGGTTCCAAATCCGATATTATGACCTATTATAAAATCAATTCTAATTATTTATTACTCCTACATGCCTAAATATAGTGATTAAATGGTAGCCAGGTTTTTTGTGAATAAAAAAATTTCGCACTCTCTCGGGTTGGGAAGTGCCATACCAACTGAGCTATCGATCATTGGCTATAACTCATTCTATTCTATTCAAAATAATATTTATCTATTCTATCAAAATGAACTTGACAAAGGAAAATTTTGAAAACATTGGAATCACTACGTACATAATAATCCCTTCGCTTAACTTTCATTGGATAGTGGACTCACAGGTCAGTGAAACTCCCACTTTGATTTATTTGGTTTTGTCACAATTAGTTGCATTAATTATTGTTTAATAACTAAACTCCATGACCTTATACGACTCCAACCAATTAAAACAAGCAACCACTAAAGGAAAACTATATACTTAATTCCCAACATATTAATAATTTGTACGATATTCCAACAAGAATGATGTTTGGTGGACAACGATGTGTGCTAATCGTGAAAACTTATGAGCAAAAGAATGTTGATTAGAAAAGATTAATGTGCTAAGTAAAGATTTCTTTCTATCTTTTTTGAGAAATATAATAGGTTAGAGGTTTAACAAGTACATTGTAGGATTCGTACAAGGTAGCCAATGTTAATGACATATAACTTTCCTCAACATATATGAATAATTTTAGTTAACTAAGCTCAAGTTTAAGGGTTACTCAACCAACATGATGGTGGTTTGAGTTTTGGTTTTTCTATGGATTATTCAAAGTCTATAATCTTTCCTTTGTCTTGGCTTGAGGAGAAACGCTTTGCTAAAGAAAAAGATAAGGAGAAATTAAAAGAGGATGCTTTTGCGTATGAAATACTTGTAAACTCTAATGACGACTCCAGACAACTTGAAATGAACATAAGATTTGCCAAAAAAATTGGACGAAAGAAAGAATTTTGATTGCTCTGATTTTGTGGACTTTGAGACACTGGTTGCGAGATACATATGAGTTAGAACTAGTAAGGTAGTTATGTCATTTAATGCGAAATAGTAACAAATTAAGGTATAGAAGCCCTTTAACCTTTTAGGATCAGTATATGATGGTTTCAAAAGAATGCGGCCTACTACGGAAAGTCTAAATACAAACTAAATTGGGTTTATATTCGAACCAATGTCAAAATTAAGGATGTACCTGTCATGATCATCCACATGAACGTACATGAATTTAACAATAAGAGTTTAGGGTTATCCGGTCTTGAGACTCCACAAATGCAAAGTCCTGGTATTATATATTATCACACACCATGCTCTTCTTCTTCGAAAAGCGTTTCGTTGTTTCGTTCCCGGTACACCTTTTTTAATATTATTTTTATAAAAAAATAATAGAAGTTATCATAATGGTAGACCACAGCAAATATTTGTAACTCCCTAATTAGAAACGATTATTCCATATTATGATGGAATATTATGATGATATTTAAGTTATCACAAGCAATACCAAAAGAGAAAATTTATATAATTATATTATTTTGTTGAAAAACTGATGGAGGTCGGAATCTCCCTCAGATGTTGTCCTCTGTCAATTTTGTGGCCAGTGAGACTGAACGGTTGAGATTTATGGTGGAGGTTAGATGTGAATCTCAATCGGTTGTGGATTGTTTTTGCCGCCGAGCTATCTGAAAAGGATGTCCTGGGGTGGGAAACCATCATAGGACCCTCCGACGATCAAGTAAGTACCGTGGAATATTTGGGCAGAGTAGCGGTGTATTGGATGCAAATCGAGTTACCTGAATCGTTTGGAGAAGGGGTTTATATAGGGGTCGCATTGGAGTGAGCCGATGCGAGATTCTTGCCATCCGTTTCGTCCTTACGTTACGTTCGTGCTGATAGCGGGACACGCCCATTAATGATGATATACGCTTATTAATGGCGAGATACGTTAGCGTGGGATGCGGGAAGAGGAGCGGCGGAGATCTCGTCGCAGTGAGATAGACGGAGCTGTTACGGGGATGCTCAAACTCCGTACTCCTGTCCAAACAAGAACGCTGAATAGGATAGCTCGTGTCACACCCCGCTTCCCTGTAGACGGAAACGGTGACGTGGCAGGCCACAACTTATTTACTAAGAAATAAATATGTTAAGTGTAATTAAGCAATATATAAAAATGTACAAGAATGACAAGTGATATAAAATAGCAGCAACTTTATTTACATTCATTTTTACATACAACTGTTTGAAAATGAAAAAATACAATGAGTAAAACAGTGTCTAAACAGTGGTATACAAAATGAAAGTAAGTACAAGGAACTAGAAATCAAGCTGTGCCGCAAGCTGATCCAAGTCCTCCTGACTCGTCTTGATCTTCTAACAGTCATGTCCTCTTGACGAATATTCCAAAGAAAGAAATAGAAAGGAATGTCGTCAGCGAACTAGCGCTCGGTAAGTCCCAAAAGAAGAAGAGAATATAACAAATACTGTGAAAAGAACAGGTAAGGTGAGTATGGTTGATTACCGGTATATGATGATTATTATAACGTGGTTGTTTGTATCTTGATACAGAAGATATTCATGTATACAAGAGGAGTCCATCTTATCCTGTGGACTATGGTAATATGTAGTATAAGGCCCCATCATAATCTACGGGATAACGACACGAGAATTCATGTAAGTATCTTTTAAGTGACATCTCATGTCACGATATACGTTCCATACAAATCTACCCCTTTGTTCCCGCGTATTGTTTTGTATAGATTATAAATATCAGACTTGCCGAAACTATGGATACAAGTTGTTCAAGTATTTATGTTCATGATGTAATCAAGTATTCAAGTCAAATTATAAGCATGGTTCGATCAAGTCAAGTCAAGTATACATGTTTGATATTGATATTTGGATTCAAGTATTCTTGTTCATGATCAAGTATGCATGTTTGATTTTGGAGTCAAGTTTGAATTAGATTCAGGTTTGAGTTTGGACTCAAACTGAGTCAAACAAATGTAAACAGATTTTGCTCTTGAATTAAGTTTGGGAGTCATCGGTAACTGCTGCACATGGACGACAAGATTTGTGTATTTTTCCAAGACAATTACCATTGATAACTCCTTTAAGTTTTCTACCTTAAATAGGCAAGCACTCACTTTCTCCGGCTCTCTGGGGCTCAAGAGAATTGATCCCGCTTAAATCTATATTTATTAAAATCCTTAAATATTGTTTTTATATAACTCGAGGGGTTTTTATGAAAAATACTTTTAATATAGTTAAAAAGTAAACCTCGAGCATGATTAGTATTATTTGAGATTGTCATGAGCATGAATTTTAAGTATTTGGGGTATTTTTAGTAATAATTATTTAGCTTGGAAAGTTCATGGTATTTTACTGTAAAACTTGCCTTTTTGATATCTTGATGGTATTTTATTGAAATTTGTTAATTTTTTCATTTTTGAAAAACATAAGTTTATTATATTTTGAAAATATGGATTTATAATTCTATATAATTTTAATTTTAAAAATAATTTTTATTTTATTTAGAAATTTCGTATTTCTTAAAAACCGTATTTAAATCTTTTCGAGATTGAATGCTCCGTGAGGAGGTCTGTATCTCGTTCTACTTGTCAAAGAGGGTTGTAGATGCGTATTCGCAAAGGAAATGAAATACCGCTTAAAAAATCCGATTTTTAAAGCTATGTGGTATTTTTTCGTAATATTATCTTCGTACCAAATTACATGCAAATATGAATCGTGCTATGAAACCAAGTGTGCGTTTGGGGTAGGTCGTTACCCCGTGAAGTTTTCCTAAGGTATTGTTTTAACAAATATTAAAAGAGGTTATATCAAAATTCATGGTATTTTAATAAAAAAGTTCAAGTATGGATTTTCACATGAGATTCTTGGTTAAAATTAATTCTAAACATTAGTATTTAGGGTTACAAGTATTGTGTAAAGTGGTTTAACCCAAATGATAAAAGGAAATGGAGTTATAGTTTTTATAAAAGAAGATATCGGTGTAACTCCACTTTTACCGATATTGGATTTAAAGTGAAAAGCAATGAAAAAGGAGGAGAATTGGGAGGGAATTACGATTTAAAGAGTTTAAAGAAGGGTTGAAGAATAGGGGTTGAGTTTCGTAGCATCGCGGGAGTGCCATAATTTGCTTCGATCTTTGTCGGAAGTTGCTTGCTTGCTAACTCTTCTTTACTCCACTTGTACTTAGGAACCTTTTCAGAGAATTTTGCTATAATTTTCAGAATGATGCTGAGCCAAGATAGGAGATGGTATTTATAGTGGAGAATTAAGGTTTTGGAATTAAAATAGTGGATTAAAAAGTATTAAAATGATGTTTAATTGTGAAATGAAAGGTCTCTGTTTGATTGCTGGGAAATCAAACAGTGCAGGGAAGTTAGGGGTAGGTGAAGGGGTGTGTGTGCAAAGTTGGGGACTCATTGGGCTTCATCTGACCGTCCCCGCCGGTCTTTTGATGACTTTGGCCGGTCGATCTCGAGGCTTTTTCCTTGAGATTTGTGCCACTTGATAAATTCAGTATTTAAACCCTTTTGCACATGTTTGATTTTTCTGATCTTTTCATTTCCCTGTGTATTGCACGTGCAATCTTTTGGGCTTCCAAAAAGTTAAAAAAATTCAGAGAAAAATAATGTGTTTGTTGGGAATCGAATACAGGGGCTACGTCGCAGCAGTGCAAGGCTTTACTAGTGAGCTACAAGTTCTTTCTTGCTGTTATTTAACAAAATTGACTTATAACTCAAACTCAGGCTATAAAACTCATTTCTTGGATATTAATAGTAAAATTTCCGTACAAGATTTCAGAGTCGTTATAGCTCGGAAATGAGCTATGAAGCTAAGGAAGCTCAACTCTACGAGTGCTTGGAGACGAGCAATTGGCTGGTGGTTAGGCGAAGAGGGAACGTACTCAGGGGAGGCCTCCAAAAGATCGAGTGCAATCTCGGAAGCTAAGCGTAGAGGAACGTCCCCAATGCATCATATCTATTCCAGCTCTATAGACTCCAGGAATCTAGTGAGCTTACATGGACGACACGTCATCTGATACGTGTCGTGATCTGTAGAATTCTCACTTATGAGTATCATCATTAGCCCCCCACTCTTATTCCGGCCTGTTTATGGGTCGGGTCGAGAGTAGTCCGCTCATTTTTCTCTGTTCAGCTTGGTGCCGAGGATTCTTTGCGTGGATTGTCTAGGAATGACATGGTATTTGGCGGTTGCGTCTCTTCGATCTTTGAGTCCACGTGGCGTTTTACCGTGCACCTTAATTTTCGTGCATATCCCCGATGGCGTCGGTGGATCACTGAGAGGGCTGCGCTATCATGGAGACATCGCTTAGCTTGTTCGGGCTATCATGGCGATAGGAAAACCGTCGATTTTGTGCCACGTGGCCGCAATCGAATGGCGGATTGTAAGAAATCTCTTCGGCCGAATGAATCCGCGTGAAGGGGAAGCGTCCAATGGTTGGCTACAGTGTGGTGTCATTTGGATCGTTGGGCGCGACGCTTCATTTGGTGAGAACGGATCGGGGCCGCTGGATTGCCTTTGCTGAATATATAAATAGGGCGGCCTGTCCCCAAGAAAAACCTTTGCTTTGCTTACCTTCTGTTGTCTTTAGATTTCTCGGCGCTCCCGCACTTAGATAAGATCCTCAGTCCAAACCCTTCTCCATCTCCTCATCCTTTGAATCAGGTCAAATATCTTCCTCTGATCCTTTAATAGATGTAGTTAGAATAGAGTCGGAAGATGAGGTTTCAGCCTCTGAGCCGAGTCTAGTGGGCCTTCCTCATCTACCTTGGCTTCTGATAGCCGAGAAAGTTCTTCTTTCTCTGTATCGGGTTCGCCCCTAAGGGATGGCAATTCCTTTGTTCCCCGTCGTCGGGGGGCCAAGAAGGCCCTTAAGATGTGCATCGAGAATACTCGTGACCCTGCCACGATGAAAGTGTTGGGATCCGGCGCCCACACCGCAGAGGCCACGGGCGAGGCGGAAGCGAAAACAAAAGCTTTTTACGGGCACCAGACACTCACACCCGAGGATTCGAACCAAACACCTAAACTAGTATACTAAAACATAAAAGGTTGAGAAATACAACCTTTGTCGCGTGTCCACTCAATTGTGGAAGACCCCTCCAAGCTCGTAGCCGCCGGAAACGCGTTTGAGTATCGATTACCCTTACCGAAGACGATCCACCTGAGGGAACGCGAATGAGGCTCAAACCGACGGTCCAAAGTTGCTAGGTTTGGATGGCCAGTGATGTAGTAATACTTCACTATATTTTTCTCTTTAGAATCTTGCTCTAAAATGGAAGCAAGAAGAAGAAGGAGAAGATGAAGCATGAGCCATGGAGGAGATGAGGAAAAATCTCATCAAGTCATGAAGTAGAAAAGAATGGCTACTTAAGAATCAACCATGATGCAATAGTGCATCCAAAAGAAATAAACATTTTTAAAATCAAAGCCATGCCTCTCTACATTATTCACACCATGCTTCATAAGTCCACATGCCACCTCATTTCCCATTTAATTTTCCAAAAAGGAAAATCAAATATAAGGTGTCTTTCTTCTAAAAGCATTCCCGTATAAATACGGAATACTTCATCTGGTATATGTATCGCCATATATACGCGTATCCGTATAAAATACGGATAGCACCAAAAAGAGAAAATGAATAGTGAACAATAATACTAAAATACATGTATCAAAATACATATATAAATTATTAAATCAAAACCTGATTTAATAATCCGGCTTAATCCTAAACTGGCCAGTATTATCAACTGTCCGATTAAAATCCATATATCGCGTACACATATTTAATCGGAACCCTGCACGTACCCCCATACGGCTCCTACATCAGTCGCCTGATCTGGGAAAACCCTCTGTGTGGGATTCTAAAGACTCGACAATACGCTGGCAGTGGGTTTAACCACAAGCATGTCAGCGGCACTAGCTGTACATAACGGCTACCCAGGTAGCTGTCGAAAGGGGGGTCAACAATTAAGAGCGTCCTTACCCTACTGAGCCTGAATGTGATAATCTCTGTACAGTCCGGTCTCTTCATCAAAGTGTTAGTTATATGTATGCCCTAGAGGCCATTACTGTACATTGGATGTATATTGTAGTGGATGCTGGGACATATATAGGGAGGACTTTCTTGCTCGACATGATAGTATGCTATCTGGTTACTCTTTACCTTAACGTGTACAAAGATTGTCTCTCTGTTACATGTTGGTAAAGCCCTTAGGATGTGTACTTGACTACCTGGACTATGATGCGGATCATACTAGTGGGGACATGGTAGTCCATAAGTACATCCTTCAAAGTCCCTAGTCGTGGGTGTATCGAGACGGGGCATCGATATACCAGAGTAGACTAGCGTATACCTTCTCGACCCATACAGATGGGCGATGGATGATCCCATATCCATTAGTGTTTGACATCAGAGATGATATACGGGTGCTCAGTGGAGACTGGGTACACTGGACGGACTCGCCGAGAACTCCCAGATGGTATTATACCTTACGTCAGATGGCAGTTCTCTGGTGACACTGGTACAGAGTAGTCTGTTGACCCGAGATCGTCATAGAGTCTTGTGTGGTTCCCACTGTGCTTTGATTTCCACCTTACCACGTCCAAGAGGGCGTGCAAAACGGTGGTTTTTGGGTACAGTCCCGAATCACATGGAGGCAATGAGCGATAGGAGGGGATTCGTCTCTCCCGGTATAGGGAGTTGATGTTGCGCTGTGTTCGATTGGCTATAACCGGAAATCCCTGGCCAGGGTTGCTGAGATTTACTGGTAAGTGTTACCAGTAGTTTCTCGAATTGTTATAGACCTCATATCGACACGACTTATCGAGCTATTGGGGTCTGACGTTTACCACCCCTAGGCGAGATATGCGACATATCAGACGATCAGACCGGACTGTACGGTAAGTGTTACTGGTTGGATTCACAGGAGTATGAGCGGGCTTGCTCGTCGATCTTCTGATCGCTCAATACCCGGGTGGCCGTTACGTTTAGCAGATCGCTTGCGGCTTGTGGGTGTTTGATATGATCATCACCTGCTGCCGGCGTATTGACGAGTCTTTAGAGTGCTACACAGAGGTTTCCTGGCTCAAGCGAAACGAAATAGAAGCGCATATGAGATATGTGCGGGACCGAGAATAATACGTGTATGTGATACCGTATTTCATTCTCGCGGTGAATGTATCGAATGGTTGTATGCGATATAACCTAGTTATCGAATCAAGGATTGATTCGATAAATCGATACATTGTATACTAGTCGGTTGTGTGCGACATGACCGGATCATTGTATCAAGTGTTGATTTAATGATTTAATGCATAATTATATATTTGATATATTACTTTGCATTAACTAGTATTGGTTCACTTAAGATGGATTTTCTCACTCGGATGTGCACATTGTATATACGATATAATTTTGTGCACTAGTTTGTATCATGTTTGATGATGCATGCTAAATTGGCTAAGTGTAAAGATTAAACCATGGTTGTGTAATGGTTAGGGTTTTGTTTTTACTTATTCATTTATTTATTTCATTTATTCTTTTTGGAAAATAAAATGCATAAAGAGAAAATGGTGGCTTTCATTTGTTTCTTTCATGAAGATTCATGAAGGTTTGACTAAGTCACCATTTTGTCTCATGCTTAACCCTAACCACTCCATTTAACCATAGTCCACTCTCTACACCTAACTATGGTTTTGTTTATGATAAGTTTTGATTTTCTATTCTATTTTAAATAACTTATCATATTCATTATCTTCTTCTTCTTCTTCACTTCATGAAGAAAAAGCTTGACTTCATCAATGGTGATTGATGAAAAAGAGTGAGAAATCCAATTCTAAAGTGAACCCACTTCCTATTTCTTCATCCTCTACCTCTTGCCAAGTAGTATAGGGTGTTTCCTTCACAAGTTTTCATGGCTTGGTGAAGGTGGAGCTTGATCTAGTGATGCCTCGACGTAGATCATCTTCGGCACGTCGTCGATGACCTAGCCCGCCTTTTCTCCGATGAAGCCGACGCTTGAGCCCGGGATTTCATTTGGACAGCGGAGAGGACTTCATCACGGAGCCGTGGAGGTGCAGGACCGGATCTACAAAGGTTGTATTTCCGTTCTTGTAGTTAATTTGTTAACTAGTTGCTAGTTTCGCCTAAACTTCTAGCCAACGATCCGTATTAGGGTTTCTCGGCACCGTTAAAATTTGAAATTGGCATGGTTGATGCCTTGTGAGACCTCTTGGGAGTGCCTAGGAACCCTACAGTGGTATTAGAGCCTAGCTAGAGCCTTAGGCGATGCGTAGACGCAATTTGAAGCCCGAATGAACCCGAAACCCTAAACCAAACATGCTCTCTGGACTTTTTCTAAAATCTGGGATTTTTCCACATTAAAAATATGCATAAAAATCAGCAGAGAATTGTAAGAATTACTGTGAAGCCCGTACCCATGAATCCACCAAAGTGCGGCGGAACCGCGGCAGAAGTCTGGCTTCTGCGGCGGTTCCGCGGCCATATGGTGACATCATCAATTCCTGTTTGCACAGTAATTCCTCTTTTCTGGTGTTGGATTTTCTGGGAATTTTTAATATTTATTCAAGAGTTGAATTTTCTGGGTTGTTTTGGGGATTCGAAGTTCGATCGGATTATCAAATTTTGTCTGTGTGTTTTTCCGGGTAATTTTTAGAATATGTTAAAAAGTTCGACCGGATATAAATACCCACTTTTTCCCCTGCCGGGAAATTTCCAAGTGTTGGATTTTTCCGTGGTTTAAAGACGTTCTAAGTAGTGCAAGTAACGCGATGGTCCCTCTAGAAGACAACAAACCTTAACTAGATTATGTGACCGTCTTGAATTGCCCTTTGAACCTTCGGGTTTGGGGCAGTACGGCGTGCCACATGTGAGGCGTTGGCTTGACCCTTCTACGGCTGGACCGTTGGTACTGAGGCACGAACTGAATGTTTTTAGACTTATTTCATGTGTTGATCTGTATCGGGAAAACTTGGGTGTTTGACTGTTCGATCGAAAAGTTTAACATTTTCTATTTATCTGGAATGGGATACAATAATTGGAATTCACAAAAGTTATGAGATAACTGAATGAATGTTGTAAATCTAGCAATTTAGTCTCACTTGATCGGTTGCCACGGAGTTTTGATGTGATCAAAAGTCCGTCGCAATCACGTAGCGTACGCGGATACTCGCCGGGTAAACTTAATAGACAGCCTCACTCCATAGCCCCGACCAAGTGACTGTAGGAGAACCCCGTCGCCGAAAGCATCCGTTCGGGTGCTCACGGCAGCGGTGTTCCGCCTTGGTGCACATCGTCGACGGTATCGGGGGTGCGGCCGTCTACTGAAGTTTGCGACGAGCATTCGATCAGGATGTCGGGAATCTTGTTGAATTGCCCGACTTGATATTGAAAAGAGTTTTCGATTTTGAGACTAAAATGCGGGGTTTATAATTGTTAGGCATGCGATGTCTAAGTAATTCATTTGGTCAGGCATGCGATGTCTGAGGTGGTTGCGGATTCCAACTGTTGTAGTTTTTCACTTTCTTTTCTGTGACCGTAAGTGTAATATGTGATATCGCCAGTTTCGTTGCTATATGTCAACGATAATTGGGATGCGCATATTTACTTACGTTGATGACATGTGATGTTATGTGTTGCTGGATATGTTATATTGGATCGTCGTGTTTGAATAGCCGGGGTTTTTTATGTGAGATGAGTGTTTTTCATTTTCATTCATGTAAAAACTTGTATGTAATATTCTTTTATTGGGACACTTCCAGGTTGCGGAAGTTGTCACCTTTTTGTATATTATTTACTTTTCCGCACTAGGATAGACCCAAGGAGGAGAGCACAAGTAACCGGATTCTGGAGTCCAGTGGGAGACCAACTCGAGGAGTCGAGTCCGGGTCTCCTAACTCTAGAATTGGTAGGGTTGCTTGCCGCTCTCGTAGGGGTCTAGGGGTGTGGGTTTGGCTATTCATCGCGACCGTGGAATCCGTGTTTTATACTGGCTCGTATTGAAAACACGGACGTCCTAATATATCCAATATTTCATATGTTTCTTCTGCTGCGATATCTGTGATGTGATCATGTGATGTTCTGTGATGGATACAGTATATAGTATATATGATATATTATATAGACGTTACTTATGTTTTACACCCGTGCTAGCCCTGCCCCGCTCTGCCGTTAGTTACCTAACCTAACGGTGCACGAGGGGACATCGAGGCGAATGCGGATGGCATAAGTGTACGTCGTATTTATCTGTGATGTTTAGGTGATTTAAATGATGGGACTTCATTAATGTGATTAATGAAATAAAAGAAACCTAAGATGTTGTAGAATCGAATTTCAAAATAAAACAGGTAGCTACAGTTCTTGCTTTGCACAGCGGTATATATGATATATCCTGCACCTTATTCGATGAGGAAAGGACCAAGATCCCTTCACCGGGAGTGACTCCTTTAGCAATAACTGGCAGATGCTACACACTCGGTTTGTCTTTTGATTGCTTTTAAGAGTTTTTGCTTTTCACAGTGATATATATGATATATCCCGCACCTCATTCGACGAGGAAAGGACCGACAATCCCTTCACCGGGAGTGACTCCTTTAGCAAAACTAGAAAAGTCTCAAAGACACTCCATTTCAAAATCATTTGATTCTACAACGATATCAAGTTCATTACGCAATAAGTTTTCAGAAAAACCTGTCGTAGCCCTCCGTCATTTCAGATAAGTACTGGTTAGTATTCGTGCTACGTTTGTTGACTATGTTAAGGCGTAGTGTGCGGTAGCTAATTAGTGCTTATCTGCATAAGCATATGATGTGATTGGATTAGGGTAGTCGTGCGACTTTGTTGACTATGTTAAGGGTCATGCGGATGGGTTTAATTCAATCGGGAAATGACGGGTTGAACTTGACTAGCACTTATGATTTGTTGACTATGTTAAGGTCATATAGCTGCTAGGGGCAAAATATTATCGGGAATTTCAAGTGTTGAAATTTGCAATGAGATTGCATACCATCTATGAGATAGTTGGATCCCGATACCCACTGCGAGTAAGAGTTACTCCTGGGAGAGTTTTATACATTACAATTAGCCGATCAAGTAGGTGTCTAGAAAGGTGTCAACGGGGTTAAGCCTCTGGGAAAATGAGGTTTACATTAATTAGGTTCGTGCGAAAGCACGGGGGACCTCCCTCAAAGTACCGACACTGGCCTGGCTGAAAGATTGGCGAACTTATAGTGTGTAATTAATCCCGGCTAGTCTTTCCTTTTAGGGTTTGAAGGAAGATTTGATAAAAAGCAGTGGGAGCCATCCTGATTAGATAAAATAATAACCAATCTATTCTTGACAGAGCGCACGCTGAGTGTTTTCTTCTCTCTCTCTCCTGGTAGCGACCATGTCACGCCTTAATCAAGATAATAATACGGAATATTGACCGAACCCGCTTGTTATACTGAGCTGGGGAACGTTGGTCCCGCTCCAACTTATAATTGTTATAAGACAGAGCAGGAAATTGGGGAATACCAGAATTCCCATGCCGCCCAAACGAAGAGAGTGCATGTTGATGCATCATCTTCGGGTGTGTTCATTATACAGAACTGTTTCTCAGTATCCTCCGCATCCTGGGTATATGATACCGGATCAGGATCCCAGATATGTAATCTGTTATATAGGGCCACAAAAGGGTAGAAAAACTGAGAACGGGTGATAAGTTTCACGAGACAGAAAACGGGGCAAGAGTTGCAGCCAAGTCTGTTGGTCACTGTCACCCTGTATTACCAATACATTGATTCTGAACGAATGTTATTAGATACCGAACCTGATATACAAAATCATATCAGTCTCTTTATTAGTAAAGAAATGATATAATTTTGTACTGTTGGATAATGTTTTGAACATTTCCTATATCAAAAGTTGATCGGTTCAGGCACGTTATCTAAAAGCGTTGATGTTCTAAATCAAACTACAGTTCTTTAGTATACGGAATACACACAAGAGAAAGAGTTCAGAAATGAACGGATCCTTCTTGAGGCATTGTAGACTAGGTCATATCAATGCGACCCGACTGGCTGAAGTTACATTTAGATGCATATTTAAATAAGTTTGAATTTACATCTTATGAAACTTGCCAGTCATGTCACACAGATAAAATGACCATAGCCCTGTTTATTGGAAACAGAGAAAGAGTTAGTAAACTCTTGGGATGATACATGTTGATGTATGCAAGGTCCCCTGTCTACACATGCCAAGACCGGTTCTTTGTACTTCATTACATTCTCTGATAATCTCTCAAGATTCAGACATATGTTCCTGTTGAAACACAAGTCCGAACCTTTTGAGATATTCACAGAATATAAGTTAGAAGTAGAGAACCAAAATACGGGTATAAGTATTATGTCCTTTGATGAGATCAAGGAGGAGAATACTTGAGCACGAAATTCCTGGATTATTCTAAAGGAGAATGAGATTCTCTCTCAGCATTACTCCTCCGTATACACCATTGCACGATGGTATATCGGGGCGGAGCAGATGCACCCTATATGATATGGTGTGCTCTATGATGAGTACTACTGAGTTTCCTATTTCCTTTTAGGAGTTATGCACTTAAGAAGCTGCACACCTATTGAATAGGGTTCAAATCAAATCCGATGCCTACCGCTTCATATGTGATATGGAAAGGGAAGATCCCATATCTTAAGTTAGTTAAGATTTAGGGTTGTCCGGGCTATGTCTAAAAGCATAATCCGGACAGGCTCGAGGCAAGGTCTGTTATGTACAACTGGAAAGGTTCCAGCTATACAAACAACAGCAGATGATTTGGTAGAACCAAAGGATTCAGTAGATTCCAACGAACCTCAGCCTCTCCGCTGATCTAGTAGAGTTCCTCACCCACCTGAGAGATACTTCTGTTTCTCTATGACAGTAGGAGCGAGGATTGCGTCATGAGATGATGACCCGACTAGTTTCGAGCTGGCCATCAGGAGTAAGACTCTATAAGAATGGCTGGATGCTTAGCGATCTGAGATGGAATCCTTATACACCAACAAAGTATGGACTTTGGTTGCTATATCTGAAGGGTTAAATCCCCATCAGGAGCAAGTATATCTTGAGAAGATTACTTGGTGTAGATGGAAAAGTTGAGACTTTCAAAGCAAAGACTTGTTAAAGCTTTTCGTCATCGACCAGGTGTGGATCATGATGAAACTTTTTCTAAGGATCTATGCTTAAGTCCATCCAGATTCTACTTGCCACGGCTACATACCATGACTACGATATCTGGTGGTTGGGTGTCATGACAGCTTTTCTAAATAATGATTTAGAAGAGAACGTCTATAAGAACACAGCCAGAGGGCTTCATAGACAGTGGGAGCAGCGGAAACGTGTGCAAGATGTTTTATATGATAAAGCAGGCATCGCGGAGTTGGAACATCTGTTTTGATGAAGTAGTCAAAGAGTTTGACATCATCAAAATGGTAGATGAACCTTGTATAAACAAAAAGGTAGTAGGGAGTATGGTGGTGATCCTCGTAGAGTACGTGGATGACATACTCTTGATAAGAAAGGAGTTTCTTATGCTACGCTCGATCAATCTCCGCTTATCACACTGATTCTCCATATAGGATCAAAGTGATACCTACTAAATCCTGGATTTTGGATCTATGAGATAGATCTAATTGGATATTAGGATACTCACTAGTTGTAGTGAGACGGTATCAATTGATCCTGGGAAGAATCACTGGAAGTGTTCCAGGGTGATAAAGACGACTGAATGTCAGTCACAGGCATTGTCTTTACCCTTAGTAAAGGGACGGTATGTTGGAGAGTTCCAAGCTAGATACCGTGACATACTAGACGATAAAGGCAGGATACATCGCTACTTAAGATGCCACCGAAGAGGCTGTTCGGGTGTATATTTGTTCATGAGATGAACTCTGTTCCTCCCATTGTGTGACAATGGAGTTGTGGCTTATGCCAAGGAACGTCCGTCCCATCAGTGATCCAGGCATATTCTAAGGCAGTATCAACTGATCATGGAGATAGTTGATCTCCAGGGGATCGAGGTCAGGAGAGTAGACTCAGAGGACAACACAGCGGATCCACTCACGAAGGCCTATTCCCAGAGAGAGACTATTATGGGATGGTTGAGTATGAGATACTACAACCACTGCTATCAGATGGCCCTAGTGCAAGTGGGAGATTGTTAGTTATATGTATGCCCTAGAGGCCATTACTGTACATTGGATGTATATTGTAGTGGATGCTGGGACATATATAGGGAGGACTTTCTTGCTCGACATGATAGTATGCTATCTGGTTACTCTTTACCTTAACGTGTACAAAGATTGTCTCTCTGTTACATATTGGTAAAGCCCTTAGGATGTGTACTTGACTACCTGGACTATAATGCGGATCATACTAGTGGGGACATGGTAGTCCATAAGTACATCCTTCAAAGTCCCTAGTCGTGGGTGTATCGAGACGGGGCATCGATATACCAGAGTAGACTAGCGTATACCTTCTCGACCCATACAGATGGGCGATGGATGATCCCATATCCATTGGTGTTTGACATCAGAGATGATATACGGGTGCTCAGTGGAGACTGGGTACACTGGACGGACTCGCCGAGAACTCCCAGATGGTATTATACCTTACGTCAGATGGCAGTTCTCTGGTGACACTGGTACAGAGTAGTCTGTTGACCCGAGATCGTCATAGAGTCTTGTGTGGTTCCCACTGTGCTTTGATTTCCACCTTACCACGTCCAAGAGGGCGTGCAAAACGGTGGTTTTTGGGTACAGTCCCGAATCACATGGAGGCAATGAGCGATAGGAGGGGATTCGTCTCTCCCGGTATAGGGAGTTGATGTTGCGCTGTGTTCGATTGGCTATAACCGGAAATCCTTGGCCAGGGTTGCTGAGATTTACTGGTAAGTGTTACCAGTAGTTTCTCGAATTGTTATAGACCTCATATCGACATGACTTATCGAGCTATTGGGGTCTGACGTTTACCACCCCTAGGCGAGATATGCGACATATCAGACGATCAGACCGGACTGTACGGTAAGTGTTACTGGTTGGATTCACAGGAGTATGAGCGGGCTTGCTCGTCGATCTTCTGATCGCTCAATACCCGGGTGGCCGTTACGTTTAGCAGACCGCTTGCGGCTTGTGGGTGTTTGATATGATCATCACCTGCTGCCGGCGTATTGACGAGTCTTTAGAGTGCTACACAGAGGTTTCCTGGCTCAAGCGAAACGAAATAGGAGCGCATATGAGATATGTGCGGGACCGAGAATAATGCGTGTATGTGATACCGTATTTCATTCTCGCGGTGAATGTATCGAATGGTTGTATGCGATATAACCTAGTTATCGAATCAAGGATTGATTCGATAAATCGATACATTGTATACTAGTCGGTTGTGTGCGACATGACCGGATCATTGTATCAAGTGTCGATTTAATGATTTAATGCATAATTATATATTTGATATATTACTTTGCATTAACTAGTATTAGTTCACTTAAGATGGATTTTCTCACTCGGATGTGCACATTGTATATACGATATAATTTTGTGCACTAGTTTGTATCATGTTTGATGATGCATGCTAAATTGGCTAAGTGTAAAGATTAAACCATGGTTGTGTAATGGTTAGGGTTTTGTTTTTACTTATTCATTTATTTATTTCATTTATTCTTTTTGGAAAATAAAATGCATAAAGAGAAAATGGTGGCTTTCATTTGTTTCTTTCATGAAGATTCATGAAGGTTTGACTAAGTCACCATTTTGTCTCATGCTTAACCCTAACCACTCCATTTAACCATAGTCCACTCTCTACACCTAACTATGGTTTTGTTTATGATAAGTTTTGATTTTCTATTCTATTTTAAATAACTTATCATATTCATTATCTTCTTCTTCTTCTTCACTTCATGAAGAAAAAGCTTGACTTCATCAATGGTGATTGATGAAAAAGAGTGAGAAATCCAATTCTAAAGTGAACCCACTTCCTATTTCTTCATCCTCTACCTCTTGCCAAGTAGTATAGGGTGTTTCCTTCACAAGTTTTCATGGCTTGGTGAAGGTAGAGCTTGATCTAGTGATGCCTCGACGTAGATCATCTTCGGCACGTCGTCGATGACCTAGCCCGCCTTTTCTCCGATGAAGCCGACGCTTGAGCCCGGGATTTCATTTGGACAGCGGAGAGGACTTCATCACGGAGCCGTGGAGGTGCAGGACCGGATCTACAAAGGTTGTATTTCCGTTCTTGTAGTTAATTTGTTAACTAGTTGCTAGTTTCGCCTAAACTTCAAGCCAACGATCCGTATTAGGGTTTCTCGGCACCGTTAAAATTTGAAATTGGCATGGTTGATGCCTTGTGAGACCTCTTGGGAGTGCCTAGGAACCCTACACAAAGAGTATCGCATATCTGGTCTTGGGGGTAGATAACGTCAAACCCCTACTAACCCGATAAGTCATGTCTGAGTCTAGCTTATCACCAACTGAAATACTACTGATCAACTATCGGTAAATCTCCGCCACCGTGGCCATGGATTTCTGGTGATAGCTAACTGAACACAACGCGACATTGACTCTTAATACCAGGAGAAACGAATCCCTGACAGTTAACTACTGCCTCGATGTGGCTCGGGACGGTACCCAACTAAAACCTGTTTCCACGACTCCTTTGAGCCGTGGTAGGGTAGTAATCAAAGTACAGTGGGAACTCACACGAGACAAATAACGACTTCAGGTCAAAGGACTAACCTGTACCCATGCTACCTGAAAACTTCCATCTGATGATAGGTATAATACCATCTAGAAGTTCTCGGCGAGTCCGTCCAGTGTACTCACCTCCAGTGAGCACCTGTATACTATCTTAGGTGACATAACACCAATGGCTCGTGAGACCGGCCACCGCCCCTCGTCGGGGTCTTGAAGCATATACACTAGTCTACTCCGGAATATCGATGCCCAGTCTCGATACTCCCATGACTAGGGACATTTAAGGATGTGCTTATAGACCACTCAGCTCTCACGTATATGATCGCCATCATAATACTGGTAGTCAAGCAAGAATCCTATGAGCTCTATCAATATGTAATTGTGATCTGTAATACAGCATAATGCATGTACATGATGATAAAGACAAACCAGATAGCATACTATCATTTCGAGTAAGATTGTTCTACCTGTATAGGTCCTCCCTCAATTATCATAATCGTGTGCCTGCAATTACAATAATCGCCTTGAGTGCACTATATCCAACAGAAAGTTCCCTGTGCCCTCGCCGCTAACATGCGGCCAATGCGGAATCCAAAATATTTTTTTTTGATAGCACTAGAAACCTAAACCCAAGAATCTACTCCAAACACTTAAACTAGAAAAACAACAAGATAGAAATCACAACTTTTGTAGCATCTTCATTTGCTCTAATTGGGTTGAACTTTAGGATGCTCTCAAGAGCTCTGGATCGCGCTTGCAATCCGGTCTTCCTTCGCCGAAGATGATCCACCCGAGAAAACCAAATTCAAGTTTCAACTTTATCAATGAAATAACTAATTATCCTAGATTGCTAATCTAGGATGCTCAGTGTGTGTAAGTGTTCTAGCCCGATTATTATTTTGTTGAAAAATTTATAGATGTCGGAATCTCCCTTAGATGTTGTCCTCCGTCGATCTTGCGGCCAACGCAGCTGGACGGTTGAGATTTGTGGTGGAGCTTGGGTATGGATATCAATGGGTTGTGGATTGTTGTTGCCGCCGAGCTACCTGCAAGGTAGTCCCGGAGTGGGAAACCACCGTAGGACCCTCCGACGATCAAGTAAGTACCGTGGAATATTGGGCAGAGTAGCGGCGTATTGGATTCAAACCGAGTTACCTGAATCGTGTAGAGGAGGGGTTTATATAGGGGTCGCATTGGAATGAGCCGATGTGAGATTCTCGCTGTCCGTTTCGCCCCTCCGTCATATTCGCGTTGATAGCAGGATACGCCTATTAATGACAAGATACGCTTATTAATGACAAGATACGCTGGCGTGGCATGCGAGGCATGGAGCGGCGGAGATCTTGTCGTAGCGAAATACACGGAGCCGTTACAGGGGTGCTCGTACTCCGTGCTCCCAGCCAAACATTGACGCTGAGGAACCTCAGCTACAGGATAGCTCGGAGATGAGCTATGAAGCCGAGGAAGCTCAACTCTATAATTGCTTGGAGACGAGCAATTAGCTGGTGGTTGGGCGAACAGGGAACATACTCAAGGGAGGCCTCCAAAAGTTCGGGTGCAGCCTCGGAAGCTAGACCCTGAGAAACGTCCCTAATATATCATATTTATTCCAGCTCTATAGCCTCAAGGAATCTAGTAGGCTTACGTGGATCTGCTGCGTGATCTGGGGAATTCCTACTTATAAGTATCATCATTAGCTCCCCTACTCTCATTCCAACCTGTTTATGGGTCAGGTCGAGAGTGGTCAGGTCATTTTTCTCTGTTCAGCTTGGTGCCAAGGATTCTTTGCGGTGGATTGTCTGAGAACGACATGGCGTTTGGCGGTTGCATCGCTTCGATCTCCGAGTCCACGTGGCATTTTGTTAGTTATATGTATGCCCTAGAGGCCATTACTATACATAGGATGTATATTGTAGTGGATGCTGTGACATATATAGGGAGGACTTTCTTGCTCGACATGATAGTATGCTATCTGGTTGCTCTTTATCTTAACGTGTACACTGATTGTCTCTCTGTTACATGTTGGTAAAGCCCTTAGGATGTGTACTTGACTACCTGGACTATGATGCGGATCATACTAGTGGGGGCATGGTAGTCCATAAGTACATCCTTCAAGGTCCCTAGTCGTGGGTGTATCGAGACGGGGCATCGATATACCAGAGTAGACTAGCGTATACCTTCTCGACCCATACAGATGGGCGATGGATGATCCCATATCCATTGGTGTTTGACATCAGAGATGATATACGGGTGCTCAGTGGAGACTGGGTACACTGGACGGACTCGCCGAGAACTCCCAGATGGTATTATACCTTACGTCAGATGGCAGTTCTCTGGTGACACTGGTACAGGTTAGTCTGTTGACCCGAGATCGTCATAGAGTCTTGTGTGATTCCCACTGTGCTTTGATTTCCACCTTACCACATCCAAGAGGGCGTGCAAAACGGTGGTTTTTGGGTACAGTCCCGAGTCATATGGAGGCAATGAGCGATAGGAGGGGATTCGTCTCTCCCGGTATAGGGAGTTGATGTTGCGCTGTGTTCGATTGGCTATAACCGGAAATCCCTGGCCAGGGTTGCTGAGATTTACTGGTAAGTGTTACCAGTAGTTTCTCGAGATGTTATAGACCTCATATCGACACGACTTATCGAGCTATTGGGGTCTGACGTTTACCACCCCTAGGCGAGATATGCGACATATCAGACGACGAGACCGGACTGTACGGTAAGTGTTACTGGTTGGATTCACAGGAGTATGAGCGGGCTTGCTTGTCGATATTCTGATCGCTCAATACCCGGGTGGCCGTTACGTTTAGCAGACCGCTTGCGGCTTGTGGGTGTTTGATATGATCATCACCTGCTACCGGCGTATTGACGAGTCTTTAGAGTCCTACACAGAGGTTTCCTGGCTCAAGCGAAACGAAATAGGAGCGCATATGAGATATGTGCGGGACCGAGAATAATACCAGTATGTGATACTGTATTCTATTCTCGCGATTTGTATCATTGGACGGTTATATATGATATAGCCGGGATACCGAATCAAGTGTTGATTCGATACATTGATACACTTGATATTAGTCGGTTATATGCGATATGACCGGATCATTAAATCAAGTGTTGATTTAATGATTTAATGTATAATTATATATTTGATATATTACTTTACATTAACTAGTATTGGTTCACTTAAGATGGATTTTCTCACTTGATGTGCACATTGTATATGTGATATATTTTTGTTCACTTGATTGTATAATGTTTGATGATACATGCAAACTTGGGTGTATGTTTATTTTAAACCATGGTTAAGTGAATGGTTAGGGTTTTGAATTATTCACTTATTCATTTTATTTATTTATTTGTTTATTTTGGCAAGAATAAAATGGTGGCTAAATTTGTTTCATTCTTGAAACTTCATGAAGCTTTGAAAGCTTTGACCATTTTGTTTTTTCCCTTAAACCTAACCATTCACCTAACCCTAGTTTATTCTCTACATGGGTTAAACTAACCCAAGGTTGCATTATGATAAGGGTCACTTGATTTTCTATTTTAATCAATTCATTTTTTCCATTTCTTTCTTCTTCTTCTTCTTGAAGAAGAAGGAAAACCTTTGCTAGAAATTTTTCAAGTGATCATTCCAAGTGAGAAATCCAAATCCAAAGTGAACCCACTTCCTATTTGTTCATCCTCTACCACTTGCCATGTAGTATAGGGTGTTTTCTTCACAAGTTTCATGACTTGGTGAAGTTGGAGCTTGATCTTGAGTTGTCTCGACGTAGATCATCTTCGGCATCGAAGTCGATGACCTAGCCCGATCATTTCTCCGACGAAACCATCGCCATAGTCCGGGATCCGATGATCGCAGCGGAGGGACGTCATCACGGAGCTAAGAAAGTGGAGGACCAGATCTACAAAGGTTGTAGCCCCTTTCACTTAGCACTAAAGTAGTTTAGTAGCTTGTTGTTTCGCCTAAACTCTAGTTAACGATCGCATTAGGGTTTCTCGGCATCGGAAAAATTTGAATTTGGCATGGTTGATGCCTTGTGAGATCTCATTAGTGTTTCTAGGAACCCTACAATGGTACCAGAGCCTAGCTAGAGCCTTAGGCGATGCGTAGACGGAGTTAGAAACCCGATCGAACCCGAAATCCTAATCCTTGACCCCTCTCTGTACATTTTTGAAAATTGTGGATTTTTCTGAATTAAAAATACTTGAAAAATACAGCAGGAAAATATAAGAATTGTGGTGAAAAACGACCTCTTAAATCGTACATTCCACCGCGGAACCGCGGCAATAGCCTACTTGGGCCGTGGTTCCGCGGCCGTACAGAGGATTTAGGTTATTATTTTTGCACCATAATTCCTATTTCTGTGATTTATATTTTATGGGTATTTTTATTATGACTCAAGAGTTGAGTGTTCTGGGGTTGTATTGGGGACTCAAAGATTCGATCAGATTATTTAACTTTGTTTACCGTGTTTTTCCGGGTATTTTTAGAATATGTTAAAAAGTTCGACCGGATATAAATACCCACTTTTTCCTCTGCCGGGAAATTTCCAATTGTTGGATTTTTCCGTAGTTTAATGACATTCTAAGTAGTGCAAGTAACGCGATGGACCCTTTAGAAGACAACAAACCTTAACTCGATTATGTGACCGTCTTGAACCGCCCTTTGAACCTTAGGGTTTGGGGCAGTACGGCGTGCCACATGTGAGGCGTTGGCTTGACCCTTCTACGGCTGGACCGTTGGTACTGAGGCATGAAGTGAATGTTTTTAAACTTGTTTCATGTGTTGAGCTGTTTCGGGAAAACTTGGGTGTTTGATTGTTCGATCGGAAAGTTTGACATTTTCTATTTATCCGGAATGTGATACAATAATTGGAATTCATAAGTAGTTATGAGATAACTGAATGAATGTTATAAATCTAGCAGTTTAGTCTCACTTGATCGGTTGCCATGGAATTTTGATGCGATCAAAATTCCGTCGCAATCACGTAGCGTACGCGGATACTCGCCGGGTAAACTTAATAGACAGCCTCACCCTCTAGCCCCGACTAAGTGACTGTAGGAGAACCCCGTCGCCGAAAGCATCCGTTCGGGTGCTCGCGGCAGCGGTGTTCCGCCTTGGTGCACTTCCTCGACGGTATCGGGGGTGCGGCCGCCTACTAAAGTTTGCGACGAGCATTCGATCAGGATGTCGGGAATCTTTTTGAATTGCCCGACTTGATATTGAAAAGAGTTTTCGATAATGAGACTAAAATGCGGGGTTTATAATTGTTAGGCATGCGATGTCTAAGTAATTCATTTGATTAGGCATGCGATGTCTATGGGTGTTGCGGATTCCAACTGTTGTAGTTTTACACTTTCTTTTCTGCGACCGTAAGTGTAATATGTGATATCGCCGGTTTCGTTGCTATATGTCAACGACAATTGGGATGCACATATTTACTTACGTTGATGACATGTGATGTTATGTGTTGCTGGATATGTTATATTGGATCGTCGTGGTTGAATAGCCGGAGGGTTTTTATATGAGATGAGTGTTTTTCATTTTCATTCATGTAAAAACTTGTATGTAATATTCTTTTATTGGGGCACTTCCAGGTTGCGGAAGATGACACCTTTTGTATATTATTTACTTTTCCGCACTAGGATAGACCCAAGGAGGAGAGCACAAGTAACCGGGTTCTGGAGTCCAGTGGGAGACCAACTCGAGGAGTCGAGTCCGGGTCTCCTAACTCCAGAATTGGTAGGGTTGCTTGCCGCTCTCGTAGGGGTCTAGGGGTGTGGGTTTGGCTATTCATCACGACCATGGAATCCGTGTTTTATACTGGCTCGTATTGAAAACACGGACGTCCTAGTATATCCAATATTTCATATGTTTCTTCTGCTGCGATATCTGTGATGTGATCATGTGATATGTTCTGTGATAAATACTGTATATAGTATATATGATATATTATATAGACGTTACTTATGTTTTACACCCGCGCTAGCCCTGCCCCGCTCTGCCGTCAGTTACCTAACCTAACGGTGCACGAGGGGACATCGAGGCGAATGCGGATGGCATAAGTGTACGTCATATTTATCTGTGATGTTTAGGTACTTAAATGATGGGACTTCATTAATGAGATTAATGAAATAAAAGAAACCTAATGATGTTGTGGAATCGAATTTCAAAAATAAAACAGGTAGCTACAGTTCTTGCTTTGCACAGCGGTATATATGATATATCCTGCACCTTATTCGATGAGGAAATGGCCGACGATACCTTCACCGGGAGTGACCCCTTTAGCAATAACTGGCAGATGCTACACCCCTCGGTTTGTCTTTTGATTGCTTCTATAGTTTCTGCTTTGCACAGCGATATATATGATATATTCCGCACCTCATTCGACGAGGAAAGGGCCGATGATCCTTTCACCGGGAGTGACCCCTTTAGCAAAACTAGAAAAGCCTAAAAAACACTCCATTTCAAAATCATTTGATTCTACAACGATATCAAGTTCATTACGCAATAGGTTTTCAGAAAAACCTGTCGTAGCCCTCCGTCATTTCAGATAAGTAGTAGTTAGTATTCGTGCTACGTTTGTTGGCCTTTGTCAAGACGTAGTGTGCGGTAGCTGACTGGTGCTTATCTGCTTATGCATATGATGCAGATTGGGTTAGGGTAGTCGTACGACCTTGTTGGCCTTTGTCAAGGGTCGTGCGGGTGGGATTAATTCAATCAAGAAATGACGGGTTGAACTTGACTAGCATCATATAGTTTGTTGGCCTTTGTCAAGGTCATAGGAGGTTATGGGCAAAATTATCGGGAATTTCAAGTGTTGAAATTTGCAATGAGATTGCATACCTTCTATGAGATAGTTGGATCCCGATACCCGCTGCGAGTAATTGTTACTCCTGGGAGAGTTTTACACATTACAATTAGCCGATCAAGTAGGTATCTAGAAAGGTGTTAACGAGGTTACGCCTCTGGGAAAATGAGATTTACATTAATTAGGTTCGTGTGAAAGCACGGGGGACCTCCCTTAAAGTACCGACACTGGCCTGGCTGAAAAATTGGCGAACTTGTAGTGTGTAATTAATCCCGGCTAGTCTTTCCTTTTAGGGTTTGAAGGAAGATTTGATAAAAAACAGTGGGAGCCATCCTGATTAGATAAAATAATAACCAATCTGATCTTTTAAGATCGCACGCTGAGTGTTTTCTTCTCTCTCTCTCCAGGTTGCGACCATATCACGCCTTAATCAAGATAATAATACGGATATTTGACTGAACCCGCTTGTTATACTGAGCTGGGGAACGTTGGTCCCACTCCAACTTATAATTGTTATAAGACAGAGCCGGAAATTGGGGATTACCAGAATTCCCGTGCCGCCCAAACGAAGAAAGTGCATACTGATGCATCATCTTCGGGTGTGTTCATTATACAGAACTGTTTCTCAGTATTCTTTATGTCCTGGATATGAGATACCGGATCAGGATCCCGTATATGTAATTTGTTACATGGGCTACAGATAGGTAAAGAACTGAGAACGGGTGATAAGTTTCATGAGACAGAAAACGGGGAAAGTGTTGCAGCCAAGTCTGTTGGTCACTGTCACCCTGTATTCCAAATACATTGATTCTGAACAAATGTTATTAGATACCGAACCTGATATACAAAATCATATCAGTCTCTTTATTAGTAAAGAAATGATAAAATTTTGTATTGTTGGATAATGTTTTGAACATTTCCTATATCAAAAGTTGATCGGTTCAGGCACGTTATCTAAAAGCATTAACGTTCTAAATCAAACTACAGTTCTTAGTATACAGAACACACACAAGAGGGAGAGTTCAGAAATGAACGAATCCTTCTTGAGGCTTTGTAGACTAGGTCATATCAATGCGACCCGACTGGCTGAAGTTACATTTAGATGCATATTTAAATTAGTTTGAATTTACATCTTGTGAAACTTGCCGGTCATGTCACAAAGATACGATGACCATGGCTCTGTTTACTGGAAACAGAGAAAGAGTTAGTGAACTCTTGGGATGATACATGTTGATGTATGTAGGTCCCCTGTCTACACATGCCAAGACCGGTTCTTTGTATTTCATTACATTCTCTGATAATCTCTCAAGATTCAGACATATGTTCCTGTTGAAACACAAGTCCGAACCTTTTGAGATATTCACAGAATATAAGTTAGAAGCAGAGAACTAAAACGGGTATAAGTATTATGTCCTTTGATGGGATCAAGGAGGAGAATACTTGAGCACGGAATTCTTGGACTTTTCTAAAGGAGAATGAGATTCTCTCACAGCATTACTCCTCCGTATACACCATAGCACGATGGTATATCGGGGCGGAGCAATTGCACCCTATTCGATATGGTGCGCTCTATGATGAGTACTGCTGAGTTACCTGTTTCCTTTTTGGGGGTTATGCACTTGAGAAGCTGCATACCTATTGAATTAGGTTCGAATCAGATCACTGCCTACCACTCCATATGAGATATGGTATGGGAAGAGCCCATGTCTTAAGCTGGTTAAGATTTGGGGTTGTCCGGCCTATGTCTAAAAAGCAAAATCCGGACAAGCTCGAGGCAAGGTCTGTTATGTAGATCTAGAAAGGTTCCAGCTGTACAAACTACAGCAGATGATTTGGTAGAACCAAAGGATTTAGTAGATTCCAACGAACCTCAGCCTCTCCGCCGATCTAGTAGGGTTCCTCACCCACCTGAGAGATACTTCGGTTTCTCTATGACAGTGGGAGCAAGGATTGCATCATGAGATGATGACCCAACTAGTTTCGAGCTGGCTATCAGGAGTGGGACTCTGTAAGAATGGCTGGATGCTTAGCGATCTGAGATGGAATCCTTATACACCAACAAAGTATGGACTTTAGTTGCTTTATCTGAAGGGTTAAATCCCCATCAGGAGCAAGTCTATCTTGAGAAGATTACTTGGTGTACATGGAAAAATTGAGACTTTCAAAGCTAGACATGTTAAAGGTTTTCATCATCGACCAGGCGTGGATAATGATGAAACCTTTTTCAGTGGCTATGCTTAAGTCCATCCAGATCCTACTTGCCACGGCTACATACCATGACTACGATATCTGGTGGTTGGGTGTCATGACAGCTTTTCTAAATGATGTTTTAGAAGAGGGCGTCTATAAGTACACAGCCAGAGGGCTTCGTAGACAGTGGGAGCAGTGGAAACATGCACAAGCTGCTTTATAGGATAAAGCAGGCATCGCGGAGTTGGAACGTCTGTTTTGATGTGGTAGTTAAAGAGTTTGACTTCATCAAAATGGTAGATGAACCTTGTATATACAAAAAGGTAGTAGGGAGTATGGTGGTGATCCTCGTAGAGTACGTAGATGACATACTCTTGATAGGGAAGGAGTTTCCTATGCTACGCTCGATCAATCTCTGCTTATCACAATGATTCTCCACATAGGATCAAAATGATACCTACTAAATCCTGGATTTTAGATCTATAAGATAGATCTAAATGGATGTTAGGATTCTGACTAGTTGTAGTGAGATGGTATCAATCGATCCTGGGGAGAATCACTGGAAAGGTTCCAGGGTGATAAGGACGACTGAAAGTAAGTCACAGGCATTGTCTTTACCCTCAGTAAAGGGACGGTATGTTGGAAGAGTTCCAAGCTAGATACCGCGACATACTAGACGATAAAGGCTGGATACATCGCTACATAAGATGCTACCAAAGAGGAAGTCTGGGTGTATATTAGTTCATGAGATGAACGTTCCTACCATTGTGAGACAATGGAGTTGTTGCTTATGCCTAGGAACGTTCGTCCCATCAGTGATCCAGACATATTCTGAGGCAGTGTCACCTGATCATGGAGATAGTTGATCTCCAAGGTGATCGAGGTTAGGAGAGTAGACTCAGAGGACAACACGGCGGATCCACTCACAAAGGCTTTTTCCCAGAGAGAGACTTTTATGGGATGGTTGAGTATGAGATACTACAACCACCGCTATCAGATGGCCCTAGTGCAAGTGGGAGATTGTTAGTTATATGTATGCCCTAGAGGCCATTACTATACATAGGATGTATATTGTAGTGGATGCTGGGACATATATAGGGAGGACTTTCTTGCTCGACATGATAGTATGCTATCTGGTTGCTCTTTATCTTAACATGTACACTGATTGTCTCTCTGTTACATATTGGTAAAGCCCTTAGGATGTGTACTTGACTACCTGGACTATGATGCGGATCATACTAGTGGGGGCATGGTAGTCCATAAGTACATCCTTCAAGGTCCCTAGTCATGGGTGTATCGAGACGGGGCATCGATATACCAGAGTAGACTAGCGTATACCTTCTCGACCCATACAGATGGGCGATGGATGATCCCATATCCATTGGTGTTTGACATCAGAGATGATATACGGGTGCTCAGTGGAGACTGGGTACACTGGACGGACTCGCCAAGAACTCCCAGATGGTATTATACCTTACGTCAGATGGCAGTTCTCTGGTGACACTGTACAGGTTAGTCTGTTGACTCGAGATCGTCATAGAGTCTTGTGTGATTCCCACTGTGCTTTGATTTCCACCTTACCACGTCTAAGAGGGCGTGCAAAACGGTGGTTTTTAGGTACAGTCCCGAGTCACATGGAGGCAATGAGCGATAGGAGGGGATTCGTCTCTCCCGGTATAGGGAGTTGATGTTGCGCTGTGTTCAATTGGCTATAACCGGAAATCCCTGGTCAGGGTTGCTGAGATTTACTGGTAAGTGTTACCAGTAGTTTCTCGAGATGTTATAGACCTCATATCGACACGACTTATCGAGCTATTAGGGTCTGACGTTTACCACCCCTAGGCGAGATATGCGACATATCAGACGACGAGACCGGACTGTACGGTAAGTGTTACTGGTTGGATTCACAGGAGTATGAGCAGGCTTGCTTGTCGATCTTCTGATCGCTCAATACCCGGGTGGCCGTTAGGTTTAGCAGACCGCTTGCGGCTTGTGGGTGTTTGATATGATCATCACCTACTACCGGCGTATTGACGAGTCTTTAGAGTCCTACACAGAGGTTTCCTGGCTCAAGCGAAACGAAATAGGAGCGCATATGAGATATGTGCGGGACCGAGAATAATACCAGTATGTGATACTGTATTCTATTCTCGCGATTTGTATCATTGGACGGTTATATATGATATAGCCGGGATACCGAATCAAGTGTTGATTCGATACATTGATACACTTGATATTAGTCGGTTATATGCGATATGACCGGATCATTAAATCAAGTGTTGATTTAATGATTTAATGTATAATTATATATTTGATATATTACTTTACATTAACTAGTATTGGTTCACTTAAGATGGATTTTCTCACTTGATGTGCACATTGTATATGTGATATATTTTTGTGCACTTGATTGTATCATGTTTGATGATACATGCAAACTTGGGTGTATGTTTACTTTAAACCATGGTTAAGTGAATAGTTAGGGTTTTGAATTATTCACTTATTCATTTTATTTATTTATTTGTTTTTTTTGGCAAGAATAAAATGGTGGCTAAATTTGTTTCATTCTTGAAACTTCATGAAGCTTTGAAAGCTTTGACCATTTTGTTTTTTCCCATAAACCTAACCATTCACCTAACCCTAGTTTATTCTCTACATGGGTTAAACTAACCCAAGGTTGCATTATGATAAGGGTCACTTGATTTTCTATTTTAATCAATTCATTTTTTCCATTTCTTTCTTCTTCTTCTTCTTGAAGAAGAAGGAAAACCTTTGCTAGAAATTTTTCAAGTGATCATTCCAAGTGAGAAATCCAAATCCAAAGTGAACCCACTTCCTATTTGTTCATCCTCTACCACTTGCCATGTAGTAGAGGGTGTTTTCTTCACAAGTTTCATGACTTGGTGAAGTTGGAGCTTGATCTTGAGTTGCCTCGACGTAGATCATCTTCGGCATCGAAGTCGACGACCTAGCCCGATCATTTTTCCGACGAAACCATCGCCAGAGTCCGGGATCCGATGATCGCAGCGGAGGGACGTCATCACGGAGCTAAGGAAGTGGAGGACCGGATCTACAAAGGTTGTAGCCCTTTTCACTTAGCACTAAAGTAGTTTAGTAGCTTGTTGTTTCGCCTAAACTCTAGTTAACGATCGCATTAGGGTTTCTCGGCATCGAAAAAATTTGAATTTGGCATGGTTGATGCCTTGTGAGACCTCATTAGTATGCCTAGGAACCCTACACATTTTACCATGCGCCTTAATTTTTGTGCGTATCCCAGATGAGCTCAGCGGATCACTGAGAGGGTAGCGCCGTCATGGAGATGTCGCTTCTCTTGTTCGAGCTGTCATGGCGATAGGAAAACCGTCGATTTCGTGCCATGTGGCCGCAATCGGATGGCGGATTGTGAGACGTCTCTTCGGCCGATCGGATCCGCATGAGGGGGAAGTGTCCAATGGTTGGCTACCACATGGCATCTTCTGGATCGGGTGGTGCGACGCTTCGTTTTGGCGGGAGCAGATCTGAGCCGATGGATGGCCTTTGCTGAGTATATGATTGAATGAATTCTTTTGCGTGCGTACGTTTTAAAATCAAAATTAAGAATATACCGCAATCAATAACGGTGTCGCTTGGTAGCTAACCGGTTGAGTACGGGTCGGTCCACAGGGAAAACGTGTTCTTTTTTTTATGTTCTTAAGAGTTAAGTCCTATTTGGTAGGTTTTGATTTTTTGAAAAACTAAGATTGAATTTGATTTGATTTAAAACCTTGCTAGGGTTTGGATTTAGGTTAGTTTGGAAGAAGAATTCTACTCACTGCTTCCTTTGCCCTAATTAAGAACATATGTGTCAGGATAATAGTCAACAAAGGGGATTAGCACGACTAGGAAGAAACGTAGTTTCTTCCTTTTGGTCCTTGTCCGTCCTTTCTTAACTCTTAGCCCTAACCTCTATGTAAATCAACCACAACCGGTCTAACTAGGGAATCACCGCTATCTCATAGGATAGGGTGCGTAGTGAGCGGTGTGTGTTTGATTAACATAGAGTCCTAATTTAAAATATTATACGGGCAAGAAAGGAGTGAGAGATTTCCATCTCTCATACCTACCCAATTCTAACCCTAACAAGCGAGGAATTACTCACTCATTAGGGATGTTACGATGAAATTCATTTTTATAATTTTCTTTTAATAACCGAATTAACTTGCAGATAAATAAAGATAGATAAAAAATTGCAGAAATAAAATTCGGATAAAAAGAATGCGAGATAAAAACTTACTTTATTGACACCTCTTGACGATTACAATGGAATTGAAAATTTAAATCTAGAATTAAAAAGAGGCATGCCCCAAAAGAGGCTGTAGGCTTTCCTATTTATAGATAGGAGAAACCCTAGGATTTACATCTGATCCACATTTGAAATTACAAGACTACCCTAAGAAAGCCGGGTCAAAAACACCGACACCCACCGACACGTGCACTGCACGGCCATGGAACCGCGACAGAATAGCCTATTTGGCCGCGGATCCGCGTCTATTTGGTGGGTTCATGGGCCCAATTCTTTAGGCTTTCTTCAAGTTGCTTTTATCTTCTATTTTCTTCACTTGGTTCCTCAGAATCTTTTCTATTTTCTTCCAGATTTCCAACAGTGCAGAATTTTTGGACTTTTACCGTTAGCTTCGCGTTGAAGTCTTGAATCTTGTGCTGCCCTTGTATTTTGTGCAATCGAACTGTTCATTGATCTTCGTTTGTTCCTTAAACTGGTAGGCGGCATCTTCCAGATTCATCTATTTGTTGGTCGTAGTCTCACATTTGTAGCGTCTTTTCCTGAATTTCACTGTATTGTTCTGAGAACCTGTGACCTGCAACTATTTAGCAGACATGGATAAAAAACACTTATTTATTTGCAATATGATTAAGAATGGGGAATATAATAATGCAAAATTCTGATATGAACAAATACCCCCAAACTTATCTTTTGCCCGTCCCGAGCAAAGCCAATTTTATTCTCGAAAAAACCTAACCTCACTTTCGCAGGGAATCGCGATTGTACCAAGCTCGTGCAACAAGTTGTTAAACCTCTAGGTGTCCCTAGTAGGAGGAGTGTTGTCTCCTGAGGGTTTTCAGCTGATACTACCTACAAAATCCGATCAAATTGGCCTGTTGACTTTCATTCTTCAATTCGGTGTTCTAACAAGAAATTCAATTATCTTCAACTTAGAAATCATCAACCTATATTTTTCGTACTCACTTATCATTTAACTTATGATCGTATATGTTCTGCAAATTTATTATGCTTTCAGAATCTTCTGAATTTTCCTTCTAAGGTTCCATCTCAACTTAGGAATTTTTATCATCTCTACTGAAAGTATGAGCCCTATTTTTCATTCATATCTCTCATCCAAACCCCAATCATAAACCCCTACATGTGTGAGATTATCACCCCTACACTTGGAAATTCAATTCAAGCTATCATACTCTTGTCCATCGTCGAAAGTACTTTTTGTTTGTGAATTTTAGATGAAATTGCTCATCCATCCTTCATGCGACCGTTAATATTTCTTGAGCTACTAACGACCGATTACAAAATGTGTTCGCGTATTTAGGCGTAATTTCTCGTCTTGCAATACCTAAGACTTAGCAGTGACTCCCAAACTAGTTGGTCTAAGGCATTAGGTGATAAAGCACCCTCGCTATATATTTTTAATTTTATACAGCCTTAAGTAATTACAAAACCAGTGTTCATTTTTTTATATCCCTTTATTCACACTTATACTTTTATTTAATTTTTTCTCATACTAAGTATTTTAGACAAAAGCATTTCAAGGTATTCTCTACTATTCCAAGTTTCAAGGTACGTGTTTGTGCAAATTGTAGGGTATATATTTTCAGAATTTAGACTTAAGATTTCGAATTATTTTTCAGACTTACACTTCAATTAAAAATTTCAATACTCTTCACTTATTTTGACTTAGCCCAAGAACTGAACTCAAAATTTGCCTATTTCTAAATAAACTACAAGGATATATATTTTTTACCGTTAAACTTTAAGAAAGGTTATTTTTACGGTTTTTAATTTACTAAGTTTAGGATCTAGTTTTTCCTAGCTAGTTAACCGTCTTGTCAAACTTAAGTCAAATATGGCCAAAATTAAACTTTTCAATTTTTAAAATTTTTTAAAATTTTTCAATTTTTTTGGGTTTTAAAATAAGTATGCAAAAGCAAAAATATACATATGAATGCGAAGGAAGAAATCTTACCCAGCACACCCCCAAACTTAAACTTGACAGTGCCCTCACTGTCAGGCTACACCAAGAGGGTCAAAATTGTCGGCACTCCCCCCCTTTTTTTTAATTTTTATGTTTATTATTAACAGAAAAAGAAAACAAAATATATATACACAAAAAGATTCCCCCCAAACTTAAGTGAAACATTGTTTCTACTGTTGCTATTTTTTAAATCTCATAAACTTGTAAACTTGGGAGGAAAAATTTATTAACGGGGACATGAAATATGATCGTGAAAATCTCCCCCAAACTTATTTTTGGCTCACCACTTTGAGTTAGAAAAAAAATTATTTTCGAGAGCCAAATTATACCCCCCCAAAGTTGAGTTAAACAATGTTAAGCTTTTAAAGAGGGGGTTCAAAGTTATTGGTCAATACCAAGCTTTGCAAAGACCAAAAGTCAACACCAACCATTTGAAGAATTTATCAATATAGCGTATAGGTCGGTGGAAGAACATGTTATATAGAGCCAAGAAGAAGTGGGGAAGAGATAAGTAGTGGTATGGAAAGGGTTTGCGTGAACGTGAATGTGAGGAGATAAGAGGTGATGGTAAATAAAAACGAGAATGCGAATGATCAGAAATGAGTGGAATATTGGCATTCTCGTATTTTATAAGAAGAAAGGGTGGTGGTTCAACTTCTATAGGTGGAGGTTGATTAATCACAAAATCCGTGTTGTTAGGAATACAAGTTCGTCAGCGAAAAGTTCTTCAAAACTCTCATCGATGTAATTGAACATTTTACTGTCAGTAAGTTTTGTGCCTGAATTTATCATACTTGATTTGTTAAAAATTATGGAGGTATGAGACTCGAAAAACTCATCTACCTCATTTTCAAAAATATCCAAATCAAGTTGGCTTTCTGGAATGATCAAACTTGAATTATCGGATTGTGATTTATCAACACTCACTGAAATTATAGGAAGAATAGAAGAAGAACCTAAGAAAGTGGGAGAAATAAGTTGAATATGAAATTTAGGGTGGAGATGGAGTGTATAAATTAGCACAACTTGTAATGACTGATGTGTAAAAAGCGATAGTGCTAATCTATCAACCCACTGAGAAATGATGTCAAATCCCTTAAGATTCGTGAGAAAACATGGGTACGTCGAACTTGGTAAACCAGACATAAAAAATGAAAGTGTAACGATTTCTTGCAAGATCGGAACGAGAATGGAGGGAAGTGATTGAGGAAGGGTATCGTTTAAAGATTCAGGAGGGTGTGCGCAGTCAATGAAAGGGATATAATGAATTGGAAAATCCGACTACTCAAGTAAAACTGCTTCATCCTCAATAATTTGCTCAATACTCTCCTCAAAATTTAGCTTATCCATGCAATTCTCATCAAAATCAAGACGGATATGAAGTTCAGGAAAAACAGTTAATGACTCGGGATAATGAATTGGAGAGAGAAACTCATCCAAATCTTTGGGTTCATCATCCAAAATATTCCCAGCGTCTATATCTTCAATCAAGTGAAAATCAGTTTTCTTAGACACCTCATCAAAAGCATGGATATTAATCAATTCAGGTTCTAGAGTGGAGGTGTAGAGGTCGAAAGGATTGGTGATTGTTTCACTCGAAAGGGACCCTTCACAATTAGGTGAATCAAATACTACAAAGTCGCACAACTCATTACTCATTCTATCTTCAATTAATGAATCACGTGGGACATTCGATAGACATTCAAAACCGGAGTTGTGGGATTCAATTGGGGATGGGTAGATTTGATTTGGAAGGGTGCACAGCTTACTCTCACCACTCAAATTATCAATCTTTCCAACCGCCTCATCATACTTTGGAAAATTTGGAGCTAGTTGGAAACTAGCTACCGGGTCACTAGGTTGTATAAGAGCGGCCATGGACGCATTCAAATCCCTCATCTGTTGGCATGACGCTACTATAAAGTCTTCCAACGACTGTTCTAGACTAGACATGGGTTGTGACGGGGTTTCAGTAAAAGATTCAAAGTTGTTTGGATACGTGAAACTCCCAAATGGCTGTGTTGAAGCAATATCTAGGGAAGGTGCAAAAGTCGGGTAGGACTGGTAGAAATTGAATGGTTGGACAGGAGTAGGATCAATATTTGGATAAGAAACTGAATGGAATTGTTGATCCAAAGAATTCGCAGTGGTGAAAGGAGTGAAAGATCGGTTACGAGATTGTTCAATATGTTCAGCAATAGACATGGGTTTCGGAGTTATAACAGGACTCGAAAAATGAGTATCAACGTAAGAAGATGGTGAAGGTTGAAATGGTTGATATAAGGTGGATTGCGGAGTCCAATTGGTTTTCCTAGACGCGTCTATTCGATCTTTCAAAGAAATTTTGGGCATGGAGGGGTCGTTCGAAATTCGACCAAATCAAGAAGCGTAGGAAGTAATGTCTGGTTGAGGGTACCGAAATTCGGCAAGAGTTTTGCGAGGTGGGGTACCCATGATGTGATGAGAGAAAGGAGAAGAAAAAGAATGTGATATTTTTTTCTTTTAATTTTTTTAAAAAAAAAATTGTTTGTTTTTGGAGTTTTGAAATTTTTGAAAGTGTTGTTTTTTATAGAAAGTGTTTTGCAAAAATTTGTACGGAACTACAACACAATTTCAAATAACCACAGTTTAAACATGCTCAATCAAACCTAGAGCTAGGGTCTCCTAAGTCAACTAGACTGCTCCTAACTGTTCTAAAGTGACAAGTTGTGAGATATCTCTCAAATCGCCTCTTCACCGCCAATTGTGGCCAGCTAAGCACAAATGAAGAAAGGAGGATTCCGCTCACGAATCACCGTGAGACGGCCTTTTAAAATTACCTTTCTCACTTTTCTAGCCTAGGCACCACAAAGTCAGGTTTAGTAAACGATTGAATGCCCACAACCTTTCTCTGTCCTATTGAGCACGACAGTTCTTAGTTGGCTGAGTCTAAAATATTTTTTAATTAACTCAAGAGTGATACATATGCTTTTTCGTGATTTTTAGGGTCTTAGGAAGGGTAATGAAATTCCCACCCAATCTGAATTGGTGTTATAGCCCCTTAAAAGTCCGTATTAATTATGCAAAGCAGTTAACACACCAAAAATCTAAAACACTTGCAAATTTTTTTTTTATTTGGCAGCGCAAAGAATCCTGCACAAAAATGATTTATTGGAGAGGAAGAAAGATTTTGCGTAAAGAACCCTGCAGGAAAACTTTTTAGTGGAGATCAGGGTAGGAGAGGGGACAAAATATACTTACAGAAAATTTTGGGGTGCTGACGTCAGCAATTGACCGCGGAACCGCTGTCAAACTACTTCTTATGCCACGTTTCCATGGCAGTTCGGTTGGTTTGGATCTCCAAAATTTTCCTGTTTGCTGTTATGGTTCTCCTCTGTCTATTCAGATCCTCTGTTTCTTGATTTGTTCACTGGGCTTGCTCCAGATCTAAATCAGTGCTTGCTCCAAGCCTGCACACTTGCACAAAAACCTTTCAAAAATAACAAGATGATTTTTATTTTATTTATTTTATTTTTTTATTTTTGGGTTTTAAAGTTTTTTTCAATTTTTATAATTTTTAAATTTTTTTATTAACCCAAAATTACACAAAGAAAGAGACTACCGTCTCCCCGGCAACGGCGCCATTTGATTGAATGAATTCTTTTGCGTGCGTACGTTTTAAAATCAAAATTAAGAATATACCGCAATCAATAACGGTGTCGCTTGGTAGCTAACCGGTTGAGTACGGGTCGGTCCACAGGGAAAACATGTTCTTTTCTTTATGTTCTTACGAGTTAAGTCCTATTTTTGGTAGGTTTTGATTTTTTGAAAAACTAAGATTGAATTTGATTTGATTTAAAACCTTGCTAGGGTTAGGATTTAGGTTAGTTTGGAAGAAGAATTCTGCTCACTGCTTCCTTTGCCCTAATTAAGAACATAGGTATTAGGGTAATAGTCAATAAAGGGGATTAGCACGACTAGGAAGAAACGTAGTTTCTTTCTTTTGGTCCTTATCCGTCCTTTCTTAACTCTTAGCCCTAACCTCTATGTAAATCAACCACAACCGATCTAACTAGGGAATCACCGCTATCTCGTAGGATAGGGTGCGTAGTGAGCGGTGTGTGTTTGATTAATATAGAGTCCTAATTTAAAATATTATACGGGCAAGAAAGGAGTGAGAGATTTCCATCTCTCAAACCTACCCAATCCTAACCCTAACAAGTGAGGAATTACTCACTCATTAGGGATGTTACGATGAAATTCATTTTTATAATTTTCTTTTAGTAACCTAATTAACTTGCAGATAAATAAAGATAGATAAAAAATTGCAGAAATAAAATTCGGATAAAAAGAATGTGAGATAAAAACTTACTTTATTGACACCTCTTGACGATTACAATGGAATTGAAAATTTAAATCTAGAATTAAAAAGTGGCATGCCCCAAAAGAGGCTGTAGGCTTTCCTATTTATAGATAGGAGAAACTTTAGGGTTTACATCTGATCCACATTTGAAATTACAAGACTACCCTAAGAAAGTCGGGTCAAAAACACTGACACCCACCGACACGTGCACTGCATGGTCGCGGAACCGCGGCAGAATAGCCTGTTTGGCCGCGGATCCGCGGCCATTTGGTGGGCTCATGGGCCCAATTCTTTAGAGTTTCTTCAAGTTGCTTTTATCTTCTGTTTTCTTCACTTGGTTCCTCAGAATCTTTTCTACTTTCTTCCAGATTTCTAACAGTGCAGAATTTGTGGACTTTTACCGTTACCTTCGCGTTGAAGTCCTGAATCTTGTGCTGCTCTTGTATTTTGTGCAATCGAACTGTTCATTGATCTTCGTTTGTTTCTTAAACTGGTAGGCGGCATCTTGCAGATTCATTTATTTATTGGTCGTAATCTCACATTTGTAGTGTCTTTTCTTGAATTTCACTATATTGTTCTGAGAACTTGTGACCTGCAACTATTTAGCAGACATGGATCAAAAACACCTATTTATTTGCAATATGATTAAGAATGGGGAATATAATAATGTAAAATTTTGATATGAACAACATATAAATAAGGTGGCATGTCCCTAAAAAACACCTTCGCTTCGCTTACTTTCTGTCATCTGTGGATTGCTCGGCGTTCCCGCACTTAGGTCGGATCCCCGGTCCAAACCGTTCTACAGCTCCTCTTTCTTTGAATCAGGTAAGATGTCTTCCTATGATCCTTAAGTAGATGCAACTAGGGTAGAGTCAGGCGATGAGATTTCGACCACTAAAGCCGAGTCTAGTGGGTCTTCCTCGTCTTCTGATAGCCAAGGATGTTCTTCTTCCTCTGTGTCGGGTTCGCCCCTAAGGGATGGTGATTCCCTTGTTCCTTATCGTCGGGGGGCCAAGCAGGCCCTTAAGCTGCGCATCGAGAATACTCACGACAATGCCTCAATGAAAGTTCCTAGTGCCTTCGCTGCTAACCCAAGGCCAACGCGGAATCCAAAACAAAATTTTTGATAGCACTAGAAACCTAAACCTAAGAATCTACTCCAAATACTTAAACTAGAAAAACAACAAGTTATAAATCACAACTTTTGTAGCGTCTTCATTTACTCCAATTAGGTTGGACTCTAGCATACTCTCAAGAGCTACGGATCACACTTGCAAGCTGATTTTCCTTCGCCAAAGATGAACCACCCGAGGGAACCAAGTTCAAGATTCAACTTCATCAACAAAGGAACTAAGGATCCTAAGTTGCTAATCTAGTATGCTCAGTGATATGTGTGAGTGTTCTAGAATTTTTTCTCTCTTTTATCTTCATGATTCTCAACTCATGAGAGGATTGAAGATAATGAAGAAGGAGGAGGAGCCATGGAAGAGAGAGAAGCTAAATGGTAAAATGAATATCATCCTCACAAATTCAAGCATACCTGTTCCCCACCGAAAACGCGGAGACGCGAACGCGCGGGTCCGTCTCGCCTGAATTTCAGGGCAGATACTAATTAGTGCTATCCGCCCACCTCTTCGATGATGCCAAATTGATTTATGGCACCGTGTATCGAAGGTTTAAATGGATGCGGCCGATGTAGCAGACTTCGTCAGATTCCCCCTTATTTGAGTGGTTTTTGATTGTGGGGACGCTCTTCCCTGCAGGCGCAAGCCCCTGCAGTTAATTACGCTACCGCGTCGCGGTAACAACTTTCTTCTTCTCCAGATGGTCACTTCGTGTTGTATGTGTTTGTTTTGTTTTTGGTTGCCCGTGGATTGTATACGGAGACAAATTTATGTTGTCACCCGTAGGGCGTGGATTAGTTCAAATCCGTATCTTCTTAGATTTGGGTTTGGGGGTTGGGTTTAAGGATACGTTAGTCTCATTTGGGACTAAGATCAACTTAAACGTATGTTAAGGATACGTTAGTCTAATTTTAGACTAAGATCAACTTATGGGGATCGTTTAGATTCAACAAGAGAGCAATTGGGCTCTATTGTTTAGTTTAGGGACATTGCGGTCGATTAGTTTAAGGACATTACGGTCCAGTGTTAGTTTAAGGACATCTCGGTCCAATATTAGTTTAAAGACATCACGGTCGAGGTTAAGGACATCATAGTCCGTGAGTTTAAAGACATCACAGTCAAGGTTAAGGACATCATAGTCTGTGAGTTTAAAGACCTCACAGTCAAGGTTAAGGACATCATAGTCCGTGAGTGAGTTTAAAGACCTCACAGTCAAGGTTAAGGACATCATAGTCCGTGAGTTTAAAAACCTCACAGTCAAGGTTAAGGACATTTTAGTCCGTGAGTTTAAGGACCCCACAGTCCATAGAGCATTTGGTTGTCGGGACCCGTCACCTCTCAGAAGACGTTGAAGGATTGCAACGACAAATATCAGAGGAGTAAAGAGATGTACACTCGAACCGACGTGAGTTGGTTGAAAGATCTGTAGTCCAATTTGGGACTAAGATCTGTTAAAATATTTATGAGCAGATGAGCTCAATTAATATGGGTTGAGGACTTATGGCCAATCTTGGGCTAAGTCCAATAAATGTTTAACATTTTATTTTGGGCTGTTGAGCCTTTATTTGGGCTTGGCCCTTTTAACAATTCTGAGCATTATATCTTGACAATTTTTTTTCTCTTGTATTGAATGCTGAGCGTTCATCAGAGCTCTGGCTTATTAAAGAACAATTTATGTTCTGTCAGCGTAATACGTGGCGCACCAGGCGCTTTGCGCCAGTCAGAGAGCGCAGTGCGCTCTGCCAAGCAGCGCACCTATAAGGGACACGTGTCGCGCTCAACGCTAGGCGCTAGATGACGAGCGCATGATGCCAGTTTATGAGCGCTAATCCATGAGCGCATTACGCTTTCAATTTAGTGGCGCACACGTGAGTGACACGTGGTGCGCTTGGCACTGAGCGCTAGCCCATGAGCGCAGTGCGCTATTTCAGAAGCGCAAAGCGCAAGTTGTTAATTGGTGCATACGTGGTTGACACGTGGCGCATTTGGCACCGAGCGCCAGTCCAGAGAGCGCAGAAGCGCAGTTCAAGAGCGCAAGACGCATTTCAAGAGCGCAAAGCGCATCTGATCAATTTTATGATCTGGGAACAAATTTATGTTCTTTTAAGAGAGACTTTGTCTCAAGATCTAAGAACAACAGTTTTTATTTTGCAGGAGATATTTCCAATCCCTTATGTTGATGAAATGCTTTGCCTTTATAGATCCATGATTTGTGAGAAGAATTATGTTCTTCTTTTATTTTATGATGAGATCTTTTAATCTCTTTGTGAAAGAATTTTTGTCTTGTAGATCTATGATCTTTTTAAAGAAATGAATTTTTCTTTTTATGAGATGATTTCATCTCTGTGTTCATCATCCTTCATCTTTACCTTGAAGAAATATCTTCTTACAAGAGCTTGCTCTTTATCTTTGAATTTCTCAAAGTTTAGGGGGGGGGGGGTTTCTATATAAGACTTGAAGTCTTGGGGCCTTTATATAGGGCAAACTGATTTGTTGAATCAGTTAAAGAGATCTCTCTCTGATTGATTTGGGGATGTTTCCCACCATTGGATCTTTTGATCCTATGGCTTCTGTTTTACAGAAGGCAATCTTCTTGTTTTTAACAAGATTGGAAAATCTTTCGATAACAGAATTTAATTCTGATTAATTAATGATTTATCATTATTATTAGATCTTTTGATCTAACGGTGGGGAGTATTTTAATTCCAGCGCTCGCGCACCCGTGCTTTGCACGTGGTGCGCTGCTCGGAGCGCTAGCGCACCCTGCGCTAGCGCACTCGTGTTTGACACGTGGTGCGCTGCTCGGAGCGCAGCGCATCCTGCGCTAGCGCATCCTGCGCTAGCGCATCCATGTTTGACACGTGGTGCGCTGCTCGGAGCGCAGCGCATCCTGCGCTAGCGCATCCTGCGCTAGCGCATCCATGTTTGACACGTGGTGCGCTGCTCGGAGCGCAGCGCACCTAGCGCTAGCGCATACATGGTGCGCTGCTTAGGGCGCAGCGCACTTGGCGCTGCATCTGAAGCGTTGCTTTAATTTTGAAATTTGAATTTCAAACAGAGCTTTGCTCTTATTGGGGGAAATAATGCCTCCTTTTCTTTTGTTAAAATATTTTTTCCATTTTAAAATTACAACCATTCTCGAATACTATGAGCAAATGAATTAACAATTCATTTGCCCATATCCTCCACCATTTCTCTCCTCCACCTCATTTCATAATTTCTTTAAAAAGAAATTCCTAGAAATGAGGTGTCCTTCTTCTAGAAGTATTCTAGTATAAATATAAGAATACATCCCCACAAATACATGCCCGTATTCGTATCAAAATACGAAAACCCAAGAGATAAAAAAATACAATGAAATAATACTAGAATATACATATCGAAATATATATATGTAAATTATTAAATCAAAACTTGATTTAATAATCTGGCTTAATCCTAAGCCAGCTAGTATTATCATCTGCCCGATTAAAGTCCGTGTAGCTGGTACACATACTTAATCGGAACCCTGCACCTATCAATATACAACCACTACATCATTTTGCTTGAACTGGGAAAACCCTATGTGTAGGACTCTAAAGACTCATCAATACGCCGGCAATGAGTTTAACCACAAGAATGCCAGCAGCACTAGCTATACGTAACGGCTATCCAGGTATTGAACGAAAGGAAGGCCGACGAGAAAATTCATCCGTACTCTTACTGAGCCTGTCTGTGACAATCTCCATATAGTCTGGTATGTTTGTCTAAGAGTATCACATACCTGGTCTAGGGGGTGGATAAAGTCAGATACCTAATAACGCAATATTTTGTGTCGGTGTGAAGCCCATCACCTACTGAGAAACTACTGATCCAAATCAGTAAATATCGTCCACCTTGGCCAAGGATTTCTGATGATGGCTACCCATGCACAACGCGACATTTACCCCCAAAACCAGGAGAGACGAATCCCTGATGATCCGCTCACTGCCTCCATATGGCTCGGGACTGTACCCAACTAAAATCTGTTTGCACGACTCCTTTGAGCCGTGGTAGGGTAGTAATCAAAGCAGGTGGGAACTCACACGAGACAAACGACGATCTCAGGTCGACAGACTAACCTGTACTTATGTCACTTGAGAACTGCTATCTGACAATAAGTATAATACCATCTAGTATGTTCCCGGCGAGTCCGTCCAGTATAACTCATAACCCAATGAGCACCTGTATACTATTTTTGGTGACTAACTGACACTAATGGCTATGAGATCGGCCATCGCCCCTCATCAGGGTTAAGAAACGTATACACTAGTTTACTATGGAATATTGATATCCATTCTCGATATTCCTATGACTAGGGACATTTAAGAATTTGCTTATAGACTGCCCGGTTCTCACAAGTGTGATCGCCACAATATAGTCAAGCAAGAATTCTATGGGCTCTATCAACATATAACAATGATCCGTAATACCATATTATATATGTATATGATGATAGAGATAAACCAGATAGCATACTATCATCTTGAGTAAAACTGGTCTATCTATATAGGTCCTCCCTCAATTATTATAACCACCTGCCTGCGATTACAATAATTGCCTTGAGGGCACTATAGCCAACAATCTCCTACTTGCACTTATGGCTAATTATTACGGTGTCGTGATTAGTCGAAAATATTGCATCTTTTAACCGGCAATTTCCCTATCATTCGCATTCATATAGAAGTGTTCGACATTCATATTTCACATATTAGCAAAACAGTCGCAAAATATCAGATTACATGTGTTAGACCTTAAAACCGGCATTTCTAGGGAAATTGACTGCATTTCATAGCATGGAATCATTTCTATATATCGCAACCCGTGTTTCGAAGTCCGTGCAGGAAAATCAGAAGCTTGCTCAAATCTACACCGCTAAAAAGATACGCCAACTCAAGGAATTGGAATCTGGAAATGATATAAAGGGCATTCAGCAATTCAATATATCACAAAAGACACCTGAAGACATAAGAAGCCAACACAAGAAAGTTGAAGCCCTAACTCAGCTAAATGGCCGCGATTCCGCGGCCTAAGCCCTCTATTGCCGCGGAACCGCGGCAGTATTGCCACTTCAGCCCATCTGCTTCGCACCATAATTCTTTTCTCAGTGTGTACACCTCAGAAAGACATTGCAATTTCCAGAAAGCCCCAGAACGTTCTGCCAGATCAGCAAGCTTTGGGATCTACACTAAACTAGCCTTGTATTCTAGAAAGTTCTCCCTAAACCTTAGCTTAAACCCTAAGCTAAGCCCAACTAACTACTTCTAGAAGTCATTCAACAAACTTTTGGAGGGAACTTCTATTTTAAACTCAAGGCCTAGGGTTTGGGAAATCTATAAATAGGACCCTAGGCTCACTTGTAAAAGTTTATTCATTCAATTGATCCATTCATTGTTGTTGAGTAGAAACCCTAGTTCTTCTTCTACCCAACAACAACCACCTCCAAACCCTAACCCTAATCCAATCCACAAATACCCACTTCAAGATTCATGGAGTTCAAGCCAAGCAAGTCTTCTACAACCCTTTAGAAGCAAAGCCGGACTTCATCGGAGCACGAGGTCGAAGCGATCCAAGACTCAAGAAGCCGAGCGATGCAAGATTCAACGAGCGATGTTCCTTCCTCTTGTAATTCTTGAGAGTTGTAACTTCTTGTTGATGTAATAAAGGTGAAGATTCTTTAAACTTGTTTACATTTCAATTCTAGCATCATGATTTCTTTTCAATTCTTGAATGAATTCTTTGTGATGATGTGTGAATAAACTCCGCTCATGAAGGAATCGAGATGATTGTAGAATGATGGTGTTGATGAATCTTTAAACATTTTCTTAAGTCTTATAGGAATTTGTAAATTCTTGAAAATAGAATGATCGATGATCTAGATTGATGCGAAATGGGTTCTTGATTCTTTTCGCACGATCTAGAAATTCCAGAATCGATCATTATATCTTCAAGAAGCTATCTAGCGAATGTGATTCATCGAAAGGACAAAGGATAGGACGAAGAACCCTAATTCTTCGCAAGATGCTTAAACCTCGATCAATCGACATCGAGTTAGTATCAATTCGCTAATGGATAAGAAATCGTATTCTTGAATCTTCATCACATCTACAATCTAATCGATTCCTACGAGCATTTTACTTCAAATCTTGAAACCCTTAAGTGATTGGAATTCAAAGAAACTCGATTCTTGATGTTTATCATTTTCTTGATTCTTGATTAGAATAGTGACACTTGAAACATTTGATAAATCTTGAATCATGTTTTCTTTTCTTCGCAATTAACTTTTCAATTCAAACAAATCAAACATTGAAACGAATCGCACAATCCCTGTGGACGATCCGCACTCGCTTACGATCTACAACTGACACCGTAGTTGATTGCGGTCAAAACAATTCTTTGGTTGTGATTTCTATATACAATTTTCTAAATACCGATACAAGATACTGTTATCGATCAAATGAAACCGTTATCGGGAAACAATTGATTCGATACTTACTTTTACATCCTAACCAAGAAAATCATCAAATCATGTCGCATACTCATAGCCCGTGTACTACCGAAAACCCAACTTCTCTAATAATCAGTTTTGCAAAGCATGTTTGCGAAACATTAGCTTTTGAGAAACAACCTCAGTGAGTGGATCCACTCCAATTTTCTACCTTTATCTCTCTATATCTCAACCTCGCGGAGAATGACTATCTCCCAAAATGTGTGATACTTGTTTTAAAACTTGTCTAAATATCTGATGGGACTTTATTCATAACATGAACACCAAATCCAACGATCTTCTTAGACTGTATCCATTTGCTAATGTAATCAGAACCCAGTGCTATGGCCACCTCAATATCCTATCCAACACACTGCACCTCAAAAACAGGGAAAACTATTAACTCTAACCTCCACTCTGTCATTCAAGTATTGGAAGCATGAAATGATAACCGCCTCCTTAAGGAGGCTGCCGCTACCATATACTAAGAACACCCTCTTATGTTTATAACTGTTTCCCAATATTTCTCCAGGATTGGATTAATATATGATTATTGCAGCTAGTGCAAATACAATATCTGGTGTGGTACTTGACATCTAATTATTGACTCAATCACTTAAGTAAGTGATATGTCAACCATGCAAATCTCTCTCCTTATCAGTCTAGAAGATATCTCTTTTGAGAGGGTGACTTCATCACCTGCGGGTATACCACCATGTCAGGAGCCATCTATTATAAAACACTTTAGAATAATGTCAAAGTACCCAAGTTGGAACACTTCCCAAATTCATATCTAAAACCATAGACCTAGTGACCAGAATCCCTGATATTTTGTCCAGATCCTATGTGGAGAAACACATGTGATAACCATAGTATAACCGATTGTAGTATAGGAATATCAATTTCTATCAGGAGCATGTCATCCAAATATCAGGACATTACTCCCTACTACCTTCTTATCGGGTCCATCTGTTGTTTTGATGAAGTCAAACTCTATGATTGTCACATCAAAAATAGATGATCTATCTCCTCCATACTTACTTTACTCTATAAAAAGACATAAGCTACTGGCTCACCACGCTTCTACTGCTCCTACTGACTACAACAATCCTCTGACAGAGTCATAGAGATGTGCACTTCTAAAGCTAATTTAGAACGTCGTTATAGTCATCCACCTGCCAGATCTCATAGTCTAGGACAACAGTAGTGGCAGGCTTGAGTCATCGAAACCTCTTTGTCACCGTCTTTGAGGAGACCGAAGTACCTCTCAGGTGGCTGAGGTTACCCACCAAATCTGAAGAATGGCTAATGGATTATCAAATCCAATTGAATCCATTGGTTCTACTAAAAATTCAGTAACGGTTTGTGGTTCTGGAATCACTTCCAGTTCTACCATACCTCCACTAATGTTTTATGAAAAGAATTCATTTTACTAATGAGGTGGCGAGTTAAGAATAATATAACTATTGATCCAGCAAATGGTAGAATGTTAACCCTCGTTAAAGCCCGAGATAACCCACAAACTGCCATTAATGAAATGTGCCTTGAGTTTATCCGGATTCTGGTTTTAAGCATAAGCCAGACAACTCCATATACCATAACATCATTAAGTTATGAATCCATTCTATATCCAATATAGAAAACAAAGGCATTAATTTAATTGGGACCAGATTAAAAAATCATGCAGCTGTTTCCAGTGCATATCGACTAAATAAAAGAAAGTCATGCAGTATTACTCATCAAGGAGCGCACCACGAATGAGTAACGTGAGAGAGAAGCAAGTTCTCAAATATATTACTAACGACGGAATATCTAGCATAAGTATCCACATCTTCGATCAGCTTGAAAAATCCTAATACTTCCAACGCATGGTTCTCTACTTTATTTTTATACCTATAACTTCTCAAAATTTGGATCTTGTATTTCAATGAAATGCGTGTCTAAAACCAGAGAAGTCATAAATATATGGAATATAGTGTGAGTACTAATCCCTTGTCCTAATGGACATCAGACAACATACAATATTTTGTATAAGTTCTCTGAGTTTAATAACTCAAACTATGTGCGGCGTAGGTTGAAAAGTGTGTTATGGTTAAGAAGAATTACACCATTATTGAATGCACCTTTCCTAATCATCAACTGATAAAGATAAATGTCATAAACATAATTTCAAAAAGTTATATCTCATTTTATAAAATAAACATACATATATTAGTTTGAAATTGGTGCATAAAAACGGATATTCAAAACCAAAAATTTGCCGTTAGGCAAAACCCAGATGATTTCCTCAAATATCACCAATTATAAAGAATTATGATATTGAGAATTTAATCACTCAATTCCCAATATTCTACTCTCACTTAGTATCTGTAACTCCATACAGATGTGAGAATTAAGTCTGGTAAATACATACCCTGGAGTCAGAATTTAATTAGGAAAGCAATTTTCAATTAACACCGCACAGTAAAACTGAAACATGAAAATGTTTCGAGGGGGTGGCCGGGTATTCCTACCAATGCCACTTTCACTATTCAGATTCATGACAGTAGTCGCAATTTTCTTTGCTCTCACTTCAATCCCTTTATATGTCTCTATATCTTACCTTCTGTACACTATACTTAGGCTAATTCGTTTCCTTCCTTCCCTACCTTCGACACCTGCCTAAGATTTGGAAGAAGACTATCCAATAAGCGTAATAGGTGTACTCTTCTAATACTAGAAGCCCCCGCAACCTGAGAGAAGGTAAAGAGAAAAGACAACCGAATAATCCTATTCAATTTCCCCAGAACTGAAATCCATCCTCGAACTGAAACAAGTTTTTTCGAGTTCGTATGTAACTATACAATGGCATATCCAAGCAATATGGATCTTCATAGTGATATAGAGTATTCTGGAGAAATGCAAAGGGGAAGTAGGAGTGGCAGGGATATATGCGACTTTGTCATGAATCATGACAATCCAAAAGTCAAAGTGTGTAAGAAGGTTCGGTTAACTTGGTTCATGAGTCTAAGTTTAAGATAAGTAATGGTCGCAAACCAGAGACAGAAAAGAAACACTCAGCATGCACTCTAATCTAGATTAGATTGGTTAATCGCTTTATCTAATCAGGATGGTTCCTACTGTTTCCTCGAATTCTCCTTCAAACTCTTAAAGGAGAACAAGTCGGGATAATATACACCTTACAAGTTCGCTAACTGTTCAGTCAGGTCAGTATTGGTACTTCGAGAGAGGTCCCCCGTGCTTTCGAACGGACCTAATTAAATAACTCTGTTTCTGCAGAGGCGCAATCTCGTTAACACTTTCTAGACACCTAATTGGTTAGCTAATTGTAAAGTGAAAATCTCCCGAGGAGTAATGCCTACCCATCAGTAGGAACCATTTGATTGATTTCTATTTTAGAGTGTGTAGTAACCGCAATCAATAACGGTGTCGCGTGTAGCTAGCCGAGATGAATACGGGTCGTCCTGAGGGATATGTAGAATCTTTCAATCTTACTTTAGACGTGTTGATTAGAAAAGAGGAAGGAGAATATAGAATAGTGAAGAATAGTTTCTTGATCTACGTCGAAATACGGATGTAGAATTTATATTTTTAGATCTAGTCTAAAAACAGATATAAAATATATAAGAAGGCTTATAGGGTTCGTTAGGATTTAGTAGTCATGGATGACTAATAAAGATTACTTCTTTTATCTATTGATAGATTTAAAAGTAGATTGATAGTAATGAATGAGAATTAGGGTTCTTGGAAGAAACTAGAGTTTCCACACTATTGACCCTTGTCCTTTCATTGATTTCTATTCATGTCTAGCCCTTAACAAAACAATTGTTAATCTAATCTCAAATTGCGGTCGAGACTAGCAATGAATTGGTAACGCGCCCGATAAGGATGTTAACCATTCTTTTGCTAAAGTTTATAAACTTCATAAGACTTAAAAGAAATTAAAGTATTTTCTCATCTATTGTTCTACCCTAATCCTACGAACCCTATCAAGCGGAGAATTACTCGCGCAAGATGGAGATAGAAGAAGAACAAATAGAGATCATGATGTAAATAAAGAAAATAAATGCAAACTAATTAATCTAATGGTCTACCTTTATTAATCAATTTCACAAGTACAATGCCTTCAAATTTAGATTACAAGAGGAAGAAGAAGTTGCTCTCGATCTCTGCCTTGTAGGAAGTTGAAGCTCCGTCGAACTCGCGTCGCCTTATCACGTCAAATCGCGGACCTTTCTTAGATCACTTGTTCTTCGATGGTGATTTGCTTCATGTAAAAGAGTGATGATTTATAAGTTTAGCCCTCGATCCTTTATATAGCCCTAAAACCAGAAACTATAGATTTATTAGGAATTTATATGCCCTAGAGGCCATTATTGTATATGTGATGTATATTATAGTGGATGCTTGGACATATATATAGAGGACTTTCTTGCTCGACATGATAGTATGCTATCTGGTTACTCTTTATCATAACATGTTGACTGGTATTCTTTACTGTCTTATTCTCACATGTTGATAAAGCCCTTAGGATATGTACTTGACTACCAAGACTATGATGAGATCATACTAGTGGGGTCAGGGTGGTCCAAAAGTACATCATTTAATCAGTTCCTAGTCGAGGGAATATCGAGACTAGGGCATCGATATTCCAGAGTAGACTAGTGTGTACGTTTCTTGTCCCTTAGAGGGCGATGGTTGATCCCACAACTATTGGTATGTGACATCAAAGATTGTACACAGGTGCTCATTGGAGAAAGGGTACACCGAACATGACTTGCCATGAACTCCTAGATGGTTATATACCTAACGTCAGATAGCAGTTCTCTGGTAACACTTGTACAGGTTAGTCTGTAGACCCGAGATCATCATAGAGTCTTGTGTGGCTCCCACCGTGCTTTGATTTCCTCCCTACCACGGCTCAAAGGAGCGTGCAAACAGGTGGATTTTGGGTACAGTCCCGAGTCACATGGAGGCAATGATCGATAGGAGGGGTTTCGTCTCTCCCAGTATTGGGGGTTGATGCTGCGCTATGCTCGATTGGTTATAACTGGAAGTCCCTGGTCAGGGCTGCTGCTGAGATTTACTGATAAGAGTTATCAGTAGTTTCTCGAACCGTTATAGGCCAGACATCGGCATGACTTATCACGTTACTGGAGACTGACGTTTACTACCCCTAGACATGCTATGCGACATATCAGACGAAGAGACCGGACTGTACGGTAGTGTTACTGATAGCTTCATGGAGAGTATGGACGAGCTTGCTTGTTGATCTTCATATCGCTCAATACCCGGATAGCCATTACGTCCAGCTAGTACCGCTGATGGCTTGTAGGTGACTGATGTGATCATCACCTACTGCCGGCATATTGACGAGTCTTTAGAGTCCCACACAGAAGTTTCCTGGTTCAAGCGAAACGAAGTAGGACACATAAGTGATATATGTGTGGGCCTGATTAAATACGAGTATGTGATACCGTATTGTAATCTGGCAGTTATCTGGTATCGGTTAGGTTATATGTGATATAACCAGATTATCGAATCAAGTGTTGATTTGATAATGTGATAAATAGATAAATGATATTAGTCGGTCATATGTGATATAACCGGATTATTAAATCAAGTGTTGATTTAATAATTTGATATAAATTATATTTGATATAATTATATATTAACTAATATCATTAGCTCACTAATTGTTATATATATATATTAATGTATATTTGATATATATAAATATATATATTATTATATGAAGCATGGCATGTTTTTCTATTTTGAGAAAATAGAAAAATGAGGTGTAAATTGTGGAGATAATTGTGGAATGGGTAAGGCATGGGTTTTATTATTTGTATATTAGTCTTGACTCACTATTCAAGCATGGTTGCAATTTAGAATTGCAATTTTATTCCATGCTCGAATAAGTGAGGAAAGAGAGCTATTTGAGTTTACTCTCATCATTTTTCATTCTTCATGCGTTAGCCATTTTCTTGAGCTCTTGCTTTTCTCTTGCTCTCTACAATTTTCTTCAGCTCACTTCCAAGTTCAAACCCTCACATGTGATGTGAATCATTGAACTTGTGAAAACCATAGTGAGCAAAATAAACCCCTACTTCACCATCTCATATTAGATTAGCAATTTGATGTGGAGTGTTTCCTTCACTAATGAGATTAGTGAAGGGTTAGCATGAGCTAGTAGACTTCGGATAGATCGTCTTTGGCATGAAGATCACGAAGGAGGTTCGTTCAACTCGAAGAGGAGCCACGTGCACTTCAACCCGGAGCTTTAGAAGCGAAGGACACGATCTACAAGGGTATAACCTTCTTCACTTCTCATAGTTTATTGATTTCAAACTTTAAACCCTAATCACCTAGCTAAAGATCTTGAATAGTCTAGCTTAGCACCAATAAAAATTTGAATTTGGCATGCTTGATGTCACTTGGACCCCTTGCTGGTGCTAGGGTAGACTTTCATGATACCAGAGCCTAAGCTAGAAGTTTAGACGATATAATTAGAATCACGAAACCAAAACAACTCCGAAACAGTGCCAAGAAACCCTGTTCTCTGTCGTTTTTAAAATGTCCTCTAAAATTTTCTTAAGCAACCGCAGAATGTTGTATGTGATACAACTAGGACACTGAAAAATTCGAGATCATTTCACTGGTTTTGACCCGGTGACATTCCTAAAAATTCCGGCCTGGCCGGTCCCCTTTGCCCCAATTGGTCTGGTATTTTTGGGTGTTCTTGCTGCTTAGATTTTGGGTTTTCAAGTATTGTTTGATTAGTCCAAAATTTCATGAGATGTTAATTTGGTAAGGGACTAATACAGATTGTTTCGTAATCGTAATTGTTGCATCGTTTTGGGTTTTGGTTTGATATGGATACAATTGTTAGAATCTGGAATAATTAGGTTTCTGAAAACTAGTTTGTATATTGTAAATATAGCCATTTAGTCTTATTGATCGATTGCCACGGAATTTTGATTCGGATCAAAACTCCATCGCAATTGCATATAGTACGCGATCACTAAGTCGGGAATCTTGTTGAATTATCCGACAGTTTATTAAAAAGAGTTTTCAATTTGAGACTAAAATGCATGTTTTATAAGTTAGGCATGAAATCCAGAATATGAGATATTCCGGGTTTATGATGTCTAAGGATATTACGGATTCTAATTATTGTAGTTTTCTGTTTCTTTTTCTGCGACCGTAAGTGTAATATGTTGGGTATCCCAATCTCGTTGCTATATGTCAACGAGTTTTAGAGACACGCATATTTGCTTACGTTGATGATATGTGATATCATGTGTTGCTGTTGATATGATTTATTGGATCGTCGTGAAAGAATAGCCGGGGGATTTTATGTGAGATGAGAATTTTTATTTTCATTCATGTAAAATCTGTATGTAATATTATTTTATTGGGTACTTCCGGGTTGAGGATGATGTCACCACTGTTGTATATTATTTACTTTTCCACATTAGGATAGACCCAAGGTGGGGAACACAAGTAACCGAGTTCTAGAGTCTAGTGGGAGACCATCTCAAGGAGTTGAGATCGGGTCTCCTAACTCTGGAATTGGCAGGGTTACTTGCCGCTCTCGTAGGGGTCTAGGGATGTGGGTTTGGCTATTCATCACGACCGTGGAATCCTTATTTTACATTACTGGCTAAATTTAAAACACGGACATCCTAATATATCCAATATTTCATATGTTACTTCTGCTGCTTGTTTCTGTGATGTTGATCATATAATTGCGTGAGATGAATGTACTATTATATATACGATATATAATAAACGTTGCTTATATTTTGCACCCGCGCTAGTCCAGCCCCCGCTCTGCCGGTAGTTAAGTAACCTAACGGTGCATGACGGGGCCCCGTGGCGAATGTGGATGGCATAAGCGTATGTTCTATTTTCGTTTCATTTTACTGTAATGTTTAGGAAACATTATTTGATGGGACTTCATTAATGAGATTAATGAAAAGAAAGAAACCAAAATATGTTGTAGAATCAAACTTTTAAAAATGGTAGCTCTAGTTTTTGCTTTACATAGTGGTATTTCTTGATGAATATCCAGCACCTCATTCGATGAGGAAAGAGCAGAGATCCCTTCACCGGGAGTGACCTCTTTAGCAAAACTAGCAAATGTTACAACTCACTCGGTTTTGTTTTTGATTGCTTCTCTAGTTCTTGTTTTCCATAGTGGTATTCTTGAATATCCTGCACCTCATTCGATGAGGAACGAGCCGAGATCCCTTCACCGGGAGTGGCCTTTTTAGCAAAACTAGCAAAAGCCTAAAAAACACTCATTTTCAAAATCATTAGATTCTACAAGGATATCAAGTTCATTATGCTCATGGTTTTCTTAAAAACCTGCGTAGCCCTCCGTCATTTCAGATAAGTGCTATTTTAATATTCATGCTACGTTTGTTGACTATGTTAAGGCGTAGTGTGCGGTAGCTAATTAGTGCTTATCTATAACCATATGATGTGGTTTGATTAGGGTAGTCGTACGGCTTTGTTGACTGTGTTAAGGGTCGTGCGGGTGGGTTTAATCCAATCAAGAAATGACGGGTTGAACTTGACTAGTGCTTATGATTTGTTGACTATATTATTTCATAAGTGGCTAGGGGTAAAAACCATTATCGGGAATTTCAAGTGTTGAAATTTGCAATGAGATTGCATAGCTTCTATATGATAGTTGGATCCCGATACACCACTGCGAGTAAGAGTCACTCCTGGGAGAATTTTGCACTTTGCAATTAGCTAATCCAGTAGGTGTCTAGAAAGGTGTCAACGGGGTTATGCTTCAAGGAAAATGAAGTTTATTTTAATTAGGTCCGTGCGAAAGCACGGGGAACCTCCCTCGGAGTACCGATACCTGCCTGGCCGAATGATTAGCGAACCTGTAGGGTGTAATTAATCCCGGCTAATCTTACCTTTTACGGTTTGAAGGAAGATTTGATAAAACCAGTGGGAGCCATCCTGATTAGATAAGATAATAACCAATCTAATCTTGCAAAAGAACGCATGCTAACGCGTTTCCTTCACTCTCTCTCTCCAGGCAACAACCAATGTCACGCCTTAATCAAGATAATAATATGGATGTATCGACCGAACCTCCTTTTTTACAGTGCTAGGGAACATTGGTCCCGCTCTATCTTATGACTGTCATAAGTTTGAGTAGGGAATATGGGCATATCAGGATTCCCGTGCCACCCGTACGAAGAAACAGCATGTTGATGCATTTTCTTCGGGTGTGTTCGTTACCGAGAACTGTTTCTCAGTTTGTTCTACATCCTGGGTATTGGATCCCGGATCAGAATCCCATGTATGTAATTTGTGACATGGGCCAAAGAAAGTGTCACGCCCCGCTTCCCAGAGTACGCTAGATTGGGCACGTGACATAGCCAACCATGCTACCTGTGGGTAGGAAGTATCCATCCACAGTCACATTACGGCCGTAGAGATATCAAGAACAAGACAAAACTATCTAAAACATGTCCATAATCCAGAATAACGAGAGTCAATAATAAATAAATGCGGAAGCAAATGATCCAATACAAATAACTGAAAGGTATGTCCCATAATGCGGGCTCACATCAGGAAATGAATGCAGGAAATAAAACTAACTACTACTGAACTCACAACTTAGCCTGCTGGCTGAAGTACACCTGCTCGGATTGCGACAATGGTACAGAATCTAGGCCATGCAAAACCCAGACGTCAGCGCGTCATGTCAACAAGTAATATAATATAAACAATGTAACAGGCAATGCAAAAATAAACATGAATAAAGCAATAATGTGAAACAAGCAGTGCAGAGTAGTGTGCAGTGGGTAACTAAACTGTTCTATCAGGTTTTCTATTCTAAAGTCTTTGAAATCAATTGATGAATCGTCGATGTAACTCAATAGTATCCCGTGCATGCCCGGGACCACGGTCAAGATCCTCGGGGCTGAATCCGAGACGTGCCGCTAGGCAGTAACAGGTAGCAGGATGGGCGAGTGATGTCAGCATCATCACTCCGGGGCTGGCCTAGCTCATAAGACTGATCAGAACAGGTATCGAACTGTTGAGTTATAAGTCGGTTTCACCTTTGGTTTTCCCATACCCCCAAGTTATGTATGTCGAGTCAGGTATTCTGTAATCAAGAACTAATGCCAACACAGGATCAGGTAAAAGCAGGTTTGTCTGGATAGACAACAGGAACGGTCCATGAGGACTACATGTCAAGTTTGTTGGCATTAGACACAAGATCAGGTAACGGGTCGGGTCATGGTACATCAGGTCAAGTCAGCAGTATACGGTACCATGTCAGGTGCAACAATATATACATATGTGTAGCAATGTCAGGTCATGATGTACGCAATATCGTGAGTGTGCTCCCAATCAGATATATAATCACGCGTGGGTATTAACAACATGAAATAAGCAATGAATTAAATAACAAGCAGTTTCATTCAATCACAAGAGCGCAGTAATACAATGTAGCCGTTTAGTCATGTTAACAGGTTTAAGCACCCTTAGCGGTGCAATAATTTATGTAACGGTCCAATACAGTTATTTCACGTTAATGCATGCGAGTGTCCGAATGTAACAGAACTACAGGGATCATTTCTACCAGCTATTTTGACAGTAAAATGTGATTGAACAGGTAGATTTGATTATTGGGTTCAAATTGGCAAACTGTAAATTCCATTTTTAATAGTAAAATGATATAATGCAACATTGTAACTGAAATGGTAAAACGATTGTACCAAGCTAATTTTGTAGGTTTAGTGTGTCAGTACATATATAAATATATTGTATAGCATGTAGCAAGGGGTACTTGCCTCGACGGGTCGCGAACCGGGAAAAACGGAACGTAACGTCGGTGGGGAAACTCACGACGGACGCACGGTTCACGGATTGAACCCAAACAACGAACCAAGGAACCACACGGGTCAGAGTACTCTGCTGGATGGTCTCAGAGGGCACTAGCAATGACGGCGAGATTGACGGCAGCGAGAACGGCGTCTCCGGCGATCTGCAGAAACCATCCAGCGGGTTGTTCTCGGTTTTGAAAAATGAAGAGAGGAAGGGTGGGATGGAGAAACACTTACAAGTGTTCTGGGGTGGTCGGGGATCGTCGGCGACGGCCAGGGGCGGCGCAGGTGGTCGCCGGTGGCGAGCAGGCGGCTGCAGGGAAGACTGCAGGCGGTCGCTGCCGTGCACGGTGCGCGGGGTGGAAGAGAGAAGGTGTGGGCGAGGCGAGGCAGCGGAGGCGAGGGTGCTGGTGACGCTGGCGCCGGCGTCGGGGCTGCGGCGGCAAGGATGGAGGTGGCTAGGGTTGCGTTGAGGGCTCGCGATGGGTTTCTGTTGCGTTTTGAAAAAATAAGGGAGGGGAAAATTTATACGACGGAGAGAGAGAATGAGATTAGAGAGAGAGAGATTTGAGGGGTAGAGAGAGAGATTTGAGGGGTAGAGAGAGAGAGATTTGAGAGATTGAAGAGGTGGGGCCCACGGGAAATTATTGATTGGCTGAGGAATGATTTAAGGGTTTAAAAAAAAATCAAAAGATTTAATAGATTACGTAACAGTGAAAGATATGTATAAAAGTTCAGAATATATACTGTTTAAAGATTATTAAATTTTGGGATTTTGGCGCTAAATAAAACATTTCCAAATCGCGCCCGGGTCTGGTCCAAAAATTTGAAATTGAAATAATAGGATTTTAAGCGGGTTCCAAATTTTAAAATTGAGTGTTTTATGATTAAAAAGCATACCCCCAAGACGGACACCTGTACGCGCGCGTAGCCGTCCAAACTCGCCCGTTTCACCGAACGGGACGAGAACACGATGCACGGACGCTACCACGAGGCTAGGGATGTCGAGTAGGCCAAGATGGATATTTTTAATTTTATTTTAGATGCTAAAAATTGTTATATGCAGAAATGACTTTTCCGGGTAAAATTTTCCAGTAAGCCACAAACAAGCAAGATAAATGAAATGAACACCACGTAATGCTCAAACAGTAACTGAAAAATAGTAGCATTGGGCTCGGGTGTTACAGAAAGGTAGAGAACTGGGAAAGGGTGATAAATCCTTAACAGCAGGGAATGATGCAATTGTTACAGCTAAGACTGTTGGCGATTATCACCTTGTATTACCAACTGGTAATACATTGATTCTAAAAATTGTTACTATATACAAAAAATGATGTGCAACATTATATCCGTTTCTTTGCTAACTAAAGAAAGATATAATCTCACATTAGAGTATAATGTTATGAACATTTTCCAGAATCAAGTGTTGATTGGATCTGGTACGTTATGTAACGGTATATACGTTCTTAATCAAAGTACAGTTTTTAACATACAGAACACAAACAAGAGGAAAAGTTCAGAAATGAACGAAGCCTTCTTGTGGCACTGTAGACTAGGTCATATCAATGCGACAAGACTGGCTAAGTTGCATAAAGATGGATATTTGAATCCGTTCAAATTTTCATCTTATGAAACTTGCCAGTCATGTCTCAAAGGCAAGATGACCAAAACTCCGTTTACTGGACACGGAGAAAGAGCTTCGAAACTCTTAGGACTCATACATAGTGATGTATGCGGTCCTATGACTACACATGCCAGAAATGGTTTCTCATACTTTATTACATTCACCGATGATCTCTCAAGGTTTGGACATGTGTTCTTGTTGAAACACAAGTCTGATGATTTTGAGAAATTCAAGGAATATAAGTGCGAAGTAGAAAACCAGACGGGCAAAAGTATTAAAATCCTACGATTTAATCGGGAAGGAAAATACTTGAGCGGGGAATTCCATGATTATTTAAAAGAGAATGGGATTCTCTCTCAGCTTACTCCTCCGTATACACCACAGCACAACGGTGTGTCGGAGCGGAGAAATCGCACCCTATTAGATATGGTGTGCTCTATGATGAGTACTGCTGAGTTGACTATTTCTTTTTGGGGCTATGCGCTTGAGACAACTGCATATTTATTGAATCAAGTTCCATCAAAATCTGTGCCTAAAACACCATATGAGATATGGAGTGGAAATGGGCCATTTCTTAAACGAGTTAAGATATGGGATTGTCCGGCCTATGTTAAAAAGCAAAATTCGGACAAGCTCGAGGCAAGATCAGATCTATGTAAGTTTGTAGGATATCCAAAGAATTCATAAGAATATATCTTCTACCACACTGAAGAACAAAAGGTGTTTGTTGTAAGTCCATGCTACCTCTCCCGGTACTTTCGGGCATGCGGAATTTGGTGAAAAACAATTTTCTTAGAGGTGGTAACATGGACTCAAAACCGGATCTTTGTTAAACATCTAACTAACAACCTAACTATGAGTTGCTAACTACTCGGTTAGGTGGTTATACCTTTCTTTTTCTCGAACTCCTTCTTCTTCAAGCTTCGATGGTCGTCCGAATCGGCTTCTCCCCGTCGTCTCCTTGCGCCGAAGATAGATCCACCTGAAAGCTTCAACCTTTGGCTCCTTCTTCGAACTTTGAAGAAACTAGTTCACTCGGTTTGCTAAACCTTGTGAACTAGAGTGAGTAGAGAAGAGTTTGTATGGGATTTTATCTATGGTTCTTGGTTCTCAACTCATGAGACAAGTGAACCATAGAATCAAGAGAGGGAGAGCAAGAGGAGGAAGATGAGAGCTTAAGAACAAGAGAGAGAATGAGCATGAAAGAATGAGAGAAAACTTTTCTCATTTTGCTCTCATAATCCAAAACAATCATAACACCTCATATCAATCAAGTATTATGTGATGGTTTAAGCAACCATAGCCATATCATTTCATGCACTCATTTTGCATAAAAGAGCAAGCAAGCAAAAGTCTTTGCCATGAAATGATAGCTATAGTTATCATGATGGTCAACTAGTCAAGCCTAGTCAACCGGTCAACAAAGTCAACAAGTCAACAAAGTCAATCCCTCAACAACCATGTCACCATAATACTTAATTAATATAATTGTTAATCATATATCATATTCTCATTAGAGTTGAGCAAAAAGTCAATAGTCAACGGTCAACAACCCTAATGAGAATCCTCTGCCTCTGTCTCTCCGTCAACTGTGCATACATACCCGCATCCGCGTTCCGAGGAACACGGATGCATACTGGATAAAACCAATCCCAAAAGGTACACTAGGATCTGGCTTAAACCAAAGCCCGCTAGTGTAAACTGTCCGGACACTGTACGTGCACAAGTGCACGGATGTGACCGAACCCTGTCGCTAAACCATGCGACCTGTCGCAAAACCATGCGACCTCTACTCTTTTGCCTAAAGGCGAATAGCTTTCTGTGTGGGACTCTAAAGACTCGACACTACGCTGGCAGTGGGTTTAACCACAGACCGCAAGCGGCACTAGCTGTGCGTAACGGTCCACAGGTAGATGCCGACAAGAAGACTGACGAGGCGAAACCCATCTGAACTCCTACTGAGCCTGAATGTGACATTCTCCGTACAGTCCGGTCTGTTCGTCTGATACATCGCATGGCGGGCCTAGGGGGCGGTAAACGTCAGTCCCCCAATAGCGGTACAAGTCGTGTCGGAGTGAAGCCCAAAACACCCTGAGATAACACTGGAAGCCTACCAGTATATCTCGTTTGCCCTGGCTAGGGACTACTCGTGATACAGCGCGATGTCAACCCCCAATACCGGGAGAGACGAATCCTGTCTAACCGTCACTGCCTCCAAGTGCTTCGGGACTGCACCCAACTACCACCTATTTGCACGACTCCTTTGAGCCGTGGTAGGGTAGTAATCAAAGTACAGTGGGAACACACTCGAGGCGAAGTGACAGTGTCAAGTCAGCGGACTAAGCTGTACTCATGTCACCTGGGAACTGATAACTGACGATAGGCATAATACCAACTAGTCAGTTCCCGACGAGTCCTGTCCAGTGTACTCGTAACCCAACGAGCACCTGCATACTATCTCAAGTACGACGTACCGACGGCTGTGGGACAGACCGTCTCCCACACTGGGATGAGAAGCGCATGCGCTAGTCTACTCCGAAGTATCGATGCCCTGTCTCGATAGTCCTGCGACCAGGGACCTGCATAAGGATGTGCTTATAGATTACCCAGCCCCACTAGTGTGACTGCCATCACAACGCTGGTAATCAAGCAAAGATCCTAAGGGCTCCACCAATGTGTATAGGCGATATACTAAAATAAACACATGTACACATTGAGGTAGAAACAAACCAAGTAGCATACTACTATTTTGAGCAAGATTGTATATACAAGGTGAATATCCCAAGCTTCCATTAAGTAATATACAAACTAGTATGATACAGTAATGGCCTCTACGGCATATACACTAACAATTGTTTCTCAATATGCCACCTTTTTGGAAAAGGAATTTCTTATTAAAGAAATTAGTGGCAATGAGGTAGAACTGAAAGAAGTTCCAGCAGCACAAACTACAATTGACAATTTGGTGGAACCAGAGGATCCAATAGTGCCCAACGAACCCCAGCCACTCCGCATATCTAGTAGGGTTCCTCATCCACCTGAGAGATACTCTGGTTTTCTCATAGACGGTGGGAGCGAGTATTTCATTATGGAAGATGATGACCCTACTAGTTTCGAGCAGGCCATCACAAGTGGAGGCTCTATGAAATGGCTGGATGCTATGCGATCCGAGATGGAATCCATGTACACCAACAAAGTATGGACTTTGGATGTTGCTCCTGAAGAGGTAAAATCCATTGGTAGCAAGTGGATCTTTAAAAAGAAGATTGGTGTAGATGGAAAAGTTGAGACTTTCAAAGATGGACTTATAGCAAAAGGTTTTCGTCAACGACCTAGCATTGACTATGATGAAACCTTTTCTCCTATCGCTATGCTTATGTCCATCAGGATCTTACTTGCCATTTCTGCATACCATGACTACGAAATCTGGCAAATGGACGTCAAGACCGCTTTTCTAAATGATGATTTAGAAGAGAGTGTGTATATGACACAGCTAGAAGGCTTTATAGACAGTGGGAGCAGCGGAAAGGTATGCAAGATACTTAAATCCATCTACGGATTAAAGCAGACGTCGCGGAGTTGGAACATCTGTTTTGATGAAGCTATCAAAGAGTTTGCTTCATCAAAAATATAGATGAACCTTATATATATAAGAAGGCTGTAGATAGTAAGGTGGTCTTCATTGTATTGTACGTGGATGACATACACTTAATAGGAAATGATATTCCTATGCTACGCTCGGTCAAGCTCTTCTTATCACACAAGTTCTCCATGAAAGTTCTTAGTGATGCCTCATACATCTTGGAGATAAAGATCTATAGAGATAGATTTAAACAAATGTTGGGATTGTCCCAATCCAGGTGCATTGACACCATACTAAAGAGGTTTAGTATGGAAGATTCCAAGAGAGGTAATTTACCCGCTTGTTAAGGAATCACTCTTTCCAAAGAGATGTCCCCCAAGACTGATTTAGAAAGGGCTCGCATGCAAGGGATACCCTATTCTTCGGCAGTAGGCTCTATCATGTATGCGATGTTATGTACCAGACCGGATATAGCTTACTCACTAGGTGTAGTGAGTAGGTATCAATCAGATCCCGAGGAAAACTACTGGACAGCTGTGAAGAACATTCTTAAGTAATTGAGAAGGACTAAAGAAATGTTCTTGGTATATGGTAACGGTGAACTCCAGATGGAGTCCTTTACCGATTCGAGCTTCCAGAGTGATAAGAATGACAGTAAGTCGGTCTCGGGTTTTGTCATTACCTTCAACGGAGGGGCGGTGTATTGGAAGAGTTCCAAGCAAGACACCGTAGTAGACTCGACGATGGAGGCTGAATACATCGCTACCAACGATGCTGCCAAAGAGGCTGTGTGGATGAAGAAGTTCATTGCTGAACTTGGTGTGGTTTCATCCATTGAGCATCCAATACTTGTGTATTGTGATAACAATGGAGCGGTGGCTTTGGCCAAGGAACCCAGGTCCATCAGAGATCCAGACATATTCTGAGGCGGTATCACCTGATCAGGGAGATAGTAGATCACCGGGAGATCGAGATCAGGAGAGTTGGCACGAAGCACAATGTAGCAAATCCACTCACGAAGGCCCTCCCCAAGACACAGTTTGAGAGACTTTTTAGGATGTTAGGTATGAGATACTACAACACATGGCCTTAGTGCAAGTGGGAGATTGTTAAGAATATGTATGCCCTAGAGGCCATTATTGCACATGTGATGTATATTATAATGGATGCTTGGACATATATATAGAGGGCTTTCTTGCTCGACATGATAGTATGAAATCTGGTACTCTTTATCTTAACATGTTGACTGGTATTCTTTACTGTCTTGCTCTCACATGTTGATAAAGCCTTTAGGATATGTACTTGACTACCAGAACTATGATGAGATCATACTAGTAGGGCCAGGGTGGTCCAAAAGTACATCCTTTAATCAGTTCCTAGTCGAAGGAATATCGAGACTAGGGCATCGATATTCCAGAGTAGACTAGTGTGTACGTTTCTTGCCCCTTAGAGGGCGATGGTTGATCCCACAACCATTGGTGTGTGAAATCAAAGATTGTACACAGGTGCTCATTGGAGAATGGATACACCGAACAGGACTTGCCGAGAACTCTTAGATAGTTATATACCTTACGTCAGATAGCAGTTCTCTGGTGACACTGGTACAGGTTAGTCTGTAGACTCGAGATCGTCATAGAGACTTGTGTGGCTCCCACTGTGCTTTGATTTCCTCCCTACCACGGCTCAAAGGAGTCATGCAAACAGGTGGATTTTGGATATAGTCCCGAGTCACATGGAGGCAATGAGCGATAGGAGGGGTTTTGTCTCTCTTGGTATTTGGGGTTGATATTGCGCTATACTCGATTGGCTATAACTGGAAGTCCTTGGCTGGGGCTACTGCTGAGATTTACTTGTTTCCCCAATAAGAGCAAAGCTCTGTTCAAATTTTGAAATTTGAAATGAAGCAGCGCTTCATAAAAACTCTAGCGCTAGCAGCGCCAGCGCTCCGAGTCAAAGACTCTGAGGCAGCGCTCACGTGCAAGGTACGAGAGCGTTAGCGCCAAGAACGCCAGCGCTAGGAGTCAAAGACTCTGATGCAGCGCTCACGTGCATAGCACGAGAGCGCTAGCGCTAAGTGCGCTAGCACCAAGAGTCAAAGACTCTGATGCAGTGCTCACATGCAAAGCATGAGAGCGCTAGCGTTGGAACTAAATGTTCCCCACCCTTGGATCAAAGATCCAACAAAGATGATTAAAAATCATCAAATTGCCAGAAAGAAAGTTCTTTTGAGGAAATACTCCTCAAATCTTTCCAAACAGGAAAGATTGTCCTCTGAAAATCAGAGCACCGTTGGATCAAAGATCCAATAGTGATTAAAAATCACCAAGATACAGAATAAGTTATGTATGGAAAAATATTTTTCCAATCTTGTTAAGTAACAAGAAAGATGTCTTCTGTAAAACAGAAGCCCTAGGATCAAAGATCCAATGGTGGGAAACATCCCCAAATCAATTAGAGAAAAGTTCTCCTTAACTAATTCAATAAATCAGCCTCCCCTATATAAAGGACCCAAGACTTCAAGTCGTAAAAAAAAAGAACCCCCCATAAGTTTCAAGTTCTCAGAAAAGAAAAAAGGAAGAGAAAGCTCTGAAAGGAAGAATTTCTTCAAGGTAAATAAAACAGAGAGATCAAAGCATCTCATAAAAAAAGAAGAACTTAGTTCTTTTTCTAGATCATAGATCTACAAAGACAGAAGTCTTTCATAAGAGTAGAAGAGATTGGAGCATCTTATCATAAAAAAAGGGAGGGGGGAAAGAACTTAGTTCTCTTTAGATCACAGATCTATAAGACAAGGACAAAGTCTTTCACCAAAAAAAAAAACATTAGAAGAGATCATAGCATCTCCTATTAAAATAAGAACTTAGTTCTTGGATTCACGAAACAAAGTCTCTTAATTCCCCGAGCACAGAATTGATTAATAGCGCTTTGCACTCATTAGCTAGCGCTCAGCGCCAAGCACGCCACGTGCTCCTTACGTGGACGCTACTTAATAAAGAGCGATCTGCACTCATTGGCTGGCACTCAACGCCAAGCATGCCACGTGCTCCTCACGTGTGCGCCATTTTCATAAGAAGCGCCTTAGCGCTCCAAGTCTGGCGCTCAGCACCAAGCGCGCCACGTGCTCCTCACGTGTGCGCTATTTCATAAGAAGCGCCTTAGCGCTCCATGTCTGGCGCTCAGCACCAAGCGCGCCACGTGCTCCTCACGTGTGCGCTATTTCATAAGAAGCGCCATAGCGCTCCAGGTCTGGCGCTCAGCGCCAAGCGCGCCACGTGCTCCTCACGTGTGCGTTATCTCATAAGAAGCGTCTCAGCGCTCCAGGTCTGGCGCTCAGCGCCAAGTGCTCTGTACATAAAGGCTCTATACATAAAATGCTCTGCGCTACAAAGAGTGTTCAACACTCAATAAAAGACAAAAGAAAAATGGGTGTCAGAACCCAAATTAATGCTCAACATTATTGAACAAAAGTGGCTAAGCCCAAACAAATATTTAACACCCAAACAAATGTTCAACATCAAAATAAATGTTCAACAGTTTAATTAGAACTGAATGGGCTGAGCCCAAGTTGGCCACAAGTCCCTAGCTCAGACAAGCTGAGCCCATCTGCTCACAATTGGTCTTGGTCCCAAGTCTGACTACATATCTTCCAACTAACCTTGGTTCAAGGGTACATCTCTTCATTCCTCTGATATGTGTCGTTGTAATTCTTCAACGTCTTCAGAGAGGTGACAGTCCCGACAACCAGACACTCCATGGACTATGATGTCCTTAAACTTATTGACCGCAATGTCCCTAAACTAAACTCTATAGACTATGACGTCTTTCAACTATGGACTATGACGTCCTTAAACTCTATGGCAACGTCCCTAAACTAAACTCTATAGACTATGATGTCTTTAAGCTATGGACTATGATGTCCTTAAACTTATGGACCGCAACGCTCCTAAACTAAACTCTATAGACTATGATGTCTTTAAACTATGGACTATGATGTCCTTAAACTTATGGACCGCAACGTCCCTAAACTAAAACGATAGAGCCCAAATGCCCTCTCATCGGATCTAAATGATTCCGAACCCCCATTAAGTAGACCTTAGTCTAATATTAGATGAACGTATCCTTAACAAACGTTTAAGTTTATCTTAATCTCAATGAGATTAACAATCCTTAAACCTAACCCAAACCCAAATCTAAGAAAATACGGATTTGGACTAATCCACACCCTACGAGCGACAACATAAATTAGTTTCCGTATACAATCCACGGGCAACCAAAAATAAAATAAACACACACGACACGAAGTGAACATATGGAGAAGGAGAAAATTGTTACCGCGATGCGATAGCGTAATTAACTGCAGGGGCTTGCGCTTGCAGGGAAGAGCGTCCCCACAATCAAAACCCCCTCATATGAGGCGGAATCTGACAAAGTCTGCTACAACGGCCACATCCGTCTAAACCTCCGATACACAGTGCCATAAATCAACTTGTCAATTTCGAAGAGGTGGACGGATAAAACCAAATAGCATCTGCCCCCAAATTCAAGCAAAACGAACCTACGCGGTTCCGTCTCTGTATTCGGCGGCGAAAAGATTCCCTGGTGGGACCTTTTCCTCTTTCCACTCCACACTTCGTGTGTCATGTTCGCGGTTTAATATGGTTGCCCCTATATTTGAGGTACTAAGATTTGGCGTCTTTCTCCATGCAGAAGAGAAAATGGCTTCCAACTGCACCAGCTGCAATAACAACTCCCACTCCGTTCTCGCTGGAGGAGTGACTTATGGGCTCCAAGCGGCCTCCATTTTCGCAATGCCGGTGGAACAGGTGACTCAGGCCACCACTGGACTGTTCTTTAGGACCATGCTCCCACCAAGAAGCTTCAGCACCCCACTGCCATCGCAAGAAGCTTCGAAGAAGTCGGTCTTTGATCGGCTTGCAACTACCGCGGACCCTCTCAACGGGTCGCCCAAATCCAATGCTTCAGTCTTTAACAGACTGGGCCAAAACTCCAATGGGCTCGTTAAGAAGCCCGTGATACCTGAGGGACTTATCCCGAAATGGATAGCCATCTCTGTTCCAATAAATGAAATCGTCGGAGAGGCTTCTCCTGCTAAGGGGTCGGTCTTCACAAGACTGGCCGTGCCAACTCCTATTCCAGGTGAAGTCACCAAAGCCGCTATCCCTGCTCGAAAGTCTGCTTTCGACAGGTTGGCAATCCCCACTCAACGGACGTCAGTCTTTAACAGGCTGACACCAACATCGGTCTCTCATCAAAGCATGAAGCACGATGCAGCTACCCCAACAGCAGAGGTGGTCTCGGCCGCTCGACATGCTCGACGTCGCCACTGGCGCTGAGTGAAAAAAGCTGGTGGCAGTTCCCCTTCTAGACTTACCCCACCGGCTCCAACGATGGAAGTTGATGCTGCTGTTCCAACTGGGAATAGCTTTTAACCCCTTAACAGGGTGCACAGGAATTCGCCAACTGCCGTGCTGAAAAAGACTCCTCCGCCTGCTGAAAAGATCATAAAGGCGAAGCCGGAGCAGCCCCCTTAGCGGCTGTGCTCTAAAATCCATAGGGTCTGGCGAAGGGTCCAAGACTGTGTGATTAACCAAGACTATTCCCGCCAACCAATGAAAATGAAGGTTCAGCAAGAGAAGGACCACCCTGTTGTACCATAGAAAGTATCATCTACTTGGGTGCCCGCTGCAACGGCCTCCTCGACTTCGACCGCCCACAAAAGAAGAAAGCCGGAGAAAATCCCCATGTCCACGGCAATGCTCAGAGGCACTGAATCCAAACTCCCCAAGTCTGGAGGCATGGTGGTGCACACCATTTACATGGCTTCTGGGAAAGAGGAAAGCCGAATCTCCACGGGCCATCGACTTCTCACGCGGTCAGTAACTAAGTCCCAAGAGCAACAACAACAAAAGCTCTAAGAGATGCTGACAGCCATGGCCGCACTCACTGGGCCAAAAAGAAAGCCCGAAAAAATTGTCAGAGCAGCGTCAGGAACAGGAAACTGATGCCGAATTCCTCCGAAGAATGCTCGAGAGGAAAGATAAAGAGGCTGCGGAACAAGCGGCTAACATAAAATAAATGGCGCTTTTATTCCAAGACATGGTGGGCATGATGATCCAGCCAGACCCTCCAGCGGAGGAGCCTCCGATGATCATTGAAGACGACAGAGGGGAGACATCAAACCCTCTTCCAGTTCTATCAGCAGCCAAGGAAGAGACCATCTCCAAAGCCGCCCTTGATGACTACATAGCTCAACAAATACGAGCTCACCAGGCGAGTGAAGCCGCTGACCAAATTGTCAAGACTGGATGAACCTATCCGGGTTGGTACGACCAAATAAAGTATCCACTGGGATACACGATCCCTAAGTTCCACATGTATAAAGGGATGGGTAATCCACACCAGCACGTTGCTCAATTCAGAGCCCTGTGCGGTAATACTGGGGATGACGAAAACTGCTGCTTTGCCAGTTTGTTGGCAGTTTATTGGAGACAGCGTTTGATTGGTACTCTGAGCTCCTGAATGACTCCGTTAAGACATTTGCGGAAATGGAGCTACTGTTCATACAAAGGTTCGCAAGCGCCAGTGGACGCACCCTAATCATGGCATTAAGCCGGGAGAAACATGGGTTCAGTATGCAATCCGGTGGCGGAACTTATGGTCGAAATGCGAACAACGCATCGAAGAAGCTCCTGCAGTAGGCATATTCATGGGTACCCTCGATCCGCAGGCGACCATATCCTAGTTCATGATGTTTTTCAAGCCAACTACCTTCCAGGCCTTGATTGACAAGCTGTTCCAAATGGATCAAATGGGCTATAGACCGTCTTTCTCGAAAATGGAGCCTCGAAACGAAAAGGGAAAAGGGAAAGCGGCCTTCGTCGCCAATGCTCAGAAGCAGCCCGGCGGCCCAAAACCAGCCGATCGTCAAAATGATAGACAACGATTCTTCAACGAGAAGCTAAAACGCCCTTATTCGTTTCCCCAGGATAAAACGAGGAGACTGTTCGAGCTGGCGGTGCGCAACAGGCTCATCAATCTGCCAGATCCAAAATGTCCACTGCAGCCCGGCGATTCCTACAATCCTAATTACTTCCCCTACCACCGAGCAGTAAGCCATCCAATCGAAAATTGCTTCGTCTTCAAAGGCTGCATTGAGGACCAATACCAACAGGGAAAATTCGCGCTGTCTGAGAATTGGAAGGTAAGCCCGCCTCAGCCACATGTTCCTAAAAAGGTGGACACGCCGGGGGCATCGTTCTATTTTATAGAAGAAGCTCCATGGGAGGTCGCTTTTTCAGCCAAAACGAAACGAATGCTGAAAGATCTCCAAATATGTCCGACGATTAGGTGGAAGAGCCCATTGGAACCCGAGATTATTGAGGGGATGCTGAAGTTGCGCCCAACACTGAATGTTGGTGAAGGTGGACAAAACGTTCAGGCCAAGCCTCCAAAGTCTTTAAAGAAAAAGAAGAAGGCCAAGAAGCCTGTCCAACCCGAAGACAGCCGTACAGGTCTGCAGAAATACATAGATGCACTGGAAGAATATAACCAGAAGGCATGGACTCCAATCATGTTGGATGAATTCTTTAAGCATGTTCTTGAGAATGAAGCCGATGACGCCGATGAAGGAGACAATTCTTCAGAAGAGCCCGAGGATTATGTGGCAAACTGCCACATGATCTCTCACTCATCAATAAATGGCAAAGAAACTCCTGATGCAGAGAAACTGGGGGCAGATCCAGAACCGGAATCAAAATCCCTGGAGCCATCGGACGAATTGATTGACAGACTGCTGAGCGAAACTCTTCAAAAAAGAAAATCTGACCGAGAGCGTGAAACGGCCATATATGAAAGGGCCAAGTGTCGACGTCGCGTTGAAGAAGCTCCGGTATTGAGAAGCCATAGAGTACCCCAACCGGATATAAGAACTTCTGCAGCCAGCAAAAGAAGGTTTAAGACAAGGCACAGTTCGCTAAAGCCCTATCGATGGGAATGAAGTTGCCACCCTTCAAAGAAGACACTTCAGAAAATATGTTCCCCGACGAGCTAGATGCACATCTAAACTACTGTTTATACCATCGGAGGATCACACACCCTACCAAGGAATGCATGGCCTTTAAAAATTGGTGGCAGGGATACGTTGCTCATCGACAGCATTTCAAGTGGATGAAGCGCAAAACTCATCTAGAGCAGAGAAGCATGACAAATGAGCGCAAAAGAACTGTCAGCGATGCCACACGGTTGCTTCCGTGGGATCGCAAGTTCTCACCTTCGGGAGCGATTCTGATGAAGAAATAGCCCTTGGTCCTCTCTTCAAAGAATCTATCTCCGAAACAAAAGGGATAAAGACATGCGAAAACATTCAGCTGCGTAATCGCACATTACCCGAAAAGAATCTCGGACCCACAAACAAGGGATCGAACAAAAAAGATATGGGGAAAGAAAAAGTCCCTGAAGATATCGCCCTCAATGACCGAGTCGCCGAAAAGATTACAGCCAAAGACCCACCCAAGAAAAATAAGGTGGATTACAATGTTCTGGCACACCTGAGGAAGATACCCTCACAGCTGAGCATTCTCAATGCCCTCCTGCTATCTAAAGAGGCGAGAGATTCTTTGATCAAGGCAATATAAGAGCCCGAGCAGTTTCAAGCTTTCTTTGCTGAAGAAAAGATGAAGGAACAGCTAAAAGAAGTGCACACTGCTGATGTCACTTTCGGCGATGAAGATCTCCTCCTTGGAACGTGCGAGCATAACTGTCCCCTATATGTCTCCGGGTATTGCCATGACATCAAGATAGGGAAGATCCTAGTTGACAATGGGTCCTCTGTCAATCTCCTAAATGTGAGGGTGCTAAAGGAAATTTGCACGAGCATGCAGCACCTCGCTCGGGATAAAATCACCATCTCCGGGTTCGACTCCCAGTCATCACGGACGCTCGGGTCTGTGATACTGACGTTATGCTTTGGGCTGCTCGTCACTGACATCAAGTTTCATGTCATTGATGCCAAAACTTGCTACAACGCTTTGCTCGGCAGGCCTTGGTTACACGAATAAAACGTCATCCCTTCTACACAACATCGGTGTATGAAGTACTTTAAAGATGGTTTCGAGTATATCGTGACAGGGGAGCTGAACCCATTAGCCGTGAATGAAGTCCGAAAGTACGAAGATGCAAAGTATTTCTCACCAGACTTTGAAGACACGGAAAGATGCCATAAGCCGGAGAATAAGAAGAAAGTTATCACCACTATTCCAGTCTTTGGAAGCGATACCGAGGAGGAGGAAGAGATAGTCTATTCAGGACCATCCCTATGCAACAAACCGGGACCGTCTACCCCTATTCTGGTCTTTGGCAGTGACTCTGGAGACGAGGTTAATGCAGTGTTCTCGATCTGTCCATCAATGCAGGCCTTCGCTCGAGATGATCAGAGTTTGCAAATCGCCATGGTTCCGCGGAGGCACTATAAAGAACTCGACGCGCTTGAGACATATAGCCTGCAAGAGCTGCAGACGTTCTACGTCCCTCCCAGGCTAAAAGATGAAAGGCGATCCTCTTTTATCAGTCTACGAAACCAAAGTAGAGAAAGAAATCTGGTATGGTGCCGATTTGGCACTTGACAGGCTCCATTCTATCCGTCTGTCCAGATACTACACAGAAGGATTAAAAAGGCTGTTAAGGTGCCAAGGCATACCCTCCAAACAGACTACTCGACAAGCTCAGTTCTACAACAGGATCTGGAACATCCCCGAAACTTAGCAAAAATTGCCCAACAGGAAAATGGAAACGATCAGGCCCGGATATGTCCAATCCAAGAAATGGGAGCGATTCCATGACTGCTACGTTATACATGACTTCGATGAAGAAGGAGATGCTCTTTTAAAGACACCGATGATGGACCAAAAAGAGGCCCTGCTATAAAAATGCAGAAATGTTGTTTGAAGAACAGATGGACAAGCCAGTACGGGAAGCGAGTCAAAAGGTTCGGAATGATCACTGCCGCGAAATGGCCATCTATGAGAAAGCCAGAATGCAGCACCTTCTCCAGCAGGCTACGCGGAATGACGATGCCTTTCACCGTCAGCTCACCATGCATTCCCAAGGCAAGAAAAAGGCCCGACGTGAACGCAAAAACAAGTTAAAGAACAGAGAAAACGTTCGACCATGGTGAAACGGGTCCAAGAAGCCTCGCGATCGAGAAAAGGCCGGCAGGAATCCATCGATGATTAAGAAGATGGATCGGGAATATTCCTTCCCTCAAGACAAGACAAGGAAGATATTCGACCTTGTCGTGAAACATCAGATGATTACCCTCTTGGAGTCCAAGCACCCCAAACAAGCAAACAAGGTCTGTCAGCCGGATTATTGTTCCTATCACCGAGCAATGGGTCATCCTCTTGAAGACCGCTTCACTTTCAAAAACTGAGTCGAAGGCTAGTATCAGCAAGGCAGGTTCGCTCTATCCAGCAGTTGAAGGGTAACCCTACCGCAGAAGCATGTACCGAAAGCCACGTATACAGTGAGAGTATAACCGGGTCAACATCGGTCTTGGAAACGATCTTGTACCTGTCACGTGATAATGCTGTCAGAAAAAGGAGAACACTATAATGCGGATGACCTCTCCTGGTGCTTCGAAAATAGGGATGAAGATGAGTTGATCTCAGAACTTCCACCGGCGTCAAAAGAGTTGGAAGATGGAATACATACTACTGTGGACAACCTAAGGAAAATCGACTTGGGGATGGCAAATAACCTAAGGCCTACGTTCGTCAGTGAGCTGCTGTCCGAAGAACAGATAGCTGCGCTAAAGGACGTGCTCATGCAGTATAAAGACTGCTTTGGATGGAACTATTCCGAGATGCCGGGGCTAGATCCAGAGATAGTGGTGCATAAATTGGCGATATCTCCAGACATCAAGCCAGTCAAACAAGCACCAAGAAGGATGCGGCTTGAGCTTGAAATGATCATCAACGCCGAATTCATGTAGCTAACCGACTCCGACTTTATCCAAGAAGTTCAGTATCCTGACTGGATCGCCAACATTGTCCCAGTGATGAAGAAAAATGGGACGGTGCGCATCTTCGTAGACTTTCGGGACCTCAACAAAGCTTGCCCGAAAGATGATTTTCCCGTACCGGTTACCGAGCTCATGATAGACAACACGTCCACTCACGAAGTCTTCTCCTTCATGGACGGATCATCAGGGTAAAATCAAATAAAGATGCACCCCGAATACCAGAAGCATACCGCTTTACGGACTTCCCTGGGAATATTTTGCTATAAAGTGATGCCTTTCGGCTTAAAGAATGCCGGTGCTACCTATCAGAGGGCCATGACAAAGATCTTTGATTACCTCATACATGAAATCGTCGATTGCTATATCGACGACCTCGTGGTGAAAGGTAAATCGTACGAGGAGCATTGGGAGCATCTGAAGATCGTGTTTCAGCGCCTTCAGAAATACAACCTGAAGATGAACCCTCTGAAATGCGCGTTTGGAGTTTCCTCGGGCAAATTCCAAAGATTCATCGTATGACACCAGGGCATCGAGATAGACCCGTCGAAGATCAAGGCGATCATGGAAATGCCTCTGCTAAGAACTCTCAAGCAACTACGGTCTCTCCAAGGAAAGCCCGCATATATCCGACGATTCATAGCCAATCTCTCCGGCAAGTGCCACCCCTACAACCATTCAATGAAGAAGGGGACCCCGTTCGTGTGGAATTGAAAATGCCAAGGCGCACTAGACGAAATCAAGCCATACCTGCAGAATCCTTCGGTGCTAACCGTTCCGGTCAAGGGAAAGCCTATCATCCTGTATACAACCGCCCTTAAAGGTTCTTTAGGCGCGTTATGGGCATAGGAGGACGACTAAAGGAAAGAGAGAGCCCTCTACTATTTGAGCCGAGTTCTCCTGGGGGCAGAAAACAACTACTCCCCTATCGAAAAATACTGCCTGGCGTTAATTTTCGCGATAACGAAGCTCATACACTATGCTTTGGCGCATGAGGTCCATCTCATATCAAAAGTGGATCCTCTCAAATATTTGATGTCAAGAGCCATATTAACAGGACGGCTCGCTAAATAGGCTCTACTCTTAATGGAATTCTCGATAACATACCGACCTCTCAAAGCATTGAAAGGCCAGGCCATCGCCGACTTCCTCGCTGAGCATCGGATACCTGCCGATTCACCCCTAAATTATGAATTGCCAGACGAGCACGCGTTTGACATGATTGACAGGGAGATAAGAGGGAGTGATACCCGATGGAAACTCTACTTTGATGGTGAATCTTCCATGAAGAAGCGAAAGCACAGCTCCCTTATAATCAAATCTGGGGCAGGCCTTGTCTTCGTGACTCCGCAAGGAGGGATAATGCGCTTTGCCTTTTCTTTAATAGATCCAAAAACAAACAATGAAGCTGAATATGAAGTTTTGGTAGCAGGTCTTGAGATCGTTGCCAACATGGGAATCGAAAACCTCCTTATATACGGAGACTCCCAGTTGGTCGTTAGTAAAATAAACGGCGACTATCAAACGTGCAAACCCGAGTTGGTAAAGTACGGCGAGAGAGTACAACAATTGCTGACTCAAATTCCTTCCTACATTCTGGAAAGCATACCGTGCACGGAAAATAGCAAGGCGGATGCATTAGCCAAACTTTCTAAAGAACTGACTGACAAAAACCTCGATGACGTGAGGATCGTTATACAAAGTCGTCGGGTTCTTACACCGGCAGAAATATCTCCGGAGTCGTTTGAAGAAAAGGAAGCAACCGAGCAAACAGCCCTACAAATAGAGGACCAGGAAAAGGCCAAGGATTGGAGATAAGTCTTTATAGACTACTTCAAATCCCGTCAAACACCTGAAGATGCGTCCTCAAGACATCAGCTCATGAAACGAGCTCTGTCTTTCGCCATCGTCAATGCTACTCTATATAAGAGATCGTTCGACTCCTTGTGGCTAAGATGCCTGGGACCGGAAGAAGCAAGGAGAGTCGTCTAAGAAACTCATGACGGACTCTGTGGTTCTCATTAAGCCGGGCCAAGGATGAAACTGAAGATCAAAAGGATGGGCTACTATTGGCCCACGATGATCCAGCACTACCTCGAATATGCAAAGCAGTGCCACTCGTGCCAAATTCATGGAGATTTCATCCACCAGCATCCAAACCCGCTACACCCAACGGTGGCTAGCTGGCGGTTCGAAATGTGGGGAACCGACATAATTGGGCCTATAGAACCAGCATCGTCCAGAGGACATCGATTCATATTGGCGACAACCGATTACTTCTCTATGTAAGTAGAAGCAGTACCACTAAGAGAAGTGAAGACAGAGAACATTCTCCATTTCTTCAAGACACACGTCATTTATCGATTCGGTACTCTGCGACGGATTATCTCCGATAACGGGCCGGCCTACAGAAATCACAGAATCAGACGCTTCGCATAACAACATAATATAGACTGGAGATACTCATTGGTCTATAACCCCCGAGCTAACGGTCTTGCTGAGGCTTTCAACAAAACCTTGACGAAGATCATAAAGAAGACGGTGTCCAAAAATAAAAAAGACTGGTACGAGAGACTGCATGAAGCTCTCTGGGCTTATTGGACCACGTTCAAAATGGCCACAAACATAATGCCGTATGCATTGGTATTCGGCGCTGAAGCAGTACTCCCCATGGAGATAGAATTACCCTCTCTACGAGTGGCAGTTCATTACGAGCTGACAGACAAAGAGAATGCTCATCTTCGGTTCGAGGAGCTCGATGCCCTCGATGAAACTCGGATCATGGCGCAGCAAAACTTGGAGGCCTACAAAGCGAAGATGATGCACTCATACGAGAGATTGACTAGGCTGAGAACATTCCGCCAAGGTGAACTCATGCTAGTGGTCAAGAGACCTATGATTCCCAATCGTGCCAAACGGGGGAAGTTTGAGAAGAACTATGAAGGTCCGTACATCATAGCCAAGGTCTACCTAGGTGGGGCTTACTTACTCATGAATATGCATGGCGAAAGACCCTTTAGGCCAATAAACGGCCGGTTCTTGAAAAAATACTATGCCTGACTGAAATGTCCGTAAACTACTGCAAACCCCCGGCATCCCCAGGGTGACGTGGTAAAAAAAATGTTATGTCCACAAGCAAAATGAGCACGGATGAAAACCCGAAAGGGCACCGTGAGTAAAAATAGCAAGGCTACCGTCGATACTTGTGAAAACCCAAAAGGGCGCAGACTCGAAAAAAAGGGTACGTCCACAAGCAAAATGGGTACGGATGAAAACCCGAAAGGGCTTCGTGAGTAAAAACAGCAGAGCTACCGGCGAGTTTGTGAAAACTCGAAAGGGTGCAATCTCGTTAAAAAACACCTGCAAGGTCCTCTCGACCTTGTAAAGAGAAAACTACCTGCGTGAGATCCTTACGACTCACAAAGGAGCAACACACTTAGGGATCCCCACGATTTCTATGGTGAAATTACACTTACGAGATCCTCACGACTCGTAAGGAGAACCCTATTATGAGACCCTCACGGCTCATAAGATTCAAAAACCTTAAGCTACAGGGATCTGAACCTTTTCTTAAGCCAACACCTTTCCCAGATTGCCCTACAAGCGGTTCCATACTGACCCTTGTATACAATCCACGGGCACAAATAGTCATTTCCTTGCCGAGTCCCACCGACGATGAGGAATGCCCTCATTTGATGAACAAACACTTGTAACAAGAAGAAAACACTCATTCTTACGACTTACAAGAGAATATACACTTAGGAATCCTCATGATTCCTAAGGAGAAAAGACACCTACGAGATCCTCATGACTCATAGAGAGAAACACCTTTATGAGACCCTTACTGCTCATGAAATCAAAAGCCTTAGTTGACAGGATCTTAACCCTGTTTTCTAAGTCACCTTTGTTCAAACCGACAAAGGCATGATAATTCGCTCCTGGCAATATCCCAGTTGTAGCGATGCTGATTCCTAAATCGGTATCAAATTCCAAGTCCTTTCATGGTAAATGATGGTTCGCTCCTGGCAATATTCCAGTCGCAGCGATACTGTTACAAGATTGGTATCAGACCATGAGTTCCATACTCGAAACAAATGCATATGAAATAGCCGAAATGTTTGGGCAACTCGCAATAAAAATCAGCGAGTAAAATATATGCATACAAAAATAGCCGAAATGATCGGGCAACTTGCAATAAGAAACAACGAGTAAAAAGAAAAAAAAAACAGCCGAAATGATTGGGCACTGCGAAAAATAGCCGAAATGATTGGGCAATCGCGACTTTCGCGATATAAAAAGCTGAAATGATAGAGCTTCGTGGAGAGAAATAAAAAAATAAAAAATAAAAAATGAAATGAAACTTTTTGCCCTACAGGCCAGTCCATACTGACCCCTGTATACAATTCATGAGCTTAAACGATAAGGGAACCACATGTCCCAACGAACTCTATCAAAGGGAGAGTTAGGTCTCAACGGCAATATCTACATCTCAGAAGACCAACGACGACGTTTCTTCTCATGCCAGCAGGGCACGGATGCGACACCACCAAGCGGAGCCATAGCAAAGTCCCCAGTTCTAGGACTCTATGGATCACAAATAACCTAGAGTCAACCCGATGTCAATTCTTGACCTCCTTGTCGTAAAGCAACGCTTCGACTTGGATACATGTCAACCTCTGACCCCGTCGTCAAGCAATGCTTCGACACGGATACATGTCAACCCTTGACCTCCATGTCGTCAAGCAATGCTTCAACTCGGATACATGTCAACCCCTGACCTCCTTGTCGTAAAGTAACGCTTCGACTCGGATACATGTCAACTCCTGGCCTCCTTATCGTAAATCAATGCTTCGACATGGATACCTGTCAACTCCTGACCTCCCTGTCGTCAAGCAACGCTTTGACATGGATATATGTCAACTCCTGACCTCCTTATCGTAAAACAACGCTTCGACACAGATACATGTTAACCCTGACCTCCTTGTCGTAAAGCAACGCTTCGACACGGATACATATCAACCCTGACCTCCTTGTCGTCAAGCAACGATTTGACACGGATACATGTCAACCCCTGACCTCGCTGTCGTCAAGCAATACTTCGACTCGGATACCTGTTAACCCCTGACCTCGCTGTCGTCAAGCAATACTTCGACTCGAATACATGTCAACCCCTGACCTCCCTGTCGTAAAGCAACACTTTGACACAGATACATGTCAACTCCTGACCTCCTTGTCATAAAGCAACGCTTCGACACGGATACATGTCAACTCCTGAACTCCTTGTCGTAAAGCAACGCTTCGACACGGATACATGTCAACTCCTGACCACCTTGTCGTCAAGCAACGCTTCGACACGGATACATGTCAACCCCTGACCTCCTTGTCGTAAAGCAATGCTTTGACTCAGATACATGCCAACTCTTGACCTCCCTATCGTCAAGCAACGCTTCGACTCGGATACATGCCAACCCCTGACCTCCCTTTCGTCAAGTAACGCTTTGACATGGATACATGTTAACTCCTGACCTCCTTGTCGTAAAGCAACGCTTCAACACGGATACATATCAACTCCTGACCTCATTGTCGTAAAGCAACACTTCGACTCGGATACATGTCAACCTCTGACCTCCCTGTTGTCAAGCAACACTTCGACACGGATACATGTCAACCCCTGACCTCCCTGTCGTAAAGCAACGCTTCAACTCGGATACATGTTAATCCCTGACCTCCCTGTCGTCAAGCAAAGTTTCAACTCGGATACATGTTAATCCCTGACCTCCCTGTCGTCAAGCAATGCTTCGACTCGGGAACCAGTCAACTCATCAACCACTTATGAGTCCTCTCGACTTGTAAGGGAGAAAATTCTCTTGCGAGATCCTTACGACTCTCAAGAGAAAGCACACTTAGGAATCCTCATGATTCCTAAGGTGAAAATACACCTACGGGATCCTCTCGACTCGTAGGGAGAAAAGTCTTTATGCGACCCTCACGGCATATAAAGTTGAAAAGTCTTAGGCAGCAGATCTAAACCTATTTCTTAAGCCATCGCTACTCCACAAAGAGCTTAAGATGGACTGCTATCTACCATTTACAGGCCACCTTTGCTAAAATGACATGCCAATGGCAAAGCAAAGAAAAGAAGGCGATAGTCGGAGATAAAAAATGTGTGTCCTTTATTCATGAATTCAATTGAATACAAGATACATCATATAAAATAAAATAAAAAGAATACATGTTATTCAAAGATTACAAATGTTTAATCAATACAAAAGCAGCTACTGAGAAGGAGACGTTTTCAGCAAATCAGCCAGCTGCTCGCACACTCCTCTCAACTCCTTCTCATGATCAGCTGCCGCGGCCAGCTCCGATTCAACTTGAGCTCGTTGCTGCAAGCAGGATGAAAGTTTCTCATCGATTTCCCGCTGAGCAGCTTCGCGACTCTGCGTAACCCGCTCGAGGAAGTTAAGCTTCTGCCTCAGCGCTAGCCCGTCCGAAATGCATCATTGCAGATTGACAAAGACGGCTTTCAGTTGCGCAGTGTTCGCTTCAACCTGGGCGTGCAGCCGGGCAGATTCGCCTAAAGCCTCCTCGCGTTACTTCCGCCTCAAGGTCGCCTCTTGTTCGAAATGAAGGAGGAAGGGAATGCTCTGCTCGACCCATGCAGCCCGCTGGGAGTTCAAATCCAACACTTTCGGAGCGGGACACCTGAGCTCAATCTCATACAGACATGCCTCAATCTTCCTGCAGTGACTAACCCAAGACTCAATGACGCCTTCTCTATGGAAGTACACGAGCATCGCCAGCATGGGATTAACCTTGGCAGCAAAATCTGTGGCGATTGCGGGGGCCTCGGCGTTAAGGTCCTCAACGAACTCGCTCAACATTCGCAGGCTATTCGCAGTACCCCTGGAAGATGGGCGTTTAGCAAAGGGCCCTGCCGGTATTGGGATACGAGACTCGAAGGGAGCTGGAGTCGGTGCGATGGCTGCAAAATAAGTTATGGTCAAATGTCGGCTCAAGAGATAAAGAAAATGTACGAGTTATGGAGTCTACTATACCACCTGCTGCAGGTGGAAAAGTTGGGAGTACCGGAGGTGCAGTTATTCTCTCGTCCCCTCCTCCAATCTGTAACGTTGTAATCAATTCAAAGAAGAATCAGCAACATGTCTATTCATAAAAGAAAGAAGGGACACTAGCTGAAGGATGTACTCACCGACACCATCTGGTGAAGCAATCTCCGACTGGAAGGAGAAATGCGGGTTCAACACCTGATATAGGTGGTCAAAAAGGACTCCTGCAAGGTGGTAACAACACAATGTCCGTACAAAATGTATATTACCCCCAATGAAATCGATAAGTCGCAAACATATACCTTCCAGCACTCCAGACAACACGGGAGAAGGCGACGGAACAACAGCCGTCGCAGCGGCGACCAGAGGCGCTTCAAATGGCGCAATCTCCGCATTTACTGCACCTACACTCAAAACGAACAAAATGTCATCAGATGGGGCCGAACAGGATCAAAAGATAAAAATAAAATAGTGACCCAAGGTCTACCTGATAGGTCGCCAACCGAAACCGCGACAAGAACATCACTAGGCGCAGTGGATTCTTCGCTCTTCTTCACTGGAATAATTTCTGCGCTCGTGGCCTCATCCCCTAATTCGACAAGGGCCGTCATGACACTCACAATGCCAGCCGATAGCAGAGAACCGCAAGGGGAAAGAGTGGCGGTTGGGGAAGTCCCATACTCCCAAGAGAGAGTACCTGCTTCGGGCTCTGTGGTCGCCGTCTTCGCGCCTGCCACCTCATCGCCAATACTTGGCCCTGCAAGATATGGTATATCAGAATTTATGGATCGAGTAAAAATAAAAAGACTGGGCTTTACATCACCTTATAAAAGATTCTGGGTTGCCTCCCGAGCCGCGCGCACGACCTGTCTACGAGCAGTAGACATAGCAACGGGAGCATCCTCTGGAGGAATGGCAACATATGGGGTGGCGCTTGAACCTGCACCCACAACCAAGCTGGCATCGCGTTCCCTCACCGTATGCTTTCTGCGTTTCTTGTCGGCCCCAGCAGTGAGAATTGATCTCCTCAAGACCTCCGTCAAAGGTATGTCGTCGTCTGAACTGAGCTCTGCCTTCGGCGCAGCTACGACGTCCATCATCAGCTGCTTTAGCGAGACCCCTTGCGGTGGGTTATGGGTAGCCGTAGTTGCTGTAGACGGCTTTAACGGTGCCGCTGCATCACCACTTGCGATAGGCACTACACTTGGGATATCTAGAGTTGAGGTAGTCCCTGAAACAGAATGGGAGAATGAATTAGAATGCGAGTAAAGAAAGAAATAGAGACATAGTGAGCAGAATTTTACCAAGGCCTAAAGAAGCCCGAAGCCTCTCTTCCTCTTCAAAAGTTTTAAGGGAACCCGCAAGAGCCTCTTCGGCGGAGATACCTGTTGAAGAAGAAAGTGTCAGTAAAGGCCTAATAATGGAGAAGGGATAAAATATATATATACAACTAAAGCATACCTAACTTCGCAATAGTGATCAGGGCTACTTCATCGTGAGCTAGTCGTTCAGAAGCCGCAAGGACAGCTTGAAGATCGATATCATCCGCAGGCGCAATAAACAGACCCTCATTGGTCCCATATTCGCTCAACCCTCGCTGTAAGGAGCATGAGTCTCTTGACCGAATGCGACATCGGCAGCAAACAGCGACATCTTCTTCTTCTGTGAGCGGACACCGGCAACAGAAGCTTGCGCTTGGTGGGCAATTTTGGACGACGAGTCCCAATCCCCATGCCCAAACCAGAATCAGGAGACGCTGCAGCCACCGCTTCTACAGGCACGCGAGGTAGAGGATTCTCAGGCATAGCACGCAGGACCAAAACCACAACAGCTTCTCTCAAGGGGGGACGAACGATGGTCCATCCTTTTAAAGGAACGGCCAGATTACCAGCAGGGGCTGCACCCTTACGATCGAGCAGCAGCTTCTTTTCCTTCCTAATGACAGCGCCCATCGCATGCTGGTACCACGCCACATATACGTTCAAGGATTTTGGAACGTAGCGTGGTTCATTGATAAAGAAATTAGACATAGTGTTGAGCCGCATGAAATGGTGTAGCCCGTTGCAGATACCCTCTTCCGTGGCGACCGTCTCAGCTAGGAAGGACTCAAGCGGGACAGGCTAATTATAGCTTGATTGTTGAGCGAAGCGGTGTGGGTTGTATCTCATGAACAATGCCGAATCATTCTGTCTAAACACTAAAAAGCTTGGCCTTATCGAATATAAGTGAAGAATCTCACGAGCTTTCAGAGTAGAGGCCCCGTCTTTGAAGGTGTCCCGCAGCGGCTGCACCGTATTAGCAGATTCCTTGCCGATAGTCGTAACCTTGTCGACAAAGGTCATACCATCTCCGACCGTACACGGGCGAAGAATCAAACCCCGAGCCTCTCGCCGAGTTGGTTGCAAAATGGAAGCATCAACCAGCCGCATAACCCAAGGAAAGTTATAACTTTCGTAGAAACGGGGCCGCTTGTGAGCTCCGAAAGCGCCAAGCACATGCAGCTCGAGCCACGAAGTGAAGTAATGCATCGGGAGGTTTACGGGCTGCACCCCTGGCTGAGTGGTGTCTGCCGCCAAGCTAAGGCCATGATATAAATAAGCCAACCCGGCAATCCCAACAGCAACCTGCATCCCTTCAACCATTCGGTGAGCCGTGTAGAAAACGGACGGCCTCATATAGCGAGGATGCTTAGGGAGCACAAACCAACTTAACCATAAGCCGAGGAATCCCAAAAAGAACGTCTCTTCGTTGTTGTCTGGGGTGGCGAGTTCCGCAAAGGGGACAACCGCGGCTTTCGAGAGGAAAAAGTTCTTTAAAGCCGCTTCCGCTGTCGGCCGGCTATCCAAGCCAAAATCGAAAGGATTGTCGAGCTTGAAAAACTTCGCACCTTGTTTCGACAAGACTTTCGGGAGAAGAAAACGGGCGATGAAATCTATAAAGCTGACCCCGTGGCTTCCGGATTTGAGAAATAGGCTCTCGTGAATATTTAGCACCTTGATCAAGCTTAGAAATCGGTGCTGAATAGCATTCTCTACGGTCAGACCCATCACTACTGAGCGAATGGCGAAAATATACTCGTCAGGGGGTAATATCTCCTCATAATGCTCCCCTCTGATAGGAAAGCCAGAGATCTCCGTAAACTCCTCTAAAGAGATTGAAACTTCCCTGTCATGACCCAATTTAGGCACATGACCGGCACTTAAACCACGTGACGTCAACAGGCGTATGCAATTTAAGTAAGCCGAAACCTAGAAATCAAAACCACCCTAAAAGGGGATAAGTGGAGAAAACATAGTTAAAAACCTTCGGAAATCTCAAGTAAAAATCTTTAAACTTAAGTTTACTTTCTTAAAAATTTCGGCAGCACCTCCTTTGTAAAAACTGGCCCCGAAAATGGGTACAACATAGAATATAAATAAAGCATCCCAAACTGGAGCAAATCACGCCCAACGGCGGAAACAACCACCACAAGCATATATACGACACTGTAGTGAAGAAATATAAATGAAAACAACATAAGGAGATAAAACTTTATAACAAGGCCGGCTCCCACGAGCACGTCACCCAAAGACATAAAATAATACAACACCGATCCTCACAATTCGTCTCTAAGTCAAATACATGAAGTGGTTGGTGGAGAGTACTAGATACAAAAGAAACATAATGAACATCATCGGATAACCGCAAACCTACCTACAGCAAAAGGACTCACAGCCAACCGTAGCGGTATCCGCAAAAGTAGAGATAAAAAGAAGTCCTGCCATGACTACTCTGAGGGTAAGTCCTGCAAAACACTGTGGCACAACGGGGGTGAGTTGCGAACTCGTGAATAGTAAATAACATCATACTGTAATTGCAAGTATGCACGAACATCGATAATCTATTATATGAAATCTGATAGCATAAGTATGGTAATATAGATATGCAACAATCATGATCAAGGTACACCATCAGGGTACTACATCTATATGAATAAAAATGCATATCAAATAAATGCTGGTATGGGATACAACATAATATCATCAATGAATCATCATTATGGAAAAATATTGGTGTCAATCAACGACACCCCAAATCCCAATACCTCAGGCGCCGTCACTCTGATCGGCCCTCAAATCTGTAAATCTCATGGAACCTGATTGTCTAACACTGACACCCGAAACAACATGAAAACATATGCCTGTATGTGTGTGTGTGTGTCCCTCAACGACACATCAAAATCATAGAATCTGAGTGTCCAACATCGACACTCGAAACATCATGAAAACTAGTGTCCAGCATTGACACGTAAATACTCTTCTGTCAGGTGCCGTCACCACGACTGGCCCTGATGTCATGTCCGTACATAACTCCGGTCGGTATCCCTACGATAACCGCGGAATCCAAATACTATCACCGGTAAGTACTAGACCGCCAGCCAGGCTCATCGTCTATACCACGAAAATCATCTCTTACCCCGGGGAACCATACCGGGTCTACCATGTACCCGCAGACGGTGCCTATCCGCTCCTCGAATCGGGTATCTAACACAAGTATCAGAACCGAGAAAACTCATGGTGGACGTACTGAAATATCATATCAAGAGAAACTGGGTTTTCATACAATACATAAATTCTTGAAATACCCCCACGGTTCTCAAATCCATAAATCACATGAAATCCATATTGCAATGCGTAAATTCATGAAATCTGATGTATGTAACATAAAACAATAACATGAGCATATCAAGGGAAAAGCTCTCTTTTAAATGAATCTAGTTTTTAAAATATATCAAGCGGTTCCCAATTCCTCCGAAATCAAGTGCAGCATCATATGAGATGTACATGTAACTATAGTAAGATATGTGTATCTACATGTAAGCAGGTATGCATGATGCATTTCATAACTGCAATAGCACAATAACCAACGTCTCAATGTCAAATGACAATACAATACCACTTCGGGGTATATATAGCTATAGCAAAGTATGTGGGTGTACATGTGAGTATGTATGCATGATGTACATGTAGCTGTAGTAAGGTATATGGGTGTACATGTGAGTATGTATACATGATGTACATGTAGCTATAGCAAGGTATATGTGTAAGCCTGTAGGTATAGCCTGTATACTACATTTCATATACGCAACGGAATAAGAATCACTATCTCAATGACTATAACCGATACAATATCACATATGTATATATGTAGTGCGTGTCATGGCAATTACCGACGGTATATGCGTGTAGCATACAATTTGTGCTCGTGCAACAAGAACCGTCAGTAATAGTGTTGTGTCTAATATGTACCAAGTCAAGGCACAACAGGTAATAATATGCAATGATGCTCATGCGCAATCATATCATATGCGTATAAACATGCAGCTATAGTATCATATCCAGCCCTGACGCATAACGTCATACGGGCGATTTTCCCGTAGATGTTAAATCTACTCACCGATGATCTCGAGCAAAGAAAATCCGACCACCTGCTTCCCTTTCTTCGCAGCGTCCGAAGTCCCCGCTTGCAATCCTAAAATTTCACAAACACAACCATAAGGCTAAATATCCTGTGCCGACACAAAGACAACGAAACGCAAGGATAACGTCCACAAGATAAACACACTGTGCAACTAGTGTACAGAACACGTATGACATCGGCACAACCATAGATAGGACGACACAACCACCAAGCCTAGACCCCGATCGTACCGATCATGCATTCACAACACAATATATATCGTGGAAGATAATATATATAACATCACAACGTCAATTGAAACCCACGCCTAATTTAACCGAAAACCTAGTAAGCACTTTTAATCATTTTAACTCAAGTCTAGAAGTTTAACAATTCTAGCGATCACAATCATCGCAAAGTAGCTTAACTAAGTCACACAAACCTTTACTACAATTTTAATCTCACCCATAAAAGATTTAGTACAAGTTAGTTTTCTATTAAGCTTAATTAGACGATTAGGAAAATAACAAATAACTTTCTCACAATTAGGTTAAGTTTTTTCCAAGTCTACACTTCTCCATTAACCATTTTAAATAATCCAAACCCTAACTTGATCTTCATAACTCTTTCTAGAATTTATAAAATATGCTAATTCAAGCTTTAATTAAACATCTAATAACTAGATTAAGGTATTTAAACAAGAACTAAAGTTTAGGGTTAGGATTTTATACCTCCACTAGATTCACAAACTAGCAACTAAATTCCAAATTAGCCTCCAAAATGATAAGTTTCATGAAGATCCAAGCTTGTTTAGGCTTAAGGAAAAATGGGTTGGGATTTATATTTGAGTTTGTGGGGTTTTTTTTTGATAATTTTTGATGATTTATTTGAGCTTGAAGAAGTGAAAATGAGGTGAGAAAAGAGAGAGGGCAGCAAGGGGGAGGGTTCGGCCATTGCAAGGAAAATAGGGATATTTGTGGTTGAGTGTGGAAATATCTAGTTAAAAACTTATATTAAAGATCAATAAAACAATTACTTATGCCACCTCTTATTCTTTATTTAAACATTTTCTTTAATTCCCTCAAATATCTAGATATTTCTGCAAGATATTTTGTAAGGATGGTTTAATGCTTAATCTTGTGATTAAGTTAGTATAGATTCACTTTAGCATAATTAACCCAAATAAAATTGTAATTACCACTAATTAAGTGCATAATTAAAATCTTATAATAATATTTTAATTAAGGAAAAATATTAAAGTGAACTAAAATTTTCATGTGACAACTAAAAACCGCAAACTAGCAATTTCCTACTTAAATTAGGTGCAGTTAAGTCTAAACTGAAAAAATGATCACTTCACGGTTTTTACGGAAAAACACCGCCTATTTTACTTTTTAACCAAAAATTCGCCTAAATGATTTCTAAAGCGTTACAATCTTCCCCCTTAAAGAAATTCGGTCCCCGAATTTAAAATTTTAACTACGTGTACCTTCGAAGAGATGAGCGAATTTCTTCTGCATCTCGCTTTCGGCCTCCCATGTGATCTGTTCACTAGTAGGGCCACACTAAAGAATCTTCACAGATGGCAAGATCTTTGACCGAAGTTTTTTCACCTGCCGATCCAATATAACTACCGACTGCTCGGTGAACGAAAGATCGCGCTCAAGCTGAACGGTCTGGTGCTGAATCATATGAGAAGGATCATGAAGGTATCTGCGAAGTATCGACACATGGAATACAGGGTGAACATCCGGAAAACTGGGCGGAAGTGCCAAACGATAAGCAACGGCACTAACTCGCTCAAGGATCTTGAAAGGACCTACAAATCTGGTACTGAGCTTCCCCTTTTTCCCAAATCTCATAACGCCCTTCATCGGAGAAATCCCCAGGAAAATATGATCTCCCACTGCGAACTCATGTCAGCAACGACGACGGTCGGCATAAGACTTCTATCTGCACTGGGCTGCTCTCATCCTGTCCTGAATCAGCTGGATCTTCTCTATAGTCTCCTAAACTAGCTGGGGTCCCAAAACCCTACTCTCGCTGAGTTCGGTCCAATAGACTGGCGATCGACACTTTCTACCATACAAATCCTCAAAAGGCGCCATCTGAATTATCTCCTGGTAACTATTGTTGTAGGAGAACTCAATCAACTGCAAGTGACGATCCCAACTGCCACCAAAACCAAGCACACACGCATGAAGCATATCCTCTAGAGTCTGTATAGTCCGCTTCGACTGGCCATCGGTCTGCGGATGAAAAGCGGTGCTAAAACTCAAGCGGCTACCCAAAGCTTCCTGAAGTTTTTGCCAAAGACAGCTAGTAAACTGGGTGCCCCTGTCAGATACGATGCATGTGGGAACACCATACAAACGCACAATCTCATCTATATACAATTGAGCATACTGGGCATAACCGAAAGTGGTCTTCACTGGAAGGAAGTGAGCCGCTTTCGTCAACCGGTTGACAATCACCCAAATGGAGTCATACCCCCGACTGGTCCTGGGTAGACCCACAACGAAGTCTATGGAAATCTGCTCCTATTTCCATTCCGGAATGGGTAAAGCTGCAACTCTCCTGCCGGTCTCTGATGCTCAGTCTTGACTTGGTGACAAGTCAGGCACCTCGAAACGAAGTCCGAAACATCGCGCTTCATCCTTTCCCACAAGTAAATGACTCTCAAGTCATGGTACATCTTGGTGGAACCTGGATGAACGCTAAAGGCTGACTGATGTGCCTGCTTTAGGATCTCGCATCTCAACCCATCAATATCTGGTACACACAAGAGAATCCCATGACGTAGCATACCGTGGTCATCAATCAAGAACTCCGAATCTGTACCGTGTCGAACAAGCTCAAGAATCTCAGACAAACGGGCATCACTGGGCTGCACCTCATGGATACGATCAAGTTGAAGTGGACGGGGGTGGACGTGAGCAAGCTGTCCCCCAGTGGAAGTGAACTCGAACTGTACTCTACCGTCGCACAAGATCTGCCAATCTACAGAAGACTGTCGCTGAACTGCTCTCAACTGGGACAAGCTACCCCGGGCCTACGACTCAAAGCATCAGCTACGCTTTTCCCGGGTGATGAAGGATCTCACAATCATAATCCTTCACAAGCTCCATCCAACGGCGCTGTCTCAGATTCAGATCCCACTGCTGAAAGATGTACTTCAAGCTCTTGTAATCCGTGAAAATCTGACATGACTCTCCGTACAAGTAGTGTCTCCAAATCTTCAGTGCAAAGACCACCGCGGCCATCTCAAGATCGTGAGTGGGGTAATTTTGCTCATGCCTCTTCAGCTGCCGAGAAGTGTAAGCGATAACTCTATCATGCTGCATCAATACACAACCGAGCCCCACTCGAGAAGCATTACAGTAAACAACATAGCCGCCCGATCCAGAAGGCAAAGATAGAACTGGTGCAGTTGTTAACCGAGTCTTCAACTGCTGAAAACTCTGCTCGCACGCATCATTCCAAAGAAAAGGAACCCCCTTCCGGGCAAGTCCGGTCAGCAGTGTAGCGATACTCAAAAAATCCTGCACGAAACGGCGATAATAACCAGCTAAGCCCAAAAAGCTGTGGACCTCTGTCACAAATACAGGTCTGGGCCAAAGCTGTACAGCCTCGATCTTCCTCGGGTCCACAAGAATACCGTCTCTCGTCACCACATGACCCAAGAAGTCAACTCTATCAAGCCAAAATGCGCACTTTGAGAATTTAGCATACAGCTGGTGCTCTCTCAATATCTGTAAAGAAATCTTCAAGTGCTGCTCATGCTCCTCTCGACTTCTAGAGTAGACCAAAATGTTATCAATAAACACAATAATAAACTGGTCGAGGAACGGCCTGAAAATATGGTCCATCAGATTCATGAATGCTGCTGGCGCATTGGTGAGTCCGAACGACATCACCAAAAACTCATAATGCCCGTAGCACGTACAAAAAGCAGTTTTCGGAATGTCATCATTCCGAACCCGCAACTGGTGATAACCCGATCGCAAATCAATCTTAGAAAAATGTTTCGCACCCTGGAGCTGATCAAACAAATTGTCAATGCGAGGTGAAGGATACCTATTCCGCACTGTAACTCGATTCAATTGACGATAATCCATATACAACCTCAAACCACTGTCCTTCTTCTTAACGAACAGAACAGGACCTCCCCAAGGCGAAACACTCGGACGCACAAGTCCCCTATCAAGCAACTCTTGTAATTGATCTTTAAGCTCTCTAAGCTCCGCTGGGGCCATCCTGTAAGGCGGTATAGAAATAGGCCCCGTGCCGGGAATCAGATCAATGCAAAACTCAATATCGCGCTCTGGCGGTGAACCAGGTAACTCATCGGGAAAAACATCAGTAAACTCTCGCACGATAGGAACCTGGCCCAACGACTCTACTGTGGCTCCCTTATCATGAATGAAAGCCAAGAATCCCCGACATCCCCTCCTCAAAAGCCGACTAGCGCAAAAGGTTGAAATCAAACTGTGAGGGGCGGCACCACTGTCCCACTGCACAATAAGAACTGACTTGCCGGGAAAACAAAACCTAACTGTCTTCTCGCGGCAGTCCACGGACGCGTAGCAAGTAGCTAACCAGTCCATGCCTAGGAGAACGTCGAAATCCAACATCTCAAGAAGGATCAAGTCGACGGACAAATCTTTATCTCCTATACGAACGGCACACGACAGAAACACGTGTCGCGCAAAAAACGACTCGCCAACAGTAGTAGTCACGACAAGCGGCTGACCTAGCAAACACGACTCTCGGCCTAACCTTGGCACGAAGTGCATAGAAACATACGAATACGTAGATCCCGGATCAAATAAAACGTGTGCATAAAAAGAACATATGGAAAGAGTACCTGAAACCACTGCATTGAACGCCTGTGCGTCCTGATGAGTCAAGGCAAACACTCGAGCCTGCCGTCTACCGACAACTGGCTGTCCTCTGCCTCTGCCACCCCCGTCCTCTCTGAACAAACCCTCCGCGACCACGACCTCTCTTAGCATAAGTCTGACGCGGAGCAACAACAGGCGTAAGAGGAAACGCTCTCTGAGGTGGAGAAGGCGGTAAGGTAACATGTGGTATGGCTGCCTCCCTCTAGCGTATCGTGGTACACTCCTTAATGAGGTGATATAGACTGCCACACCCAAAGCACCCTCACGTCGACTGTTGACCCTCCTGGTGATAAGTGCTGAACAACTGGCCTCGTACCACGTCTCTGCTACTCCCCGTGCCTGAACGAACACTGTCGCGGCGTCTAAACATCTGTCTCCGGGCTGATATACCAGTACAAACCCTCTGCGGTTCTGGAACAACCGACGACTCAGAAAGATGCTCCTCAACCAATAGGGTTGCGTCTACCGCTGCTGCATACGTGTCATAATGCTGAATGCTGCTAGCGAGGAATAACTGGGTAAGCAGGCCTCGAACGAACCTCTTTACCCGCATCTCCTCAGTAGCTACCAAATACAAAGCATACACAGACAGCTCGGTAAACTGCACATCGAGCTCAGCCAACTTCATACCCGGAGTCTGGAGTAACGACTCGAAACTGCGCGCTCGAGCATCCCTGACGCTTTGCGGAAGAAAACGTGCAAGAAACACCGTCATGAACACAGCCCATGTCATAGGAGAAAGACCTGCGGCTCTGCCCTTCTCCAAGGACTCGCACCACTTCTGGGCCAGATCATCCAGACGAAAACTCACGAACTCTACCCATCTCGCGTCGGAGCATCTCAGCGAATGACATATCCTGGCTATCCGGTCGATAAATGACTGCGGATCCTCGGCTGTATCGGTGACTGTGAAAACCGGAGGCTTCAGCCTCATGAACTCAGATAACGATACAGTGATCACCTCCATAGCTGCAGCTGTGACTGCTGGAACAGTAGGCACCATCCAGGTCCCCGCAACAAGTAGAACAATCTCCTGTCTCTGTGCTCGAATGACCTCAACTAACGACCCCATCATCTAGCGCAAATCCTGCATACCGGCTCCTAGCATAGCAATATGGTCCATCGAAGGTGGATCAATCTGCTCCTGCACAATGCGCGTACCGCCCGGGTCAGTCCTTGTCTCGGACGAGTCAACTCTGACCTCGGCCCTCGCGTCCGCTCTCTGCGCCCTCATAGTCTTCGGCGGCATAAAGGCTGGAAATGGAAACATGATTCGATAAGGACACAGAAATCGAATCACAAGGAAGTATATAATCACGGAAGGAATTTCAATCAATAAGTCCTAAGGTCACTTTGGCGGAGTACCGTGTCGTAAGTATGCCATGGAATATACACACGCTACGTCACTCTGCTTAATCTACCTACTCCATCATACCAAGGTCATGCTACACTCCGAAAGGTAAAACCTAGCGCTCTGATACCAACTTTGTCACGACCCAATTTAGGTATGTGACCGGCACTTAAACCACGTGACGTCAACAGGCGTACGCAATTTAGTAAGCCGAAACCCAGAAATCTAAACCACCCCAAAAAGGGATAAGTAGAGAAAACATAGTTAAAAACCTTCGGGAATCTCAAGTAAAAATCTTTAACTTAAGTTTACTTTCTTAAAAATTTCGGCAGCACCTCCTTTGTAAAAACTAGCCCCGAAAATGGGTACAACATAGAATATAAATAAAGCATCCCAAACGGGAGCAAGTCACGCACGACGGCAGAAACAACCACCATAAGCATATATACGATACCGTAGCGAAGAAATATAAATGAAAATAGTATAAGGAGGTAAAACTTTATAACAATGCCGGCTCCCACGAGCACGACACCCAAAGTCCCAAAATAATACAACACCGATCTTCACAATTCGTCCCTAAGTCAAATACATGAAGTGGTAGATGGAGAGCACTAGATACAAAAGAAACATAATGAACATCATTGGATAACCGCAAACCCACTTATAGCAAAAGGCCTCAATGCCAACAGTAGCGGTATCCGCAAAAGTAAAGATAAAAAGAAGTCCTGCCGCGACTACTCTGAGGGTAAGTTCTATAAAACACTGTGGCACAACGGGGGTGAGTTGCCAACTTGTGAATAGTAAATAACATCATACTGTAATCGCAAGTATGTACGAATAGCGATAATCTATCACATGAAATCTGATAGCATAAGTATGGCAAAATAGATATGCAACAATCATGTGTGTGTGTTTCCCTCAACGACACATCAAAATCATAGAACCTGGGTGTCCAATATCGACACTCGAAACATCATGAAAATTAGTGTCCAGCATCGACACGTAAATACTCATCTGTCAGGTGCCGTCACCATGACTGGCCCTGATGTCATGTCCGTACATAACTCCGGTCGGTATCCCCACGATAACCGCCGAATCCAAATACTATCACCGGTAAGTACTAGCCCTCCAGCCAGGCTCATCATCTATACCATGAAAATCATCTCTTGCCCCGGGGAACCATACCGGGTACACCATGTAATCGTAGATAGTTCCTATCTGCTCCTCAAATCGGGTATCTAACACAAGTCTCAGAACCGAGAAAACTCATGGTGGACGCACTGAAATATCATATCAAGAGAAACCGGGTTCTCAAACAATAAATAAATTTTTTAAATACCCTAACGGTTCTCAAATCCATAAATCACATGAAATCTATATCGCAATGCGTAAATTCATGAAATCTGATGTATGTAACATAAAACAGCAATATGAGCATATCAATGGAAAACCGCTCTTTTAAATGAATCTAGTTTTTAAAATATGTCATGCGGTTCCCAATTCCTCCGAAATCAAGTGCAGCATCATATGAGGTGTACATGTAACTACAGCAAGATATGTGTATCTAGATATAAGCAGGTATGTATGATGCATTTCATAAGCGCAATAGCACAATAACCAACGTCTCAATATCAATTGACAATACAATACTACTTAGGGGTATATGTAGCTATAGCAAAGTATGTGGGTGTACATGTGAGTATGTATGCATGATATACATGTAGCTTTAGCAAGGTATGTGGCTGTACATGTGAGTATGTATGCATGATGTACATGTAGCTATAGCAAGGTATATACTACATTTCATATACGCAACGGAATAAGAATCACTGTCTCAATGACAATAACCGATACAATATCACTTATGTATATATGTAGTGCGTGTTATGGCAATTATCGACGGTGTGTGTAGCATACAATTTGTGCTCGTGCAACATGAACCGTCAGTAATAGTGTTATGTCCAATAGGTACCAAGTCAAGGCACAACAGGTAATAATATGCAATGATGCTCATGCGCAATCAACTCATATGCGTATAAACATGCAGTTATAATATCATATCCATCACTGACGCATAACGCCATATGGGCGATTTCCCCGTAGATGTTAAATCTACTCACTGATGATCTCGAGCTAAGAAAATCCAACCACCTGCTTCTCTTTCTTCGCAGCGTCCGAAGTCCCCACTTGCGATCCTAAAATTTCACAAACACAACACATAAGGCTAAATATCCTGCGCCGACACAAAGATAATGAAACGAAAGGATAATGTCCACAAGATAAACACAATGTGCACCTAGTGCACAGAACACGTATGACATCGGCACAACCCTGGCTAGGATGACACAACCACCAAGCTTAGACTCCGATCGTACCGATCACGTATTCACAACACAATATATATCGTGGAAGATAATATATATAATATCGCAACGTCAATTGAAATCCATGCCTAATTTAACCGAAAACCTAGTAAGCACTTTTAATCATTTTAGCTCAAGTCTAGAAGTTTAACAATTCTAGCGATTACAATCATCGCAAAGTAGCTTAACTAAGTCACACAAACCTTTCCTACAATTTTAATCTCACCCATAAAAGATTTAGTAAAAGTTAGTTTTCTATTATGCTTAATTAGACGATCAGGAAAATAACAAATAACATTCTCACAACTAGGTTAAGTTTTTTCCATGTTTACACTTCTCCATTAACCATTTTAAACAATCCAAACTCTAACTTGATCTTCACAACTTTTTCTAGAATTTATAAAACATGCTAATTCAAGCTTTAATTAAACATCTAATAACTAGATTAAGGTATTTAAACAAGAACTAAAGTTTAGGATTAGGATTTTATACCTCCACTAGATTCACAAACTAGCAACTAAACTGCAAATTAGCCTCCAAAATGATAAATTTCATGAAGATCCAAGCTTAGTTAGGCTTAAGGAAAAATGGGTAGGGATTTATATTTGAGTTTGTAGGATTATTTGATAATTTTTGATAATTTATTTGATCTTGAAGAAGTGAAAATGAGGTGAGGAAAGAGAGAGGGCAGCAAGGGGGAGGGTTCGGCTATTGCAAGGAAAATGGGGATATTTGTGGATGAGTGTGGAAATATCTAGTTAAAAACTTATATTAAAGCTTAATAAAACAATTACTTATGCTACCTCTTATTCTTTATTTAAACATTTTCTTTAATTCCCACAATATCTAGATATTTCTTCAAGATATTTTGTAAGGATGGTTTAATGCTTAATCTTGTGATTAAGTTAGCATAGATTCACTTTAGCATAATTAACCCAAACAAAATTGTAATTACCACTAACTAAGTGCATAATTAAAAGCCTATAATAATATTTTAATTAAGGAAAAATATTAAAGTGAACTAAAATTTTCAAGTGACAACTAAAAACCGCAAACTAGCAATTTCATAGTTAAACTAGGTGCAGTTGTGTCTAAACTGAAAAAAATGACCACTTCAAGGTTTTTACGGAAAAACACCGCCTATTTTACCTTTTAACGGAAAATTCGCCTAAACGATTTCTAAAGAGTTACATTCCCGATCCAGTAGAAGGAAGGTGTAAGTTGGAACGTTCCACTGTTCCAAAAAGGCTTTGACCCACCATACAGGAGGCGTGGAATACTGGAAGATAGAAGCATAAATAGGAGGGTATAGCCCAAGATTCAGCAGCTGCGATTTCTTGGCCGACAAGATGTACCGGGCCCACTGCAAATATCCGGATGAGTGGCGGGGAGTCAAACCTATCATGTACGGCTGCCCCCATGGGTGCGACTCACCTTGACATATACGCCGCCCCAAGATATCTAAAGCCATTGGTGGCTGTACGGGTATCGTGGCCATGCAAGGCTGAAGGCAACCCTCCAAAGTCCAATTGACCTCCTCTACAGCGTAGTTCACTGGGGTTGGGTGGGCATAGTGAATGACGGAGATCACCTCCGAAGGTGCTGCACAAGAAAAGCTTCGTCGGCCTCTGATGATTTGATTGTACCACGTCCTCCATAAATGAAGATTCTTTTGCTCCGGGTCGTGATCTTTTATCAACGCGAAGACTTCCCTGTCCACAGGTGCTTCAAGGAATCCGCTTTTCGAACGAACAAACGGGAAAGGAGTGTCAAAAGACATAGTACCTGCGCGAAAAAGAACAAGAATTAGCCGTCAATGCTACAGTTCAAGTTTTGGTACTGGGTACTTTAAATTTGTACCTCACTGCAATGCAGTGGAAGGGGACCAAAGGGGACCCACAAAATCTAGATGACAGCTCATCATTGATGAGACAGTCTCATCATTAATGAGATAGATTCTCATTAAGTAAGAAATCCTAAAAGGATTCTCATTTAATGAGAGGCCCCTCGGGCCAAGGAGTTAATCTCCTTTGTGAGCAGCGCTCTACAACAGAGTGACATCTGTCCACTCTAATCATGAGAGGAATAAAATTCCCTAATTTTTTTTATAAAAAAAAGCTATGCTCTGTGGAGACGATGGAGTCACCCATAAAAACCGCTAAAAAGCAAAGCTTTTAAGGAATTAAAAATTCCAAGATCTTCAAGATCTATGAGCAAACTCTAGGAGTTCTTCATGGAAGATGAACAGATCTATGATTTGAGAAGAGCAAAACTCTATTAATGGGTAAAACCCTAAAACATCTTTTAGATCTATGATCTGAAAAGAGCACGGCTCTGTTAATGGGTAAAACCCTAAATTTTTTTTTAAGATCTGTGATCTGAGAAGAGCAAGGCTCTATTAATAAGTTTAATTCTTACCAAAGTTGGGCAGAGTTTTGACTCTTAAGAAGTTTCTTAAGTCAGAGAGCTTGGCTCTGAAGGAGAATTAATTCTCAAGAGAAAACAATAAGATGAACAGAGGTCATCTCAAAGGGGCCAAAGACCCTATTTATAGACGCTGGAAGTCGATCCAACTTCCAAGACAATCTAACGGTGGAGAGGCTGCCACCGCTGCACTCACGTGTAACCCACGTGAGTGCACCGGTGGAGGGGCATTTGTTTCCCCCAATCAGAGAAAAGCTCTGTTCAAATTTTGAAATTTGAAATTAAGTAGCGCTTCATAAAAGCGCTCGCGCTAGCAGCGCCAGTGCTAAGAGTCAAAGACTCTAAGGCAGCGCTCACGTGCAAGGCACGAGAGCGCTGACGCCAAGAACGCCAGTGCTAGAAGTCAAAGATTCTGATGCAGCACTCACGTGCAAAGCACGAGAGCGCTAGCCTTAAGTGCGCTAGCACCAAGAGTCAAAGACTCTGATGCAGCGCTTACGTGCAAAGCACGAGAGCGCTAGCGATGGAACTAAATGTTCCCCACCTTTGGATCAAAGATCCAAAAAAGATGATTAAAAATCATCAAATTACCAGAAAGAAAGTTTTGTTGAGGAAATACTTCTCAAATCTTTCCAAACAGAAAAGATTGTCCTTTGAAAATCAGAGCACAGTTGGATCAAAGATCCAATGGTGATTAAGAATCACCAAGACACAGAAAAAGTTCTGTATGGGAAAATATTTTCCCAATCTTGTTAAGTAACAAGAAAGATGTCTTCTGGAAAATAGAAGCCCTAGGATTAAAGATCCAATGGTGGGAAACATCTCCAAATCAATTAGAGAAAAGATCTCCTTAACTGATTCAATAAATCAGCCTCCTCTATATAAAGGACCCAAGACTTTAAGTTGTAAAAAAAAGAACCCCCTATAAGTTTCAAGTTCTCAAAAAAGAAAAAAAGAAGAGCAAGCTCTGAAAAGAAGAATTTCTTCAAGGTAAATAAAACAGAGAGATCAAAGTATCTCATCAAAAAAGAAGAACTTAGTTCTTTTCTAGATCATAGATCTACAAAGACAGAAGTCTTTCATAAGAGTAGAAAAGATTGGAGCATCTCATCATAAAAAAAGGGGGGAGGGAAAAGAACTTAGTTCTCTTTAGATCACAGATCTATAAGTCAAAGATAAAGTCTTTCACAAAAAAAAGCAGAAGAGATCGTAGCATCTCCTATTAAAATAAGAACTTAGTTCATGGATCTACGAGACAAAATCTCTTAATTCCCCGAGTACAGAATTGATCAAGAGCGCTTTGCACTCATTGGCTAGCGCTCAGCGCCAAGCACGCCACGTGCTCCTTATGTGGATGCTACTTAATAAAGAGCGCTCTGTATTCATTGGCTGGCGCTCAGCGCCAAGCACGCAACGTGCTCCTCACGTATGCACCATTTTCATAAGAAGCGCCTTAGCGCTCCAAGTCTGGCGCTCGGCACCAAGCGCGCCATGTGCTCCTCACGTGTGTGCTATTTCATAAGAAGCGTCTTAGCGCTCCATGTCTGGCGCTCAGCACCAAGTGCGCCACGTGCTCCTCATGTGTGCGCTATTTTATAAGAAGTGCCTTAGCGCTCCAGCTCTGACGCTCAGCGCTAAAGGCGCCACGTGCTCATCATGTGTGCACTATTTCATAAGAAGCGCCTCAGCACTCCAGGTCTGGCACTCAGCGCCAAGTGCTCTGTACATAAAGAGCTCTACGCTACAAAGAGTGTTCAACACTCAATAAAAGACAAAAGAAAAAGGGGTGTCAGAACCTAAATTAATGCTCAGCATTATTGAACAAAAGAGGCTGAGCCCAAACAAATGTTTAACACCCAAACAAATGTTCAAAATCAAAATAAATGTTCAACAGTTTAATCAGAACTGAATGGGCTGAGCCCAAGTTGGTCACAAGTCCCTATCTCAGACCAGCTGAGCCTATATGCTCACAATTGGTCTTGGTCCCAAGTCTGACTACAGATCTCCCAACCAACCTTGGTTCAAGGGTACATCTCTTCATTCCTATGATATGTGTCATTGTGATTCTTCAACGTCTTCAGAGAGGTGACAGGTCCCAACAACCAGACACTCCATAGACTATGATGTCCTTAAACTTATGGACCGCAACGTCCCTAAACTAAACTCTATAGACTATGATGTCTTTAAACTATGGACTATGATGTCCTTAAACTCTATGGACTATGATGTCCTTAAACTTATGGACCGCAACGTCCCTAAACTAAACTCTATAGACTATTACGTCTTTAAACTATGGACTATGATGTCCTTAAACTATACGGACTATGATGTCCTTACACTTATGGAGTGCAACGTCCCTAAACTAAAACAATAGAGCCCAAATACCCTGTCATCGGATCTAAATGATTCCGAACCCCCGTTGAGTAGATTTTTGTTTAAAATTAGACTAACGTATCCTTAACAAACGTTTAAGTTGATCTTAATCTCAAACCTAACCCAAATCCAAATCTAAGAAAATACGGATTTGGACTAATCCACGCCCTACGGGTGACAACATAAATTAGTCTCCGTATACAATCCATGGGTAACCAAAAATAAAATAAACACACACGACAAGAAGTGACCATCTGGAGAAGGAGAAAATTGTTACCGTGATGTGGTAGCGTAATTAAATGCAGGGGCTTGCGCCTACAGGGAAGAGCGTCCCCACAATCAAAACCCCCTCAAATGAGGGGGAATATGACGAAATCTGCTACAACGGCCGCATCCGTCTTAACCTCTGATACACGGTGCCATAAATCAACTTGGCATCTTCAGAGAGGTAGACGAATAAAACCAAATAGCATCTGCCCCCAAATTCAGGGAAGAAGAACCTACGCGGTTCCGTCTCTGTATTCGGCGGCGAACATTACTGATAAGAGTTATCAGTAGTTTCTGAAACCGTTAGGGCCAGACATCGGCATGACCTATCACGTTACTGGGAGCTGACGTTTACCACCCCTAGACATGATATACGACATATCAGACGAAGAGACCGAATTGTACGGTAGTGTTACTGATAGGCTTCATGGAGAGTATGGACGAGCTTGGTGGTTGATCTTCATATCGCTCAATACCCGGGTAGCCGTTACATCCAGCTAGTACCGCTGACGGCTTATAGGTGACTGATATGATCATCACCTACTGCTGGCGTATTGACGAGTCTTTAGAGTCCCACATAGAAGTTTCCTGGTTCAAGTGAAACGAAGTAGGACACATATGTGATATGTGTGTGGACCTGATTAAATACATGTATGTGATACCGTATTGTAATCTGGCATTTATCTGGTATCGGTTAGGTTATATGTGATATAACAAGATTATCGAATCAAGTGTTGATTTGATAATGTGATAAACAGATAAATGATATTAGTCCGTCATATGTGATATAACCGGATTATTAAATCAAGTGTTGATTTAATAATTTGATATAAATTATATTTGATATAATTATATATTAACTAATATTATTAGGTCACTAATTGCTTTATTTATATCTATATATATTAATGATATATATAAATATATATATTATTATATGAAGCATAGCATATTTTTCTATTTTGAGAAAATAGAAAAATAAGGTGTAAATTGTAGAGATATTTATGGAATGGGCAAGGCATGGGTTTTATTATTTGTATATTAGTGTTGACTCACTATTCAAGCATGGTTGCAATTTAGAATTGCAATTTTATTCCATACTTGAATAAGTGAGAAAAGAGAGAGCCATTTGAGTTTACTCTCATCATTTTTCATTCTTCATACCTTAGCCATTTTCTTGAGCTCTAGCTTTTCTCTTGCTCTCTACAATTTTAATCACCTCACTTCCAAGTTCAAACCCTCACATGTGATGTGAATCATTGAACTAGTGAAAACTCTAGTGAGCAAAATAAACCCCTACTTCACCATCTCACATTAGATTAGTAATTTGATGTGGAGTGTTGTCTTCACTAATGAGATTAGTAAAGGCTTAGCTTGAGCTAGTGGACTTCGGGTGGGTCGTCTTTGGCGCGAAGATCATGAAGAAGGTTCGTTCAATTCGAAGAGGAGCCTAGTAGAGTCGCGTGTAATTCAACCCGAAGCTTTAGAAGCGAAGGACACGATCTACAAGGGTATAACCTTCTTCACTTCTCATAGTTTATTGATATCAAACTTTAAACCCTAATCACTTAGCTAAAGATCTTGTATAGTCTAGCTTAGCACCAATAAAAATTTGAATTTGGCATGCTTGACGTCACTTGGACCCCTTGCTGGTGCAAGGGTAGACTTTCATGATCCCCAGAATTACGGTTTGTTGTTGAAAATCTAACCTGAAAATCTCAAACCCTAATTCCCCAATCACACCGCGGATCCGCCGCAATAATGGGCATTTGGCCGCGCAACCGTGACCGTTTGGTGGCATCTTGGATTCAAAACTCTGGTGCTGCTTCATTGTGACACATGGAGATTTAGTTAATATCTGGAATCTTCAGATATTTTCTGATTCTCTGCCAGTATTGATTCTTTCATTTTATTTAATTTTATCGGCAGATTTTTGATTCCCAACATCTCAACATCTCGATCTCCTGAGCTGAGCTAAAGCTTGCACAATATCTTGTTGGATATAGTGCCCTCAGAGTCAATTATTGGATCACAGGCACGTGATTGCAATGATTGAGGGAGGACCTATGCCGGTAGGACAGTCTTACTCAAGATGATAGTATGCTATCTGGTTTATCTTTATCATCATGTACTGTTTCAGGTGACCTTACAGGTCACTATTGCACGTTGATAGAGCCCTTAGGATTCTTGCTTGACGGCCAGCAGTATGATGGCGATCATATACGTGGGAGCTGGGGTTTATAAGCACATCCTTAAAAGGTCCCTAGTCATGGGAGTTTTCGCGACAGGGCATCGATACTCTAGAGTAGACTAGTGTATACAGTCGAGACCTCGACGAGGGGCAGTGGCCGGTCTTACAAGCCACTGGTGTCAGTTGGTTCACCTAAGATGTATACAGGTGCTCATTGGGTTATGAGTACACCGGACAGGACTCGCCGGGAGCATGCTAGTTGGTCTTATATCTGACGTCAGATAGCAGTTCCCTGGTGACATGTGTATAGATTAGTTCATCGACCTGGGATCGTCATTTGTCTTGTGTGAGTTCCCACTGTACTTTGATTACTACCCTACCACGGCTCAAAGGAGTCGTGTAAACAGGTTTTAGTTGGGTACAGTCCCGAGCCACATAGAGGCAGTGAGTGGATCTGCAGGGGTTCGTCTCTCCCGGTATTGGGGGTGAGGTCACGTTGTGTCTAGGAGAGCCATTACACAAACCCCTCGGCCGATGCAGGAGATTTACTGGTAGGTATTCCAGTTGTATCTCAGGGTGTTCTGGGCAACACTTCGACATGACTTGTACCGCTTTTGGGGATCTGACTTTTACCAACCCCCTAGGCCCGCCATGCGATGCTCATAGACGAACGGACCGGACTGTACGAATATTGTCACTGACAGGCTCAGTAGGGTGTCGGGATGAGTTCGCTCATCGACGTCCCTTTTGGTCAATACCTGGTAGCCCATTATGTATGGCTAATACCTCTGACGTGCTAGTGGTTAAATCCACAACCAAGGTGTTGACGAGTTTTTAGAGTCCCCCACAGACAGTTTCTCAAGTTTCGGGCGAAACGCTGTAGAGGCCATATGGAGATATGACAGGGTTCGATCATATATGTGCGGTATTGCACGGATCATGATCGGACGGATAATACTAGCAGGCTTTGGTTTAAGCAGGATCCTAGTATTGTACAGTGTAGATTTTGTCTCTTTGTATTTGTATTCGGTCGGAATACAAATGCGGGTATGTATATACGGTCGTGAGGTTTTCTTGTAATTTATTACGGGATCAGTTTTTTGAAGTTGCCAGTTTGTATTCCGTTCCGGCCAGTATTCCTTTATTCCTTCACGGCCGGATTTTTGTGATGGGAGGGGCTAATTTGCAAATGTGCAAATTAGTAATGTGGAGGGGGTCATTTGTGAAATGGAGGCATCATGATGGTTATAGCATCATGAGATTCCTTTTGCATCACTTGGCTAGCATTAATGAGATGAGAATTGATTTGGATTTGGATTAGAATTTGATGTGATATAATTTCCTTGTTATCATCCATTTCTTTATAGTTACCTTCCTATTCTCTTATGCTCACCCCCCTTTGATTATCTCTCCCTTTTTTGATAAGGGGCCGGCCACATTAGATGAGAGATTCATTTTTTGGTGTGGGAAATTTGTTCATCTCACATTATTTTGCTTACACCAAAATTCCCAAGTCCATCTCCATTATTCATTCCACCTCTTTTATTATGGCAACTTCAAACCCCAAGAGATAAAACATTCTACACTTTGCCTACAGCATTTCTTGGGCACGTCGGCTCACCAACTTCGTGCCCGAGTTGCCTCGGTCCAGAGGTGGGAGCCCGTAAAAGAACCCGGCGATGTGGTGCCCGTTCCGACGAGGAGATGAAGACCGGAGATTCCGTGAGAAGATCGGGATGAAGGCCGAAGACCGAAGGACACGGATCGCTCGGTATAGCTCTCTACCCTTTCTCTTGTTAGCTTGGTTTAGGTTAATGGTTCGATCTGGGTTTTAGGATTCGGTAGTGCCGGTTTAAAGTCAAGAAAAATTTTCGTTTCCGCATTTTGGCCTCGGAAAGTCGGCCGGGGCGCTACCGTAGTCCTACATGGTATCAGAGCTACGCCATTAACCTAGTCTAGCTTGCTGTAACGTGTTTAGAACTTCGATCGGACGAATTTTCAAAAACCGCGTTTCCATTTACATCAGTTTCTGTCGAATTGTTTTTGGCTCGAAAAATTATTTTGAGCATTGCAGAAATACGTGCAGGCAATTCTAAGAGTTCTGCAAAAATTTGGTGGCTTGAATTTACTGTTCCACCGCAGAACCACGGCCAAACCCATGCATTGGCCGCGGTTCCGAGGCCATAATGACTCCTTGTAGCACCAAATTTTTACAGAGGGTCTTGGACTTGGAAATGGGGGTTTTGGTATATTCTTTTTGGGCCCAAATTTATTTTGAGTGCTACAATAGTGCTTGGGGCCCACTTCGGGAAATTTAGTCGATCAAAAATCTTAAACATGTTAGTTCACAGTATTTACATTATATCTGCGACCATGAGTGTCATTTGATCGGTAAATCCTGTCTAACTGCTATAGCCCTTTTAGACGGATTTGCGAACATGACATTCACGTTGATGTTCTGTGTTGTGATGTGATGTTGTGGATTCGTCGTGGTGGATAGCCTGGATGCAATATTAGTACAGTTTGGTTGTGTATGTACATTTGATATTGCGGGGCGAGCGTTCGACATGTGGACTGCCGTCACTGCCTGTTTGTATATTATTCTTTTGGGGCACGACCGGGCTGAGGTCGATGTACCCGTTGTATATATTTTTACTTTCTGTACTAGGATTACCCCGCGGAGGGGTGCATGTATAGCCGGGTTCTAGAGGGCAACGGGCCCGCATCTCATGGCTTTGAGACGGAGGAGGCTTCACTCTAGAATTGGAGGGCTATTCGCCTCACTCGTAGGGGGTACAGGTTGACCCAAGGAGGGGTGCACAAGTTACCGGATTCCGTGAAGTGCTGGGTGGTCCATTCACGTTGTTGAAGGGGGATACCTCGCTTCAGGTTTTGGCGGGTAACTTGCCGCGCCCGTAGGGGTCTAGGATTTCATTGCACAGGCTATCCACACGACCAGGGGAACGTTGGGTTTCAGCAGCGGCTCTGTGAAACCCGGGGATCCCAGATATCTGTATTGTTCTGTGATGCTTATTACATTTCTGTGATGTTGCATTTTATCACGCCTTGAGCGATTATTATATATTGATATATATACTAGTAGATGTTGTATATGTTTTGCATCCGCGCTAGTCCAGTCCCCGCTCTGTCGTTAGTTAAGTAACCTAACGGGTGATGACGGGACCTAGTGGCGAATGCGGATGGCATATACGTACATTGTATTTTCGTTCTTTTGTGGTGTGATCAATTGATGGGACTGCATTGATTCGGATCAATGCAAGCTAAACAAACCTATTCTGATGTTATTGGAACAATTTTTCAAAATGCTGTTCTTGCAAGGACGTTCTCTTTTGTTTTGCACAGTGGTATTCGGTTAGGAATATCCAGCACCTCAGTCGACGAGGCAAGGGCCGAGATCCCTTCACCGGGAGTGACCCCTTGGACAAAAGTTTGCGTCAGGGCAATAACTTCACTATAGCCGATTGCCTTTTGCTTTGCATCATGGTATTCAGTTAAAATATCCTGCACCTCATTCTATGGGGAAAGATCCGAGATCCCTTCACCGGGAGTGACCTCTTTAGCAAAAGTTGTCGTCACTATATTTTTTATAAAAAGGCTATGCAGTTCCTTCAACAATATCAAGTTCATTACGTTAAAGGTTTTTCGCCAAAAACCAGCCGTAGCCCTCTGTCATTTCTTACGGGTATTGTTTAGTATTCGTGCTGCGTTTGTTGACTCCATCAAGGCGTGGTGTACGGTAGCTAAGTGGTGCTTGTTTGTTGCATAAATGGGATTGGTTAGGACAGTCGTGCAGCCTTGTTGACTCCGTCAAGGGCACGTATGGGTGGGTTTAATGCAATCCAGATAATGACGGGTTGAACTTGAGTAGGACTCTTTGATTTGTTGACTCCGTCAAGGTCACTTGGGTCCTAGGGGTAAAAACACACATCGGGAGTTTCTAAAGAAACTAAAACTTGCCAGGCATGCGCATACCTTCTGGAGTGTGATAACGTGAGTGGATTCTGTCACGTTATCATGCGATGATAGTTGGATCCCGATTCCCACTGATGAATTGGTTTACTCCTCGGGTGATCCCGACTAATTCTTCTTTCAGGTTTGGAGGAGAATTTGATGTTACAGTGGGAGGTTTCCTTATTGGATAAAGTGATAACCATTCTGATCTAGGTTAGAGTGCACGCTGAGTGTTTCTTTTCTCTTTCTCTTTGGCAGCGACCATGACCCGACTCTTGACTATGACTCAGTGACCAAGTTGACCGAACCTTCTTATAAGACTGGCTTTTGGATTTTCAGAGTTGCAAATCTCATTGACACTCCTACTTTTACCCTTTTCTCCAGGACACCTGTATTACTACGAACGTCCACTTCCATTGGATAAAACCATCGTATGGTTATATACGAACTCGAAGGAATTTATTCGAGGATGGTTTCCGGTTCTGGAGAAAACGAATAGGACTATTCAGTTGTCCTTTTCTTTATCTTCTCTCAGGTTGCGAGTGCTCCTTGGATTATGAGACAGTACACCTATTACGCAAATTGGATAGTCTCCTTCCAAACCATAGGCAGGTGCCGACCGGTAGGGAATAAAGAAAACCAATTAGCCTAACGATGGTGTACAGAAGGTATTATGTAAAGATAAATGAAAGGATTAGTAAGAGGGCAAAGTAAACTGCGACTGCTATTCACGACCAAACCAAGTATTTCATTACCACTCCCACTTCACCTTTGTATTTCTCCAGGACACTCCATATCACTACGAAGATTCACAGTTTATTTGGATACTCCATCGTATGGTTATATACGAACTCGAAAGGAACTTGTTCCAGTTCGGGAATGGATTCAGGTTCAGGAGAAATAGGAATAAGGTTTATTCAGGTGTCTTTTATCTTTACTTTCTCTCGGGTTGCGAGTGCTCCTAGGATTAGGACAGTACACCCATTATGCTTATTGGATAGTATTCTTCCAAACCATAGGCTGGTGCCGAACGGTAGGGAAGGAAGAAAACCATTTGGCCTAAAGGGGTGTACAGAAGGTAATGACTAAAGACATATAAAGGGATTTGGAGAGATGGCAAAGAAATATACGGTTACAGTTGTGAATCTGAAAAAGGGAGAGGCATTACTAGGAATACCCGGATACCCCTACGAAACATTTCAATGTTTCAGTTTCACTGTGTACTGTTAAAAGAAAACTGATTTCCCAATTAGTCCTTGCTCTAGGGTATGTATTTACCAGGTATGATTCTCACATCTGTATGGTTTTACAGATGATGAGTGGGAGTAAGGTATTGGGAATTGGGTGATTATCCTCATTATATCGAGATTCGTTGTAATTGGTGATATTTGAGGAAATCACCTGGGTTGTTTGCTGGACGGCAAATATTTGGTTTTGAATATCCGTTGTTGTGCACCTATTTCAAATTGATATATCTGTACGTCTATTTTTATAGAGTGAGATATACCTTTTTGAAATTATGTCCATGACATTTACCTATATCAGTGGATGGTTAGGTAAGGAGCATTAAACAACGGTGTAATTCTTCTTAACCATAAGTATAGTTTTCAACCTACAGCACACAGGGAATGAGTTATTAGACTCAAGGGACTTATACAGAGTATTGTATGTTGTCCAGAGTCCATTAGGACAGAGGGGTTGGTACTCGTACTATATTCTGTTTACTTGTAACTTCTCTAGTTCTTAGACATGTGTTTCGTAGAAATACAAGGTCCAAGTTTTGAGAAGTTATAGGTATATGAATAAAGTAGAGAATCAGGTATTGCAACTATCGGGATTCTTCAAGGTGATCGAAGATGTAGATACATGTGAATGGTATTCAGTTAATAGTAAGGATTAAGAGAACATGCTTCTCTTTTAGGTTACTCATAATTGGAAGCATTCCTAAGTTGAGTAATGCTGATCGACCTCTCTCCATTTAGTTGACATGCACTGGAGATATCTGCATGATTTGAATCTGGTTCAATTAAATCAGTGCCTCTGTTTCTATATTGGATATAGAACAGTTCATATCTTAACGATATTAGGTACGGGGAGTTGTCCGGCTTATGCTTAAAACCAGACTCCGGATAACTCAAGGCACGTTTCTGTGATGGCTGTTTGTGGGTTGACCCGGGCTATGACGAGGGTTGACTTTCTACCATCTGGAAGATCAATAGTGATATTGTTCTAGACCCGCCACAGTTTTAATAAAAAAATGGATTTTTTCAGAAAACAGTAGTGGGAGTATGATAGAACTGGAAGTGATTCCAGAACCGCAAACGATTACTGAAAATTTGATGAGAACCTAAAGATTCAATCTGGATTGACATTCCATTGGCCACTCTGCAGATATGGTGGGTAACCTCAGGCACCTAAGAGGTACTCTGGTAGCCTCAAGGACGGTGATAGGGAGGTTCTTGTTTACCCAGACTTGACACTACTGTTGTTCCAGACTATGAGACCCGGCAGGAGAATGAGTATAGCGTCGTTCTAAACTAGCTTTAGAAGTGTACATGTATATTATTCTGCCAAAAGGTTATCGTAGTCAGTGGGAGCAGCGGAAGCATAGTGGACAAGTGGCTTATGTCTATTTATGGACTAAAGCAGATATAGCGGAGATAGATCATCTATTTCTGATGTGACAGTCATAGGTTTGACTTCATCGGAATAGGGGATTGATCTGTTAAGAAGGTTGTAGGGTGTGATGTCCTGGTATTTGGATGACATAAACAGAGTAGGAAGTGAAATTCCTATATTACGATCGGTTATACTTTGGTCGTCACACAGTGGTTTCTCCACATAGGGCTTGGATATTATATCAGACATTCTGGTTAATAGATCTATGGTTTTAGATCTAGATTTGGGTAGTTTCCCAATCTGGGTACTTAGACAGCATTCTATGAGTATTTAGAATGGACGACTCCTGGCTTGGTAGTGTACCTGCAAGTGATGGAGTCACCCTCTTTAAAGGTGTCTTACAGATTAAAGGGGAAAGGGATGTGCATGATTGGCAGATTACTTGCTTAGGCAATTGAGTCAATCATGAGATGTCAAGTACCTCACCAGATATTGTTTTTGCAGTAGATGCAATAAGTGGATATTGATCCAATCCTGGAGAAACATTCGGAAGTAGTTTTAGAATATAAGTGGATGTTGTAGGGATTTGATAACGACAGCCTTCTTCGGGAGACAGTTATCATTCCAGGCTTCCCAGGTGACCTGGATGACAGAGTGACTGTCAGAGTTATAGTTTTCCCTCTGACGAGGGACAGTAGTTTGGACAGGTGGTCCAGGTGGATACTGAGGGTGGCAAGGCGCAGGATACTGATTAAGTTCAGTTGACGATACAGTCTGAGAAGTTTGGATTTGGAGTTCATTTATGAACTAGGTCCCATCAGATATCCATACATACTCTAAGACAGGTATTACTCATTTCGGGAGATGGCTTTCTCCGTGAACTTGAGAAAAAGAGAGTCATAGAAAGAAACATTAAAGCTGATCCACTCACTGAGGCTATTCCTCGTATGCAATAGTTTCGCAAACGGGTTTTGTGAGACTGATTAGTAGAGGAGTTGGGTGTTCGGTATCACACAGGCTGTGAGTATGCGACATCGCAATAATTTGTCTTGAGTGCAAGTAGGAGATTGTTGGAGATAGTGCCCTCAGAGTCAATTATTAGATCACAGACACGTGATTGCAATGATTGAGGGAAGACCTATGCCGGAAGGACAGTCTTACTCAAGATGATAGTATGCTATCTGGTTTATCTTTATCATCGTATACTATTTCAGGTGACCTTACAGGTCACTATTGCACGTTGATAGGGTCCTTAGGATTCTTGCTTGACGGCCAGCAGTATGATGGCGATCATATACGTGGGAGCTGGGGTCTATAAGCACATCCTTAAAAGGTCCCTAGTCGTGGGAGTTTTCGAGATAGGGCATCGATACTCCAGAGTAGACTAGTGTAAACAGTCGAGACCCCGAAGAGGGGCAGTGGCCGGTCTCACAAGCCACTGGTGTCAGTTGGTTCACCTAAGATGTATACAGGTGCTCATTGGGTTATGAGTACACCGGACAGGACTCGCCGGGAACATGCTAGTTGGTCTTATACTTGACGTCAGATAGCAGTTCCCTGGTGACATGTGTACAGGTTAGTTCATCGACCTGGGATCGTCATTTATCTCGTGTGAGTTCCCACTGTACTATGATTACTACCCTACCACGGCTCAAAGGAGTCGTGCAAACAGGTTTTAGTTAGGTACAGTCCCGAGCCACATGGAGACAGTGAGCAGATCTGCAGGGGTTCGTCTCTCCCGGTATTGGGGGTGAGGTCGCGCTGTGTCTTGGAGAGCCATTAAAAAAATCCCTCGGCCGAGGCAGGAGATTTACTGGTAGGTATTCCAGTAGTATCTCAGGGTGTTCTGGGCTACACTCCGACCCGACTTGTACCGCTTTTGGGGGTCTGACTTTTACCAACCCCCTAGGCCCGCCATGCGATGCTCATAGACGAACGGACCGGACTGTACGGATATTGTCACCGACAGGCTCAGTAGAGTGTCAAGATGAGTTCGCTCATCGACATCCCTTTTGGTCAATACCTAGTAGCCCGTTACGTATGGCTAATACCTCTGACGTGCTAGTGGTTAAATCAACAACCAAGGTGTTGACGAGTCTTTAGAGTCCCCCACAGACAGTTTCTCAAGTTTCGGGCGAAACGTTTGTTCCCCTCCGAACGGCGGCGTACAGGACCGCGATGTCCTGGCGCTGAGATTCGGGACAGATGCTATTTGGTTTTATCCGTCTACCTCTCCGAAGATGCCAAGTTGATTTATGGCACCGTGTATCGGAGGTTTAGACGGATGCGGCCGATGTAGCAGACTTTGTCAGATTCCCCCACGCTTGAGGGGTTTTTGATTGTGGGGACGCTCTTCCCTGCAGGCGCAAGCCCCTGCAGTTAATTACGCTACCGCATCGCGGTAACAACTTTCTCCTTCTCCAGAATTTCACTTCGTGTCGTGGGTGTTTGTTTTGTTTGTGGTTGCCCGTGGATTGTATACGGAGACTGAGTAATACCGTCGCCTGTAGGACGTGGATTAGTCCAAATCCGTATTTACTTAGATTTAGGTTTGGTGTTTTCAGTTTAAGGATGCATTAGTCGCATTGCGGCTAAGATCAACTTAAACGTTCGTCGGGGATATGTTAGTCCTGTTTTGGACTAAGATTAACCTGACGTGGTGATTCATTTAATTTATAGCCATCGGGACTCATCACCTCTCTAACATCGTTGAAGGATTACAACGATAGGTGTCAGAGGAGCTCAGAGATGTACCCTTGAACCAAAGCTGATTGAGGGTTTTATAGTCCATTTAAGTGTTTAAGGATACGTTAGCCGTGTTTGGGGCTAAGATCAACTTAAACGGGATCGTTTAGATCCGGCAAAAGAGCAATTGGCTCTATTGTTCCAGTTTAGGGACGTAGTGGTCCATTATTAGTTTAGGGACGTCTCGGTCCGATACCAGTTTAAGGACGTAGTGGTCCATTATTAGTTTAGGGACGTTTCGGTCCGATGCCAGTTTAGGGACGTAGTGGTCCATTATTAGTTTAAGGACATTTCGGTCCATCGCCAGTTTAGAGACATGGTGGTCCATCATTAGTTTAGGGACATTTCGGTCCGATGCCAGTTTAGGGACGTAGTGGTCCATCATTAGTTTAAGGACGTCTCGGTCCAATATTAGTTTAAGGATGTCTCGGTCCGATATTAGTTTAAGAACGTCTCGGTCCACGAGTTTAAGGACCCCGCAGTCCATAGAAATGTGTGGTCGTTGGGACCCGTCACCTCTTTGACGTCGTTGAGGAATTACAACGATGGATGTCAAAGGAGTTCGGAGATGTACCCTCGAACCAGATGTAGATTGATTTAGGAGAGCCATTTTGCTCAGTCAATTTAATTTAAGGACTTATGGCCACGATTGGGCTAAGTCTAGTTGAAAATGTCCAACATTTTATTTGCTTTTGCATTGCATTTCTTTTTATTTTTATTTGGGCTTTGCCCAGAAAGGATGCAAAGCATCAATTTGTTTTGGGCTCTGCCCCTTTTTATTGTATTGCAATTTAATTTGGCCTACTAGGCCCCTCTGATTTGGGCCTGGCCCTTCAGTAAAATGCATTGCATTTGTCAGGTGCTTTGCGCCAATCACTGAGCGCAAGCGCTTATGGTGAGGACACGTGTCATGCTCTGGTGAGCGCAAGCGCAACAGCGCAGTGTGCTGCGCTAGTCCGCTGTGCAGTTGCGCTGCTGACACGTGGCGCGCTCTGATGAGTTGCGCCCGTTCCAGAGAGCGAAGCTCTATTTCAAGGCGCGTAGCGCAAGTTGTTCTGCAGCTGACACGTGGCGCGCTCTGGTGAGTTGCGCCAGTTCCAGAGAGCAAAGCTCTATTTCAAGGCGCGTAGCGCAAGTTGTTCTGCAGCTGACACGTGGCGCGCTCTGGTGAGTTGCGCCAGTTCCAGAGAGCAAAGCTCTATTTCAAGGCGCGTAGCGCAAGTTGTTCTGCAGCTGACACGTGGCGCGCTCTGGTGAGTTGCGCCAGTTCCAGAGAGCAAAGCTTTATTTCAAGGCGCGTAGCGCAAGTTGTTCTGCAGCTGACACGTGGCGCGCTCTGGTGAGTTGCGCCAGTTCCAGAGAGCAAAGCTCTATTTCAAGGCGCGTAGCGCAAGTTGTTCTGCAGCTGACACGTGGCGCGCTCTGGTGAGTTGCGCCAGTTCCAGAGAGCAAAGCTCTATTTCAAGGCGCGTAGCGCAAGTTGTTCTGCAGCTGACACGTGGCGTTCTCTCAGGAGCGTAACAGCGCAGTTTGGAAGTGCAAAGCACTAAGAATCTTTTTAGATTCCAGAACAGAAGTGCAAAGCACTATTTGTTTTCTTTGATCTAATTAGGATCAAAGAAAAATGAGTTTTTCTCTTTATTTCAAGAACCAGAGGTTCATAAAAGTGCAAAGCACTATTTTTTTATTTTATTTTTTTTGTTTTAAAGAACCAGTGGTTCATACGAGTGCAAAGCACTATTTATTATGTGAAGATCATTGATCAATGATTTATCAAAAGAGATTTCTTTTCTCTTGTGAAGGTTTTTACCTTCTTCTTGAAATTTTTCTCAGAGTTCTCTCTGTTTGAAGCTCTTGATTTTTTTTTTCAAGAAATGTTGATGCCTTCTCTTCTCTTCTTGGCTCCTATTTATAGGAGAAGGAAAAGAATCAATTTGTTTAGCAAATCTCTCATTGAAAGATTTGATTTGATCGTTGAGAGATTTGATTTATATTTATCATTAATCTGGGCCTTTAGATCATTCAGTGAATTTTATTCACCGTGGATTTTAAATCCAAAAGATATTCTATTTGTTATTCTGGTGAGATTTTCAGGGAAATCTTTCCTTGTCCAAGATTTTTCCATAAATTGGTGATTTTTAATCACCCTTGGATCTTTAATCCAACGGTTCCCCATGACCCTTTTCCATTTGGAAAGATTCAGAAACATTTTAGAATTTAATTATATTAAATTATAAGGCTTTTAAAGCCAGTCACGTGCTAGCACGTGACCCTTGGTCACGTGTGAGCACGTGACCCCCAAATTGGTTCCTTTAACAGCCGTTTGTTTATGTTTCAGTTTTAACCATCACGTGTCAACACGTGGCCATTGGTCACGTGTAAGCACGTGATACCTCGTTGAGGTATTTTCTGACTTTTTATTATATTTTTTAACTCCTCCAGCGGGTTCTTAAAAGTCCATCCCGTGTGGACACGTAATTCCTCATAACTTTTGACCCCGGATGAATTACGAGGCCCATAATATATCAAATCGAAGGGTTTTTCGAGACGCTTTCAATACAATCAGAATTTATCTGTTTCTCCTTCGGGAGTTTGTCAAAAAAAAGCCCGGAAGATACTGGTTCGTATTTCCTTAAGCGTATCGCTGCCATTTGATACCTTGGACTCTTTTGCGTAGAAATTTTTGGCGGGAACAAATGCCCCCCACTACTTTGCCCACGTAAGTATGTACGTGGGTGAAGTAGTGCAGAGTTATGCAGAGTTATGCATGGCGTATGACCAGTTTTGGGTTGATGTATCACTTTCAGAATCTTGATCTGAGAAGATAACGAGCGGACACAAGCGTCGTCATTTATCATTGACTCAAATCTCAACTCTTAAGGGATATAGTTCCAACCCTTAACTCCATGAGCCACATCCTTCTATTTCTTTTTTTGTCTCACTCTGGCGTGGAGTAGTTCATACGCTTATGAGTAAGTTCTCCATTTCAGTGGCATGTAGCTTTGGCAAGTGTGGCCCATAGATGGTCGGCCCATCTTGACTTCTTTGCAGGGCAGTGATGGCTTAGGAGACAGGGGTAGGATCTGCCGCCTAAGGCTTTTCAACTTTACGAGCCGTGAGGGTCTCATAAAGACTTTTCTCCCTGCGAGTCGTGAGGATCTCGTAGGTGTATTTTCTTCTTGGGAATCGTGAGGATTCCTAAGTGTGTTTTCTCTTATAAGTCGTAAGGATCCTATAAGAGAGTTTTCCCTCTTACGAGTCGAGAGGACCCGTAAACGGTTGTTTCCCTCCTTATCGAGATTCGACTTTGGAGAGTGTGACCCGTGGATAGTATGCAAGAGACCGTTTTGGGCCGACTTGCAGGGTCCCAGTGCTTAGGAAACAGGTTTTTTAATCCCTACTGCCTAAGGCTTTATCTCACGAGTCGAGACGAATCGAGAAAATCTCGCAAAGACATCAATTTCCTCACGAGTCGAAACGGATCGAGCAGATCTCGCAAGAACATCTTAACGTCGCATTTAACCTCTGCTCTTTAAGACAGAAGCCCGTTAAGGTTGGTGGTACTTAGGGTTTTGGCCATCGTACCGTCGCATAAGCTGATATAGTCCTCGATAGGCAATCGTGCTGTTCGAGTAGCCCTGCGACTGCCGTGTCTCTGATCCCTTCGGGGGCTGGACAAGGCGTCTTCAAGAAATCCTCCTTAGCAATTTGACCGTTAGAAGAGCAAGCGCTAGGAATTTGCCATGCCGCTTTTTACTTGAGGTTAGGCTCATTTTGGAGAGCCCCGATGAGTCATAACCACTCCGCGCTGGTGTGGGGATGATCTCCGATAGTCTTTCGGGCTTTATATGAGTTGCCGTTAAGACCCTGAAGCTAGGAATTTGGCCTTTGCTTCGTTTGCTGGCATTGCGTCTGCTGTATCGAGACGAATGTTGCGGTGGGAACTAGGGATTTTGCCGTGGCTCCGTTTGTTTGATGACGTTACGTCTGCTGTGTCGAGACGAACGTTGGGGTGACATCTCGTCTGCTGTATCGAGACGGACGTCGAAGTGGTGACCACTCCATACTGGTGCGAGATGATCTCCGATTGTCTTCCCGGTTTTATATGACTTGCCGTTAAGACCTTGAAGCTAGGAATTTAGCCTTCGCTTCGTTTGCTGGCATTGCGTCCTCTGTATCGAGACGAATGTCGTGGTTGTCTCTAGGTTACTGGTGAACCGCCGAGGTTTGGAACTAGGGATTTTGCCGTGGCTCCGTTTGTTTGATGACGTTACGTCTGCTGTGTCGAGACGAACGTTGGGGTGACATCTCGTCTGCTGTATCGAGACGGACGTCGAAGTGGTGACCACTCCACACTGGTGCGAGATGATCTCCGATTGTCTTTCCGGTTTTATATGACTTGCCGTTAAGACCCTGAAGCTAGGAATTTAGCCTTCGCTTCATTTGCTTTGTCATGTCTGAATCCCTGCTGGAGGAAGAACGCTGAGGTTGACATTTCGTCTACTGTATCGAGACGAACGTCATGGAGGTGACCACTTCATGTGAGATGGTCTCCGATTGTCTTTCCGGTTTTATGTGAGTTACCGTTAAGACGTCGAAGTTAGGAATGTGGCCTTCGCTTCGTTTGCTTTGGTGTGTCAAAATCCTGTTGGAGGAAGAACGCTGGGGTTGACATTTCGTCTACTGTATCGAGACGAACGTCAAGGAGGTGACCACTTTATGTGAGATGGTCTCCGATTTTCTTTCCGGTTTTATGTGAGTTACCGTAAAGACGTTGAAGCTAGGAATGTGGCCTTCGCTTCATTTGCTTTGTCATGTCTGAATCCCTGCTGGAGGAAGAACGCTGAGGTTGACATTTCGTCTACTGTATCGAGACGAACGTCATGGAGGTGACCACTTCATGTGAGATGGTCTCCGATTGTCTTTCCGGTTTTATGTGAGTTACCATTAAGACGTCGAAGTTAGGAATGTGGCCTTCGCTTTGTTTTCTTTGGTGTGTCCAAATCCTGTTGGAGGAAGAACGCTGGGGTTGACATTTCGTCTACTGTATCGAGACGAACGTCAAGGAGGTGACCACTTTATGTGAGATGGTCTCCGATTGTCTTTCCGGTTTTATGTGAGTTACCGTAAAGACGTTGAAGCTAGGAATGTGGCCTTCGCTTCGTTTGCTTACACTGCGTCTGGTATATTGAGACGAATGCTGAGGTGGAGCTGGGATTTTGCCATCACTCCGCTTTGTTTCGACCGTGAGGTCTTTTGTTGACGTTGCATCTGCCTCCAGCTGGACTGCGGAGGAACGCTGTTGTTGACATTGCGTCTACTGTATCGAGACGAATGCTGAGGTGAAGCTGGGATTCTGCCATCGCTCCGCTTGATGGTGTAACATCTGTGTCCTGTTGGAATGAGGAGGCACACCGTTGTTGGTCTCCAGGCTTTAGACGTGGCCATTGAGATTTGGAACTAGGGACTTTGTCATGGTTCCGTTTCGTTGCGATTCTGAGGTCAGTTGTTGACGTCATGTCTGCATCTAGTTGGAGTGAGGAGAAACGCCGTTGGTGATCTTTAAGTTGTCGATATTGACGTCGAGACCCTGAAGTTAGGGACCTTCCTTTGCTTCATTTGTTGACATCGTGTCTGTAATATTGCGACAAATGTCGAGATGGTCTCTAGGTTGTCTATGAACCGTCGAGATTTGGCTTCGTTTTCTGATGGAGCCTGTTGGGAAGGCATGGTTCCCTCTTTATCTGTGCCCCTGAATTGTATACAGGGATCGATGCGATTTCACCTGTAGGGCAAAAAGTTTCATTCTTTCATTTTTTTTTATTCTTTCCGCGATGCTCTATCATTTCAGCTTTTATATCGCGAAGGTCGCGATTGCCCAATCATTTCGGCTATTTTTCGCGGTGCCCAATCATTTCGGCTATTTTTTCTTTTTACTCGCTGCTTTTTATTGCGAGTTGCCTAATCATTTTGGCTATTTATTTTATTTTTACTCGCTGTTTTTTATTGCGATTTGCCCAATCATTTCGGCTATTTTGCATGCATACATTTTTACTTGCTGATTTTGTTTGCAAGTTGCCCCATCATTTCGGCTATTTCGTATGCATTTTTTTTTTGCGAGTAGGGGATTTGGGATCTGATACCGATCTTGGCATCAGCATCGCTGCGAATGGAATATTGCCAGGAGCGAATCATCATTTGCCGTAAAAGGACTTGGAATTTGATACCAGTCTAGGCATCAGCATCGCTGCAACTGGGATATTGCCAGGAGCGAATCATCATCTGCCATGAAAGGACTTGGAATTTGATACTGATTTAGGCATCAGCATCGCTACAACTGGAATATTGCCAGGAGCGAATCATCATTTGCCTTGAAAGGGCTTGGAATTTGATACCGGTCTAGGCATCAGCATCGTTATAACTGGGATATTGCCAGGAGCGAATCATCACTTGCCTTTTTCGATGTTAAACAAAGGTGGCTTAGTGAACAGGGTTAAGGGTCCTGTCGGCTAAGGCTTTTGACTTCATGAGCCGTAAGGGTCTCACAAAGGTACTTCTTCCTACAAGTCGTGAGGATCTTGTAGTTGTGTTTTCTCCTTGGGAATCGTGAGGATTCCTAAGTGCATGTTCTCTTGTAAGTCGTAAGGATCTTACAAAAGGGTTTTCTCCTTATAAGTCGAGAGGACTTACAAGTGTCGTTTGCTGTACAAGCATATCCCTAGTTACGGATGGGACTTTGTTAGGGAAATGTTTATTCGCGCCCGTAGATTGTATACAAGAGCCAATATCGGACCACTTGTAGGGCAATGTCGAAAGTTGTGGGGGTTGCTTAAGCACAGGTTTAGGTCTCTGTAGCTCAAGACTTTCAAATCTTATGAGCCGTAAGGGTCCCACAAGAGAGTTCTCCTTACGAGTCGTGAGGATCTCGCAAGTGTATTTTCTCCTTAGGAATCGTGGGGATCCCTAAGTGTGTTGTTCCTTTGTGAGTCGTAAGGATCTCACGCAGGTGGTTTCTCCTTACAGGGTCGAGAGGACCCTATAAGTGTTTCTTAACGAGATTGCGCCCTTTCGGGTTTTCACAAACACTCGCCGGTAGTCCTGCTGTTTTTACTCACGGAGCCATTTCAGGTTTTCATCCGTGCCAGTTTTGCTTATGGACATACCTTTTTTTTTATTCTTTTTTTTTCTTCTTTTTTTTTTTTACGAGGTCGCGCCCTTTCGGGTTTTCACGAACACTCGCCGGTAGTCCTGCTGTTTTTACTCACGGAGCCCTTTCGGGTTTTCATCCGTGCCCTTTTTGCTTATGGACATACCGTTTTTTTTTATCTTGTCAGCCTAAGGATGCTGCGGTATTAGTTTAAAGACGTTTCGGTCTGATATTAGTTTAAAGACATTTCGGTCCGCTATTAGTTTAAGGACATTTCGGTCCATTGCAAGTTTTAGGACATTGCGGTCCATCATTAGTTTAAGGACATCTCGGTCCGTTGTTAGTTTAAGGACGTTTCGGTCCGCCGTCGCCGTATTTGAGGCGAACATCTAGTTTATTGACTTTTCGGTCTAGCGTCTCCGTATTTGAGGAGAATTTCTAGTTTACTGACTTTTCGGTCTGGCGTCTCCGTATTTGAGGAGAATTTCTAGTTTACTGACTTTTCGGTCTGGCGTCTCCGTATTTGAGGAAAATTTCTAGTTTACTGACTTTTCGGTCTGTGAGTCTTTCTCCATGAATGAACATGATGCCCCCGGCGTATCCATCTTCTTCGGAGCGTGCGGTTGTGGCAGACTCACCTTCCAGTTCTCAGACAGCGCAAACTTGCCCTGTTGGTATTGGTCTTCAACCCAGTCTTTGAAGACGTAACAGTCCTCGATCAGGTGACCTACTGTTTGGTGGTAAGGGCAATAGTTAGGATTATTAACATCGCCTGGCCGCAACGGACGTTTTGGAGCCGGCAGATTGATGAGTCTGTTGCACACTGCCAGCTCGAACAGTCCCCTTGTTTTATCTTGCGGAAACGAGTAAGGACGTTTCAACTTTTCTTGGAGGGATTGCCGCTTGTTGCTTTGGCGAGCAACCGGTTTAGGGTCACCTGATTGTTGTTGAGCGCCGGCGACGATGGCCATTTTTTCCTTTTCCTTTGTTCTTCTTGTTCGGTCCTTTGCTTACGGGGTCGGGATTTTTTCCGAGTAGCATGCGATTGCATGGCTGAACGTTCTCGCAGCTTCTCAATTCCTTTATTTTTGAAATAGATTCCCCGAGAGAAGAGTTGGGGATAGCTTCTTCGTCAGAGTCGCTTCCAAAGGTGATAATTTATGATCCCTTGAAGTCGGCTATATGACAGTTTGCGGCGGCTCCTTTGCCCTCATATATCGCATTTTTCCGATGTCCACAAGCTTCACACTTTGTCCTGTCGAAGTGCTGCTTTTGAGCGACATACCCTTGCCACCAACAGTTAAAGGACTCGCAGTCTTCGGTAGGATGTATGATCTTCTGATGATATAAACAGAAGTTAGGGTGCATCTCTACCTCAGAGAAAGAATTTTCTTCAGAGGGCGGTAGCTTCATTCCTACTGATAGAGCTTTGGCGAATTGTTTCCTCGTCTTGAATTTGTTTTTACCCACAGTGTATGGCTTTTGATTTGACGGGAATACCTTGGTTCTTTCTAGTATGGCCATTTCACGTTCTTGATTGGCTTTTGCTTTCAGACGCATTTCACTTAGGAAGACATCGATCAACTCGTCTGATGGCTGTAGAATCTCCGGCTCAGGATTCGCCATTGGTTTCTCAGCGCAAGGAGCCTCTTTATCATCCGTCAGTGAATGAGAAATCATATGACAAGTCGCTGCGTAGTCTTCGGATTCATCCGATGAGTTTTCTCCATTGTTTTCATCCTTGACTAAAGAACAAGCCGCCCCCGGCGTGTCCATTTTCTTTGGAGAGTGCGGCTGTGGTGGGTTTACCTTCCAGCTTTCAGACAGCGCGAACTTGCCTTGCAGGTATTGATCCTCGATCCATCCCTTAAAGACGAAACAATCCTCAATCGGGTGACTTACCGTTTGGTAGTAAGGGCAATAGTTAGGATTGTTAAGATCGCCTGGCTGCGACAGACGCTTTGGACTCGGCAGATTGATAAGTCTGTTGCGCACTGCCAGCTCAAACAGTCTTCTCGTTTTATTCTGCGGAAACGAGTAAGGACGTCCCAGCCTCTCTTCGCGGGATGGGCGTGGGCGCACGTTGTTTTGGCGAACGACCGGCTTTGAGTTGTTCGACCGTTGTTGAGTATTGGCAACGAAGGTTGCCTTCCCTTTTCCTTTCTCATCTCGGGAATCTGATTTTGAAGGAGACGGTCTATGGCCCATCTGGTCCATTTGGCCTAATTTGTCAATCAAGGCCTGGAAGGTGGTCGGCCTGAAGAGCATCATGAATTGTGAGATGGTCGCCTGCGGATCGAGAGTGCCCACAAACATGCCTACCGCAGGTGCTTCTTCTATGCGTTGTTCGCATTTCGACCATAGGTTCCGCCATCGTGTTGCGTATTGAACCCACGTTTCGCTTGGCCTTATCCTGGCATTTATTAGTGCTGTTATCGGGGTGCGTTCACTAGCACTCGCGAATCTTTGTGTAAACAGCAGTTCCATCTCTGCAAATGTTTTGACAGAGTCATTAGGTAGCTCCGAATACCATTCAAAGGCTGTTTCTGCTAAGCTGCCGACGAATTGACGTAGCAACAATTTGTCATCTCCTCCAGTATTGCCGCATAAGGCCCTGAATTGAGCGACATGCTGATGCGGATTCCCTGTCCCTTTATATACGTGGAATTTAGGGATCGTATATCCTGGCGGGTAACTGATTTGGTCATACCAGCCCGGATACGGTCGTCCGGTTCTAACAATTTGCCCAGCCGCTTCATTCGCCTGATGAACCCGGATCTGCTGAGCTATATATTCGTCTAGGTCAACTTTGGAGATTGCCTCCTCCTTGGCTGTTGACAGAGCCGGCGGAGGATTTGACGTTTCTCCCCTGTCGTCTTCAAGGACGATCGGAGGATCTTCAGCAGGAGGTTCCGGCTGTAACATCATCCCTACCATATCTTGGAAGAGGAGCGCCATCTGTTTTATATTAGCCGGTTGCTCTGCAGCTTCTTTGTCCCTCTTTTCGAGGACTCTGCGTAAAAAGTCAGCGTCGGTTTCTTGTTCTTGACGCTCATCCGAAGACGTTTCAGAGCTTTCTTTTGGCTCAGTGAGTGCAGCCATTGTAGTCATCATTTCCTGAAGCTTTTGTTGTTGCTCCTGGGCTTTCGTCACGGATCGGGTGAGCGGTCGGTGGCCCGTAGAAGTGCGGCTTTCCTCCTTTGCAGAAGCCATATAAACAGTGTGCACCACCATGCCCCCAGACTTGGGGCGTTTGTGTTCGGTGTCTTTGCGATTTGCCGAAGACATAGGGGCTTTTTGCGGCCTCCTTTTTTGAGTGGTTGGAGTTAAGGGAGCCGTTGTGGCGGGCACCCAAGTAGCCGTCATTCTTTGTGGCTTGACAGAGTAGTCCTTCTCCTGCCGAACTTTCATCTTTTTCTGTCGGCGGGGATAGTCTTGATCAATCACCGACTCCTGGACCTGTCGCCAGACCTTGTAAATTTTAGAGGACAGCCGTTGAGGAGGCTGCTCCAGCTTCTTCTCTTGAGTATTCTCCACAGGTGAAGGAGTTCTCTTCAGCACTGCAGTAGGAGAGTTTCTGCACACCTTGTTTAGCAATTCAAAACTGTTCCCGGTTGGAACAGCAGCATCGATCCCCACCGTTGGAGCTGGCGGAATTATCCCAGAGGGGGAGTTGCCCCCAGCCTTCCTCACTCGGCGCCAGTGGCGACGTCGAGCGTGTCTTGCGGATGGAGTTATTTCAGCTATAAGGGTGACTTCGTCGTGTCTCCTGTTTTGAGGAGAGACTGTTATTGGTGCTAACCTATCGAAGGCTGACACCCGTTGAGAAGTAATGTCTAATCTGTCAAAGACAGACCTCTGGGCAGGGGAAGCAGCTTTGAGGACCTCGCCTGGAGCAGCAACTGGAATGGCCAGCCTTATAAAAACTGACTTTTTGGAAGGAGGAGCCTTTCCAATGATTTCTTCCGCTTGAGCCGGGATAGCTATCCTCTTTGGGATGGCAGCTTCGGGTATCACGGGCTTGTAGACGTTCTGGCCCAGTCTGTTGGAAACTGAGGTATTGAAGTTGGGTGACCCGTTGAGAGGGGTCGCGGCAGTGGCGAGTCGATCAAAGACCGGCTTCTTTGGAGCTTCTTGCGATGTTATTGGGGCATTGAAGCTTATCAATGGGAGCATAGTCCCGAAGAATAATCCAGCGGTGGCCTGAGTTACTTGCTCCACTGGCATTTTGAAAAGGGAGGCCGCTTGGGGCCCATAAGTCACTCCTCCAGCAATGACGGAGCGAGAGTTGCAGCTGCAGGCGGTGCAGTTCGAAGCCATCGATCTTCTGTTTTCTGCATGGAGAAAGACACCAAATCTAAGTACTTTGAATCCACAAGCAACCACAGCAAACCGCGATTTGTTCGCGAACACGACACACGAAGTGTGGAGTGGAAAGAGGAAGAGGTCCCACCGGGCGTGCCAGAATCTGTTCCCCTCCGAACGGCGGCGTACAGGACCGCGATGTCCTGGCGCTGAGATTCGGGGCAGATGCTATTTGGTTTTATCCGTCTACCTCTCCGAAGATGCCAAGTTGATTTATGGCACCGTGTATCGGAGGTTTAGACGGATGCGGCCGATGTAGCAGACTTTGTCAGATTCCCCCTCGCTTGAGGGGTTTTTGATTGTGGGGACGCTCTTCCCTGCAGGCGCAAGCCCCTGCAGTTAATTACGCTACCGCATCGCGGTAACAACTTTCTCCTTCTCCAGAATTTGACTTCGTGTCGTGGGTGTTTGTTTTGTTTGTGGTTGCCCGTGGATTGTATACGGAGACTGAGTAATACCGTCGCCCGTAGGACGTGGATTAGTCCAAATCCGTATTTACTTAGATTTGGGTTTGGTGTTTTCAGTTTAAGGATGCATTAGTCGCATTGCGGCTAAGATCAACTTAAACGTTCGTCGGGGATATGTTAGTCCTGTTTTGGACTAAGATTAACCTGACGTGGTGATTCATTTAATTTATGGCCATCGGGACTCATCACCTCTCTAACATCGTTGAAGGATTACAACGATAGGTGTCAGAGGAGCTCAGAGATGTACCCTTGAACCAAAGCTGATTGAGGGTTTTATAGTCCATTTAAGTATTTAAGGATACGTTAGCCGTGTTTGGGGCTAAGATCAACTTAAACGGGATCGTTTAGATCCGGCAAAAGAGCAATTGGCTCTATTGTTCCAGTTTAGGGACGTAGTGGTCCATTATTAGTTTAGGGACGTCTCGGTCCGATACCAGTTTAAGGACGTAGTGGTCCATTATTAGTTTAGGGACGTTTCGGTCCGATGCCAGTTTAGGGACGTAGTGGTCCATTATTAGTTTAAGGACATTTCGGTCCATCGCCAGTTTAGGGACATGGTGGTCCATCATTAGTTTAAGGACATTTCGGTCCGATGCCAGTTTAGGGACGTAGTGGTCCATCATTAGTTTAAGGACGTCTCGGTCCAATATTAGTTTAAGGACGTCTCGGTCCGATATTAGTTTAAGAACGTCTCGGTCCACGAGTTTAAGGACCCCGCAGTCCATAGAAATGTGTGGTCGTTGGGACCCGTCACCTCTTTGACGTCGTTGAGGAATTACAACGATGGATGTCAAAGGAGTTCGGAGATGTACCCTCGAACCGGATGTAGATTGATTTAGGAGAGCCATTTTGCTAAGTCAATTTAATTTAAGGACTTATGGCCACGATTGGGCTAAGTCTAGTTGAAAATGTCCAACATTTTATTTGCTTTTGCATTGCATTTCTTTTTATTTTTATTTGGGCTTTGCCCAGAAAGGATGCAAAGCATCAATTTGTTTTGGGCTCTGCCCCTTTTTATTGTATTGCAATTTAATTTGGCCTACTAGGCCCCTCTGATTTGGGCCTGGCCCTTCAGTAAAATGCATTGCATTTGTCAGGCGCTTTGCGCCAATCACTGAGCGCAAGCGCTTATGGTGAGGACACGTGTCATGCTCTGGTGAGCGCAAGCGCAACAGCGCAGTGCGCTGCGCTAGTCCGCTGTGCTGTTGCGCTGCTGACACGTGGCGCGCTCTGGTGAGTTGCGCCCGTTCCAGAGAGCGAAGCTCTATTTCAAGGCGCGTAGCGCAAGTTGTTCTGCAGCTGACACGTGGCGCGCTCTGGTGAGTTGCGCCAGTTCCAGAGAGCAAAGCTCTATTTCAAGGCGCGTAGCGCAAGTTGTTCTGCAGCTGACACGTGGCGCGCTCTGGTGAGTTGCGCCAATTCCAGAGAGCAAAGCTCTATTTCAAGGCGCGTAGCGCAAGTTGTTCTGCAGCTGACACGTGGCGCGCTCTGGTGAGTTGCGCCAGTTCCAGAGAGCAAAGCTCTATTTCAAGGCGCGTAGCGCAAGTTGTTCTGCAGCTGACACGTGGCGCGCTCTGGTGAGTTGCGCCAGTTCCAGAGAGCAAAGCTCTATTTCAAGGCGCGTAGCGCAAGTTGTTCTGCAGCTAACACGTGGCGTTCTCTCAGGAGCGCAACAGCGCAGTTTGGAAGTGCAAAGCACTAAGAATCTTTTTAGATTCCAGAACAGAAGTGCAAAGCACTATTTGTTTTCTTTGATCTAATTAGGATCAAAGAAAAATGAGTTTTTCTCTTTATTTCAAGAACCAGAGGTTCATAAAAGTGCAAAGCACTATTTTTTTATTTTATTTTTTTTTGTTTTAAAGAACCAGTGGTTCATACGAGTGCAAAGCACTATTTATTATGTGAAGATCATTGATCAATGATTTATCAAAAGAGATTTCTTTTCTCTTGTGAAGGTTTTTACCTTCTTCTTGAAATTTTTCTCAGAGTTCTCTCTGTTTGAAGCTCTTGATTTTTTTTTTCAAGAAATGTTGATGCCTTCTCTTCTCTTCTTGGCTCCTATTTATAGGAGAAGGAAAAGAATCAATTTGTTTAGCAAATCTCTCATTGAAAGATTTGATTTGATCGTTGAGAGATTTGATTTATATTTATCATTAATCTGGGCCTTTAGATCATTCAGTGAATTTTATTCACCGTGGATTTTAAATCCAAAAGATATTCTATTTGTTATTCTGGTGAGATTTTCAGGGAAATCTTTCCTTGTCCAAGATTTTTCCATAAATTGGTGATTTTTAATCACCCTTGGATCTTTAATCCAACGGTTCCCCATGACCCTTTTCCATTTGGAAAGATTCAGAAACATTTTAGAATTTAATTCTATTAAATTATAAGGCTTTTAAAGCCAGTCACGTGCTGGCACGTGACCCTTGGTCACGTGTGAGCACGTGACCCCCAAATTGGTTCCTTTAACAGCCGTTTGTTTATGTTTCAGTTTTAACCATCACGTGTCAACACGTGGCCATTGGTCACGTGTAAGCACGTGATACCTCGTTGAGGTATTTTCTGACTTTTTATTATATTTTTTAACTCCTCCAGCGGGTTCTTAAAAGTCCATCCCGTGTGGACACGTAATTCCTCATAACTTTTGACCCCGGATGAATTACGAGGCCCATAATATATCAAATCGAAGGGTTTTTCGAGACGCTTTCAATACAATCAGAATTTATCTGTTTCTCCTTCTGGAGTTTGTCAAAAAAAAGCCCGGAAGATACTGGTTCGTATTTCCTTAAGCGTATCGCTGCCATTTGATACCTTGGACTCTTTTGCGCAGAAATTTTTGGCGGGAACAAATGCCCCCCACTACTTTGCCCACGTAAGTATGTACGTGGGTGAAGTAGTGCAGAGTTATGCAGAGTTATGCATGGCGTATGACCAGTTTTGGGTTGATGTATCACTTTCAGAATCTTGATCTGAGAAGATAACGAGCGGACACAAGCGTCGTCATTTATCATTGACTCAAATCTCAACTCTTAAGGGATATAGTTCCAACCCTTAACTCCATGAGCCACATCCTTCTATTTCTTTTTTTGTCTCACTCTGGCGTGGAGTAGTTCATACGCTTATGAGTAAGTTCTCCATTTCAGTGGCATGTAGCTTTGGCAAGTGTGGCCCATAGATGGTCGGCCCATCTTGACTTCTTTGCAGGGCAGTGATGGCTTAGGAGACAGGGGTAGGATCTGCCGCCTAAGGCTTTTCAACTTTACGAGCCGTGAGGGTCTCATAAAGACTTTTCTCCCTGCGAGTCGTGAGGATCTCGTAGGTGTATTTTCTTCTTGGGAATCGTGAGGATTCCTAAGTGTGTTTTCTCTTATAAGTCGTAAGGATCCTATAAGAGAGTTTTCCCTCTTACGAGTCGAGAGGACCCGTAAACGGTTGTTTCCCTCCTTATCGAGATTCGACTTTGGAGAGTGTGACCCGTGGATAGTATGCAAGAGACCGTTTTGGGCCGACTTGCAGGGTCCCAGTGCTTAGGAAACAGGTTTTTTAATCCCTACTGCCTAAGGCTTTATCTCACGAGTCGAGACGAATCGAGAAAATCTCGCAAAGACATCAATTTCCTCACGAGTCGAAACGGATCGAGCAGATCTCGCAAGAACATCTTAACGTCGCATTTAACCTCTGCTCTTTAAGACAGAAGCCCGTTAAGGTTGGTGGTACTTAGGGTTTTGGCCATCGTACCGTCGCATAAGCTGATATAGTCCTCGATAGGCAATCGTGCTGTTCGAGTAGCCCTGCGACTGCCGTGTCTCTGATCCCTTCGGGGGCTGGACAAGGCGTCTTCAAGAAATCCTCCTTAGCAATTTGACCGTTAGAAGAGCAAGCGCTAGGAATTTGCCATGCCGCTTTTTACTTGAGGTTAGGCTCATTTTGGAGAGCCCCGATGAGTCATAACCACTCCGCGCTGGTGTGGGGATGATCTCCGATAGTCTTTCGGACTTTATATGAGTTGCCGTTAAGACCCTGAAGCTAGGAATTTGGCCTTTGCTTCGTTTGCTGGCATTGCGTCTGCTGTATCGAGACGAATGTTGCGGTGGGAACTAGGGATTTTGCCGTGGCTCCGTTTGTTTGATGACGTTACGTCTGCTGTGTCGAGACGAACGTTGGGGTGACATCTCGTCTGCTGTATCGAGACGGACGTCGAAGTGGTGACCACTCCATACTGGTGCGAGATGATCTCCGATTGTCTTCCCGGTTTTATATGACTTGCCGTTAAGACCTTGAAGCTAGGAATTTAGCCTTCGCTTCGTTTGCTGGCATTGCGTCCTCTGTATCGAGACGAATGTCGTGGTTGTCTCTAGGTTACTGGTGAACCGCCGAGGTTTGGAACTAGGGATTTTGCCGTGGCTCCGTTTGTTTGATGACGTTACGTCTGCTGTGTCGAGACGAACGTTGGGGTGACATCTCGTCTGCTGTATCGAGACGGACGTCGAAGTGGTGACCACTCCACACTGGTGCGAGATGATCTCCGATTGTCTTTCCGGTTTTATATGACTTGCCGTTAAGACCCTGAAGCTAGGAATTTAGCCTTCGCTTCATTTGCTTTGTCATGTCTGAATCCCTGCTGGAGGAAGAACGCTGAGGTTGACATTTCGTCTACTGTATCGAGACGAACGTCATGGAGGTGACCACTTCATGTGAGATGGTCTCCGATTGTCTTTCCGGTTTTATGTGAGTTACCGTTAAGACGTCGAAGTTAGGAATGTGGCCTTCGCTTCGTTTGCTTTGGTGTGTCAAAATCCTGTTGGAGGAAGAACGCTGGGGTTGACATTTCGTCTACTGTATCGAGACGAACGTCAAGGAGGTGACCACTTTATGTGAGATGGTCTCCGATTTTCTTTCCGGTTTTATGTGAGTTACCGTAAAGACGTTGAAGCTAGGAATGTGGCCTTCGCTTCATTTGCTTTGTCATGTCTGAATCCCTGCTGGAGGAAGAACGCTGAGGTTGACATTTCGTCTACTGTATCGAGACGAACGTCATGGAGGTGACCACTTCATGTGAGATGGTCTCCGATTGTCTTTCCGGTTTTATGTGAGTTACCATTAAGACGTCGAAGTTAGGAATGTGGCCTTCGCTTTGTTTGCTTTGGTGTGTCCAAATCCTGTTGGAGGAAGAACGCTGGGGTTGACATTTCGTCTACTGTATCGAGACGAACGTCAAGGAGGTGACCACTTTATGTGAGATGGTCTCCGATTGTCTTTCCGGTTTTATGTGAGTTACCGTAAAGACGTTGAAGCTAGGAATGTGGCCTTCGCTTCGTTTGCTTACACTGCGTCTGGTATATTGAGACGAATGCTGAGGTGGAGCTGGGATTTTGCCATCACTCCGCTTTGTTTCGACCGTGAGGTCTTTGGTTGACGTTGCATCTGCCTCCAGCTGGACTGCGGAGGAACGCTGTTGTTGACATTGCGTCTACTGTATCGAGACGAATGCTGAGGTGAAGCTGGGATTCTGCCATCGCTCCGCTTGATGGTGTAACATCTGTGTCCTGTTGGAATGAGGAGGCACACCGTTGTTGGTCTCCAGGCTTTAGACGTGGCCATTGAGATTTGGAACTAGGGACTTTGTCATGGTTCCGTTTCGTTGCGATTCTGAGGTCAGTTGTTGACGTCATGTCTGCATCTAGTTGGAGTGAGGAGAAACGCCGTTGGTGATCTTTAAGTTGTCGATATTGACGTCGAGACCCTGAAGTTAGGGACCTTCCTTTGCTTCATTTGTTGACATCGTGTCTGTAATATTGCGACAAATGTCGAGATGGTCTCTAGGTTGTCTATGAACCGTCGAGATTTGGCTTCGTTTTCTGATGGAGCCTGTTGGGAAGGCATGGTTCCCTCTTTATCTGTGCCCCTGAATTGTATACAGGGATCGATGCGATTTCACCTGTAGGGCAAAAAGTTTCATTCTTTCATTTTTTTTTATTCTTTCCGCGATGCTCTATCATTTCAGCTTTTATATCGCGAAGGTCGCGATTGCCCAATCATTTCGGCTATTTTTCGCGGTGCCCAATCATTTCGGCTATTTTTTCTTTTTACTCGCTGCTTTTTATTGCGAGTTGCCTAATCATTTTGGCTATTTATTTTATTTTTACTCGCTGTTTTTTATTGCGATTTGCCCAATCATTTCGGCTATTTTGCATGCATACATTTTTACTTGCTGATTTTGTTTGCAAGTTGCCCCATCATTTCGGCTATTTCGTATGCATTTTTTTTTTTTTGCGAGTAGGGGATTTGGGATCTGATACCGATCTTGGCATCAGCATCGCTGCGAATGGAATATTGCCAGGAGCGAATCATCATTTGCCGTAAAAGGACTTGGAATTTGATACCAGTCTAGGCATCAGCATCGCTGCAACTGGGATATTGCCAGGAGCGAATCATCATCTGCCATGAAAGGACTTGGAATTTGATACTGATTTAGGCATCAGCATCGCTACAACTGGAATATTGCCAGGAGCGAATCATCATTTGCCTTGAAAGGGCTTGGAATTTGATACCGGTCTAGGCATCAGCATCGTTATAACTGGGATATTGCCAGGAGCGAATCATCACTTGCCTTTTTCGATGTTAAACAAAGGTGGCTTAGTGAACAGGGTTAAGGGTCCTGTCGGCTAAGGCTTTTGACTTCATGAGCCGTAAGAAAACCATTTGGCCTAAAGGGGTGTACAGAAGGTAATGACTAAAGACATATAAAGGGATTTGGAGAGATGGCAAAGAAATATACGGTTACAGTTGTGAATCTGAAAAAGGGAGAGGCATTACTAGGAATACCCGGATACCCCTACGAAACATTTCAATGTTTCAGTTTCACTGTGTACTGTTAAAAGAAAACTGATTTCCCAATTAGTCCTTGCTCTAGGGTATGTATTTACCAGGTATGATTCTCACATCTGTATGGTTTTACAGATGATGAGTGGGAGTAAGGTATTGGGAATTGGGTGATTATCCTCATTATATCGAGATTCGTTGTAATTGGTGATATTTGAGGAAATCACCTGGGTTGTTTGCTGGACGGCAAATATTTGGTTTTGAATATCCGTTGTTGTGCACCTATTTCAAATTGATATATCTGTACGTCTATTTTTATAGAGTGAGATATACCTTTTTGAAATTATGTCCATGACATTTACCTATATCAGTGGATGGTTAGGTAAGGAGCATTAAACAACGGTGTAATTCTTCTTAACCATAAGTATAGTTTTCAACCTACAGCACACAGGGAATGAGTTATTAGACTCAAGGGACTTATACAGAGTATTGTATGTTGTCCAGAGTCCATTAGGACAGAGGGGTTGGTACTCGTACTATATTCTGTTTACTTGTAACTTCTCTAGTTCTTAGACATGTGTTTCGTAGAAATACAAGGTCCAAGTTTTGAGAAGTTATAGGTATATGAATAAAGTAGAGAATCAGGTATTGCAACTATCGGGATTCTTCAAGGTGATCGAAGATGTAGATACATGTGAATGGTATTCAGTTAATAGTAAGGATTAAGAGAACATGCTTCTCTTTTAGGTTACTCATAATTGGAAGCATTCCTAAGTTGAGTAATGCTGATCGACCTCTCTCCATTTAGTTGACATGCACTGGAGATATCTGCATGATTTGAATCTGGTTCAATTAAATCAGTGCCTCTGTTTCTATATTGGATATAGAACAGTTCATATCTTAACGATATTAGGTACGGGGAGTTGTCCGGCTTATGCTTAAAACCAGACTCCGGATAACTCAAGGCACGTTTCTGTGATGGCTGTTTGTGGGTTGACCCGGGCTATGACGAGGGTTGACTTTCTACCATCTGGAAGATCAATAGTGATATTGTTCTAGACCCGCCACAGTTTTAATAAAAAAATGGATTTTTTCAGAAAACAGTAGTGGGAGTATGATAGAACTGGAAGTGATTCCAGAACCGCAAACGATTACTGAAAATTTGATGAGAACCTAAAGATTCAATCTGGATTGACATTCCATTGGCCACTCTGCAGATATGGTGGGTAACCTCAGGCACCTAAGAGGTACTCTGGTAGCCTCAAGGACGGTGATAGGGAGGTTCTTGTTTACCCAGACTTGACACTACTGTTGTTCCAGACTATGAGACCCGGCAGGAGAATGAGTATAGCGTCGTTCTAAACTAGCTTTAGAAGTGTACATGTATATTATTCTGCCAAAAGGTTATCGTAGTCAGTGGGAGCAGCGGAAGCATAGTGGACAAGTGGCTTATGTCTATTTATGGACTAAAGCAGATATAGCGGAGATAGATCATCTATTTCTGATGTGACAGTCATAGGTTTGACTTCATCGGAATAGGGGATTGATCTGTTAAGAAGGTTGTAGGGTGTGATGTCCTGGTATTTGGATGACATAAACAGAGTAGGAAGTGAAATTCCTATATTACGATCGGTTATACTTTGGTCGTCACACAGTGGTTTCTCCACATAGGGCTTGGATATTATATCAGACATTCTGGTTAATAGATCTATGGTTTTAGATCTAGATTTGGGTAGTTTCCCAATCTGGGTACTTAGACAGCATTCTATGAGTATTTAGAATGGACGACTCCTGGCTTGGTAGTGTACCTGCAAGTGATGGAGTCACCCTCTTTAAAGGTGTCTTACAGATTAAAGGGGAAAGGGATGTGCATGATTGGCAGATTACTTGCTTAGGCAATTGAGTCAATCATGAGATGTCAAGTACCTCACCAGATATTGTTTTTGCAGTAGATGCAATAAGTGGATATTGATCCAATCCTGGAGAAACATTCGGAAGTAGTTTTAGAATATAAGTGGATGTTGTAGGGATTTGATAACGACAGCCTTCTTCGGGAGACAGTTATCATTCCAGGCTTCCCAGGTGACCTGGATGACAGAGTGACTGTCAGAGTTATAGTTTTCCCTCTGACGAGGGACAGTAGTTTGGACAGGTGGTCCAGGTGGATACTGAGGGTGGCAAGGCGCAGGATACTGATTAAGTTCAGTTGACGATACAGTCTGAGAAGTTTGGATTTGGAGTTCATTTATGAACTAGGTCCCATCAGATATCCATACATACTCTAAGACAGGTATTACTCATTTCGGGAGATGGCTTTCTCCGTGAACTTGAGAAAAAGAGAGTCATAGAAAGAAACATTAAAGCTGATCCACTCACTGAGGCTATTCCTCGTATGCAATAGTTTCGCAAACGGGTTTTGTGAGACTGATTAGTAGAGGAGTTGGGTGTTCGGTATCACACAGGCTGTGAGTATGCGACATCGCAATAATTTGTCTTGAGTGCAAGTAGGAGATTGTTGGAGATAGTGCCCTCAGAGTCAATTATTAGATCACAGACACGTGATTGCAATGATTGAGGGAAGACCTATGCCGGAAGGACAGTCTTACTCAAGATGATAGTATGCTATCTGGTTTATCTTTATCATCGTATACTATTTCAGGTGACCTTACAGGTCACTATTGCACGTTGATAGGGTCCTTAGGATTCTTGCTTGACGGCCAGCAGTATGATGGCGATCATATACGTGGGAGCTGGGGTCTATAAGCACATCCTTAAAAGGTCCCTAGTCGTGGGAGTTTTCGAGATAGGGCATCGATACTCCAGAGTAGACTAGTGTAAACAGTCGAGACCCCGAAGAGGGGCAGTGGCCGGTCTCACAAGCCACTGGTGTCAGTTGGTTCACCTAAGATGTATACAGGTGCTCATTGGGTTATGAGTACACCGGACAGGACTCGCCGGGAACATGCTAGTTGGTCTTATACTTGACGTCAGATAGCAGTTCCCTGGTGACATGTGTACAGGTTAGTTCATCGACCTGGGATCGTCATTTATCTCGTGTGAGTTCCCACTGTACTATGATTACTACCCTACCACGGCTCAAAGGAGTCGTGCAAACAGGTTTTAGTTAGGTACAGTCCCGAGCCACATGGAGACAGTGAGCAGATCTGCAGGGGTTCGTCTCTCCCGGTATTGGGGGTGAGGTCGCGCTGTGTCTTGGAGAGCCATTAAAAAAATCCCTCGGCCGAGGCAGGAGATTTACTGGTAGGTATTCCAGTAGTATCTCAGGGTGTTCTGGGCTACACTCCGACCCGACTTGTACCGCTTTTGGGGGTCTGACTTTTACCAACCCCCTAGGCCCGCCATGCGATGCTCATAGACGAACGGACCGGACTGTACGGATATTGTCACCGACAGGCTCAGTAGAGTGTCAAGATGAGTTCGCTCATCGACATCCCTTTTGGTCAATACCTAGTAGCCCGTTACGTATGGCTAATACCTCTGACGTGCTAGTGGTTAAATCAACAACCAAGGTGTTGACGAGTCTTTAGAGTCCCCCACAGACAGTTTCTCAAGTTTCGGGCGAAACGTTTGTTCCCCTCCGAACGGCGGCGTACAGGACCGCGATGTCCTGGCGCTGAGATTCGGGACAGATGCTATTTGGTTTTATCCGTCTACCTCTCCGAAGATGCCAAGTTGATTTATGGCACCGTGTATCGGAGGTTTAGACGGATGCGGCCGATGTAGCAGACTTTGTCAGATTCCCCCACGCTTGAGGGGTTTTTGATTGTGGGGACGCTCTTCCCTGCAGGCGCAAGCCCCTGCAGTTAATTACGCTACCGCATCGCGGTAACAACTTTCTCCTTCTCCAGAATTTCACTTCGTGTCGTGGGTGTTTGTTTTGTTTGTGGTTGCCCGTGGATTGTATACGGAGACTGAGTAATACCGTCGTCTGTAGGACGTGGATTAGTCCAAATCCGTATTTACTTAGATTTGGGTTTGGTGTTTTCAGTTTAAGGATGCATTAGTCGCATTGCGGCTAAGATCAACTTAAACGTTCGTCGGGGATATGTTAGTCCTGTTTTGGACTAAGATTAACCTGACGTGGTGATTCATTTAATTTATAGCCATCGGGACTCATCACCTCTCTAACATCGTTGAAGGATTACAACGATAGGTGTCAGAGGAGCTCAGAGATGTACCCTTGAACCAAAGCTGATTGAGGGTTTTATAGTCCATTTAAGTGTTTAAGGATACGTTAGCCGTGTTTGGGGCTAAGATCAACTTAAACGGGATCGTTTAGATCCGGCAAAAGAGCAATTGGCTCTATTGTTCCAGTTTAGGGACGTAGTGGTCCATTATTAGTTTAGGGACGTCTCGGTCCGATACCAGTTTAAGGACGTAGTGGTCCATTATTAGTTTAGGGACGTTTCGGTCCGATGCCAGTTTAGGGACGTAGTGGTCCATTATTAGTTTAAGGACATTTCGGTCCATCGCCAGTTTAGAGACATGGTGGTCCATCATTAGTTTAGGGACATTTCGGTCCGATGCCAGTTTAGGGACGTAGTGGTCCATCATTAGTTTAAGGACGTCTCGGTCCAATATTAGTTTAAGGATGTCTCGGTCCGATATTAGTTTAAGAACGTCTCGGTCCACGAGTTTAAGGACCCCGCAGTCCATAGAAATGTGTGGTCGTTGGGACCCGTCACCTCTTTGACGTCGTTGAGGAATTACAACGATGGATGTCAAAGGAGTTCGGAGATGTACCCTCGAACCAGATGTAGATTGATTTAGGAGAGCCATTTTGCTCAGTCAATTTAATTTAAGGACTTATGGCCACGATTGGGCTAAGTCTAGTTGAAAATGTCCAACATTTTATTTGCTTTTGCATTGCATTTCTTTTTATTTTTATTTGGGCTTTGCCCAGAAAGGATGCAAAGCATCAATTTGTTTTGGGCTCTGCCCCTTTTTATTGTATTGCAATTTAATTTGGCCTACTAGGCCCCTCTGATTTGGGCCTGGCCCTTCAGTAAAATGCATTGCATTTGTCAGGCGCTTTGCGCCAATCACTGAGCGCAAGCGCTTATGGTGAGGACACGTGTCATGCTCTGGTGAGCGCAAGCGCAACAGCGCAGTGTGCTGCGCTAGTCCGCTGTGCAGTTGCGCTGCTGACACGTGGCGCGCTCTGATGAGTTGCGCCCGTTCCAGAGAGCGAAGCTCTATTTCAAGGCGCGTAGCGCAAGTTGTTCTGCAGCTGACACGTGGCGCGCTCTGGTGAGTTGCGCCAGTTCCAGAGAGCAAAGCTCTATTTCAAGGCGCGTAGCGCAAGTTGTTCTGCAGCTGACACGTGGCGCGCTCTGGTGAGTTGCGCCAGTTCCAGAGAGCAAAGCTCTATTTCAAGGCGCGTAGCGCAAGTTGTTCTGCAGCTGACACGTGGCGCGCTCTGGTGAGTTGCGCCAGTTCCAGAGAGCAAAGCTTTATTTCAAGGCGCGTAGCGCAAGTTGTTCTGCAGCTGACACGTGGCGCGCTCTGGTGAGTTGCGCCAGTTCCAGAGAGCAAAGCTCTATTTCAAGGCGCGTAGCGCAAGTTGTTCTGCAGCTGACACGTGGCGCGCTCTGGTGAGTTGCGCCAGTTCCAGAGAGCAAAGCTCTATTTCAAGGCGCGTAGCGCAAGTTGTTCTGCAGCTGACACGTGGCGTTCTCTCAGGAGCGTAACAGCGCAGTTTGGAAGTGCAAAGCACTAAGAATCTTTTTAGATTCCAGAACAGAAGTGCAAAGCACTATTTGTTTTCTTTGATCTAATTAGGATCAAAGAAAAATGAGTTTTTCTCTTTATTTCAAGAACCAGAGGTTCATAAAAGTGCAAAGCACTATTTTTTTATTTTATTTTTTTTGTTTTAAAGAACCAGTGGTTCATACGAGTGCAAAGCACTATTTATTATGTGAAGATCATTGATCAATGATTTATCAAAAGAGATTTCTTTTCTCTTGTGAAGGTTTTTACCTTCTTCTTGAAATTTTTCTCAGAGTTCTCTCTGTTTGAAGCTCTTGATTTTTTTTTTCAAGAAATGTTGATGCCTTCTCTTCTCTTCTTGGCTCCTATTTATAGGAGAAGGAAAAGAATCAATTTGTTTAGCAAATCTCTCATTGAAAGATTTGATTTGATCGTTGAGAGATTTGATTTATATTTATCATTAATCTGGGCCTTTAGATCATTCAGTGAATTTTATTCACCGTGGATTTTAAATCCAAAAGATATTCTATTTGTTATTCTGGTGAGATTTTCAGGGAAATCTTTCCTTGTCCAAGATTTTTCCATAAATTGGTGATTTTTAATCACCCTTGGATCTTTAATCCAACGGTTCCCCATGACCCTTTTCCATTTGGAAAGATTCAGAAACATTTTAGAATTTAATTCTATTAAATTATAAGGCTTTTAAAGCCAGTCACGTGCTGGCACGTGACCCTTGGTCACGTGTGAGCACGTGACCCCCAAATTGGTTCCTTTAACAGCCGTTTGTTTATGTTTCAGTTTTAACCATCACGTGTCAACACGTGGCCATTGGTCACGTGTAAGCACGTGATACCTCGTTGAGGTATTTTCTGACTTTTTATTATATTTTTTAACTCCTCCAGCGGGTTCTTAAAAGTCCATCCCGTGTGGACACGTAATTCCTCATAACTTTTGACCCCGGATGAATTACGAGGCCCATAATATATCAAATCGAAGGGTTTTTCGAGACGCTTTCAATACAATCAGAATTTATCCGTTTCTCCTTCGGGAGTTTGTCAAAAAACAGCCCGGAAGATACTGGTTCGTATTTCCTTAAGCGTATCGCTGCCATTTGATACCTTGGACTCTTTTGCGCAGAAATTTTTGGCGGGAACAACGTTGTAGAGGCCATATGGAGATATGGCAGGGTTCGATCATATACGTGCGGTATTGCACGGATCATGATCGGACGGATAATACTAGCGGGCTTTGGTTTAAGCTGGATCCTAGTATTGTACAGTGTAGATTTTGTCTCTTTGTATTTGTATTCGGTCGGAATACAAATGTGGGTAAGTATATACGGTCGTGGGGTTTTCCTGTAATTTATTACGGGATCAGTTTTTTGAAGTTGCCAGTTTGTATTCCGTTCCGGCCAGTATTCCTTTATTCCTTCACGGCCGGATTTTTGTGATGGGAGGGGCTAATTTGCAAATGTGCAAATTAGTAATGTAGAGGGGGTCATTTATGAAATGGAGGCATCATGATGGTTATAGCATCATGAGATTCCTTTTGCATCACTTGGCTAGCATTAATGAGATGAGAATTGATTTGGATTTGGATTAGAATTTGATGTGATATAATTTCCTTGTTATCATCCATTTCTTTATGGTTACCTTCCTATTCTTTCATGCTCACCCCTCTTTTGATTATCTCTCCCTTTTTTGATAAGGGGCCGGTCACATTAGATGAGAGATTAATTTTTTGGTGTGGGAAAATTGCTCATCACACATTATTTTCTTACACCAAAATTCCCAAGTTCATCTCCATTATTCATTCCACCTCCTTTATTATGGCAACTTCAAACCCCAAGAGACAAAACATTCCACACTTTGCCTACAGCATTTCTTGGGCACGTCGGCTCGCCAATTTCGTGCTCGAGTTGCCTCGGTCCAAAGGTGGGAGCCCGTAAAAGAACCCGGCGATGTGGTGCCCGTTCCGACGAGGAGATGAAGACCGGAGATTCCGTGAGGAGATCGGGAAGAAGGCCGAAGACCGAAGGACACGGATCGCTCGGTATAGCTCTCTACCCTTTCTCTTGTTAGCTAGGTTTAGGTTAATGGTTCGATCCGGGTTTTAGGATGCGATAGTGCCGGTTTAAAGTCAAGAAAAATTTTCGTTTCCGCATTTTGGACTCGGAAAGACGGCCGGGGCGCTACCGTAGTCCTACATATCTCAATGAATCATGTTAGTAATATTTGGTATTTTTGAGATATTATCCTGACCATTTGATATGATATTATATTTTAAGAATATTGATTAAGGATATTTGATATGATATGCATATTTAAATTATCAAAATATTATATAAATATTATATGCATACATTTTCCTTCATAATGTTAATTATAATATAAACATATGGTAAATAGTATTTTGCAGATAAACCTCTAATATGCTTTATATTTATAATAAACACCTTCTAATATTTAACAATAGTAAGGAAAATGTTATATCAAAAGTGCAGTTTTATTGACTGAACATGGCCTAACTATCATTGTGTGATAATTTCGACGGAAGCCGACCAAAATTACCACACTTTAGAAGGTATGCGCAAACTTGGCAAGTTTCTCTTATATTCCTAATATGGTTTTTGCCCCAAGCGTCTTATGACCTTGACGGATGCCCACAAATCATAAGTCGCAAATCAAGTTCTACACGTCATTATCATGATTAATTTAGACCTATCCGTACTTGCCCTTAACGGATTCCAATAAGGCTGTACGACTGTCCTTGATTAATGTATTTCTATACTATAGAAAAGTAACACGTAGCTACCGCACATATACCTTGACGAATGCTAAGAAACATAGTATGAATACTAGGCGCTACTGATTAGAATGGATTTCACATGTCGTATTAAGTTTTAAAGTACTGCAATCAAAATGGTGTCGCGTGTAGCGAGCCAAAATGAGTACGGGGCGTCTGCAGAGAGATGGTAGGTTTTTTGTGTTATATTAACGAGTTAAGTTTAGAAAGTGGAGATGGTTATTATACTTTGTTGTAAACGATATGTTCAAAGAAAAATGACTTGTTAGGGGTAGGTTTATATTAGTTTAAGTTAGGTTAATGTTTACGGTTCTCCGCTGAAAACCAGGAAGACTGACGTCTTGCCTGAATTTGGGGGCAGATGCTATTTGGTGCTATCCGTCCCCCTCTCCGAAGATGCCAAGTTGATTTGTGACACCATGTATCGAAGGTTTAGACAGATGCGGCCGATGTAGCAGACTTCGTCAGATTCCCCCTCATTGAGGGATTTTTGATTATGGGGACGCTCTTTCCTGCAGGCGCAAGCCTCTGCAGTTAATTACGCTACCGCATTGCGGTAATCACTTTCTCCTTCTCCAGATGGTCACTTCGTGTCATGCGTGTTTGTTTTGTTTTTGGTTGCCCGTGGATTTTATACAGAGACTAATTTATGTTGTCGCCCGTAGGGCGTGGATTAGTCCAAATCTGTATTTTCTTAGATTTGGGTTTGGGTTGGGTTTAAGGATACGTTAGTCTCATTTACGTTAGTCTCATTTGAGACTAAGATCAACTTAAATATTTGTCAAGAATATGTTAGTCTAATTTTTAGACTAAGATCAACTTAACGGGATCGTTTAGATCCAACAAAAGAGCATTTGGGCTCTATTGTTAGTTTAGGGACATTGCGGTTCATAATTAGTTTAAGGACATTATGGTCCAAAGTTAAGGACATCATAGTTCATGGGTTTAAGGACCCTACAGTCCAAGGTTAAGGATATCATAGTCCATGGGTTTAAGGACCCCACAGTCCATGAAATGTTTGGTTATCAGGACCCGTCACCTCTCTGATGACGTTGAAGGATTACAACGATAAATATCAAAAGAGTGAAGAGATGTACCCTTGAACCAAGTTTGGTTGGGGATCTGTAGTCCAATTGAGACTAAGATCTGAGATTTATGAGCACATGGGCTCAATTAGTCTGAGTGAGGGATTTATGGCCAACTTGGGCTTGGCCCACTCAACCAAATGTTAAACATTTGACAATGCTGAGCATTGATTTGGGTTCTGACAGCCTTTCTGTCTTTTATTGAATACTGAGCATTCATCATAGCTCTAGGACTTTTCTTATAGAATGATTTATGTTCTTTCAACGCACACGTGAGGAGCACGTGGCCCGCTTGGCGCTTTGCGCCAATCAAAGAGCGCATAGCGCTTCTGCTAGGTAGTACACACGTGAGGAGCACATGGCACGCTTGGCGCTGTGCACCAGTCCAAAGAGCGCAAAGCGCTTCTGTTCAAGTAACGCACACGTGGGAAGCACGTGGCGCGCTTGGCATTGAGCGCCAGTCCATGAGCGCAAAGCACTAGTTTATGAGCGCAAAGCACTATTTGTTCTGTGCCGCACAAGTGAGGAGCACGTGGTGCGCTTGGCGCTGAGCGCCATCCTATGAGCGCAAAGCGCTATTTGATCAGCGTTATGATCTGAGAAATAAATTCTCGTTTATAACAGACTTTGTCTCAGGATTCTAAGAACAAAAGTTCTTATTTTATAGGAGATGTTTCAATCTCTTATTTTGATGAAAAGCTTTGCCTTTATGGATCTGTGATCCTAAGAGAATTGAATTATTCTCTTCCCTCTTTTATAATGAGATGTTCATGATCTCTTTTTGTAAAAGACCTTAGTCTTATAGATCTATGATCTGTGAGAAGAATTATGTTCTTCTTATTATTTTTTTATGATGAAATCCTCTGATCTCTTTGTGAAAGACCTTGGTCTTATAGATCTATGATCTTAGAAAAGAAGTAAACTCTTCTTTTTATATGAGACGATTTCGTCTTTCTGTTCTTTTTACCTTGAAGAAAAGTTCTTCTTCCGAGGGCTTGCCCTTCTTTCTGAGATTTCTCAAACTTTTAAGGGGGGTTCCTCTCTCTGTTTTTCTATCTGTTTTTGTATCTCTCCTTGAGACTTGAAGTCTTAGGTCCTTTATATAGGGCAAGCTGATTTGTTCAATCAGTTAAGGAGATCTTTTCTCCAGTTGATTTGGGGATTTCCCCACCGTTGGATTTTTGATCCAAGGGCTTATGATTTACAGAAGGCAATCTTCTTGTTTTTAACAAGATTGGAAAATTTTCCCATACAGAATTTATTCTGTATTTTTGTGATTTTTAATCACTTTTGGATCATTGATCCAACGGTGCTCTGATTTACAGAGCACAATGTTCTTGTTTGGAAAGATTTTGAGGAATCTTTCCTTAACAGAATTTTATTCTGGTTAATTGATGATTTATCATCTTTATTGGATTTTTGATCTGACGGTCGGGAGCTTTTAGTTCCAGCGCTAGCGCACTCGTGCCTTGCACGTGGTGCGCTGCTTAGTGTGCAGCACACTTAACGCTAGCGCACACGAGCTTTGCACGTGGTACGCTGGTTAGAGTGCAGCGCTGCTTAGAATGCAGCGCTCTTAGCACTACCGCACAAGTGCTTTGCACATGGTGCGCTACTTGGGGTGCAGCGCACTTGGCACTGTTATGAAGCGTTGCTTCATTTCAAAATTTGAAATTTGAACAGAGTTTTGCTCTGATTTGGAGAAACAAATGCCCCCCCCCACCGTTGCGTTTATGTGGACCACACGTGAGTGCAGCGTTGGCAGCATCTGCACCCTTGGATCAACTTAGAAGTTGAAATGGCATCTCAGTGCCTATAAATAGGACCCTTGGCCCTTGTGATGATTTCTGTTCATCTTCTTTCTTTCTGAGAATTTTTATTCTCCTTTAGAGTATAGCTCTTTGTCTTAAGTATTTTCCTAAAGACAGAACTCTGTCAAAATTTAGGTAAAGATTAAATCTTTTAAAGGATTATTTAATAATCTAGGGTTTCACCCATTAACAAAGCTTTGCTCTTCATAGATCTTCGATTTAAAGAAAACATTTTTTAGGGTTTATTAACAGAGCTTTGCTCATTTGAAATCATAGATCTGAAAAGATCTTTCTTAGGGTTTCTTAACCCATTAACAGAGCTTTGCTCTTTTCAAATCAAGATTTGTTAATCTCTTATGAAGAACTCTTAGAGTTTGTTCATGGATCTTGAAGATCATGGAATTTATTTAAAAATTTTATTTTAAGTTTTCTGATGGGCTATTCCATCACTTTTACAGAGCAAGGCTCTTAGAATTTTCTTGAGGAATTTTATTCCTTTCATCATCAGAGTTGACAGATGTCACTCTGCTGAAGAGCACTGCTCTCAATGGGAGATTTACTCCTTGGCCTGAGGGCCCTCATTAAATGAGAATCTTTTGAGGATTTCCTCGTTTAATGACAGTCTCATCAAATGATGAGATTGTTTTATTACCGATGAACTGTCATCTAGATTATGTGGGTCCCCTTTGGTCCCTTTTCACTGCATTGCAGTGCGGTACAGATTTAAAGTACTTAGTGATGGAACTTAATCTGTAGCATTGGCGGCTGAAAATTTATTCTTTTCTGCATAGGTACTATGTCTTTCGACATTTCCTTCCCGTTCGTCCGTTCGGAAGGCGGATTCCCCGCAACACCAGTGGACCGATCAGTTTTTGCACTGATCAAAGACCATGATCCGGAGCACAAGAATCATCATCTATGGGGAACATGGTACAACTAAATCATCAGGGGTCGGCGGAGCTTTTCTTGTGCGGTACCCTCGGAGCCCATATTGGAGATCTCTTACACTGACCCACCCCCGGTGAACTATGCCGTGGTGGAGATTAATTGGACTTCAGATGGTCTCTTTCAGCCTTCTATGGCCGCGATACCCGTACAGCCTCTAATGGAGTTGGATATTCTAGGGCAGCGTATATGCCAGGGTGAGTCGCGCCCTTGGGGACAGCCATACAACATAGGCTTAACTCCCCGTCACCCAGCCGGATATTTGCAGTGGGCCCAGTACATTCGGTCCGCTAAGAGGTTGTAGTTGCTGAGGCTTGGGTTGTATCCCGCAGTTTACGTTTCTCTCTTTCAGTACTCAACGCCTCTTACATGGTGGGTAAAAGCCTTTTTTGGAATAATGGAATGTTCCAACTCATATCTTCCTTTTGTTGGATCGGGAAGTCTCCATCTCTTTAGAGGAGTTCGCGGAGATTTCTGGCTTGCTTGTTAGAGGGGAGCATTATGAGGAACTACTTCCTCATGATGAGTATGTATTTGCCGCCAAGTCGGAGATGATGGGCCTTACCCCGGACAACGCCATTCAACATCAATCACCAAGTTTGATTAAGGTGTTGAATATATACGAGGGCCTATTTCTCGAGTCTGGAAGCCGTGGGGTTAATTTTACGGATTTTATCGCTCGTTTTCTCCGCTCGGAAGTACTATCGATGGAAGCCGCGAAGTTCGCCAAACTTGACGATCCTTTTGGCTTAGGTTTGGGCAACCTGCCGACGGCGGAGGCGGATCAGAAGAGTTTCTTTCTTCCCGACACCCCGATCGTCCCTTTTGCAGAGCTTGCAGCTCCTGAGATCGACGAAGAAACGTTCTTTTTGGGGTTTCTCCGGCTATGGCTGAGATGGTTTGTGCTTCCGATGTACCTTCGCCGTATGAGGTCGTCCGTCTTCTACCCAGCGCATCGAATGGTTATTGGGGTGAAAGTGGCCGTCGGGGTCGCTGGGTTAGCCCATTTATACAACGGCCTTAGCCTAGCGGCAGATACTACTCAACCGGAGGTGCAGCCCGTGAACTTCTCAATGCATTACTTCACCTCGTGGCTCGAGTTGCATGTGCTTGGCGCCTTTGGAATTCACAAAAGGCCCCCTTTTTTTATGAAAGATATAACTTTCCTCGACTGCTGCGGTTGGTTGACGCTTCTATTTTGGAACCGACTCCATGAGAGGCTCGGGGTTTACTCCTTCGCCCGCGTACCGTCAGGGATGGCATGACCTTTGTTGAAAAGGTTTTAAGTATCGGCAAAGAATCAGCGAAGGCGGTGCAACCGCTGCGGGACACCTTTAAAGATGGCGCCTCTACTTTGAAAGCTCGGGGGATTCTCCACCTATATTCGATCAGGCCGGGCTTTCTGGTATTTAGGCAGAATGATGCAGCGTTGTTTTTGAGATGCAACCCGCATCGTTTCGCCCAACAATCTAGCTACAATCAGGGTGTTCCTCTTGAAGCCTTTCTGGCTGAGCCGCCCGCCACAGAAGAAGGCATCTTCAGCGCGATACACCATTTGAAGAGGCTCAACACCGGTTCTAACTTTTTTATCAGTGAGCCAAGCTGCGTCCTAAAGGTGTTGAACATGTACGTGGCGTGGTACCAGCATGCGATGGGTGCTGTCATCAGGGAGGAAAAGAAGTTGTTGCTTGATCGTAAGGGTGCAGCTCCTGATGGTAATCCAGCTATTCCTTTGAAGCAACGGACCGTCGTTCGTCCTCCTTAGAGAGAGGTTGCTACGGTTGTGGTCCCGAGCGTTATGCCTGAGCTGCCGCTGACCCATGCTCCCATTAAAGTGGCAGCTGTGGCGTCTCCTGAGTCCGGCTTGGGTGCGGAGATTGGGACTCGACGTCCGAAGTTGCCTGCTAAGCACAAGTTCATGTTACCGGCGACCGGTACTCGCTCGCAGAAGAAGAAAAAGTCGATTCTTTCTATAGACGTTGTACTTAGCCAGGAGCCTCATGCTCCTTATAGCGGGGGCCTAAGCAAATATGGGACCAACGAAGGCTTATTCATGGTGTCGGATGATACCGACCTCGAGGCTGCTATTGCAGCTTCCGAGCGATTAGCTAGACACCAAGCATGACTGGTCATCCTTGCGCAGTCAGGTAGACTTCAGTCGTATCGTTTCGCTGTTATGTTTTTTTTTATTATCATGTTTTGGCTGACACTTCTTCTTCCACAGACATCTCCACTGAAGAGGCCCTCGCAGCATCTCTCAAGACTTTTGAGGAGGAGGAAAGGCTTTATGCTTCCTTAGGCATCGGTACATTTCAGCTCACCGCACCTCCATTCCCGTTTTTATGGGTAAACTGACTCTTCTTTTCCATCTTTTTGCAGGGACTATCTCGACTCAGGTTATCCCGAGTGTAGTGCCTACTTCGCAGGGCGGTGCGGAGACGCTTCCAAGGCCGGCTGCCGAAGTCCCAGCTCCGCCAGTATTGCCGAAAGAAGCTTCACTTAAGCAATCAATGACGGACGCCACAACGGCTCCAGAGGTAGCTCCTGGCTCGGACGATGACGTCTCCTTGATGAAGGTCTTAAGAAGATCAGCTCTCTCGGCCCAGGCAGAAAGGAAGCGCAAGAGGCGTGCAGCGAGAGAACGTAATGCCGCCCTGACTGTAGGTGCAGGCTTGAGTGTTGCTTCCCCTATCCCTGTTTCTTCAGAGGGTGCTCCGGTCACCCTGTCTACCACTCATAGACAGGTGGCACGCGTGGCTCGGGCAGTAATTGAAAAGCCGATCCAAGGTAACGTAACACAAGGTTCTTTTATTATAGTTTTAATCTTCAGATTCTCATATATAATACCTTGTAGGGTCAAGTTTGAGTGAGGAAGTGGCAGGCGAGATGACGACAACTACTGAGCCCGAAGTGGCTACTCTTTCTCAGGAGTTTGGGACTGCTCCAATTGCTGCTCTTTCCACCTGTGGTTCCCTTCCATCGCCTGGAATTGCGAGTGTTACGACGGCCCTCGTGGAATCAGGGGACGAAGCCACGGGCGGTGAAACCATCCCCCCGAATGAGATCAAAGAAGTCGTGATGCTCGGCGACGCTTCCGTCACCGTTTTGGCTGATGACCTGTCTGGTAGGTCTTGGGTCGCTGCATTCTTTTCATTTTGCAATCCTTTCTTATGACATTTTGTTCCTTTAAAATGTAGGTGTGGTGAGCACTGAGGTTACGACACCTGAAGAAGCACCACCAGCTGCCGTTCTGACGGTTGCTGCCCCTTTGTCTCCTTTTATATCTTCTCGAATGTTGGAAGGTATAGGTTTGTGATTAATTTAAATTAGGGACATCATCTTCCATGTACTGACCATGTATCATCGTGATCTTGCAAGAGTTCTCTTTGATCACCTGTATCAGGTGCTGAACCGGCACTTCTCCTTCCAGTCGGAGATTAGTCTGCCCGCTGGTGCCGGTGAGTATCTTTTCTAACCGATGTCTTTTCTTTTCTTTAATGGGCAGCCATGTCATTGATAATTCTTCTTTGCACTACTTGTAGCCTTAAAAATTGAAGGAGGTGATGAGGGTATCGTCATGCCACCGGTACTCCCAGCTCCGCCCCCTATTGCAGCCGGTATAGTAGACTCTGTTGTTAGTGTATTTTTTCTTTATTTCTTGAGCCGACTTCTGATTATGATTTGTTTTGCAGCGGTCACACCGACTCCAGCTCCGTTCGAGTCTCGCATCATAATGCCGGCAGGGCCTTTTTCTAGACGTCCATCTTCAAAAGGCGCTGTGACCAGTCTGCGTATGTTGAGTGACTACATCGAGGATCTTGACGTGGAGGCCCCTACATTCGCTGTAGATTTTGCTGCCGAGGTTAATCCAATGTTGGAGACACTTGTGAAATTCCATAACGAGGGCGTCATTGAGTCTTGGGTTAACCACTGCAGGAAGATTGAGGCCTGCCTGGATGAGCTTGAGCTTAGGCGTCCTGCTCCTGAGATTCTGGCTTTGAATTCCCAGCGGGCTGCGTGGGTTTAGCAGAGCATGTCCTTCCTCCGCCATTTCGAATAAGAAGCGACCTTGAGGCGGAAGGAATGCTAGGAGGCTTCAGGTGAATCTGCCCGGCTGCGCGCCCAAGTTGAAGCGAATGCCGCGCAACTGAGAGCCGTCTTTGACAATTTGCAGCGATGGCATTGAGGCGGAAGCTCAACTCCATTGAGCGGGTTACGCAGAGTCGCGAAGCTGCCCAGCGGGAAATCGATGAGAAGGTTTCATCATGCTTGCAGCAAAGGGCTCGAGTCGAAGCGGAGCTGGCCGCAGCGGCTGACCATGAAAAGGAATTGAAAGGAGTGCGCGAGCAACTTGCTGACTTATTGAAAACGCTTCCTTCTCAGTAGCTGTTTTGCATAGATTGAACGCTTGTATTCTTTGAATAACATGTATCCATTTTTTTATTATTTCATATGGTTCAACTTGTACTCTATTGAATTCATGAATAAAAGATATACATTTTTTGTACTACCGTTGCTTTCTTCTCTTTGCCGTGTCGTTGCCATGTGATTTTAGCAAGTGTGGCCTGTAGATAGTATGTGACGGTCCATCTTGGACTCTTTGCAGGGTAACGATGGCTTAGGAAACAGGTTCAGGTCTGCTGCATAAGACTTTTCAATTTTATGAGCCGTGAGGGTCTCATAAAGACTTTTCTTCCTACGAGTCGAGAGGATCTCACAGGTGTATTTTCTCCTTAGGAATCGTGTGGATTCCTAAGTGCATTTTCTCTTGAGAGTCGTAAGGATCTCATAAGAGAATTTTCTCCTTACAAGTCGAGAGGATTCGTAAGTGATTGATGAGTTGACTTGCTCCCGAGTCAAAGCATTGATTTGGCGGAGAGCTCGGGGTTTACTCTGGCTGTTTCCCACGGAGTTAGGATTGACTTTGGCCGTGTTCGATGGGGCCAGGAGGGGTTGACTTTATCCGCATTTCACGGTGTCAGGGATTGACTTTATACGCATTTCACGGTGTCAGGGGTTGACTTTATCCGCATTTCACGGTGTCAGGGGTTGACTTTATCCGCATTTCACGGTGTCAGTCGTCAGGGGTTGACTTTATCCTCATTTCACGATGTCAGGGGTTGACTTTATCCGCATTTCGCGGTGTCAGGGGTTGAATTTATCCGCATTTCATGGTGTTAGGGGTTGCTCTGGCCGTTTCCCACGGGGTCATGATTGATTTTAACCGAGTTCTATTAGACCAGGAGGTGCTCTGGCTGTTTCCCACGGGGTCAGGATTGACTTTAGCCGTATTCTACGGGGCCGGGATTTGCTCTGGGCGTCTTCCACGGTGTCAGGATTGACATTAGCCGTGTTCTACGGGACCAGGATTTACTCTAGGCGTTTCCCACGGGGTCAGGATTGACATTAGCCGTGTTCTGCGGGACCAGGAGGTGCTCTGGGCATTTCCCATGGGGTCAGGATTGACTTTAGCCGTGTTCTACGAGACCAGGATTTGCTCTCTCTCGGCTGTCTGTGAACCATCGAGGTTTGGAACAGGGACTTTGCCATGGCTCCAAGTTTAATTGTCGCGTCTAAATCCTATTGGAATGAGGAGGAGCGCTGTTGGTGATCTCTAGGCTGTCTGTGAACCGTCGAGATTTGGAACAGGGACTTTGCCATGGCTCCAAGGTTGATTGTCGCTCCTGAATCCAGTTGGAATGAGGATGAATGCTGTTGGTGATCTCTAGGCTGTCTGTGAACCGTCGAGATCTGGAACATAGACTTTGCCATGGCTCCAAGGTTGATTGTCTTTTCTGAATCCTGCTGGAATGAGGAAGAACACTGTTGGTGATCTCTAGGCTGTCTGTAAACAGTCGATATTTGGCTTTTTTTTCTGATGGAGCCTGGTAGGAAGGTATGGTTCCCTCTTTGTTTGTGCCCCTGGATTGTATACAGGGATGTGATCTCATCTGTAGGGCAAAAAGTTTCATTTTATATATTTTTCTTTCCGCGATGCTCTATCATTTCAGGTTTTATATGACGAAAGTCGCGATTGCCCAATCATCTCGGCTATTTTTCGCGGTGCCCAATCATTTTGGCTATTTGTTTTATTGACTCGCTGCTTTTTATTGCGAGTTGCCCAACCATTTCGGCTATTTTGTATGCATATATTTTACTTGCAGATTTTGTTGCAAGTTGCCCCATCATTTCGGCTATTTCATATGCATTTGTGGCTCGCTGGCTTTTCGCTGCGAGTTTGGGATTTGACACCGATTTAGGCATCAGCATCGCTGTAACTGGGATATTTCCAGGTGCGAATCATCATTTTCCTTTGTCAATGTCGAACAATGGTGGCTTAGCGAATAGGTTTAGGATCCTGTCGACTAAGGCTTTTAACTTCATGAGCCGTATGGGTGTCATGAAGGTATTTCTTCCTACGAGTCGTGAGGATCCAGTAAGTGCGTTTTCTCCTAAAAAATCTTGAGGATTCCAAAGTGTATGGTTTCTCGTAAGTCGTAAGGATCTTACGAGTGTGTTTTCTCCTTATAAGTAGAGAGGACTTACAAGCGTCGTTCACTGTGTGAGCATATCCCTAGTCGCGGGTGGGACTCTGTTAGGGAAATGTTTATTCGTGCCCGTGGATTGTATACAAGGGTCAATATTGAACCGCTTGTAGGGTACCATTGGAAATTGTGATGGTTTAAGAATGGGTTCAGATCCCTGTAGATTAAGGCTTTTGAACCCTGTGAGCCGTGAGGGTCTCAAAGGGGAATTCTCCTTACGAGTCGTAAGGATCTCATAAGTGAAATTTCTCCTTAGGAATTGTGGGGATCCCTAAGTGTGTTGCTCCCTTGTGATTCGTAAGGATCTCACGCAAGTATTTTCTCCTCAAAAGGTCGAGAGGACCTTGCAAGTGTCTTTTAACGAGATTGCGCCCTTTTGGGTTTTCACAAACTCGCTGGCAGTCCTGCTGTTTTTACTCACTGAGACCTTTCGAGTTTTCATCCATGCCCATTTCGCTTGTGGTCATACCCCTTTTTTCTAACACGTCTGCCTAGGTACGGCGCGGTTTGGTAGTAGTTTAACGACGTTTCGGTAAATAGCCAGTTTTAGGACATAGTGGTCCATCGTTAGTCTAAGGACGTTTCGGTCCGTAGCTAGTTTTAGGACATAGTGGTCTATTGTTAGTTTAAGGATGTTTTGGTCCGTTGTTAATTTAGGGACGTTTCAGTTCGTCGCTAGTTTAGGGACGTTTCGGTCCGTTTGCCGGCTACTACTTATAGAGTTTGGGTTTAGGAAGATAGCGAGCGGAGATAGGCGTCGTCATCTATCGTTGACCTAGGCCGTGACTCGTCAGGCGTAGTATTTTTTCAGGAAGCGACCATTTATTGGCCTGAAAGGTCTTTCACCATGCATGTCCATGAGTAGATAGGCTCCACCCTGGTAAACTTTGTCTATGATATACAGGCCTTCATAGTTCGGCTCGAATTTTCCCTGCTTGGCACGATTGGGGATCATAGATCTTTTGACCACTAGCACGAGTTCGCCTTGGTGGAATGTTCTCGGCCTAGTCAATCTCTCGTATGAGCGCGTCATCTTTGCTTTATAAGCCTCCAGGTTTTGTTGCCCCATGAGCCGGATTTCATCAAGGGCGTCGAGCTCCTCAAGCCGAAGGTGAGAATTTTCTTTGTCTGTTAGCTCGTAATGAACCGCCACTTGTAGGGAGGGCAGCTCTATCTCCAAGGGGAGTACCGCTTCAGTGCCGAATACCAATGCATACGGCGTTGTGTTTGTGGCCATTTTGAATGTGGTTCGATACGCCCAGAGAGCTTCATGCAGTCTCTCGTGCCAGTCCCTCTTATTTCTGGACATCGTCTTCTTCATGATCTTCGTCAAGGTCTTGTAGAAAGCCTCAGCTAGACCGTTAGCTCGGAGATTATAGACCGAAGAGTATCTCCAGTCTATGTTTTGCTGTTGTGCGAAGCGGCTGATTTTATGGCTTCTGTAGGCCGACCCGTTATCGGAGATAATCCGTCGCGGAGTGCCGAACCGATAGATGACTTGTGTCTTGAAAAAATGGAGAATATTCTCCGTCTTCACTTCCCTTAGGGGTACTGCTTTTGCCCATTTGGAGAGGTAATCGGTGGTCGCCAAAATGAATCGATGTCCTCTGGACGATGCTGGTTCGATGGGCCTGATTATATCGGTTCCCCACATTTCGAATGGCCAGCTAGCCACCATTGGATGTAGTGGATTTGGATACTGGTAGATAAAGTCCCCATGAATTTGGCACGAGTGACACTGCTTCGCGTATTCAAGGCAGTCCTGGATCATCGTGGGCTAATAGTAGCCTATACTTTTGATCTTCAGCTTCATCTTTGGCCCGGCTTGATGAGAATCGCAGAGTCCGTCATGAGTTTCTCGGACGACTCTCTTTGCTTCTTCCAGCCCCAAGCATCTTAGCCATAGAGAGTCGAACGATCTCTTGTACAGAGCATCATTGACGAAGGTGAAAGACAGAGCTCGTTTCACGAGCTGATGTCTTGAGGACGCATCCTCAGGCGTTCGACGGTTTTGAAGTAGTTTATAAAGACTTCTCTCCAATCCTTGACCTTTTCCTGGTCCTCTATCTGTAGGGCTGCTTTCTTGGTCGCTTCCTTTTCTTCAAACGACTCTGAAGATATTTCTGCCGGTGCAAGAATCCGACGGCTTTATACCACGATCCTTACATCATCGAGGTTTTCGTCAGCCAGTTCTTTAGCGAGTTTGGTTAACGCATCCGCTTTTCTATTATCCGCACATGGTATGCTTTCCAGGGCGTAGGTAGGAATTTGAGCCAGTAATTGTTGCACTTTCTCACCGTAGTTTACCAACTCTGGTTTGCACGTTTGATAGTCGTCGTTTACTTAACTAACGACCAGTTGGGAGTCTCCGTATATGAGGAGGTTTTCGATTCCCATGTCGACAGCGATCTCAAGACATGCTATCAAAACTTCATATTCGGCTTCATTGTTTGTCCTCGGTTCTGTCAAGGAAAAGGCAAAGCGCATTATCCCTCCTTGTGGGGTCACGAAGATGAGGCCTACCCCTGATTTGATTATGGGGGTGCTTTGTTTGCGCTTCTTCATGGAAGATGCTCCATCGAAGTAGAGTTCCCACCAGGTATCATTCTCTCTTCTCTCCCCGTCGATCGTGTCAAACGCGTGCTCGTCGGGCAATTCACAGTTCAAAGGAGAGTCGGCAGGTATCGAATGCTCAGCGAGGAAGTCGGCGATGGCCTGGCCTTTCACTTCCTTCAGGGGTCGGTATATCACCGAGAATTCCATTAAGAGTAGGGCCTATTTAGCGAGTCGTCCCGTCAATATGTCCTTTGACATCAAATACTTGAGAGAATCCACTTTTTATATGAGGTGGGCCTCATGCGCCAAAGCATAGTGTATATGCTTTGTTATAGCGAAGATTAACGCCAGGCAATATTTTTCAATAGGGGAGTAATTGTTTTCTGCCCCTAGGAGAACTTGGCTCAAGTAGTAGAGGGCTCTCTCCTTCCCTTGGTCGTTTTCTTGTGCCCACAGCGCGCCTAAGGAACCTTCGAGGGCTGTCGTATACAGGATGAGGGGCTTTCCCTTGACCGGGGCGGTCAGTACCGAAGGATTCTGCAGGTATTGCTTAATTTCATCTAGTGCGCTTTGGCATTTGCGATCCCAGACGAACGAAGTTTCCTTCTTCATTAGGTGACTGTAAGGACGACACTTTCCAGAAAGATTAGCTATGAATCGCCGGATATACGCGAGCTTTCTTTGGAGAGACCGCAGCTGCTTGGGAGTTCTTGGTGGATGCATTTCCAGCTTCGCCTTTATAGCGTTCTCTATTGGTGGAGGAGATCTTTTCAGCACAGTAGTTGGCGAATTCCTGCGCACCCTGTTAAGTAGTTCAAAGCTGTTCCCGGTTGGAACAGCAGTATCAACTTCCACCATTGGAGCTGGCGGAGTCAGTCCAGAAGGGGAATTGCCCCCAGCTTTCCTCACTGTGCGCCAGTGGTGATGTCGAGCATGTCATGCGGCCGGGATCACCTCCGCTGTTGGTCCAGCTTTTCCATGCCCCCTGTTCTGATGAGAGTCTGTTGTTGGCGCCAGCCTGTCAAAGACAGATGATCGTTGAGAGGGAATGGTCAACCTATCAAAAGCCGACCTTCCAGTAGGGGGAGCAGCTTGGATGACCTCCACTGTAGCAGGAGTTGGAGTGTCCTTCTCTGGTATTGCGAGCCTCTTTGCGAGCCCACCTGAGCTTTGACCCAACCTGTCGAAGTCCGAGGCATTGGAGTTGGATGACCCGCTGAGAGGGGCCATAGTGGTTGCAAGACGATCAAAGACCGACTTCTTATTAGCTTCTTGAGATGGCATAGGAGCGCTGAAGCTCGTTGGTGGGATCATGGTCCTGAAGAATAGCCCAGTGGTGGCTTGGGTCACTTGTTCCATCGGCATTGTGAAAAGGGAGGCCGCTTGGGGCCTGTAGGTTAGATGAGGCGGAACGGGAGTTGCAGTTGCAGTTGGAGCAGTTAGAGGCCATTGATGTTCTTTTTTCTGCACGGGAGCAGAACCAAATCTTAGTACCTCGAACCCAAGGGCAACCATATTAAACCGCGATTCATTCGCGAGTACGACACACGAAGTGTGGAGTGGAAAGAGGAAAAGGTCCCACCGGATGTGCCAGAATCTGTTCTCCACCGAAAACCGGGAAGACTGACGTCTTGCCTGAATTTAGGGGCAGATGCTATTTGGTGCTATCCGTCCACCTCTCCGAAGATGCCAAGTTGATTTATGACACCATGTATCGAAGGTTTAGACGGATGCGGCCGATGTAGCAGACTTCGTCAGATTCCCTCTCATTGAGGGGTTTTTGATTGTGGGGACGCTCTTCTCTGCAGGCGCAAGCCCCTGCAGTTAATTACGCTACCATATTACGGTATCCACTTTCTCCTTCTCCAGATGGTCACTTCGTGTCGTGTGTGTTTGTTTTGTTTTTGGTTGCTCGTGGATTGTATACGGAGACTAATTTATGTTGTCGCCCGTAGGACGTGGATTAGTCCAAATCCGTATTTTCTTAGATTTGGGTTTGGGTTGGGTTTAAGGATACGTTAGTCTCATTTGTGACTAAGATCAACTAAAACGTTTATGAAGGATACGTTATTCTAATTTTTAGACTAAGATCAACTTAACGGGATCGTTTAAATCCAACAAAAAAGCATTTAAGCTCTATTGTTTAGTTTAGGGACATTGCGGTCCATAATTAGTTTAAGGATATTACGGTCCAAGGTTAAGGACATCATAGTCCATGGGTTTAAGGAACCTACAGTCTAAGGTTAAGGATATCATAGTCCATGGGTTTAAGGACCCCACAGTCTAAGGTTAAGGACATCATAGTCTATGGGTTTAAGGACCCCACAGTCCAAGGTTAAGGACATCATAGTCCATGGGTTTAAGGACCGCACAGTCCATGGAATGTTTGGTTATCGGGACCCATCACCACTCTGAAGACGTTGAAGGATTATAACGACAAATATCAAAGAAGTGAAGAGATGTACCCTTGAACCAATTTTGGTTGGGGGATCTGTAGTCTAATTGGGATTAAGATCTGAGATTTATGAGCACATGGGCTCAATTAGTCTGAGTAAGGGATTTATGGCCAACTTGGGCTCGGCCCACTCAATCAAATGTTAAACATTTGATAATGTTGAGCACTGAATTGGGCTCTGACAGCCTTTCTGTCTTTTATTGAATGCTGAGCATTCATCATAGGTCTAGCGCTTTACTTATTGAACAATTTATGTTATTTTAGCGCACACATGAGGAGAACGTGGCGCGCTTGACGCTGTGCGCCAGTCCAAAGAGCGCATAGCGCTTCTGTTCAAGTAGCGCACACATGGGAAGCACGCGGCGCACTTGGCGCTGTGCGCCAGTCCAAAGAGCGCAAAGCGCTTCTGTTCAAGTAGCGCATACGTGGGAAGTACGTGGCGCGCTTGGCGCTGAGCACCCGTCCATGAGCGCAAAGCGCTAGTTTATGAGCGCAAAGCGCTATTTGTTCAATGGCGCACAAGTGAGGAGCACGTGGTGTGCTTGGCGCTGAGCGCCATCCTAAGAGCGCAAAGCACTATTTGATCAGCGTTATGATCTGAGAAATAAATTCTCGTTTATAACAGACTTTGTCTCAGGATTCTAAGAACAAAAGTTCTTATTTTATAGGAGATGTTTCAATTTCTTATTTTGATGAAAGGCTTTTCCTTTACGGATCTGTGATTCTAAGAGAATTGAATTATTCTCTCCCCTCTTTTATAATGAGATGTTCCTGATCTCTTTTTGTAAAAGACCTTAGTCTTATAGATCTATGATCTGTGAGAAGAATTATGTTCTTCTTATTTTTTTATGATGAGATCCTCTGATCTCTTTGTGAAAGACCTTGGTCTTATAGATCTATGATCTTAGAAAAGAAGTAAAATCTTCTTTTTATATGAGAAGATTTCGTCTTTCTGTTCTTTTTACCTTGAAGAAAAGTTCTTCTTCTTCCGAGGGCTTGTCCTTCTTTCTGAGATTTCTCAAAGTTTTTAGGGGGGGTTCCTCTCTCTGTTTTTCTATCTGTTTCTGCATCTCTCCTTGAGACTTGAAGTCTTAGGTCATTTATATAACGCAAGCTGATTTGTTCAATCAGTTAAGGAGATCTTTTCTCTAATTGATTTGGGGTTTCCCCACCGTTGGATTTTTGATCCAAGGGGTTCTAATTTACAGAAGGCAATTTTCTTGTTTTTAACAAGATTGGGAAATTTTCCCATACAGAATTTTTTTCTGTATTTTGGTGATTTTTAATCACCTTTGGATCATTGATCCAACGGTGTTCTGATTTACAGAGCACAATCTTCTTGTTTGTAAAGATTTTGAGGAATCTTTCCTTAACAGAATTTTATTCTGGTTAATTGATGATTTATCATCTTTATTGGATCTTTGATCTGACGGTGGGGAGTTTTTAGTTCCAGCGCTAGCGCACTCGTACTTTACATATGGTGCGCTGCTTAGAGTGCAGCGCTCTTAGCACTAGCGCACACATGCTTTGCACATGGTGCACTGCTTAGAGTGCAGCGCACCTGGCGCTGGTATGAAGCGCTTCTTCATTTCAAAATTCAAAATTTGAACAGAGCTTTACTCTATTTGGGGGAAACATTTACCACTTCCTTATGAACATAACTTGATGTTTGATGCTAAAGTAATCGGCAACAACGTAGATTAGGAAGCTTAAGTACGGTATTTGCGATTGTGCGCTAAATCCGTATTTCTTGGCCCTTATCCTTCCGTTCTTGTCTCTTAACCCTCACCTCCGGCAAAATAATCGCAACCGGTCACAATTACGAATCACCGCTATCGTGGTAGGATAAGTAGCCTAACGGAGCGAATTGTGAGTCGTTTGGTCGGAGTTCAAACTTCTAGTTGTCGGTTTTAAAGAAAGTGAGCAAAACACTTCTCCTTGTCAAACTACCCCTCTCCTACTCTTAACAAGTGATTAAACTACTCATATATATTCATAAAAACAAAGAAAACAAAAGAGAAAGAAGAGTACATAATGGAAATATCAAGAAAAATAATACAAGAGATAAGAAATACTAGGAACCAATATGTGCAAAATGAAGTTTTCAATGATTCTTGGAGTCCAAATACAAATGTGAAATCAAAAAATAAACTTTAAACTTGCAAGCTCACTTAAAAGGTCGCTAGATCAAAGAAAAGCAAAAAATCTCAATCTAATCAAAAGTGAAGGCAAGAATGACATGAGAATTGTGCAAAAAGAACTTTGCATTGAATTGTGAACGGAAATACAAACTAATGAGCTCAATAACCTCCCCTTAACTTTGCAAGCTCAAGAACTGAGGTTACAACATCAAGAGGAAGCAAAGAACTCAAGATTAACTAAATGTAAAGTATAAAATAATATCTAACTACAAACTTGGTCTAAAAATTAGACCCTTGGCTTGAAATCTGATCTGCTATTTATAGCCAATACAAGTACAAAAATTGTCATGCCCCGCTTCCCAAGATACGTAAACATGGCATGTGACAGACCCAACCATGCTACTTGTGGCTAGGAAGCATCCCTCTACAGTCACATTACTGCTGTCAAGCAGATATCAAGAACCGTAAAACTACTAAATCTATCTATCGCATGTCCATCTGCTACAATAAATAAATTAAAGAAATAAATGTAGCGGAAACGGATCAAGATCCAATAAAACAATAGCATCTGAATCACGTACCAATATGGGCTCACATCAATGAAATAAAACTGCAGAAATAAATAAATTAAGAGTCTCTAAACTAAATAGCTAGCTCCTCATTGCTCGGCTTGATTGCTAAAGTACTCTTGATCTGCCTACGATAAAAGTAGAGGAACTGGGCCATGCAAACCCCAGACATCAGTGCGTCATAATATCAAAATTAATAGTAGTGACTAGGATATGATGCTATGATTAAACATTAATATAAATAGTAATCAAAGGTATAAAACAGTGATTTATATGTATGTGATGTGTATCCTAAAGTCTGTGCCTCTAGCTAATCTATTCTAGAAGTTTTTGAAATCAATTTAATAGAATCGTCGATATAACTCAATAGTATCCCATGCGTACCTGGGACCACGGTCAAGACACTCGGGCTGAATCCGAGACGTGCCGCTAAGCAGTAAACAGGTAACATGTATAGATGCATGATGTCAGCAACATCATTCCAGGGCTGGCAGAGCCCGTAAAGACTGATCAGTATAAGTATCGAACTGTTGAGTTACAAGTCAGGCTTCATTATTGATTTCCCCTTACCCCTAATGTTATGTGTTCAAGTCAGGTATTTATGATATGAATCTAATGCCAACACAGGATCAAGCAAGTACAGATCTTGTTTATGTAGACAACAAGTCACGTCCGTCCGGACAATAAGTCAGGATTGTTGGCATTAGCAATAAGATCTAAGTAATAAGTTTGGTAGGGTGTCGTGAACATATCATGTAATATATATTAACCCAATAGATGCCAAATGTAAAACCGTAATCAATATCGAAATACTATTAATGCCAGGATGTATATGTATCTATCTGTAATATCCATTACACGTCTATTCCCTTGTATGATGTAGTCTAGATAACGTATTGAACTAATATAGTAGTATGATAACGTTGTGACGTTCCGGTATGCAACTAGATAATCTATTTTCAGTATGGATACAGATGGATACGGTAAAACCGTAAATCGATAAATGCTGCTGTATAATAAAACACATGCACTATCATTTATTAAATAAATATTGATATAATACCATAGCATGTTGCAAGTTTTAAAACTTGCCTGATCAGATCTCACGTCAAGATATGGATGCCACGTTCCGATGTCGGAATACGTCACGATGCAACTTACGCGCATAGAACTGGACCTGGCTGAGCAGTGACATGATGTGGTGACTGGGCTGGATGACGACGGTGGCTGGGTCGTCTGGATCGTCGGCGACGTGCGCAACTCCGACGAGATCACCGACAAATCAAGAAAAGAAATGAAAGAAAGAAGAAAGAAGAAGAAGATGAAGAAGAAGAAGAAAAGAGTAGTTGCTAGGGTTTCTGGTAAGTAGGGATTGACAGAGGGATGGTGGCGAGGTTACGAGGTTGACGACGATGAGGTGATACCGTTGATGAGGTGGCTTTGAAGGTGATCGGGACTTGGTGCGGGGGTTGGTGGTGGTGGTCTGGGGTGTTCTTGGTGCTGGAAGGGCGAGGAGGTGCGGACGAGAGAGACAGTGATGATGATAGGCGGCGACGACGAAGGCTCCGGCGATAGGGTGTGGGTTTCTTGGGTTAGGTCGGGGATGTTGCATAGTGTACTCGGGAAGATGAGAAGGAGGAGAGGAGGTCTCGGGGGTGATGAAGAGAACATGGAGGTGGTGGTGATGACGAGGGCGAGGTGAACGGTGGCGAGGGATGGTAGTGAACGTGGGTTAGGGTTTTCTCGCGGTCGGGAAGTAGAACGGGGAGGAGAAAGAGAGGGATGTATGGGTTTTAGTAATAATAATTTATGATATATTATATATGTATATATATAGAGATAGATAGAGAGTGTGGGGACGGTTTAAGAGAGAGAGATTAGAGAGAGAGACAGAACGAGAGGGAGAAATAGAGAGAGAGATTAATTAGTTAATATATATATATATATATAACAGTGATATATATTATAAGTTATAATATATATATATATATATATTATAAGTTTTTACAGATAATATCATATTGCTCCGAATATTACTCGTAAGCATCCAAAAATCTAGTTTTTCAATATGGAGAATATACGTAAAAATTTAAACCATAATATGATATCCAGTCAATAAAAATGTATACCACCAAGTACGGATCTACGTAAATATACGTAGCGATCAAAACGAGTCTGTTCTAATAATTAGGGTATGAACATGATACATGGGTGCAGCCACATGCTATGGGGTACGATAACACGCAAGGCTAGATATTAAAATATATTATATGTGTATCATATCTAGAATTGCATGGATATTTAGTAATAGCAAATATTTGACGTAATCTTGAACCATAATGGGTTTCAAACATGCGGGTCTGGTCGGATAATAACCACAGCTGCTAAATGCACTATCCGCAACCCAAACAACAATAATAATAAAGAAATTTGTCGCAAGATTTGAAATACCCCAAAATAAATATAGTATAAATGCACCAGCGTGTTACATTATATCCAACTACAAAAGAATTTCGTCCCCGAAATTCTCGGAACAAGAAAAGACAAGAAAACACAGATCTAAGAAAAGAGGTATGGAAACTTCTGTCGGATCTCGTCTTCTTGTTCCCAAGTAGATTCTCCATGCGAACGACCCCCCCATGAAATGAGTACTAGTGGGATAACTTTATTCTTGAGTACCTTTTCTCGTCTATCCACAATCTCCATTGGTCGCTCTTCATATGTTAAATGTTCTCCTACTGTCAGTTTCGAGTGATTTAGGATGTACGTCTCATCTCAAACGTACTTGTGGAGTTGAGATATATGAAACACGTTATGAAGTCCCCGCCAAGGATGGTGGTAAAGCCAATCGATAAGCTACCTCTTCAACACGCTCGATAATACCGAAAAGCCCCATGAATCGAGGACTAAACTTGCCTCGACTACCAAATCGGATCACTCCTCTTGTCGGTGATATCTTCAAGAATATAAGATCGCCAACTGCAAACTCCAGAGATCTTCGTCCAGTATCAGCCCAACTTTTCTGTCGATCTTGTGCTACTTTCATATGATTTCGGATCACGTTAACTTTCTCCACCATTTGCACAATAAGATCCGGTCCCAATAATCTTCTTTCTCCAATATCTTCCTAACAGACAGGCAAGCGACACTTACAACCGTATAATACTTCAAATGGAGTCATCTGTATAGTCGCCTGAAAACTGTTATTATAAGAAAACTCCACCAAGTGGAATGATCCTCCCATGAACCCTTGAAGTCTAACATGCATTCTCTCAACATATCTTCAAGTGTTTGGATCGTTTTTTCAGACTGGCCATCTGTCTGAAAATGATAGGCCATGCTAAATTACAAGCGAGTTCCTAAATTTTCCTGTAGACTCCTCCAAAAGTGGGATAGAAATCGAGTATCACGATCGGAAATGATGCTCACGGATACTCCATGCAATCTCACAATCTCCTGCATGTACCGCTCTGCCAAAGACTCCGTCGACTAACCAACACAAAATGGTATAAAATGAGCTGCCTTAGTCAATCGATCGACAATAACCCAAACTACATTATTACCCTTCGGACTCCGTGGTAATGCTGTCAGGAAATCCATGGTTATATGTTTCCACTTCCATTAAGAAATCAGAAGTGGTTGCAACAAACCAGCTACCCTTTGGCGTTCAGCCTAAACTTGCTGACACACCAAGCACTTCGATACATAGCGAGCAATCTCCCTTTTCATGCCTTCCAACCAGAAATGTTGTCGCAGATCTTTGTACATCTTTGTGCCTCCTGAATGTACGGAATATGCAGAACTATGAGACTCCTTCATGACTTCTTCAAGAACGTCTCCTTTAGGCACACATAAACACTCCCATATCGTAACGAACTATTTTCATGAATTACCAAATCTGTTCGAAATCCTGCCTCTACTTGTTCTTAAATGTTCTGCAATCTCGGATCATGCGATTGTGCTGCTTTAATGTTATCGATCAAGGATGACTGTACTTTCAACTGCATCAATTGCTTTGAAGAATTTGGTAGTACAATTTCCAAATCGAATCTTTGAAATCAGCTATAATCACCTTTTGTGCAGTCAACATCCGTATTGCTGGCAACCAACTTAGAAAATCCGTTGTTCATATCAGAATTTTGCATTATTATATTTCTCATTCTTAATCATATTGCAAATAAATAGGTGCTTTTGATCCATGTCTGCTAAATAGTTGCAGGTTACAGGTTCTCAGAACAATACAGTGAAAATGATGAAAAGACACTATAAATGTGAGACTACGACCAACAAATAGATGAATCTGCAAGATACCGCCTACCAATTTGAGGAACAAACGAAGGTCAATGAACAGTTCGATTGCATAAAGTACGAGGGCAGCACAAAGATTCAAGACTTCAACGCGAACCTTTTGGTAAAAGTCCACAAATTCTGCACTGTTGGAAATCTGGAAGAAAGTAGAAAAGATTCTGAAGAACCAAGAGAAAAAAGTAGAAGGAAATAGCAACCTAAAGCAACCCTGAAAAAAAGAGTCAAAGATCCCTCAAGATGGCCGCGGATCCACGGCCAAACATGGCATTCCGCCGCGGATCCGCTGCCGTGCTGTGCATGTGTCGGTGCAAAGTGTCGGTGGAGTCGGTGCTTTGACCCGGCTTTTTTAGGGTAATATTGTAATTTCAGATGTGGATCAGATGTAAACCCTACGGTTTCTCCTATCTATAAATAGGAAAGCCTATAGCCCCTTTTGGGGCATGCCTCTTTTTAATTCTAGATTAGATTTCAATTCCTTTGTAATCGTCAAGAGTGCATCAATAAAGTAAGTTATTTTTTTTATCTTGTGTTTTTCTTAATTGCAATTTTATTTCTCTGCATTTTTTTACCTGTCTTTATTTATCTGCAAGTTAATTAGTTAATTAAAAAGAAAATTTATAAAAATGAATTTTGTCGCAATTTCCCTAATGAGTGAGTAGTTCCTCACTTGTTAGGGTTTGGATTGGGTAGGTTTGAGAGATGGAAATCTCTCACTCCTTTCTTGCCCTCATAACTGTATAAATTAGGACTCTATGTAAAACAAACACCCACCGCTCACTACGGCACCCTATTCTACGAGATAGCAGTGATTCCCTAGTTAGACCGGTAGCGGTTGATTTACATAGAGCTTAGGGATAAAAGTTAAGAAAGGACGGACAAGGACCAAAAGGAAGAAACTATGTTTCTTCCTTGTCGTGCTAATCCCATTTCTTAATTATTATCCTAACAGCTATGTTCTTAATTAGGGTAAAGGAAGCAGTGAGTAGAATTAGCTTTCCAAACTAACCTAATCGTAACCCTAGCAAGGTTTTAATCCAAATTAAATTCAATCTTAGTTTTCATAAAATTCAAAACCTACCAAAAATAGGAATTAACTCGTTAGAACAATTAGAAAAGAACACGTTTTCCCTGTGGACCGACCCGTACTCAATCGGTTAGCTACCAAGCGACACCGTTATTGATTGTGGTATATTCTTAACTTTGATTTTAAAAGCGCATGCACGCAAAAGCTCTACAATCAAATGGCGCCTTTGCCGGGGATCGAACCCGGGTCACCCGCGTGACAGGAGGGAATACTCACCACTATACATCACCCATCCTAGGGGTGAGTTAGAGGATGTGTTGATTAAATTAGGGGACTTCATCTTCCCTGCTGATTTCATTGTCATGGACACATAGCCTGTAGCTAACCCCGGAGTCAAATTCCGGTGATTCTCGGTCGACCATTCCTTGGAACTTCTAATGCGGTGATCAATTGTTGAAATAGTTCAATGAAACTATCTTTTGGAAACATGACAATTGAACTCAACATTTTTAAGTTAGGGAATCAGCCCTCCGAACCTAATACTAATATACTTGATATTTGCTCGGTCCAAGAGATCACTCAGGAGGACTGTGAGCTCGAAAAATTTCTGTTCGATCATAACAATTTTGACGCCACTAGTGCATTCCTACTTGAATCTGACACAGCTTTCACACCCGATAACGATTGCGAGTGTTTCACTTTTTTGAACGATTTTGAAGAATCACCACCCGAGTTCGAATTCTTTGAATTTTCGGTTGAGTTAGCTGAACCATCCCACTCGGTTGCTTACACTCGCTTCAAACCTCTATTGGAATCCTTCGAGTTTGAGACAGTTTCACCAATTTACCTTCAATTGTTTCACCTCCAAAACTCAAAATCAAGCTATTGCCATCTCACCTTAAATACGCTTACTTAGGTGAGAATGAGTCCCTTCCTGTTATCATCTCGGCCTCTCTAGCCCCCGAGCAAGAGAAAGCCCTTTTAACAGACTTACAAAATAATCGGCAAGGTTTTGGCTGGACTATGGCGGACATCAAGGGGATTAGTCCCCTAATAGTAGAACATCATATTCATATGATGGATGATGCCAAGCCAGTAAGGGATCCACAGAGACTACTAAACCCTATCATGAAGGAGGCTGTTAAAAAGGAGATTGTAAAATATCTTGATAGTAGTATCATTTACCCTATCTATGATAGCCAGTGGGTTAGCCCCATTCATGTTGTCCTAAAGAAATAGGGCATAACGGTCATAACTAATGAGGTGAATGAGTTAATACCTACTCGCACCCAAACTGGGTGGCGAGTTTGCATCGATTATAGAAAACTCAAAGTTGCGACACGGAAATACCACTTTCCATTACCTTTCATTGACACAATGCTAGAATGATTGGCTGGGAATGAATTTTACTGCTTTTTGGATGGCTACTCTGGCTATAATCAAGTTCCCATCGCCGAAAAGGACCAAGACAAGACCATATTCACTTGTCCTTTCGGTACATTTGCTTACCGTCGCATGCCCTTTGGGTTATGCAATGCACCCGCTACTTTCCAGTGGTGTATAATGGGCATTTTTTCAGACATGGTGGAAAATTCTTGGGGATTTTTATGGATGATTTCTCTATTTCGGCGACTCCTTTAACGAGTGTTTGCTACATTTAGATGCAGTTCATACCCGATGTAGGGATAAGAACCTCACTTTAAATTGGGAGAAATGCCACTTTATGGTACGAGTGTTGGATATATATGCCCTAGAGGCCTTCATTGTATAGGATGCTAAGGATATGTATGTACATGACAATCTTGCTTGATATGATAGTACGCTATTTGGTTTGTCTTTATCTTAACGTGTGATATATTTTACTTTGTATTTATATACATGTTGATAAAGCCCATAGGGTGTTTGCCTGACTACCAGCGTTGTGATGGCAGTCATACTTGTGGGAGCTGGATAGTCAAAGGGCACATCCTTGAATGTCCCTGGTCGCAGGAGTATCGAGACTGGGCATCGATGCTCCAGAGTAGACTAGTGTATACATATCTAGACCCTGACGAGGGGCGATGGATTGGTCCCGCAGCCATTGGTGATGAGCACCTAAGATTGTATACAGATGCTCACTGAGTGTGAGTACACTGGACAGGACTCGCCGAGAACTGACTGGATGGTATTATACCCAGCGTCAGATAGTAGTTCTCAGGTGACGTGTGTGCAGATAGTCTGTCGACTTGAGTTCGTCATTTGTCTCGTGTGAGTTCCCACTGTACTTTGATTACTACCCTACCATGGCTCAAAGGAGTCGTGCAAACAGGTTTTAGTTGGGTACAATCTTGAGCCACATGGAGGCAGTGAGTGACTGTTAGGGATTCGTCTCTCCCGGTATATGGAGTCGATATCACACTGTGATCGGTTGGTCGTTACCATAAGTCCCTGGCCATGGCTGATAGAGAATTACTGGTGGACTGACCCGTAGATTCTCGGATGGTCTTGAGCCGCACCGGCACGACTTGTACGGTTGTTAGGGGTCTGACGTTCACCACCTCCCTAGACCATACATGCGATACTCTCAAACGAACAGACCGGACTGCACGGATATTGTCACGGACAGACTCAGTAGGGGTTACGGACGAGTTCGCTCGTCGGGCTCCTTTTCGACACGTACCTGGGTTGCCGTTACGTACAGCTAGTGCCACTGACGGACTTATGGTTAAACCCACTGCCAGCGTACTGTCGAGTCTTTAGAGTCCCACATAGAGGGTTTCCCTGGATCAGGCGAGACAATGTAGACGCCGTATGGTCTTACGGCAGGGTTTCGATCGCATTCGTGTACTGGCTACTCGAATGACAATCGGACGTATAATACTGGTAGGCTTTGGTTTAAGCCGGATACTAGTATTATAATATTGGATTATACAGATTTCAGTGTATCAGTATTTTTCGGAATATTGATACGGGTATGAAAATACGGAAAAAGGGCATTCTTGTAAATTTACAAGATTGACCTTCTAGAAGAAGACACATCATTATTGTTTTATTCTTTTTCATTAAAGAATTAATAAGGTGGAAATTAGGAGGCATGGGTTGAAGGATGGCTAAGTATTTGTTTATTTCATTTGGAGCCACTATTCAAGCATGGTTGTAGATTATATGATTTAATAATGCCATGATTGAATTATTGGCTCAAGACTTAACCATTCTCTCTTCTAATTTCTATGATCATTATCACAAAAGCATTCTCTCTCCTAGGTTTTCTTCTCTCCTTCTTCCTCAAGCTCATACACTTGCATGTGTTGCAAAACAATGAGCTTTGAGATCAAATAATCCTATACACTCACTCTACATCAACTTAGTCTTCTCTTTTAGCAAGTTAGATCACTAAGTTATCTCATGGAGGTTGGAGCTTGACCATAGCCCTCGGTTGGATCCATCTTCGACACAAAGGAGACCGACAACCGAGATTGTTCAAAAGCCAAAGCAAGGAGATCAAGAAGAAGGAGCTTGAACCAAGGAGCAAGGAGCAATTTGAAGATCCGAAGGACTAGGAACGAGGGTATAACTTCTTTACTTAGTAGTTAGCTTTCTCTCTTTGTCTACTTTTATGTTAGCTAAGCTTTAAACAAGATCTAAAAGTGGAACAAGTTCATAATGCAAAGCTAAAAACAAGTTTCTATTGAGGTGAGAAAAAAGTTTTTCAAGTATTCCACCTCCCTGCTGTAAGTGCACGGTGGCGCCCCGACCGTCTTTCCGAGGCCAAAATGTGGAAGCGATAATTTACTTTAACTGTTATACCGGCACCACCGCGCACAAAAATCCCGGATCGGGCCATTAATCTAGTTCTAGCTAACTAAAGAACGGGTAGAGAGATATACTGAGCGATCCGTGTCCTTCGGTCTTCTCGTCGTCGTCCCGATCTCCCCGCGGATTCTCCGGTGTTCAACTCCTCGTCGGAAGGGCACCACATCGCCGTGTTCTTTTACGGGCTCCCACCTCTGGACCGAGGCAACTCGGGCGCGAAGTTGGCGAGTGGACGTGCCCAAGTTTTACTGTAGAATAGTGTAGTGCTCTTTGTGTCTCTAGGGGTTTATGGAAGTTTCCCTTTGAGTGGAGGAATGAGATAAGCTAATGGAGATGGAACTTTGGGGATTTTTAGCAAAGCCAAAAGAACAAAAACCCCACACCAACAATTTGGACAACCCTTCCCCACTTGGCCGGCCATGCACTTGAGGAAATCAAAGAGATGAGTTGAGAGAAAAGAATGAGAGAGCCACACAATAATGCAAGAGGGAATGATATGTGATCATGAGAAGAAATCATCACAAGGAAAGTCCAACACTCAACCAACCAATCATATCTCCACAAGTCAAGCCATGATGACTAAAAGAAAGTGAAATGGTGGTAGAATTATCATGATACAATAATATGCAAAGACCACCCTCCAAAATGCTTATTTGCACAAATGCAAATAAGCCCTCCTCTACCAATCTTCAGCCAATGCAAGATACAAAGGAAAATGGCCGAAACGGAAAACAAACTGGCAACTCCAAAAAACTGATCCCGAAATAAATTACTGGAAAACCCCGCTACTATACATACATACCCGCATTTGTATCCCGACCGAAATACAAATGCAATGAGACAAAATCTACACTGTACAATACTAGGATCCGGCTTAAACCAAAGCCCGCTAGTATTAACTGTCTGATTATGATCCGTGCAATACCGCATGTATCTGATCGAACCCTGCCATATCTCCATACGGCCTCAACAGCGTTTCGCCCGAAACTTGAGAAACTGGTCTGTGGGGGACTCTAAAGACTCGTCAATACTTTGGTCGTGGATCTAACCACTAGCACGTCAGAGGTATTAACCTGTACGTAATGGGCTACCAGGTATTGACCAAAAAGGACGTCGATGAGCGAACTCATCCTGACACCCTACCGAGCCTGTCAGTGACAATATCCGTACAGTCCGGTCCGTTCATCTATGAGCATCGCATGGCGGGCCTAGGGGGTTGGTAAAAGTCAGACCCCCAAAAGCGGTACAAGTCGTGTCGGAATGTAGCCCAGAACACCCTGAGATACTACTGGAATACCTACCAGTAAATCTCCTGCCTTGGCCAAGGACTTCATATAAGGGCTCTCCTAGACACAGCGCGACCTCACCCCCAATACCGGGAGAGATGAACCCCTGAAGATCCGCTCACTACCTCCATGTGGCTCGGGACTGTACCCAACTAAAACCTGTTAGCACGTCTCATTTGAGCGTGGTAGGGTAGTAATCAAAGTACAGTGGGAACTCACACGAGACAAATGACGATCCTCAGGTCGATGAACTAAACTGTACACATGTCACCAGGGAACTGCTATCTGACGTCAGGTATAAGACCAACTAGCATGTTCCCAGCGAGTCCTGTCCGGTGTACTCATAACCCAATGAGCACCTGTATACATCTTAGGTGAACCAACTGACACCAGTGGCTTGTAAGACCGGCCACCGCCCCTTGTCGGGGTCTCGACTGTATACACTAGTCTACTCTGGAGTATCGATGCCCTGTCTCGAAACTCCCACGACTAGGGACCTTTTAAGGATGTGCTTATAGACTACCAGCTCCCACGTATATGATCGCCCTCATACTGCTGGCAGTCAAGCAAGAATCCTAGGGGCTCTATCAACGTGTAACATCGACCTGTAAGGTCACCTAAAGCAGTACACGATGACAAAGATAAACCGGATAGCATACTATCATCTTGAGTAAGACTGTCCTACCGGGATACGTCCTCCCTCATTCATTGTAATCACGTGCCTGTGATCCAATAATTGACTCTGAGAGCACTATCTCCAACAATCTCCAACTTGCACTCAAGGCTAATTATTGCGATGTCGCATACTCACAGCCCGTGTGATACCGAACACCCAACTCCTATACTAGTCAGTCTCACAAAGCTCATTTGCGAAACTACTGCGTTCGAGGAATAGCCTCAGTGAGTGGATCCGCCTTGATGTTTCTTTCTATGTCTCTCTATATCTCAAGTTCGCGGAGAAAGCCATCTCCTGAAAAGAGCAATACCTGTCTTGGAATATGTCTGGATGTCTGATGGGACCTAGCTCATAAATGAACTCCAAATCCAAACTTCTTAGACTGTATCGTCAACTGAAACCAATCAGTATCCTGCGCCATGTCTCCCTCAGTATCTACCTGGACCACCTGTCCAAATACTGTCCCTCGTCAGAGGGAAAACTATAACTCTGACAACCTCTCCGCCGTCCAGGTCACCTTGGAAGCCTGGAATGATAACTGTCTCCTAAAAGAGGCTGTTGTTATCATATCCCTAGAACATCTACTTATGTTCTAAAACTGCTTCCGATTGTTTCTCCAGGATTGGATTAATGTCAACTTCTTGCATCTACTGCAAAAACAACATCTGGTATGGTACTTGACATCTCATGATTGACTCAATTGCCTAAGCAAGTGATCTGCCAATCATGCACATCCCTCTCCCTTTTAGTCTGTAAGACACCTTTAGAGAGGGTGACTCCATTACCTGCAGGTACACTACCGTGCCAGGAGTCGTCCATTCTAAAACACCTTTAGAATGCTGTCTAAGTACCCTGATTGGGAAACCATCCAAATCTAGATCTATAGATCTAGTAACCAGAATGTCTGAAATTATATCCAAGTCCCATGTGGAGAAACCACTGTGTGACAACCAATGTATAACCGATCGTAGTATAGGAATTTCACTTTCTAGTCTGTGTGTGTCATCCAAATACCAGGACACCACACCCTACTACCTTCTTAACAGACCCATCCCCAATTCTGATGAAGTCAAACCTATGACTGTCATATCAGAAATAGATGATCTATCTCCGCTATATCTGCTTTAGTCTATAAATAGACATAAGCCACTTGTCCACTATGCTTCCGCTGCTTCCACTGACTACGACAACCCTTTAGCAGAGTCATATAGACGTACACTTCTAAAGCTAGTTCAGAACGACGCTATATTCAACCTCCTGCCGGGTCTCAGAGTCTGGAACAACAGCAATAGAAAGTTTGGGTAAACAAGAACCTCCCTGTCATCGTCCTTGAGGCTACCGAAGTACCTCTCGGGTGCCTGAGGTTACCCACCATATCTGCGGAGTGGCCAATGGAATGTCAAACCAGATTGAATCTTTAGGTTCTTATCAAATTTTCAGTAATCGTTTGCAGTTCTGGAATCACTTCCAGTTCTACCATACTCCCACTACTGTTTTCTGAAAAAATCCATTTTTATTTTAAAACTGTAGCCAGTCAAGAACAATATCACTATTGATCTTCAGATGGTAGAAAGTCAACCCTCGTCATAGCCTGGGTCAACCCACAAACAGCCATTACAGAAATGTGCCTTGAGTTATCCAGAGTCTGGTTTTAAGCATAAGCCGGACAACTCCCTGTACCTTAACATCGTTAAGATATGAACTGTTCTATATCCAATATAGAAGCAGAGGCACTGATTTAATTGAACAAGATTCAAATCATGCAGCTGTCTCCAGTGCATGTAAACAAAATGGAAGGAGGCCGATCAGCGTTACTCAACTTAGGAATGCTTCCAATTATGAGTAACCTAAAAGAGAAGCAAGTTCTCTTAATCATTACTATCAACTGAATACCATACACAAGTATCTACATCTTCGATCACCTTGAAGAATCCCGATACTTGCAACACCTGGTTCTCTACTTTATCCACATACCTATAACTTCTCAAAACATGGACCCTGTGTTTCTACGAAACACCTGTCTAAAAACTAGAGAAGTCATAAGTAAACCGAATATAGTACGAGAACCAACCCCTTTGTCCTCATGGACGCTGGACAACATACAATACTCTGTATAAGTCCCTTGAGTCTAATAACTCAATCCCTGTGAATCGTAGGGTGAAAACTGTACCTTTGGTTATGAAGAATTACACCGCTGTTTAATACTCCTTACCTAACCATCCACTGATATAGGTAAATGTCATAGACATAATTTCAAAGAGGTATATCCCACTCTATGAAAATAGACGTACAGATATATCAATTTGAAATTGGTGCATAACAGCGGATATTCAAAACCAAATATTTGCCGTCCGGCAAACAACCCAGGTGATTTCCTCAAATATCACCGATTACAACGAATCCCGATATAATGAGGATGATCACCCAATTCCCAATAACTTACTCCCACTCATCATCTGTAAAACCATACAGATGTGAGAATCAAACTTGGTAAATACATACCCTGGAGCAAGTGTCTAATTGGGAAATCAGTTTTCCTTTAACAGTACACAGTGAAACTGAAACATTGAAATGTTTCGATGGGGTATCTGGGTATTCCTAGTAATGCCTCTTCCATTATCAGATTCACAACTGTAACCGTATATTTCTTTGCCACCTCTCCAAATCCCTTTATATGTCTTTAGTCATTACCTTCTGCACACTCCTTTAGGCCAAATGGTTTTCTTCCTTCCCTACCGTTCGGCACCAGCCTATGGTTTGGAAGAATACTATCCAATAAGCATAATGGGTGTACTGTCCTAGTCCTAGGAGCACTCACAATGCGAGAGAAGGTGAAGATAAAAGACAACCGAATAAATCTTATTCCTATTTCTCCTGAACCAGAATCCATCCCCGAACTGGAACAAGTTCCTTTCGAGTTCGTATATAACCATACGATGGAGTATCCAATAATCTGTGGATCTTCGTAGTGATACGGAGTGTCCTGGAGAAATACAAATGTGAAGTGGGAGTGGTAATGAAATACTTGGTTTTGTCGTGAATGGTAGTCGCAATTTACTTTGCCCTCCTTCTAATCCCTTTCTTTGTTTTAACTTAATACTTTCTGTACACCGTTTAGGCTAAATGGTTTTCTTCATTCCCTACCGGTCGGCACCTGCCTATGGTTTGGAAGAAGACTATCCAATTTGCCTAATAGGTGTACTATCCCCTAATCTAAGGGGCACTCGCAATATGAGAGAAGGTAAAAGGAAAAGATAACTGAATAGTCCTATTCGTTTTCTCCAGAACCAGAAACCATCCTCGAATAAATTCCTTCGAGTTCATATATAACCATACGATGGTTTTGTCCAATGGAAGTGGACGTTCGTAGTAATACGGGATGTCCTGGAGAAAAGGGTAAAAGTAGGAGTGGCAATGAGGTATGCAACTCTGACAATCCAAAAGCCAGTCTTATAAGAAGGTTCGGTTAATTTTGGTCTCTGAGTCATAGTCTAGGGTCGGGTCAATGGTCGCTGCCAAAGAGAGAGAGAAAAGAAACATCAACGTGCACTCTAGCCTAGATCAGAATGGTTATCACTTTATCTAATCAGGAAACCTCCCACTGTAACGTCAAATTCTTCCCCAAACCTGAAAGAAGAATTAGTCGGGATCACCCGAGGAGTAAACCAACTCATCAGTGGGAATCGGGATCCAACTATCATCGCATGATAACGTGACGGAATCCGCTCACGTTATCACACTCCAGAAGGTATGCGCATATGTGGCAAGTTTCAGTTTTTTTAGAAACTCCCGATGTGGATTTTTGCCCCATGCTCTTACGACCTTGACTAAGACCAACAAATCATAAGTCACATGTCAAGTTCTACCCGTCATTGTCCAGGTTGATTTGAACCCACCCGTACAAGCCCTTAACTAGGGCCAACAAGGCTATACGACTATCCCAAACCAACGCATCTATCTATGCTGCATATGAACACCCAATAGCTACCAAACACTGTGCCTTGACTATGGCCAACAAACACAGCTTGAATACTATTGACTATCCATATGAAACGACGGAGGGCTACGAATGGTTTCTGGAAAAAACCTTTAACGTAATGAACTTGATATCGTTGAAGGAACGGATAGCTTTTATAAAAATATAGTAATGAAAACCTTTGCTAAAGAGGTCACTCCCGGTAAAGGGATCTCGGCTCTTTCCCCATAGGATGGGGTGCAGGATATTCCAACTGAATACCACGATGCAAAGCAAAAGTAATCGGCTATAGTGAAGTTATTGCCCTGACGCAAACTTCTGTCCAGGGGGTCACTCCCGGTGAAGGGATCTCGGCCCTTGCCTCGTCAACTGAGGAGCAGGATATTCCAACTGAATACCACTGTGCAAAACAAAAGTGAACATCCTTGCAATAACAGCTTTTTGAAAAATGTTCCAACAACATCAGATTAGGTTTGTTTTTAACTTGTATTGATCCGAATCAATGCAGTCCCATCAATTGATCACACCAATAAAGAATGAAAATAATGACGTACGTATATGCCATCCGCATTCGCCACTGGGTCCCGTCATTACCCGATAGGTTAGTTAACTAACGACAGAGTGGGGACTGGACTAGCGCGAATGCAAAACATATACAACATCTACTAGTATATATATAAATATATAATATTTCGCTCAAGGCGTGATAAAATGCAACATCACAGAAATGTAATAAGCATCACAGAACAATACAGATATCTGGGATCCCCGGATTTCACAGAGCCGCTACTGAAAACCGACGTTCCCTTGGTCGTGTGGATAGCCTGTGTAATGAAATCCTAGACCCTTACGGGCGCGGCAAGTTACCCGCCAAAACCTGAAGCGAGGCAGCCCCCTTCAGCAATGTGAATGGACCGCTCAGCACTTCACGGAATCCGGTAACTTGGGCATCCCTCCTGGGTCAACCTGTACCCCCTACGAGTGCGGCGAATAGCCCGCTAATTTTAGAGTGAGGCCCCCTCCGTCTCAGTGCCATGAGATGCGGGCCCGTTGCTCTCTAGAACCCGGCTATCCGTGTACCCCTCCATGGGGTAATCCTAGTATAGAAAGTAAAATATACATACAACGGGTACATCGACCTCGATCCGGTCGTGCCCCAAAAGAATAATACAAACAGGCAGTGACGACAGTCCACATGTCGGACGCTCGCCCCGCAATAACAAATGTACATAATACAACCAAAACTGTACTGGCATTGCATCCAGGTTATCCCCCACGACAAATCCGCAACATCACAGCACAATCACAGAACATCAACGTGAATATCACGTTCGCAAATCCGTCTAACCGGGCTATAGCAGTTAGACAGGATTTACCGATCAAGTGACATTCACGATCGCAGATATAATGTAAATACTGTGAACTAACATGTTTAAAATATTCGATCGATCAAATTTTCCTAAGTGGGCCCCCAAGCACTACTGTAGCACTTAAAGAAATTCTGGGCCCAAAAAAAAAGTTCCAAAACCCCCAATTTCAACTCATACGCTCTCTGTAGAAATTTGGTGCATTGAACAGTACAGGTGGCGGCGGAACCGCGGCCCAAGCATGGGTTTGGCCGCAGTTCCGCGGTGGAAGAGTGAGTTTATGCAACCAAATTTTTACAGAGTGCTTATATTTCCCTCACATGCTTCTGCAACAACCTGAAAAATTTTTAGAGCCCAAAAAATTTCGACAGAAACCTGATGCTTTTGAAAATGCGGTTTTGGAATTTTGTTCGATCGAAAATGTAAACACGTTATTCCAAGCTAGACTAGGTTAATGGCGTGGCTCTGATACCAGTGTAAGTGCACGGCGGCGCCCCGGCCGTCTTTCCGAGGCCAAAATGCGGAAGCGATAATTTACTTTAACTGTTATACCGGCACCACCGCGCACAAAAATCCCGGATCGGGCCATTAATCTAGTTCTAGCTAACTAAAGAACGGGTAGAGAGATATACCGAGCGATCCGTGTCCTTCGGTCTTCTCGTCGTCGTCCCGATCTCCCCGCGGATTCTCCGGTCTTCAACTCCTCGTCGGAAGGGCACCACATCGCCAGGTTCTTTTATGGGCTCCAACCTCTGGACCGAGGTAACTCGGGCATGAAGTTGGCGAGTCGACGTGCCCAAGGTTTGCTGTAGAATAGTGTAATGCTCTTTGTGTCTCTAGGGGTTTATGGAAGTTGCCCTTTGAGTGGAGGAATGAGATAAGCTAATGGAGATGGAACTTTGGGGATTTTTAGCAAAGTCAAAAGAACAAAAACCCCACACCCACAATTTGGACAGCCCCTCCCCACTTGGCTGGCCATGCACTTGAGGAAATCAAAGAGATGAGTTGAGAGAAAAGAATGAGGGAGCCACACAATAATGCAAGAGGGAATGATATGTGATCATGAGAAGAAATCATCACAAGGTGTTGGGTTTACCTAGCACCCTATGAGAGGTATGGAAGCATCACATGTCACAAAGATCAAGTTTTTATGGTGCTAAGTAAACATACAAAGGATCTATCCTAGAAAATTAGGGTTACAAAAACTTTAACCAACATCATATGTAAGAAAAGCTAGGGTTTTGAGAGTACAACCTTTGCAGCTCCCTACGCTAGACTCCTCGGCTACTTGGGGTTTGGAAAAGCTCCACTTGAACTCCTCTAGGTCACCGATGATCCACCCGGAGTCCGCTTTGTCCAGACTTGCAACTTCACCCGATCAAGAGAATGAAATGAAGCTAACACTCCAAACAAGTGGGCTAGACTTATGTAGAATGGTGTTGTGGTTCTCTTTCTCACTTCAAAATCCTTTCTTTTTGAGTATTTTGCTCACTTGAAAATTCTAGAGAGCAAGAGAAGAAGGAGGAAGAAGATGATGGATTTTTGAGAAGAAGATAAGTTCAACTCATGAAAGAAAAATAGAAAATATATCAATATATATTTTCCACTTCTCATATCAAACCATGGTCAAGATATTATTGAATTTGAGTTAAAAACACAAAAGGAAAAGTAATCCATGGTCAATTGGTGGGTGAGAATGGTTTGGTCATGAAGAGTGTAGAAATCATCCATGAATTATCCTTTTCTTTTCTTTTGTTTTAAATCAAATGCAATAATAATTCATATATAAATCCAACCATGGTGTGAGTCTTATATTGCCACCATTTTCATGTATGTACAACCATGAAGGATGTATGTATGTATGTGTGTGAGTATGTACATCCATATGTGCATGAATCTATAAAGAAAGCATACATGCATGCATACATCCATCAAACTCAAGAAAGGATTTCAAGTGAGAAGCTAATGGTTAAATGATAAATCAACACTTGATTTATCAATCCGGTCATATCACATACGACCCTACCAATAACAAGCCACCCGATCAATATACGGTATCCTATACGCGCATTTTAACCGGGTCCATGCGCATATCGCATACGCGCACCACAACGTTTCGCCTGGACTAGGAAACTCCATTGTGGGACTCTAAGACTTGTCAATACGCCGGCAGTGGGTGATGATCATATCAAGAACCCCCAAGCCGCAAGCGGTCAGCTAAACGTAACGGCCACCCGGGTATTGAGCGATCAGAAGAAAACAAGCGAACCTGCTACAACTCCCGTCGAGCCAATCGGCAACACTTCCCGTACAGTCCGGTCTCCTCGTCTGATATATCGCATATCAAGTCTAGGGGTGGTAAACGTCAGACCCCAATAACTGATAAGTCGTGCCGATGTGAGGCTCATAACGGGTCGTTAAACTTCTGGTAACACTTACCAGCAAATCTTTGAATCAGCCCTGGCCAGGGACTTCCCTGTTACGGCCAATCGAGCACAGCGCAACATCAACCCCCAATACCGGGAGAGACGAAACCCCTCCTATCGCTCATTGCCTCCATGTGACTCGGGAATGTACCCAAAAACCACCGTTTTTCACGCCCTTATGGACGTGGTAAGGTGGAAATCAAAGTACAGTGGGAATCACACAAGACTCTATGACGATCTCGGGTCTACAGACTAACCTGTACAAGTGTCACCAGAGAACTGCCATCTGACGTGAGGTATAATACCATCTGGGAGTTCTCGGCGAGTCCGTCCAGTGTACCCAGTCTCCACTGAGCACCCGTATACCATCTCTGATGTCAAACACCAATGGATATGGGATCATCCATCGCCCATCTAATGGGTCGAGAAGCGTATATGCTAGTCTACACTGGTATATCGATGCCCCGTCTCGATACACCCACGACTAGGGACCTTGAAGGATGTACTTATGGACTACCATGTCCCCACTAGTATGATCCGCATCATAGTCCAGGTAGTCAAGTACACATCCTAAGAGCTTTACCAACATGTAACTATAAGACAGTATAAAGAGACAAGTATACATGTTAAGATAAAGAGCAACCAGATAGCATACTATCATATCGAGCAAGAAAGTCATCTCTATATATGTCCAAGCATCCAATATAATATACATCATCTGTACAATACTGGCATCTAGGGCATACATACAACTAACAATCTCCCACTTGCACTAGGGCCAGCTGCTGTAGTATCGCATACCGAGCATCCCGAAGAGTCTCTCAAACTGTATCTGGGGAATGGCCTTCGTGAGTGGATCCGCTGTGTTGTTCTACGTGTCAACCCTCCTGACCTCGATCTCCCGGCGATCAACTATCTCCCGGATCAGGTGATACCGCCTCAGAATATGCCTGGATCGCTGATGGGACCTGGGCTCCTTAGCCAAAGCCACTGCTCCATTGTTATCGCAATACAAAGGTATTAGATTCTCAATGGACGGAACCACTCTAAGTTTAGTAATGAACTTCTTGATCCAGACAGCCTCTTTGGCAGCATCATTGGCAGCGATGTATTCAACCTCCATCGTCGAGTCTGCCACGGTTTCCTACTTGGAACTCTTCCAGCTAACCGCCCCTCCGTAAAGGGTAAAGACAAATCTCGACTGCGACTTAGAGTCGTCCTTATCACTCTGGAAGCTCGAATCGGTAAATGACTCCACTTGGAGTTCTCCGTTACCATACACCAAGAGCATCTTCTTAGTCCTTCGTAAGTACTTGAGAATGCTCTTCACAACTGTCCAGTGACTCTCTCCAGGATCAGCTTGATACCTACTTACTATACTTAGTGAGTATGCTACATCGGGTCTGGTACATAGCATCGTGTACATGATAGAGCCTACAGCCGAAGCATAGGGTATCCCTTGCATGCGAGCTCTCTCCAAATCAGTCTTGGGAGACATCTCTTTGGAGAGAGTGACTCCAGAGATCGTGGGTAAGTTCCCACGCTTGGATTCTTCCATACTAAATCTCTTTAGTATGTTGTCAATGTACCTAGATTGGGACAATCCCAATATCCGTTTGGATCTATCTCTATAGATCCTAATTCCCAATATGCAGGAGGCATAACCAAGATCTTTCATTTGAGAATCTTTGTGATAAGAAGAGCTTGACCGATTGCAGCATAGGAATGTTATTTCCTATCAAGAGTACGTCGTCCACGTACAATACGAGGAAGACAACCTTACTCTCTGCCACCTTTTTGTAGATACAAGGTTCATCTACATTTTTGACGAAATCAAACTCTTTGATAACGACGTCAAAGCAGATGTTCCAACTCCGCGATGCCAGCTTTAATCCATAAATGGATTTAAGCAGCTTGCACACCTTCCCACTGCTCCCACTATCTACGAAGCCCTCTGGCTGAGTTATGTACACGCACTCTTCTAAATCACCGTTTAGAAAGGCGGTCTTAACATCCATTTGCCAGATTTCGTAGTCATGATATGCAGCGATGGCAAGCATGATCCGGATGGATTTAAGTATAGCCACTGGAGAAAAGGTTTCGTCATAGTCCACACCTGGTCTTTGACGAAAACCCTTTGCAACAAGTCTAGCTTTGAAAGTCTCCACTTTCCCATATACACCAAGTTTTTTCTTGAAAATCCACTTGCTCCCAATGGGTTTTACCCCTTCAGGAGCAACTTCCAAAGTCCATACTTTGTTGGTGTACATGGATTCCATCTCGGACCGCATTGCATCCATCCATTTCACTGAGTCTCTACTCGTGATGGCCTGCTCGAAACTAGTTGGGTCATCATCCTCCATGATGCAATCCTCGCTCCCACCGTCAATGAGAAAACCGTAGTATCTCTCAGGTGGACGAGAAACCCTACTAGATCGGCGGAGAGGCTGGGGTTCGTCGGGTACTACTGAATCCTCTGGTTCTACTAAATCATCAGTTGTAGTTTGTGGTACTGGAACCTCTTCTAGCTCTACCTCTTTACCACTAATTTCTTTTGCAAGAAATTCCCTTTCCAAAAAGGTGGCATGTTGAGCAACAAACACTTTTGGTTCCTCAGCTTGGTAGAAAAAATATTCTTGAGAATTCCTTGGATATCCCACAAACTTGCAAAGAACTGATCGTGCCTCGAGTTTGTCCGGATTTTGCTTTTTGACATAGGCCGGACAACCCCATATCTTAATTTGTTTAAAATATGGTCTCTTCCCACTTCATATCTCATATGGTGTGGTAGGTACAGATTTAGACGGAACCAGATTCAATAGGTATATGGCTGTCTCAAGCGCATACCCCCAAAAGGAAATAGGTAACTCAGCACCGCTCATCATTGAGCGCACCATATCTAATAGGGTGTGATTCCTTCGTTCCGATACACCGTTGTGCTGTGGTGTATAAGGAGGAATAAGCTGAGAGAGAATCCCATTCTCTTTTAGATAATCTAGGAATTCAATGCTTAAGTATTCACCTCCTCGATCAGATCGAAGAATCTTAATACTTTTGCCCGTTTGGTTCTCTACTTCGTGCTTATATTCTTTGAATTTCTCAAAAGCTTCAGACTTGTGTTTCAACAGGAACACATGCCCGTATCTAGAGAGATCGTCAGTGGATGTAATGAAGTAGGAAGAACCGTTCCTGGAGTGTGTAGACATAGGACCGCATACATCACTATGTACCTGTCCTAAGGGTTCAGTAACTCTTTCTCCGTGTCCACTAAACGGAGTTTTGGTCATTTTTCCTTTGAGACATGAATGGCAAGTGTCATAAGATGATAATTCGAATGAATTCAAATATCCATTCTTATGTAACTTAGCTAGCCGTGTCTCATTGATATGGCCAAGTCTACAATGCCACAAGAAAGATTCGTTCATTTCTGAGCTTTTCCTCTTGTGTGTTTTGTATATTGAGGACTGTATTTTGATTGAGAATGAATATGCCATTATATAACGAGCCTGATGCAATCAACTTTTGACCTAGGAATATGTTCATAACATTATCCTTTACTACAAAATTATATCCTTCTTTACTTAATAAAGAAACTGATATAATGTTGCACATCATGTTCGGTATAATAGCACTCATTCAGAATTAGTGTATCACCACTTGGTAATACCAAGTGATATTTGCCAACTGCTTTGGCTGCAACATTTGCCCCATTCCCTACTTGAACGGAATGATCACCCTTTCCCAGTTCTCTACCTTTACGTAGCCCATGTAACATTTTATATATGTGGGATCCTGATCCGGTATCTAATACCCAGGACGTAGGGTGAACTGAAAAACAGTTCTCAATAACTAACACACCTGAAGAAGATGCATCAACATGCATGTTCTTTTGGGCGGCGTGAGAATCCAGATATTCTCCTATTCCCTGTTCAGTCTTATAACTCTTATCAGAAAGAACGGGTCCAACGTTCCCCTGCACAGTATAACATGCGGGTTCGGTCAATATATCCATATTATTATCTTGATTAAGGAATGACATGGTCGCTACTTGGAGAGAGAGAGAGAAGAAAACACTTTAGCGTATGCTCTTGCAAACTCAGATTGGTTATTATCTTATCTAATCAGGATGGCTCCTACTGTTTTTATCAAATCTTCCTTCAAACCCTAAAAGGAAAGACTAGCCGGGATTAATTACACCCTACAACTTCGCCGATCTTTCAGCCAGGCCAGTGTCGGTACTTTGAGGGAGGTTCCCCGTGCTTTCGCACGGACATAATTAAAGTAAACCTCGTTTTTCCAGAGGCGTAACCCCATTGACACCTTTCTAGACACCTACTTGATCGGCTAATTGTCCTGTGTAAAACTCTCCCAGGAGTAACAATTACTCGCAGTGGGTATCGGGATCCAACTATCTCATAGAAGGTATGCAATCTCATTGCAAATTTCAACACTTGAAATCCCCGATAATATTTTGCCCCTAGCGATCTATGACCTTGACTAAGTCAACAAACCATAGATCGCAAGTCAAGTTCAACACGTACATTTCTCGATTGAATTAAACCCACCTGTACGACCTTTGACTGAGTCAACAAGGCCGTGTGAATACCCTAATCCAATCACATCTCATGTTTTAACAGATAAACACTATTTAGCTACCGTACACTGCGCCTTGACTAAGTTAACAAACATAGCACGAATACTAAATAATATCTATCTGAAATGATGGAGGGCTACGCAGGTTTTTTAGAAAACCATAAGCGTAATGAACTTGATATCGTTGTCGCATCGAATGAATTTTGAAATGGAGTGATTTTGAGGCTTTTATTAGTTTTGCTAAAGAGGTCACTTCCGGTGAAGGGATCTCGGCTCTTTCCTCATCGAATAAGGTGCAGGACATATCATATATATCACTATGCAAAGCAAAACTCCAAAAGCAGTCAAAAGTCAAACCGAGTGTTGTAGTATCTGCCAGTTTTGCTAAAGAGGTCACTCCCGGTGAAGGGATCTCGGCTCTTTCCTCATCGAATAAGGTGCAGGGTATATCATATATACTACTATGCAAAGCAAAACTGTAGCTACCCTTTTTGAAAATTTGATTCTACAACATCTTTTAGCTTTCTTTTCTTTCATTAATCACATTAATAAAATCCCATCATTTAAGTCACCTAAACATCACAGATAAATACGACGTACACTTATGCCATCCGCATTCGCCTCGATGTCCCCTCGTGCACCGTTAGCTTAGGTAACTAACGACAGAGCAGGGCAGGGCTAGTGTGGGTGTAAAACATAAGTAACGTCTATATAATATATCATATATATTATATACTGTATCTATCACAGCACATCACAGATATCACAGCAGAAACATAGATATAATGTGGGATATACTAGGATGTCCGTATTTAGTATTTAGCCAACAATAGAAAATACGGATTCCACAGTCGCGATGAATAGCCACGCCCACACCCTGGATCCCTACGAGAGCGGCAAGCGACCCTACCAATTCTGGAGTTTAGGAGACCCGGTCTCGACTCCTCGAGATGGCCTCCCACTGAACCCCAGAAGCCGGTCACCCGTGCTCCCCTCCTTGGGTCATCCTAATGCGGAAAAGTAAATAATATACAACACTGGTGGTATCAACCTCAACCCGGAAGTTCCCCAAATAAAAGAATATTACATTACATTTGAATTTACATGAATGAAAATATAAAACTCTCATCTCACATAAAACCCCCCGGCTATTCAATCGCGACAATCTTGCACATCATATCTCAGCAACACATAATATCTCATATCATCAACGTAAGTAAGTATGCATACCCCAATCGTCGTTGATGTATAGCAACGAAACCGGCGATATCGACATACTACACTTACGGTCACAGAAAAGAAAGTGTAAAACTGCAATATCTGGAATCCACATTCTCTTTAGACATCGTAAATGCGAAATATCACATACTTCGTATTTCATGTCTAGTAATATGAATTCCACACATTGCATCACATTCCAGATAATTAGACAGTATTAAAGTTTTCGAACGAACGATCAATTACGCAAGATTCACTAAAGCTCAACACTTGAGCAGAGTTCAAAAACCCGGAGTGAGACACAGTAGTAGCGGTCCAGCAGTAGAAGGGTCAAGCCAACGCCTCACATGTGGCACGCCGTACTGCCCCAAACCCTAAGGTTCAAAGGGCAGTTCAAGACGGTCACATAATCGAGTTAAGGTTTGTTGTCTTCTAGAGGGTCCATCACAAAACTTGCTCGTATCTCCAAAATATTTAAATCTCGTGAAAAGTGAGCAAATGATACTCGTTCAAACACTTCAATACTTTTTAATTTATCCAGAAAAGCAAAACAAAATTAAATTCTCCGATCGAATCGACGATTACAAAATGAACCCCTGAATACTCAACACTTGAGTCAAATTAAAAATACCCAGAAAATATCAATCACAAAACCAAGAATTACTGTACAAACAGAGAAGCCAAAAGACACCATACTGCCGCGGTTCCGCGGCACAAGCAAGGATTTGCCGCGGAACCGCGGTCGATTTTTCGATTCAGGTCCTCGTTTTGCATGATAATTATTATAAAACCCTGCTGATTTTTTTAGATATTTTTAATTCCCAAAAATCCCAGATTTTAAAAATTGTCCAGAGAGGGGTTGATTTTGTCGATATCGGGTTCGATCGGGGTTTTAACTTCGTTAAAGTGTCGCCTAATATTCTAGGTCAGCTCTGATACCAATGTTGGGTTTACCTAGCACCCTATGAGAGGTATAGAAGCATCACATGTCACAAAGATCAAGTTTTTATGGTGCTAAGTAAACATACAAAGGATCTATCCTAGAAAATTAGGGTTACAAAAACTTTAACCAACATCATATGTAAGAAAAGCTAGGGTTTTGAGAGTACAACCTTTGTAGCTCCCTATGCTAGACTCCTCGGCTACTTGGGGTTTGGAAAAGCTCCGCTTGAACTCCTCTAGGTCACCGATGATCCACCCGGAGTCCGCTTTGTCCAGACTTGCAACTTCACCCGATCAAGAGAATGAAATGAAGCTAACACTCCAAAAAAGTGGGCTAGACTTGTGTAGAATGGTGTTGTGGTTCTCTTTCTCACTTCAAAATCCTTTCTTGTTGAGTATTTTGCTCACTTGAAAATTCTAGAGAGCAAGAGAAGAAGAAGGAAGAAGATGATGGCTTTTTGAGAAGAAGATAAGTTCAACTCATGAAAGAAAAATAGAAAATATATCAATATATATTTTCCACTTCTCATATCAAACCATGGTCAAGATATTATTGAATTTGAGTTAAAAACACAGAAGGAAAAGTAATCCATGGTCAATTGGTGGGTGAGAATGGTTAAGTCAAGAAGAGTGTAGAAAGCATCCATGAATTATCCTTTTCTTTTCTTTTGTTTTAAATCAAATGCAATAATAATTCATATATAAATCCAACCATGGTGTGAGTCTTATATTGCCGCCATTTTCATGTATGTACAACCATGAAGGATGTATGTATGTATGTGTGTGAGTATGTACATCCATATGTGCATGAATCTATAAAGAAAGCATGCATGCATGCATACATCCATCAAACTCAAGAAAGGATTTCAAGTGAGAAGCTAATGGTTAAATGATAAATCAACACTTGATTTATCAATCCGGTGATATCACATACGACCTGACCAATAGCAAGCCGCCCGATCAATATACGGTATCCTATGCGCGCATTTTAACCGGGTCCATGTGCATATCGCATACGCGCACCACAACGTTTCACCTGGACTAGGAAACTCCATTGTGGGACTCTAAGACTCGTCAATACGCCGGCAGTGGGTGATGATCATATCAAGCACCCCAAGCCGTAAGCGGTCAGCTAAACGTAACGGCCACCCGGGTATTGAGCGATCAGAAGAAAACAAGCGAACCTGCTACAACTCCCGTCGAGCCAATCGGCAACACTTCCCGTACAGTCCGGTCTCCTCGTCTGATATGTCGCATATCAAGTCTAGGGGTGGTAAACGTCAGACCCTAATAACTGATAAGTCATGCCGATGTGAGGCTCATAACGGGTCGAGAAACTACTGGTAACACTTACCAGCAAATCTCTGAATCATCCCTGGCCAGGGACTTTCCTGTTACGGCCAATCTATCACAGCGCAACATCAACCCCCAATACCGGGATAGACGAAACCCCTCCTATCGCTCATTGCCTCCATGTGACTCGGGACTGTACCCAAAAACCACCGTTTTGCACGCCCTTATGGACGTGGTAAGGTGGAAATCAAAGTACAGTGGGAATCACACAAGACTCTATGACGATCTCAGGTCTACAGACTAACCTGTACAAGTGTCACCAGAGAACTGCCATCTGACGTGAGGTATAATACCATCTGGGAGTTCTCGGCGAGTCCGTCCAGTGTATCCAGTCTCCACTGAGCACCCGTATACCATCTCTGATGTCAAACACCAATGGATATGGGATCATCCATCGCCCATCTCATGGGTCGAGAAGCGTATAAGCTAGTCTACACTGGTATATCGATGCCCCGTCTCGATACACCCACGACTAGGGACCTTGAAGGATGTACTTATGGACTACCATGTCCCCACTAGTATGATCCGCATCATAGTCCAGGTAGTCAAGTACACATCCTAAGGGCTTTACCAACATGTAACTATAAGACAGTATAAAGAGACAAGTATACATGTTAAGATAAAGAGCAACCAGATAGCATACTATCATATCGAGCAAGAAAGTCATCTCTATATATGTCCAAGCATCCAATATAATATACATCATCTGTACAATACTGGCCTCTAGGGCATACATACAACTAACACAAGGAAAGTCCAATACTCAACCAACCAATCATATCTCCACATGTTAAGCCATGATGACTTAAAGAAAGTCAAATGGTGGTAGAATTATCATGATACAATAATATGCAAAGACCATCCTCCAAAATGCTTATTTGCAGAAATGCAAATAAGCGTTCCTCCACCAATCTTCAGCCAATGAAAGATACAAAGGAAAATGGCTAAAACGGAAAACAAACTGGCAACTCTAAAAAACTGATCCCGTAATAAATTACAGGAAAACCCCGCTACTGTACATACATACCCGCATTTGTATTCCGACCGAAATACAAATGCAATGAGACAAAATCTACACTGTACAATACTAGGATCTGGCTTAAACCAAATCCCGCTAGTATTAACTGTCCGATCATGATTCGTGCAATACCGCATGTATCTGATCGAACCCTGCCATATCTCCATACAGCCTCAACAGCGTTTTGCCCGAAACTTGAGAAACTGGTCTGTGGGGGACTCTAAAGACTCGTCAATACTTTGGTCATGGATTTAACCACTAGCACGTCAGAGGTATTAGCCTGTACGTAACGGGCTACCAGGTATTGACCAAAAGGGACGTCGATGAGCGAACTCATCCTGACACCCTACTGAGCCTGTCAGTGACAATATCCGTACAGTCCGGTCCGTTCGTATATGAGCATCGCATGGCGGGTCTAGGGGGTTGGTAAAAGTCAGACCCCCAAAAGCGGTACAAGTCGTGTCGGAGTGTAGCCCAGAACACCCTGAGATACTACTGGATTACCTACCAGTAAATCTCCTGCCTTGGCCAAGGACTTCGTGTAAGGGCTCTCCTAGACACAGCACGACCTCACCCCCAATACCGGGAGAGACGAACCCCTGAAAATCCGCTCACTGCCTCCATGTGGCTTGGGACTGTACCCAACTAAAACCTGTTTGCATGTCTCCTTTGAGCGTGGTAGGGTAGTAATCAAAGTACAGTGGGAACTCACATGAGACAAATGACGATCCTCAGGTCGATGAACTAACCTGTACACATGTCACCAGGGAACTGCTATCTGACGTCAGGTATAAGACCAACTAGCATGTTCCCGGCGAGTCCTGTCCGGTATACTCATAACCCAATGAGCACCAGTATACATCTTAGGTGAACCAACTTACACCAGTGGCTTGTGAGACCGGCCACTGCCCCTCGTCGGGGTCTCGACTGTATACACTAGTCTACTCTGGAGAATCGATGCCCTGTCTCGAAACTCCCACGACTAGGGACATTTTAAGGACGTGCTTATAGACTACCAGCTCCCACGTATATGATCGCCCTCATACTGCTGGCAATCAAGCAAGAATCCTAGGGGCTCTATCAACGTGTAATAGCGACCTGTAAGGTCACCTAAAGCAGTACACGATGAAAAAGATAAACCAGATAGCATACTATCATCTTGAGTAAGACTGTCCTACCTGGATAGGTCCTCCCTCAATCATTGTAATCACGTGCCTGTGATCCAATAATTGACTCTGAGGGCACTATCTCCAACACCTGCAAGCCGTGGGGTGTGCATCATGGATTTACACTGGTATCAGAGCCTAGTTAAACCTTAACTAACTTGTTAGCAAAGTGTTAGAAATTCGATCGCCGGAAAAATCCCGAAATCACGTCCGAAAATTCCGTTTTCTGTCGATTTTGAAATCTGGTCGTAATTTTTTTTCAGAAGGCTTAAAAATACAGGCAGGGTTTTTGAAGAACACAGAAGAAATTTGGGCTCATGAATCAGTCAGACCAATGCGGATCCGCGGCAGAACCCAGCATTCTGCCGCGGATTCGCAGCCGAGTCGACTCCGATTCAGTCCAAATTTATTCTGTTTTTCTTATTTTCTGGATTTATGATTTTTGGGATATTTTGCTTCTGCCCAGATATTTTGTGTACTCTGTGGAACTTGGGGTGGATTCAAATTTGCTTTATCGATCGAAATTCTAATTGCTTTAGCTAATCGGTTCTTCTGTAATGTTATATGTGTTTTGAAACGTCTGCTAATCGTTATACGACGATTAGTGGGGGTTGCACATATCTGTCATGATTGGTTTGTGTATATGAATCTTATTGGATTGTCGATGATGAATAGCCGGGGGGTATGAGACGAGTGTTTTCTTTTCTTTCATTCAATGTAATTTGTAAAATTGATGTAATATTATTTTTGCGGGGCACATCCGGGTTGAGGTTGTAGCCACCGTTGTATTATTTCTTTTACTGTTTTTGCTCCTAGGATAGACCCAAGGAGGGGTGCACAAAGTACCGGGTATTTTGAAGTGCTTAGTGGCCTACTCACGTTGTTGAGAGAAACTGCTTCACTTCTGGTACTTGGTGGGTAGTTTGCCGCACCCGTAGGGGTCTAGGGTGGGGTTTTGGCTGTTCATCACGACCGTGGAACCCGTCCTTCGTTATGGGCTTAAACGAAGTGCGGAATTACTAGTATATCCAATATGTTCATCTGTGATCTGGAATGCCTATTATTGCGTGCGACGAATGGATATATCTATATATGATATTTATTAGGCGTTGCTTATGTTTTACACCCGCGCTAGTCCAACCCCCGCTCTGTCGTTAGTTAAGTAACCTAACGGGTGATGACGGGGCCCAGTGGCGAATGCGGATGGTATAAGCGTACGTTGTATTTTCATTGTTTTCTGCAATGGTAGGATTAAATGATGGGACAACATTAATTCATTAATGCAAAGAAATAAACCTAAACTAAATTGTTGGAACAATTTCAAAACCACTCGGTTTTCTTCAAAAAGAAAATTTTAAATGCGGAGCTGATCGTACGCTTTTGGCGTGTCGGATGTTCAAAGTTCTAAAGTTTACCGCGATCAGGACGGTGTAGCTATGCAGCTAGCCGGTTGAGCACGGGTCGGTCCACAGGGAGATGGTTGTATGTCCTTTCTTGTCTTAGACGAGTCAATAAAGAATTTGTGTATGTTTGTTTCTAACCTATGTGTTTATTTGCAAGTATAAAGTTGTTAAGAAAAGATACGAGATTATAAGCTAAAGAAATCCGTACTCGAAACCTTTGAGCCGAGTCTTGACCAATTGAAGCTAGAGCAATCGGCAACAACGTGGATTAGGGGATTTAAGCGCGGTATTCATGGAATCCGGCTTATTTACCCTTGTCCTTCCGTTCTTGTCTCTTGCTTTCGCCTCCGGCCAAACCGAACGCAACCGGTCGCGGTTAGGAATCACCGTTACCTTGTTAGGGTAGGGTGCCTCACGGAGCGCTTGCGTATGGTTTGGGCGGAGTTCAATGGAAAATAACGGGAAAAGGAAAAGAGAAAAGAAAATCTTTAACTTATAATGTCGTATTTCTTCTTAACAATAATAATTACATTCATTCACAAAATGAACAAAAGAGAGCAAAAGAAAAGAACAAAGAAAAGAAAAGATTACAAGTAATTAAAGTGCATGAAATAAATTGCAAGTAATTAAAGACAAGGTAATAAAATGCAAGTAATAAAAAAGAAAATAAAAAGAACAAGAAAGTAATTACAAGAACATAGAACTCAAGACAAGCATGTGATCAATAGCCAACCCTTAAACTTGCAAGCTCAATCAAGAGGTTGCAAGATCAAGGGAAGGGTAGAGAACGCATGTGAAATAAAGAACTAGTCCCGTGAGAAAATACGACCCTTGAGATTAATAACTAACCCTTAACCATTCAAGCTCAATGAAGAGGTTGAATGATCAAGAGAAAGCAAGAATCTCAAGGGGAAGAAGAAACAAAAGAGAATGATACAAAACCCTCATCTTCATTAATCTCCCACTCAAAAAGCTCTCACTACAATTTTCATGGAAAAAGAATGAAGAAGAAGAAGAAAAAGAACTAAAACTACAAAAGAAAGAGGAACAAAAGAATGACCCTTGGCTTAGCTCAATTCTGGAGTATTTATAGGCTGGAGAATGGAAATCTAGGGCAACCACCAGAACCCAAACAAAAAGACCAGAATACCCATGAAAATTCACTGTCTGTTGCGCCAGTACGGCCGCGGATCCGCCGCCAATACCCCCTATTGGCCGCGGATCCGCGGCCCTATGATGGAGTCAGGGCATGGGCTTCAGTGTACTTCCCTGGTCTTCTGTCCCCTCTTGTCTGGTATATGTATTTTCTGAAAATACATTCACATTTCTTCCAGAATTTTTGTTGAGGAAAGGTGGACTTTTTGTGGATGTTTTTGTCATGATTGCCTCGAGCTCCGCGTAGATTTCTTGGAACTTGTTGTTGCCATTGAGCCTTGTGCATGAAGGTGACATTGATTTGACATTTTGTCTTCCTAAACTGGTATCTGGCAACATACGGATGACGAGCGAAGACCGTGTTTTCTCAGTGGTTGGCAGGAACCCGGATTTTGTCGTGTTTTCCATGAATTTCATCGTTTTAGAACCGAGAACCTGTATCCTGCAAATATGTAACAAACACGGATTAAAAGCACCTACCTATAAACAACCGAGCGTAAGAATGGGCGGTATAAAATGCAGTATTCTGTGATGAACAAATACCCCCAAACTTAACTTTTGCTCGTCCCGAGCAAAACCAATTATTCACAAAAATAAAATCCTAACCGCACTTTCGCAGGGAACGCGATTGCACTGAGCGCGTGCAACAAACCGTTAAACCTCTAGGTGTCCCTAGTAGGAGGAGTGTTGTCTCCTGAGGGTTTTCAGCGGATACTACCCACAAAATCTGATCAGGTTGGTTTTGTACAATAACTAAGATTCAAACCCTAAAGTTTTTGTTTTAGAAAACAACAATTCTATAATCCTAAGTCTAGACTATCGAACCTTTATTTTTCACACCTCGCTTCTTATTTAACTACAGATTTTATATGTCTTTACTTAGTGTCGTTAAGTTCCAGAAGGATCGATTAAAGTCATCATGTCGCACAATAAAGCCCAGATAACAATTTTAAAAGGATCACATAAGTTTTATAAAGAGTTAAGCATTTTTCAAGTTTCGTTTTCCAGTAAGGTTTCAACTTCAGAATTTCTATCTTCCATAACAGGAAACTAAGTCGTATTTTTCACTCCACCTTTTTCTTGTTTTCATTTCATACACACCTCTGTGAACGTGCAATAGTCTTTATCATAGAATAAAACCTTCATATCTCCGCTAAAATATTTTTAGAAAAGTCTGTCTTTTATCAAGATTATTCTCACACAAAGAACCGTTAGGAATTTTAACTCGGAGAGAACACTTGCTTGACTTTGTTTTAAAACTGGACTTTCTAGGCTTCTTAGCGAGCTTTGGGCCAATGCACCCAAACCAGTTGGTTTTAGGGCATTAGGTGTAGAAACACCCCAGCGGACTTAATTACTCAAGTTACCTAGGTCCAAAAACAAAAGACAGTTTGACATGAAAATCAGATGATTTAATACGAACGGAGATATAACCGGCAGTTCAATTATTTTTTGGATAAAAGACGTGTTTAGTGGGTTTGGTGTGTAATCATTCCAATCAAGTTTCCGATGGGTTATTTTTCAGACTTAGCTCCAATTACGGCATCAATAACATTCCTTCATATTCGCTTTACTTTATAAACTATTCTTGACATTACTTATTTCAGAACAAACCTATTTGATCCTCAGAAAATCATTTATCTGTTTAAAAGTTTAAACATGAAAGACTTGTCATCTAATTCCCAAAATTCACGACACGTGTAGTGTGATGTAAAGACGTATATCAGCTATAGTTAACTTCAAAGGAGAGTTATCTTTCAGGTTTTCAAAATTTAAACATAAGATTTAGTTATTCCTATTTTTTCAAACAAAAACCGTCGAATGTTGAATCAGAGTTCTTCCACAATCTAACTTGACAAAAAAGTTTTTATATTTTAAGAAAATTTTCAGATTTTTATGGATTTTATGGATTTAATATGCAGATGCAAAATATACATATGAATGCGAAGGAAGAAAGCTTACCGAGCACACCCCCAAACTTAAACTTGACAGTGCCCTCACTGTCAGGCTATACCAAGATGGTCAAAATTGTCGGCGCTCCCTAGAAACAAATTATATACAAAAGGAAAAACCAAAAATATATACAAAAAAGGTGTTCCCCCCAAACTTAAGTAAAACAGTGTTTCCACTGTTAGGCGTTGAAGTTCAGGTTTAGGGGGGAAAGAACAGTATCAAGCTATACAAGGCCTTACACAGGCCAAAAGTTAGTACCAACCATTCAAAGATTTTATCTCGATAAAGCAGTGGCTGGTGAAAGAAGGCGTAGAGAAAAGAGATGGAGAATACGCGAGACCGTATGGAGATAGAAGTGGTATACGGTCTCGGTATATGAGAGGAAGAAGAATGGCGGAAGGGAAAAAGAAGTGGAATACGAACTTGAGGGTGCAAATGGAGTAAATAGATTAGCACAATTTGTGATGACCGATGTGTGAAAAGTGATTGAGCTAATATATTTATTCGTCGAGAAATTGGGTCGAATCCCTCAAGATTCGTAAGAAACCATGGGTACGCCGAACTTGGTAAACCAGACATACGAAGTGAAAATGATATGGGTTCTTGCAAGGTCGGAACGATGGAAAGGATGGAGGGAAGTGGTTGAGGAAGGGTATCGGTTAAGGGTTCTGGAGGGTGTACACAGTCAGTGAAAGGAACAGGATGAATTGGAAAATCCGACTCATCATCTAGAACTGTTTCATCCTCAAAAATATCCTCAAAATTCTCCTCAAAATTTATCTCATCCATGCAATTTTCAACAAAATCAAGACGCATATGGGGTTCAAAAAAAACATTTAATGACTCGGGATGATGATTTGAAGAAACAAATTCAGCCAAATCTACGGGTTCATCATCCAAAATATCACCGGCGTCAATATCCTTAATCCAGTGAAAATCAAAATTCTCTGACACCTCAAAAGCATGGATATCAATCGATTCAGGTTCTAAAGTGGAGGTGTAGAGGTCAAAATGTTTGGGTGTGGTTTCACTTGGCAAGGTCCCTTCACAATCTGGCAAATCAAATATTATAAAGTCGCACAACTCATTAAACATTCTATCTTCAACCGATAATTCATTTGGGACACTTGATAGACTTTCAACACAGGAGTTGTGGGATTCAATTTGAAACGGGTAGGTTTGATTTGGAAGGGGGTATATCTCACTTTCTCCACTCAAATTCACAGCCTGTCCTGCCGCCTCATCATACATTGAAAAAGTTGGAGCTAGTTGAAAACTAGCTACCGGGTCACTAGGTTGCATGAGGGCGGCCATGGACGCATTCAAATCCATCATCTGTTGGCTTGACGCTACCCTAAAATCTTCCAACGACTGTTCTAGACTAGACATTGGTTGTGAAGGGGTTTCAGTAAAAGATTCAAAGTTGTTTGGATACTGAAAACTCCCAAATGGCGGTTCTGAAGTAATGTCTAGGGAAGGTGCAAAAGTAGGGTAGGATTGGTAGGAATTGAATGGCAGGACAGGAGTGGGATCAACATTGGGATAAGAAGGTGAATGGATTTGTTGGTCCCAAGAATTTGTAGTGGTGAAAGGAGTGAAAGATCGGCTACGAGATTGTTCAATGCGTTCAGCAATAGACATAGGTCTCGGGGTTACAACCGGATTTTCAAAAGGGGTATCAACGCAAGAAGGTGTGAATGTTTGAAACGGTTGATACGAAGTGGATTGCGGGGTCCAGTTGTTCGTCCTAGACGCGTCTATCCGATCTTTCAAAGAAATTTTTGGCATGGATGGATCGTTCGAAGTTCGACCAAAACAAGAACCATAGGAAGTAATGTCTGGTTGTGGGTACCAAAGTTCGGCAAGAGTTTTGCGAGGTGGAGTACCCATGATATGAAGAGAGAAAGAGAGAAAGGCAGAGAAAAGGAGGGGAAAAAGAATGTGATTTTTTTTATTTTTATTTTTTAAATATTAACAAAAGAATGAAGTATACACAAAAAAGAATATGGACAAAAAAAACAATCACGACACAAAAATACCACACACCTAATCGTTCTAGGGTTCACCTAGGTCAACTAGACCTGCTCCAGAACTTGATTGTCGAAGTAAAACTGTGTCGAGAAACAGGCTCAAGATACACTGATCACGAGGCCAGGTAAGTGCAGAGATAAGGGGAGGTTTTCCAACGCTTTCGCGAAGTTCCTTAATTAAATAACCCTTTCTCTTTTGGTGGTTTCGCCGTTAACACTTTCCTAGACACCCCGTAAACAATATACCGTTAAGCAAGGTTCTAAATACAGTTAACTTCTCCTAGTGAGCACGAAGTCCTTAAGGCTTAAAGTCTAGTTTCTTTTAAATTTTGTGCGGGTAAACGTTATGCTCAAGTTCGTGATTTGTGGGCCACGGAAAAGGTGATGAAATCCTTTACCGTATATTGTGGGGTTCGCTTGCCCTTAAGTCCGTATTAATGTATGCAATGCGCAATTCAAAAAATTCTATAAAGAATCAAACAATCGTTTTTTAGTTTAAGCGCGGCGCTGCAACAAATACGGGTTAGTCAATATTTAGCGTTTGCTAGCGAACTTGCAAAGAATCCTGCAAAGAATAGTATATTGGATGCGTCGGATTTGAGAAGAAGGTGTTAGTAAAGTACGTACCGTTAAGTTTTGGGTTAGGAAACCCCCGTTGAATCAAATCCGGTAAGCTTGAAAAGTTCGCTTGCGCGGGTCAAACTACCCGGATCTTTGGCACTGTACTTCGTAATCACCTTAGCCTTGAATGTACACTTTTCTCCCCACAATCGCAGTTTGCAAATCTGCAAAAATCTGCACTCTTGCCCACAAAAATGATAAAAAAAAAAAAACAAAAAGAGATTTTTTTTTATATATATATACAAAAAGAATATTAACCCGAATAACAAGAAAAGAAATACGTTACCGTCTCCCCGGCAACGGCGCCATTTGATCGCACGCTTTTGGCGTGTCGGATGTTCAAAGTTCTAAAGTTTACCGCGATCAGGACGGTGTCGCTATGCAGCTAGCCGGTTGAACACGGGTCGGTCCACAGGGAGATGGTTGTATGTCCTTTCTTGTCTTAGACGAGTCAATAAAGAATTTGTGTATGTTTGTTTCTAACCTATATGTTTATTTGCAAGTATAAAGTTGTTAAGAAAAGATACGAGATTATAAGCTAAAGAAATCCGTACTCGAAACCTTTGAGCCGAGTCTTGACCAATTGAAGCTAGAGCAATCGGCAACAACGTGGATTAGGGGATTTAAGCGCGGTATTCGTGGAATCCGGCTTATTTACCCTTGTCCTTCCGTTCTTGTCTCTTGCTTTCGCCTCCGGCCAAACCGAACGCAACCGGTCGCGGTTAGGAATCACCGTTACCTTGTTAGGGTAGGGTGCCTAACGGAGCGCTTGCGTATGGTTTGGGCGGAGTTCAATGGAAAATAACGGGAAAAGGAAAAGAGAAAAGAAAATCTTTAACTTATAATGTCGTATTTCTTCTTAACAATAATAATTACATTCATTCACAAAATGAACAAAAGAGAGCAAAAGAAAAGAACAAAGAAAAGAAAAGATTACAAGTAATTAAAGTGCATGAAATAAATTGCAAGTAATTAAAGACAAGGTAATAAAATGCAAGTAATAAAAAAGCAAATAAAATGAACAAGAAAGTAATTACAAGAACATAGAACTCAAGACAAGCATGTGATCAATAGCCTACCCTTAAACTTGCAAGCTCAATCAAGAGGTTGCAAGATCAAGGGAAGGGTAGAGAACGCATGTGAAATGAAGTACTAGTCCCGTGAGAAAATACGACCCTTGAGATTAATAACTAACCCTTAACCATTCAAGCTCAATGAAGAGGTTGAATGATCAAGAGAAAGCAAGAATCTCAAGGGGAAGAAGAAACAAAAGAGAATGATACAAAACCCTCATCTTCATTAATCTCCCACTCAAAAAGCTCTCACTACAATTTTCATGGAAAAAGAATGAAGAAGAAGAAGAAAAAGAACTAAAACTACAAAAGAAAGAGGAACAAAAGAATGACCCTTGGCTTAGCTCAATTCTGGAGTATTTATAGGCTGGAGAATGGAAATCTAGGGCAACCACCAGAACCCAAACAAAAAGACCAGAATACCCATGAAAATTCACTGTCTGTTGCGCCAGTACGGCCGCGAATCCGCCGCCAATACCCCCTATTGGCCGTGGATCCGCGGCCCTATGATGGAGTCAGGGCATGGGCTTCAGTGTACTTCCCTGGTCTTCTGTCCCCTCTTGTCTGGTATATGTATTTTCTGAAAATACATTCACATTTCTTCCAGAATTTCTGTTGAGGAAAGGTGGACTTTTTGTGGATGTTTTTGTCATGATTGCCTCGAGCTCCGCGTAGATTTCTTGGAACTTGTTGTTGCCATTGAGCCTTGTGCATGAAGGTGACATTGATTTGACATTTTGTCTTCCTAAACTGGTATCTGGCAACATACGGATGACGAGCGGAGACCGTGTTTTCTCAGTGGTTGGCAGGAACCCGGATTTTGTCGTGTTTTCCAGGAATTTCATCGTTTTAGAACCGAGAACCTGTATCCTGCAAATATGTAACAAACACGGATTAAAAGCACCTACCTATAAACAACCGAGCGTAAGAATGGGCGGTATAAAATGCAGTATTCTGTGATGAACAGGAGCTTAAACCACTCTTTTTAAAAAGCTATCATGGTTCCTTCGATCATATCAAGTTCCTTACGTTAACGGTTTCGCCAAAAACCAGCCGTAACCCTCCGTCGTTTCAAATAAACAACACATCGTATTCATGCTATGTTTGTTGGCCTACGTCAAGGCATAGTGTATGGTAGCAATGTGTTGCTTATTTGTTGCAGAGATAGATGCATTAGTTTAGGACAGTCGTACAGCCTTGTTGGCCTACGTCAAGGGCGAGTACGGATGGATCTAAATTAATCAGGACAACAACGGGTAGAACTTGACTTGCATCTTATGATTTGTTGGCCTACGTCAAGATCATAAGAGCTTAGGGTAAAACTCACATCGGGAGTTTCAAACATAAAGGAAACTTGCAGATTTAGCATACCTTCTGGAGTGTGGTGACTAGAGTGGCTTCCATCTAGGGCATCATGCGATGATAGTTGGATCCCGATCCCACTGATGAGTAGGACTACTCTCGGGAGATTTTCTCACTTAACAATCAATGCTATAAACCAAGTAGGTGTCTAGAAAGGTGTTAGTAGGGATACGCCTCCAGGGAAAAGAGGTTATATAATTAGGGAACTTCGCGAAAGCGTTGGAAAATCTCTCTCGAAGTACCAACACTTTGGCTGAAAGGTTAAGCAAGTATTGTGACGTGCGATTAATCCTGACTAATTCTTCTTTTAGGGTTTGAAGAAAGATTTGAGGAAACAGTGGGAGCCATCCTGTTTAGATAAACTAATAAACCAATCTAAACTTGCAAGAGCATATGCTGAGTGTTCTTTTCTCTCTCTCTGGCAGCTACCATGACGGGAGTAAAACTATTACTTGAAAAGAATACACTGACCGGACCAAACTATAAAGATTGGCTAAGGAACGTCAACATTGCACTGACTTATGACAAAGTTGCATATGTTACCACTGCTATTCCTCCCCCTATCCCAGGACCAGATTCCTCAGTTGCGGACAAGGAGATTTGCAAAACTTGGGATCTAGACTGCGAGAGAGCGAAGTGTATCGTGCTGGCGTCCATGAACAATGAACTCCAGAAACAGCACGAGAGTATGGATATTATATCCATCTTTCTCCATTGCAAGGATATGTATGGAGAGCACTCCCGTATCGTGAGGTACGAGACCTCAAGGAAACTGTTCCAGATGAGGTTAGCTCCAGGATCACCTGTAGGAGAGCACGTCCTGAAAATGATCAGCCTCATTGAGGAACTCGCAAACCCGGGATGCGTGCTAGAGAATGATTTGTACACCGACTTTATTTTGCAGTCCCTTCCCCACACCTTCTCTCAGTTCGTGCTGAACTTCAATATGCACGAAATGGAAGCTGATCTTCCAAAGCTCCTCAACATGCTGAGAGTAGCAGAGACCTCCTTGAAAAAGGAGAAGACCCCCGTTCTGTATGTTGGCCAATCATCCTCTTCTAAATCTAAAGCAATAGCTAAAGGGAAGAAGAAAATGAAAGCCACCAAACCGAAAGACGGGGTCAAGAAGGTGCAGGGAACAAACAAGGGAGGAAGGGTGAAGGCGGATAAGAACGAATGCTACTATTGTCACAAGAAAGGGCACTGGAAGAAGGATTGCATGGCATACAAAGACAAGAACACGAAGCAAGCTGCTACTTCTGCTTCAGGTGTGTTTGTAATCGAAAATTGTCTTTCAGTAAACTCTACATCATGGATACTTGATACCGGTTCTGGTTCTCTCATATGTAATTCTTTGCAGGCTTTGAGAAACCGTAGAGCACTGAAGACAGGTGATATGACCACCCGGATGGGCAACGGAATGAACGTAGATGCTGTTGCAATGGGGGAATATCACCTGGGGTTGACTAGTAGGCACATTTTGGTGTTGTACAGCTCTTTTTGTATTCCCAGTATGCTGTGTAATATTATATCAGTAGCTTTATTATCTAATGAAGGATATAATTTTGCACTTGAAAGAAATGTCATGAACATTCTCCTAAATCTAGAAATGATTGGGTTTGGCACATTGGAAAATGGCATATACATACTTAATCAACCTCAAGTTTTCAATATTCAAAACACGCTTAAAAAGAAGGCTCCAGATTCAAACCAAGCCTTCCTATGGCATTGTAGACTTGGTCATATAAATGAAACAAGGTTGACTAAATTACATAAAGATGGATATTTAGATCCGTTTGAATATTCATCGTATGTAACTTGTCAATCATGTTTCAAAGGAAAGATGACCAAATCTTCGTTCACTGGACACGGAGAAAGAGCCACGGAACTCTTGGGACTTATACACAGTGATGTATATGGTCCAATGTCTACACATGCACGAAGCGGTCACTCCTACTTCATCACTTTTACTGATGACTTCTCTAGGTATGGACATGTGTTTTTAATGAAGCATAAATCCGAGGCTTTTGAGAAGCTTAAGGAGTATAAAATTGAAGTAGAGAAACAGACTGGTAAACGCATCAAGACACTTCGATCTGATCGAGGTAGAGAATACTTAAGTACCAGTTTCCTTGAATGCTTAAAAGAGAATGGAATTCTCTCTCAGCTTACTCCACCTTATACACCTCAGCATAATGGTGTATCAGAAAGGAGGAATCGCACGCTACTGGACATGGTGCGTTCAATGATGAGTAGTGTTGAGTTGCCACTTTCCTTCTGGGGTTTTGCACTAGAATCAGCAGCATACCTATTGAATAGAGTTCCGACTAAGTCTGTGCCTACCACTCCATATGAAATGTGGAGCGGGAAGAGACCATGTCTCAAGTATATCAAGATATGGGGGTGTCCAGCATTTGTTAAAAAGCATAATCCGGAAAAACTCGAGGCACGATCGGTTTTGTGCAAGTTTGTGGGATACTCCAAGCATTCAAGGGGATATATTGTCTACCACACTGAAGAACAAAAGGTGTTTGTCGCTCGCCACATTATCTTCTTAGAGAGCGAATTTCTTGCAAAAGAAATTAGTGGGAGCACGGTAGAGCTGGAAGAAATTCCAGAACCTCAAACTACTGCCGAGGACTTAGTAGAACCTCAGGTTTCAATAGAGCCCGACAAACCAACGCCGCTCCACAGATCTCGTAGTCTTTCTCGTCCTCCTGAAAGATACTATGGGTTTCTTGTAGATGGGGATCGAGAGGATTGCATCATCGATAATGATGAGCCTATTAATTTTCTGCAAGCTATCACGAGTAAAGACTCAGTGAAGTGGCTGGATGCTATGAGATCCGAAATGGAATCCATGTACACCAATAAAGTTTGGACTTTAGATGTTGCTCCTCCTGGGGTGAAATCAGTTGGATGCAAATGGATCTTCAAAAAGAAGATTGGTGCATTTGGACAAGTGGAAACATACAAAGCTAGACTCGTTGCAAAAGGTTTTCGTCAATGTCATGACCCGAAAGTACGGAACATGACCGACACTTAAACTACGAACGTCTCGAGGCGTACGTAATCTAAGTAAACCGAAAACCTAGAAATCCAAACCAAGAAAGATGTAGAGTGCAGGAAAAACCAACTTAAAGCAAGTAGTTTCAATAGCATAAGCCGAATTAGGCGGTTTTAAAAACATCAAAAATTTCCCGAAAATTTCGGCAGAGTCTCCTTTGAAAATACTGGCCCCCAAATGGGATACAACATGAATAGTATACGAAATCAATAAAAAGGCATCCCCAAGCGGGAGCTAGCTCTTCGTCAATCGACGGTCACAACCACACAGGCAATATAATATACAACGCCAAGGGCGAGGATCAAAATTCAAAAGGAAACTCAAAAACCACAAGAAAACCACATAAAGACAACGCGCGACTCTAAGGTCGAAAGAATAAACATCACTGGTCTCTATCTCAAATAAATACATGTTTGGTTGATGGAACTTCTAGATACAACAGAATAATGATATACAAGATATATAATAGGGGTACGATACAAGTAAACCCACCTACAAGCAAATCACCCGAAGGAAACTATGCCTGCAAAGCCGTAATGAAACCTGTACGGCAAACCTGCAAGAAACTGGGGCACAACGGGGGTGAGTTGCCAACTCGTGAATAGAAAAATATCTACGCACAGAAATCGCATAAATAACGCAACCTAGGTCAATGATCATAATATATCCTCAAATATATGAATAACACGTAGCCTATAACAAGACTAGGGTAAACATCTTACCCGAGTGTAATCTCATGTGCCCGTGTCAGTGCCTCAAGTAGCAATATATCATATGAATGAGGTATGAATGCATGAAAATAGAATACATGTAAATGAAGATCTGTTTTCATAATTTAGTGAGATTTCCTTTGTATTTTTAAAATGAGGTATCATAATGAAATCAGCATAAAACAGTGCCTAGCATCGACACAAAACGTAATCCCAATATCTCGATATTTCTGTATCACAGTCTCTGTACCTCAATATTTTGAAATCTCAATGTCTCAATCACAATATCTAGGGCGCCGTCAGTCCAGACCGGCCCCTACCATCCATCTCAAGACCATGACGGTATCCTCCGGATATCCGACGTGTCGGGTAAAATCACCGGTAGGTAGTACTCCCCTGCCAGGCTCACATCGTCATCATCACGCGCTTCTTTCCTCGGGGTACCTTACCGGGTCCATCATGTACCCGAAACGGTTCATCCGTCTCCTCGAATCGGGTCTCGAAATCCATCAGCAAACTCATGGTGGACGACTCATACATCATGGGAAAAACCGCACTTTTTATTTAAAAAGAGAGAAATCAGTTTATATAAGTTTTGCGGTTTTCCCCCCAAATCCAGAAAATTTCATGGAAATCCGAATCCAAATCATCAATAGCATGTAAAAACCATGAATATAGGCATAACAATGAATAACAGTATGCATGAAGTGACAAGTAAATACTACAATGTTAAGCTGGCATATAAGGCAGGCACACTAATATCATGTCAAATTACTAACTAACAAGCTAAGTCAAGAAATAATATTTTCTAAGGTGTACGTGACATGGCAATTACCGATGATGATGTGTGTGAGCCGGCAAGTAAGTGTACGTGGTACATACGCATCATCGGTAATGGTGCTGGTGTCCTAACAATATGATATCAACATTGCAATAAGAAATTATAACATAAGTATGCGATGCGAAGCGAACCACAATAATAAGCGGGAACTGAATACTAGACGCAACTGTAACTAACCTGCATTAATCTAATATAAGTCCTACAAATGGTGCCTTTTGAAATAACACGAATCATGGGGTTTTGAAAATAGGGGCTACGGTGTTTTTATGAAAAGATACGTCTTTTGAAATATCCGCAGGATCCCTTGGGCTGTCTTTTAAAATACCCACGATTCGTTAGTTTTTGAAATAGGTAAGAATCGAATCTAATCTAACAACTAAACTAAACTAAAGGGCTAAGCTAACAAGCTGGACTACAGGTAAGGAAACCGCCTAACATCTGAGTCGATCCATATACATACCTGTATATATATTAGTCGGTGATCCCGCCTCAATAATATCATATCCGATACCATATCTACAATCAGCCATCCCAAGTCAAGAGTGCGGATCAATCATCAAGATATAGCTCGTACGTAAATCCGTCGTACGGCATCCCCAAATCTGGGTACGGGTCAATATCATATTCCTCACACCATTCCTTTGGTATCCTCTTTATTCAAGATCATAGTCTAGGGTACTGACCTATGTCTAGTACAATACTAATATCCTCAATATACCCATGATCTGACTACAGATCGACAATCTCGTACAAACCGATACCGTCAGCCCATAGCATCATCAAGGGTATACATCGCCCGATACGACCTAATATCAATATCCTAGCATTCATGCCTCATATCACGATCACATGTCGACCATTTTATTTATAACACTATTCACCCGTATCGCCGTCCCAAGATCCGCTATAACACCAGGACGTACCTCAAGTACGAATCCTGCCATATCACCGATATCACAACTACAAAACAAATCTCATCGACTCAGCTCAATCCCAAGTATCATCCTCAAATCCGTATGTGAACACATAGTCCCATACCCATGTGAACACATAACTATAAAGAATCTCATGAGCACATATAAAAAGGAATGTATGCAAGTATGTATGTGTGTATGTGTAGTGCAACACTACCCTAGGGTTCGCAACACTAAAGTAATCCAACACACCAATATCCATCCTAACATCGTTATTAATCCCAAATAACATATACTAATTGTTGGTGTGTATACGCATCTGTATACACCACCACGGACTGCGGGGGTGCTATACGCCATCCACCCGACTTCTCCCCGTAGATATAAATCTACTCACCTGGTCCTCGTTCGCCGGGGCCGACGTCGCCACGCGCTTGCTTGTCGTCTCGAAGTCCACATGGGGTACCTACATATCATAGCGCACCATACCGCATTAAAATCCGACTCATGACCAAAACGACGCACGAATCCCACATATGTCAAAACCTATGGTTGCTTTCGCAAATCGACCCAAAAACCCTCGACGTCGGCGTACAAACGCCAAACCATCGAGAAAACTCCCAACACACTCATTTGCACATTCACGAACACTAATTTTAATATAAAATAGGTTAAAATTCACAAAAACCCCAAATTCACTTAAAAAGTCATTTTTCCGAAAATCTAGCAAGCACAATTCGCCGTTTTTGTACAAAACATGATATTTTAACAATTCTAGTGACCAAGATGATAACTTAATATCTTAATTATGCCATAGAAACCATTACGTAAATTTTAAACCCACAATTTAATTCGATTTCAAAAACCTAGTTTGCAATATTAACCAATTTTAACAATTTTATAGCAAAATGCACAAACTACAATCTAGCTTGGATTTTCATGAACTAAAGTATTAAAATACACTTAATAATGTTAATGAAGTCATGAAAAAACCTAATTATTTTTTTCTCATAATCAAATTCATGGTTTACAAAAACCTAGTTAGCAATATAGCTTAAATATTACAATTCCAAACTAACAATTTGCAACTAGAAATTTGATTAGGTTTTCATTTCACAATATGAAGAACTACAATTGCAACCACAATTACATACACAAAAACCTAACTTGAATTTCATAAATCCTTACTAAGTTTTTCCAAATATACAATTAAACCCAAATTAATAACTAATAATGCTTGATTTAAGGTATTCAAACAACAATTTAACAAAAGGTCTTGATTTATACCTCACAAGATCAAGGATCTAGCATGCAAATTCTAGCCTCCAAAAGTAGCTTCCATGCTCCTAAATCCATGTAAGTTTGGCTAATGAGAAATGGGTAGGAGTTGGATTTGGATTTTAGGATTTATTTGATGGATTTTGAGGCAATTTTTGAAGCAAAAGAGATGGAAAATGGGGGGAAAAGATGAGGGCTGTTGTAGCAGAATTTCGGCAGAGGAGGGAGTGGGGAGAGGTGTGGGGGAGTTGTGGAAAAGAATCCAAGTCAAAGCCCCTCCCAAATTACCATAATACCCCCACCTACTTTACTATATATAAAAACCTTATTTTAACCAATTTTTCACATGATTTAAGGTCAAAAAGAGGGAAATAAAATTCTTGGGCTGCTACAATAGTGTGGGGCCGGCCAAGGGGAGTGAGGGTGAGTGTGAGAGACTTTACAAAAAAATTCTATGCAAAAAGACCCCCCACAATACCATATTTGCAAGTTTTAGTTCAAAATAACTATATTTTTGTTTTCCATATAATAAATCAATTAAAACTTGAAATAAAATACTAAAAAATTATATTACAACTAGATTTTAATTAACATGATTTTAAATATTAAAATTAGCCCATTTAAATTTGTATTTATCGCTAATTTAATGTATTTTCTTACCGGCTTAAAATAATATTAAAATAATTAATTTCGGAAAAATTTTCAGAAAATTTGAAATTTCAGCAGTGGCTCAATAAACACCAAATACTAGCAATTACATAGCTAGAATATGTATATTTAATTTTATAATAAAGATATTTGCATTTTGACTTTTTACAGAAAACCCCCTTATTTTACGGTTTTTTCGAAATTTCACCAAAACGATTTTCAAAACGTTACAGTCAAAGACCTGGATTGGACTATGATGAAACCTTTTCCCCAGTAGCTATGCTTAAATCCATTCGGATCCTGCTTGCCATTGCTGCCTTCCATGACTATGAAATCTAGAAGATGGACGTAAAAACTGTTTTTCTAAATGGACATTTAGAAGAAAGTGTTTACATGGATCAAGCAGAAGGTTTCTTAGACAGTGGGAGCACCGGAAAGGTGTGCAAGTTGCTTAAATCTATTTATGGATTAAAGCAAGCATCGCGGAGTTGGAACATCTTCTTTGATGAGACGGTCAAAGAATTTGACTTTATCAAAAATGTAGATGAACCATGCATTTATAGGAAGATTGTAGAAAGAGCGGTAGTTTTCCTCGTTTTGTACGTCGATGACATACTACTGATAGGGAATGATGTCCCTATGCTACAATCAGTAAAGCTCTTCTTGTCACAGAAATTCTCCATGAAAGACTTGGGAGATGCATCCTACATTCTGGGCATTATGATCTATCGTGATAGATCCAAAAGGATGTTGGGACTTTCACAGTCTGGGTATATTGACACTATACTAAAGAGATTTAGTATGGAAGATTCCAAGCGCGGTAATTTATCCGCTTGTCACGGGATCACCCTCTCTAAAGAGATGTCTCCAAAAACTGATGAAGAGAGGGCTCGCATGGGCATTATACCCTACGCTTCGGCAGTAGGATCCATAATGTATGTGATATTATGTGCCAGAATAGATGTAGCTTACGCACTTAGTGTGGTAAGCAGATATCATTCTGACCCAGGTGAGAGGCATTGGATAGCGTTAAAGAACATTCTCAAGTACCTGAGAAGGATTAAGGAGATGTTCTTGGTTTACGGTAATGGGGACCTACAGGTTGAGGCCTTTACCGACTCCAGCTTCCAAAGCGACAAAGATGACTCTAAATCCGTTTCGAGTTTTATGTTTACCCTCAATGGTGTTGGAGGAGTTCCAAACAAGATACCATCGCAGACTCAACTATGGAGGCTGAGTATATAGCTGCAAACGATGCCGCGAAAGAGGTTGTCTGGATGAAGAAGTTCATCTCTGAACTTCAGGTGGTTCCATCCATTGCTAATCCAATACCTTTGTATTGTAATAACAATGGGGCAGTAGCATTAGCGAAGGAACCGAGGTCCCATCAGAAATCCAGGCATATCTTGAGGCAGTATCACCTGATCAGGGAGATCGTGGATTGCCGAGAGATCGAGGTGCGGAGAGTGGACACAAAAGATAACACGGAAGATCCATTCACCAAGGCCATCCCTCAAGTCCAGTTCGAGAGGCTGTTTGAGATGTTGGGCATGCGGTACGCCAGCAACTGGAACTAATGCAGACAGTGGGTACACATTGCGCCAATTACAAGCCTTAGTGCAAGTGGGAGATTGTTGGATATATATGCCCTAGAGGCCTTCATTGTAAAGGATGCTAGGGATATGTATGTACATGACAATCTTGCTTGATATGATAGTACGCTATTTGGTTTGTCTTTATCTTAACGTGTGATATATTTTACTTTGTATTTATATACATGTTAATAAAGCCCATAGGGTGTTTGCCTGACTACCGGCGTTGTGATGGCGGTCATACTTGTGGGAGATGGATAGTCAATAGGCACAACATTGAATGTCCCTGGTCGCAGGAGTATCGAGACTGGGCATCGATGCTCCAAAGTATACTGGTGTATACATATCTAGACCCTGACGAGGGGCGATGGATTGGTCCCGCAGCCATTGGTGATGTGCACCTAATATTGTATACAGATGCTCACTGAGTGTGAGTACACCGGACAGGACTCGGCGTGAACTGACTGGATGGTATTATACCTAGCGTCAAATAGCAGTTCTCAGGTGACATGTGTGCAGATAGTCTGTCGACTTGAGGTCGTCATTTGTCTCCTGTGGGTTCCCACTGTACTTTGATTACTACCCTACAACGGCTCAAAGGAGTCATGTGAACAGGTTTTAGTTGGGTACAGTCCCGAGCCACATGGAGGCACTGAGCGACTGTTAGGGATTCGTCTCTCCCAGTATAGGGAGTCGATATCGCACTGTGATCGGTTGGTCATTACCATAAGTCCCTGGCCAGGGCTGATAGAGAATTACTGGTGGACTGACCAGTAGATTCTCAGATGGTGTTGAGCCGCACCGGCACGACTTGTACGGTTGTTAGGGGTCTGATGTTCATCACCTCCCTAGACCATACATGCGATACTCTCAGACGAACAGACCGGGCTGCACGGATATTGTCACGGACAGACTCAGTAGGGGTTACGGACGAGTTCGCTCGTCGGGCTCCTTTTCGACACGCACCTGGGTTGCCGTTACGTACAGTTAGTGCTACTGACGGACTTATGGTTAAATCCACTGCCAGCGTACTGTCGAGTCTTTAGAGTCCCACACAGAGGGTTTCTCTGGATCAGGCGAGACGATGTAGACGCCGTATGGTCTTACGGCAGGGTTTCGATCACATTCGTGTACTGGCTACTCGAATGACAATCGGACGTACAATACTGATAGGCTTTGGTTTAAGCCGGATACTAGTATTGTAATATTGGATTATACAGATTTCAGTGTATCCGTATTTTTCGGAATACGGATACGGGTATGAAAATACGGAAAAAGGGCATTCTTGTAAATTTACAAGATTGACCTTCTAGAAGGAGACACCTTATTATTGTTTTATTCTTTTTCATTAAAGAATTAATGAGGTGGAAATTAGGAGGCATGGGTTGAAGAATGGCTAAGTATTTGTTTATTTCATTTGGAGCCACCATTCAAGCATGGTTGTAGATTATATGATTTAATAATGCCATGGTTGAATTATTGGCTCAAGAGTTAACCATTCTCTCTTCTAATTTCTATGATCATTATCACAAAAGCATTCTCTCTCCTACGTTTTCTTCTCTTCTTCTTCCTCAAGCTCATACAATTGCATGTGTTGCAAAAACAATGATTTTTGAGATCAAATAATCTAATACACTCACTCTACATCAACTTAGTCTTCTCTCTTAGCAAGTTAGATCACTAAGTTATCTCATGGAGGTTGGAGCTTGACCATAACCCTCGGGTGGATCCATCTTCGACACAAAGGAGACCGGCAACCGAGATCGTTCAAAACCCAAAGCAAGGAAATCAAGAAGAAGGATTTTGAACCAAGGAGCAAGGAGCAACTTGAAGACCCGAAGGACAAGGAACGAGGGTATAACTCCTTTACTTAGTAGTTTGCTCTCTCTTAGTCTAGTTTTATGTTAGCTAAGGTTTAAACAAGATCCAAAAGTGGAACAAGTTCATGATGCAAAGTTAAAAACAAGTTTCTATTAAGGTGAGAAAAACGTTTTTCAAGTATTCCACCTCCCCGCAAGCCGTGGGGTGTGCATCATGGACTTACACTGGTATCAGAGCCTAGTTAAACCTTAACTAGTTAAATCGTGTGGTGTGCATCATGGACTTACAATGAGAAGGTATTGTCTTAGGACATATCATCTCGCAAAATGGCATTGAGGTAGATAAAGCTAAAATTGAAGTCATTTCAAATCTTCCTCCTCCCAAGTTCGTCAAGGACATTCGAGCGTTTCTTGGCCATGCCGGTTTCTATAGACAGTTCATCAAGGATTTTAGTAAGATTGCTAGACCCTTGACTCTTTTGTTGTCCAAGGACACCACTTTTGATTTTGACTCAACCTGCATGAAGGCGTTCCAGTCATTAAAAAACTCACTCATTTCCGCTCACATCCTTTCATCTCCTGACTGGACGCATCCATTTGTGATTATGTGCGATGCATCTGATTTTGCCATTGGTGCTGTCCTTGGACAACACATAAATAAGATGCCGCATGTAATTTATTGCGCTAGCCGAACCTTGAACGAGGCCCAATTAAATTACACAACAACTGAAAAAGAATTCTTAGTTGTTGTGTTTGCATTAGAAAAGTTCAGGCCCTATTTAATCGGCTCTCCATTCATCGTTTACACTGACCACTCAGCTCTTCGCCATCTTTTCGTGAAGAAGGATGCTAAATCTCGGCTGATACGTTGGATCCTCTTACTACAAGAGTTTGACCTTTTCATCAGAGATAAGAGAGGATGCGAAAACGTAGTCGCCGACCATCTTTCACGCCTTCCTTCTTCGCCTACACATCAAATTCCTATTGAAGACGTTTTTCCAGATGAGCAGCTCTTAACGGTGTCATAAGAACATTGGTTCGCAGATATCGTAAATTATTTGGCCACCGGACTGATACCAAACGAATGGTCGAATCAGGACAGACTCAGATTTCTATCTCAAGTAAAACATTTTTACTGGGATGAACCGCATCTATTCAAATACTGTCCTGACCAAATTATTTGTCCTTGTGTCCCCGACAATGAGTTTAAGAGCATGCTATCATTTTGCCACAATCAAGTATGTGGCGGGCATTTTGGCCCCAAAAAGGCAGTAGAAAAGATCGTGCAGTGTGGTTTTTATTGGCCACAACTTTTTAAAGACGCATATGAGTACTGCAAGACATGCTCCCTGTGCCAACACTTGGGCCGGATATCTAGAAGAAATGAAATGCCGTTCCAACCAATACCGGTTGTTGAAATTTTTGATGTTTGAGGGATAGACTTCATTGGACCATTTCCCAATTCCTTTGGGAACATGTACATTCTACTCGTTGTTGACTATGTTTCAAAATGGGTCGAGGCTGTACCCAGCCGAACTAATGACAATAAGATTGTTGTTAGATTTCTCAAAGAAAACATTTTTTCTCGGTTTGGGCATCCTCGCGCGATTATCAGTGATAATGGATCTTACTTTTGTAATAAGACTTTCGAGTCCTTAATGCGGAAATACTCTATTACTCACAAGCTGTCAATGCCCTATCATCCCCAAACTTGTAGGCAAGCCGAGATTTCGAATTGGCAGATTAAACAGATATTGGAGAAAATGGTTTCCAAAAACCGCAAAGATTGGTCATCAAAACTTAATGATGCCCTTTGGGCATTCCGAACTGCCTATAAGATTGATCTTGACATATCTCCATATAGGCTTGTTTATGGAAAGGCTTGCCACCTTCCGGTTGAAATAGAGCAGAAGGCATTTTGGGCAATAAAAGAGTTGAATCTATCTTTGGGAGATACGGACAGCAATAGAAAGCTGCAGTTGAACGAATTAAACGAGCTGCGGGATGAAGCCTATGAGAACGCAGTAGTTGTTAAAAACCGAACGAAGGTGCTCCACGATAAACACCTTATGCGCAAAACTTTCAAACCTGGTCAACAGGTTTTACTTTACGACACTCGGTTACATTTCCATCCCGGGAAGCTCAGATCTCGATAGAAAGGGCCATTTTTTGTACGCACCGTATATCCGCACGATGCGGTCGATCTAGAAAACCTGGAGAATGGTTCTCTATTTAAAGTGAACGGATATAGACTTAAACTGTTCCTCACCGTGGACCCTTCGGAAGAGCTCCAGTGTTTGCAGGAGCCGATCTACATTGACTGATCTTCCTCCATTTACTCCTAAATTTCGATTATCTAGCCAAAACACTGTTTTAAACAAGTTTGGGGGTATGTATCATTTATAATTATATAAAAACAAAAAAAAATGAAAATTTGAAAATAAAATTTTTTTTGGGGTATTTTTGTAAATTTCCAGTTTTAATAAAAAAATAAAAATTTTATTTACAAATAATTTCCTCATTTCAGGAGGAGTTTTTTGCAAATAACCAACATATTCCCCATATAAAAAAAACCTGACCCCTCTTTGTTTTTACCAAACCCTAATTTCATCTCTCTGAAAACCCTAGCCGTCGCTCAAGTTTTTGCAGAGAGATCTCCCCATCCCGCCGCGCAACCGCCGCCGAAGCCCCATTTCCACCGCTGATCCGCCGCTCTTCTGTTTCTTCTCCCTCTGAAAATTTCAGAGGTGGTTCGATCTCTAAACTCTTCTCTGTTAAATTACAAATTTTGCATTTTAATTCTCTGTGATGGCACCAACCATGCAATTAGAACGAGATTTTTCACAAATCTTTTCACACACAATTTACGGAAGTTATTTTGGTGAGGAGATCACACGGCGAGGGTGGAACTTTTAATTTACAATCATCCCAATTCCTACGCCTTTCCAGATCTAGTCACTCATTTTTACGAGTGCATGGAGGAAGGTTGCTTAGCACAATACGGTTTTATTAAATTACTTTGGGGCGATAGGAAAATAATCATTGACAGGGACTTCATCCATGAAGTCACTTTAATTCCTAGATTACCTGTTCACGACCAACCTCTTCAATTTGAAGACTACATGCCCTTAATGGGTAATGACTGCTCAAGGGAATCTAGTAAGGGCATACAGGCTAGAACCCTTTTTGCCAATGTATTAATCGTCTGCCGTTGGGCACAAAACAACATTTTTGGCAGCTCACATAACACAATATTTTTCACCCCATCTCTTCATATCGTGCACACCTTAATGACTAGGAACCCTAGAATTGACATGTACATGATTTTACTTAATTCAATTGGTGCTGGCAAAAGGGCTGCAAATTACCTATGCCCTATGTTAGTGACACAATCGTGTCGTTATTCCTCCCTATGGAGGAATTTGAGTTTTAGATGCATGGAAGTATACCCATTAGGCCTCTTATTGAGGGCGTATCCACGTCCTATACCCGCCTAACTAATGTATGGTCGAAAAGAGAACCGGCCGAACATGTACCCGCCAGAACACCCAGCTCCAGTTCGACCGCGAGCGAGGAAGTGCTCACCCCCATAGAACATGCACGTCTTCTTAGAGGAGCCATTAGGGGGATTGATAATTTGGTAGGGATGGTGACCAACTTGGATCACTGGGTGACAGAGATTGAACATGGCATATCTAAGCTGCTGGCGCGAGAGGAACGTTCCCGTTCACGTTCAAGGGGACGCCGAGGTTCTGAGCAGTGAGGGCACTGCTTTTGGTAAGTTTGGGGGAGGAGGTGGTTTGTAAATAGCTATCCTTGCATTGCATATTTTAATTTTTGTACATATTTTTTCTTTCTTTGCATGTTTAATTCTTCATTGCATCTTTATAAAAAATTATAAAAATAAAAAAAATGAAAATAAAAAAAATGTAAAAGAAAAATCAGATAAAAAATTGAAAAAAAAACTAAAAAGATAAAAAAAAATATTCAACTTGGCCATATTTGACTTAAGTTTGATAAGACGGTTAACTAGCTAGAAAAAACTAGATCCTAAACTTAGTAAATTAAAAACCCTAAAAGTAACTTTTCTTAAAATTTAACAGTAGAAAATATATGTCCATGTAGTTTATTTAGAAATAGGCAAATTTTGAGTTCAGTTCTTGGGCTAAGTCAAAATAAGGGAAGAGTATTGAAATTTTTATTGAAGTGTAAGTCTGAAAAGTAATTCCGAATCTTTAGTCTAAATTCTGAAAATATATACCCTACAATTTGCACATACATGCACCTTGAAACTTGGGATAGTAGAGGATACCTTGAACTGCTCTTGTCTAAAATCCTTAGTATGAAGAAAAATTAAATAAAAGTATAAGTGTGAACAAAGAGATATATAAAAAATGAACACTGGTTTTGTAATTACTTAAGCCTGCGTAAAATAAAAAATATATAGCGAGGGTGCTTTATCACCTAGTGTAAGACCAACTGGTTTGGGAGTCACTGCTAAAGCCTTAGGTATTATAAGACAAGGAATTACGCCTTAATGCGCAAACACATTTTGTAATCGGTCGTTAGTACCTCAAAAAGTATTAACGGTCGCATGAAAGATGTGTGAGCAATTTCATCTAAAATTCACCAACTAAAAGTACTTTGGACGATGGACAAGAGTATGATAGCTTGAATTGAGTTTCCAAGTGTAGGGGTGATACATACACACACGTAGGGGTATATGATTGGGGTTTTAATGAGAGATAGGAATGAAAAATATGACTTATATTTTCAGTAGAGATGATAAAAATTCCTAAGTTGAGATGGAACCTTAGAAGGAAAATTCAAAAGATGCTAAAAGCTAAATAAATTTACAGAACATATACAATCTTAAGTTAAATGATAAGTGAGTGTCAAAAATACGGGTTGATGATTTCTAAGTTGAAGATAATAGAATTTCTTGCTAGAACACTGAATTGAAGAATGAAAGTCAACAGGCCAAATTGATTGGATTTTGTGAGTAGTATCCGCTGAAAACCCTCAGGAGACAACACTCTTCCTGCTCGGGACACCTAGAGGTTTAACGGTTTGTTGCACGAGCTCAGTGCAGTCCCGTTTCCCTGCGAAAGTGAGGTTAGATTTTTTTCGAGAATAAATTGGTTTTGCTCGGGACGAGCAAAAGGTAAGTTTGGGGGTATTTGTTCATATCAGAATTTTGCATTATTATATTCCCCATTCTTAATCATATTGCAAATAAATAAGTGCTTTTGATCCATGTCTGCTAAATAGTTGCAGGTTATAGGTTCTCGGAACAATACAATGAAAATGGTGAAAAAACGCTACAAATGTGAGACTAAGACCAACAAATAGATGAATCTGCAAGATGCCGCCTACCAGTTTGAGGAACAAATGAAGATCAAGGAACAGTTCGATTGCACAAAGTACGAGGGCAGCACAAAGATTCAAGACTTCAACGCGAAACTTTCGGTAAAAGTCCATAAATTCTGCACTGTTAGAAATCTGGAAGAAAGTAGAAAAGATTCTGAAGAACCAAGAGAAGAAAATGGAAGGAAATAGCAATCTAAAGCAACCCTGAAAAGAAGAGTCAAAGATCCTTCAAGATGGTCGCGGATCCAAGGCCCAACATGGCATTCCGCCGCGGATCCACTGTTGGATATAGTGCCCTCAGAGTCAATTATTAGATCACAGGCAGGTGATTGCAATGATTGAGGGAGGACCTATACCAGTAGGACAGTCTTACTCGATATGATAGTATACTATCTGGTTCATCTTTATCATCGTGTACCGCTTCAGGTGACCTTACAGGTCACTATTGCACATTGATAGAGCCCTTAGGATTCTTGCTTGACTACCAGCAGTATGATGACGATCATATACGTGGGAGCTGGGGTCTATAAGCACATCCTTAAAGTGGTCCCTAGTCGTGGGAGTTTCGAGACTGAGCATCGATAATCCATTAGTAAACTAGTGTATACAGTCGAGACCCCGACGAGGGGCGGTGGCCGGTCTCACAAGCCATTGGTATCAGTTGGATCACCTAAGATGTATACAGGTGCTCATTAGGTTATGAGTACACCGGACAGGACTCGTCCTGAACATGCTAGTTGGTATTATACCTAACGTCAAATAGCAGTTCCCTGGTGACATGTATACAGGTTAGTTCATCAACCTGAGATCGTCATTTGTCTCGTGTGAGTTCCTACTGTGCTTTGATTACTATCCTACCACGGCTCAAAGGAGTCGTGCAAATAGGTTTTAGTTGGGTACAGTCCCGAGCCATATGGAGGCAGTGAGCGGATCGGCAGGGGTTTCGTCTCTCCCGGTATTGGGGTGAGATCGCGCTGTGTCTAGGAGAGCCATTACACGAAGTCCTTGGCTAAGGCAGGAGATTTACTGGTAAGTATTCCAGTAGTATCTCAGGGTGTTCTGGGCTACACTCCGACACGACTTGTACCTCTTTTGAGGGTCTGACTTTTACCAACCCCCTAGGCCCGCCATGCGATGCTCATAGATGAGCGGACCGGACTGTACGGATATTGTCACTGACAGGCTCAGTAGGGTGTCAGGATGAGTTCGGTCATCGACCTCCGTTTTGGTCAATACCTGGTAGCCCGTTACGTACAGCTAGTATCTCTGACGTGCTAGTGGTTGAATCCACAGCCAAAGTATTGATGAGTCTTTAGAGTCCCCCACAGACAGTTTTCAAGTTTCGGGCAAAACGTTGTAGAGGCCGTATGATATATGGCAGGGTTCGATCATATACGTGCGGTTGTGCATGGATCATGATCGGACGGATCATACTAGTGGGCTTTGGTTTAAGCCGGATCCTAGTATTAGATTTGTTGGATTATTTTAGTCTCATCGCATTCGCATTCAGTCGGAATGCGGATGCAGGTATGTATATACAGGTGAGGGGTATCCTTGTGATCCGTCACGAGTTTACTTTAGATGTTGCCGTATCTGTTTATTGTTGCAAACATTTGGATTAATATTTACTTATGGAAATAATGAGATAGAAATCATCATGAGGTGCATTTATTGTGACACATGCAACCTAGTGACTCATGGTCTCTTTTATTGTGCATATGTCAAATTTTGTGATGGATTTGAGTGATGAAATGAGAGGAAGAGAGAGAAGGGCAGCCATGATAGATATGTTTGCTCTTGTATTATTTTATTCTAACTCTCTCTCTCATTTGATCATAGCAAAACAAAAGAAAAGAAAATGCTTCTTCTTCTTCTTCTTCCTCCTCTAGCTCACCATTTCTATGGATGGCATCACCTTCAACCTCCATCCATACAATGGATACAATAAACAAAGTTGTCACAACATTCTCTACTTCACCGTGGACACGTCGGCTAGCGAAATTCATGCTCGAGTTGCTTCGGATGAAGCGGGAGCCCGTAAAAAGACTCTAAGATGTGGTGCCCTTTCCGACGAGGAGATCAAGACCGGAGATGCCGCGAGGAGCTTGGGATGGTGGCCAAAGACCGAAGGACACGGATCGATCGGTATAGCTTTCCAACCCTTTCTTTAGTTGCTAGTTTAGCGTTAATGGTTCGATCCGGGTTTATAATGTACGATAGCGCCGGTTTCAAGTTTTGAAAAAGTTTTCGTTTCCGCATTTTGGCCTCGGACAGACGGCCGGGGCGCTACCGTAGACTTACATCCACGGCCGTGCTGTGCACATGTCGATGCAAAGTGTCGGTGGTGTCGGTGCTTTGACCCGGATTTCTTAGGGTAATATTGTAATTTCAGATGTGGATCAGATGTAAACCCTAGGGTTTCTCCTATTTATAAATAGGAAAGCCTACAGCCTCTTTTGGGGCATGCCACTTTTTAATTCTAGATTAAATTTCAATTCCTTTGTAATCGTCAAGAGTGCATCAATAAAGTAAGTTATTTTTTTATCTTGTGTTCTTCTTAATTGCAATTTTTTTTTCTGCATTTTTTTACCTGTCTGTATTTATCTGCAAGTTCATTAGTTAATTAAAAAGAAAATTTATAAAAATAAATTTTGTCTCAATTTCCCTAATGAGTGAGTAGTTCCTCACTTGTTAGGGTTATGATTGGGTAGGTTTGAGAGATGGAAATCTCTCACTCCTTTCTTTCCCTCATAACTTTATAAATTAGGACTCTATGTAAAACAAACACCCACCGCTCACTACGGCACCCTATCCTACGAAATAGCAGTGATTCCCTAGTTAGACCGGTAGTGGTTGATTTACATAGAGGTTAGGGATAAAAGTTAAGAAATGACGGATAAGGACCAAAAGGAAGAAACTATGTTTCTTCCTTGTCGTGCTAATCCCCTTTGTTAATTATTACCCTAACACCTATGTTCTTTATTAGGGCAAAGGAAGCAGTGAGTAGAATTAGCTTTCCAAACTAACTTAATCCTAATAACCCTAGTAAGGTTTTAATCCAAATTAAATTCAATCTTAGTTTTTATAAAATTCAAAACCTACCAAAAATTGGAATTAACTCGTTAGAACAATTAGAAAAGAAGACGTTTTCCCCGTGGACCGACCCATACTCAATCAGCTAGCTACCAAGCGACACCGTTATTGATTACGGTATATTCTTAACTTTGATTTTAAAAGCGTACGCACGCAAAAACTCTACAATCATCCGGCACTATATTAATTTTTTCGGATTGTATTTTAGATCAAGATTATAGTCAGCCATCAGCTCTAACCATCTCTGCTGCCTCATGTTGAGCTCTTTCTGTGTGAACGCATACTTTAGGTTTTTGTGATCAGTAAATACTTCTACCCTTTCACCCAATAAATAGTGTCTCCAAATCTTCAAAGCGGAAATCACTGCGGCTAACTCCAGATCATGAGTTGGGTAGTTCTGTTCATGAGTCTTCAATTGTCTCGACACATAATCTATTACCATCCTATGTTGCATTAGCATACATCCCAAGCCTTTTCCAGATGCGTCACTGTGAATAACTAACCTTCTGGAACCGTCTAGCACTATCAGACTAGGAGCGGTGGTCAATTTTTGCTTCAACGCTTCAAATGCTGACGCACATTTCTCGGTCCATACGAACGGTGCCTCCTTTCATGTTAGCCTGGTCAATGGTTCTGCTATTCGAGCAAAGTTCTCCATAAACCTTCTATAGTATCCGGCAAGCCCAAGAAAACTTCTTATCTCCTCTACGTTCTTTGGAATTGGCCAATCATGAACAACTGCAATCTTTTCGGGGTCAACGTTAATTCCATCTCCGGATATAACATGATCCAAGAACTTTACTTCTTCGAGCCAAAACTCGCAATTTCTTATCTTAGAATATAACTTTTCTCGTCTCAACGTTTGCAGTGCGATTCTTATGTGTTCTGCATGCTCCTCTTCGCTCCTCGAATAGACCAGAATATCATCAATAAACACTATTACAAACTGGTCCAGGTATGGTGAAATGATTAGGTTCATCAAGTCCATAAATATTGCCGGTGTGTTAGTAACTCCAAACGGCATTACTAAGTACTCGTAATGCCTATATCGAGTTCGGGACGCTGTTTTGCAAATATCTTCCGATTTCATCCAAACTTGATGATATCTGGATAGCAAATCCAGCTTCGAGAATACCTTTATGCCACTGAGTTGATCGAATTATTCATCGATGGGAGGGATTGGGTACTTGTTCTTAACAGTCACCCGATTTAATTCTCGATAATCGATGCACATCTGTCGTGTGCCATCCTTCTTCTTGAATAGAAGAACTGGAGCTTCCCAGGATGAATTGCTGCTGCGAATCCAACCCTTCTCTAGTAATTCGGCAACTTGTTTCTTTACATCTTCTAGTTCCACCGGCGTCATTAGATAATAAGCCTTTGAAATCGGCGCTGCTCCAGGAATAAGATCAATCGCGAACTCCACATCTCGTTTTGGCGGTAAACCTGAGATGTCTTCGAACACATCCATAAACTCCTGAACTACTGCTGGCGCTTCCTCTTTGTTTACTTCCATCGACGTAAGAACGGCATTAGTCGGCCTAGCCCTAAATTTGACTGGCCCGACATATCTGCTACCTCCTAAAAATATGAACTCCAGATGTCCGGGAATCTGGAAAATCACTTTCTTTTCTCTACAATCATTATAAGAGTGGAAAGTGTCAAGAAAATCCATTCCCAAGACAACATCATAGCTGCCAGTATCAATCACCAAGAAATTCACGAATAACTCTCGTCCGCAAATAACAATCGAGCAACCCTTGCACTCACTACTAGATATAATTTTCCTATTCCCGGTGTGTATGTCCCAGCAACTAGACAGGGCCGTGTGTGGCATAGAGTGTGTATTAATAAACTTGGACGACATGAAGCAATGGGATGCACCTGAATCGAATAATGCCGATGCGGGAAAATTATAAACGAGTAGGATACCTGAAACAATGTCATCTGACGCCTTAGCCTCCTCGGCCGTAAAGGTGTGTTGGGTTATGCCAGCGCCCTGGCCATCTACCGTGACAGAATGAAGAATAAAATTTTTATTAAACTGGTGCTAGAATAACCCCATAATACTGATCGACCATTAATCTTAAGCTAGCAAACATATAGAGGAGTTTAGAAAGGTTATACCGAATGATCCGTATCTTTCGGTCTTTAACCATCATCCCAAGCTCCTAGAGGCCTCCATGATCAAGCATGATCTCCGGTCTCCCTCCATCGAAGATGATCCTCCTGAGGATTTGTATTCCGAGCTCCTACCTTATAATCGAGGTAACTAGGGTACCTAGTTCGCTAAACTAGATGGCCTAGAAGTTGTAGAGTTTAATGATGGATTGATTTGTCTCTAAACAGCCTAAGTTTCTCAACACATAAGACATTTAGGGTGGAGGAAGAAGAAGAAGATGCATGAGGAGATGAGAGTGTGAAGCATGAAGCAACTCAAGAAAAAATGGCTAAGTGTTGTGAACAAATGAAATGAATCATCCCTCTTACATAATATCTCACAAAAACAAATATCAAGCATGCTCAAATTGTGAGCCATGAGTCACCCCATGAGCCATGTTTCCATAAATGTCAAGCACACCTCAACCTCCAACTCATTTAACCATTTAACAAAATGGTTAAAACAAAAACGAGGTGGCATCTTCTAGAAGTATCTTGAAATAAATTACAAGAATACCCCTCATCCGTATATACATACCCGTATCCGTATTCCGAAAAATACGAATATATAGAGACGAAAATAATCCAATAATATAATACTAGAATCTGGTTTAAACCAAAGCCTACTAGTATTATCTGTCCAAATCTTGATACGTGCATAAGTGCACGTATATGATCAAACCCCACCGTAAAACCATACGGCCTCTACATCGTTTCTACCGAAGTAGGGAAACCTTCTATGTGGGACTCTAAAGACTCGTCAATATGCTGGCAGTAGGTTTAACCACAAGCACGTTAGCGACACTAGCTGTACGTAAAGGCTATCCAGGTATTGAGCGAAGGCCGACGAGCAAACTCATCCGAACCCTTACTGAGCCTGTCCGTGATAATCTCCATACAGTCCGTTCTGTTCGTCTAAGAGTATCGCATATTGAGTCTAGGGGGTAGATAAAGTCAGATCCCTAATAACACGATAATTCATCTCGGTATGAAGCCCATCATCAACTGAGAAACTACCGATACAAATCAGTAATTCTCGACTACTTTGGCCAAGAAATTTTGGTGATGGACATCTGTGCACTACACAACATCAACCACCAATACCGGGAGAGATGAATCCCTGAAGATCCGCTCACTGCCTCCATGTGGCTCGGGACTGTACCCAACTAAAACCTATTTGCATGACTCCTTTGAGCTGTGGTAGGATAGTAATTAAAGCACGGTGGGAACTCACACGTGACAAATGACAATCTCAGGTCGTCAGACTAACCTGTACACATGTCACCCGGAAACTGCTATATGACAATAGGTATAATACCAACTAGTATGTTCCCAGTGAGTTCGTCCTGTATACTTATAACCTAATGAGCACCTGTATACTATCTTAGGTGACTGACTAACACCAATGGCTTATGAGACCGGCCACCGCCTCTTGTCGGGGTCTCGATAAGTATACACTAGTATACTCTGGAGTATCAATGCCCAGTCTCGATACTCTCTCGACTAGGGACATTTAAGGATGTGCTTATAGACCACCCAACTCCCATGTATATGATCGCCATCATATTGCTGGAAGCAAGAAAGAATCCTATGGGCTCTATCAACATGTAATAGTGATATGTAATACCATATTATGCATTTACATGATGATAAAGACAAAGCAGATAGCATACTATCATTTTGAGTAAGATTGTTCTACCCGTATAGGTCCTCCCTCAATCATCATAATCACTTTCCTGCGATTATAAAAATTGCCTTGAGGGCACTATTTCAAACAATCTTCCACATGCACTTAAGGGTAATTATTGCGGTGTTATATACTCATAGCCAGTGTGATACCGAACACCTAACATCTCTACTAATCAGTCTCACAAAGCTCGTTTGTGAAACTATTGCATTCGAGAAATATCCTCAGTGAGTGGATCGGCTCCAGTGTTTTTATCTTTATCTCTCTCTATATCTCAACTTCGCGTTGAAAGACTATCTCGTGAAATGAGAAATACCTTGTCTTAGAATTTGTCTGGATATATGATGGAACCCAGTTCACAAATGAACTCCAAATCCAACAAACTTCTTAGACAATATCATCTGTTAGTTATATGTATGTCCTAGAGGCCATTACTGTACATGGGATGTATATTGTATTGGATGCTTGACATATATAAGGAGGACTTTCTTGCTCGATATGATAGTATGCTATCTGGTTGCACTTTATCTTAATATGTACACTTATTATCTCTGTCTCACATGTTGATAAAGCCCTTAGGAGTGTACTTGACTACCAGGACTATGATGGAGATCATACTAGTGGGGCCAAGGGTAGTCCATAAGTACACCATATAATAGTTCCTAGTCGAGAGAGTATTGAGACAGGGCATCGATACTCCAGAGTAGACTAGCGTATACGCTTCTCTACCCATATGATGGGCGATTGATGATCCCATAACCATTAGTGTTTGACATCAGAGAAGGTATACGGGTACTCAGAGGAGACTGGGTACACTGGACGGACTCGCCGAGAACTCTTAGAAGGTATTATACCTATCGTCGGATAGCAGTTCTCTAGTTACACTGGTACATATTAGTCTGTAGACCCGAGATCGTCATAGAGTCTTGTGTGATTCCTACTATGCTTTGATTTCCACCATACCATGGTCAAGAGATAGTGCAAAAATGTAGTTTTTGGGTACAGTCTTGAGTCACATGGAGGCAATGAGCGATAGGAGGGGTTTCGTCTCTCCCGGTATTGGGAGTTGATGTTGCGCTATGCTCGATTGGCCATAACAGGAAATCCCTGGCCATGGTTACTGAGATTTACTGGTAAGTGTTATTAGTAGTTTCTCGAACCGTTATGGACCTTGCATCGGCATGACATATCAGGCTATTGGGGTCTGACATTATACCAACCCCAGGCTGTTGATATGCGACATATCAGACGAAGAGACCATACTGTACGGTAGTGTTACTGATTGGATTCACAGGAGTGTGAGCAGGCTTGCTTGTTGATCTTCTGATCGCTCAATACCCGGGTGGCCGTTACGTTTAGCAGACCGCTTGCGGCTTGTGGGTGTTTGATATGATCATCACCTACTGCCGGCGTATTAAAGAGTCTTTAGAGTCCTACAAAGAGTTTTCCTGGTTCATGCGAAGCGGATTAGGTGCACATATGTAATATGTACGGGACCGAGATTAATGCGTGTATGTGATACCGCATTCTATTCCCGCGATATGTGATATCAGTCGGTTATATGTGATATAGCCGGGTTATCGGATCATGTGTTGATTCGATGAAATGATATATATATATATATTATATGCTCACTTAAGTATTTATTATTCTCACTTATGATATATTTAACATATATGTGATATATGTTTAATGTATTGTTTTCTTTATGCACAAAATATATATGTGATATATGTTGTTGTGACATGCTAGGTTACAGATGCAAAATGGATGTATGAGTCTCACACCATGCTAGGGTTAATGTTAGGGTTTAATATTTATTATTAAGTAATTACAAATTAGTGGAGATATTTTGATGGTTGGAAGCTTGGAGAAGCTTGAAGATAACCATTAACTAAATCCACTCTTTTGTTTTTCTTAAAATATTTATCAACCCAACCATTGACCATACACAATGGTTAACTCTCTACGTGAGTTAGTATATGGTTGATATACTCACTCATGGTTGCATTTTGAACCATATGATTTATTCTTTCATCACTTGAGCTTCATCTTCTTCTTCCTCATTTTAAGCTTTTTAGCTTTTGTGAAAGTAATGATAGATTGTGAGAAATTGAAATCTAAAGTGAGCCCACTTACTACTTCATCATCCTCTATTATTAGCCATTTAGTTTAGGGTGTTTGCTTCACTAATTTCACACATTAGTGAAGAGATAGCATGGGCTTGAGTCTTCTCGACGTAGATCATCTTCGGCCTCAAAAACTTCAAGCAAGTTTGCATCTTTCACCTTATGGAGCCTCTCAAGAGTTCGGGAGATTCTTACTCGCAGCGAACAGACTTCTACATGGAGTATTTGAGGTGAAGGACTGGTCTACAAGGTTGTATTCCGCATTCACTTAGTTTGCAAAGTTGTTTGCATGTTTTTTTGTTTAAAACTCTAGTTAAGATTCTAGTTTAGGGTTCTTTAGAAAGGCAAAAGTTTGAAAACGGCATGGACGATACCTCCCTAAATCTTGCTGCCTTGCTAAGTAACCCGACAGTGGTATCAGAGCCAAGATAGAGTTTTAAACGATATTTGTTAGATTACGAAACCGAAACAACTCCTAAACTTGAAACAATATCACCTAGTTTCTGTCGAATTTTTAAAGGCCTCTAAATTTTTTTTAAACAAGTGCAGAATATTGTATGAGATATGATATAAACACCATGAAAATTTGAAGGGGTTTTGAGAAAATATGGTCGGCCACATAGGCTAAAAATCTGGCGAGCTCGGCCCAATTTAGGTGTTTTGGCTTCAAATTTTTAGGGTGTTCCAGTCTCAGGGTTTTGGTGTTTCAGGTGTTGTTTGTTTTTGCTAAATTTGCATGTGATGTTAACTTTCTGCAAAAGCAACTCGGAGTGTTTCATAGTCATAATCCTAACATGTATTCGGGTTATTTAGACAATGTTAAAAAGTTTGAACGGATATCAATAACCCAATTTTTCCCCGCTAGAAATTTTCCAAGTGTTGGAATTATTCCAAGTTTAAAAACTTCAGAAAATCTTGCAAGTAATTCTGTGAACCCTCTAGAAGAACGATATCCAAACTCGACTTTTTGGATCGTGGAATCGCGGTGATACCCTAGGGTTTGCTGAAGTTCCGTGGCGACATGAGTGGGGTATGGGTCAGCCCTTTTACGGATGGTTTATAGGAGCTGTGGCTTGTTCAGGGTACTTTTTGAACTCCGCTCAGGTGTTGAGATTGTTGGGGAATTTTGGGTGCTTTCTTATTCGATCGAAAAGTTTAACTTCATCTAGCTATCTGTGATTGTGATACAATATTTGGAATCCACACAATTAGTTATGAGATAACTAGTTTGAATTTTATAAATCTAGCAATTTAGTCTCATTTGATCAGTTGCCACGAGATTTTGATGTTGATCAAAAGTCCTTCGCAATTACGTAGTGTACGCGGATATTCGCCGGGTAACCTTACTAGATAGCCACGCCCGAAAACCTCGACCAAGTGACTGTAGGAGAATTCGATCGCCAAAAGCATCCGTTCGGGTGCTCACGGCAGCGGTGTTCCGCCTTAGTGCACTTCGTCGACGGCATCAGGGGGTGCGGCTGTCTAATAATGTTTCCGACGAGCATTTGATCTAGTTATCAGGAATCTTGTTGAATTACCCGAAAGGTTATTTGAAAATGTTTTCAATATCGAGACTAAAAGGCGGGGTTTATAATTGTTAGGCATGTGATGTCTAAGGAATTCATTCTGTTGGGCATGAAATCCAAAGTATGTGATACATTGGGTTTATGATGTCTAAGATGGTTGCGGATTCTACCTGTTGTAGTTTTTCACTTTCTTTTCTGTGACCGTAAGTATAATATGTGGTGTATCGCCGGTTTCGGTGCTATATGTCAACGACAATTGGGATACGCATATTTACTTACGTTGATGACATGTGTTGTTATGTGTTGCTGTGATATGATATATTGGATCGTCGTAATAGAATGGCCGGGTTTTTTTTATGTGAGATGAGAGTTTTTCATTTTCATTCATGTAAAATCTTGTATGTAATATTCTTTTATTGGGGCACTTCCGGGTTGAGGATGGTGTCACCATTGATGTATATTATTTACTTTTCCGCATTAGGATAGACCCAAGGCGGGAAGCACAAGTAAGCTGGTTCTAGGGTGGAGACCATCTCGAGGAGTCGAGACCGGGTCTCCTAACTCTAGAATTGGTAGGGTTTCTTGCCGCTCTCGTAGGGGTCTAGGGATGTGGGTTTGGCTATTCATCGCGACCGTGGAATCCGTGTTTTATACAGGCTTAATTTAAAACACGGAATTCCTAGTATATCCAATATTTCATATATGTTCTTTTGCTGCTGATATTCTGTGATGTGATCACTTGATATGTTCTGAGACGAATGCCTATATTATATATATGAGATATAATTAATATTGTTGCTTTCGTTTCTTATGTGATGTTTAGGAAGCATAATTGATGGGAATTTATTAATGAGATTAATGAAATAAAAGAAACCTAAAGATGTTGTAGAAACTTGTTTAAAAACTGGTAGCTCTAGTTCTTGCTTTGCATAGCGGTATTCCTTGTAGAATATCCAACACCTTATTCAATAAGGAAAGAGCCGAGATCCCTTCACCGGGAGTGACCTCTTTAGCGAACTAGCAGATGCTACAACCCACTCGGTTTGTCTTTTGATTACTTCTACAGTTTTTGCTTTTAATAGTGGTATTTGTAAATATCCTGCAACTTATTCGATAAGGAAAGAGCCGAGATCCTTCACCGGGAGTGACCTCTTTAGCAAAACTAGTAAAAGCCTAAAAAACACTCCTTTTCAAAATTACTTGATTCTACAATGATATCAGGTTCATTACATATAGGGTTTTCTTAAAAACCTATCGTAGCCCTCCGTCATTTCAGATGAGTACTACTTAGTATTCATGCTACGTTTGTTGACATCCGTCAAGGCGTAGTGTGCGGTAGCTGAATAGTGCTTTTCTGCTGCATACGATGCGATTGGATTAGGGTAGTCGTGCGGCCTTGTTGACCTTCGTCAAGGGTCATGAGGGTGGGTTTAATTCAATCATGAAATGTACTGGTAGAACTTGACTAGCAGCCTATAGTTTGTTGACCTCTGTCAAGGTCATAGAACGCAGGGGGTAAAATATTATCGGGAATATCAAGTGTTGAAATTTGCAATGAGATTGCACACCTTCTATAAGATAGTTGGATCCCGATACCCACTGCGGGTAAGAGTTACTCCTGAGAGAGTTTTACACATTACAATTAGTCAATCAAGTAGGTGTCTAGAAAGGTGTTAATGGGGTTACACCCCTGGGAAAACGAGGTTTATTTTAATTAGGTCCGTGCGAAAGCACGGGGAACCTCCTTCAAAGTATCGACACTGGCCTGGCCGAAAGATTGGCAAACTTGTAGGGTGTAATTAATCCCGGCTAGTCTTACCTTTTAGGGTTTGAAGGTAGCTTTGACTAAAACAGTGGGCGCTATCCTGATTAGATAAAATAATAACCAATCTAATCTTGCAAGAGCACAAGCAGAGTGTTTTCTTCTCTCTCTCTCCTGGTAGCGACTATGTCACGCCTTAATCAAGATAATAATATGGATGCATTGACCGAACCTGCTTATTATTCTGTGCTAAGGAATGCTGGTTCCGTTCTTTCTTATAATTGTTATAAGACGGAACAGGAAATAGGGGAATATACGGATTCCCATGCTCCCCAATCGAAGAAAGTGCATGTTGATACATCTTTTTTGGGTGCGTTCATTACCGAGAAATGTTTCTCAGTATCCTCTACATCCTGGGTATGTGATACCGGATCAGAATCCCGCATATGAAATATGTTACATAGGCTACTGAAAGGTAGAGAACTGAGAATGGGTGATATATCTCTAAGAGTTAGAGAATGGTGCAATCGTTGCAGCCAAATGAGTTAGCAAATATCACCTTGTATTAATACATTGATTCTGAACGAATGTTATTACATACCGAACCTGATATACAACATTACATCAGATTCTTTATAAAGTTAAAGAAGGATATAATTTTGTATAAGGATAATGTTGTGAACATTTTCCTGAATCAAGAGTTGATTCGATCAGGCGCGTTATATAATAGCATAAACGTTCTAAATCAAACCACAGTTCAAAGTATGTAGAACACATACAAGAGAAGTAGTTCAGAAATGAACGAATCCTTCTTGTGACATTATAGACTAGGTCATATCAATGCGACACGACCAGCTAAGTTACATAAGGATGAATATGAGAATCTGTTCGAATTTTCATCTTATGCTACATTCCAGTCTTGTCTCAAAGGTAAAATGACCAATACTCCGTTTACTGGAAACAGAGAAAGAGTTAGTGAACTCTTAGGACAGATACATGATGATGTGTACGGTTCCATGTCTATAAATTCCAAGGTTGGTTCTTCGTACTTTATTATATTCACTGACCATCTCTCAAGATTTGGACATATGTTCCTGTTGAAACACAAGTCTGAAACTTTTGAGAAATTCAAGGAATATAAGCTTGAAGTTAAAGAGCCAGATGGATAGAAGTATTAAGTCCTTTGATGTGATCGGATAAGAGAATACTTGCACATGGAGTTCCTGGATTATTTAAAGGAGAATGTGATTCTCTCTCAGCTTACTCCTTCGTATACACCAAAGCACAACGGTGTATCGAGATGGAGGTATCGCACCTTATGAGATATGGCGCGCTCTATGATGAGTACTGATGAGTTGCCTGTTTTCTTTTGGTATTATACACTTGAGAAGCTGCATACCCATTGAATGGGGTTCCATCCAAATCAATGCCTACCACTCTATATGAGATATGGAATGGGAAGAGACCATGTATTAAACGAGTTAAGATATGGGGTTGTCCGTCCTATGTTGAAAGGCAGAGTCCGGACAAGCTCGAGACAAGGTCAGTTCTGTGTAAGTTTGTTAGGATATCCCAAACATTTGCGAGGGTATATCTTCTACCTAACTGAGGAGCAAAAGATGTTTTGTTTCACAGCATGCCACCCTTTTAGAAAAGAAATTTCTTGTGAAGAAATTTGTCTTCATAAGGTAGAACTGGAAGGAGTTCCAGCTAGACAAATTAACAGTTGATGATTTGGTAAAACCAAAGGATTCAATAGTTTCCAACGAACCTAAGACTCTCCGCGAATCTGGTAGGGTTCCTCATCCACTCGAGAGATACTACGGTCTTCTTGGTGACAGTGGGAGCAAGGAATGCATCATGGTAGATGATGGCCCAACCAGTTTCAGGCAGGCCATCACGAGTGGAGACTCTGTGAAATGGCTGGATGCTATGCGATCAGAAGATGGAATCCATGTACCCCAACAAAGTATGACTTTTCATATTGCACCTGAAAGGGTAAAATCCATTGGGAGCAAATGGATCTTGAGAAGATTCTTGGTATAGATGGAAAAGTTGAGACTTTCAAAACTGTGCTTAAGTCCATCAGGATCAATACAAGTATCGCGGAGATGGAACATCTGTTTTGAAATGACAGTCAAAGAGTTTGACTTCATCAAAATGGTAGATGAATCTTGTATATACAAGAAAGTTGTAGAGAGTAAGGTTGTCTTGCACATATTGTACGTAGATGACATACTCTTGATAAGAAATGGTTCCCTATGCTACTCGGTCAAGCTCCTCTTATCACGAGAATTCTCAATCTAAGATCTGGATGATACTAACTACATCTTGTAGATTATGATCTATGATGATAGATCTAAGCGGATATTGGAAGTGTCCCAAATCCAGGTACATTAACACCATCCTAAAGGGGTTTAGTATGGAGGATTGTAAGCGTGGTGGTTCGCCCACATGCCGAGGAATCACTCTCTCCAAAAATATGTCTTCCAAGAATGATTTGGAGAGAGCTCGCGTGCAAGGGATACCCTATGCTTTGGCAGTAGGATCTATCAAAGTATGCGATGTTATGTACCAGACTAGATGTAGATAACTCACTAGGTGTAGTGATCAGGAATCAATAGGATCTTGGGAGAGTCACTGGACAGCTGTGGAGGACATTCTTAAGTACTTGAGAAGCACTAAAATAAAGTTCTTGGTTCCAGCTTCCAGAGTGATAAGTTCGAATGAGAGTCAGTCACAGTCATTGTCTTTACCCTCAGTGGAGGGACGGTATGTTGGAAGAGTTCCAAGCTAGATACCGTGACATACTAGACGATAAAGGCTGAATATATTTCTACTAACGATACTACCAAAGTAGCTGTCTGAACAATTTTTGTTCAAAAGATGAACAGTGTTCCTACCATTGAGCGTCTAATAATTTTTATTGTGACAACAATGGAGTTGTGGTTTTGGCCTAGGAACACCAGTCCCATCAGAGATCCAGACATATTCTGGGGACAGTATCACCTGATCAAGGAGATGGTTGATCTCCAAGGGATCGAGGATAGGAGAGTAGACTTTGAGGTTAACACGGCGGATCCACTCACCGAGACCTGCTTCCCAAAATAATATTTGAGAGATTTTGGGATGGTTGATTATGAGATACTACAACCACTGCTACATGTTGGGTATTGGATACTACAATATATGGCCTTAGTGCAAATGGGAGATTGTTAGTTATATGTATGCCCTAGATGCCATTACTGTAAATGGGATGTATATTGTAGTGGATGCTTGGACATATATAGGGAGGACTTTCTTGCTCAATATAATAGTATGTTATCTGGTTGCACTTTATCTTAACAAGTACACTTATTGTCTCAGTCTCACATGTTGATAAAGCCCTTAGGAGTGTACTTGACTACCAGGACTATGATGGAGATCATACTAGTGGGGCTAAGGGTAGTCTACAAGTACACCCTATAATAGTTCCTAGTCGAGGGAGTATCAAGACAGGGCATCGATACTCCAGAGTAGACTAGCGTATACGCTTCTTGACCCATATGATGGGCGATGGATGATCCCATATACATTGGTGTTTGACATCAGAGAAGGTAAACAGGTGCTCAGTGGAGACTGGGTACACTGGACGGACTCGTTGAGAACTCCTAGATGGTATTATACCTATCGTCGGATAGCAGTTCTCTGGTGACACTGGTACATGTTAGTCTGTAGACCTGAGATCGTCATAGAGTCTTGTATGATTCTCACTGTGCTTTGATTTCCACCGTACCATGGTCAAGAGATCATGCAAAAAGGTGGTTTTTGGGTACAATCCCGAGTCACATGGAGGCAATGAGTGATAGGAGGGGTTTCGTCTCTCCCGGTATTGGGAGTTGATGTTGCGCTATGCTCGATTGGCCATAACAGGAAATCCCTGGCCAGGGTTACTGAGATTTACTGGTAAGTGTTATCAGTAGTTTCTCAAACCGTTATGGACCTTGCATCGGCATGACTTATCAGGCTATTGGGGTCTGACGTTATACCAACCTCAGGCTGTTGATATGCGACATATCAGACGAAGAGACCGGACTGTACGGTAGTGTTACTGATTGGATTCGCAGTTGTGCGAGCAGGCTTGCTTGTTGTTCTTTTGATCGCTCAATACCCGGGTGGCCGTTACGTTTAGCAGACCGCTTGCGGCTTGTGGGTGTTTGATATGACCATCACCTACTGCCAGCATATTGACGAGCCTTTAGAGTCCTACACACAGGGTTTCCTGGTTCATGCGAAACGGAGTAGGTGCACATATGTAATATGTGCGGGACCGAGATTAATGCGTGTATGTGACACCGCATTCTATTATCGCGATATGTAATATCGGCCGGTTATATGTGATATAGCCGGGTTATCGGATTATGTGTTGATTCGATGAAATGATATATATATATATATATATATATATATTATGCTCACTTAAGTATTTATTATTCTCATTTATGATACATTTAACATATATGTGATATATGTTTAATGTATTGTTTTCTTTATGCACAAAATATATATTTGATATATATTGTTGTGACATGCTAGGTTACACATGCAGTATGGATGTATGAGACTCACACCATACTAGGGTTAATGTTAGGGTTTAATATTTATTCTTAAGTAATTACAAATTAGTGGAGATATTTTGATAGTTGGAAGCTTGAAGAAGCTTGAAGATAACCATTGACTAAGTCCACTCTTTTGTTTTTCTTAAAATATTTATCAACCCAACCATTAACCAAGCATACACAATGGTTAACTCTCTACATGAGTTAGTATATTGTTGATATACTCACTCATGGTTGCATTTTGAACCATATGATTTATTCTTTCATCACTTGAGCTTCATGTTCTTCCTCCTCATTTTAAGCTTTCTAGCTTTTGTGAAAGTGATGATAGATTGTGAGAAATTGAAATCTAAAGTGACCCCACTTCGTACTTCATCATCCTCTACTATTAGCCATTTAGTTTAGGGTGTTTGCTTCACTAATTTTACACATTAGTGAAGAGGTAGCATGAGCTTGAGTCTCCTCGACGTAGATCATCTTCGGCCTCGAAGACTTCGAGCAAGTTTGCATCTTTCACCTTGTGGAGCCAATCAAGAGTTTGGGAGATTCTTACTCGCAGTAAAGGGACTTCTACATTGAGCATTTGAACTGAAGGACCGGTCTTGATCGCACGCTTTTGGCGTGTCAAGTTTTAAGTTCTAAAGTTTAACAGCGATCAGGATGGTGTTGCTTTGCAGCTAGCCGCGATGAGCACGGGTCGATCCACAGGGAGACGAAGCGTTTTACGTTCTTGTTCTTACGAGTTAATGCGTGTGGGCAGAAAGTTCTTTATCTACCCTATGTGTTATATGCAAAGGAAACTATTGTTAGGATTAGATAGGATAGTGTAAGTTAATGGATTCCGTATTCAATTCCTTTGAGCCGAACTCAACCAATGAAGCTAGAGCAATCGCAACAACGTGGATTAGGGTGCTTGAACACGGTATTCGTAGAATCCGGCTTATTAACCCTTGTCTGTTCGTTCTTGTCTCTTGCTTTCACCTCCGGCCAATCCGAATGCAACCAGTCGCGGTTAGGAATCACTGTTACCTTGGTAGGGTAGAGTGTCTAACGGAGCGCTTGCGTATGGTTTGGGCGAAGTTTCAAATGCAAAATACGGGAAAAGAAAATGGGAAACGGAACCTTAACTTACAATATCATTCTCTTTTCCTAACAACAATATTCACAACACCATATTAACAACACCATATTAACAACAACAAAAAGAGCAAAAGAAGAGAAAAAAGAGAAGAAAAGAAAAGGCATTACAAGTAAGTAAAGGGCATGGAATTTAAGTGCATGAAAGTAAAGTAAGGTAATAAATTGCATGAATGTAAAAGAGCAAGAAAGAAAAGTGCAAGAAAGAAACTACTAAGAACCATGGAACAAAACACAAGCCATGGGTTCAATAACCTAATCTTAAACTTGCAATCTCAGTTAAGAGGTTGCAAGATCAAGAAGCAATAAAGAACCCAAGGGAAAATGAAGCACAAAAGAGAGAAGCTTTATTGATTCCATATGAAGATACAACCTTTGAGATCAATTGCCAAAACTTAAACCTTCAAGCTCAATGAAGAGATTGAAAGATCAAGAGAAGACAAGAATCTCAAGGGGAAGCTATGTACAAGAACTAAAGAAACAAAAAGAGTTGGAAATGGTTGAACAAAACTTGGAAAAAGTGAGACCATGAACCTTTGCCCACTGCCTGCTATATATAGGCACAAAATAATAGAAAATAAACAATAAAAATAGGGCTACGTGGCAGTAAGGAGGGGCCCACAGAAAGATGAAAGTAGTTGGGGGAGATAGGGCCGGCGACCTCAAATTTTGGGGGCATGTGCTCGGCCAAAATCCGAGCCCCTAGGCTCGTGCTTGTAGTGTGGGTTTGTGTGTCCCCTCACATCATTTTGGTGCAGTTTATTTACTCTGTTTTGAACTTGTGGTGCACCAGGAATTTGAGGGAAACTAGTAGCTTTGCATCACATCAACACTTTGTAGCATTTAATGCATGTCACACCCATATCACCTCATGCACACTTGTGCCTTACATTGGACAGCCCCCTACTAGGTCAAAGCCATCAAAGAGCTAGTGCACAACTTGTCATGTGTTGGACCAAAATGTGTGTACACTAGTTTATTTACAAAAACTCTTTGATTCTTGATCAGTTTGCAGTTCTGGTTGCAGTGTCAGCTCACAAATGTAATATCCGTGATTCTGGATATATTTCTAGTATTTTGTCACATATACCTGTAATCTGTCTTACTGAGCAAACACCGGTTAATAGTACCGATATATACAAAAAATAGATAATGAATGAGCAGTATTAAAATGCAATATTCTGGTCTGAACAAATACCCCCAAACTTATCTTTTGCTCGTCCCGAGCAAAACAAAATCCTAGCCTCACTTTCGCAAGGAACGCGATTGCACTGAGCGCGTGCAACAACCCGTTAAACCTCTAGGTGTTCCTAGTAGGAGGAGTATTGTCTCCTGAGGGTTTTCAGCGGATACTATCCACAAAATCCCGTCAAGCTAGTTTCATAAGTTAACATCGATTCTACTCCTATAGTTTAGTATCTACGTTAGAAATTCTATTATTCTAAGTTAGAAATATCCACCTTATGTTTCACGCCTCCTAGCTATTTAACCTCAGATCATATACGTTCCAAAAAAGTTTAAAAAGATGTTGGTACTCATGAGATTTTCTTCTAAAAGTGCGGTCTTAAATCAGGGATTTTTATCAACTTTACAGAAATCAAAAGTCTTATTCTTCATTTATATCTTTTATCCAAACATCGATTGTATACCCCTATGTGTGTGTAAATTTGCACCCCTTCAAGAATTCAATTCAAGTAGTACCCTTATCCTAATACCTAATACTACTTCTTTTCATTAATGATGGACGGTTATGCTCACACACCTTTCATGCGACTATTAATATTTCTTGAAGCATTAATAGCCGATTACTGAATGTGTGAGCTTAAAGCGTAAATAGCAGTTTCCAGGTCTTGACTTTATTTATTTATTTTTCTTTTCTTTATTTTTTTCTTTTTCAAGACCGGATATATTTTTCACTGATGCTCTTTTGGTGTTTAGCTTTAAATACAGTTTTTTCTTTCATACTAGGTTTTCAGGCAAGAGTATTTCTAGGTATTCTCTACTATCCCAAGTTTCAAGATCCTTGTATGTGCAGTTTGTAGGGTATATACTTTCTAAATTTGAATTCAAGAATAAAAACTATTTTCAGACTTATCCTTCAGTAAAATTTCAATACTTTCCCTTCTTCTCGACTTAACTCATGAACTGAACTCAAGATTACCTATTTCTCAAAAAAAAACTGTAAGGACGTATACTTACCAAGGTTAAGCAGAATGAGGGTTATTTTTAGGGTTTTCAATTTCTAAGCCTAGGATTTAGTTATTTCTAACGTATCAACTAAGCTTTCGGAATAAAAATCTAAGTTACCCTATTAGCAAACTTGACGACAAAGTTTTTATATTTTTGGAAATTTTTTCGATTTTTGTGGGTTTTTAATAAGGTATGCAAATGTAGAATATACAAATGAATACGAAGATAGAAAGCTTACCGAGCACACCCCAAACTTAAACTTAACAGTGCCCTCACTGTCAGGCTACACCAAGAGGGTCAAAATTGTCGGCGCTTCCAAAAACAAATTATATACAAAATAAAAAAGAAAAATATATACACAAAAACGTTCCCCCCAAACTCAAGTGAAACAGTGTTTCCATTGTTTAATCGTTGAAGTTCAAGATTAGGGGGAAAGAACATTATCACTCTATACAAGGCCTTACACAGGCCAAAAGTTAACACCAACCATTCAAAAAATTTATCGCTATAATGTGTAGATTGGTGGAAGAAGGCGGCGAGGAAAGAAATGGAGAATACGCGAGACCGTATGGGGATAGAAGCGGTATACGGTCTCGGTATATGAGGAGACGAATTGCGGAAGGGAAAAAGAAATGGAGTACGAACTTGAGGGTGAAAATGGAGTGAATAAATTAGCACAATTTGTGATGACCGATGTGTAAAAAGCGATTGTGTTAATCTATTAACCCGTCGAGAAATGGGGTAAAATCTTTCAAGATTCGTGAGAAAACATGGGTACGCTGAACTTGGTAAACCAGACATAGGAAATGAAATTGATACGGTTTCTTGCAAGGTCAGAACGATGGAAAGAATGGAGGGGAGTGATTGAGGAAGGTCATCGGTTAAAAGTTCAGGAGGGTGTACACAGTCAATGAAAGGGATAGGATGAATTGGAAAATCCGACTCATCAATTAAAACTGGTTCATCCTCAAAGCTATCCTCAAAAGTCTCCTCAAAAATTATTTCATCCATGCAAATTTCATCAAAATCAAGACACATATGGAGTTTGGGAAAAACAGTTAATGACTCGGGATGATGAATTGGAGAGAAAAACTCAGCCAAATCTACGGGTTCATCATCCAAAATATCCCCAGCGTCGATATCCTCAATCAAGTGAAAATAAATATTCTCAGACACCTCAACAAAAGCATGGATATCAATCAATTCAGGTTCTAGAGTGGAGGTGTAGAGGTCAAAAGGATTGGGTGTGGTTTCACTCGAAAGGGACCCTTCACAATCTTGTAAATCAAACACTACAAAGTCGCACAACTCATTAATCATTAGATCTTTAATTGATAATTCATTTGGGATACATGATAGACAGTCAAAAATGGAGTTGTGGGATTCAATTTGGGACGGGTAGGTTTAATTTGGAAGGGTATACAGCTCACTCTCTCCACTCAAATTCTCAGCCTGTTCTACCGCCTCATCATACATTGGAAAATTTGGAGCTAGTTGAAAACTAGCTAGCGAGTTAGTAGGTTGTATGAGGGTAGCAATGGACGCATTCAAATCCATCATCTGTTGGCATGCCGCTATACTAAAGTCTTTTAATGAATGTTCTAGACTAGACATGGGTTTTGAAGGGGTTTCAGTAAAAGATTCAAAATTGTTTGGATACTGGAAACTCCCAAATGGCGGTTCAGAAGTAATGTCTAGGGAAGGTGTAAAAGTCGGGTAGGACTGGTAGGAATTGAATGGCTGGACAGGGATAGGATCAACATACGAATAAGAAGGTGAATGGAATTGTTGATCCAAAAAATTTGTAGTGGTGAAAGGAGTGAAAGATCGGTTACGGGATTGTTCAATATGTTCAGCGATGGACAGAGGACGACTTGTAAAAGGGGTATCAACATAAGAGGGTGGTGAAGGTTGAAACGGTTGATACAAAGTGCATTGCGGAGTCCAATTGTTCATCCTAGACGCGTCTATCCTATCTTTCAAAGAAATTTTTGGCATGGATGGATCATTCAACGTTGTAATGGTTTTCCAAGCTCTACACTTTTGTTTTTGTTTTCTTTTTGGTTCTCTTGTACATAGCTTAGTGAGCTTGAAAGTTTAAGGGCTGGTATTTGATCTCAAGGTTTGTTCATGCCAAAAGCGTGTCGGATATTTGAAGTTCTAAAGTTATAGCCGCGATCAAGACGGTGTCACTTTGCAGCTAGCCGCGATGGGCACGGGTCGATCCACAGGGAGACGGAGCGTTTTACGTTCTTATTTTGACGAGTTAATGCGCATGGGCGGAAAGTTCTTTATCTACCCTATGTGTATATATGCAAAGTAAACAACTATTAGGATTAGATAGGATAGTGTAAGCTAAAGAATTCCGTATTCAAGTCCTTTGAGCCGAACTTAGCAAATGAAGCTAGAGCAATCGGCAACAACGTGGATTAGGGTGCTTAAGCACGGTATTCATGGAATCCGGCTTATTGACCCTTGTCCGTCCATTCTTGTCTCTTGCTTTCGCCTCCGGCCAATCCGAACGCAACCGGTCGTGGTTAGGGATCACCATTACCTTGGTAGGGTAGGGTGCCTAATGGAGCGCTTGCGTAAGGTTTGGACGGAGTTTCAAATGAAAAATATGGGATAAGGATATGAGGAACGAAACTTTAACTTACAATATCTTTCTCTTTTCCTAACGACACCAATTTACAACCATTACAACAACAAACCTAAGAGCAAAAGAAAAGAACAAAGAAAAGAACAAAGAAAAGAAAAGAGCATTATAAGTAAGTGCAAGGAATTTAAAGTGCAAGTAAGTAAAGGGCATGAATTAAATTGCAAGAAAGGTAAATGCAAGTAAGAAATATACTAAGAACCAAAGAACACATAACAAGCCATGAGATCAATAACCAACCCTTAAACTTGCAAGCTCAATCAAGAGGTTTCAAGATCAAGAGAAGGGTAAAAAACTCATGTGAAATGAAGGCAAAGAAGAGAGCTTTATTAATTTTCAAGAAGATACAATCCTTGAGATAAAATTCCAACCCTTAAACTTTCAAGCTCAATGAAGAGGTTGAAAAATCAAGAGAAGGTAAGGATCTTAAGGGGAAGCTATGTACAAGAACTAAAGAAACAAAAAGAGTTACAAAAGCTTAAACAAAACTTGGACAAAGTGAGACAAAGTGAAACCATGAGCCGTTGCCCACTGCCTGCTATATATAGGCAAAAAAGAAAAGAAAATAAATAATAAAAATAGGGCTACGTAGCAGCAAGGAGGGGCCCACAGAAAGATGGAGGCTAGAGGAGCACATGGGGCCGGTGACCTCGGTTTTTGGAGGGAAGTGCTCGGTTGAAATCCGAGCACTGGTGCTCGTACTTGCAGTGTTGTCTTGTGTTGTCCCTAGCACGACTCTGGTGTTTTTTATTTTCTCTATAAAAGCTTTGGATGCACCCAGGTTTTGGATGGAAACTTGGTAGATATGAATCTCATCATACTTTATTGCATTAAATACACATCACACCATACCACTTGCTCTAGCCCACATGCCATGGCTGCCCCCGAGCACACCCCCAAACTTAAACTTGACAGTGCCCTCACTGTCAGGCTACACCAAGAGGGTCAAACCGGTATTCTCGGTTTACTGCTTTGACGGTGCCTCCCCAAAAACAAATTATATACAAAACAAAAAGAAAACCAAAAATATATACACAAAAAGGGTCCCCCCAAACTTAAGTAAAACAGTGTTTTCACTGTTAAGCATTGAAGTTCAGGATTTGGGGGGAAAGAGAACAGTATTAAGTTATACAAGGCCTTACACAGGCCAAAAGTGAGCACCAACCATTCAAAGATTTTATCGTTATAAAGCGGCGGTTGGTGAAAGAATGGAGTGTAGAGAAAAGAAATGAGAAACACGCGAGACTGTGTGTGGATAGAAGCGGCATCTGGTCTTGGTGGAGGAGAAGAATGGCGGAAGGGAAAAAGAAGTGGAATACGAACTTGAGGGTGGAAATGGATTGAATAAATTAGTACAATCTGTAATGATCGATGTGAAAAGATGGATTGTACTAATCTAATAATATGGTGAGAAATTGTGTCAAATCCCTCAAGATTCGTGAGAAACCATGGGTACGCCGAACTTGGTAAACCAGAAACTGGAAATGAAAGTGGTACGGTTTCTTGCAAGGTCGGAAAGATGGAAATAATGGAGGGAAGTGTTTGAGGAAGGGTAACAGTTAAAGGTTCCGGAGGGTGTACATAGTCAATAAAAAGGTTAGGATGAATTGGAAAATCCGACTCATCATGTAAAACTGTTTCATCCTCAAAAATATCCTCAAAATTCTCCTCAAAGTTAAGCTTATCCATGCATATTTCATCAAAATCAAGACGCATATGAAGTTCGGGAAAAACAGTTAAAGACTCGGGATGATGAATTGGTGAGAAAAACTTATCCAAAACTGCGGATTCATCATCCGAAATATCTCCAGCGTCGGTATCCTCAATCAAGTGAAAATTAGTTTTCTCAGACACCTCATCAAAAGCTTGGATTTCAATTGATTCTGGTTCTAAGATGGAGGTGTAGAAGTCAAAAGGAATGGGTGTGGTTTCACTCAAAAGCGACCCTTCACAATCGGGTAAATCAAACACAACAAAGTCGCACAACTCATTAACCCTTCTATCTTCAATCGGTGAATCGTTTGGAATACTAGATAGACATTCAAAACCGGAGTTGTGGGATTCAATTTGCAATGGGTAGGTTTGATTTGGAAGGGTGTACAGCTCACTCTCTCCACTCAAATTCTCAATCTGTCCAACTGCCTCATCATACATTGGAAAATGGGGAGCTAGTTGAAAACTAGCTACCGAGTCACTAGGTTGTATGAGGGTGGCCATGGACGCATTCAAATCCATCATCTGTTGGTATGATGCTACCCGAAAGTGTTCCAATGACTGTTCCAGACTAGACATGGGTTATGAAGGAGTTTTAGTAAGAGATTCAAAGCTGTTTGGATACTGGAAACTCCCAAAAGGCTATTTAGAAGCAATGTCTAGGGGAGGTGCAAAAGTTGGGTAGGATGGATAGGAACTGAATAGTTGGACAGGAGTAGGATCAACATTTGGGTAAGAAGGTGAATGGAATTGTTGATCCCAAGAATTTGCAGTAGTGACAGGAGTGAAAGATCGGCTACGAGATTGTTCAATATGTTCAGCAAAAGACATCGGTCTTGGGGTTACAACTGGATTCTCAAAAGGGGTATCAACGTAAGAAGGGGTGAATGTTTGAAATGGTTGATACGAAGTGGATTGCGGGGTCCAGTTGTTCGTCCTAGACGCGTCTATCCGATCTTTCAAAGAGATTTTGGCCATGGAGGGGTCGTTCGAAATTCGGCCAAAGCAAGAACCGTAAGAAGTAATGTCCAGTTGTAGGTACCAATGTTCGGCAAAAGTTTTTCGAGGTGGGGTACCCATGATATGATGAGAAGAAGAAGAGAGGAAAAAGAATGTGATTTTTTTTAGTTTTTTTAGTTAGTTATTAACAAAAGAATGAAATATACACACAAAAAGAATATGAAAAAAACAATCACGACACAAAAATACCACGCACCTAATCAGTTTAGGGTTCACCTAGGTCAACTAGACCTGCTCAAGAACTTGATTGTCGAAGTAAAACTGTGTCAAGAAACAGACTCAAGATATACTGATCACGAGGCCAGGTAAGTGCAGAGATAAGGGGAGGTTTACCGACACTTTCGCGAAGGTCCTTAATTAAATAACCCTTTCTCTTTTAGCGGTTTCGCCGTGAACACTTTTCTAGACACCCCGTAAACAATATACCGTTAAGCGGTGTTCTAAACACAGTTAACTTCTCCTAGTGAGCGCGAAATCCTTAAGGCTTAAAGTCTAATTTCATTTAAAAATTTTGCGGGTAATCGTTATGCTCAAGTTCGTGATTTGTGGGCCACGGAAAAGGTGATCAAATCCTTTACCGTATGTTGTGGGTTCGCTTGCCCTTAAGTCCGTATTAATGTATGCAATGCGCAAATCAAATTTTTTTTTCAAAGAATCAAACAATCATTTTTTATGTTTTAATCTTGGCACTACAACAAATACGGGTTAGTCAAGTTTTAGCGTTTGCTAGCGAACTTGCAAAGAATCCTGCAAAGATATTATAGTGGATGCGTCGGATTTGAGAAGAAGGTGTTAGTAAAGTACGTACCGATAAATTTTCGGGTTTAGAAACCCCCATTGAAGTTAAATCCGAATATCTTGAAATGTTCGCTTGCGCGGGTCAAACTACCCGGATCTTTGGCATTGTACTTCGTAATCACCTTAGCTTTGAATGTGCACTTTGCTCCCCACGTTCATAGTTCGCAAATCCGAAAAAAATCTGAAATGTCGGAAAAACGGATATTAGTGCGAAAAAAAGATACGAATGACCAAATACCTGCACACTAAAAATTATAAAACACAAACAACAAAAATGGGACAAAAACAGAACAATAGAGCACAGAGGAAAAATTAGAAGCAGAAAGAGGCAGTACGGCCGGCGATGTCGGATTTTAAGGAGATGTCGCCGGATTTGTTTGGGATTCTTTGCTCCAAAATTCTTCAGGTGTTTTAGTATTCCACTAGTACCTCACTGGTATTGTTTATCCTTTAGTTCAGATCCAGAGTGCTAGCAGGTATGAAATCTAGAGAACAAAATGGTTAGTTTAGTTAGTTTTTGTTTTGGTTTTGGTTTTTTGAAATTTTTATGTTGTTTTGAAAATAGGGTTAGTTGTATAAGTGAAATGTACAATGATTAACCCGAAATAACAAGAAGTAAAGCGTTACCATTTTCCCGGCAACGGCGCCATTTGATCGCACGCTTTTGGCGTGTCGAGTTTTAAGTTCTAAAGTTTAACCACGATCAGGATGGTGTCGCTTTGCAGCTAGCCGCAATGAGCACAGGTCGATCCACAGGGAGACGGAGCATTTTACGTTCTTGTTCTTACGAGTTAGTGCACATGGGTGGAAAGTTCTTTATCTACCCTATGTGTTATATGCAAAGAAAACAATTGTTAGGATTATATAGGATAGTGTAAGTTAATGGATTACGTATTTAAGTCTTTTGAGACAAACTCAACCAATGAAGCTTGAGCAATCGGTAACAACGTGGATTAGGGTGCATAAACACGGTATTCGTAGAATCCAACTTATTGACCCTTGTCCGTCCGTTCTTGTCTTTTGCTTTCGCCTCCGGCCAATTCAAACACAACCCGTCGCGGTTAGGAATCTCCGTTACCTTGGTAGGGTAGGGTGCCTAACGGAGCGCTTGCGTAAGGTTTGGCGGAGTTTCAAATGGAAAATACGGGAAAAGGAAATGGGAAACGAAACCTTAACTTACAATATCATTCTTTTTTCCTAACAACAATATTCACAACATCATATTAACAACACCATATTAACAACAACAAAAAGAGCAAAAGAAGAGAGAAAAGAGAAGAAAGGAAAAAGCATTACAAGTAAGTTAAGGGCATGGAATTTAAGTGCATGAAAGTAAAGTAAGGTAATAAATTGCATGAATGTAAAGGAGCAAGAAAGAAAAGTGCAAGAAAGAAACTACTAAGAACCACGGAATAAAACACAAGTCGTGGGTTTAATAACCTAATCTTAAACTTGCAAGCTCAATTAAGAGGTTGCAAGATCAAGAAGAGGCAATGAACCCAAGGGAAAATGAAGCACAAAAGAGAGAAGCTTTATTGATTCCATATGAAGATACAACCCTTGAAATCAATTGCCAAAACTTAAACCTTCAAGCTCAATGAATAGGTTGAAAGATCAAGAGAAGGCAATGGTCTCAAGGGGAAGCTATGTATAAGAACTAAAGAAACAAAAAGAATTATAAAAGCTTGAACAAAACTTTGAAAAGGTGAGACCATGAACCCTTACCCACTGCATGCTATATATAGGCACAAAATAAAAGAAAATAAACAATAAAAATAGGGCTACGTGGCAGCAAGGAGGGGCCCACAGAAAGATGGAAGCAGTTGGGGGAGATATGGCCGGCGACCTCGGATTTTGGGGGCATGTGCTCAGCCAAAATCCGAGCCCCTAGGCTCGTGCTTGTAGTGTGGGTTTGTGTGTCCCCTCACATAATTTTGGTGCAGTTTATTTACTCTGTTTTGAACTTGTGGTGCACCAGGAATTGGAGAGAAACTAGTAGCTTTGCATCACATCAACATTTTATAGCATTTAATGCATGTCACACCCATATCACCTCATGCCCACTTATGCCTTGCATTGGGCAGCCCCTTACTAGGTCAAAGCCATCAAAGAGGTAGTGCACAACTTGTCATGTGTTGGACCAAAATGTGTGTACACTAGTTTATTTACAAAAACTCTTTGATTCTTGATCGGTTTGCAGTTCTGGTTGCAGTGTCAGCTCACAAATGTAATATCCGTGATTCTGGATATATTTCTAGTATTTTGTCACAGATACCTGTAATCTGTATTACTGAGCAAACACCGATTAATAGTACCGATATATACAAAAAATAGATAGTGAATGAGCGGTATTAAAATGCAATATTCTGGTCTGAACAGGTCTACAAAGGTTGTATTCCGCATTACTTAGTTTGCAAAGTTGTTTTCATGTTGTTTTATTTAAAACTCTAGTTAAGATTCTAGGTTAGGGTTATTTAGAAAGGCTAAAATTTGAAAACGGTATGGACGATACCTCCCGAAACCTTGCTGCCTTGCTAAATAACCCGACATCATCCACTGAATTTAATTAGTATCCTGCGCCATGCCTACCACAGTATCCTCTTGGACCACCTATCCAACATACTGCCCCTCAAAAGAGGGAAAACTATAATTCTGATAGTCACTCTGTCATCCAAGTCACTTTAGAACCCTGAAATGATAACCGTCTCCTGAATGAGGATGCCGTTACCATATACCAAGAACATCCACTTATGTTCATAACTGCTTCCTAATGTTTCTTCAAGATTGGATTAATATATACTTATTGCAGCCAGTGCAAAATCAATATCTGGTATTGTACTTGACATCTCATGATTGACTCAATTGCCTAACCAAGTGATATACCAATCATACAAATCCCTCTCCTCATCAGTCTAAAAGACATATTTTTAGAGAGGGTGACTCCATCACCTGCGGGTACACCAACACGCCAGGAATCATCCATTCTAACACATTTTAGAATAATGTAAAAGTACCCGAATTAGGACACTTCCCAAATCTAGATCTAAAACCATAGATCTAGTCACCAGAATCCCTGATATTATATCCATATCCTATTTAGAGAAACCATCTTGTGACAACCATAGTATAACCGATCGTAGTATAGGAAGATCTCTTCCTATTAAGTGCATGTCATCCAAATACCAGGACATCACTCTCTACTACCTTCTTACTAGATCCATCTCTTATTCTGATGAAGTCAAACTCTATGACTGTTACATCAAAAATAGATGATCTATCTCCATTATACCTGCTTTAGTCTATAAATAGGCATAAGCTACTTGCCCATTATGCTTCCGCTGTTCCCACTGACTACAACAACCCTCTGGCAGAGTCATATACACGTGCACTTCTAAAGCTAATTTAGAACGACGTTATATTCATCTTCCTGCCAGGTCTCATAGTCTAAAATAACAATAGTGGCAAGTTTGGGTAATCATAAACTTCCCTGTCACCATCTCTGAGGAAAATGAAGTACCACTCGGGTGCTTGAGGTTACCCACCAAATCTACGGAGTGGCTAATGGATTGTTGAAAGCATTTGAATCTTTAGGTTCTACTAAATTTTCAGTAATCCTTTGTGATTCTGGAATCACTTCCAGTTCTACCATACTCCCACTAATGTTTTCTGAAAAGAATTCATTTTACTGAAACTGGTGGCGAGTCAAGAACAATATAACTATTGATCTTCCAGATGGTAGAAAGTTAACACTCGACTAAGCTCGGGATAATCTACAAACTGCCATTACTGAAACATGCCTTGAGTTTGTCAAGATTCTGGTTTTAAGCATCCGCCGGACAACTCCATATACCTTAATATCGTTAAGATATGAATCAATTCTATATATCCAATATAGAAACAAGGGCACTAATTTAATTAGAACCAGATTCAAAATTCATACAGCTGTTTCCAGTGCATATCAACTAAATAGAAGGAGGCCAAGCAGCATTACTCATCAAGGAATGCTCCCACGTATGAGTATCCTGAAAGAGAAAATAGTTCTCAAAACTATCACTTACAACGGAATACCATATTAGGGATATGTATGCCCTAGAGGCCATTATTATACATTGATGTATATTATAGTGGATGCTTGGACATATATATAGAGGACTTTCTTGCTCGACATGATAGTATGCTATCTGATTACTCTTTATCTTAACATGTACACTTAGTATTATTATACTGTCTCTCAGATACATGTTGATAAAGCCTTTAGGGTGTAGGCTTGACTACCGGGACTATGATGTGGATTATACTACTGGGACCTGGGTAGTCCACAAGCACATCCTTTAATTGTTCCTAGTCGAGGGTATATCGAGACAGGGCATCGATACACCAGAGTAGACTAGTGTGTACGTTTCTTGACCCTGTATGGGGTGATGGTTGATCCCATATCCATTGGTGTTTGACATCAAAGATTGTACACGGTTGCTCATTAGAGAATGGGTACACCGAACAGGACTCGCTGAGAACTCCTAGTTGGTACTATACCTATCGTAAGATAGCAATTCTCTGGTGACACTGATACATGTTAGTCTGTAGACTCGAGATCGTTATAGAGTCTTGTGTGACTCCCACTGTGCTTTGATTTCCTCCCTACCATAGCTCAAAAGTGTCATGCAAACTGGTGGATTTTGGGTACAGTCCCGATTCACATGAAGAAAATGAGCGATAGGAGGGGTTTCGTCTCTCCCGGTATTGGGAGTTGATGTTGTGCTATACTCGATTGGCTATAACAGGAAGTCCCTGGCCAGGGCTGTTGATGAGATTTACTAGTAAGTGTTATCAGTAGATTCTCAAATCGTTATGGGCCATACATCGGCATGACTTATCAAGTTACTGGGGTCTGACAATTCCACCCTTAAACTCGATATGCGACATATCAGACGAAGAGACCGGACTGTACGGTAAGTGTTACTTACTGGCTTTATGAGATTTTGGACAAGCCTGCTTGCTGATCTTCTAATCGCTCAATACCTGGGTAGTCGTTACGTCCAGCTAGTACCGCTGACGGCTGGTGGATGACTGATGTGATCATCACCTACTACTGGTGTATTGATGAGTCTTTAGAGTCCCACACAGAAGTTTCCTGGTTCAAGCAAAATGATGTAGGGCGCATATGTTGTTATGTGCGGGGGCCTGATTAAATACGAGTATGTGATACCGTATTCTAATCTGGCGGTTATTTGTTATCAGGTTATATGTGATATAACCGGATTATCGAATCAAGTATTGATTTGATAATGTGATATACAGATAAATGATATTAGCCGGTTATATGTGATATAACCGGATTATTAAATCAAGTGTTGATTTAATAATATGATATATATATATATATATATAATTGATATAATTATATATTAACTAATATTATTAGCTCACTAATTATTTTCTTTTCTTTATATATATTTGTGTGTGTGAGTGTGTGTGCACGCGCGCGCGCGTGTTTATGTAAATCAAGCATGGTTGATTTTCTATTTTTAGAAAATAGAATAAAAGGTGGGAAAATGGGGAGATATTTTGAGTATGGTGTGAAGCATGGGCTATATGATTTTTTATTAGTCCTGATTCACTATTCAAGAATGGATGCAATTTATTATTGCAAATAATTCCATTCTTCAATAAGTGGGCTCAAGAGAGAGCTATTCTTCACTTAGTCATTTTCTTGACTTGAGCTCATTTTGCTCTCTAGCTTCTTACATCTCCATCTTCTTCCACCTCAAAGCCCTAACCCTCACATGTGATGTGAACTATTGGACTTTGCATCAACCTAGTGAGCCAAACATCCCTACTTCACCATTCTACACTTGATTAGCAATCAAGTGTAGTGTGTTTCCTTTACTAAAGATAGTTTAGTGAAGAGGTAGCTTGAGCCAGAGGAGTTTCGGGTGGATCATCTTCAGCACGAAAGTCATTAGAGGAAGCTTGCACCTTTTTCAAGTGGAGCCTAGTGGAGTCGCGTGGACCACAACCCGGAGCATTTGAAGAGAAGGACACAATCTACAAAGAATGTAGTTTCGTTCTCTTAGTGTAGTTTTGTTTATATCATAGTTAAACCCTAATCATCTAATTTAAGATCTTGGTTAGTGTAGATTAGCACCACTAATTTTTAAAAAACAGCATGCTTGATACTATTAAAACCCAGTGGTGGAGCTAGCATACACTTTCATGGTATCAAAGCCAAAGCTAGAAGATTATACGATGTATATAGAATCACGAAACCGAAACAACTCCGAAACTGCAACCCGAAACCCCAAGTCTCTATTGTTTTCAAAATAGACTCTGAATTTTTTTCAAATAGCCACAGAATGTTATATGTGATATAACTAGAACACTGAACAAAAACGAGACCAAAATTCCAAAGTCAACTCGGCGAGATCGGACATTTGACCGGCATCGCCGGCACCCCACGCTTTATTTTGGCTCTTGTTTGTTTGGTGTTCTGATCAGTAAATTTTGGGGTTTCTGGTCATGTTTGATTAGTCCAAAATTGCATGTGATGTTAATTTGGTTAAGGGGCTAATTCAGAGTGTTTCGTAGTCGTAATTTTAACATTGTTTCGGGTTTAAATTTTTTATGTGATATAGTAGTTGGAATCCACATTAAATTAGTTTTGTGAAAACTAGTTTGTTTGTAAATCTCTACACTCACACACTCACATAAATATCTAAGCTCACCCGAAAAAATATCTTAGTCATGACAAAAGCCATGCCATGCCAAGAATGAATCACATTAACCATCATTAAACATTTAAACTAAATTGTTTAATCAAGAAAAAGAAAATGGCATCATCTAAAGTTATCTTGTAACGAATTACAAGAATACCCCTCATCCATATATACATACCCGCATCCATATTCCAACTGAATACGAATAATATGAGACGAAAGTAATCCAACAATATAATACTAGGATCCGGCTTAAACCAAAACCCATTAGTATGATCCGTCCGATCATGATCCGTGCACGAGTGCATGTATATGATCGAACCCTGCCATAAAACCATACGGCCTCTACAACGTTTCGCCCGAACTAGGGAAACCCCCTGATTGAATGAAATCTCGGTGTGTAGATAGAAAATGTATAGAAATCACAACCAAAGAAATTTTTGACCGCAATTAATAACGGTGTCGATTGTAGCGCGTTAGCGAGTGCGGATCGCCCACAGGGAAAGTGAGATCCGTTCGAATTTGAATTAGATAAATTGAAAATTAATGAAAAGAGAAAAGACAATTCGATTCAAGATTTTAAAAAGTGAATTTCAAGAATTATCTAGATCTAAATCTAATAGCAAGAAAACATTAAAATCAAGAATCAAGAATTGATGATATCCAATCGAATTAGGTTTCAAGAATTGAAGTGAGGCTTATAGGAATCAATCGAATCTATAGAAATAATAAAAACTAGTGATTACGTTTTCTTATCTATTAATGATTTGATACTAGATTGATGACGATCAACGAGAATTAGGGATTTCTTGCGGAAACTAGGGTTTCATCATCTATCCCTTATCCTTTCATTGATTTCATTCACACTTTAGCCTCTAGTAAATTCAAGCATCGATCGTGGATCGCTAAGTAAGAGCGAAAATATTCAAGAAAGCATCGCTCGAAACTAGGTTGTCGATGTTTCAATTTACAGGAGTTTACAAAACTTATAGGAATTAAGAATCGTTTCAAGATTTGTAATCATCATCATCTATTGATTCTCTCGACTCCTCCACGAGCGGAGTTTCTACTCAAATATCATGACAAAGAAATCAATCAAGAATCAATATCTAATCATAATCCTCAAATATAAAAGTAAGCAAGATAAAGAAATTTCACCTTTTATTTATCAACAATTTTGTTACAATTCTCTCAAGAACTACAAGAGGAAAGAACTCGATCGTCGATTTAGCTCCGCATCGTCTCCGTGCGTCGCGGATCGTCTTGGATCACTTGCTCGGTTGAAGATCGGCGTCGCTTCTAAAAGGTTGAAGGCTTCTTGCTTGATTTGTACTCGGAGATCTTGAATTTTGGCTTTGGTGATTGGATTAGGGTTAGGGTTTGAATGCACAAGTTGTGTCACTCAACTTGTGGGTGTAAATTGATGGAAGGATCAACAACCTTTAGATAGAAACTTTAGGGTTCCTTTTACAGCCTTAGGATTGGGATTAGCTTCCTTTAGAAGCTAGGTTTAGTTTAGCTTCCCTTGTAAGCTTGGTAGTTAGGTAGAAGGTTCTAAAGTTAGTTAGTTAGGGTTAGCTTCCTTCATAAGTTTGGAGGTTAGGGAGAAGCTTCTGGAGATCTCTGGAAATTGGAGTGGCTCGAAGACATTTATCCAGTGAAATGAGAAACCTGAGCTGAAGAGATGCTGACGTCATGCTGACACGGCCACGGATACGCCGCGGGAAGGGCCTTTTGGCCGCGGATCCGCGGCCCTTTAGAGGCTTCAGTGCATTATTTTTCCAGTGATGCTTGGTGCTGACTTCATGGTATGTTTCTGATGTGTGTAATTTCATCTTTATTTGTATATCACTGTCAGATCACAAGTCTTGGACTTGGCGTATTTTTATCAGCGCTTTTGACAATTTCGGCTCTGTTCCTGGAATTTCCTGCACAGATTCTCGAGACAAGTGTTGCGCTATACAGCCTTTCATTCCTAGCTTTCTATATTCTAGCTCCCCTTTATTTGAATACCCACCTATTCTCTAACGGCACCTGCCCGAAAGGCGTGCAATGATAAACACTCAATTTCCCTCAAAAATGTCGGTTTTAAAGTATAACACAAGTTATTTGGTATTTTACGGATGTTTTGCTAATATGTGCTATATTCATACCAAACACCTCTAGATGAGTGCAAATAGTAGGGAAGTTTTCGTGTTAAAAATGCAATATTTTCGACTGATCAAATTCCCCCAAACTTATTTTTGGTCGTCTCGAGCAATCTGCTTTATTAAAAAGAGAAGGAGAAAATAAAGAAAGAGAAAAACTAACTAGCACACTTTCGGAGGCAACACGATTGCACTGAGCACGTGCAACAAGCCTTTAAACCTCTAGGTGTCCCTAGTAGGAGGAGTGTTGTCTCCTCAGGGTTTTTTAGCGGATTCCACCCACAAAATCCAATAATAAAAGGAAGACCGTGAAAGTTACATATAGAGACAAGAATTGTAAAAGAAAGACTTTGAAAATTAGAGTTTCCAACTATACTAGCTTTTTGGTTGTCATGAGCCCTATCTTAATAGTCATGAAAAGATGTTAGAAATCACATCATCCCTCAATAAAACATCGTCTTTATTCTTCATTCCTATCTTTCTTCCAAATATCGATCATATACCCATACGTGTGTGTAAAAGACATCCCTACACCCGGAGAATTCAATTCAAGCTATCATACTCTTGTCCATCTATCTCAGTACTTTTTAATTAATGAATATTTAGATTTGCTCACACATTTTTCATGCGACCGTTAATACTTCTTAAGATACTAACCGACCGATTACTCATGTGCTTGCTTATTAGGTGTATTTTTCTCGTCTTGCACCACCTAAGGCTTAGCAGTGACTTCCGGACCAGTTGGTCTAAGGCACTAGGTGATGAAGTACCCTCGCTATATTTTTTTATTGCTTCCTTGGCGATAACAAAACCAGTGTTCATTTTTTTTTCTTCACCATTTTATATTTTATTCATTTTTTTTATTTTCTTCATACTTTGGCTTTTAGACAAGAGCATTTCAAGGTATTCTCTACTATCCCGAGTTTCAAGACGTATGTAAGTGCGTATAGTAGGGTATCAACGTTCAAATATTTGGCTTCCAGAATAGGAACTATTTTTCAGACTTATTTTTATCCTCAGATTAGCGACTTCCTTCATCTTACTAACCCTTGGAACAACGGCTCAAAACTACTTATTACTAGTTCGTTTAAGAAAACTTCTAATTTTCTTGGTTTTCTTAAATTTTTCTAATATTTTGGATGTAATTTTTCATTATCTAATCTTTTATTATCTTATTTACGTACAACAATTTTTTTTTTTTTGAAATTTTTATAGGTTTTTAAATGTTTTGTGCTTATGCAAAGTATATGCAAATGATGCGTAAATAAGCAAAAACCTCCCCCAAACTTGTTTTCAACAGTGTCCTCATTGTTGCCATCTGCTAAATCACAAAAACCTGTAAGCTTGGGAGGAAATTTATTAACGGGGGCAACAAATATGATCGTGAAAATCCTCCTCCAAACTTATTCTTGGCTCATCATTTTCAGTAAAAAATTTCATTTCAAGAGCCAGATTATACCCCCCCAAACTTGAGTTAAACAATGTTAAGCTTTGAAAATCACAAGTGGGGGTCAAAATTATTGGTCGATGCTAAGCTTTGCAAATACCGAAGGTTAACACCAACCATTCAAAAATTCTATCAATGTAGTGCTTGGGTTGGTGGAAAGACATGTTATATGGAGCCAGAAAAAAGTGGGAAAAAGGTAAGTGGTGTGATAGAATGTGTTTGCGTCTCGTTTTGGAGAGACGACTCAGTGTATGTAATGGATTACCCGCATTCTTTTTACAGTTCAGAAGAAGGGGTGGAGGTTCAATTTCTTTGTATTGAGGTAGATTCATCTCAACACCCGTGTCATTCAAAAATGCGAGTTCATCAGCGAAGATTTCCTAAGTCTCATCCATACCCCGAAGAATAATGTCATCACAAAGTGCGGGGTGATCTTTAGACTCCAAAAACGGTTCATACTTGGTGTTAGTTGTTGACCCGGACAACTCGGTGGAAGAGTCCGTATGTGTATGATACATAGTTGGGTCGAACAACAACATATGAAAAGAGTCAAGATCTGTATCATGAGGATCGTCAAATTCGTTGCTGTCGACATCCATTAATTCGACAGTACAGACCTGAACAGTAGGTTCGGAGGGTACACTTCCCAACTTGTAAATGTTTAGCTCAATTGACCTATCCCCGAAGGATAGGGTCATAGAACCATTACGACAGTTTATGATAGTATTGGAAGTGGCCAAAAAGGGGCGACCAAGAATCACCGAAATTTGATTCCGTGGGTTTGCTACAGGCTGTGTATCAATAACAATAAAGTCCGCAGGGAATACAAATTCCCCGATTTTTATTAACACATCCTTCAGTTCACCCCTAAGTTTGGTGATCGATCGGTTAGCCATCTGGAGAGTGCAAGGAGCTGGTTTCAACTCTCCGATCCCTAACTGCTTGTAAACCGAGAAAGGAAGCAGGTTAACACTTGCGCCAAGGTCAAGTAGAGCACGGTTGATATGTTTGTCCCGGATATAAATGGAAATAGTAGGATAGCCAGGATCCTTACGTTTTCTCGGTAATTGTTGGGGAAAGGCTGTGTCTACTGTCTTTGCCATGAAAATCTTCTTGGGCACTTGAGTCTTCTTCTTTCTAGTGCATAAGTCCTTAAGAGTTTTCGCATAAGCGGGGACTTGTTGGATTGCATCTAGAAGAGGGATATTGATGTTAACCTGTTTCAAGATTTCAGTGATCTTCTCCATTTGTAAACTTGGTTTGTTTCCCCTCAACCGATTCGGGTAAAGAGCTTGAGCAATAAGCTCGGGGTCCAACATTGGAGAAGATCGTGTGGGTAGAAACGATCTAAGAATAGGAGTGGGGATCGTTTTCGGTGGACAAGAAGAGCTGTGCTGAGGTGTCGAGCCTTGGGGAAAACGGAGAATAGGCTCGGAAGAAAATGGTGTGGTAGACGAACTGAGGTCAAAATTAGAAGAAGAAGTGGAAGGAAAAGTCTCAGCCAGGGTATCATCGATTGATTTTTCATTATTATCAATCTCCTCACCAACATGATTGTCAAGCACTCTTCCAGATCTCAACGTGGTGATAGCGTTCACATGATGTGAATAGCCAGGATTGGGTAAAGGTTTAGCTGGAAGTTTCCTTTTCTCTCTTGCACTCATTTCGGCTTTTAATTGTGCAATTTCTGCTTCCATCGATTTAATAGTCTCATTTTGAGAGACAGTATTTCTTTTCATGTCATCGACAGAAGACTTAACCTCAGCCGACACTTCCATGAAATTTGACAAAAGTGATTTCATGGTTTGTGTGAATGCAGAGAATTCATCAGAACAAGTCAACTGCAAAGGATTAGAAGGTGCAGGAGTGTTGACTGGATTTTGGAAGTTCTGTGCTTGGAAGGGGTGCTGACTTAATTGAAGTGGTTGCTGTTGTGGTGGAGGAGCCCTTTAGAAGTTGTTCTGGGTTGGAACCGTGTTTTGAGTTTGTGATTGGTTCCAAGAAAAATTAGGATGATTCCTCCAACCCTGATTATATGTGGAAGAAAATGGATCGTTTCTAGGTCTTTGTTGGAAAGAAGAATTGGCATGCTCATGACCTTGAAATGGAGAATTCATTGGATATTCTTCCGTCAAATGAGAAGGATCAGAACAGCATCCACATACAGTTTTGGAGAGTGACATTTGATTTAGGGCTGCGGCTAAAAATTTGTTTTCTATAGTTTCGAGTTTCTTTTGCATCGCTGACATTTCAGCTCTAACTCCTATGCAAACATCAGATTGGTTATTGCCACCCCTAGACGATTGACTCACACCCTCCCACTGTAAAGATCTTTCAGCGAAATCTTCTAAAAATTTCCAAGCTTCACCATCATCTTTAGTCATGAAGGTGCCTTGACAAATGGATTCAAGGGTCTGTTTTGTGGTAGGATTAATGCCTTCATAAATGATTCTACACAGATCCCATCTAGGGATTCTGTGATGTGGACATTGAACTAACAGATCCTTGAAGCGTTCAAGACACTTCGAAAATGGTTCATTTGGAAGCTGGGTGAATTGATTTTTTTCTCTACGGACTCGAGCTGTCTTATGATTGGGGTAGAATTTCTTTAGAAATGCTTTTATGAATTCTTCCCAATTTGAAATGGAATGTGTGGTAGTGTTATACAGCCACTTCTCGGCTATATCGCACAAGGTAAATGGGAGAAGACGAATACGCATAGCATCCACAGAAAGCTGTAAAGTACCCATCATTGCGGATACATTTTCAAATTTGGTGATAAAGACATATGCGTCTTCAGACTCAAGACCGTGATATTTGGGTAGAAGATTGATGTATTGGGGTTTTATTTCAAAATTATCCCCGTTGGCTGGTGGAATGGTGAGACAGGTCGAAAGAGGATCTCGAATAGGATAGCATCTCTTTTGGAGAGAGATGCGGGGTGGATTCTGCGCACCTGCGGACGGCAGCAGAGTAGTGGTAAAGAAGTTCGATGGAGAACTGTTCATCGAAATGGGTGTGGTGGTGGGTAAAAAAGAAGTAGACGTAGAAATACCGACTTCGAAGTCGATTGGGGAATGCGGACAACTCGGGCACTAGAATCCCGTGTCCAGCCTATCTTGCACTAAAGAGTTTAGTACAAGTGGCAGCGTAAAGATAATTAAGGAAAATGTGAAGTGGTGTTTGTTTTGAAAAAGATACGGATTTTTGAAAAAATGATGCAAATCATAACAAATGCACAAGCAAAACCCTAAGTCTAATGGTCACCTAGGTCAAGTCTCTAGACCGCTCTTAACTGCCAGAAGACAAATCGCAGGATCAATCCTCTACTAGCACTTTGTCCCTCCTGTAGCCACGTAAGTGCCAGGTAAGTGGGAGGTTCTCCACTACGTAAGTAGTGGGCCTAATTAAGTAACCACTTGCCTTAGACACACTTACCTTAGACACCACAAAAGAAACGCGGATAAGCAATAGATTACCCACAACCTCCTTCTGTCCTAAGTGAGCACGACGGTCCTTAGAGTCATGTCTAGATTTCTTTTAGTTAATGAGGGTAATGCGGATGCAGTTTTGTGATTTTCGAGGTTTAGGAAGGGTAATGAACTCCCCACCTAATCTGAATTTGATCTTTGCCCCTTAATTTCCGTATTAATAATGCAAACAACCAAGATCAAACACGCACAATTTTTGCTTTTTGCGGCGCTGCGAATTTTTGCAAAGAAATCTGCAGAATTTTTTTATTGGAGCATATGAAGGAGGAGATAAGAAAGTGAGGATTTACCAGAGAACTTTCGTACAGAGACGAATCCAACTCGTCGCGGATCCGCCGCGGGAGGCTGCTATTGCCGCGGAAACGCGGTCCATTCAGGAGATCACTGCACAAAAATTTAGGCAACTGCTTCTGTCGCCTCACCGAGCTCCCTGGAATGTTCAAAAAAATTTCCCCAAGCTCCACAGATTCCAGATTTCCTTGCAACAAATCACAACGAATCGTTTAGTGTTTGTGCGAATTTTGATCAAAAAAAATTATGATGGAATAAATTTTTCAACTCAAATTTCAAAAACGAACAAATTAGCACACTATCCCCGGCAACGGCGCCATTTGATTGAATGAAATCTCGGTGTGTAGGTAGAAAATGTATAGAAATCACAACCAAAGAAATATTTGACCGCAATCAATAACGGTGTCGATTGTAGCGCGTTAGCGAGTGCAGATCGTCCACAGGGAAAGTGAGATCCGTTCGAATTTGAATTAGATGAATTGAAAATTAAAGAAAATAGAAAAGACAATTCGATTCAAGATTTTAAAAAGTGAATTTCAAGAATTATCTAGATCTAAATCTAATAGCAAGAAAACATTAAAATCAAGAATTGATGATATCCAATCGAATTAGGTTTCAAGAATTGAAGTGAGGCTCGTAGGAATCAATCGAATCTATAGAAGTGATGAAAACTAGTGATTACGTTTTCTTATCCATTAATGATTTGATACTAGATCGATGACGATCAACGAGAATTAGAGATTTCTTGCGGAAACTAGGATTTCATCATCTATCCCTTGTCCTTTCGTTGATTTCATTCACACTTTAGTCTCTAGTAAATTCAAGCATCGATCGTGGATCGCTAATTAAGAGCGAAAACATTAAAGAAAACATCGCTCGAAACTAGGTTGTCGATGTTTCAATTTACAAGAGTTTACGAAACTTATAGAAATTAAGAATCATTTCAAGATTTGGAATCATCATCATCTATTGATTCTCTCGACTCCTCCACCAGCGGAGTTTCTACACAAACATCATGACAAAGAAATCAATCAAGAATCGAGATCTAATCATAATGCTCAAATATAAAAGTAAGCAAGATAAAGAAATTTCACTTTTTATTTATCAACAATTTTGTTACAGTTCTCTCAAGAACTACAAGAGGAAAGAACTCGATCGTCGATTTAGCTCCGCATCGTCTCCGTGAGTCGCGGATCGTCTTGAATCACTTGCTCGGTTGAAGATCGGCGTTGCTTCTAAAAGGTTGAAGACTTCTTGCTTGATTTGTACTCGGAGATCTTGAATTTTGGCTTTGGTGATTGGATTAGGGTTAGGGTTTGAATGCACAAGTTGTGTGACTCAACGTGTCGGTGGAAATTGATGGAAGGATCAACAACCTTTAGATAGAAGCTTCAGGGTTCCTTTTATAGCCTTAGGATTGAGATTAGCTTCCTTTAGAAGCTAGGTTTAGTTTAGCTTCCCTTGTAAGCTTAGTAGTTAGGTAGAAAGTTCTATAGTTAGTTAGTTAGGGTTAGCTTCCTTCATAAGCTTGGAGGTTAGGGAGAAGCTTCTGGAGATCTCTGGAAATTGGAGTGCTCGAAGACATTTATCCAGTGAAATGAGAAACCTGAGCTGAAGAGATGCTGATGTCATGATGACATGGCCGCGGATCCGCCGCGGGAAGGGCCTTTTGGCCACGGATCCGCGGCCCTTTAGAGGCTTCAGTGCATTATTTTTCCAGTGATGCTTGGTGCTGACTTCATGGTATGTTTCTGATGTGTGTAATTTCATCTTTATTTTTATATCACTGTCAGGTCACAAGTCTTGGACTTGGCGTATGTTTATCAGCACTTTTGACAATTTCGGCTCTGTTCCTGGAATTTCCTGCACAGATTCTCGAGACAAGTGTTGCACTATACAAAGATTATGCATGCAATGATAAACACACAATTTCCCTCAAAAATGTCGGTTTTAAAGTATAACACAAGTTATTTGGTATTTTATGGATGTTTTGCTAATATGTGTTATATTCATACCGAAGACCTCTAGATGAGTGCAAATAGTAAGGAAATTGTCGTGTTAAAAATGCAATATTTTCGACTAATCACCTCCTATGTGGGACTCTAAAGACACGTCAATACACTGGTAGTGGGTTTAACCACAAGCACGTCAGTGGTACTAGCTGTACGTAATGGCTACCCAGGTATTGAGCGAAAGGGAGGCCGACGAGCGAACTCATCCTGAAATCCTACTGAGCCTGACAGTGACAATATCCGTACAGTTCGGTCCATTCGTCTATGAGTATCGCATATTGGGCCTAGGGGGATGGTAAACGTCAGACCCCTAATAGCGGTATAAGTCGTGTCGGAATGTTGCCCAGAACACCCTAAGAAACTATTGGAATACCGACCAGTAAATCTCACTTGCCTTGGCCAAGGTCTTTGTGTAATGGCTCTCCAGACACAGCGCGATATCACCTCCAATACCGGGAGATACGAATTCCCTGCTGATCCGCTCACAGCCTCCTGTTAGTTATATGTATGCCCTAGAGGCCATTACTGTACATATGATGTGTTGGAGGCAGTACCCTCAGAGTCAATTATTGGATCACAGGCACGTGATTGCAATGATTGAGGGAGGACCTATACCGTTAGAACAGTCTTACTCAAGATGATAGTATGCTATCTGGTTTATCTTTATCATCGTGTACTGCTTTAGGTCACCTTACAGGTCACTATTGCACGTTGATAGAGCCCTTAGGATTCTTGCTTGACAGCCAGCAGTTTGATGGCGATCATATACGTGGGAGCTGGTAGTCTATAAGCACATACTTAAAAGCTCCCTAGTCGTGGGTGTTTCGAGACAGGGCATCGATACTCCAGAGTAGACTAGTGTATACAGTCGAGACCCCGACGAGGGGCGGTGGCCGGTCTCACAAGCCACTGGTGTCAGTTGGTTCACCTAAGATGTATACAGGTGCTCATTGGGTTATGAGTACACCGGACATGACTCGTCGGGAACATGCTAGTTGGTCTTATACCTGACGTCGGATAGCAGTTCCCTGGTGACATGTGTACAGGTTAGTTCATCGACCTGAGATCGTCATTTGTCTCGTGTGAGTTCCCACTGTACTTTGATTACTACCCTACCACGCTCAAAGGGGACGTGCAAACAGGTTTTAGTTGGGTACAGTCCCGAGCCACATGGAGGCAGTGAGTGGATCTGCAGGGGTTCGTCTCTCCCGGTATTGGGGGTGAGGTCGCGCTGTGTCTAGGAGAGCCGTTACACGAAGTCCTTAGCCAAGGCAGGAGATATACTGGTAGGTATTCCAGTAATATCTCAGGGTGTTCTTGGCTACACTCCGACACGACTTGTACCGCTTTTGGGGGTCTGAATTTTACCAACCCCCTAGGCCCGCCATGCGATGCTCATAGACGAACGGACCGGACTGTACGGATATTGTCACTGACAGGCTCAGTAAGGTGTTAGGATGAGTTCGCTCATCGACGTCCCTTTTGGTCAATACCTGGTAGCTCGTTACGTATGGCTAATACCTCTGACGTGCTAGTGGTTAAATCCACAACCAAGGTGTTGACGAGTCTTTAGGGTCCCCCACTGACAGTTGCTCAAGTTTCGGGTGAAACGCTGTAGAGGCCGTATGGAGATATGGCAGGGTTCGATCAGATACGTGCGGTATTGCACGGATCATGATCGGACGGATAATACTAGCGGGCTTTGGTTTAAGCCGAATCCTAGTATTGTACAGTGTAGATTTTGTCTCATTGCATTTGTATTCGGTCGGAATACAAATGCGGGTATGTATATACAGTAGCGGGGTTTCCTGTAATTTATTACGGGATCTATTTTTTGAAGTTGCTAGTTTGTTTTCCGTTTCGGCCATTTTCCTTTGTTTCTTTCCTTGGCTGAAAATTGGTAGAGGATGGCTTATTTGCAATTGTGCAAATTAGCATTGTGGAGGGTGGTCTTTGAATATTGTTGCTTCATGATGGTTGCACCATCATTTGACTTCTTCACTCATCATTGCTTGACTTTTGTGGTTTGATGATGGGTTTATGAGTGTTGGACTTGGTTTGTGATCATGGTTGATCATGATAACCCTTTCTCTCTCTTACATTATTTGGCTCACTCATTTTTGATCCACTCACTCTCTCCTCTCATTCTCTCCTTGATCATGGCCGGCCACACTTCTTGAGGGGTGAGGGAATTTATTTTGTGAGTGATTTGGTTCTCATTTGCTTACTACAAAAATTCCCAAAAGCCACCACAAAAGTTCATAGTTCATTTCCTCCACCAAATGGCAACTTCTTTAAACCCCTTGAGACCAAGAGCACTACACTATTCTACAGCAATTCTTAGGCACGTCGGCTGGCCAATTTCATGCCCGAGTTACCTCGGTCTAGAGGTGGGAGCCCGTAAAAGAACCGGTCTATTTGGCGCCCTTCCGACGAGGAGATGAAGACCGGAGATTCCGCGGGCAGATCGGGACGACGAAGAGAAGACCGAAGGACACGGATCGCTCGGTATATCTCTCTACCCCTTCTCTAGTTAGCTAGTATTAGATTAATGGCCCGATCTGGGTTTAGAGTGCGCGGTGGTGCCGGTTTACAAGTTTCGTAAAAGTATCATTTCCGCATTTTGGCCTTGTTCAGACGGCCGCGCTGCCGCCGTGCACTTATACTGGTATCAGAGCCACGCCATTAACCTAGTCTAGCTTGCTCTAACGTGTTTACAAGTTCGATCGAACAAAATTCCAAAACCGCGTTTCCATTTGCATCAGTTTCTGTCGAATTATTTTTGGCTCGAAATTTTTTTCAGTACATTGCAGAAACACGTGCAGGGAAATATAAGCATTCTGTGAAAATTTGGTCGCGTGACGTCACATTTACACCGCGGAACCGCGGCCAAACCCACGCATTGGCCGCGGTTCCGCCGCTATCTTGACTGTTCATTGCATCAAATTTTTACAGTAGGCTTCTGAGTTGAAAATGGGGTTTTTGGGATATTCATTTTGGGCCCAGATTTTCTTTGAGTGCTACAGTTGTGCTTGGGGCCCACTTAGGTAAATTTGATCGATCGAAAAGTTTAAACATGTTAGTTCACAGTATTTACATTATATCTGCGACCGTGAATGTCATTTGATCGGTAAATCCTGTCTAACTGCTATAGCCCTTTTAGACGGATTTGCGAACGTGACATTCACGTTGATGTTCTGTGTTATGCTGTGATGTTGCGGATTGGTCGTGGGGGATAGCCTGGATGCAGTGGTAGTACAGTTTCATTTTATATGTACATTTGATATTGCGGGACGAGCGTCCGACATGTGGACTGCCGTCTCTGCCTGTTTGTATATTATTCTTTTGGGGCACGACCGGGCTGAAGTCGATGTACCCGTTGTATGTATATTTTATTTTCTGTACTAGAATTATCCCGCGGCGGGGTGCACAGATAGCCGAATTCTAGAGGGCAACGGGCCCGCACCTCATGGCATTGAGACGGAGAGGGCTTTACTCTAGAATTGGCGGGCTATTCGTTGCACTCGTAGGGGGTACAGGTTGACCCAGGAGGGGTGCCCAAGTTACCGGATACCGTGAAGTGCTGGGTGGTCCATTCACGTTGCTGAAGGGGGCTGCCTCGCTTCACGTTTTAGCGGGTAACTTTCCGCGCCCGTAGGGGTCTAGGATTTCATTGCACAGGCTATCCACACGACCAGGGGAACGTCGGGTTTCAGTAGCGGCTCTATGAAACACGGGGATCCCAGATATCTGCATTATTCTGTGATGCTTATTACATTTCTGTGATGTTGCATTTTATCACGCCTTGAGCGAAATATTATATATTGATATATATACTAGTAGATGTTGTATATATTTTGCATCCGTGCTAGTCCAGTCCCCGCTCTGTCGTTAGTTAAGTAACCTAACGGGTAATGACGGGACCCAGTGGCGAATGTGGATGGCATATACGTACATTATTATTTTCGTTCTTTATTGGTGTGATCAATTGATGGGACTGCATTGATTCGGATCAATGCAAGCTAAACAAACCTATTTTGATGTTGTTGAAACATTTTTCAAAAAGCTGTTATTGCAAGGACGTTCACTTTTGTTTTGCACAGTGGTATTCGGTTATGAATATCCAGCACCTCAGTCGACGAGGCAAGGGCCAAGATCCCTTCACCGGGAGTGACCCCTTGGACAGAAGTTTGCGCCAGGGCAATAACTTCACTATAGTCGTTTACTTTTGCTTTGCATCGTGGTATTCGGTTGGAATATCCTGCACCTCATTCTACGGGGAAAGAGCCGAGATCCCTTCACCGGGAGTGACCCCTTTAGCAAAGGTTTTCGTCACTATATTTTTATAAAAGCTATCTGGTTCCTTTAACGATATCAAGTTCATTACGTTAAAGGTTTTTCGCCAAAAACCATTTGTAGCCCTCCGTCGTTTCATATGGATAGTCAATAGTATTCAAGCTGTGTTTGTTGGCCAAAGTCAAGGCATAGTGTTTGGTAGCTATTGGGTATTCATATGAAGCATAGATAGATGCGTTGGTTTGGGACAGTCGTACTGCCTTGTTGGCCAAAGTCAAAGGTAGGTACGGGTGGGTTCAAATTAACCTGGAGAATGACGGGTAGAACCTGACATGTGACTTATGATTTGTTGGCCAAAGTCAAGGTCATAAGAGCATGGGGTAAAAATCACATCGGGAGTTTCTAAAGAAACTGGAACTTGCCAGATATGCGCATACCTTCTGGAGTGTGATAACGTGAGCGGATTCCGTCACGTTATCATGCGATGATAGTTGGATCCCGATTCCCACTGATGAGTTGGTTTACTCCTCGGGTCATCCCAACTAATTCTTCTTTCAGGTTTGGAGGAGAATTTGACGGAACAGTGGGAGGTTTCCTGATTAGATAAATTGGTAACCATTCTGATCTAGGTTAGAGTGCAAGCTGAGTGTTTCTTTTCTCTCTCTCTTTGGCAGCGACCATGACCCGACCCTTGACTATGACTCAGTGACCAAAATTAACCGAACCTTCTTAAACACTGGCTTTTGGATTGTCAGAGTTGAAAACCTCATTGCCACTCCTACTTTTACCCTTTTCTCCAGGACACCCCGTATTACTACGAACGTCCACTTCCATTGTATAAAACCATCATATGGTTATATACGAACTCGAAGGAATTTATTCGAGGATGGTTTCCAGTTCTGGAGAAAACGAATAGGACTATTCAGTTGTTTTTTCCTTTTACCGTCTCTCAGGTTGCGAGTGCCCCTTAGATTAGGGGATGGTACACCTATTACGCAAATTGGATAGTCTTCTTCCAAACCATAGGCAGGTGCCAACCGGTAGGGAATGAAGAAAACCAATTAACCTAACGATGGTGTACAGAAGGTGTTATGTAAAGACAAAGAAAGGGATTAGAAGGAGGGCAAAGTAAATTGCGACTGCTATTCACTACCAAACCAAGTATTTCATTACCACTCCCACTTCACCTTTGTATTTCTCCAGGGCACTCCGTATCACTACGAAGATCCACAGTTATTTGGATACTCCATCGTATGGTTATATACGAACTTGAAAGGAACTTGTTCCAGTTCGGGGATGGATTCTGGTTCAGGAGAAATAGGAATAAGGTTTATTCAGGTGTCTTTTATCGTTACCTTCTCTCGCGTTGCGAGTGCCCTTAGGATTGGGACAGTACACCCATTACGCTTATTGGATAGTCTTCTTCCAAACCATAGGCTGGTGCCGAACGGTAGGGAAGGAAGAAAACCATTTGGCCTAAACGGGTGTGCAGAAGGTAATGACTAAAGACATATGAAGGGATGTGGAGAGATGGCATAGAAATATACGGTTACAGTTGTGAATCTGGATAATGGAAGAGGCATTACTAGGAATACCCGGATACCCCATCGAAACATTTCAATATTTCATTTTCACTGTGTACTGTTAATGGAAAACTGATTTTCCAATTAGACACTTGCTCCAGGGTATGTATTTACCAGGTTAGATTCTCACATCTGTATGCTTTTACAGATGATGAGTGGGAGTAAGTTATTGGGAATTAGGTGATGATCCTGATTATATCGGAATTCGTTGTAATTGGTGATATTTGAGGAAATCGTCTGGGTAGTTTGCCGGACGGCAAATATTTGGTTTTGAATATCCGCAGTTATGCACCAATTTCAAATTGATATATCTGTACGTATATTTTTATAGAGTGAGATATACCTTTTTGAAATTATGTCCATGACATTTACCTATATCAGTGGATGATTAGGTAAAGAGCATTAAACAGCGGTGTAATTCTTCTTAACCATAGGTACAGTTTTCAACATACGACACACAGCGAATGAGTTACTGGACTCAGGGGACTTATACAGAGTATTGTATGTTGTCCAGTGTCCATTAGGACAGAGGGGTTGGTCCTCGTACTATATTCGATTTACTTATGACTTCTTTAGTTCTTAGACAAGTGTTTCATAGAAACACAAGGTCTGAGTTTTGAGAAGTTATAGGTATATGAATAAAGTAGAGAACCGGATATTGCAAGTATCAGGATTCTTCAAGGTGATCGAAGATGTAGATACTTGTGTATGGTATTCAGTTGATAGTAATGATTAAGAGAACTTGCTTCTCCTTCAGGTTACTCATAATTGGAAGCACTCCTAAGTTGAGTAATGCCGATCGGCCTCTCTCCATTTAGTTGACATGCACTGGAGACAGCTGCATGATTTGAACCCGGTTCAATTAAATCCGTGCCTCTGTTTCTATATTGGATATAGAACAGTTCATATCTTGACATTGTTAAGGTACGGGGAGTTGTCCAGCTTATGCTTAAAACCAGACTCTGGACAACTCAAGGCACGTTTCTGTAATGGCTATTTATGGGTTGACCCGGGCTATGACGAAGGTTGACTTTCTACCATCTGGAAGATCAATAGTGATATTGTTCTTGACTCGCCACAGTTTTAATAAAAATGGATTTTTTCAGAAAACAGTAGTGGGAGTACGGTAGAACTGGAAGTGATTCCAGAACCGCAAACGATTACTGAAAAATTGATAAGAACCTAAAGATTCAATCTGGTTTGATATTCCATTAGCCACTCCACAGATAAGGTGGGTAACTTCAGGCACTCGAGAGGTACTTCGGTATGCTCAAAGACGGTGATAGGGAGGTTCTTATTTACCCAGACTTGACACTACTGTTGTTCCAGGCTATGAGACCTGGCAGAAGGATGTGTATAGCGTCGTTCTGAACTGGCTACAGAAGTGTACGTGTATATTATTCTACCAGAGGGTTGTCGTAGTTAGTGGGAGCAGCGGAAGCATGGTGGACAAGTGGCTTATGTCTATTTATAGACTAAAGCAGATATAGCGGAGATAGATCATCTATTTCTGATGTGACAGTCATAGGTTTGACTTCATCAGAATAAGGAATGGATCTATTAAGAAGGTAGTAGGGTGTGATGTCCTGGTATTTGGATGACATACACAGAGTAGGAAGTGAAGTTCCTATACTACGATCGGTTATACTTTGGTTGTCACACAATAGTTTCTCCACATGGGACTTGGATATTATATCAAGACATTCTGGTTACTGGATCTATGGTTTTAGATCTAGATTTGGGTAGTTTCCCAATCTGGGTACTTAGACAGCATTCTGAAGGTGTTTTAGAATAGACAACTCGAGGCACGGTAGTATACCTGCAGGTGATGGAGTCACCCTCTCTGAAGGTGTCTTACAGACTAAAGTGGAGAGCGATGTGCATGATTGGCAGATCACTTGCTTAGGCAATTGAGTCAATCATGAGATGTCAAGTATCATACCAGATATTGTTTTTGCACGAGATGCAATATGTTGATATTGATCCAATCCTGGAGAAACGATCGGAAGCAGTTTTAGAACATAAGTGGATGTTCTAGGGATATGATAACGACAACCTCATTCGGGAGATAGTTATCATTCTAGACTTCCAAGGTGACTTGGATGACAGATTGGTTGTCAGAGTTATAGTTTTCCTTCTGACGAGGGGCAGTATTTTGGACAGGTGGTCCAAGGGGATACTGAGGGAGGCATGACGCAGGATACTGATTAAGTTCAGTTGACGATACAGTCTAAGAAGTTTGGATTTGGAGTTCATTTATGAGCTAGGTCCCATCAGACATCTAGACACATTCTAAGACAGCTATTGCTCATTTCGGGAGATGGATTTCTCCGTGAACTTGTGATATAGAGAGGTATAGAAAGAAACATCAAGACGGATCCACTCACTGAGGCTATTCCTCGAACACCTTAGTTTCGCAAACTGGTTTTGTGAGACTGATCAGTAGAGGAGTTGGGTGTTCGGTATCACACAGGCTGTGAGTATGCGACATCGCAATAATTAGAGTTAAGTGCAAGTGGGAGATTGTTGGAGATAGTGCCCTCAGAGTCAATTATTGGATCACAGGCACGTGATTGCAATGATTGAGGGAGGACCTATACCGTTAGAACAGTCTTACTCAAGATGATAGTATGCTATCTGGTTTATCTTTATCATCGTGTACTGCTTTAGGTCACCTTACAGGTCACTATTGCACGTTGATAGAGCCCTTAGGATTCTTGCTTGACAGCCAGCAGTTTGATGGCGATCATATACGTGGGAGCTGGTAGTCTATAAGCACATACTTAAAAGCTCCCTAGTCGTGGGTGTTTCGAGACAGGGCATCGATACTCCAGAGTAGACTAGTGTATACAGTCGAGACCCCGACGAGGGGCGGTGGCCGGTCTCACAAGCCACTGGTGTCAGTTGGTTCACCTAAGATGTATACAGGTGCTCATTGGGTTATGAGTACACCGGACATGACTCGTCGGGAACATGCTAGTTGGTCTTATACCTGACGTCGGATAGCAGTTCCCTGGTGACATGTGTACAGGTTAGTTCATCGACCTGAGATCGTCATTTGTCTCGTGTGAGTTCCCACTGTACTTTGATTACTACCCTACCACGCTCAAAGGGGACGTGCAAACAGGTTTTAGTTGGGTACAGTCCCGAGCCACATGGAGGCAGTGAGTGGATCTGCAGGGGTTCGTCTCTCCCGGTATTGGGGGTGAGGTCGCGCTGTGTCTAGGAGAGCCGTTACACGAAGTCCTTAGCCAAGGCAGGAGATATACTGGTAGGTATTCCAGTAATATCTCAGGGTGTTCTTGGCTACACTCCGACACGACTTGTACCGCTTTTGGGGGTCTGAATTTTACCAACCCCCTAGGCCCGCCATGCGATGCTCATAGACGAACGGACCGGACTGTACGGATATTGTCACTGACAGGCTCAGTAAGGTGTTAGGATGAGTTCGCTCATCGACGTCCCTTTTGGTCAATACCTGGTAGCTCGTTACGTATGGCTAATACCTCTGACGTGCTAGTGGTTAAATCCACAACCAAGGTGTTGACGAGTCTTTAGGGTCCCCCACTGACAGTTGCTCAAGTTTCGGGTGAAACGCTGTAGAGGCCGTATGGAGATATGGCAGGGTTCGATCAGATACGTGCGGTATTGCACGGATCATGATCGGACGGATAATACTAGCGGGCTTTGGTTTAAGCCGAATCCTAGTATTGTACAGTGTAGATTTTGTCTCATTGCATTTGTATTCGGTCGGAATACAAATGCGGGTATGTATATACAGTAGCGGGGTTTCCTGTAATTTATTATGGGATCTATTTTTTGAAGTTGCTAGTTTGTTTTCCGTTTCGGCCATTTTCCTTTGTTTCTTTCCTTGGCTGAAAATTGGTAGAGGATGGCTTATTTGCAATTGTGCAAATTAGCATTGTGGAGGGTGGTCTTTGAATATTGTTGCTTCATGATGGTTGCACCATCATTTGACTTCTTCACTCATCATTGCTTGACTTTTGTGGTTTGATGATGGGTTTATGAGTGTTGGACTTGGTTTGTGATCATGGTTGATCATGATAACCCTTTCTCTCTCTTACATTATTTGGCTCACTCATTTTTGATCCACTCACTCTCTCCTCTCATTCTCTCCTTGATCATGGCCGGCCACACTTCTTGAGGGGTGAGGGAATTTATTTTGTGAGTGATTTGGTTCTCATTTGCTTTAGGTGACCTTACAGGTCACTATTGCGCGTTGATAGAGCCCTAAGGATTCTTGCTTGACAGCCAGCAGTATGATGGCGATCATATACGTGGGAGCTGGTAGTCTATAAGCACATCCTTAAAAGGTCCCTAGTCATGGGTGTTTCGAGACAAGGCATCGATACTCCAGAGTAGACTAGTGGATACAGTCGAGACCCTGACGAGGGGTGGTGGCCGGTCTCACAAGCCACTGGTGTCAGTTGGTTCACCTAAGATGTATACAGGTGCTCATTGGGTTATGAGTACACCGGACAGGACTCGCTGGGAACATGCTAGTTGGTCTTATACCAGACGTCAGATAGCAGTTCCCTGGTGACATGTGTACAGGTTAGTTCATCGACCTGAGATCGTCATTTGTCTCGTGTGAGTTCCCACTGTACTTTGATTACTACCCTACCACGCTCAAAGGAGACGTGCAAACAGGTTATAGTTGGGTACAGTCCCGAGCCACATGGAGGCAGTGAGCGGATCTACAGGGATTCGTCTCTCCCGGTATTGGGGGTGAGGTCGCGCTGTGTCTAGTAGAGCCATTACACGAAGTTCTTGGCCAAGGCAGGAGATTTACTGGTAGATATTCCAGTAGTATCTCAGGGTATTCTGGGCTACACTCCGACACGACTTGTACCGCTTTTGGGGGTCTGACTTTTACCAACCCCCTAGGCCCGCCATGCGATGTTCATAGACGAATAGAACGAACTGTACGGATATTGTCACTGACAGGCTCAGTAGGATGTCAGGATGAGTTCGCTCATCGACGTCCCTTTTGGTCAATACCTGGTAGCCCGTTACGTATGGCTAATACCTCTGACGTGCTAGTGGTTAAATCCACAACAAAAGTGTTGACGAGTCTTTAGAGTCCCCCACCGACAGTTGCTCAAGTTTCAGGCGAAACGCTGTAGAGGCCGTATGGAGATATGGCAGGGTTCGATCCGATAAGTGCTGTATTGCACGGATCATGATCGGACGGATAATACTAGCGGGCTTTGGTTTAAGCCGGATCCTAGTATTGTACAGTGTAGATTTTGTCTCATTGCATTTGTATTCGGTCGGAATACAAATGCGGGTATGTATATACAGTAGCGGGGTTTCCTGTAATTTATTACGGGATCTGTTTTTTGAAGTTGCCAGTTTGTTTTCCGTTTCGGCCATTTTCCTTTATTTCTTTCCTTGGCTGAAAATTGGTGGAGGAGGGCTTATTTGCAATTGTGCAAATTAGCATTGTGGAGGGTGGTCTTTGCATATTGTTGCTTCATGATGGTTGCACCATCATTTGACTTCTTCACTCATCATTGCTTGACTTTTGTGGTTTGATGATGGGTTTATGAGTGTTGGACTTGGTTTGTGATCATGGTTGATCATGATAACCCTTTCTCTCTCTTGCATTATTTGGCTCACTCATTTTTGATCCACTCACTCTCTCCTCTCATTCTCTCCTTGATCATGGCCGGTGATTGATGTGGAAAAGAGTGTGTTTGTAGTTAACCGCAATCAATAACGGTGTCGCGCGTAGCTAGACCGAGAGGAGTACGGGTCGTCCTCAGGGAAACGTTGAATCTTTTACTCTTACTTTAGATGTGTTGAAGAAGAGAGGAGGGATAAAGAATTTTGTGAAAGGTTTCTAGATCTACGTTAAGCACTAATGCAAAAATATAGATCTAGATTATTTTAGGGATGTAGTTAATATGTAACAACTCCAATTTTTGTATATCAAAATTTGAATTAAATTTGAAGTATACTTGGAGTATTAATGTTGCTCATAAAACTTTAAATATCTATCTCTCTATAATAATTACAAGAAGGAGCTTGTAGCTCATTGGTAACACCTTGCATTGCTGAACCAAGCCATCAGAGTTCGAATCCCGTGCCCCACATTATTTTTAGTTTATTTTTCTTTAAAAATTCTTGGAAGTCCAAAAGTCCACAAGCCATAACTCCCAAATAGTGAACTGAACCCCAAAAATGAACCATGCCAAAACCCTAGTCAGGAGACCCCACACCCAACGCCGGCCGAAATCGGCCAGAATCGGCCAACTCGGCCGGCGCCGCCGGCCGGAGTTGCGCCGACGGCCGGGGTCCCAACATGAAAGTTGTGGAGTTTGGTCTTCTGAAACTCATGGTTTACTCCAATTTATTTGATGAGTTTCTGAATTTTAAATACAACCATTTTAATGTCAATTTTATTGCTTTTTATCTAATTTTTATAATTTTTTTTAATAAAAGAAAACCCTTCACCTACCCTACCCTAGCTACCCTATAAATAGACCCCTACCCCCGACCTTTTCATTCCCAAAACCATAGAAAAACTCTCTTGAAATTTCCACAAGAAGTGTGCTTTGAATTCGAGTTCCCGGCGAAGCCCTGACGGAATTCCGGCGACGTGTTTTGAAGCAACCGGCGACGAAACGACTCCTCGACCTTTTTCCCTTGTCCTCTTTACTCTTTAGAAGAGTTTAAACCCGTAAGTCCCATCTTCTTTCTTTTCTATTTCTTAAAATACGGAAATATGAAACCCGAAGGAAATCGGAACAAACCGATTTCCGATTCGGTTTTTTTTACAAAATTTCACTTGTCACCTAATCCACAATACCCTAACATATTCACGTTGACTATTAATCACCTAGAAACCAATTTAAATAAAGTTTCTCACATGAAATGATAGCTTTCTTGTAAAACCGTATTCTTTTCATAAAAATACCATGAAGTCTATTTTTCTTCGTTTAATCAATTCCCTCACCCCTAAATATGTTTATCTTGATAAATAAACTTGTAGAAATCAATTTGAATGAATTTTCACACATAAAATGATAACGTTTTCAAATACCGTATTCTTGCGCTTTAATACCTTCAAGTTTAATATATCATGTTTAACCTCTAAAACTTCATTAAACCTTAAAATAAGTCACGAGGTAATGACCTACCTCTACACACACACAAATATAACCTTAATTGATAAACGTCAAAACATAGAATACGAAAATACAAGACTTTTCACTAAAATACCCTTTTCTTTATAAACCTTTTCTAAAAAGTTCTAAGTTGTTTACAATTTTAAAACAATATCTTTTAATAGGAAAATACGACATGTCATGGACATCGATCGTTTATCTAAACTGACTTTGTGGTGTCTAGGCTAGGCAAGTGAGCTTGGGTAACTTTAAAAGGCCCGTCTCACGATTCGTGAGAGGATCCCTCCCTCCTCACTTGTACTTACCTGGCCACAATTGGCGGTGAAGAGGCGATTTGAGGCTTCTAATGACTTGTCGTTTAGACCCTTAGGAATAGGCTAGTTGGTTTAGGAAACTCTAGAAACTAAAATACAGAAAACTATACTCTTTTACAAATAAATATCTTTTATTTATAAAACCGTTTTCCTAAATGAATAGTATTTGTTAAACCTAAGCAAACTGCCACTACAACCTACTTTTGGGGAAACCGTTAGGGATAGTACGGTTCATCGTGCACCCGCGGGCTAGTAGTGTGAGATTCAGACCTCCGCAAGGAGCATTCGGTCTCGAAAGGTTTAAAATACAGCAGTATAATTTCATTGTACACTTGAAGACCCGGCAGAAGTTGAGCCAACACAAGAAGACTTGGAGCAATTTGCTGAAGACACTGCAGTATAATTTCATTGTACACTTTTCTTTTCAGTACTTTCCATTTCCTGTTATGCCACTGTTTAGGCATCTTTATTTCAGTTGTATTTTCCTTTCCATGTATTGTACAAAGAATGTTAATAAATAAAAGTTGATGTTCTTTTTATACTCTTGTCTCTTGTGTATTTATATTGCTTAGCTACGCTTAGCGTATGTACTTCTGAGTACATACGTAGCGGACCTCGTCGCGTCCACTTTGCCATACACTGGGTAGCGGGGCATGACAGGTTTTGTTGGTGGCCCATGCAGGTCAGAGCTGTATGAATCCCTATCATGCAGTTCTGGTCTGCGTGAACAACTTAAGCAATATAACACAAGAACCAGCAACTAAAACATTCTTTACAATTCATATTCCTTGAATCTTGCAAATCTCTATTCTTTGAATCTTATCATTTCATGTATTTGAATCTGTCCTAACCCAAATTTTTCTTCAAGGTCATGGATTTCCCAAACAACACCAGCACTAACGTCAACAACACCCCTCCAGCACTACCTCTCACACCAGTTGTTCCTGCACCATCCACTGAGCAAACGATGCTATTTGAGGCGATCCGCAGTCTTCTCGAGGGACAACAACAACTTTTGAATCGTCCTGAGGCCGATGCACCGGGAGTAAAGCAATTCAGAGCTTTGCACCCAAAGCAGTTCTCTGGTAAAGGAAGCCCTCTTGAAGCGGAAGAATGGGCACAAAGCATCGAAGACGATCTGGCCAGACCACGCTTGGGTCCGTGTAGCGAAGCTACAGCTCACGGATAATGCTCGCAATTGGTGGAAGGCGGAAGAAACCCGTCTGGTACAGCCGATTGAATGGAAGACTTTTCGTGAGAAGTTCGACGCGAAATATTTCCCTGTGACTGCCAGGTTTGCAATGGAGCAGCAGTTTATTCATCTACAGTAAGGATCAATGTGGGACAAATCGGTAGATGAATATGACGCTGAGTTCACTATGTTGAGCCGGTAAGATATGTCACAATAGTTCAATTTTTAGTTATCACATACTACACAGCTAACACAATCTTTAAACAGATTCGCGGCACACCTGATACCGACGGACGAGATCAGAGCCCGTCGTTTTCAGCAAGGTTTGGACATAGAGATTAAGGCTTCTCTAGCCACAGGAAAGTTTTTGACTCACGAGGAAGCCTTAGAAGCTGCCCGCAGTTATGAGGCAGTGATAAAAGAGAGGGGCAGACCTCAGTCTGCTGGAGTCAAACGCCCTGCCAATCAGATGGCAGGTGGAGCCTCGTCCAGACCTTCTTTCGTGCCAAGGCGACCAGGAGTACCAACCCATCATCCTAGCCCAGCCTTTTGCACCTACTGTAAGAGAACTGGACATATGATGAAGGACCGCCGTCGAGCCAACCGCCTTTGCGTGATCTGCGGTTCAGCTACTCACGGTATTGGGTCTTGTCCCCAGAGACAGAACCCAGTTGCTCAACCCAGGCCAGTAAATACTTATCAGCAGCGACCAGCTCTTCAGGCACCTGCTCCCAGACTTGCACTGCCTGCACCACCCAGGGGACCACAAGCTGCACCACCTCCTCGACAGTTCCATCAAGCTCAAAGGAACGTTCAGAGGAATGCTCCTCAGGCCAGGAGGAATGTGCCAAAGCGCCAAGCTTTCATGATGTCTGTGGACAATGCTGAGGCCGCTGGCCAAGTCATTACTGGTAAACTTCCTTCTCAAACTTATCTTTTAGTCTTGTTTATCTACACACTTTCCCTATACCTAAAACCTATCCCATATACCTTAGGTACAATCCTAGTAGCTTCACTACCTGCACTTGCACTGTTTGATACTGGAGCATCCCACTGCTTTATGTCGCAACGGTTTGTTCGAACCCATGCGATTCCAGTCTCACCGCTTGTATCCAGCTGGAACGTCAGTTCCGGAAATGGTGTTCTAAAGGCAACTATGGGAGATAGCATGTGTCCAGTCGTCGTCTGCAGTCGAGAGTTTTATTCTGACTTCAAGGTACTGGACATACCGAACTTCGATATGGTTCTAGGAATGGATTGGCTTGGAACCTTTTATGCTACCATCGACTGTCGTTAAAGGAGGGTAGTATTCGAGATTCCAGACCATCCGGTCTTCTATTTTAAAAGTGGAGACCTACATTGGAGCCAAGTACTTACAAAGCAAAGCCAAGAGAAGCAATAGTTGAAGCAGCTCAAGCAGAAGAAGAATCAAGACCGGAGGTAGTTCGAGAGTTCGATGATGTATTCCCTGACGATATATCAGGTTTGCCTCCCGATCGAGCTCTTGAATTCAGTATTGACTTAGTACCAGGAGCACAACCAGTGATCAAAGCACCGTATAGACTAAGTCCGGAAGGATTGAAGGAAGTTCGAACACAGTTGGACGAATTACTGGCGAAAGGATGGATTCGTCCCAGCACTTCAAGTTGGGGAGCACCTGTACTATTGGTGAAGAAGAAGGAATGTTCATACAGAATGTGCATCGATTATAGGGCCTTGAACGAAGTAACTATAAAGAACAAATATCCACTTCCGCGCATCGACGATTTATTCGATCAGCTAAATGGATCTTGTATCTTCTCTAAACTAGATCTTCGTTCAGGTTATCATCAATTGAAGGTCAAGGAAGCTGATATTCACAAAACAGCTTTCAGAACTCGCTATGGACATTACGAATTTTTAGTAATGCCATTTGGAGTGACCAATGCACCAGCAATCTTCATGAATCTTATGAACCAAGTTTTCCGGGAGTATTTAGACAGGTTTGTTGTCATATTCATCGACGACATCCTGGTATATTCTAAGAATCGGAAAGAGCATGCGGAGCACCTACGAATTGTCCTGGAAACTCTTCAGCAACATAAGCTTTATGCCAAGTACAGTAAGTGCGAGTTTTGGCTAAATCAAGTTGGTTTCCTTGGGCATATCGTATCAGGAGAAGGAATTTCTGTAGATCCAGCAAAAGTTTCGGCAGTTAGCGAATGGCCTACGCCAAAATCAGCGAAGGATATTCGAAGTTTCTTGGGTTTAGCTGGATATTACAGAAGGTTTATTGAAGGCTTTTCGAAGATAGCAATACCCCTGACCAAGCTCACACGAAAAGATGAAGAATTTGTGTGGTCAGAAGCATGCGAGCAAGCTTTCGTAGAACTCAAGTCAAGACTGACATCTGCACCTATTCTCGTAATACCGGATCAATCTGGAGGATTCGAAGTGCATTGCGATGCATCCGTAAGGGACTAGGATGTGTTCTATATCAGCACGGTAAGGTTGTAGCTTATGCTTCAAGACAACTGAATACTCATGAACGCAATTATCCGATGCATGATCTGGAGTTGGCAGCCGTCATTTTTGCTCTAAAAATTTGGCGCCACTATTTACTTGGTGAACGAGTGAACATCTACACAGATCATAAAAGTCTGAAGTATGTGTTTACTCAGAAGGAGTTGAATATGCGGCAGAGAAGATGGTTAGAACTTATGGCGGACTTCGACATCAACTTGCAATATCACCCAGGAAAGGTGAACGTAGTACCTGATGCTCTTAGTCGCCAACCATTAGCAATGAATCTCACCGTCCAGTGGAAGCTTCAGCAAGACTTACATCAGATGGAGATTGAACTAGTCATGCCAGGTGATGTTTCAAGTTTGATGAATCTACAAGTTCAATCAACCATTGTCAATCAGATCAAGGCAGCACAAGCCAGCGATGCTAAGTTGCAAAAGATCAGAGAACAAGTGGAGAATGGACTCAGAACAGATTTCATCATCCATGAAGATGGATCTTTGAGATACGGCAGCAGATTGTATGTACCAAAAGGTCCTGTTAGGAAAGAGTTAATGAAAGAAGCTCACAGCTCTCCCTATTCAGTACATCCTGGAGGTACCAAAATTTACAAGGATCTACGTCAGAATTATTGGTGGCATGGAATGAAGCGTGAAGTAGCCAGAAGTGTCGCAAAATGTTTCGTGTGTCAGCAGGTAAAGGCTGAACATCACAGGACAACTGGACTACTTCAACCGTTACCAATCCCAGAATGGAAGTGGCAGCATATCACGATGGACTTTGTAACTGCCCTTCCTCGCAGCACAAAGGGTAATGATGCGATTTGGGTCATTGTGGATCGACTCACAAAGTCGGCTCACTTTATTCCATTTCGAGTTGGCCAATCAACTGAGACACTAGAGAAGAAGTACATGGAGGTAATAATCTAATTTAGAAAAACTCTTCATAATGTACTATCTCTGATACCCATGAACTCATACAGGAAATTGTGAGATTTCATGGAGTACCGGTCTGCATTGTCTCTGATCGTGACACCGGGTTCCGATCGCAATTTTGGCAGAGTCTGCAAGCTAGCTTGGGAACAAGTCTGAACTTCAGCACGGCTTATCATCCATAAACAGATGGTCAGTCGGAACGAACTATTTAGATCTTGGAGGATATGCTCAGAGCATGTATGCTCGACTTCAAAGGATCGTGGGAAGATCACCTGCACTTTGTGGAGTTCGCATATAACAACAGCTACCAAGCAAGTATAGGAATGGCACCTTTTGCAGCATTATATGGAAGAAAGTGTCGATCACCATTAAGTTAGGACGACATCGGAGATAGGGAACTCCTTGGACCGGAGATGATAGTAGCGACCGCTGATGTGGTTCGTACTATCAGGGAAAGAATGTGCATAGCCCAAGATAGATAGAAATACTGGGCTGATGCAAAGAGACGGCACTTGGAGTTTCAGCCAGGAGACCATGTATTCTTGAAGATATCTCCGAACCGCGGAGTGATCCGATTTGGAAGACGGGGAAAGTTGAGTCCGAGATACATTTGACCGTTCGATATACTCGAACGAGTCGGTGAAGTGGCATATCGTTTAGCGCTTCCACCCTCATTGGAAGGAGTGCATAACGTGTTCCACATATCCCAACTCAGAAGATATGTGAGTGACCCCAGCCATGTACTTGATCATTCCGAGCTCACTATACAGCCCGACTTATCTTATGAGCAACAACCTGTGGAGATCCTGGATGGAAAGTGAAGACACTACGGAACAAGGAAGTTAACTTGGTCCGGGTAATGTGGAGAAAAGACACTCCAGGAGAATCCACGTGGGAAAGGGAAGATGAGATGCGTGCAAGATATCCGCACCTTTTTGTAAACTAGTCCTCAAATAAAAGTTGTAAATTTCAAGGACGAAATTTTTGTAAGGAGGGTAGATTGTAACAACTCCAATTTTTGTATATCAAAATTTGAATTAAATTTGAAGTATACTTGGAGTATTAATGTTGCTGATAACACTTTAAGTATCTATCTCTCTACAATAATTACAAGAAGGAGCTTGTAGCTCATTGGTAACACCTTGCATTGCTGAATCAAGCCATCAGAGTTCGAATCCCGTGTCCCACATTTTTTTTGGTTTATTTTTCTTTAAAAATTCTTGGAAGTCCAAAAGTCCACAAGCCATAACTCCCAAATAGTGAACTGAACCCCAAAAATGAACCATGCCAAAACCCTAGTCAGGAGACCCCACACCCAACGCCGGCCGAAATCGGCCGGAATCGGCCAACTCGGCTGGTGGACGGCCGGCGCCGCCGGCCGGAGTTGCGCCGACGGCTGAGGTCCCAACATGAAAGTTGTGGCGTTTGGTCTTCTGAAACTCATGGTTTATTCCAATTTATTTGATCAGTTTCTGAATTTTAAATACAACCATTTTAATGTCAATTTTAATGCTTTTTATCTAATTTTTATAATTTTTTTTAATAAAAGAAAACCCTTCACCTACCCTATCCTACCCCAGCTACCCTATAAATAGACCCCTACCCCCTACCTTTTCATTCCAAAACCATAGAAAAACTCTCTTGAAATTTCCACAAGAAGTGTGCTTTGAATTCGAGTTCCCAGCGAAGCCCTGACGGAATTCCGGTGACGTGTTTTGAAGCAACCGGCGACGAAACCACTCCTCGACCTTTTTCCCTTGTCCTCTTTACTCTTTAGAAGAGTTTAAACCCATAAGTCCCATCTTCTTTCTTTTCTATTTCTTAAAATACGGAAATATGAAATCTGAAGGAAATCGGAACAAACCGATTTCCGATTCGTTTTTTTTTACAAAATTTCACTTGTCACCTAATCCACAATACCCTAACATATTCACGTTGACTATTAATCACCTAGAAACCAATTTAAATAAAGTTTCTCACATGAAATGATAGCTTTCTTGTAAAACCGTATTCTTTTCATAAAAATACCATGAAATCTATTTTTCTTCGTTTAATCAATTCCCTCACCCCTAAATATGTTTATCTTGATAAATAAACTTGTAGAAATCAATTTGAATGAATTTTCACACATAAAATGATAACGTTTTCAAATACTGTATTCTTGCGCTTTAATACCTTCAAGTTTAATATATCATGTTTAACCTCTAAAACTTCATTAAACCTTAAAATAAGTCACGAGGTAATGACCTACTTCTACACACACACAAATATAACCTTAATTGATAGACGTCAAAACATAGAATACGAAAATACAAGACTTTTCACTAAAATACCCTTTTCTTTATAAACCTTTTCTAAAAAGTTCTAAGTTGTTTACAATTTTAAAACAATATCTTTTAATAGGAAAATACGATATGTCATGGACATCGATCGTTTATCTAAACTGACTTTGTGGTGTCTAGGCTAGGCAAGTGAGCTTGGGTAACTTTAAAAGGCCCGTCTCACGATTCGTGAGCGGATCCCTCCCTCCTCACTTGTACTTACCTGGCCACAATTGGCGGTGAAGAGGCGATTTGAGGCTTCTAATGACTTTTCGTTTAGACCCTTAGAAATAGGCTAGTTGGCTTAAGAAACCCTAGAAACTAAAATACAGAAAACTATACTCTTTTACAAATAAATACCTTTTATTTATAAAACCGTTTTCCTAAATGAATAATATTTGTTAAACCTAAGCAAAGTGCCACTACAACCCACTTTTGGGGAAACTGTTAGGGATAGTACGGTTCATCGTGCACCCGCGGGTTAGTAGTGCGAGATTCAAACCTCCACAAGGAGCATTCGGTCTCGAAAGGTTTAAAATACGGCATTTAAGAAAAATGAGATTTTGGGAAAATAAAATATTTATTTAAAATTATTCATGTGTTAATATATATATAATTATCATTTAAACACCTATTTTATCATAAGATAAAGTTTCCACTTTTTCTAAAAATTACAAGATTAAAAGTTACATTAAAATACCATGAATTTCAAATAAATAAATTAATACTTTTATTAGGATATATTCACTAGAATAACACAAATAAAATTTACACTCATTATAACTATAAAGACGAATAATAAATACTTGGGGTGTATTTTGAAAACTGTACAAAAGTACTTTTACATAAAACCCCCTCAAGTTCTATAAATTACAATAAGGCCCCTAACAATTATTGACATCAAATTACCTTCTTTTAGTCTGACTCGGGTTAGAGTCTGACTATTTCTGACTTGAATATGATTCAAGTCAATTTATATTCTTTTATATTCCAACTCAATATGAATACATGAATCTCTAAATACAGTTAACAATCTATATAACTTGACTGAACCGAACCATGGATATTCTTTTTACATGTTTCCCAGTATTCCATTTACATGACTCTACGGTTATAATCGTTTCCTGATATCATGGCTTCGGTCAGTCAGTTAATCAATCTTACAATCAATACAATTTTACAAGATAACAATACAAACAAGACATCGCGGGGTTTAAGGGGTAGATTGGTACGGAAGATGTTAAAGGCGGCATGAGGTGGTCAGATTAATACACCTAACCTGAATCCCATTGCTGTTGTACCGTGGCATAACGGTTCCTTGTACTACAAGTGTCCTAGTCTCTGGCAAGTAAGACTCCCCTCGTATACACTGGCATTCTTCTGTACCAAGCTATAAACAACAGCGTTACATAACATTACAACAATAGTTTACACTTTAAAAATGTATCTTCTTATTCTGTCTTCTCTACTCCTCTCTTACCTTTGGGACTTACCGAGCGATCTGTTCGCTGACGACATTCTGCTTCTCTGTTCTTTGAATGTCATCAGGTGACTTGGACCCGGCAGAAGTTGAGCCAACACAAGAAGACTTGGAGCAATTTGCTGAAGACACTGCAGTATAATTTCATTGTACACTTTTCTTTTCAGTACTTTCCATTTCCTGTTATGCCACTGTTTAGGCATCTTTATTTCAGTTGTATTTTCCTTTCCATGTATTGTACAAAGAATGTTAATAAATAAAAGTTGATGTTCTTTTTATACACTTGTCTCTTGTGTATTTATATTGCTTAGCTATGCTTAGCGTATGTATTTCTGAGTACATACGTAGCGGACCTCGTCGCGTCCACTTCGCCGTACACAGGGAAACGGGGCGTGTTAATATAATAAGGGGGCTTGTAGGGTTCGTTAGGATTTAGTAGTTATGGATGATTAATTAAGAATTACCCTTTTATCCTTTAATAGATTTAAAACTAGAACGACAGTGATGCATGTAGATTAGGGTTTCTGGAGGGAAAATGGTTCCCACTCTTAACCCCTATCTCGACATAGAACTCCGTTCATATCTAGCCTTTACCAAAACAATCATTAATCTAATCTCTAATCGCGGCCGAGACTAACAATAAATTGGTAGCGCGCCCGATTAGGATATTAATGATTCTTTTAGTAAAGTTTATAAACTTTATTGGATGTAAAAAGGGTTTAGGGATGTTCATCATCCATTAGCCTACCCTAATCCTACGAACCCTAACAAGCGGAGAATTACTCGCGCATGTTGGGAGAAAAAGAGATGGAAAGAAATTGCATAATTAAACTACGAAGAAATAGAATAAGAAAAAGAAAGCTACCTTTATTAATCAACAATATTCATTACACTTTGATTCCATAGAAAATGATTACAAAGACTAGTTTGCTTCTCAATCTCTTCCAAGGAGGTAGACGAACAGTTGATGATCAGCCTGGATACGTGAGCCGTCTTGGACTTCGTGATCTCGTCGGCTTGAAGATTTTCCAAGAGGCTCTCGGTGCATTTTTATAGTACCAAAGGCAGAACTCAAGCTTCTAAATTAGGAAGTAAGCAGCAAAGATCTTCCCTAAAAATCCTCAGCTTCCAACTCCGTATAACTGCGGCGGATCCGCGGCATCAAGGGGCTCATGCCGCGGATCCGCGGCCTGATAATCAGAGCCCTTGATCATTTTTCTAGGGTTGTCTCGATGTGACATTTGGAGATCCTTGGAACCTTCAGAATTTGGAAATCTTCTCGTAATTGCTGCCAGACTTAGTCTCCAAGTTTTGCTCCTTAATTAGACAAGTCTTCTTTGTAAGTCTATGCTACCTCTCCCGGTACTTACGGGCTTGCGGAAATGATGAAAAACGATTTTCAAGAGGTGGTAACATGGACTCAAAATACGGATCTTTGTTAAACAACTAACTAACAAACCTAACAAGAGTTTTTCCTACTCGGTTAGGGGGTTATACCTTTCTTGAACTCCTTCGTCTTCAACTCTTTCCGGTGTACGGATCGGCCTCACCTCGTCGTCTCCTTGCGCCGAAGATGGATCCACCTGAAAGCTTCTACCTTTGGCTTCTTCTTCGAACTTGAAGAAACTAGAACACTTGGTTTGCTAAACCTTGTGAACTAGGATGAGTAGAGAAGTGATATGGGTTTTCTTTTATCTCTAAGGCAATGTTTCCCAACTCATGATAGGGTGTTGCCTTGAGCTAGAGAGAGAGCAAGAGGAAGAGCAAGAGGGAGAGCTCAAGCAAGAGAGAGAAATGAAATGAGAGAATGAGTAACTCTTTTACCATCCAAGCTCTCATAATCCAAAACCATCATAACAAAAATAGTAATCAAGTATTATGTGATGGTTCAAGTCAAAATGGCTATATCATTTCATGCACTCATTTTGTAAAAACAAACAAGCAAGCAAAAGTCTTTGCTATGAAATGATAGCCATTGTTATGATGATGGTCAACTAGTCCAACCTAGTCAACCGGTCAACAAAGTCAACAAGTCAATAAAGTCAACCCTTCAACAACCATGTCACCATAATACTTAATTAATATTATTGTTAATTAAGTTTCTTATTCTCATTAGGGTTTAGCAAAAAGTCAATAGTTAACAGTCAACAGTCAACAACCCCAATGAGAATCCTCTGCCTCTGTCTCTCTATCAACTGTGCATACACACCCGCATCCGCGTTCTGAGGAACGCGAATACAAACGAGATAAAACCAATCCCAAAACGTACGCTAAGATCTGGCTTAAACTAAAGCCCGCTAGTGTTTACTGTCCGGACACTAAACGTGCACAAGTGCACGGATGTGACCGAACCCTGTCGCAAAACCATGCGACCTATCGCAAAACCATGCGACCTCTACTCTTTTGCCTAAAGGAGAATAGCATTTTGTGTGGGACTTTGAAGACTCGACACTACGCTGGCAGTAGGTTTAACCACAGACCGCAAGCGGCACTAGCTGGGCATAACGGTCCCCAGGTAGATGCCGACAAGAAGACTGACGAGGTGAAACCCATCTGAACTCCTACTGAGCCTGAATGTAACAATCTCCGTACAGTCCGGTCTGTTCGTCCGATACATCGCATGGCGGGCCTAGGGGGAGGTAAACGTCAGTCCCCTAATAGCGGTACAAGTCGTGTCAGAGTGAAGCCCAGAACACCCTGAGATAGCATTGGAAACCTACCAGTATATCTCGCTTGCCCTGGCCAGAGACTACTCATGTAATGGCTCTTCTAGACACAGCGCGATGTCAACCCCCAATACCGGGAGAGACGAATCCTTTCTAACCGTCACTGCCTCCAAGTGCTTCGGGACTGCACCCAAAAACTACCTGTTTGCACGACTCCTTTGAGCCGTGGTAGGGTAGTAATCAAAGTACAGTGGAAACACACTCGAGGCGAAGTGATAGTGTCAAGTCAGCGGACTAAACTGTACTCATGTCACCAGGGAACTGATAACTGACGATAGGTATAGTACCAACCAACAGTTCCCGATGAGTCCTGTCCAGTGTAATCGTAACCTAACGAGCACACGCATACTATCTCAAGTACGACGTACTGACGGTGTAAGTCGATGTTCAACACCCCAATACTTGTGGGGAGGCGGAAATATGAATAACAATCAAGTTCTATGATCAAACATCGATTAACCGTACGAATCGTTTGCTAAACAAGTTTTAACAAAAGCTATAGAGTTTTAATCTACTATGCGAAGAGATTATACCAAACGGTTCTAGTCCTTCGTCTTGATGTTGTCTACGGCCTCTTTGGATCTCCACGTCCTCTTCGGCTTTCTCCCGTGATAGACGATCCACCCGAGAACCCTAATCCATGCTATAACCTCTAAACTTGAGGTTACTTAGTTTCTCTAGTTGCTAAATAGAGTAGCTAAGGTGATGTAGAGATAGGTTATGGAGTAATTAGTCTTTCCTAATCCTTGTTCTCAACTCATGAGGGGTAGGATTAGGGTTTGGTGAAGGAGAGAGAGCTTGAAGAGAGAGAGTGAGAAGATGATAATGATATTATTATAATGAATAAAGCTTCTCACTTGATATATATGAAACATAATGAATTTAAAAGAAATGAATAATAAGTGAATATTCATCATGTTTCATTTAATCAAGTGGGTGATTCATCATGTGAGTCATTAAGCAATAAATGATGCATTAATGATATGATGAATCACTCACAATGAGTCACTTAATCATTAAATGAAAATGCCACCTCTCTCTTTATGTCACATCCTTCTAGAAGCTTCTCGGAAAATTACGAGAACGCCCCTCTCATCCGTGAAAACACGGAAAAACTTTAGACTGTATAAATCCAATAATCTGATACTAGAATCTGGCTTAAACCAAAGCCGGCAGTAAAAACTGTTCGAATGTCGTACGTGCGTTCAAACACGTATGCGTCCGAACCTTTGTCGTAAAACCATACGACCTCTATATCTTTTCGCCTGGGTTTGGGAAATCTCTGTGTGGGACTCTAAAGACTCGACTACTACGCTGGCAGTGGGTTTAACCACAGACCGCAAGCGGCACTAGCTGTACGTAACGGTCCCCAGGTAGTTGTCGATAAGAAAGCTGATGAGGTAACCCATCTGAAATCCTACTGAGCCTGTCTGTGACAATATCCGCGCAGTCCGGTCTGTTCGTCTGAGAGTATCACATGTACGGTCTAGGGAGGTGGTAGACGTCAGACCCCTAATAACCGTACAAGTCGTGTCGGTATGGCTCTATCACCATCCGAGAATCTACTGATCAACCTATCAGTAATTCTCAATCAGCCCTGGCCAGGGACTTATGGTAATGACCAACCGATCACCGTGCGATATCAACTCCCTATACCGGGAGAGACGAATCCCTAACAGTCGCTCACTGCCTCCATGTGGCTCGGGACTGTGCCCAACTGAAACCTGTTTGCACGACTCCTTTGAGCCGTGGTAGGGTAACAATCAAAGCACAGTGGGAACTCACACGAGACAAATGATGACCTTAAGTCAACGGACTATCTGCACACATGTCACCTGAGAACTGCTATCTGACGTTAGGTATAATACCATCCAGTCAGTTCTCTGCGAGTCCCGTCCGGTGTACTCACACCCAGTGAGCATCTGTATACAATCTTAGGTGAACACCACCAATGGTTGCAGGACCAATCCATTGCCCCTCGTCAGGGTCTAGATATGTATACACTAGTCTACTCCGGAGTATCGATGCCCAATCTCGATACTCCTGCGACCAGGGACATCTAAGGGTGTGCCTATTGACTATCCAGCTCCCACTAGTATGACTGCCATCACAACGCCGGTAGTCAGACAAACACCCTATGGGCTTTATCAACATATATATATAAATACCAAGTAAAATATATTATACGTTAAGACAAAGTCAAACCAAATAGCGTACTATCATATCAAGCAAGACTGTCATGTACATACATATCCCAAGCATCCTATACAATGTAGGCCTCTAGGGCATATATATCCAACAGACGGCTGTGGGACAGGCCGTCTCCCACACTGGGATGAGAAGCGCATACGCTAGTCTAATCCGGAGTATCGATGCCCTGTCTCGATAGTCCTGTGACTAGGGACCTGCATAAGGATGTGCTTATAGATTACCCAGCCCCCACGAGTGTGACTGCCATCACAACGCTGGTAATCAAGCAAAGATCCTAAGGGCTCCACTAATGTGTATAGGTGATATACTAAAATAAACACATGTATACATTAAAATAGAAACAAACCAAGTAACATACTACTATATTGAGCAAGATTGTCTATACAAGGTGAATATCCCAAGCTTCTATTAAGTAATATACAAACTAGTATGATACAGTAATGGCCTCTAGGGCATATACACTAACAATCTCCCACTTGCACTAAGGCCATGTACTGGCGTATCGAAGACCTATCATCTCGATCAGTCGCTCGAACTGAGTCTGGGGTAAGGCCTTTGTGAGTGGATCAGCAGTGTTATCTTCCGTAGAAACTCTCCGAACCTCGATCTCCCGGCGACCCACGATCTCCCTAATCAGGTGATACCGCCTCAAGATGTGTCTGGACTTCTGATGGGACCTGGGTTCCTTCGCTAAAGCTATAGCCCCGTTGTTGTCGTAATACAGCGGTATTGGATCAACAATGGACGGAACCACCTGAAGTTCTGTTAAGAACTTTCTTATCCAGATGGCTTCTTTTGCGGCATCAGCAGCAGCGATATATTCTGCTTCCATCGTCGAGTCAGCAACGGTTTCCTGTTTGGAACTCTTCCAACACACCGCCCCTCCATTGAGGGTAAAAACATAACCCGATATGGACTTGGAATCATCCTTGTCACTCTGGAAGCTGGAGTCAGCAAAGGCCTCGATCTGGAGGTATTTTCTTCCATACACCGAGAACATCTCCTTAGTCCTTCTCGGGTACTTGAGAATGTTCTTTACTGCTATCCAGTGTTTCTCCCCACGGTTTGACTGATACCGGCTTACCACACTCAGTGCATAAGCTACATCTGGTCTGGTACACAATATCGCATACATTATAGAGCCTACCGTAGAAGCGTAGGGTATAATAGACATGCGATCCCTTTCCAAATCAGTCTTGGGAGACATCTCTTTGGAAAGGGTGATCCCGTGACAAGCCGGTAGATTACCACGCTTGGAATCTTCCATACTGAATCTTTTCAGTATGGTGTCGATGTACCTGGACTGTGAGAGTCCCAGTATCCTCTTGGATCTGTCACGATAGATCCGGATCCCCAGAATGTATGAGGCATCACCCAGGTCTTTCATGGAGAACCTGTGTGACAAGAACCCTTTGACAGATTGTAGCATAGGAATGTCATTTCCTATTAAGAGAATGCCATCCATGTGTAAAACGAGGAATACTATAGTTCTCGCTACAAATCTACTATAGATGCATGGTTCATCTGGATTTTTGATAAAGCCAAATTCTTTGACCGTCTCATCAAAACAGATGTTCCAACTTCGTGATGCCTGCTTTAGTCCGTAGATGGACTTAAGCAGCTTGCACACCTTTCCGCTGCTCCCACTCTGAATGAAACCCTCTGGCTGGTCCATATAAACACACTCCTCTAAATTTCCATTTAGAAAAACGGTCTTTACGTCCATCTGCCAAATTTCATAATCGTGGAAGGCAGCAATGGCAAGAAGGATCCGAATGGATTTCAACATAGCTACTGGAGAAAAGGTCTCGTCATAGTCCAAACCAGGTCTTTGACGAAAACCCTTTGCAACCAGTCTAGCTTTATAGGTCTCAACCTGTCCATCTACACCAATCTTCCTTTTGAAGATCCACTTTCATCCTACGGGTTTTACCTCATCTGGAGCAACGTCCAACGTCCATACTTTGTTGGTGTACATGGACTCTATTTCGGTCCGCATTGCATCCAGCCATTTTACCGAGTCAACGCTCTGAATGGCCTGCTGGAAGTTAGTCGGCTCATCATAATCAATGATTCAATCTTCTCTATCCCCGTCTATAAGAAAACCGTAGTATCTCTCGGGCGGATGAGACTGCCTACTACTTCTGCGGAGCGGCGTAGGAATGCCATTTTCTTTTGAACCCTCTGGTTCTACTAAGTTTTCAGTAATAGCTCGTGGTTCTGGAATTTCTTCCAGTTCTATTGCGCTCCCACTTATCTGATTTTCCAAAAACTCAGTTTCCAAAAAGTGGGCATGACGAGAAACATAAATCTTTTGTTCCTCTTCGCAATAAAAGAAATATCCCTTGGAGTTCTTTGGATATCCCACAAACTTGCACTGTACTGAGTGTGCCTCGAGTTTGTCCGCATGCTGCTTTTTGACAAAAGCTGGACATCCCCATGTCTTAATGTGATTAAGATAGGGTCTCTTCCCACACCACATCTGATATGGTGTAGTAGGCACCGTCTTAGTTGGAACTCGGTTCAAAAGGTATGCGGCTGATTCTAGTGCATATCCCCAGAATGATCGCGGTAACTCAGCGTTACTCATTATGGACCGTACCATATCTAATAGGGTTCGGTTCCGTCTCTCCGATACACTGTTATGTTGCGAGGTGTATGAAGGAGTAAACTAAGAGAGAATTCCATTCTCTTTTAAGTAATCCAGGAACTCGGCACTTAAGTATTCACCACCTCGATCCGATCTCAGTGTCTTGATACTTTTGCCGGTTTGTTTTTCTACTTCATTCTTATATTCCTGGAATTTTCCAAAGGTTTCGGATTTATGTTTCATTAAGAAGACATAACCGTACCTTGAAAAGTCATCCGTAAAAGTAATGAAGTAAGAAGAACCGCTTCGCGTATGTGTAGACATTGGACCGCACACGTCGCTGTGTACGAGTCCCAAGAGCTCGCTCGCTCTTACTCCGTTTCCAGTGAACGAAGTCTTTGTCATTTTTCCTTTGAGACAAGATTGACAAGTGGCATACGATTGATATTCGAACGGATCCAAATATCCTTCTGTATGTAACTTCGTCAACCTTCTCTCATTGATGTGACCCAGTCTACAATGCCATAAGAAAGTCTGATTTATTTCCAGAGACTTTTTTTTGTGTGTATTCTGGACATTGAAAATCTGTTGTTGGTTTAGTACGTATATACCATTGCTTAATGTACCTGACCCAATCAGAACTTGATTAAGGTGAATGTCTACAACATTACTTACAAACACAAATTCATAACCTTCTTTAGAAATCAAAGATACAGAAATGATATTACAAGTTGCGTTGGGTACAAAAAAGCAATTACGTAAAACCAAAACATGTCCATCTGACATTCCCAGGTGATAGTCCCCCACGGCCTTAGCATCCATGCTAGCTCCATTTGCAACTTTGAGGGTCATGTCACCTGCCTTCAAAAACCTACAGTTTCTCAACGCCTGCAAAGAATTACAGATATGAGATCCTGATCCGGTATTCAATACCCAGGAAGTAGAGTTTATTGATAGACAGTTTTCAATAACATACACACCTGAAGCTGAAGGCGTAACTTGCTTCAGATCCTGTGTTCTGGCTTTTCAAGCCCTGCAATCTTTCTTCCAGTGCCCACTCTAATGACAGTAAAAGCACTCTTCCTTCCCTACAAGTTTCCCCGCTATCTTTGTTGCTTTTGCCTTTCCCTTCGTATCCACTTTACTAACACCACCCCTTGGTTTGGCGGGGTTTTTCTTCTTCTTTCCCTCGGCTTTCGCCTTGGACCTAGAAGAGGAAGATCCTCCTATAAACAAAGTGGATGTTTCCCTACCTTTCTGTAGGGTGCCCTCTGCACTCCTCAGCATGTTGAGGAGCTCTGAAAGTTCAACATCCTTTTCTTGCAAGTTGAAATTCAGGATGAACTGGGCGTAAGTGGAAGGAAGGGACTAAAGAATCAAGTCCGTATAGAGCTCATTCTCCAACGTGGTCCCAAGGTCCACGAGCTCCTCTATAAAGCCAATCATCTTAAGCACGTGTTCCTCTACCGATGATCCGACGGCCAACCTTGCCGAAAATAACTTCTTCGACACTTCGTATCTTGCGATACGAGATTGCTCTCCATATAATTCTTTTGTATGGAGAAATATGGATTCGAGGTCCATATTCTCGTGCCTCCTCTGATGTTCGTTGTCCATAGAGGCAAGCACGAGGCACTTGGCCTTCGTGCAATCGATTTCCTAGGTCTTACGGATTTCCCTATCCGCGACGCTGGTTTTGGGACCTGGGACAGGGGGAGCTTTGGTGGTAAGGAGATACCCCAACTTGTCATAAGTGATTGCCATTTTGACATTCCTGAGCCAATCTGTGTAGTTTGGCCCTGTCAGTATGTTTTTATCTAGTAGTAAATTAAGTCCGGTCATGATGTTTGGTCGCTGCAATTAGGAGAGAGAGAGAAGAAACACTTTAGCATGATGCTCTTGCAAGTTTAGAGTGGTTTTCAATTTGTTTAAACAGGCTGGCTCCCACTGTCTCTTGAATCTCTCCTCAAACCAAAGAAAAAGAATTAGTCAGGATCAATCTCACTGTACAATTCTAGCTTAACCGTTCAGCCAGGCTGGTGTCGGTACTTCGAGGGAGGTTTTCCAACGCTTTCGCGAAGTTCTTTAAATAAATAACCTCTTTTCCCTGTGGGCGTAGCCCCGCTAACACCTTTCTAGACACCTACTTGGTTTATAGCATTGATCGTTAAGTGAGAAATTTCCCGAGGAGTAGCATATACTCACAGTAGGATCGGGATCCAAATATCATTGCATGACAAAACTGAAGGAATCCTACCAGAATCATCACACTCCAAATGGTATACAGCGCTAGCAAGTTTCAGTTCTTTTGAAACTCCCGATGTGGATTTTTGCCCTATGCCCTTATGACCTTGACTTTGGCCAACAAATCATAAGTCACATGTCAAGTTCTACCCGTCATTCTCTAGGTTAATTTGAGCCCATCCGTACATACCCTTGACTTTGGCCAACAAGGTAGAACGACTGCCCCAAACCAACACATCTATCTATGCTGCACATAAATACCCAATAGCTACCAATCACTATGCCTTGACTTTGGCCAACAAACATAGCTTGAATACTTATTGTCCATTCATGTGAAACGACGGAGGGCTACGAATGGTTTTGGCGAAACCGTGAACGTAGTGAACTTGATATAATCGAAGGAACGAGATAGCTTTTAAAAGGAGTGGCTTAAGCTCCGCGTTTAAAAGTTATTTTTGAAAAGAAACCGAGTGGTTTTGAAAGTGTTCCAACGATTTTTACTTGGTTTATTTTTCTTGCATTAATTCCAATGCGTCCCATCATTTAATCCTACCATTGCAGAAAACAACCAAAATATGACGTACGCTTATACCATCCGCATTCGCCACGGGGCCCCGTCATTACCCGTTAGGTTACTTAACTAACGATAGAGCGGGGGCTGGACTAGCGCGGATGCAAAACATAAGCAACACTTAAATAATATCAGATATAGATATATTGCAATGATAGCCATTTCAGATCACAGATGAACACATTGGATATACTAGGAATCCGCAATTTGTACGAGCCTGTAACGAAAAGCGGATTACACGGTCGCGATGAATAGCCAATGCCCCACCCTAGACCTCTACGGGTGCGGCTAACTACCCGCCAAATATCCGAAGCGGAGCAACCTCCCTCAACGACGTGAGTAGGCCACTCGGCACTTCGAGATACCCGGTAGTTTGTGCACCCCACCTTGGGTCTATCCTAGGAGCAAAAACAGTAAAAAGAAATTATACAATGACGGCTACAACCCCGACCCGGTTGTGTGGTCATACAAATAATATTACATCAATTTACATATTACATGAATTGAAAGATAAAAGAAAACTCTCATCTCACAACCCCCGGTTATTCATCCGCGACAATCCAATGAATTCATATACACATACCATCAACATTACAGATCACAGATATGTATAACCCCCACTAATCGACGTATAGCAATTAGCGGACGTTCAATACATATATCACATCACAGATATATACCCGTCAGCTTAAGTCTTTAGAAGTTCGATCAAAATACGGATTTTTAGGCCCCAAACACAAATTTTTCTTTCTGGAAAATCTGGGCAGAAAAATCATATTTTAAAAATCCCAAAACAACCCCAGAAACACTCTGCAGGAATTTGCACCACGGCCGAGTCAACTCGGCTGCGGATCCGCGGCGGGAGCATGCTCCCGCCGTGGTTCCGCGGCGCGTTGACCGAGTCAGTGGACCAAATTTCTTGGGTGTTTCATAAAAATCCTGAGTCGATTTTTGGTGCATGATTTATTAATTTTGGAACAGAATACAGAATCGACAGAAACTTGATTTTTCGGGGATTTTTCGCGACTTTTTCTCCGATCGAATTTCTAGTTACTTTGCTAACATGTTAGATAGTGTTTAACTAGGCTCTGATACCACTGTAAATCCATGCTACCTCTCCCGGTACTTACAGGCTTGCGGAAATAATGAAAAATGATTTTCAAGAGGTGGTAACATGGACTCAAAATACGGATCTTTGATAAAAAACTAACTAACAAATCTAACAAGAGTTTTACCTACTCGGTTAGGGGGTTATACCTTTCTTGAACTCTTTCGTCTTCAACTCTTTCCGGTGTACGGATTGGCCTCACGTCGTCGTCTCCTTGCGCCGAAGATGGATCCATCTGAAAGCTTCTACCTTTGGCTTCTTCTTCGAACTTGAAGAAACTAGAACACTTGGTTTTCTAAACCTTGTGAACTAGGATGAGTAGAGAAGTGATATGGGTTTTCTTTTATCTCTAAGGAAATATTTCTCAACTCATGAGAGGGTGTTGCCTTGAGCTAGAGAGAGAGCAAGAGGAAGAGCAAGAGGGAGAGCTCAAGCAAGAGAGAGAAATGAAATGAGAGAATGAGTAACTCTTTTGCCATCCAAGCTCTCATAATCCAAAACCATCATAACAAAAATAGTAATCAAGTATTATGTGATGGTTCAAGTCAAAATGGCTATATCATTTCATGCACTCATTTTGTAAAAACAAACAAGCAAGCAAAAGTCTTTGCTATGAAATGATAGCCATTGTCATGATGATGGTCAACTAGTCCAACCTGGTCAACCGGTCAACAAAGTCAACCCCTAAACAACCATGTCACCATAATACTTAATTAATATTATTCTTAATTATGTTTCTTATTCTCATTAAGGTTTAGCAAAAAGTCAATAGTCAACAGTCAACAACCCCAATGAGAATCCTCTGCCTATGTCTCTCTATCAACTATGCATACACACCCGCATCCGCGTTCCGAGGAACACGAATACAAACGAGATAAAGCCAATCCCAAAACGTACACTAGGATCTGGCTTAAACCAAAGCCCGCTAGTGTTTACTGTCCGGACACTAAATGTGCACAAGTGCACGGATGTGACCGAACCCTGTCGCAAAACCATGCGACCTGTCACAAAACCATGCAACATCTACTCTTTTGCCTAAAGGCAAATAGCTTTCTGTTTGGGACTCTAAAAACTCGACACTACGCTGGCAGTGGGTTTAACCACAGATCGCAAGCGGCACTAGCTGTGCGTAACGGTCCCCAGGTAGATGCCGACAAGAAGACTGATGAGGTGAAACTCATATGAACTCCTACTGAGCCTGAATGTGACAATCTCCGTACAGTCCGGTCTAGTCGTCTGATACATCGCATGGTGGGCCTAAGGGGCGGTAAACGTCAGTCCCCTAATAGCGGTACAAGTCGTGTCGGAGTGAAGCCCAGAACACCCTGAGATAGCACTGGAAACCTACCAGTATATCTCGCTTGCTCTGCCCAGGGACTACTCGTGTAATGGCTCTCCTAGACACAGCGCGATGTCAACCCCCAATACCGGGAGAGACGAATCCTTTCTAACCGTCACTGCCTCCAAGTGCTTTGGGACTGCACCCAAAAACTACCTGTTTGCACGAATCCTTTGAGCCGTGGTAGGGTAGTAATCAAAGTACAGTGGGAACACACTCGAGGTGAAGTGACAGTGTCAAGTCAGCGGACTAAGCTGTACTCATGTCACCAGGGAACTGATAACTGACGATAGGTATAGTACTAACTAACAGTTCCCAACGAGTCATGTCCAGTGTACTCGTAACCTAACGAGCACCCGCATACTATCTCAAGTACGACGTACTGACGGCTGTGGGACAGGCCGTTTCCCATACTGGGATGAGAAGCGCATACGCTAGTCTACTCCGGAGTATCGATGCCCTGTCTCGATAGTCCTGCGACTAGGGACCTGCATAAGGATGTGCTTATAGATTACCCAGCCCCCACGAGTGTGACTGCCATCACAACGCTGTTAATCAAGCAAAGATCCTAAGGGCTCCACTAATGTGTATAGGTGATATACTAAAATAAACACATGTACACATTAAAATAGAAACAAACCAAGTAGCATACTACTATATTGAGCAAGATTGTCTATACAAGGTGAATATCCCAAGGTTCCATTAAGTAATATATAAACTAGTATGATACAGTAATGACCTCTAGGGCATATACACATTCTTCAACAACTTGATTCCTTGATTCTAGTCTTGGAAAATTCTGCACAACTTGGAAAAATTCTGCACAACAACTCAAATAATATTTTGTAGACTTTGTTCTACTAGGATTTGGTCAATGAAATTATTTGCATACATTTTCCTACCAAATGCTAATTATAATATATCAACACATGGAAAATAGTATTTTTAAAAATAAACCCTCATATGTATGATATATTATAATAAAGACCTTTTTAAATATGGAAATAGTAGGAAAAATGTAATAACAAATATGCAGTTTTATCAACTGAACAAATACCCCCAAACTTATCTTTGATCGTCCCGAGCAAACTAGTTTATTCAAGAGAAGGAATAGTAGGGAGAAAACTAAGCACACTTTCGTAGGCAAACACGATTGCACTGAGCACTTGCAAGAAGCCGTTAAACCTCTAGGTGTCCCTAGTAGGAGGAGTGTTGTCTCCTGAGGGTTTTCAGCGGATTACACCCACAAAATCCTAGAATAAAAGAGAGATGGTGAAATTTACATATAAAGATAAGAACCATAAAAGAAAGACTTTGAAAATAAGAGTTTCCAACTATACTAGCTTTTCAGTTGTTATGAGCCCTATCTTATGTCACGTCCCAAGAGTACGGAACAAGACAGGCACTTAAACCACGAACGTCTCGAGGCGTACGTAATCTAAGTAAACCGAGACCCCAGAAATCCAAACCAAGAAAAGTAGTAGAGTGAAGGAAAACCAATTTAAAACAAGTAGTTTCAAAAGAATAAGCCGAATTATGCGAGTTTCTAAAAACATCAAAAATTTCCTGAAAATTTCGGCAGAGTCTCCTTTGTAAATACTGGCCCCCAAACGGGATACAATATGAATAGTATACGAAATCAATAAAAAGGCATCCCCAAGCGGAAGCTAGCTCTTCGTCAAACGACGGTCACAACCACACAAGCAATAATATACAATGCCAACGGCGAGGATCAAAACTCAAAAGGAAACTCAAACCACAAGAAAACCACAGAGATATAACGCGCGACTCTAAGGTCGAAGGAAAAACATCACTGGTCTCTATCTCAAAATAAATACATGTTTGGTTGATGGAACTTCTAGATACAACAGAATAATGATATACAAGATATATAATGGGGGTACGATACAAGTAAACCCACCTACTAGCAAATCACCCGAAGGAAACTATGCCCGCAAAGCCGTAAAGAAACCTGTACGGCAAACCTGCAAGAAAATGGAGCACAACGGGGGTGAGTTGCCAACTCGTGAATAGAAAAACATCTACGGAAAGAAATCGCATAAATAACGCAACCTGGGTCAATGATTATAATATATCCTCAAATATATGTATAACATGCAGCCTATAACAATGGCTAGGGTAATATCTAACCGAGTGTGATCTCATGTGCCCGTATCAGTGCCTCAGGTAGCAATATATCATATGGATGATGTATGAATGCATGAAACAGAATGCATGTACTGAATAAAACTGGTTTCATAAATCAGTGAGATTTCTGTATTTTAAAAGAAATGAGGTACCATATATGAAATCAGCATAAAACAGTGCCCAGCATCGACACAAAACAAGTGTCCAAATACCTCGATATCTCTGTGTCACAATCTATGTACCTCAAGTCTCAATCACAATATCTAGGGCGCCGTCAGTCCAGACCGGCCCCTACCATCCATCTCAAGACCACGACGGTATCCTCCGGATATCCGACGCGTCGAGTAATATCACCGGTAGGTAATGCTCCCCTGCCATGCTCACATCGTCATCATCACGCGCTTCTTGCCCCGGGGTACCTTACTGGGTCCACCATGTACCTTAAACGGTTCATCCGTCTCCTCGAATCGGGTCTCGAAATCCATCAGCAAACTCATGGTGGACGACTCATACATCATGGGAAAACCGCACTTTTTATTTTAAAAGAAAGAAAAGGTTTATTTATGTTTTTGCGGTTTTCCTCCAAATCCAGAAAATCTCATGGAAATCCGAATCCGAAACCTCAATAACACGTAAAATAGTGAATATATGCATGAGAATCCATGAATGCGGCATAACAATGAATAACAGTATGCATGAAGTAGCAGGTAATAACTACAATGTCTAAATTAACATATAAGGCAAGTACGCTAATATCATGTCTAAACTATTAACTAACATGCTATGTCAAGCAATAATATTTTCTAAGGTGTACGTGACATGGCAATTACCGATGAAGATGTGTGTGAGCCGGCAAGTAAGTATACGTGGTACATACGCATAATCGGTAATGGTGCTGGTGTCCTAACAGCATGATATCAATAATGGAGTATGAAACATAATATAAGCATGCGATGCGAAGCGAACCACAATAATGAGCGGGAGCTGAATACTAGACGCAACTATAACTAATCTACATTAATCTAATATAAGTCCTACAAATGGTGCCTTTTGAAATAACACGAATCATGGGGTTTTGAAAATAGGGGCCACGGTGTTTTTATGAAAAGATACGTCTTTTGAAATATCCGTAGGATCCCTTGGGCTGTCTTTTAAAATACCCATGATTCGTTAGTTTTGAAATAGGTAAGAATCGAATCTAATCTAACAACTAAACTAAACTAAAGGGCTAAGCTAACAAGCTGGACTACAGGTAAGGAAACCGCCTATCATCTGAGTCGATACATATACATACCTGTATATGTATAGTCGGTGATCCCGCCTCACTAATATCATATCCATAACCAGACATCCCAAGTCAAGAGTGCGGATCAATCATCAAAATATAGCTCGTACGTAAATCCGTCGTACGGCATCCCCAAATCTGGGTACGGGTCAATATCACATTCATCATACTATTTACCTGGTATCCTCTTTATCAAATATCATGATCGGGGTACTGATCTACGTCTAGTACAATACTGATACCGCCTAAGTATGCATGGACGTGTGTGAAACACTACGTCAAGGACCCGCTACAACGTCATGTCGTATCTCAAATACGAATCCTGCCATATCACCGAAGTCACAACCTCAATACAAATCTCATCGACTCATCTTAAACCCAAGCCTCAAATCCGTATGTGAACACATAACTATATATTCCCGTATAAGCACAAATGAAAGAAGAAAGTATGCAAGTATGGGTTGGTGTGTGCATGTGTAGTGTGGCCACTACTCTAGGGTTTCGGGACACTAAATCATCCAAGAACACCAAATATCCATATTATCATCAATATACTGAAACAATATATATATATATATGTGTATACGTATTCGTATACATCACCACGAACTGCGGGGGTGCTATACGCCATCCACCCGACTTCTCCCCGTAGATATAAATCTACTAACCTGGTCCTCGCTTGCCGGTGCCGACGTCGCCACGCGTTTACTTGTCGTCTCGAAGTCCACATGGGGTACCTACATATCATAACGCACCGTATCGCATTAAAATCCGACTCATGACCAAAACGACACACGAATCCCACATAGGTCAAAACCTATGGTTTGCTTTCCCAAATCAACCCAAAAACCCTCGATATCGGCGTACAAAAGCCAGACCATCGAGAAAAACCCAAATACACTCATTTTCACATTCACGAACACTAATTTTAATATAAAATAGGTTAAAACTCACAAAAACCCCAATTTCACTTAAAAAGTTATTTTTCCGAAAATCTAGCAAGCACAAATCACCGTTTTAGTACAAAACTCGATGTATGAACGAATCTAGCGGCCACAATATTCACTAAATATCTTAAATAAGTCATAAAAATCCTAATTAGATTTTTAATCTCACTAACTTTCATTAACCCGAAATTCTAGTTTACAATTTTTACCCAATTTTAACACTTTTAAATCAACAATAAATAATTCAACAACAAGACTAGGTTTCGCACAACCTAAGGTGTTAAAATACTCATTAACATGCCAAAGACATGATGAAAGCCTTACCATATTTTAATTCTCAATTTAACATAATATTTACAAAAACTAGTTTGCAATATATATAATTATCACAAATTTAAATTATCAAAAATGCAACTAGCAGCTGGATTTGATTTTAGCAAGCAATTATATGTTAATCTACCCATCACAACCCTAATCCAATGCTCAAACCCTAATCTTCATTCAAAACCATACACTTGAAATTTCAAACTTCAATTCAAAACCCTTTTTTTTAACACCTAATTAAACACTTAATTAACTTAGATTAAGCAATATAAACAACAAATTCTATATAGGGTCAAAATTTATACCTCCCAATTTTTGAGATCTAGCTTGAAATCTAGCCATCCAAAAAGCTCTCCTTTCACCACAATCCATGCATCGAAGGCTACACTAAAATGGGTAAGAGCTTGATTTAGATTTTTGGATTTTTTTGATGGGTATTTGATGAATTTTTGAAGCAAAAGAGATAGGAAAATGAGGTCAAGAAAATGGGGGGGGCTGCTTGAGGGATAGGCTTGGGCAGATTTGAGGAGGGGGAGAAGAGAGGGTGTGGGGGTGTTTGTAAAGTCAAGGAAAAGTCCAAGTCAACATTATCTAACACCATACCTCTTTATTTAATATTTCCTTTATTCTTTTCTCTTGATTTTCTTTTCTTTTATCAAAAGAAGTGGGGACAATTGATGGGGCTGCTGAATTCAACCAAGGGAGGGAATAAATGAGGGTGTGTGAGTGTGGGTATGGGTGTGGGGTGATGAAAAATGATAAATACATTACCCCAAACATCCATTTACACTAAAAAAAAGCCTTTTTTCTTCAATAATTTCTAAACCGTTTTGGCAAACGATTTCGTTTCAAAAACCTCGTGATAAAATTTTATTTAATATTTTATGATGCACAAAATTTGTTTCAACTCATTCCAATTTGTAATTTTCCCTAATTAAATATATTAGTGACGGCTTAAAATAATATTAAAATAATTAATTTCGGAAAATTTTTCAGAAAATTTGAAATTTCACCAGTGGGTCAATAAACACCAAATACTAGCAATTACATAGCTAGAATATGTATATTTAATTTTATAATAAAGATATTTGTATTTTGACTTTTTACCGAAACCCCCTTATTTTACCGTTTTTTCGAAATTTCACCGAAACGATTTTCAAAACGTTACAATCTTCCCCCCTTAAAGAAATTCGGTCCCCAAATTTAAATTAAAACTTCCCACCAAATACTAAAATATTTCCGCCAAAACCATCAAATCGCCGGGGCTCCGAAATCATAAATACATAAAACAAATCGTAGCGCAACGCATGCGCATGAAAAATGAGCATAAAACTCAAATCAAAGCTCCGTCAAGCATCCCGCAATCATCGGAGTCATGGTAATGACACAATGTCAATTCCAATACCAAAACCAATATGATATAACTCGTAACTATACACGTAAATATCAGGAGGAAATGCATGCCAAATCCTTTAAGTTACTGTGCAATGCCCATAACACTGCACAGTGGCGGACGTCTATCATAAGAAAATAACTATATACATATATACCTTTATTTGAAATGTACGTTCCGCCGTTTTGGGAAACAATTTAGAAGGGTTTTCCTTGTTTTAAACGTTTCGCGTCATATCAGACACGTAGGTAAATACTGAGACTATAGCTCGCTTTTTGGAATTCCCTTCAATAGCTATCAATGCATGCAAAATATATTCAGGTACTGTCCTCTGACTAGTCCTGCTTAGTACGAAAACACATTGAAATTATCATAAAAAAAACATACTGCTCTATAAGAAATCAATCCCAAAATACGCGTATGAATACTACGTGCGTCTGGTGCGCACGACAATCAAAATCCATATACGTGCCATACAAGTGCACAGAAACAAGATCTAAGTGCATCGGGTGTGCACAAAGCATCTGTCGTAGGCAACGTGTGTGCCTGACAGCAAAATCAGGTGCATCTGACATGCACGAAAAAATCTCGATTTAGTGCATCTGGTGTGCACCAAAATCGCATCTCAAGACATGCGCTCAACATGCGCGAAAACCCAAAACCAGGGGCATCCATCATGCACGAAATCATGAAATCCAATATCAAGCGCCGAACATGCGCAAAATCAAATCAGGTGCACAAGGTGCACAAAACAAATATCGAGTATCACAATCGAAATCGAAGTCCAGTGCATCTAAGTGCACCAAAGGCGTATCACTGCACTGCAAGCATATATAAACTATACAGAGTGCAGGAACCAAATCGGGTGCGTGCATACGCACAAAATCAACTCAAATGTCTAAAACCATAAAATCACAACCACGTGAAACCAAAGCACGAAAACGATATCAAGTGCAACACTGTGCAAAGATCGTAAATCCTCAATCATCAAAATCAAATCATGCGAATAAATCACCCAAAACCATCGAAATCAATAATGGCGGAATAGTACCGCTCAAGTGCATCCTCTAAGAATCTCGGGCCAACTGTCGCGGTCACTAGAGGGACATCTCGTCGATGATCATGAACTCTGGCCTGCTAGTGTGTGTAACAATGACCACTCCTGGGTCAAGGTCTTCACTGTAAATTACCAATCTCTCGGTCCATCGGGTCATCGGCCCTGTCAGGTGTGCTAACGGGGATGATCCCGTTCTGGCACTTCTCTGGTCATCTCTCGGTCAATCATCGCGACCACTCGTAAGACAGCATATCACTGGCGTCGGCCTCTGGCTCTCTGAATGTACGTGACACATCTGATCCTGGGTGCAAGTATCATTGCAGCAGTGTCCTGGAAGGAATCCTGCTCACGGTCTCTTCCATGTCTCGTCTCTGCCAACTGTCCGGAAGTCATCGTCCTTTCCTATATCTGCATCTTGCTCTGGAACGGCTGCACACCCATCGCGACTCCTTCTGGAAGGTATATCCAGTACTCTGCCACGGCATGCGCATCGCATCTCTGATGTCGGCGGAGGGAAACGTCATCATATCCAGATCTTGTACGGACCTCTTACTCCATTTTCTCTAATGTCGACTACTTCGGACTCGTCTCATCGTGGCTGCATGGACTGAGCTCCAACGGCTATCCTCGTATCGGGAGTCTCCCAAGAAATGCATCTCACCACCTAACATCCGAATTAAGTCGAACCATCCAATCGATTGTCAAAACCTCATAATCCCCCAAGGGCTCAACATCTTGGGCACAGTTTAATAGTATCGAGTACATACCACAGCATCGGTGGTCCAGCCGTAGAAGGGCAAACCCAAGCCTCACTAATGGCGCCGTAGAACTGCCGCAAACCCGAAGGTTCAAAGGCTTTCACACGGTCATTAAGTCGAGTTAGGGTTTCATTCTTCTAGAGGGACCATAGAATTGCCTGCATGTCTTTCCGACTACTTTAAACTTGGAATAATAGGTTTCTGACATTCGATCGTCTCTGTCGACTCCCAACGTCTCCGCGTGAAGTCGTCTCTAGCTGGAATCAATCTATCTGATGACCTCGCATCGGGGTAGCGAACGAACCACATGTCCTAGTCATTCATCCTCGGGTGACTAGCGACCTTCTATCATCTATTAGTACAACTCGTCCCGCAATAGCTCCAACATGTGGGGCGATATCTCGTCACTCGCAGCAACAACTGGCTTACTCGTCTGCACGCTGAACCGTGTCTCAATCATCATGAGTAAGCAATACACCAACGGTCATCAAAATCTGGCTGGCCTATGTCAGCGGCTCAATCCTCTAGTGTCGATCAGCACATCCGAGTAACCTCATAAAGGCGATCTGCCAAACGCTCGTGGAGTGGAAACACAGTAAAAAGACACATCTCCGCAATCGTGTGTCGCCGGAATTTCGCCCTGGTCAGTCCTCGTTCGTGACGATCTCGTGCTGACCGCAACTCTAGCCGTAGCTTTCCCTGCCCGAAATCATGGCAGCAAAACCATAACTGGTACTGATGAGGCTAGATCGGAATGAATATAATACTGAGCAAGAAATGTACATCCTATGGCTTCTTAAGTGGAGTAGCGTATCGTAAATATGCCGCGGAACATACCTACGGTACGTCACTCTACTTTAGTCACCTATTCCATCAACCAGGGGTCATCCTACGCTCCGAAGGTAAAACCTAACGCTCTGATACCAACTTTGTCACGTCCCGAGAGTACGGAACAAGACAGGCACTTAAACTACGAACGTCTCGAGGCGTACGTAATCTAAGTAAACCGAGACCCCAGAAATCCAAACCAAGAAAAGTAGTAGAGTGAAGGAAAACCAATTTAAAACAAGTAGTTTCAATAGAATAAGCCGAATTATGCGAGTTTCTAAAAACATCAAAAATTTCCTGAAAATTTCGGCAGAGTCTCCTTTGTAAATAGTGGCCCCCAAACGGGATACAACATGAATAGTATACGAAATCAATAAAAAGGCATCCCCAAACGGGAGCTAGCTCTTCGTCAAACGACGGTCACAACCACACAAGCAATAATATACAACGCCAACGGCGAGGATCAAAACTCAAAAGGAAACTCAAACCACAAGAAAACCACAGAGATATAACGCGCGACTTTAAGGTCGAAGGAAAAACATCACTGGTCTCTATCTCAAAATAAATACATGTTTGGTTGATGGAACTTCTAGATACAACAGAATAATGATATACAAGATATATAATGGGGGTACGATACAAGTAAACCCACCTACTAGCAAATCATCCGAAGGAAACTATGCCCGCAAAGCCGTAAAGAAACCTGTACGGCAAACCTACAAGAAACTAAGGCACAACGGGGGTGAGTTGCCAACTCGTGAATAGAAAAATATCTACGGAAAGAAATCGCATAAATAACGCAACCTGGGTCAATGATCATAATATATCCTCAAATATATGTATAACATGCAGCCTATAACAATGGCTAGGGTAATATCTAACCGAGTGTGATCTCATGTGCCCGTATCAGTGCCTCAGGTAGCAATATATCATATGGATGATGTATGAATGCATGAAACAGAATGCATGTACTGAATAAAACTGGTTTCATAAATCAGTGAGATTTCTGTATTTTAAAAGAAATGAGGTACCATATATGAAATCAGCATAAAACAGAGCCCAGCATCGACACAAAACAAGTGTCCAAATACCTCGATATCTCTGTGTCACAATCTATGTACCTCAAGTCTCAATCTCAATGTCTCAATCACAATATCTAGGGCGCCGTCAGTCCAGACCGGCCCCTACCATCCATCTCAAGACCACGACGGTATCCTCCGGATATCCGACGCGTCAGGTAATATCACCGGTAGGTAGTGCTCCCCTGCCAGGCTCACATCGTCATCATCACGCGCTTCTTGCCCCGGGGTACCTTACCGGGTCCACCATGTACCCGAAACGGTTCATCCGTCTCCTCGAATCGGGTCTCGAAATCCATCAGCAAACTCATGGTGGACGACTCATACATCATGGGAAAACCGCACTTTTTATTTTAAAAGAGAGAAAAGGTTTATTTATGTTTTTGCGGTTTTCCTCCAAATCCAGAAAATCTCATGGAAATCCGAATCCGAAACCTCAATAACACGTAAAATAGTGAATATATGCATGAGAATCCATGAATGCGGCATAACAATGAATAACAGTATGCATGAAGTAGCAGGTAATAACTACAATGTCTAAACTAACATATAAGGCAAGTACGCTAATATCATGTCTAAACTATTAGCTAACATGCTATGTCAAGCAATAATATTTTCTAAGGTGTACGTGACATGGCAATTACCGATGAAGATGTGTGTGAGCCGGCAAGTAAGTGTACGTGGTACATACGCATCATCGGTAATGGTGCTGGTGTCCTAACAGCATGATATCAATAATGGAGTATGAAACATAATATAAGCATGCGATGCGAAGTGAACCACAATTAATGAGCGGGAGCTGAATACTAGACGCAACTATAACTAATCTGCATTAATTTAATATAAGTCCTACAAATGGTGCCTTTTGAAATAACACGAATCATGGGGTTTTGAAAATAGGGGCCACGGTGTTTTTATGAAAAGATACGTCTTTTGAAATATCCGTAGGATCCCTTGGACCGTCTTTTAAAATATCCACGATTCGTTAGTTTTGAAATAGGTAAGAATCGAATCTAATCTAACAACTAAACTAAACTAAAGGGCTAAGCTAACAAGTTGGACTACAGGTAAGGAAACCGCATATCATCTGAGTCGATACATATACATACCTGTATATGTATAGTCGGTGATTCCGCCTCAATAATATCATATCCATAACCAGACATCCCAAGTCAAGAGTGCGGATCAATCATCAAAATATAGCTCGTACGTAAATCCGTCGTACGGCATCCCCAAATCTGGGTATGGGTCAATATCACATTCATCATACTATTCACCTGGTATCCTCTTTATCAAATATCATGATCGGGGTACTGATCTACGTCTAGTACAATACTGATACCGCCTAAGTATGCATGGACGTGTGTGAAACACTACGTCAAGGACCCACTACAACGTCATGTCGTATCTCAAATACGAATTCTGCCATATCACCGAAGTCACAACCTCAATACAAATCTCATCGACTCATCTCAAACCTAAGCCTTAAATCCGTATGTGAACACATAGTCCCATACCCATGTGAACAAATAACTATATATTCCCGTATAATCACAAATGAAAGAAGAAATTATGCAAGTATGGGTTGGTGTGTGCATGTGTAGTGCGACCACTACTCTAGGGTTTCGAGACACTAAATCATCCAAGAACACCAAATATCCATATTATCATCAATATACTGAAACAATATATATATATATATGTGTATACGTATTCGTATACATCACCACGAACTGCGGGGGTGCTATACGCCATCCACCCGATTTCTCCCCGTAGATATAAATCTACTCACCTGGTCCTCGCTTGCCGGTGCCGACGTCGCCACGCGCTTGCTTGTCGTCTCGAAGTCCACATGGGGTACCTACATATCATAACGCACCGTATCGCATTAAAATCCGACTCATGACCAAAACGACACACGAATCCCACATAGGTCAAAACCTATGGTTTGCTTTCCCAAATCAACCCAAAATCCCTCGACATCGGCGTACAAACGCCAGACCATCGAGAAAAACCCAAATACACTCATTTTCACATTCACGAACACTAATTTTAATATAAAATAGATTAAAACTCACAAAAACCCCAATTTCACTTAAAAAGTTATTTTTCCGAAAATCTAGTAAGCACTAATCACCGTTTTAGTACAAAACTCGATGTATGAACGAATCTAGCGGCCACAATATTCACTAAATATCTTAAATAAGTCATAAAAATCCTAATTAGATTTTTAATCTCACTAACTTTTATTAACCCGAAATTCTAGTTTACAATTTTTACCCAATTTTAACACTTTTAAAGCAACAATACATAATTCAACAACTAGACTAGGTTTCGCACAACCTAAGGTATTAAAATACTCATTAACATGCCAAAGACATGATGAAAGCCTTACCATATTTTAATTCTCAATTTAACATAATATTTACAAAAACTAGTTTGCAATATATATAATTATCACAAATTTAAATTAACAAAAATGCAACTAGCAACTAGATTTGATTTTAGCAAGAAATTATATGTTAATCTACCCATCACAACCCTAATCCAATGCTCAAACCCTAATCTTCACTCAAAACCATACACTTGAAATTTCAAACTTCAATTCAAACCCTTTTTTTTAACACCTAATTAAACACTTAATTAACTTTGATTAAGCAATATAAACAACAAATTCTATATAGGGTCAAAGTTTATACCTCCCAATTTTTGAGATCTAGCTTGAAATCTAGCCATCCAAAAAGCTCTCCTTTCACCACAATCCATGCATCGAAGGCTAAACTAAAATGGGTAAGAGCTTGATTTAGATTTTTGGATTTTTTTGATGGGTATTTGATGAATTTTTGAAGCAAAAGAGATAGGAAAATGAGGTCAAGAAAATGGGGGGCTGCTTGAGGGATAGGCTCGGCCAGATTTGAGGAGGGGGAGAAGAGAGGGTGTGGGGGTGTTTGTAAAGTCAAGGAAAAGTCCAAGTCAACATTATCTAACACCATACCTCTTTATTTAATATTTCCTTTATTCTTTTCTCTTGATTTTCTTTTCTTTTATCAAAAGAAGTGGGGACAATTGATGGGGTTGCTGAATTTAGCCAAGGGAGGAAATAAATGAGGGTGTGTGAGTGTGGGTATGGGTGTGTGGTGATGAAAAATGATAAATACAATACCCCAAACATCCATTTACACTAAAAAAAATCCTTTTTTCTTCAATAATTTCTAAACCGTTTTGGCAAACGATTTCGTTTCAAAAACCATGTGATAAAAGGTAGGAATTCAATTCAATTCTTACACTCGGAGAATTCAATTCAATTCAAGCTATCATACTCTTGTCCATCTAGCTCAGTACTTTTTTAATTTGATGAATATTTAAGGATTTGCTCACACGTTTTCATGCGACCGTTAATACTTCTTGAGGTACTAACCGTCCGATTACTCATGTGCTTGCTAATTAGGTGATAGTATTTTCCTCGTCTTGCACCACCTAAGGCTTAGCAGTGACTCCCAAACCAGTTGGTCTAAGGCATTAGGTGATGAAACACCCTCGCTATATTTTTTTATTGCTTCCTTGGCGATACAAAATCGGTGTTCATTTTTTTTCCTTTCACCATTTTTATATTTTCTTCATTTTTTATTTCCTTCATACTTTGGCTTTTAGACAAGAGCATTTCAAGGTATCCTCTAGTATCCCGAGTTTCAAGATGTGTGTAAGTGCGTATAGTAGAGTATCAACATTCAAATATTTGGCTTCCAGAATAGAAACTATTTTTCAGACTTATTTTTATCCTCAGATTAGTGATTTCCTTAATCTTACTAACCCTTGAGACAACAGCTCATAACTACTTATTACTAATTCATTTAAGAAAACTTCTAATTTTCTTGGTTTTCTTAAACTATTCCTATCTTTTAGATGTAATTTTTCACTTTCTACTCTTTTGTTATAAATTTTTTTAAAAAATTGTTGAAAATGTTGTGCTTATGCAAAATATGATGCAAATTGATGTGTAAATAAGCACAAACCTCCCCCAAACCTGTTTACAGCAGTGTCCTCACTGATATCATCCGTTAAGCTCAAAAACCTGTAGATTTGGGAGAAAATTATTAGTGGGGGAAAGAATATATGAAAGTGAAAATTCTCCCCTAAACTTATTTTTGGCTTACAAATTTGAGGACAAAAGTTATGTTCAAGAGCCAAAAATATACCCTCCCCCTCAAACATGAGTTAGACAATACGAAGCATTTTAAGAGGGGGTGGGTCATTTGGTCAAAGTAAGTCTTTACAAAAACCAAAAGTTAACACCAACCATTCAAAGATTTTATCAGTATAGCGTATAAGTTGGTGGAAGAATGTGTTGTATCGAGTCAAGAAAAAATGGGGAAGGGATAAGAGGTGGTCTGGAAAGGGTTTGAATTTAGAGAAAAGAAAGAATGGGGATGAATGTGAATGATTAGGAAGAAGGAATGGTGACCGTTCAACCTCTATAAGTGGAGATTGATCAATCACAAAATCCGTATTGTTTAAAAATTTATGTTCGTCGGCAAAAAGTTCTTCAAAACTTTTATCAATGGTGTGATTGAACATTTTGCTGTCAAAGAGTTTTGTGCCAGAATTTATTCTACTTGATTCATCAGAAATCATTGAGGTAGAGGACTCGAAAAACTCATCTACCTCATTTTCAAAAATATCCAAATCAAGTTGAATTTCTGGTATTATTCAACTTGAATTAACGGATTGTGATTCATCAAAACTCACTGAATCTATAGGAACAGAAGAAGAACTGGAGAAAATGGAAGGTGAAATGGGTAAACAAATTGGTGTGTCGAGTATTGCTGTACCAGATGTGGAAGATGGAGGCTGTATTTCGGTCTGATCTTCGGGTATACCATTATCATCAACTTCAAGTCATATTTGGGGTTCGGGAAGAATTAAAGGCTCAAGATGATGACCACAAGGAAGTGAAAGGATTTGATGAATTGGTGGGACAAAATCATCCAAAATTTCGGGTTCATCAATCAATATATCCCCAACGTTAATCACCTCATTCAAGTGAAGGTTAAAATTCTCAAACACCTCATCAAAAATATGGTTTTCAATCAGTTTTGGTTCAAGAGTGGAGGTGTAGAGATCACAAAGGTTGGTTATGGTTTCACTTGAAATGGACTCTTCACAGTCGGGTAAATCAAACACTACAAAGTCACACAACTTATCAGTCATTCTATTTGGTGTACTTGATGAATCTATGAAACTGGAGTTGTGGATTTTAGTTTGGAATGGGGAGGTTTGATTAGGAAGAGTGTACAGTTCTGTCTCACTACCCAAATCCTTCCTAATTTGGTTCGACAGTTCCAGAAATTTTTCTAATGTCTGCTCCAGACTAGTCTTGGATTGATAAGGGGTTTCAGTATAAGATTGAAATTCCTGTGGATAATTAAAACTCCCAAATGAATGATTAGAAGAACTGTCTAGAGGAGGTGGAAAAGTCGGATTGGATTGATAGGAATAGAATGGTTGCGGAACTTGGGTAGGAGTAGGATCAATATTATGATAAGAAGAATATTGATATGGGTTGGTTGGTTGGCTATTTTCAATAGACATCTTATATGCCACAAACCGCATATCAAACTCTTCTCTGGACAGTGGTGGTGATGGTTGATATTGGTCCGGTTTGAAACTTTGGCCTCTAGCCCTAGCTATGTGCTCAGCAATGGACATTCGTCTAGGGGCTTCCTCACTCTGGGTATCAACTGAAACAGGTGTACCATTAGGATACGGTTGATAAGACCTAGACTGAGGTGGCCAACTGTTTCTTCCTGCTTGTTCTATATGATCTCTTAAGGACATGGAAGAGCCAGACGGTATACCGAAGGGATTACGAAAACAAGAGATATCTGGTTGTGGACAGCAAAGCTCGGCAAGAGATCGTCTATTTGGGTCACCCATTATAAGAAGAGAAGAAGGGGGAAGGGTAAAAAGGAGAGAAAATAATTGGTTTGTTTTGAAAAATGACGGATTTAGACAAATCACACAAAAATGCACAAAGAACCCTGAAACTAAGGTTACCTAGGTCAGTCTCTAGACCGCTCCTAGACTTCAAAAGGACAAGCCATAGGATCAATCCTCTACCGCCTCTTTACTACCCTTGTAGCCAGGTAAGTGCTAGGTGAGTGGGAGGCTCCCCACTGCAAAAGTAGTGGTCCTAATTAAGTAACCACTCGCCTTGGACACACTTGCCTAGTCACCACAAAAGTAATGCGAATAAGCGATAGATTACCCACGACCTTCCTCTGTCCTTATTGAGCGCGACAGTCCTTAGAGTCTGGTCTAAATATTTTTTAAATTAATGTAGGGTTGATGTAGATACTCGGTTTGTGATTTGTGGGGCTTAGGAAGGGTGATGAAATCCCCACCTAATCTGGATTTTGGTCTTGCCCCTTAAAAATCCGTATTAAAATATGAAATAACAAACCAATAACAAAACTTTGCAAAAAGATTTTTGAGCGGCGATATTTTGCAAAGAATCCTGCAGAAAAGAGATTTTATTAGATTTGAGAGGAGAGAGGAAGAGGTTAGAATCTTACCAGAGAAGACTGAAGCCCTAGATCCAAAGTTGTGCCGCGTTTCCGCTGCGGATGTGCACCTTCTGCCGCGGTTCCGCCGCCGACTTGAGGGATCAGGTGATGAGTTTTACTATGTGGCCTCCTGTACTCTTCTGGATCTTGATGAATGTCTCTGTCTCTCTGTATCCTTAGTATATGACTCCAGATTTCCTCGCAAAATTCACACAATAATCGTTAAATATACAATTTGCAGTTTTGTTTTATTTATGATATTGATCGTATAATAATTCAACACAAATAGTAAGAATAAAAAATTACGCACGTATCCCCGGCAACGGCGCCATTTGATTGATGTGGAAAAGAGTGTGTTTGTAGTTAACCGCAATCAATAACGGTGTCACGCGTAGCTAGACCGAGATGAGTACGGGTCGTCCTTAGGGAAACGTTGAATCTTTTACTCTTACTTTAGATGTGTTGAAGAAGAGAGGAGGGATAAAGAATTTTGTGAAAGGTTTCTAGATCTACGTTAAGCACAAATGCAAAAATATAGATCTAGATTATTTTAGGGATGTAGTTAATATAATAAGGGGCTTGTAGGGTTTGTTAGGATTTAGTAGTTATGGATGATTAATTAAAAATTACCTTTTTTATCCTTTAATAGATTTAAAACTAGAACGACAGTGATGCATGTAGATTAGGGTTTCTGGAGGGAAAAGGGTTCCCACTCTTAACCCCTATCTCGACATGGAACTCCGTTCATATCTAACCTTTACCAAAACAATCATTAATCTAATCTCTAATCACGGTCGAGACTAACAATAAATTGGTAGCGCGCCCGATTAGGATATTAATGATTCTTTTAGTAAAGTTTATAAACTTTATAGGACGTAAAAAGGGTTTAGGGATGTTCAGCATCCATTAGCCTACCCTAATCCTACGAACCCTAACAAGCGGAGAATTACTCGCGCATGTTGGGAGAAAAAGAGATGGAAAGAAATTGCATAATTAAACTACGAAGAAATAGAATAAGAAAAAGAAAGCTACCTTTATTAATCAACAATATTCATTACACTTTGATTCCTTAGAAAATGATTACAAAGACTAGTTTGCTTCTCGATCTCTTCTAAGGAGGTAGACGAACAGTTGATGATCAGCCTGGATGCGTGAGCCGTCTTGGACTTCGTGATCTCGTCGGCTTGATGATTTTCCAAGAGGCTCTCGGTGCCTTTTTATAGTGCCAAAGCCAGAACTCAAGCTTCTAAATTAGGAAGTAAGCAGTAAAGATCTTCCCTAAAAATCCTCAGCTTCCAACTCCATATAACTGCGGCGGATCCACGGCATCAAGGGGCTCATGCCGAGGATCCGCGGCCTGATAATCGAGCCCTTGATCATTTTTCTAGGGTTGTCTCGATGCGACATTTGGAGATCCTTGGAACCTTCAGAATTTGGAAATCTTCTCGTAATTGCTGCCAGACTTGGTCTCCAAGTTTTGCTCCTTAATTAGGCAAGTCTTCTTCAACAACTTGATTCCTTGATTCTAGTCTTAGAAAATTCTGCACAACTTAGAAAAATTCTGCACAACAACTCAAATAATATTTAGTAGACTTTGTTCTACTAGGATTTGGTCAATGAAATTATTTGCATACATTTTCCTACCAAATGCTAATTATAATATATCAACAAATGGAAAATAGTATTTTTACAAATAAACCCTCATATGTATGATATATTATAATAAAGACCTTTTTAAATATGGAAATAGTAGGAAAAATGTAATAACAAATGTGCAGTTTTATCAACTGAACAGCCGGCCACACTTCTTGAGGGGTGAGGGAATTTATTTTGTGAGTGATTTGGTTCTCATTTGCTTACTACAAAAATTCCCAAAAGCCACCACAGAAGTTCATAGTTCATTTCCTCCACCAAATGGCAACTTCTCTAAACCCCTTGAGACCAAGAGCACTACACTATTCTACAGCAATTCTTGGGCACATCGGCTCGCCAACTTCGTGCCCGAGTTGCCTCGGTCCATAGGTGGAAGCCCGTAAAAGAACCTGGCGATGTGGTGCCCTTCCGACGAGGAGATGAAGACCGGAGATTCCGCGGGGAGATCGGGAAGACGACGAGAAGACCGAAGGACATGGCACACTCGGTATATCTCTCTACCCCTTCTCTAGTTTGCTAGGATTAGATTAATGGCCCGATCCAGGTTTAGAGTGCGCGGTGGTGCCGGTTTACAAGTTTCGTAAAAGTATCGTTTCCGCATTTTGGCCTCGTTCAGACGGCCGCGACGCTGCCGTGCACTTACACGATGTATATTGTAATGGATGCTTGGACATATATAGGGAGGACTTTCTTGCTCGACATGATAGTATGCTATCTGGTTGTACTTTATCTTAACATGTACTCTGATTATCTCTATGTTACATGTTGATAAAGCCCTTAGGGTATGTACTCGACTATTGGTACTATGCTGAGATCATACTAGTGGGGCCACGGTAGTCAACGAGTACATCCTATAACTGTTCCTAGTCGAGGGTGTATCGAGACACGACATCGATACACCAGAGTAGACTAGCGTATACGCATCTTGACCCATATGATGGGCGATGGATGATCCCATATCCATCGGTGTTTGATATCAAGGATGGTGTACGGGTGCTCAGAAGAGACTGGGTACACTGGACCCAAATGGTATTATACCTCACGTCAGGTGGCAGTTCTCCGGTGACACTGGTACAGAGTAGTCTGTTGACCAGAGATCGTTATAGAGTCTTGTGTGATTCCCACTGTGCTTTGATATCCATCATACCACGTCTAAGAGGGCATGCAAAAAGGTGGCTTTTAGGTACAGTCCCGAATCACATGGAGGCAATGAGCGATAGGAGGGGATTCGTCTCTCCCGGTATAGGGAGTTGATGTTGTGCTGTGTTCGATTGGCTATAACTGGAAATCCCTGGCTAGGGTTGCTGAGATTTACTGGTAAGTGTTATCAGTAGTTTCTCGAACTGTTATAGACCTCATATCGACACGACTTATCAAGCTACTGGGGTCTGACGTTTACCACCCCTAGGCGAGATATGCGACATATCAGACGACGAGACCGGACTGTATGAGAGTGTTACTGATTGGATTCGCAGGAGAATGTACAGGTTTGCTTGTTGATCTTCTGATTGCTCAATACCTAGGTAGCTGTTATGTTTAGCTAACCGCTTGCAGCATGTGGGTGTTTGATATGATCATCACCTACTGCCGGCGTATTGACGATTCTTTAGAGTCCTACACAGAGGTTTCTTGACTCAGGCAAAATGGAGTAGGAGCACATATGTGATGTGTGCGGGATCGAGGATAATGCGATATGAGATACCGTATTCTATTCTCGCGATATTTGATATCAGCCGGGTCATCGAATCCAGTGTTGATTCGATGAATCGGTAAATGAGATATTAGTCGGTTATATACGATATAGCCGGATTGTCGGATCAAGTGTTGATTCGATAATTTATTGTATAATAATATATATGATATATTAAATTACATTAACTAATATTAGCTCACTAAAAGATTCTTTTTCTCACTCGGGTAATACATTGATACATATGCGATATATGTTAATTGTATTACTTTATTTTGTTACAATAAATATTATATATGTGATATATAATATTGTAATATGATATGATTACTAATGCAACATGTTTTATGGAGATTAAACAAGGTTAGGGTTTGAATTGGGTTAGTTCTTTCATGAACATTCTAGAAGGTTTCTTTTTGTTTTGAGTGAAGATATTATGCTTGATATTTTGTAATGACTCATTCTTAACCCAACCCAAACCCTAGCCCTAGTTAAATCTCTACAAAGGTTTAGTTGACCATGGTTACATTATTAATCATATATTATTTCATTATTCATCACAAAAGGATTTTAATTTGATTTTCTTCTTTTTCTTCCTTGAGTTCTTCATGGAAAAGCTTTCTAGCTTTTTCAAAGGTGATAAAAATGAGTGAGAAATAGAAAACAAATGAGAGCATAAATCCTACTTCATCATCCTCATCTATCCTTGCCATTTAGATGAGGGTGTTCTCTTCATTTAGTGAGTGAGAGCTTATGTTAATGAAACTTCAAGGTAGATCATCTTTGTTATCGAAGATCGGAAGCAAGTTTGCATCATTCTCTTCGTGGAGCCTCTCTAGAGTCCGGATGCACGATGATCGCAGTGAAGGGACCTCAACACGGAGCTTAAGAAGTGAAGGACCGGATCTACAAAGGTTGTAATCTCTCTCACTTAGTGTTAAAGTGTTTAACATGCTTGTTTTCACCTAATCTCTAGTTTAAAGATCTTGGTTAGGGTTGTTCGACACGTCTAAATTTTAAATCGGGCATGGTTGATGCCTCGTAGAACCTTATTAGAGTGCCTAGTAACCCTGCAGTGGTATCAGAGCCAAGCTAGAGCTTTAGGCGAAGTCTAGGCGAAGTTTAAAGTCCGATCGAACTCCGAATATTAGATAAAACATAGTTTCTGGAAATTTTTCAAAAGTTGACATTTCTTCAGATTAAAAATGCTCCGAAAAATAAGCAGGGAATTATGAGGATAACTGTAGAAAACAAGACACTAATTCCTTCATACCGCCGTGGAACCGCGGCAGGATTATGCCTGGAGCGGCGGTTCCGCGGCGGAACAGTAACATTGGTGTTTGGGTTTTACACAGTAATATCCCTACTGCTTTCCTGATTGTTCTGGGATATTTTTTATTATACTCAAGTGTTGATTTTTCTGGGTTTTATTGGGAGCTCGTTGATTCGATCGGAAAATTTAACTTCGTTTAATTTTTTCCGGGTAATTTTAGAAACTGTTAAAAAGTTCGAACGGATATCAATAACTCACTTTTTCCCCTGCCCGAAAATTTCCAAGTGTTGGATTTTTCCGTAGTTTAAGAACGTTCTAAGTCGTGCAAGTAACGCGGTGGACCCTCTAGAAGAACGCAAAGCTTAACTCGATTATGTGACCGTCTTGAACTGCCTCTAAACCTTAGGGTTTGGGGCAGTACGGCGCTGACACATGTGAGGCATTGGCTTGATCCTTCTACGGCTGTACCATCGGTACTGTGGCATGTGATGGATATTTTTTGAACTCCGCTCAAGTGTTGAGCTATTAGGGAAATCTTGGGTGTTTGATTATTTGATCGGAAAGTTTAACACTGTCTTTTTATCTGGAATATGATACAATATTTGGAATCCACAGGTAGTTATGAGATAACTAATTTGAATGTTATAAATCTAGCAGTTCAGTCTCAATTGATCGGTTGCCACGGGATTTTGATGTGATCAAAAGTCCGTCGCAATCACGTAGCGTATGTGGATACTTGCCGGGTAAACTTAATAGACAGCCACGCCCCATAGCCCCGACCAAGTGACTGTAGGAGAACCCCGTCGCCAAAAGCATCTGTTCGGGTGCTCGCGGCAGCGGTGTTCCGCCTTAGTGCACTTCGTCGACGGCATCTGGGGGTGCGGCCGTCTACTAAAGTTTGCGACGAGCATTCGATCAGGATGTCGGGAATATTGTTGAATTGCCCGACTTGATATTGAAAAGAGTTTTAGATAATAAGACTAAAATGCGGGGTTTATAATTGTTAGGCATGCGATGTCTAAGGAATTCATTTTGTTAGGCCTGCGATGTCTAAGGAGGTTGCGGATTCCAACTGTTGTAGTTTTACACTTTCTTTTCTGTGACCGTAAGCGTAGTATGTGGTGTATCGCCGGCTTCGTTGCTATACATCAATGACAATCGGGATACGCATACTTGCTTACGTTGATGATATGAGATATTATGTATTGCTGTGATATGTTATATTGGATCGTCGCGTTCAGAATAGCCGGGTTTTATGTGAGATGAGAGTTTTTCTTCATCATTCATGTAAAATTCATTTGTATGTAATATTCTTTTATTGGGGCACTTCCGGGCTGAGGATGATGTCACCATTGTATATTATTTACTTTTCCTCATTAGGTAGACCCAAGACGGGGAGCACAAGTAACCGGGTTCTAGGGTCCAGTGGGAGACCATCTCGAGGAGTCGAGACCGGGTCTCCTAACCCTAGAATTGGCTGTGTTTCTTGTCGCTCTCGTAGGGGTCTAGGGATGTGGGTTTGGCTATTCATCACGACCGTGGAATCCATGTTTTATACAGGCTCATATTAAAACACGGACGTCCTAGTATATCCAATATTTCATATATGTTCTTCTGCTGCAATGTTCTGTGATGAGATCATATTACTGCCTGAGACGAATGTTTATATTATATATATGAGATATATGTTATATTGCAGATTTCGTTTCAAATGTGATGCTTGTGAATCATAATAAAATGGGACTTCATTAATGAGATTAATGAAACTAAAAAGAAACCTAAAGATGTTGTAGAAACTTGTCTCAAAAACAGGTAGCTCTAGTTTTTGCTTTGCATAGCGGTGTTCCATGTAGAATATCCAGCACCTTATTCGATAAGGAAAGAGCAGAGATCCCTTCACCGAGAGTGACCTCTTTAGTGAAAATAGCAGATGCTACAAACTCGGTTTGTCTTTTGATTGTTTCTATAGTTTTTGCTTTGCATAGTGATATTTGTGAAATATCCTGCACCTTATTCGATGAGCAAGGAGCCGACGATCCCTTCACCGGGAGTGACCTTTTTAGCAAAACTAGAAATGGCCTAAAAACATTCCTTTTAAAAATCACTCGATTCTACAACGATATCAAGTTCATTACGCAAAGGGTTTTCTTAAAAACCTGTCGTAGCCCTCCGTCATTTCAGATAAGTACTTCATAGTATTCGTACTACGTTTGTTGCCTTTTGTCAAGGCGTAGTGTGCGGTAGCTATTTATGCTTATCTGTATAAGCATATGATGCGATTGAGTTAAGGTAGTCATGCGACTTTGTTAGCTTTCGTCAAGGGTCATGCGGGTGGGTTTAATTCAATCGGGAAATGACGGGTTGAACTTGACTAGTAGCCTATGGTTTGTTGGCATTCGTCAAGGTCATAGGACGCTAGGGGTAAAATATTATTGGGAATTTCAAGAGTTGAAATTTGCAATGAGATTGCATACCTTCTATGAGATAGTTGGATCCCGATACCCGCTGCGAGTAAGAGTTACTCCTGAGAGAGTTTTACACATTACAATTAGCCAATCAAGTAGGTGTCTAGAAAAGTGTTAACGGGGTTACGCCCCTGGGAAAACGAGGTTTTCTTTAATTAGGTCCATGCGAAAGCACGGGGAACCTCTCTCAAAGTACTGGCACTAGCCTGGCTGAAAAATTGGCGAACTTTTAGAGTGTAATTAATCTCGGCTAGTCTTTCCTTTTAGGGTTTGAAGGAAGATTTGACTAAAACAGTGGGAGACATCCTGATTAGATAAAATGATAACCAATATAATCTTGCAAAAGCGCACGCTGAGTGTTTTCTTCTCTCTCTCTCCTGGTTACGACTATGTCACGCCTTAATCAAGATAATAATACGGATGTGTTGACCGAACCCGCTTGTTATACTGTGCTAGGGAACGTTGGTACCGCTCCAACTTATAACTGTTATAAGACATAGCAGGAAATTGGGGATTACCAGAATTCCCGTGCCGTCCAAACGAAGAAAGTGCATGCTGATGCATCTTCTTCGGCTGTGTTCATTACCGAGAACTGTTTCTTAGTATCCTTTACGTCCTGAGTATGAGATACCGGATCAGGATCCCAGATATGTAATTTGTTACATGGGCTATAGATAGGTAGAGAACTGAGAACGGGTGATAAATTTCATGAGATAGAAACGGTGCAAGTGTTGCAGCCAAGTCTGTTGGTAGTTATCACCCTGTATTACCAGAATACATTGATTCTGAACGAATGTTATTAGATACCAAACCTGATATACAACATCATATCAGTCTCTTTATTAGTAAAGAAGGATATAATTTTGTATTGATGGATAATGTTTTGAACATTTCCTATATCAAAAGTTGATCGGTTCAGGCACGTTATCTAAAAGCATAGACGTTCTAAATCAAACTACAGTTCTTAATGTACAGAACACACACAAGAGGAAGAGTTCAGAAATGAACGAATCCTTCTTGAGGCATTGTAGACTAGGTCATATCAATGCGACCTGACTAGCTGAAGTTACATATAGATGCATATTTAAATTAGTTTGAATTTACATCTTGTGAAACTTGCCGGTCATGTCACAGAGATAAGATGACCACAGCTCCGTTTATTGGAAACAGAGAAAGAGTTATTGAACTCTTGGGATTGATACATACTGATGTATGAAGGTCCCCTGTCTACAGATGCCAAGACCGGTTTTTTGTACTTCATTATATTCACTGATGATCTCTCAAGATTCAAACATATGTTCCTGTTGAAACATAAGTCCGAAACTTTTGAGATAATCACATAATATAAGTTAGAAGTAGAGAACCAAAAACGGGTATAAGTATTATGTCCTTTGATGAGATCAAGGAGGAGAATACTTGAGCACGGGATTCCTGGACTATTCTAAAGGAGAATGAGATTCTCTCTCAGCATTACTCCTCCGTATACACCATAGCACGATGGTATATCGGGGCGGAGCAATTGCACCCTATATGATATGGTGTGCTCTATGATGAGTACTACCGAGTTACTATTTCCTTTTGGGAGTTATGCACTTGTTAAGCTGCATACCTATTGAATAGGGTTCCAATCAAATCAGTTGCCTACCACTTCATATGTGATATGGAAAGGGAAGAGTCCATATCTTAAGTTTGTTAAGATTTTGGGTTGTCCGGTCTATTTCTAAAAAACAAAATCCGGACAAGCTCGAGGCAAAGTCAGTTCTGTGGAAGTTTGTTGGATATCCCAAGCATTCGCAAGGGAATATCTTCTACCAAACCGAAGAACAAAAGATGTTTTGTTTCTCAGCATGCTACCTTTGTGAAATGGAATTTCTTGTGAAGAAATTATTGGTCATGAGGTAGAATTGGAAAGAGTTCCAGCTATACAAATTGCAGCTGATGATTTGGTAGAACCAAAGGATTCAATAGTAACCAACGAACCTCAGCCTCTCCGCCGATCTAGTAGGGTTCCTCACCCACCTGAGAGATACTTCGGTTTCTCTATGACAGTGGGAGCGAGGATTGCATCATGAGATGATGACCCAACTAGTTTCGAGCAGGCCATCAGGAGTGGGACTCTGTAAGAATGGCTGGATGCTTATCGATCTGAGATGGAATCCTTATACACCAACAAAGTATGGACTTTGGTTGCTTTATCTGAAGGGTTAAATCCCCATCAGGAGCAAGTATATCTTGAGAAGATTACTTGGTGTACATGGAAAGTTGAGACTTTCAAAGCTATGCTTAAGTCCATCCAGATCCTACTTGCCACGGCTACATACCATGACTACGATATCTGGCAGTTGGGTGTCATGACTGCTTTTCTAAATGATGATTTGGAAGAGAGCGTCTATAAGTACACAGCCAGAGAGCTTCATAGACAGTGGGAGCAGCGGAAACATGAGCAAGATGTTTTATGTGATAAATCAGGCATCGCGGAGTTGGAAAGTCTGTTTTGATGTAGTAGTCAAAGAGTTTGACTTCATCAAAATGGTAGATGAACCTTGTATATACAAAAAGGTAGTAGAAAGTATGGTGTTGATCTTCGTAGAGTACGTGGATGACATACTCTTGATAGGGAAAGAGTTTCCTATGCTACGCTCGGTCAATCTCTGCTTATCACAAAGATTCTCCATATAGGATCAAAGTGATACCTCCTAAATTCTAGGTTTTATATCTATGAGATAGATCTAAATGGATGTTGGGATTCACACTAGGTGTAGTGAGATGGTATCAATCGATCCTGGGGAGAATCACTGGAAAGGTTCCAGGGTGATAAGGACGACTGAATGTTAGTCGCTGGCATTGTCTTTACCCTCAGTGGAGGGACGACATATTGGAAGAGTTCCAAGCTAGATATCGTGACTTACTAGATGATTAAAGGTAAGATACATCGTTACCAAGGATGCTACCAAAGAGGCAGTATGGATATATATATATATATATAAGTTCATGAGATGAACTTCGTTCCTACCATTGTGTGACAATGGAGTTGTGGCTTTTGCCAAGGAACCCCCCGTCCCATCAGAAATCCAGATATAATTCTTAGGCAGTATCACCTGATCATGGAGATGGTTGATCTCCAGGGAGATCGAGGTTAGGAGAGTAGACACAGAGGACAACTGCGCGGATCCACTCACAAAGGCCTTTTTCCCAGTAGAGACTTTTATGGGATGGTTGAGTGTGAGATACTTCAACCGCAGCTAATTGTTGGGTATGTGATACCACAACAAATGGCCCTAGTGCAAGTGGGAGATTTTTAGTTACATGTATTCCCTAGGGGCCATTACTGTACATATGATGTATATTGTAGTGGATGCTTGGACATATATAGGGAGGACTTTCTTGCTCGACATGATAGTATGTTATCTGGTTGTACTTTATCTTAACATGTACTCTGATTGTCTCTATGTTACATGTCGATAAAGCCCTTAGGGTATGTACTCGACTATTGGGACTATGATGAGATCATACTAGTGGGGCCACTGTAGTCGACGAGTACATCTTATAATTGTTCCTAGTCGAGGGTGTATCGAGACAGGGCATCGATACACCAAAGTAGACTAGCGTATACGCATCTTGACCCATATGATGGGCGATGGATGATCCTATATCCATCGGTGTTTGACATCAAGGATGGTGTACGGGTGCTCAGTAGAGACTGGGTACACTGGACGGACTCGCCGAGACTCCCAGATGGTATTATACCTCACATCAGATGGCAGTTCTCCGGTGACACTGGTACAGAGTAGTCTGTTGACCCGAGATCGTCATATAGTCTTGTGTGATTCCCACTGTGCTTTGATTTCCATCATACCACGTCTAAGAGGGCGTGCAAAAAAGTGGCTTTTGGGTACAATCCCAAATCACATAAAGGCAATGAGCGATAGGAGGGGATTCGTCTCTCCCGGTATAGGGAGTTGATGTTGTGCTGTGTTCGATTGGCTATAAATGGAAATCCCTGGCCACGGTTGCTGAGATTTACTAGTAAGTGTTATCAGTAGTTTCTTGCACTATTATAGACCTCATATCGACACGACTTATCAAGCTACTGGGGTCTGACGTTTACCACCCCTAGGCGAGATATGCGACATATCAGACGACGAGATCGGACTGTACGGGAGTGTTACTGATTGGATTCGCAGGAGAATGTACAGGCTTGCTTATTGATCTTCTGATCGCTCAATACCTGGGTGGCTGTTACGTTTAGCTGACCGCTTGCAGCTTGTGGGTGTTTGATATGATCATCACCTACTGCCGGTGTATTGACGATTCTTTAAAGTCCTACACAGAGGTTTCTTGACTCGGGAAAAACGTAGTAGGAGCACATATGTGATTTGTGCGGGACCGAGAATAATGCAATATGAGATACCGTATTCTATTCTCGCGATATTTGATATTAGCCGGGTCATCGGATCAAGTGTTGATTCGATGAATCGGTAAATGAGATATTAGTCGGTTATATGCGATATATCCGGATTGTCGGATCAAGTGTTGATTCGATAATTTAATGTATAATAATATATATGATATATTAAATTACATTAACTAATATTAGCTCACTAAAAGATTCTTTTTCTCACTCGGGTAATACATTGATACATATGCGATATATGTTAAGTGTATTACTTTATTTTGTTACAATAAATATTATATATGTGATATATAATATTGTAACATGATATGATTACTAATGCAATATGTTTTGTGGAGATTAAATAAGGTTAGGGTTTGAATTGGGTTAGTTCTTTCATTAACATTCTAGAAGATTTCTTTTTCTTTTGAGTGAAGATATTATGCTTGATATTTTGTAATGACTCATTCTTAACCCAATCCAAACCCTAGCCTTAGTTAAATCTCTACAAAGGTTTAGTTGACCATGGTTACATTATTAATCATATATTATTTCATTATTCATCACAAAAGGATTTTAATTTGATTTTTCTTTTTCTTCTTCCTTGAGTTCTTCATGGAAAAGCTTTCTAGCTTTTTCAAAGGTGATGAAAATGAGTGAGAAATAGAAAACAAATGAGAGCATAAATCCTACTTCATCATCCTCATCTATCCTTGCCATTTAGATGAGGGTGTTCACTTCATTTAGTGAGTGAAAGCTTGTGTTAATGAAACTTCAAGGTAGATCATCTTTGTTATTGAAGATCGGAAGCAAGTTTGCATCATTCTTTTCGTGGAGCCTCTCTAGAGTCCGGATGCATGATGATCACACCGAAGGGATCTCAACACAGAGCTTAAGAAGTGAAGGACCGGATCTACAAAGGTTGTAATCCCTCTCACTTAGTGTTAAAGTGTTTAACATGCTTGTTTTCGCCTAATCTCTAGTTTAAAAATCTTGGTTAAGGTTGTTCGGCACGTCTAAATTTTAAATCGGGCATGGTTGATGCCTCGTAGAACCTTATTAGAGTGCCTAGTAACCCTGCACCTCCATGTGGCTCGGGACTGTACACAACTAAAACCTATTTGCACGACTCCTTTGAGCCGTGATAGGGTAGTAATCAAAGCACAGTGGGAACTCACACAAAACAAATGACAATTTCAGGTCGATTGACTAACCTGTATACATGTCACCAGGGAACTGCTATCTGACGAGAGGTATAATACCAACTAGTATGTTCCCGGCGAGTCCGTCCAGTTGACTCATAACCTAATGAGCACCTGTATACATCTTAGGTGAACCAACTGACACCAATGGCTTGTGAGACCGGCCACCGCTCCTCGTCGGGGTCTCGATCTGTATACACTCATCTACACTCGGAGTATCGATGCCCAGTCTCGAAACTCCCACGACTAGGGACACTTTAAGTATGTGCTTATAGACTACCCAGCTCTCACGTATATGATCATCATCATACTGCTGATTGTCAGGCAAGAAACCTATGGGCTCTATCAACATGTAATAGTGATCTGTAATGTCACCTGAAGCATGTACACGATGATAAAAACAAACCACATAGCATACTATCATCTCTAGTAAGACTGTTCTACCGGTATAGGTCCTCCCTCAATCATTGCAATCACGTGCCTGCGATCCAATAATTGACTTGAGGGCACTATATCCAACAATCTCCCACTTGCACTTAAGGCTAATTATTGCGGTGTCGCATACTCATAGCCCGTGTGATACCGGACACCCAACTTCTCTACTAATCAGCTTTATAAAGCTCGTTTGTAAAACCATTGCTTTCGAGAAATAGCCTCAGTGAGTGGATCCGCTCTGATGTTTCATTTTATTTCTCTCTTTATCTCAAGTTCTCGGAGAAAACCATCTCTCGAAATGAGCAATACCTGTCTTAGAATATGTCTGGATATCTGATGGGACCCAGTTAACAAATGAACTCCAAATTCATTAAACTTTTAAGACTGTATCATCAACTGAATTTAATCAGTATCCTACGCCATGCCTCCCTCAGTATCCGCTTGGACCACCCTTCCAAACTACTGCCCCTCGTCAGAGGGAAAACTGTAACTCTGACAGTCACTCTGTCATCCAGGTCACCTTGGAAGCCTGGAATGATAACCGTCTTCCGAAGGAGACTGTCGTTATCAAATCCCTAGAATATCCACTTATGTTCATAAGCTTCTTCCGAACGTTTCACCAGGATTGGATTAATATATACTTATCGCATCTAGTGCAGAAACAATATCTGGTGTGGTACTTGACATCTCATGATTGACTCAATTGCCTAAGCAAGTGATATGCCAATCAAGCACATCCCTTTCCCCTTTAGTCTGTAAGACACCTTTAGAGAGGGTGATTCCATCACTTGCAGGTATACCACCATATCAGGAATCGTCCATTCTAAAACACCTTTAGAATACTGTCTAAATACCTAGATTGGGAAACTATCTAAATCTAGATCTAAAACCATAGATCTAGTAACCAGAATGCTTGATATAATATCCATATCCTATATGGAGAAACCACTGTGTGTCAACCACAGTATAACCGATCTTAGTATAGGAATTTCACTTCCTACAACATGCATGTCATCCAAATACCAGGACATCACTCCCTGCTACCTTCTTAACAGATCCATCTTCTATTCTGATGAAGTTAAAGCCTATGACTGTCACATCAAAAATAGATGATCTATCTCCGCTATATCTGCTTTAGTCTATAATTAGACATAAGCTACTTGTCCACTGTACTTCCGCTGCTCCGACTGACTACGACAACCCTCCGGCAGAGTCATATACACGTGCACTTCTAAAGATAGTTTAGAACGACGCTATACTCATCCTCTTGCTTGGTCTCATAGTCTAGAATAGCAGTAATGGTAAGTCTGGGTAAACAAGAACCTCCCTGTCACCGTCCTTGAGGATACCGGAGTACCTCTTGGGTGCCTGAGGTTACCCAGCATATCTGCGGAGTGGCTAATGGAATGTCAAACCTAATTGAATGTTTAGGTCCTATTAAATTTTTAGTAATCATTTGCGGTTTTGGAATCACTTTCAGTTCTACCATACTCCCACTACTATTTTCTGAAAAAGTCCATTTTACTAAAACTGTGGCGAGTCAAGAACAATATCACTATTGATCTTCCATATGGTAGAAAACTAACCCACGTCATAGCCCGGGTTAACCCACAAACAGCCATTATAGAAACGTGCCTTGAGTTATCCAGAGTCTGGTTTTAAGTATAAGCCGGACAACTCCATATCCTTAACATCGTTAAGATATGAACCATTCTATATTCAATATAGAAACATAGGCACTGATTTAATTCGAACCAGATTCAAATCATGCAGCTATTTCCAGTGCATGTCAACTAAATGGAGAAAGGCCGATCAACATTACTCAATTTAGGAGTGCATCCAAATATGAGTAACCTGAAAGAGAAACAAGTTTCTCAAAACCATTACTATCAACTGAATACCAAACACAAGTATCTACATTTTCGATCACCTTGAAAAATCCCGATCCATGCGACACTTGGTTCTCTACTTTATTTTTGTACCTATAACTTATCAAAACTTAGACTTTGTAGTTCTACGAAACACTTGTCTAAAACTGGAGAAGTTACAAGTAAACCGAATATAGTACGAGGACCAACCCCTCTGTCCTAATGGACAATGGACAACATACAATACTTTGTATAAGTCCCCTGAGTTTAATAACTCATACCCTGTGCGTCGTAGGTTGAAAACTGTACTTATAGTTAAGAAGAATTACACCGCTGTTTAATACTCCTTACCTAATCATCAACCGATATAGGTAAATGTCTTGGAAATAATTTCAAAAAGTTATATCTCACTTTATAAAATAAACGTACAGATATATCAGTTTGAAATTGGTGCATAACAACAGATATTCAAAACAAAATATTTGTCGTCCGGCAAAAATCCAGGCGATTTCCTCAAATATCACCAATTACAACGAATGCCGATATAATGAGGATGATGACCTAATTCCCAATAATTTACTCCTACTCATCATCTGTAAAACCATACAGATGAGAGAATCAAATCTGGTAAATACATACCCTGGAGTAAGGATCTAATTGGGAAATCAGTTTTCAATTAACAACGCATATTGAAACTGGAACATGAAAATGTTTCAAAGGGGTATCCGGGTATTCCTAGTAATACCTCTTCCATTATCAGATTCACGACTGTAACCGTATATTTCATTGCCATCACTCTAAATCCCTTTGTTTGTCTTTACTCATTACCTTCTGTACACCATCCTTAGGCTAAATGGTTTTCTTCCTTCCCCACCGTTTGGCACCAGCCTATGCTTTGGAAGAAGACTATTCGATAAACGTAATAAGTGTACTCTCCTAATCCTAGAATCCCTCGCAACCTGAGGGAATGTAAAGATAAAAGACAACTGAATAATCCTTATTCTATTTCTCCTGAACCAGAATCCATCCTCGAACTGGAACAAGTTCCTTCGAGTTCGTATATAACCATACGATGGATTATCCAATAACTGTAGATCTTTGTATTGATATGTGGTGTTCTGGATAAATTCAAAGGTGAAGTAGGAGTGGCGATGAAATACGTGGTTTGGTCGTGAATGATTGCAGTCGCAATTTACTTTGCTTTCTTTCTAATCCTTTTATCTGTCTTTACTTATTACCTCCTGTACATCACACTTAGGCTAATTGGTTTTCTTCTGTCCCTACCTTTCGGCACCTGCTATGGTTTTGAAGAAGACTATCTAATAAGCGCAATAGGTGTACTGTCTGTAAGTCCACGTTGCCCATCCCGGTGCTTGCGGGAAGGCAGAAAACGGAATAAAAATCAGATTTTTATGAGCTTAGGCAACATGGACTAGAGCTAGAAGGATCTTTGCTAAACAAAAACTTGCTAAAGCTAACTAGTAATTAGCTAAGTGCTAGAAAGGTTATACCTTGGGCTTTAAGTCCTTCTCTCCTTGCTCCTTGGAGTGGTGGAAGGAGGTCACCTTGGTCGTCTTCTCACGTCGAAGAAAGATCCACCCGAAAGCCTCAACCTTTGGCTTCAACTCCAAGCTAGAAGTAACTAGGGTGCAAGAAGTGCTAGTCCTTGAACCCTAGATGAGAGTAAAGATGATCAAGAGAGGGTTTTTCTCAAGCTCAAGTGTTTCTCAACACATGAGAGGGAGAGAGCTTGAGGGAGAGGAAGAACAAGAGAGAGAAAAGATATGATAGAATGAGAATAATATGAACCATTCTCTCATATATGTGAATTATTGTAATTAAATAATTAGTGAGATAATTTTCATGGCTAAATAGACATGACCATTATCATTTCATTTTTAATGCAAATTGCAAGGATCAAAGAGCATCTTCCAAATGAAATGATGATGGTCAAAGTGTCAACAAGGTCAACAAGTCAAGGTGGGTCAAATGGTCAACAACCATAACCATGCACAATTATGAAACTAATTATCAATTAACTATAACACACACATAAGCATTAGGGTTAATAAAAATGATAATAGCCATTAACCCTAATCAAGGTCCTCTCCCTCAATCTCAAGCAACTGTGCATACGCACCCGCATTCATGATCCGAGGAACACGAATACAATGAGAAAAACCAATCCCAAATCATATACTAGGATCCGGCTTAAACCAAAGCCCGCTAGTGTAAACTGTCCGGACAGCAAACGTGCACAAGTGCGCGAATGTGAACGAACCCTGTCGCAAAACCATGCGACCTCTACTCATTTTGCCTAAAGGCGAATAGCTCTCTGTGTGGGACTCTAAAGACTCAACACTACGCTGGCAGTGGGTTTAACCACAGACCGCAAGCGGCACTAGCTGTACGTAACGGTCCCCAGGTAGATGTCGATAAGAAGACTGACGAAGTGAACCCTATCCGAACTCCTACTGAGCCTGTATGTGACAATCTCCGTACAGTCCGGTCTGTTCGTCTGATACATCGCATGGCGGGCCTAGGGGGCGGTGAACGTCAGTCCCCTAATAGCGGTACAAGTCGTGTCGGAGTGTAGCCCAGAACACCCTGAGATAACACTGGAAACCTACCAGTATATCTCGCTTGCCCTGGCCAGGGACTACTCGTGTAATGGCTCTCCTGCACACAGCGCGATGTCAACCCCCAATACCGGGAGAGACGAATCCTGTCTAACCGTCACTGCCTCCAAGTGCTTCGGGACTGCACCCAAAAACTACCTGTTTGCACGACTCCTTTGAGCCGTGGTAGGGTAGCAATCAAAGTGCAGTGGGAACACACTCGAGGCGAAGTGACAGTGTCAAGTCAGCGGACTAAGTTGTACTCATGTCACCTGGGAACTGATAACTGACGATAGGTATAATACCAACCAACAGTTCCCGATGAGTCCTGTCCAGTGTACTCGTAACCCAACGAGCACCCGCATACTATCTCAAGTACGACGTACTGACGGCTGTGGGACAGACCGTCTCCCACACTGGGATGAGAAGCGCATACGCTAGTCTACTCCGGAGTATCGATGCCCTGTCTCGATAGTCCAACGACTAGGGACCTGTATAAGGATATGCTTAAAGATCACCCAGCTCCCACGAGTGTGAGCGCCATCATAACGCTGGTAATCAAGCAAAGATCCTAAGGGCTCTACTAATATGTATATCAGCAATATGCTAAAAGAAACACATGCACATATTAAAGCAGAGACAAACCAAGTAGCATACTACCATTTCGAGCAAGATTGTATATACAACTGTGAATATCCCAAGCTTCCATCAAGTAATATACAAACTAGTATGATACAGTAATGGCCTCTAGGGCATATACACTAACAATCTCCCACTTGCACTAAGGCCATGTACTGGCGTATCGAAGACCTATCATCTCGATCAGCCGCTCGAACTGAGTCTGGGGCAAGGCCTTGGTGAATGGATCTGCAGTGTTATCCTCTGATGCAACTCTCCGGACCTCGATCTCCTGGTGATCTACGATCTTCCTGATCAGGTGATACCGCCTTAAGATGTGTCTGGATTTCTGATGGGACCTGGGTTCCTTCGCTAAAGCTATAGCCCCGTTGTTGTCGCAATACAGAGGTATTGGGTCAACAATGGACGGAACCACCTGAAGTTCTCTCAAGAACTTCCTCATCCAGACAGCTTCTTTTGCGGCATCAGATGCAGCGATGTATTCCGCTTCCATAGTCGAGTCAGCAACGGTGTCCTGTTTGGAGCTCTTCCAACACACCGCCCCTCCATTGAGGGTAAAGACAAAACCCGACATGGACTTGGAATTATCCTTGTCACTCTGGAAGCTGGAGTCAGCAAAGGCCTCAATCTGCAGGTCTTTTCTGCCATACACCAAGAACATCTCCTTAGTCCTTCTCAGGTACTTGAGAATGTTCTTTACTGCTATCCAATGTTTCTCCCCAGGGTTTGACTGATACCTGCTTACCACACTCAGCGCATAAGCCACATCCGGTCTGGTACACAACATCGCATACATTATAGAGCCTACCGCAGAAGCGTAGGGTATAATAGACATGCGATCCCTCTCCAAATCAGTCTTGGGAGACATCTCTTTGGAGAGAGTGATCCCGTGACAAGCCGGTAGATTACCGCGCTTGGAATCTTCCATACTGAATCTCTTCAGTATGGTGTCGATGTACCTGGACTGCGAAAGTCCTAATATCCTCTTGGATCTGTCATGGTAGATCCGGATACCCAGAATGTATGAGGCATCACCCAGGTCTTTCATGGAGAACCTGTGTGACAAGAACCCCTTGACAGATTGTAGCATAGGAATGCCATTTCCTATTAAGAGAATGTCATCCACGTATAAAACGAGGAATACCATAGTTCTCGCTACAAATCTACAATAGATGCATGGTTCATCTGGATTTTTGATAAAGCCAAATTCCTTGACTGTCTCATCAAAACAGATGTTCTAACTCCGCGATGCCTGCTTTAGTCCATAAATGGACTTAAGCAACTTGCACACCTTTCCGCTGCTCCCACTCTGAATGAAACCCTCTGGCTGATCCATATAGACACACTCCTCTAAATGTCCATTTAGAAAAGCTGTCTTTACGTCCATCTGCCAAATCTCATAATCGTGGAAGGCAGCAATGGCAAGAAGGATCCGAATGGATTTCAGCATAGCTACTGGAGAAAAGGTTTCGTCATAGTCCAAACCAGGTCGCTGACGAAAACCCTTTGCTACCAGTCTAGCTTTATAGGTCTCAACCTGTCCATCTACACCAATCTTCCTTTTGAAGATCCACTTGCATCCTACGGGTTTTACCCCATCTGGAGCAATGTCCAACGTCCATACTTTGTTGGTGTACATGGACTCCATTTCGGTCCGCATTGCATCCAGCCATTTTACCGAGTCGACGCTCTGAATGGCTTGCTGGAAGCTAGTAGGCTCATCAAAGTCTATGATGCAATCCTCTCTATCCCCGTCAATGAGAAAACCGTAGTATCTCTCGGGCGGATGAGACTGCCTACTACTTCTGCGGAGTGGCGTGGAATGTCCTGATCTTTCGAACCCTCTGGTTCAACCAAGCTTTCAGTAATAGCTCGTGGTTCTGGAATTTCTTCCAGTTCTATTGCGCTCCTACTTAATTCTTTTTCTATGAACTGGTGTTCTAGAAAGTGGGCATGGCGAGAAATAAGGACTTTTTGTTCCTCTTCGCAATAGAAGTAATATCCCTTGGAGCTCTTTGGATATCCCACAAACTTGCACTGTACGGAGCGTGCCTCGAGCTTGTCCGCATGCTGCTTTTTTACAAAAGCTGGACATTCCCATGTCTTAATGTGATTAAGATAGGGTCTCTTCCCACACCACATCTGATATGGTGTAGTAGGCACAGTCTTAGTTGGAACTCGGTTCAAAAGGTATGCAGCTGATTCTAGCGCATATCCCCAGAACGATCGCGGCAACTCAGCATTACTCATCATGGACCGTACCATATCTAATAGGGTTCGGTTCCGTCTCTCCGATACACCGTTATGTTGCGGAGTGTATGGAGGAGTAAGCTGAGAGAGAATTCCATTCTCTTTTAAGTAACCCCGGAACTCGGCACTCAAGTATTCACCACCTCGATCAGATCTCAGTGCCTTGATACTTTTGCCTGTTTGTTTTTCTACTTCATTCTTATATTCCTGGAATTTTTCAAAAGCCTCGGATTTATTTCTCATTAAGAAGACATAATTGTACCTTGAAAAGTCATCCGTAAAAGTAATGAAGTAAGAATAACCGCTTCGCGCATGTGTAGACATTGGACCGCACACGCCGCTGTGTACGAGTCCCAAGAGCTCGCTCGCTCTTACTCCGTGTCCAGTGAACGGAGTCTTTGTCATCTTTCCCTTGAGACAGGATTGACAAGTTGCATACGATTGATATTCGAACGAATCCAAATATCCTTCTGCATGTAACTTAGTCAACCTTCTCTCATTGATGTGACCCAGTCTACAATGCCATAAGAAAGTTTTATCGATTTCTGGAGACTTTCTTTTGTGTGTATTCTGGACATTGAAAATCTGTGGCTGGTTTAATACGTATATACCGTTGTTCAATGTACCTGACCCAATCAAAACTTGATTAAGGTGAATGTTCACTACATTACTTACAAATGCAAATTCATAACCTTCTTTAGATAATAAAGATACAGAAATAATATTACAGGTTGCATTTGGTACATAATAACAACTACGCAAAACCAAAAAATGTCCATCCGACAATCCCAGGTGATAGTCCCCCACGGCCTCAGCATCCATGCTAGCACCGTTTGCAACTCTGAGGGTCATGTCACCTACCTTCAAAACTCTACGCTTTCTCAACACCTGCAAAGAATTACAGATATGAGATCCTGATCCGGTATTCAATACCCAGGATGTAGAGTTTATTGATAGACAGTTTTCAATAACATACACACCTGAAGCTGAAGCTGCAACTCGCTTCAAATCCTGTGTTCTGGCTTTCCAAGCCTTGCAATCCTGTTTCCAGTGACCACTTTTATGACAATAGAAGCATTCTTCCTTCTCCACCAGCTTTCCCGCTACCTTTGTTGCTTTTCCTTTTCCCTTCGTATCCACTTTACCGACACCGCCTCTTGGTTTGGCGGGGGCTTTCTTCTTCTTGCCCTTGGCTTTCGCCCTGGACCTAGAAGAGGAAGATCCTCCTACAAACAAAGTGGATGTCTCCCTACCCTTCTGTAGGGTGCCCTCAGCACTCCTCAATATGTTCAGAAGCTCGGAAAGTTCAACCTCCTTTCCTTGCATGTTGAAGTTAAGAATAAACTGGGCGTAAGTGGAAGGAAGGGACTGGAGAATCAAATCAGTATAGAGTTCATTCTCCAACGTGGTCCCAAGGTCCGCGAGCTCCTCAATGTAGCCAATCATCTTAAGCACGTGTTCCGCTACCGATGATCCGACGGCCAACCTTGCCGAGAACAACTTCTTCGACACTTCGTATCTTGCGATACAAGACTGCTCTCCATACAGTTCTTTTGTATGAAGAAATATGGACTCTAGGTCCATATTCTCGTGCCTCCTCTGATGTTCGTTGTCCATCGAGGCAAGTACGAGGCATCTGGCCTTCGCGCAATCTATTTCCCAGGTCTTGTAGATTTCCCTATCTACGACACTGGTTTTGGGACCTGGGACAGGGGGAGCTTTGGTGGTAAGGACATACCCCAACTTGTCATAAGTGATTGCCATCTTGACATTCCTGAGCCAATCTTTGTAGTTTGGCCCTGTCAATATGTTTTTATCTAGTAATAACTTAAGTCCGGTCATGTTGAATGGTCGCTGCAATTAGGAGAGAGAAAAGAAACACTTTAGCATGATGCTCTTGCAAGTTTAGAGTGGTTTTTAATTTGTCTAAACTGGATGGCTCCCACTGTCTCTCGAATCCCTTCTCAAACCGTAAAGAAAGGATTAGTCAGGATCAATCTCACCGTACAATACTTGCTTAATCGTTCAGCCAGGCCAGTGTCGGTACTTCGAGGGAGGTTTTCCAACGCTTTCGCGAAGTTCCTTAATTAAGTAACCTCTTTTCCCTGTGGGCGTAGCCCCGCTAACACCTTTCTAGACACCTACTAAGTTTATAGCATTGATCGTTAAGTGAGAGTTTTCCTGAGGAGTAGCATATACTCACAGTAGGATCGGGATCCAAATATCATCGCGTGATAAAACCGAAGGAATCCTACCAGAATCATCACACTCCAAATGGTATGCAACGCTAGCAGGTTTCAGTACTTATGAAACTCCCGATGTGGATTTTTGCCCCATGCTCTTATGACCTTGACTTTGGCCAAAATATCATAAGTCACATGTCAAGTTCTACCCATCATTCTCCTGGTTAATTTGGACCCACCCGTACCTACCCTTGACTTTGGCCAAAATGGCAGCACGACTGTCCCAAACCAACGCATCTATCTATGCTGCACATGAATACCCAATAGCTACCAATCACTATGCCTTGACTTTGGCCAAAATACATAGCTTGAATACTTTTTGACCATTTATGTGGAATGACGGATGGCTACGAATGGTTTTGGCGAAACCGTGAACGTAGTGAACTTGATCTAATCGATGGAACGAGATAGCTTTTAAAAGGAGTGGTTCAAGCTCCACGTTTAAAAGTTTAGTTTTGAAAAGAACCGAGTGGTTTTCAAAGTGTTCCAATCGACTTTTACTTGGTTTATTTTCTTGCATTAGTTCTTTTAATGCGTCCCATCATTTAATCCTACCATTGCAAAAAACAACCAAAATATGACGTACGCTTATGCCATTCGCATTCGCCACGGGGCCCCGTCATCACCCGTTAGGTTACTTAACTAACGACAGAGCGGGGGCTGGGCTAGCGCGGCTGTAAAACATAAGCAACGCCTAAATAGTTATCATATATAAATATATAGCAATGATAGACATTACAGATCACAGATGAATGCATTGGATATACTAGGAATCCGCAATCCGTTCGAGCCTGCAACGAAAAGCGGATTACACGGTCGCGGTGAGTAGCCAATACCCCATCCAAGACCCCTACGGGTGCGGCAAACTACCCGCCAAGTACCCGAAGCGAAGTAACCTCCCTCACCATCGTGAGTAGGCCACTCGGCACTTCGAGATACCCGGTAGTTTGTGCACCCCCTCCATGGGTCTATCCTAGGAGCAAAAACAGTAAAAAGAATTATACAATAACGGCTACAACCCCGACCCGGTTCTGCGGCCAAACAAATAATAATATTACATCAATTTACATATTACAATGAATGAAAGAAAAAGCAACACTCATCTCACATCCACCCCGGCTATTCATCCGCGACAATCCAACCCATTCATATACACAAACCAGTATCAATCACAGATCACAGATATGTATAACCAATATCAATCACAGATCACAGATATGTATAACCCCGACTAATCAACATATAGCGATTAGCCGACGTTCAATACATTCAAACATCACAGATATAACCCTGATAGTCAAAGTGTATTGAAGTTCGAAAAAAATACGGATTTATAGGCTATTCTCACATCCACCCCGGCTATTCATCCGCGACAATCCAACCCATTCATATACACAAACCAGTATCAATCACAGATCACAGATATGTATAACCCCGACTAATCAACATATAGCGATTAGCCGACGTTCAATACATTCAAACATCACAGATATAACCCTGATAGTCAAAGTGTATTGAAGTTCGAAAAAAATATAGATTTATAGGCCCCCAAAAAATAAATTTCTATTCTGGAAAATCTGGGCACATATAAACCATCTTAAAAATCCTAAAACCAATCTAGAGATACACTGCACCAAACTCGACCAAGTGAAGAGCCAAGACGGCCGCGGTTGCGCGGCAATAGCTTGCTATTACCGCGGAACCGCGGCACGTTGGTCGATTCACTTGATCGTTTTTGGTGGCTATCTTTAAAAAACCCTGAGACGATTTTTGGAGTAAAACAAATTTTGTTTTGACCAGAAAAAATTTTAACAGAGAACTAAGGTTTTGATATTTTGGTTTTTCGATTTTTTCGTTTCGAACTTCGACACACTTCACTACCTAGCTAGTTTATGTTTAGTTAGGCTCTGATACCACTGTAAGTCCACGTTGCCCATCCCGGTGCTTGCGGGGAGGCGGAAATCGGATTTTTATGAGCTTAGGCAACATGGACTAGAGCTAGAAGGATCTTTGCTAAACAAAAACTTGCTAAAGCTAACTAGTAACTAGCTAAGTGCTAGAAAGGTTATACCTTGGGCTTTAAGTCCTTCTCTCCTTGCTCCTTGGAGTGGTGGAAGGAGGTCACCTTGGTCGTCTTCTCACGTCGAAGAAAGATCCACCCGAAAGCCTCAACCTTTGGCTTCAACTCCAAGCTAGAAGTAACTAGGGTGCAAGAAGTGCTAGTCCTTGAACCCTAGATGAGAGTAAAGATGATCAAGAGAGGGTTTTTCTCATGCTCAAGTGTTTCTCAACACATGAGAGGGAGAGAGCTTGAGGGAGAGGAAGAACAAGAGAGAGAAAAGATATGATAGAATGAGAATAATATGAACCATTCTCTCATATATGTGAATTATTGTAATTAGATAATTAGTGAGATAATTGTCATGGCTAAATCAAGACATGACCATTATCATTTCATTTTTAATGCAAATTGCAAGGATCAAAGAGCATCTTCCAAATGAAATGATGATGGTCAAAGTGTCAACAAGGTCAACAAGTCAAGGTGGGTCAAATGGTCAACAACCATAACCATGCACAATTATTAAACTAATTATCAATTAACTATAACACACACATAAGCATTAGGGTTAATAAAAATGACAATAGCCATTAACCCTAATCAAGGTCCTCTCCTTCAATCTCAAGCAACTGTGCATACGCACCCGCATTCGTGATCCGAGGAACACGAATACAATGAGAAAAACCAATCCCAAATCATATACTTGGATCCGGCTTAAACCAAAGCCCGCTAGTATAAACTGTCCGGACAGCAAACGTGTACAAGTGCGCGAATGTGAACGAACCCTATCGCAAAACCATGCGACCTCTACTCATTTTGCCTAAAGGCGAATAGCTCTCTGTGTGGAACTATAAAGACTCAACACTACGCTGGCAGTGGGTTTAACCACAGACCGCAAGCGGCACTAGCTGTACGTAACGGTCCCCAGGTAGATGTCGATAAGAAGACTGACGAGGTGAACCCCATCCCAACTCCTACTGAGCCTGTATGTGACAATCTCGGTACAGTCCGGTTTGTTCGTCTGATACATCGTATGGCGGGCCTAGGAGGGCGGTGAACGTCAGTCCCCTAATAGCGGTACAAGTCGTGTCGGAGTGTAGCCCAGAATACCCTGAGATAACACTGGAAACCTACCAGTATATCTCGCTTGCCCTGGCCAGGGACTACTCGTGTAATGGCTCTCCTGCACACAGCGCGATGTCAACCCCCAATACCGGGAGAGACAAATCCTGTCTAACCGTCACTGCCTCCAAGTGCTTCAGGACTGCACCCAAAAACTACCTGTTTGCACGACTCCTTTGAGCCGTGGTAGGGTAGCAATCAAAGTGCAGTGGGAACACACTCGAGGCGAAGTGACAGTGTCAAGTCAGCGGACTAAGCTGTACTCATGTCACCTGGGAACTGATAACTGACGATAGGTATAATACCAACCAACAGTTCCCGACGAGTCCTGTCCAGTATACTCGTAACCCAACGAGCACCCGCATACTATCTCAAGTACGACGTACTGACGGCTGTGGGACAGACCGTCTCCCACACTGGGATGAGAAGCGCATACGCTAGTCTACTCCGGAGTATCGATGCCCTGTCTCGATAGTCCAACGACTAGGGACCTGTATAAGGATGTGCTTAAAGATCACCCAGCTCCCACGAGTGTGAGCGCCATCACAACGCTGGTAATCAAGCAAAGATCCTAAGGGCTCTACTAATATGTATATCAGCAATATGCTAAAAGAAACACATGCACATATTAAAGCAGAGACAAACCAAGTAGCATACTGCCATTTCGAGCAAGATTGTATATACAACTGTGAATATCCCAAGCTTCCATCAAGTAATATACAAACTAGTATGATACAGTAATGGCCTCTAGGGCATATACACTAACACTGTCTCCTAATCCTAGGAGCCCTCATAACCTGAGAGAAGGTAAAAGGAAAAGACAACTGAATAATCATATTCATTTTCTCCAGGACCGGAAACTATCCTCGAATCTGAAACAAGTTTCTTCGAGTGCGTATGTAACGATACAATGGTCATATCCAATGAAAAATGGATCTTCGTAGTGATACGGAATGTTCTGGAGAAAAGCAAAGGGTAAAAGTAGGAGTGGCAATGAGGTATGCAACTCAGACAATCCAAAAGTCAGTGTTTTAAGAAAGTTCGGTTAACTTGGTCACTGAGTTATAGTCTAGGGTCGGGCCATGGTCGCTGCCAAAGAGAGACAGAAAAGAAAAACTCTGCGTGTACTCTAACATAGATTAAAATGGTTAATCACTTTATCTAATCAGGATGTCTCCCACTGTATCCTCAAATTATTCTCCAAACCTGAAAGAAGAATTAGTCGGGATCATCTAAAATCACCCGAGGAGTAAACCAACTCATCAGTGGGTATCGGGATGCAACTATCATCGCATGATAACCCGATAAAATCCATTCAAGTTATCACACTCCAGAAGGTATGCGCATGTCTGGAAAGTTTCCTGTATGTTTGAAACTCCCGATATGATTTTTACCCGATGCTCTTATGAACTTGACGAAGGTCAACAAATCATAAGTCACATGTCAAGTTCTACCCGTCATTGTCCTGGTTAATTTGAACCCACCCATACTCGCCATTGACGTAGGTCAACAAGGCTGTACGACTGTCCTGAACCAATGCATCTATCTATGCAATAGAAAAGTAACAAATAGCTACCATATACTATGTCTTGACGAAGGCCAACATACATAGCATGAATACTAAGTGCTACCCATCTGAAATGACGGAGGGCTACTAATGGTTTTTGGTAAAAAACCTTTAGCGTAATGAACTTGATATCGTCGAAGGAACCGGATCTCTTTTTACAAATATATAGTGGCGAAAACCTTTGCTAAAAAGGTCACACCGGTGAAGGGATCTCAACTATTTACCCGTAGAATAAGGTGCAGAATATTCCAACTCGAATACCGCGATGCAAAGCAAAAACTAATCGACTATAGTGAAGTTATTACCCTGATGCAAACTTCTGCCCAAGAGGTCACTCCCGATGAAAGGATCTCGGCCCTTGCCTCGTCGAATGATGTGTTGAATATTCATAACCGAATACCACTGTGCAAGACAATAGAGAACGTCCTTATAATAACAACTTTTTGAAAATTGATCCAACAATATCGAATAGGTTTGTTTTCCTTGCATTGATCAGAATCAATGCAGTCTTATCAATTAATCACACCAGAAAAGAACGAAAATATGATGTACGTATATGCCATCCGCATTCGCCATTGGGTCCCGTCATCACCCGTTAGGTTACGTAACTAATGACAGAGTGGAGACTGGACTAGCGCGGGTGTACAACATATACAATATCTACTAGTATATATATATAGCAATATACAGTAATCGCTCCAGGCGTGATAAATGCAACATCATAAAAAAGTAATAAGTATCACAGAACAATACAGATAATCTGAGAGCCCCGGGTTTCCATTGAGCTACAAGTGAAACCCGACGTTCTCCTGGTCATGTGGATAGCCTGTGCAGTGAAAACCTAGACCCCTACGAGCACGACAAGTTACCCGCAAAAACGAGAAGTGAGGCAGCCCCTTTCAGCAAAGTGAATGGACCACCCAGCACTTCACGGAATCTGGTAACTTGAGCACCCCTTTCTTGGGTCAACCTGTACCCCTACGAGTGCGGCGAATAGCCCGCTAATTCTATAGTGAGGCCCCCTATTTCTCAACGCCATGAGATGCGGACCCGTTGCCCTCCAGAATCCGGCTATCCGTGCACTCCATCGCGGGGTAATCCTAGTACAGAAAAGGAAATATGTACAAGGGTGATATCGACCTCAACCCGGTCGTGCCCCAAAAGAATAATATACAAATAGGCAGTGATGGCAGTCCACATGTTGGACGCTCTCCTTGCGATATCAAATGTACAAATAAATCAAAACTGGACTAACATTGCACGCAAGCTATGCACTACGACGAATCCGAAACAACATAGCACAACAAAGAATATCAACGTGAATGTCACATTCGCAAACCCGTCTAAAAGAACTATAGCAATTAGACAAGTTGTACCGATCCAATGACGTTCATGGTCGCAGATAGTAATGTAAGTACTGCAAACTTTAAACAATGTTAGAAAATATCGACTCCAAAATAACCCCCGAATTGCCCCAAACAACTAGATAAAACCATATCAAAACTGGGCTAAACAAACAATACCACTGGACCAATATTTCAGAGACTAAACCACACTGCAAATTTCAAACCCTGAAGCCCTAACAAAACCAGCCTCCTCGGTTTTTATAGGTGTCTGTCCAGCCAAATTTTGTAGTCTGGGATTCGTGATTGCAGTGTGTTCTAGTGGTCATCTAAGTAGTCATCTGCAGTTGTTTAAATAATTTTTGAAGAAACTTTAAAATTCGACAGAAACTGCAATGTATCGGGTATTGTTTTGGGGTTGTATCGGTTTCGATACTTTAACATTGTCTAAACCAACTAGTATGCGTTTAATGGTTTGGCTCTGATACCATGTAAGGCTACACCAGCGCCCCAACCGTCAATCCGATACCAAAAGCGGAACAAAAACTTTTGGAAACCGGCGCGAACATAACCCTAAATCCGGATCGTGCCATTAACCATAAACTAGTATACTGTAAAAGAGTTTGGAGAGATTATACCATCGATCCGTATCCTTCGGTCTTCAATCTCTGCCCCAAGCTCCTCGCGGCTGCCGCCGAACAAGTTTGCTCTCCGGTCTGTCTTGTCGAAGACGATCCACATCGAGAATTAGTAATACGGGCTCCCGCTTCAAACCGAAGCAACTCGAACAACTAGTTTGCTAACCTAGGTGCTCAAGATGAAGTAGAGATAGTGTGTGATTACTTTGTCTCAATACACTCAAGGATTCTCAACACATGAGAGGGATAGAGAGAAGGTTGAAGAAGAAGCCCATGGTAGAAATTGTGAAGCTCAAGAAAAGAAAACAAGTGAGCAAAAAACCAACACCCAAAACAAATGAGATGGCTGCCTCAATTTAAGTGAGTGAGTGTTTTGATATATTGTTGTGTGTAAATGAGCGTCACACACTCACAAAATATCTCTACACCCACACACTCACATAAATATCTAAGCTCACCTAAAAAATATCTTAGTCATGACAAAATCCATGCCATGCCAAGAATGAGTCACATTAACCACCATTAAACATTCAAACTAAAATGATTAATCAAGAAAAAGAAAATGGCATCATCTAATGTTATCTTGTAACGAATTACAAGAATAACCCTCATCCGTATATACATACCCGCATCCGTATTCCGACTGAATATGAATGTTACGAGACGAAAGTAATCCAACAATCTAATACTAGGATCCATCTTAAACCAAAGCCCACTGGTATGATCCGTCCGATCATGATCCGTACACGAGTGCACGTATATGATCGAACCCTGCCATAAAACCATACGGCCTCTACAACGTTTCTCCCGAACTAGGAAAACCCCCTATGTGGGACTCTAAAGACTCTTCAATACGCTGGCTGTGCGTTTAACTACAAGCACGTCAGTGGCACTAGCTATACATAACGGCTACCCAGGTATTGAGTGAAAAGGAGGCCGACGAGCGAACTTATCCTGAAACCATACTGAGCATGACAGTGATAATATCCATACAGTCCGGTCCGTTCATTTATGAGTATCGAATATCGGGCGTAGGGGGATGGTAAACGTCAGACTCCTAATAGCGGTATAAGTCATGTCGGAGTGTAGCCCAGAACACCTTGAGAAACTACTGGAATACCTACCAGTAAATCTCTCTTGCCTTAGCCAAGAACTTTGTGTAATGGCTCTCCAGACACAGCGCGATATCACCCCCAATACCGGGAGAGACGAATCCCTTGTCGATCCGCTCACCGCCTCCATGTGGCTCGGGACTGTACCAACTAAAACCTGTTTGCATGACTCCTTTCAACCGTGGTAGGGTAGTAATCAAAGCACAGTGGGAACTCACAAGAGACAAATGACGATCTCAGGTCGATAGACTAACCTGTATACATGTCACCAGGGAACTGCTATCTGACGACAGGTATAATACCAACTAGCATGTTCTCGGTGATTCCGTCCGGTATACTCATAACCTAATGAGCACCTGTATACATCTTAGGTGAACCAACTGACACTAATGGCTTATGAGACCGGCCACCGCCCCTCGTCGGGGTCTCGATCTGTATACACTAGTCTACTCTCGGAGTATCGATGCCAAGTCTCGAAATTCCCACGACTAGGGACACTTTAAGGATGTACTTATAGACTACCCAACTCTCATGTATATGATGGCCATCATACTACTGATAGTCAAGCAAGAATCCTATGGGCTCTATCAACATGTAATAGTGATCTGTAATGTCACCTGAAGCATGTACACGATGATATAGACAAACCAGATAGCATACTATCATCTATAGTAAGACTGTTCTACCGGTATAGATCCTCCCTCAATTATTGCAATCACGTGTCTACGATCCAATAATTAACTTGAGGGCACTATAGTCAACAAGCCACGCCCCATAGTCCCGACCAAGTGACTTTAGCAGAACCCCGTTGCCAAAAGCATCCACTTGGGTGCTCGCGGCCACGGTGTTCCGCCTTAGTGCACTTGGTCGACGGCATCGGGGGTGGGGCCATCTACTAAACTTCCCGATGAGTATTCGATCTGGTAGTCGAGAATCTTGTTGAATTACCTGACTAAGTTATTGAAAAGTGTTTTCGATATGAGACTAAAATGCGGGGTTTATATTGTTAGGCAAGAAATTCGGAATATGTGATATTCCGGGTTTATGATGTCTAAGAAAATGAGGATTCTAATTATTGTAATTTTTCATTTTTTTCTGCGACCGTAAGTGTAATATGTGGGGTATCCCAAATATCTATGCTATGTGATAACGGAATTTGGGATAAGCGTATTTACTTACCTTGATGACATGTGATGTTAATTGTTGCTGTGATATATTATATTGGATCATCGTGAATGAATAGCCAGGGGTTTTATGTGAGATGAGAATTTTACAATTTTCATTCATGTAAAATTTGTATGTAATATTCTTTTATTGGGACACTTCCGGGTTGAGGATGATACCCCCATTGATGTATATTATTTACTTTTCCGCATTAGGATAGACCCAATGTAACGTTTTAAAATTCGTTTAGGTAATTTTCCGATAATCGGTAAATAACTATTATTTTCCGTAAAATGTAATTATAACTATTCTTCAACATAGGCCTAATTATACTTATTTTAGGCATGTAATTGCTGGTATTTGGTAAATGATTAGTCACTTATAAATTGCTAGTTATTTAAATATTTTTCCTTAATTAATTATTTTAAATATTATTTTTAATCTTTTAAATATACATTAAATTAATGATAAATACAAATTTGAATGGGTCAATTACACACATATGAACCATAACAACTAAAATCTAGTTCGTAACATAATTTTTTTTTATCAAGTTATTCCAAGTTCTAGTTGTTTCTAGGGTCAAAGGAAAAATAAAATAAAATAAAATAAATTGAAACTAGTAAAGGATGTAACTTGCATTTTTGAAACATGAGGGGTTTTATTGCCATTGAAAATGCTACACTCACACATACAAACCCAATTTCCCCTAATGGGCCGAAACATGCATGAAATCCCCCCCCCCCCAATTTCCCCACTTGATTAGAAAAAGAAAACTTTAAAAAGGGGATTTAATGAAAAATTGGTGTGAATGCATTTAATAGACTTGGGGGTTTTATTTCCATGGAAATTTCTACACACTCTTTTACATCCTCACCTTATCCATTGTGGCCGAGCCTCCTCCTACAATGAACTCCCATTTCTCCATCTCCTTTCTACTCTAAAATCATCACAATTTCATCACAAAAATCCGGATTTAATTTCACAAAATCATAGCTTACGCTTCACACACTTCTCCTTAGCCTATTCTAACTTGGATCTTGGATCAAGAAACTATTTTGAGAGGACAAGTTGCAAACTAGATCTATTAAGTTTGAGATATAATCTTAACCCCATAATTACTTTGTTAGTTAATTACATTAATCTAAATTATTCAAGTGTTGATTTGGTTATAATTGCTAGTTTAAGATTTTCTAGAAAAGGGTTTGATTTTGAGTTAGGGTTTTAAGCATCACAACTAGGTTAATCAAGTGTAGTTGCTTTCTAGTTAGCTTAGTTTGGATGTTTGCTTGTGATTTTGATCACTAGATCGCTAATCCACGATGTTTGCATCAAATTCCCAATTTGGGTGCTTACTAGGTTTTTGTTAAAATTAGGTATTGATTAAATTTGACTTTGTGAATACACACATAATATCTCCTATGATAATTAGGGTGTTACGAATGCGAAATTGGTATGATCGGGTTCTTGGTTGGATGGTTGTTCTGAATAACAATTCTAGTTAAGGTTGTAGCGATGTCGTTTGCGTTTTGTGCACAAAGTGCACAATGTGCCTAACTTGTGAACGTTTATCCTTTCATTACGTGTCTTTGCATCATTTCAGGATATATAGTTTTATGTTTTGTGTTGTGCGGTTCTAGGATCGGTTACAGAAGCATCGGACGCTGCGCGGAAAGACAAAGCTGTGATCGAATCTGATTAGCCAAGACGTCCAGGTGAGTAGATATGCACATCTATGGGGGAATCGTCTAGATGGCGTGAGGCGCCCCATAGCTTAGGATTAATTGTAGTATTTGCATTCTATATGTGTAGTTATCTAGTTAAACACATCATTGCATCGTACCATCTCATACATATGCTAATATGCGACATCATCTTATAGGACACTTGCACCGTTACCATTGGTTCATGCTGCACGTGCACTATTTATGCGAACACACACGCCATTGGTAACTGCTATGTTACGAACACTATAGAATTTTCTTACAACAGGTATCCATGCATTTGCATCATATATGATATGTAATTGTGTGGTTGTATATTCATTCATCGAGATTGATATATATAAGATGGTTAGTCTCATATGCATACATCATAGCACCATACCTCATAAATAGTTTTTTGTTCGTACGTAGCATAGTACATGCTATCATATTAGAGACATCCATCATCATTGATATGCTTACACTTTGTGATTTGTTCTTGAGGATTCGGTACTTATGAGATTTCTGGTTTTTGGGGAAAGCCGCAAGAATTTATAACTTATTAATTTTTTTTAAAATATACAAATTACGGTTTTCTCGTGAAGTATGTGTCGTCCACCATGAGTTTTCTTGATTTCTGTTGGTTTTCGAGACTCAATTCGAAGAGTGTAGGAACCGTCTCGGTTACTTGGTGAGCCCGGTATGGTACCCCGGGGCGAGATAGTTTTTGTGGGGATGACGATGAGCCTAGCGGCACGGACTACCTACCGGTGATGTCTAGCGCGGCGGATATCTGGAGGATACCGACCGTAGTTGTAAGATCTGATGATATGGGCCGATCCGGACTGACGGAGCCCGAGATATTGAGATATTGACAAATTAAGACATCGAGATGAGACATTGATATATTGTGATATTGAGACATTAAGACATATGTATATCCATATTTTGTGTCGATTGCTTGACACAGTTTTCTGATGATCTCATTGATGACACCTCAGCTATTTTATAGAAGTTTTAAAGATAGAACACTGATTTTCTCGTATCTAACATATAGAGATTTCATGATTGATTATGCAATCCTGTGCATGCATATTAGTGCATCGCATCATGTCAAGATATGTAGGCTGAGACGCATTTGCGTACATTCTTACGATTGCATTATTAGATGTTACTTACTACTCACGAGCTAGCAACTCACCCCCGTTGTGCCACAGTATCTTGCAGGTCGGACTTGTCAGCATTGTAGCGGCAGGCGTGCTTTTCTTGATTCTTTTGCTCAGACATGCGACATTGCTCGTAGGTGGGTTGCGAGGACACTTTTGTCTCCGTTTTGTGCTATTATTATATCTAGTATTCTCCATCTACTATTTCTTCTATTGTATATGCGACCTAGTGATGAGACCGTGAGATTTGTGTATATGTTGCTTCTCTAGGGTCGAGCTCACTTGAGCCGACGTTATGCTTTCTTACTTTTGTGTTTCTTTATGCTCATTTGCTTGATGTTATATATATATTGCATGTGGTTGTGAGTCCACCTTTGGTAAAGAGCTAGCTCCCGCTTGGGGATGCCACTATTCATTACAGGTTTATATATTCTTGTTGTACCCGTTTGGGGGCCAGTATTTACAAAGGAGACTCTGCCAAAATTTTCGGAAAAATCTTAATGTTTTAAAACGCTTTAATGAAACTTCAATTTATTTTACATCTCTTTTTATGAATGGTATATCCTTCACTCTATTTGTAAATGGTTTAGATTTTGGAGTTTTGGCTGACTTAGATTACGTTACGCCTTGAGACATTTTCCCTTTCTGAGTCCTAGTTTACCTTAACGACTGCGCTTGGCTTGGTCTTGCTTCCTCAGGCTTAGGCTTTCGTAAATCTAAGCGCCAGTCACGTTCCGTACCTTCGGGTCATGACAAAGTTGGTATCATAGATGGTGCCTCAAAAGTAGGTCTGTGGTTCGAGGACAAACCATTGTTCTAAGTGGAGGGGAATGTAATACCCCAGGTGGAGTTGGGGCTGAATACCACCTACTCCATATGAAGTGAGATGTTATCCGGTATCAAGGTGGGGATGTAACCGATACGGATGCACACGGGGACCCACCCGAACAATGAGGAGTATCGAATTCCATTCCGAAAGAGAGTACGATCTGAACTATAAATGGAATGATACCACTCTTGTAACACAGAGGCGCTTTTTGGATGAAACGGAACTCCGGAGTTTGAAAAACTCCATAGTTAAGCGTGCTTGAGCCAGAGAAATTCTGGGATGGGTGACCTACTGGGAAGTAGCCCCGGGTTCATTCAAAGGGACAAAACCGTGCGGTTTCGGCCAGAGCGGACAATACCATCTGTGTTTGGGGGTGGGTTGTGACAATACCTTCTGTGTTTGGGCGTGGAACATCTCAGATTGATCCGCCATCTCCAGGCCTTATTGCCAGACTAGAGGCCGGTTTGCAGGAGTTGCGTCAGATGATGGGATCTTTAGTTGAGGCCAGTCGGACACAGAGATCTGAGGATGTTCCTTCCACCACATAGACCACGATTGTACCTGCTGCCCACACAGTTGTTCCTGCTACTACCACGACTATTTCCGTATCATTACAGGAGTTTATGAAGCTGAGGCCTCCAGTCTTTACTGGCACAGATGCAACAGAGGACCCACAGACATTTCTTAATAGGATGGCCAGGATTTGTTGTTCGCCAAGATGTTATGATGATAGATGGGTAGAGTTTGCTAATTTTCATCTAGAGGGCCTTGCTCAGACGTGGTACAAGTCAGTAGAGAGAGGCCGAGCTGCAGGTTTACCACCTATGACTTGGGATGAGTTCACAGCCGCATTTCTTGCCCGTTTCCTTCCGGAGAGCGTCCGGGATGCTCGATCCCATAGTTTTGAGGTTTTGCGCAAGGCTCCGGGATGACAGTGTCCGAGTATGACATTCAGTTCACTCAGTTGTCCCGATATGCGCCTTACTTGGTAAACACTGATGAAAAGATGATAAAGAGGTTCGTACGGGCACTTGACACAAAGTTATTTCTTGCCATCGGCGCCCAGCACTTTAACACCTATGCAGCTGCTATGGACGCAGCTTTGCTGTTGGAGGAGCGCATTTCAGAGACTTCGGTCGTTCAGGGACCGAAACGGATTCGTACTGATGTATCATCCCTGAGGCAGATGGATAGACGCCGCGGCAGGCCCCTCCAAGCCGTGGTGATGACGGAGGCTTGAGACCAGGACAGTTATACAGTACTTATCCATAGGGAAAGCGGCCGTCATTAGGATGTTTTCGATGTGGGAGCCTGCATCACCGTGTCAGAGACTGTACTGTGAGGCGCCAGGGCGTGGCGGTAGTTCCATATGTGAAATTTCCACCTCCACCACCTCCTCAGAGAGCTCTACTTCCTACCCCTGATGATGTTCCACGCCAGGAAGATGCTTCTAGAGGCCGTAGGCATGCCGGTCCTGTTCAGAGAGGACGAGGCGACAGAGGCAGAGGCAAAGGACAGCCAGTTATTAGTGGGGGACAGGCCCAAGTGTTCGCTATAACTCCTCAGGATGCGCAGGCATCCAATGCCGTTGTGACAGGTACTTTACCAGTATGTTCTTTTAACGCGTGGGTATTATTCAACCTAGGTTCCACACATTCTTTTGTATCTACACACTTTGCACCGATGTTGGGCCGAGAGTCATCTTCGTTAGATCAGCCGCTTATCGTTATTACTCCAGTAGGTGAGTCGTTTGTTGCTCGTTTTGTGTACCGATCGTGTCCCGTTCGTATCGGGGAGAGGGATTCTTCGGTTGATTTGATTCTCCTCGATATGCTATACTTTGACATTCTTCTGGGCATGGACTGGCTAGCCATCTGTTATGCATCCATGGACTGCCGTAAGAAGGCAGTCAGATTTAGCTTCCCGGGTGAGCCAGTTCTTATTATTTAGGGAGACCATAGCGTCACCCTTCCCAGCTTGAGTTCTTCTCTTCGCACTGGTCAGCTCTTGAGGAAAGGATGTCAGGGATTCTTAGCATATGTCTGTGATACTAGAGCTGCAGAGGTCCCATTGGACCAGGTCCCAGTTGTGAGGGAGTTCCGGATGTCTTTCCTGACGAGCCGCCTGGTTTACCGCCTGAACGTGATATTGAGTTCTGTATCGACTTGATCCCTGGCACGGGGCCTATTTCTATACCGCCTTATCGGATGGCCCCGGCAGAACTTAGAGAGCTGAAGGATCAGTTGCAAGAATTGCTAGATAAAGGGCTTATTTGACCGAGTGTGTCCCCTTGGGGTGCTCCAGTTCTATTCGTCAAGAAGAAGGATGGCAGTATGCACTTATGCATCGATTATCGTCAGCTGAACTGGGATACAGTGCAGAACAGATATCCCTTACCTCGTATTAATGATTTGTTTGACCAGCTCCACGGTGCGGGATATTTCTCGAAGATTGAATTGCGATCAGGATACCATCAATTGCGGGTTCGGCAGGATAATATTCTGAAGACCGCTTTTTGTACACATTACGGGCATTACGAGTTCTTGGTGATGTCGTTCGGGCTCATCAATTCCCCAGCAGCGTTTATGGACTTGATGAACCGCATTTTCAGGCTGTATCTTGATCAGTTTATTATCGTATTCATTGATGACATCTTAGTATATTCCCGGAGCTGAGAGGAGCACGAGCAGCACTTGCGGATCACATTGCAGACTTTGAGGGAGCACCAGCTGTTCGCAAAATTTTCCAAGTGCGCATTCTGGCTTGACAGTGTCGACTTCTTGGGTCACGTGGTTGCGAGAGATGGTATATGTGTAGACCCGAAGAAGATCGAGGTCGTTCGGTATTGGCCCAGACCGGTATCAGTTACAGAGGTTCGCAGCTTTCTAGGTCTGGCCGGCTACTGTCGACGTTTCATTCTGGATTTCTCCCGTATTGCTGCACCGTTGACCGGGTTGACCCGGAAGGGGGTTCCTTTTGATTGGACCGAGGCATGCGAGCATAGCTTCCAGCAGTTGAAGACTCGTCTGACTACTGCGCCAGTGTTATCATTTCCTTCAGGATCGGGCGGTTTTATGGTTTATTGTGATGCTTCTCGAGTAGGGCTAGGCTATGTCTTGATGCAGCACGGTAAGGTCGTCTCTTATGCTTCTGGGCAGCTGAAGAAACACCAACAGAACTATCCTACTCATGATTTAGAGATGGCCGCAGTGGTTGTTGCTCTTAAGATCTGGAGACATTTCATATATGGCGAGTTGTGCCAGATATTCACGGAGCACAAGAGCTTGAAATATATCTTTCAGCAGCGAGACCTAAATTTGAGACAGCGCTGTTGGATGAAGCTAGTGAAAGACTATGACTGCGAGATTCTGTATCATCCGGGCAGGGCGAATGTCATGGCAGATGCTTTGAGTCAGAAGCCCGGAGGTAGCTTGTCATGTTTGAGCGCAGTTCAGAGGCAGTCGATGGCAGATTGGCAGATTCTATGCGACCACCGAGTGCAGTTCGAGTTTACTCCGACAAGAGGACAGCTGGCCCATATTCGTGCACGCCCACAGTTACTTGATCATATCCGCGAGGCATAGCCCGGCGAAGCCCGTATTTCAGAGATTATGGAGCAGGTTAGACAAGACAGAGATTCCAAGTTCATGATCGATGATCAGGGGATACTTCGATTTGGGATTCGACTATGCATACCGGTTTCTGAGGGACTGAGGCGTGATATTCTTGAGGAGGCACATCGATCGGTGTACAATGTTCATCCAGGTTCCAACAAGATGTACCATGATTTGAGAGATGTTTACTGGTGGGAAGGGATGAAAAGAGATGTTACGGACTTCGTATCGAGATGCCTGACTTGTCGGCAAGTCAAGGCCGAGCACCAGAGGCCAGCCGAAGAGCTACAGCCTTGGCCCATTCCGGAGTGGAAGTGGGAGCAGATTACTATGGACTTCATTGTGGGTCTACCCAGGACCAGTCGAGGGTATGCCTTTATTTGGGTGATCGTGGATCGATTGACGAAAGCGGCTCACTTTCTGCCAGTGAAGACCAATTTTGGATTTGCTCAGTATGCCCAAATATATATTGATGAGATTGTACGATTGCATGGCATCCCGTGTCCGACCGAGGTACCCAGTTCACCAGCCGACTATAGCAGAGACTTCAGGAGGCTTTGGGCACCCGATTGAATTTCAGTACAGTATTCCATCCGCAGACCGACGGCCAAACAGAGTGGACTATTCAGACTCTTGAGGACATGCTCCGAGCATGCATTTTATATTTCGGTGGTAGTTAGGATCATCATTTGCTTTTGATAGAGTTCTCCTACAACAATAGCTTCCAGGAGACGATTCGGATGGCACCTTTTGAGGCTTTATATGGGAGGAGATGTTTGATCGCCCATCTGTTGGACAGAGCTTAGCGAGAGCAGTATTTTGGGGCCACAGATCGTACAGGAGATGACCAAAAAGGTCCAGTTGATTCGAGATAGAATGAGGGCAGCTCAGAGCAGGCAGAAATCTTATGCTGACAGACGCCGTCGCAGACTCGAGTTCTACATTGGCGATAATGATTTCTTGAGGGTCTCTCTAATGAAGGGTGTGATGAGGTTTGGGAGGAAAGGGAAGCTTAGTCCCAGATATGTTGGTCCCTTTAAGATCCTCGAGCGTGTCGGTACGGTGGCTTATCGGTTAGCTCTTCCGCCCAGCTTCACAGATGTTCACCCCGTGTTCCATGTGTCAATGCTCCGTAATTACCTTCATGACTCTTCTCACGCGATTCAGCACCAGACGATCCAGCTGAAGTGCGATCTTTCATTCATCGAGCAGCCGGTGGTTATTCTAGATCGGCAGGTGAAGAAATTGAGGTCAAAGGTTATACCGTCCGTAAAAGTTCTGTGGCGTGGCCCGAACAGCGAAGAGGTCACCTGGGAGACCGAGGACGAGATGAGGAATTAATATCCCCATCTCTTCGAAGGTACGCATAGTTAAATTTTAAATTCGGGGACCGAATTTCTTTAATGGGGAAGATTGTAACGTTTTAAAAATCGTTTAGGTAATTTTCCGATAATCGGTAAATAACTGGTATTTTCCGTAAAATATAATTATAACTATTTTTCAACATAGGCCTAGTTATACTTATTTTAGGCATGTAATTGCTAGTATTTGGTAAATGATTAGTCACTTATAAATTGAGAGTTATTTAAATATTTTTCCTTAATTAATTATTTTCAATATTATTTTTAAGCTTTTAAATATACATTAAATTAGTGATAAATACAAATTTGAATGGGTCAATTACACACATATGAACCATAACAACTAAAATCTAGTTTGTAACATAATTTTTTTATCAAGTTATTCCAACTTCTAACTGTTTCTAGGGTCAAAGGAAAAATAAAATAAAACTAATAAAGGAGGTAACTTGCATTTTTGAAACTTGAGGGGTTTTATTGCCATTAAAAATGCTACACTCACACACACAAACCCAATTTCCACTAATGGGCCGAAACATGCAGGAAATCCACCCCCCCGCCCTCCAATTTCCCTACTTGATTAGAAAAAGAAAACTTTAAAAAGGGGGTTTAGCGAAAAATTGATGTGAATGCATTTAACGAGACTTGGGGGTTTTATTTTCATGGAAATTTCTACACACTCTTTTACGTCCTCACCTTAACCATTGTGGCCGAGCCTCCTCCTGCAATGAACTCCCATTTCTCCATCTCCTTTCTACTCCAAAATCATCACAATTTCATCATAAAAATCCACATTTAATTTCAAAAAATCATAGCTTACTCTTCACTCACTTCTCCTTAGCCTATTCTAACTTGGATCTTGGATCAAGAAGCTGTTTTGAGAGGCCAAGTTGCAAACTAGATCTTTTAAGTTTGAGGTATAATCTTAACCCCATAATTACTTTGTTAGTTGATTACATTAATCTAAATTATTCAAATGTTAATTTGGTTATAATTGCTAGTTTAAGATTTTCTAGAAAAGGGTTTGATTTTGAGTTAGGGTTTTAAGCATCACAACTAGGTTAATCAAGTGTAGCTGCTTTCTAGTTAGCTTAGTTTGGATGTTTGCTTGTGATTTTGATCACTAGATCGCTAATCCACGATGTTTGCATCAAATTCCCAATTTGGGTGCTTACTAGGTTTTCGTTAAAATTAGGTATTGATTAAATTTGACTTTGTGAATACACACATAATATCTCCTATGACAATTAGGGTGTTGCGAATACGAAATTGGTATGATCGGGTTCTAGGTTGGGTGGTTGTTCCGAATAACGATTCTAGTTAAGGTTGTAGCGATGTCGTTTGCGTTTTGGGCACCAAGTGCACAATGTGCCTAACTTGTGAACGTTTATCCTTTCATTACGTGTCTTTGCATCATTTCAAAATATTTAGTCTTATGTTTTGTTTTGTACAATTCTAGGATCGGTTGCGGAAGCATCAGACGCGGCGCGGAAAGGCAAAGCTGTGATCGGATCTGATTAGCCGAGACGTCCGGGTGAGTAGATGTGCACATCTATGGAGGAATCGTCTGGATGGCGCGAGGCGCCCCATAGCTTAGGATTAATTGTAGTATTTGGATTCTATATGAATAGTTATCAAGTTAAACACATCATTGCATTGTACCATCTCATACATATGCTAATATGCGACATCATCTTATAGGACACATGCACCATTACCATTGGTTCATGCTGTACGTGCACTATTCATGCGAACACACACGCCATTGGTAACTGCGATGTCACGAACACTATAGAATTTTCTTAGAACCGGTATCCATGCATTTGCATCATATATGATATGTAATTGTGTAGTTATATATTCATTCATCGAGATTGATAGATATAAGATGGTTAGTCTCATATGCAAACATCATTGCACCATACCTCATAAATAGTTTTTGGTCCGTACGTTGCATAGTACATGCTATCATATTATAGACATCCATCATCATTGATATGCTTACACTTTGTTATTTCTTCTTGAGGATTCAGTACTTATGAGATTTCTGGTTTTTGGGGAAAGCTACAAGAATTTATAACTTATTATTCTTTTTTTTAAAATATAAAAATTGCTGTTTTCTCGTGAAGTATGTGTCATCCACCATGTGTTTTCCTAATTTCTGTTGGTTTTCGAGACCCGATTTGAGGAGTGGAGGAACCGTCTCGGGTACATGGTGGACCCGGTATGGTATCCCGGGGCGAGATAGCTTTCGTGGGGATGACGATGAGCCTGGAAGGGGCACGAACTACCTACCGGTGATGTCTGGCGCGCCGGATATTCGGAGGATACCGACCGTAGTCATGAGATCTGATGATATGGGCCGATCCGGACTGACGGAGCTCGAGATATTGAGATATTGACAAATTAAGACATCGAGATATTGAGACATTGATATATTGTGATATTGAGACATTAAGACATATGTATATCCGTATTTTGTGTCGATTTCTTGACACAGTTTTCTGATGATCTCATTGATGACACCTCAGCTATTTTACAGAAGTTTTAAAGATAGAACACTGATTTTCTCGTATCTAACATATAAAGATTTCATGATTGATTATGCAATCCTGTGCATGATATTAGTGCATCGCATCATGTCAAGATATGTAGGCTGAGAAGCATTTGCGTGCATTCTTACAATTGCATTATTAGATGTTACTTACTACTCACTAGCTGGCAACTCACCCCCATTGTGCCACAGTATCTTGCAGGTCGGACCCGTCAGCATTGTAGCAGCAGGCGTGCTTTTCTTGGTTCTTTTGCTCAGACTCGCGATATTGCTCGTAGGTGGGTTGTGAGGACACTTTTGTCTCCATTTTGTACTATTATTGTATCTAGTATTCTCCATCTACCACTTCTTCTATTGTATATGCGACCTAGTGATGAGACCGTAAGATTTGTGTATATGTTGCTTCTCTGGGGTCGAGCTCACTTGAGCCGACATTATGCTTTCTTACTTTTGTGTTTCTTTATGCTCATTTGCTTGATGTTATATATATATATATATATATATATATATATATATATATATTGCGTGTGGTTGTGAGTCTGCCTTTGGCGAAGAGCTAGCTCCCGTTTGGGGATGCCATTATTCATTACAGGTTTATATATTCTTGTTGTACCCGTTTGGGGGCCAGTATTTACAAAGGAGACTCTGCCGAAATTTTCGGAAAAATCTTATGGTTTTAAAACGCTTTAATGATACTTCAATTTATTTTACATCTCTTTTTATGAATGGTTTATCCTTCACTCTATTTTAAATTGTTTAGATTTTATGGGCTTTGGCTGACTTAGGTTACATTACGCCTTGAGATGTTTGTAAATCTAAGCGCCAGTCACGTTCCATACCTTTAGGTCGTGACACCTAAGGAGGGGAGCACAAGTGACCGGGTTCTGGAGTCCAGTAGGAGACCATCTCGAGAAGTCGAGACCGGGTCTCCTAACTTTAGAATTGGCAGGGTTGCATGCCGCTCTCGTAGGGGTCTAGGGATGTGGGATTGGCTATTCATCACGACCATGGAATCCGTGTTTTTCATTATTGGCTTAATCTAAAACACGGACCTCCTAGTGTATCTAATATTTCATATGTTGCTTTTTCTGCTTGGTTCTGTGATGTGATCATATAACTGCGTGCGACGAATGCTATATATATAATATATATAATAAATGTTGCTTATGTTTTGCACCCACGCTAGTCCAGCCCCCACTCTGCTGTTAGTTAAGTAACCTAACGGTGCATGATGGGGCCCCGTGGCGAACGCGGATGGTATAAGTGTACGTTCTATTTTCGTTTCATTTTCTATGATGTTTAGGAAACATTAAATGATGGGACTTCATTAATGAGATTTATGAAAAGAAAAGAAAGCTAAAGATGTTGTAGAATCAAAGTTTTAAAAAAGGGTAGCTCTAGTTCTTGCTTTGCATAGTGGTATTTCTTGATGAATATCCAGCACCTTATTCAATGAGGAAAAAGCCGAGATCTCTTCACCGGGAGTGACCTCTTTAGCAAAACTAGAAAATGCTATAATCCACTTGGTTTTGTTTTAATAGCGTCTCTAGTTATTGCTTTGTATAGTGGTATTCCTTGATGAATATCTAGCACCTCATTCGATGAGGAAAGAGCCGAGATCCCTTCACCGGGAGTGACCTCTTTAGCGAAACAAGTAAAAGCTACAAAAACACTCATTTTCAAATCACTAGATTCTACAACGATATCAAGTTCATTACATTAAAGGTTTTCTTCAAAACCAGCCGTAGCCCTCCATTATTTCAGATAAGTGCTATTTAGTATTCGTGCGACATTTATTGACTATGTTAAGGCGTAGTGTGCGGTAGCTAATTTGTGCTTCTCTGCAACCATATGATGGGATTGGATTAGGGTAGTCATACGGCTTTATTGACTATGTTAAGGGTCTTATGGTTTGGTTTAATTCAATCAAAAAATAACGGGTTGAACATGGCTAGGGCTTAGGATTTGTTGACCTTGTTAAGGTCATAAGTGGCCAGGGGTAAAAACAATTATCGAGAATTTCAAGTGTTGGAATTTACAATGAGATTGCATATCTTCTATATGATAGTTGGATCCCGATACCCATTAGCCGATCCATTAGGTGTCTAAAAAAAGGTGTTAACAGGGTGTCTAAAAAAGGTGTTAACGGGGTGATGCCCTTGCGAAAACGAGGTTATTTAATTAGTTCCATGCGAAAGCATGGGGAGACTCCCTCGGAGTACCATTACCTTCCTGGCCGAATGATTAGCGAACTTTTAGGGTGTAATTAATCCCAGCTAATCTTACCTTTTATGGTTTGAAGGAAGATTTAATAAAACTAGTTGGAGCCATCCTGATTAGATAAGATAATAACCAATCTAATCTTGCAAAGAGCGCACGCTAATATGTTTCCTTCTCTTTCTCTCTATAGGTAGCGACCAATGACACGCCTTAATTAAGATAATAATATGGATTTATTTACCGACCCCGCTTATTATACTGGGCTAGGTTCCGCTCTATTTTATGACTGTCATAAGTCTGAGCAAGGAATAGGGGAATACCCAGATTCCCACGTCACCTGAACGAAAAAGGAGCATACCGATGCATCTTCTTCGGGTGTGTTCGTTACCGAGAACTGTTTCTCAGTTTTCTCTACGTTCTGGGTATTGGATACCGGATCAGGATCCCACGTATGTAATTTGTTACATGGGCTAAAGAGAGGTAGAGAACTGGGAAAAGGGTGATAAATCTCTAGTAGTAGGAAATAGTGCAATTGTTGCAGCCAAAGCAGTTGGAGAATATCACCTAGTGTTACCAACTAGTAATACATTGATTTTAAACGACTGTTACTACGTACCAAAGATGATGTGCAGCATTATATCAGTTTCTTTGCTGACTAAAGAAGGATATAATTTCACATTAGAGAACAATGTTATGAACATTTTTCTAAATCAAGTGTTGATTGGGTTTGGTACGTTATGTAATGGTATATACGTTCTAAATCAAACAACAGTTCTAAACGTACAGAACACACACAAGAGGAAGAGTTCAGAAATGAACGAAGCCTACTTGTGGTATTGTAGACTTGGTCATATCAATGCGACAAGACTAGCTAAGTTACATAAAGATGGATATTTGAACCCCTTCGAATTTACATCTTATGAAACTTGGTCGTCATGTCTCAAAGGTAAAATGACCAAAACTCCGTTTACTGGAAACGGAGAAAGAGCTACTGAACTCTTGGGACTGATACATAGTGATGTATGCGGTCCTATGTCTACTCATGCCAGGAATGGTTTCTTGTACTTTATTATATTCACCGATGATCTCTCAAGATTCGAACATGTATTCTTGTTGAAACACAAGTCTGAAGTTTTTGAGAAATTCAAGGAATATAAGAACGAAGTAGAGAACCAGAAAGCTAAAAGTATTAAAATCCTTCGATCTGATCGGGAAGTAGAATACATGAGTACAGAGTTCCTGGATTATTTAAAAGAGAATGAGATTCTCTCTCAGCTTACTCCTCCATATACACCACAGCACAACGGAGTATCGGAGTAGAGGAATCGCACCCTATTAGATATTGTGCGCTCTATGATGAGTACTGCTGAGTTACCTATTTCTTTTTGGGGTTATACACTTGAGACAACCACAAACCTATTGAATCAAGTTCCATAAAAATCTGTGCCTAAAACACCATATGAGATATGGAGTGGAAAGAGACCGTATCTTAAACGAGTTAAGATATGGGGTTGTCCGGCCTATGTAAAAAAGCAAAATCCGGACAAGTTCGAGGCAAGGTCAGTTCTATGTAAGTTTGTAGGATATTCAAAGAATTCACAAAGATACATCTTCTACCACACTGTGGAACAAAAAGTGTTTGTTTCTTAATATGCCACCTTTTTAGAAAAAGAATTTCTTTTAAAAGAAATTAGTGGTAATGAGGTAGAACTGGAAGAAGTTCCAGGTACACAAATTATAACTGACAATTTGATAGACCGGAGGATTCAATAGTCCCCGACAAAGCCCAGCCACTCCGCAGATCTAGTAGGGTTCCTTATCTATCTGAGAGATACTAAGGTGTTCTCATAGACGGTGGGAGTAAGGATTGCATCATGAAAGATGATGACCTAACTAGTTTCGAGCAGGCCATCACAAGTGGAGACTCTGTGAAATGGCTGGATGCTATGCGATCCGAGATGGATTCCGTGTACACCAAAAAAGTATGGACTTTAGAAGTTGCTCCTGAAGGGGTAAAACCCATCGAGAGCAAGTGGATCTTTAAGAAGAAAATTAGTGTAGATGGAAAAGTTGAGACTTTCAAAGCTAGACTTGTTGCAAAAGATTTCGTTAACGACCTAGTGTCGATTATGATGAAACCTTTTCTCCAGTGGCTATACTTAAGTCCATCAGGATCTTGCTTGCCATTGCTGCATACCATGACTATGAAATCTGGCAAATGGACGTCAAGACCGCTTTTCTAAATAGTGATTTAGAAGAGAGCGTATACATGACACAACCAAAGGACTTCATAGATAGTGGGAGCAGCGGAAGCGTGTGCAAGCTGCTTAAATCAATCTATGGATTAAAGCAGGTATCGCGGAGCTGGAACATCTATTTCGATGAAGCTATCAAAGAGTTTGACTTCATCAAAAACATAGATGAACCTTTTATATACAAGAAAGTTGTAGAGAGTAAGATTGTCTTCCTTGTATTATACGTGGATGGCGTACTCTTGATAGGAAATTGTTGGATATATGTATGCCCTAGAGGCCATTATATGATAGTGGATGTATCGGTATGTGTGTATATATATTCAGAGGACATTCTTGCTCGACATGATAGTATGCTATCTTGTTGTACTTTATCTTGACATGTTCATTTGATCATGCATCTTACTCTTTTGGTACATGTTGATAAAACCCTTAGGATATTTGCTTAACTACTTGGACTATGATGCAGATCATACTAGTGGGACATGTGTAGTTTATAAGCATATCCTTGAAATGTTCCTAGTCGTAGGTGTGTCGAGACGGGGCATCAATATTCCAGAGTAGACTAGCGTATACCATTCTTGTCCCATATGATAGGCGATGGATGATCCCATATCCATTTGGTGTGATGACGCCAAAGATTGTATACGGGTGCTCAGTGGAGACTGGGTACACTGAACGGACTCGCCGAGAACTCTTATGTGGTATTATATCTATTGTCGGATAGCAGTTCTCAGGTGACACTGGTACAGATTAGTCTGTAGACCCGAGATTGTCATAGAGTCTTGTGTGTCCCCCCACTGTAATTTGATCTCCACTGTACCACGGCTCTACTGAGTCATGCAAACAGATGGATTTTGGGTACAGTCCCGAGGCATATGGAAGTCCCTGGCCAGAGCTGTTGAGATTTACTGATATGTGTTATCAGTAGTTTCTCGATCTGTTATGAGCCATACACCAGCATGACTTATTGAGTTATTGGGGTCGACGATACCATCCCTAGACTCGATATGCAGTATATCTGACGGAGAGACCGGACTGTACGGTGAATGTTGCCAGTTGGCTCGATGGGAGTTCTGACAGGTTCGCTTGTTTTTCTTCTGATCGCTCTATACCTGGGAACCGTTACATACAGCTTGTGCCGCTAACGATTTGTGGGTATGTGATATGATCACTGCCTACTTCTAGCGTATTGACGAGTCTTAGAGTCCCACAGAAGGGTTTCTTAGCTCAGGCGAAATGATGTGGGGTGCATATGTGATATGCGCAGGAGCTCGATTAAATGCGTGTATATGATACCGTATTTTAAATCGGGTGTTTTCTATTGGTCGGGTCGTATGTGATATGACCGGGTTATTAAATCAAGTGTTGGTTTAATATTGAATTTTAGCTCATTTATTCAAAACCTTTACTTATTGGATGTATGCATGAATGTGTGTATATATATATGTTAATATGAATGCACACATGCATGTATACATATGTCATGGTTGTTGATACATTGGAGCTGGCAATGCAAGACACACATGGTGTGTGTGTGTGTGTGTGTGTGTGTGTGTATGTGTGTGTGTGTGGACACACACATATATATTTGTTATTGAGAAAAAGAAAATGATTAAATCATTGTTGAATATTCTTCTACACTCTTCTTTACTTGACCTATGTTTCACCATGGTTTAATTCTCATTTGTTCTTTAACTCATTAACAAAATATCTAGATATTTATTAACCATGGTTCTATGTGAGTGTGACTCATATATTTATATTTTCTTTTCACATTTATCTTGAGAATTATCACAAACAAAAGAGCTCAAGCTTAGCCATCTCCTTCATCTTCTTCTTTCATACTCTCTACCTATTTCAAGTGAGTGAAAGAAACAAAAAGGAAAGGTTTTTAAGTGAGATCCAAACCCACATCACCAATCTATATTAGTCTAGACCACTTGTGTAGATTGTTTGCTCCACTTCTTCAAAGATCAAGTGAAGCTAGGAGCTTGAGTAAAGGGACTTCGTGGTGGATCGTCGTGGACTTGGAAGGATTCAAGCAAACCATTTCAAACCCTAGTTAATCCAAGGACTCAAGGAGGGCGGTCTACAAAGGTTGTATTACTCACCTCTTAGTGTTAAAATACTTCTAGTATGTGATATTAGTTGCTTGTTACCCTAGATTTCTAGTTCGATTCATGGATGGTATTACTTAGCACCCCCTAAATTTTTAATATAGCATGTGTGATGCAACCCAAACCCTAGACATGGTGCTAAGCAATCCCTACAGTGGTATCAGAGACAAGCTAGAAACTTAGAAGATGTTATAAATATTACGAAACCGAATCAACTCCGAAAATATGTTATTTTGAAACCCTTGGATGTGCTCTCTGTCGATTTTAAAATGGTCTCCAAAAATTATTTTAGCAACTGCAGAAGCTTGCATGTGATGCATTAAGAACACAGATGAAAAATGAGATTGTTCCACCGGATTTCACCCGAGCACAAGGCCTATAATTCCGGCCTGGCCGGCCTATTTCCCTCCATTCTGCCTCGTTTTTCATGGGTGCTCTAGTCTGTATATTTTGGGGTTTTAGGTATTGTTAGTTTAGCCCAAAATTTCATGTGATGTTAATTTTGGTTAGGGGCTAATTCGTAGTATTTCGTAGTCGTAATTTAACATTGTTTTGGTAATTTGGACGGCGTTTAACAGTTCAAACGAATATCACACACCACCTCATTACTCTCGCTGGAAATTTTCAAGTGTTGGAATTTTCCATGTTGAACATATTCGGAAGATCGTGCAAGTATTCCTATAGACCCTCTAAAAGAACGTAACCCTAACTCAATTCTATGACCATGGAACCACGGCCAAACCTTAGGGTTTGTCCTAGTTCCGTGGAGCCATAGGTGAGGCAAAGGTTGACCCTTTTACGGTTGGTCCATTGACACTGTGGCATATTTTAGGTATTTTAACTTTGCTCAAGTGTTGAGCTTTCGGGGTAATTTTTGGGTGTTTGTTGATTCGATCGAAACGTTTAACATCGTCTAGATATATGTAAAAGTGATAATTCCAATTGTTGTTGTTTTTCACTTTCTTTTCTGCGACCGTAACTGTAGTATGTAGTGTATCGCCGGTTTCGTTGCTATACATCAACGATAATTGGGGTACGCATACTTACTTACGTTGATGACATGTGATGTTATGTGTTGCTGAGATATGATGTACAGGATCGTCGTGATTGAATGGCCGGGTTTTTTTATGTGAGATGAGAGTTTTTATTTTCATTCATGTAAAATTAATTGTATGTAATATTCTTTTATTTGGGGCACTTCCGGGTTGAGGATGATATCACCATTATTGTATATTATTTACTTTTCCGCATTAGGATAGACCTAAGGAGGTGAGCACAAGTGACCGGATTCTAGGGTTCAGTGGAAAGCCATATCGAGGAGTCAAGACCGGATCTCTTAAACACTAGAATTGCTAGGGCCACTTGCTGCTCTCTTAGGGGTTTAGGGTTGTGGGCTTAGCTATTCATCGTGACCGTGGAATCCGTATTTTCTATTGTTGGCTAAATACAAAATACGGACCTCCTAATATATCCTATATTTTCATATATGTGCTTCTGCTGTTGATATTCGGTGATATGATCACTTTATATGATGAGACGAATGGTGTATTATATATATGATATAATAAACGTTGCTTATGTTTTGTATCCACGCTAGTCCCGCCCCGCTATACCGTTAGTTATGTAACCTAACGTTTCATAACGGGACATTGTGGCGAATGCGGATGGCATAAACATACGTTCTATTTTCGTTTCTTTTCTGTGATGGCTTAAGGACTTAAATGATGGGACTACATTAATGAGATTAATGTAAAGAAAAATGAACCTAAAAGATATTGTAGAATCGGATTTGAAACCTACTCGGCTTTTATGAAAAAGCAAGTTTTCAAAGTGTTGAGCTTAAGCCACTCCTTTTTAAACCATTAGATTCTACAACGATATCAAGTTCAAAGCGTTAAAGGTTTTCTTAAAAACTATTCGCAGCTCTCCATCATTTTAGGAAGTAGATTACTTAGTATTCGTGCTACGTATGTTGACTATAGCCAAGGCGTAGTGTACCGTAGCTAAGTGATATCTTCCTACACAGCATATGATGCGATTAATTAGGACAGTTATACGATTATATTGACTATAGCCAAGGGTCATATGGGTGGGTCTAATTAATCATGAAATGACGGGTAGAACTTGACTAGTGCTTATGATATGTTGACCATAGCTAAGGTCATGAGTGCTAGGGGTAAAAACCATATCGAGAGTTTCAAGAGTTGAAATTTACAATAATATTGCATACCTTCTATGTTATAGTAGGATCCCGATCCTACTGTGAGCAAGAGTTGCTCCCGGGAGAGTTTTGCACTTTATAACTAGCTAACCCATTAGGTATCTAGAAAAGTGTCAACGGGGCTACGCCTCTGGGAAAACGAGATTTATTCTAATTAGGTCCGTGCGAGAGCATGGGGAACCTCCTTCAAAGTACCGGCACTGGCCTGACTGAACGGTTAGCGAAGTTGTAGAATATAATTAATCCCGGCGAGTTTTCTGTTTAAGATTTGAAGGAAAATTTGATAAAAGTAGTGGGAGACATCGATTAGAAAAGATAATAACTTATCTGATCTTTACAAGAGCTTTCGCTGAGTGTATTCTTTTCTCTCTCCTAAAGGAAGATTACCATGACTGGACTTAAGCTACTGTTAGTGAAAAATAAGCTAACTGGGCCGAACTATAAAGACTGGCTGAGGAACATTAACATTGCTCTCACATATGATAAAGTATCATATGTCCTCACAGCCTCAGCCCCACCCAGCCCAGGCCCTGAATCTTCTATTGCGGATAAGGTGATCCGCAAAACATGGGATATTGACTGTGCTACTGCCAATGCCTCGTGCTTGCATCGATGGAAAATACACATCAAAAGCAGCACGAGCAGATGGATGTTGAATCCATCTTTCTCCATACAAAAGAGTTGTATGGGGAGCAATCTCGGACCCTGAGATACGAAGCATCTCGAAAGTTATTTCAGATGCGGATGGCTCCTAGTACACCAGTAGGTGATTACGTTTTGAAGATGATAGCTCTTATTGAAGAGCTTGAGGACCTCGGATGGACAATGGAGAACGAACAGTATATTGATATTGTTCTTCAGTCTTTTCCCCCTGCCTTTGCTCAATTCATAGGGAACTTCAACATGCATAATATGGAGAAGTCACTACCCGAACTTCTCAATATGTTAAGAAGTGCGAAGAGCATGCTTAAGGAAAAGTCTCCCTCTTTGATTGTTGGACAATCTTCCTCTTCCATCCCAAAAGCCAATTCCAAGGGAAGGAATAAGAAGAAATCCACCAAACCGAGAAGTGGAATCAAGAAGGCATATGGAAGAGACAAATCCAAGGTTGAGAAGTCAGGAAAAGGAGAATTCTTTCACTGCAAGAAGACGGAGCACTGGAAGCGGAACCGTACTGAATACCTTGATCTCAAGAAAATGAAGCATGGTGATGCTTCAGCTTCAGGTGTGTTCGTAACTGAAAACTGTTTTTCTATAAACTCTGCTTCCTGGGTATTGGATACTAGTTCGGGTTCTCATATCTGCAATTCTGTGCAGGCGTTGAGAAATAGCAGAGTTATGAAGACCGGTGATTATACTCTCCGAGTTGGAAATGGTTCCAATGTACATGCAGTTTCAGTGGGAGAGTATCACCTAGGGTTGCGGTCGGGTTGTATATTGGTTTTGAACCCATGTTATTTTGTACCAAGCATGCTTTGTAATATAATATCCGTTTCTTTGTTAGACAATGGAGGATATCATTTTGTGTTGCAGCACAATATTATGAACATTAAACTGAATCAAGAGTTGTTTGGTTGTGGTACACTTAATAACGGGATATACGTCCTTAATCAACACACAGTTTTCAACATACTACACACAAATAAAAGAAAATTTTTAGATATAAATGAAGCTTTTCTTTGGCATTGTAGCTTTGGTCATATTAATGAAACAAAACTAAACAAGCTTCATAAAGATTGAGTATAAATCTTATGCGACTTGTCAGTCTATATCAAAGGGAAAATGACCAAAACTCCGTTTACTGGATACGGAGAAAGAGCTACATAGCTCTTGATTGATAGGATAGGAGCGTGTTCAAGTTCTAGTTTAAATACCGCAATCAAGACGGTTTCGCACGTAGCTAGCCGGTTGAGTACGGGTCGTCCGCAGGGAGATGGGAATCTTTTTCTATGTGTTTTTCGACGAGTTAAGTCCGGTTGTTCAGATTTTGTTTGTAGTTATCTAAGTGTTGAGTTGATATTTAAAGAGAGCATGTTAGGGTTAGGATTAGGTTAGTTTGAGTTAGGAGTCTCCACATCTTTCGTTTCCCTTCTTAATATCGTGTTACGGTAATCGGCAACAACGGGGATTAGCACGACTAGGAAGGACTTTGCGAGTATAAGCTAGGCTTTCCAACGCATAAGTCTTCCTTTTGGTGCTTGTCCGTCCGTTCTTGGCTCTTAGCCATAACCTCCGGTTAATCCAACCACAACCGGTCTCACTACGGAATCACCGCTATCATGTAGGATAGGGTGCCGTAAGGAGCGGATTGTGGTTGGGTTAACGGGAGTCGATTTAAGATGTTGGGAAAGGAAAGAGTGAGAGAGATTTCCTTCTCTCAAACTTCCCTTATCCTACCCTAACAAGAATGAACTACTCACACATCATAATACGGAAAAGTAAAACAACACAAAGAGGAAGATAGGAAGAAGGAGATTAGAAGAATACGACTAACTGTTTGCGACCTCACCTTGGCGAGGATTAAGCGTAAGTATCATTGTCGTATGTAAGGATAAAGAAAAAGAGAGAAGAAACAAACAACAAGGAAATAACAACAACTACTTAACAATTAAAATTACAACAATTATAACAAGTAAAGAAAGAGACAAGCATGATAATAAAAATGGTCTTCTTTATTCATCACTCTTCACTCAAAAGCTCACTTACAAGTTTAATGGAGAAGAGGTGAGAAGAGGAAGAAGAACATGTAACTAAAACCTAGCAAAAGAAATACAAGATTATCGACCCTTTCCATCACAAACTTCTGAGGTATTTATAGGCTGAAAGATGAGAAACTAGGGCAATAATACGGGCCCTCATGAAAAGACCAAAGAGCCCCTGAAAACCCTAACCGTTTGGCGCCAAGATGGCCGCGGAAGGGCGGCGAAAACCCCCATTTGGCCGCGCTTCCGCGGCCGTTTAGAGGAGTTGGGCCCATATCTTTTTGGTGCTGGCCTGGTTTGGTGTGTACTGCATTCTGATATATGTATCTTCTCATAATTTCTTCACGAATTTTCCAGAATTTCTGTTGAGGGAAAGGTGGACTTTTTGTCAAGATTTTGTCATGATTGCCTTGAGCTCCGCGTAGATCTCTTGGATCTTGTGCCACCATTGAGCCTTGTGCATAGATTTGACATTTTGTCTTCCTACTGGTATCTGGTAACAAACGGATGAGGGACGGAGACCGTGTTTTATCTGTGGTCGGCAAGAACCCGGATTTTTTCGTCTTTTCCATGAATTTCTCCGTTTGAGAACCGGGAACCTGTATCCTGCAATTGACTAGCAAACACGGCTCAAGAGTATCTACCGACATGCAATGTGATAAAAATTGGGCGGTATGAAAATGCAAAAATCTGATATGAACAAATACCCCCAAACTTATCATTTGCTCGTCCCGAGCAAAGTCCATTTATTCACAAAAAAATTCCTAACCTCACTTTCGCAGGGAACGCGATTGCACTGAGCATGTGCAACAAGCCGTTAAACCTCTAGGTGTCCCTAGTAGGAGGAGTGTTGTCTCCTGAGGGTTTTCAGCGGATACTACCCACAAAATCCGGTCAAGTTGGTTTGTAAAAATGACTAAGTTTCAAACCCTAAAGTTTTGTTTTAGAAAATAACAATTCTATAATCCTTAGTCTAGACTATCGAACCTTTATTTTTTCACACCTCACATCTTATTTAACTACAGATTTTATATGTCTTTACGTGCAGTGCGGATAGTGTCGTTAAGTTCCAGAAGGATCGATTAGAGTCATCATGTCGCACAATAAAGCCCAGATAACAATTTTAAAAGGATCACATAAGTTTTATAATGAGTTAAGCATTTTTCAAGTTTCGTTTTGCAGTAAGGTTTCAACTTTAGAATTTCTATCTTCCTTAACAGGAAACTAAGTCGTATTTTTCACTCCACCTTTTTCTTGTTTTCATTTCATACACACCACTGTGAACGTGCAATAGTCTTTATCAAAGAGTAAAACCTTCATATCTCCGTTAAAATTTTTTTTAAAAAGCCTGTCTTTTATCAAGATTATTCTCACACAAAGAACCGTTAGGAATTTTAACTCGGAGAGAACACTTGCTTGACTTTGTTTTAAACTGGACTTTCTAGGCTTCTTAGCGAGCTTTGGGCCAATGCACCCAAACCAGTTGGTTTTAGGGCATTAGGTGTAGAAACACCCCAGCGGACTTAATTACTCAAGTTACCTAGGTCCAAAAACAAAAGACAGTTTGGCGTGAAAATCAGATGATTTAATACGAACGGAGATATAACCGGGAGTTCAAATATTTTTTTGGATAAAAGACGTGTCTAGTGGGTTTGGTGTGTAATCATTCCAATCAAGTTTTAGATGGGTTATTTTTCAGACTTAGCTCCTATTACGGTATCAATAACATTCCTTCATATTCGCTTTACTTCATAAACTATTCTTGTCATTACTTATTTCAGAACAAACCTATTTGATTCTCAGAAAATCATTTATCTGTTTAAAAGTTTGAACATGAAAGACTTGTCATCTAATTCCCAAAACTCACGACACGTGTAGTGTGATGTAAAGACGTATATCAGCTATAGTTAACTTCAAAGGAGAGTTATCTTTCAGGTTTTCAAAATCCAAACATAAGATCTAGTTATTCCTATTTTTTCAAACAAAAAACCGTCGAATATTGAATCAGAGTTCTTCCACAAGCTAACTTGACAAAATAGTTTTTATATTTTTTAGAAAATTTTCAAATTTTTATGGATTTTATTAATATGCAGATGCAAAATATACATATGTATGCGAAGGTAAGAAATACGTACCGAGCGTACCCCCAAACTTAAACTGGACAGTGTCCTCACTGTCGTTGCATGAAGAGATCAGTTGGAAGGTTCAAAATTGTCGGTTAGCGATATACAATTTTTATGTGTTTTTGTTTTTAAAGAAAAGAAAAAGAATACACACAAATATATACAAAAATGGTTTGTACATACCCCCAAACTTATTTGGAACAGTGTCCACTGTTCTTGGCTGGATAACCGAAGTTTGGAGGTAGGCAGAGGAAGATCAAGCAAGGTAAACCGGCTCCTGTAAGAACAGAAGCTCCTCTGTTGGTTCGGCGCTAAGGTACGGTTTGCATCGGTGTCCGTTCACTTTGAAGAGTGAACCGTCCTTTGGATTTTCCAAATCCACAGCGCCCTGCGGATACACAGTCCGCACAAAATACGGCCCTTTCCAGCGAGATCGGAGCTTTCCAGGATGGAAGTGAAGTCGGGTGTCGTAAAGAAGTACCTGCTGACCAGGTACGAAGGTTTTGCGCACAAGGTGTTTATCATGAAACACCTTCGTTCGATTCTTAACGACAACCGCGTTGTCGTAAGCCTCATCCCTAAGCTCGCTCAGTTCGTTCAGCTGCAGCTTCCGATGGCTGCCCGCGTCCTCCAGAGACAGATTCAGCTCCTTTATCGCCCAAAACGCGCGATGCTCGATTTCGACAGGAAGGTGGCAGGCTTTTCCGTACACAAGCCGATAGGGAGACATGCCAAGGTCGGTCTTATAAGCGGTTCTAAATGCCCAAAGGGCATCAGTGAGTTTCAAAGACCAATCTTTACGGTTCTTGGAAACCGTTTTCTCCAGTATCTGCTTGATTTGCCGATTTGAAACTTCGGCCTGCCCGCAGGTTTGGGGATGGTAGGGCATAGAAAGCTTATGATTAATGGAGTATTTCCGCATCAAGGCCTCGAAAGTCCTATTGCAGAAATGACTTCCATTGTCGCTAATGATCGCTCGGGGGTGCCCAAACCGTGAGAAAATGTTTTCTTTAAGGAACCTAACGACAACCTTGTTGTCGTTAGTTCGGCTGGGCACAGCCTCGACCCATTTAGAGACGTAATCAACAGCTAGAAGAATGTACAAGTTCCCAAAAGAGCTGGGAAACGGCCCCATGAAGTCTATCCCCCAAACATCGAAAATCTCCACAACCAAGATCGGTTGGAGCGGCATCTCATTCCTCCGAGATATCCGGCCCATGTGTTGGCACCGGGAGCAAGTCTTGCAATAGTCGTGAGCGTCTTTGAAAAGTTGTGGCCAGTAGAAACCACATTGCAAGATCTTCTCAGCTGTCTTTCTGGGCCCAAAATGCCCGCCACATGCTTGGTCGTGGCAAAATGACAGCACACTCTTGAATTCCTCATCAGGGACACACCGACGAATAATCTGGTCGGGACAGTACTTGAACGAGTAGGGTTCGTCCCAGTAAAAATGTTTTACTTGGGATAAGAAGCGAAGTCTGTCCTGACTCGACCATTCAGTCGGTAGTAATCCCGTGGCCAAATAGTTCACAATATCTGCGAACCAGGGTTCGCGAGATACTGTCAAGAGTTGTTCATCCAGAAAGACGTCATTGATTGGGATAGGAAGCGACGGCGAAGAAGGAAGTCGTGAAAGATGGTCGGCAACAACGTTTTCACATCCTCTTTTGTCCTTAATGACAAGGTCAAATTCTTGAAGCAAGAGGATCCAACGTATAAGCCGAGATTTGGCATCTTTCTTCGCAAAAAGATGGCGCAGAGCAGAATGATCAGTGTAAACGATGACTGGAGAGCCGATGAGGTACGGCCTGAACTTCTCTAAAGCAAATACAACAGCTAAGAATTCCTTCTCAGTTGTTGTATAATTGAGTTGTGCGTCGTTCAGGGTTCGGCTTGCGTAATAGATTACATGCGGCATCTTGTTGATGTGCTGTCCAAGGACAGCACCGATGGCAAAGTCGGATGCATCGCACATAATCTCGAATGGGTGCGTCCAGTCAGGAGAAGAGAGAACGGGAGCAGAAGTGAGTGAGAGTTTCAGTGACTCGAATGCAGTCACACAGCTCGAGTCGAAGGTGAAAGGTGTGTCCTTGGCCAGCAAAAGCGTCAAGGGCCTAGCAATCTTGCTAAAGTCCTTGATAAACCGTCTATACAAACCGGCATGGCCAAGGAAGGCTCGGATATCTCTGACGCATCGGGGAGGAGGCAGATTGGAAATGACCTCAATCTTTGCTTTGTCAACCTCTATGCCATTTTGCGAGATGATATGTCCTAAGACAATACCTTCACGCACCATGAAGTGGCATTTCTCCCAGTTCAAAGTGAGATTCTTGTCCTTACATCTGGTAAGGACAGCGTCGAGATGCAGCAGACACTCGTCAAAAGAATCGCCGAAAATGGAGAAGTCATCCATGAAAATCTCCAGAAATTTCTCCACCATGTCTGAGAAAATCCCCATCATACACCGCTGGAAGGTAGCGGGCGCATTGCATAACCCAAAGGGCATGCGTCGATATGCAAACGTGCCGAAAGGACAAGTGAAAGTGGTCTTGTCCTGGTCTTTTTCGGCGATGGGAATTTGATTGTAGCCAGAGTAGCCATCAAGAAAGCAATAGTACTCATGTCCGGCCAATCGTTCGAGCATCTGGTCAATAAAAGGTAGCGGAAAGTGGTCTTTCCGCGTTGCGGCGTTGAGTTTTCTGTAATCAATGCAAACTCGCCACCCAGTTTGGGTGCGAGTAGGGATTAACTCATTCGCCTCGTTGGTTATGACCGTGATGCCCGACTTCTTGGGGACAACGTGAATGGGGCTAACCCACTAGCTATCAGAGATAGGGTAAATGATACCACTATCTAGACATTTGACGATCTCCTTCTTCACAGCCTCCTTCATGACTGGATTAAGACGTCTCTGTGGATCCCGGGCTGGTTTGGCATCATCCATCAGATGAATGTGATGCTCAACGATGAGGGGACTAATCCCCTTGATGTCCGCCATGGACCAGCCAAAAGCTTGCCTGTTGCTGTGCAAGACCGCGAGAAGGGCTTTCTCTTGCTCGGGAGCTAGAGAAGCCGAGATGATGACAGGGAGGGTCTCGTTCTCACCTAAGTAAGCATACTTAAGGTGAGACGGCAACGGCTTGAGTTCGAGCGTTGGAGGTGAAATGATGGAAGGCAAGACTGGTGCAAAGGTCTCGAACTCAAAGGACTCCAGCACAGGTTCAAAACGAGTGTAGGCAACCGAGTCGGATGGTTCAGGTAACTCATCCGAAAAGTCGAAAGATTCAAACTCGGGTTGTGCACGGCTAAGATCGTTCGTGAACGTGAAACACTCGTAGTCGTTATCGGGCGCAGAAACAGCAGCAGGTTCGAAGAGACACGCACTAGTGGCGTCAAGATTATCGTATTCAAACAAAAACTCCTCGAATTCACACTCTTCGGGGGTGATCTCCTGGATCGAGCAAACATCCAGTATATGAGCATTAGGTTCGGCGGGCTGATTCCCCAACCTAAAAATGTTGAGTTCAATTGTCATATTTCCAAAAGAGAGGTTCATTGAACCATTGCGACAATTGATCACAGCATTTGAGGTTGCGAGAAATGGGCGACCGAGTATCACCGGAATTTGATTCCGGGGGTTAGCTACAGGCTGTGTATCTAAGACAATGAAGTCGACGGGGAATATGAAGTCCCCGACTTTGATTAACACATCCTCTAGCTCACCCCTAGGATGGGTGATCGATCGGTCGGCCATCTGGAGAGTGCAGTGTATGGGTTTCAGCTCTCCGACGCCTAATTGCTCGTATACTGAATACGGAAGCAAGTTAACACTGGCACCAAGATCTAATAGTGCGCGGTTGATGTTCTTATCCCCAATAGTAATTGAAATCGTAGGACAGCCAGGGTCCTTCCGTTTTTGTGGTAAAGATTGGGTAAGGGCATCACTCACAGCACTAGCCAAGAAAACTTTCTTGGGTACCTGAGACTTCCTCTTTTTCGTGCACAAGTCCTTTAAGATTTTCGCGTAAGAAGGGACTTGTTGGACAGCATCTAAAAGAGGAATGTTAATGTTAACTTGCTTGAATAACTCCAAAATCTTCTCCATTTGTGGATTTTGTTTGTTAGACCTCAACCGGTTTGGAAATGGAACATTTTGAAAATTGGTTGAGTCTAAAGCTGGAGGAGGAGATTTTGGAGTTGGAACAGATCCCAGAATAGGTGTTTTCGTGGAGTGAGAAGTGGGTCCGTTCAGAGCAGAAGAAGAAGAGGGAGAGCCTTGTGAAGAACGGAGAATAGGCTCGGAAGACGAAGAAGAAGAAGAAGAAGCAGAAGAAGAAGAAACAGCGGCCGGGGTGTCATTGTTGATCCGTCTGCCAATGTTGTTTTGCAGCACCCTCCCCGATCTCAGTGTGGTCACGGCACTCACATTATGGTTTTGTTGTTCAAGAGCAACATGTGCATTATGTGGGTGGCCGGGATTTGGAAGTGGCTGGGACGGGAGCTTCCCCTTCTCTCGCTCGCTCAAGGCCGCGTTCAGCTGTGCAATCTGGGCCTCGATGGTCTTGATGCTCTGCCCGTGTGCGGCGGTGTGTTGCACTAAAGATTGGATCGAAGACTGGATGTTGGCGGTGGATTGAGTCGATTGTTTAACAAACGCATCCAGACTTCGCTCGAGCGAGGAAACCTTATCGTTGTTCGACGGAACAAAGTTGTTTGGTGGAAAGGAATTGTTCGGTGCAAAGTTGTTCGTCTGGTTTTGGTAAGGCTGGGGTTGGAAGGGCTGCTGATACTGAGTTTGTTGTTGCGCTTGTTGTTGCGGTGGAGGGGCCCTTTGGAAATTGTTGCCCTGGAATTGATTCTGATTCTGATTCCAGGCGAAATTGGGGTGGTTCCTCCAACCGGGATTGTAGGTGGAAGAGTATGGATCATTCCTTGGTCTTTGCTGGAATGCATTAACCTGATCCTGTCCTTGCGAGGGTGGATTGTAAGGACACTCTTCAGTCAAGTGGGACGGATCGGAACAACAAGCGCAGATGGTACGAAGGGGGAGAACAGGGGCAGGAGTAGGAGAAGAAAATTTGCTCTCTATTGCTTCAAGCTTTTTTATGATTGCAGCCATTTCAGCTCTCATCGCAATAGAGACATCAAGCTGGTGAATTCCTACCCTAGACTGACCGGTAGAAGTGGAGGTAGAAGAAGAAGAAGGAGTCGGTCTGGTGCTCTCCCACTGTAGCGTTTGCTCCGCAAGATCGTCAAAGAACTGCCACGCTTCCTCGTCAGATTTGGATAGGAAGTGGCCCTGACAGATGGTTTCCAGCAACTGCTTCGTTGCTGGGTTCAGTCCCTCGTATAAGGTTTGGCAGAGTTGCCATTTCTCTATACCGTGGTGAGGACACTGAACAAGAAGGTCTTTGTATCGGTCAAAGCACTTCCAAAAGGGTTCAGAAGGAAGCTGGGAGAATTGGTTGATCTCATTTCGAATTCTTGCGGTCTTATGATTTGGGTAGAATTTTTTCAGAAACGCTTTAACAAACTCGTCCCAGCTGGTGATTGAGTGGGAAGCGGTGCTATACAGCCATTTTTCTGCGAGATCGCATAACGTGAACGGAATGACCCGTAGACGTATAGCATCGTCCGACAGCTGGGTTGTTTTCATCATGGCACAGACGTTTTGAAATTTGTTAATGAAGATATAAGCATCTTCAGATTCAAGCCCATGAAAACGTGGAAGCATGTTGATGAAATGGGGCTTAATTTCAAAGTTGTCCCCATTGGCCGGAGGAAGAGAAAGGCAGGTTGGAAGTGCAGAACGGGTAGGGTAGAAACGATCCTGGAGCGCAATTCGCTGCGGCGCTACAACAGGCGGAGGTGGTGGGAGATTGGTCTCCATAGGAGGTGGAGCCAATCCAGGGGTGGTCAACGAGATGTTTGGAATAAATCCCGACATCGCGGAAGAAGAGGTTGGTGAAGGTGAAGGTGAAGGTGAAGATGTATGAACAGAATTCCGGTCAACGTCGGAGTTGGCCGGCAAAGGAAGGGGTGAAAGAGGAGTGGACGGAGTATCGACTTCGGAGTCGATCGCGTAGTCGGTCGCGACTAACGTAACGCGGACTAGACGGGCGCTAGTGTCCCGAGTCCAAGCGGACATACACTAAACGAGTTTAGTATAGTCAAAGCGGAGAAGGTGAGGGTAAGAAAACGTCAATGAAGAAAGGCGAAGGGTGTTGGGTGAAAATGGATTTGGCGACAAAAGGGCAAGTTTTTATAAAAGTTTTTGATTTTTTCTTTTTTTTTTTTTTAGAAAAAGATTTACAAAAGTATGTACGGGAATACGGCTTAAGCAATCACAAATAAGATATGCACAATCACACCTAGATCTAGGGTAACCTAGGTCTACTAGACCTGCTCCTGAACTTGATTGTCGAAGTTAAACAATGTCGAGAAACGGGCTTAAAAATACACTGATCACGAGGCCAGGTAAGTGCAGAGATAAGGGGAGGTTGTCCAACGCTTTCGCGAAGTTCCTTAATTAAATAACCCTTTCTCTTTCGGCGGTTGCGCCTTTAACACTTTCCTAGACACCCCGTAAACAATATACGGTTAAGCGAGCTTCTAAACAAGGTTTATCTTCTCCTAATGAGCGCGAAGTCCTTAGGGCTGAAGTCTAGTATTTTTTAATTTACAATGGACAATTCATATGCTTTAGTGATTTCCGGGGTCCTGGGAAGGGTGATGAAATCCCCACCCAATCTGGATTGGTTTCAAGCCCCTTAAATCCGTATTAAAGAATGCAAAACAGTAACAATATCAACAGCAAACAATTTTTATTTGCGGCGCAAAGAATCCTGCACAAGAACAGTTTATTGGAAGGGGGAGAAGAATTTGCGCAAAGAAGGCTGCAGAAAACACAATTCAGTGGAGCTTAGAGGAGTGGAGAGAGGCAGAGAGAGTTACCCAGAAAAAATGGCAGCCCAAGGGCACCAAGTGGCCGCTCTTCCGCGGCCAAACACGTGCTAATGCCGCGGAAGCGCGGTAGTAACAGAGGATTGGGACTTCAGGTTTGGTTCAGGTGCTTCTCTGGGTCTCCTCCTCTTGTCTGGATGTACTGAATCTTGAATTGCTCACTGTATTTGCTCCAGATTTGTACAGTAGACCGTATGCTTTGTTTTTGTCCGTCGCGGTGTAGCAGCGAAATGTGGGTCTATCTTCCCACGTCTTTGGCACTGTACTTGAACTCCGTATTTCCAACGTCTTAGGCGTCGATCTTGAGCTTCGTATTTCCTGCACACTTGCACAAAAACTAATCAAAAATAACAAGATGATTTTTACAAAGTATATTTTTTTTGGTTTTTTTGGTTGTTTTTATATTCACAAATTAACCCGAAATTTCACTTAGAAATAGACTACCGACTCCCCGGCAGCGGCGCCATTTGATTGATAGGATAAGAGCGTGTTCAAGTTCTAGTTTAAATACCGCAATCAAGACGGTTTCGCACGTAGCTAGCCGGTTGAATACGGGTCGTCCGCAGGGAGATGGGAATCTTTTTCTATGTGTTTTTCGACGAGTTAAGTCCGGTTGTTCAGATTTTGTTTGTAGTTATCTAAGTGTTGAGTTGATATTTAAAGAGAGCATGTTAGGGTTAGGATTAGGTTAGTTTGAGTTAGGAGTCTCCACATCTTTCGTTTCCCTTCTTAATATCGTGTTACGGTAATCGGCAACAACGGGGATTAGCACGACTAGGAAGGACTTTGCGAGTATAAGCTAGGCTTTCCAACGCATAAGTCTTCCTTTTGGTGCTTGTCCGTCCGTTCTTGGCTCTTAGCCATAACCTCCGGTTAATCCAACCACAACCGGTCTCACTACGGAATCACCGCTATCATGTAGGATAGGGTGCCGTAAGGAGCGGATTGTGGTTGGGTTAACGGGAGTCGATTTAAGATGTTGGGAAAGGAAAGAGTGAGAGAGATTTCCTTCTCTCAAACTTCCCTTATCCTACCCTAACAAGAATGAACTACTCACACATCATAATACGGAAAAGTAAAACAACACAAAGAGGAAGATAGGAAGAAGGAGATTAGAAGAATACGACTAACTGTTTGCGACCTCACCTTGGCGAGGATTAAGCGTAAGTATCATTGTCGTATGTAAGGATAAAGAAAAAGAGAGAAGAAACAAACAACAAGGAAATAACAACAACTACTTAACAATTAAAATTACAACAATTATAACAAGTAAAGAAAGAGACAAGCATGATAATAAAAATGGTCTTCTTTATTCATCACTCTTCACTCAAAAGCTCACTTACAAGTTTAATGGAGAAGAGGTGAGAAGAGGAAGAAGAACATGTAACTAAAACCTAGCAAAAGAAATACAAGATTATCGACCCTTTCCTTCACAAACTTCTGGGGTATTTATAGGCTGAAAGATGAGAAACTAGGGCAATAATACGGGCCCTCATGAAAAGACCAAAGAGCCCCTGAAAACCCTAACCGTTTGGCGCCAAGATGGCCGCGGAAGGGCGGCGAAAACCCCCATTTGGCCGCGCTTCCGCGGCCGTTTAGAGGAGTTGGGCCCATATCTTTTTGGTGCTGGCCTGGTTTGGTGTGTACTGCATTCTGATATATGTATCTTCTCATAATTTCTTCACGAATTTTCCAGAATTTCTGTTGAGGGAAAGGTGGACTTTTTGTCAAGATTTTGTCATGATTGCCTCGAGCTCCGCGTAGATCTCTTGGATCTTGTGCCACCATTGAGCCTTGTGCATAGATTTGACATTTTGTCTTCCTACTGGTATCTGGTAACAAACGGATGAGGGACGGAGACCGTGTTTTATCTGTGGTCGGCAAGAACCCGGATTTTTTCGTCTTTTCCATGAATTTCTCCGTTTGAGAACCGGGAACCTGTATCCTGCAATTGACTAGCAAACACGGCTCAAGAGTATCTACCGACATGCAATGTGATAAAAATTGGGCGGTATGAAAATGCAAAAATCTGATATGAACAGCTCTTGGGCCTCATACATAGTGATGTATGTGGGCCAATGTCTACACATGCGAGAGGCGGTTTTTCTTTCTTCATAACTTTTACTGATGATTTCTCAAGATTCGATCATGTGTTTTTATTAAAGCATATGTGTGAAGCTTTCGAGAAATTCAAGGAGTACAAACTTGAAGTAGAAAAACAAACAGGAATGAGCATCAAAATTTTTTGATCAGATCGAGGTGGAGAGTATCTTAGTACAGAGTTTTCGAACTTCCTAAAAGAGAATGGGATTCTTTCTCAGCTCACTTCCCCTTACACACCATAGCACAACGGTGTGTCAGAGCGGCGGAATCGTACCCTATTAGATATGCTACGATCCATGATGAGTGATACTGAGTTACCTCTCTCCTTTTGGGGGCATTCATTGGAGACTACAGCTTTTCTGTTAAATAAAGTTCTAACCAAGACCGTGTCTACCACTCCATATGAGATATGGTATGGGAAGAGACCATCTCTTAAACGAGTTAAGATTTGGGGTTGTCCGGCTTTTGTCAAAAAGCAGAATCCAAACAAACTCGATACACGATCGGTCAAATGTATATTTGTGGGATATACAAAACATTTGTTTGGATATCTTTTCTACCATAAGAAGGAACAAAAGTTGTTTGTTTCTCAACATGCCACATTTTTAGAAAATGAGATTTTTCCAAATGATACTGATGGCAATGTCGTAGATCTAGAAAAGGTTCTAGAGATACAAGTTACAAATGACGACTTGGTTGAACCTGATATTGCAACAGAATCTTATGAACCTTAGCCACTCCGTAGATCTGGTAGGACTTCTCGTCCACCGGAGAGATACTATGGTTTTCTCATTGAGTGTGATAGAGAAGATTGCATCATGGATGATGATGACCCTACCAGTTTTCAGCAAGCTATCACGAGTGATGACTCTGTAAAGTGGCTAGATGCCATAAGATCCGAAATGGAGTCTATGTACACCAACAAGGTACGGACTTTGGATGTTGTACCCTCTGGGGTAAAACCCGTAGGGTGTAAATGGATCTTTAAGCAAAAGATCGGTGTAGAAGAGTAGGTGGAGACCTATAAGGTAAGGCTTGTGGCGAAAGGATTTCTTCAAAGACCAGGTCTGGACTATAATGAAACTTTTTCTCATATAGCCATGCTTAAATCCATTCGGATCCTACTTGCTATTTCCGCTCACTACGACTATGAAATCTGGCAGATGGATGTTAAAACGGCTTTTCTAAATGGTGATTTAGAAGAATGCGTTTATATGGATCAGCCAGAGGGCTTCATTGATAGTGGGAGCAGCGGGAAAATATGTAGGTTGCTTAAATCCATTTATGGATTAAAGCAAGCATCACGGAGTTGGAACATCTGTTTTGATGATGTTATCAAAGAGTTTGATTTCGTTAAAAATCCAGATAAACCTTGTGTTTATAAGAAGATTGTAGGAAGTACTGTCACATTCCTCGTATTGTACATGGATGACATTCTTCTGATAGGAAACGATGTTCCTATGCTACAATCGGCTAAACTGTTCTTATCACAAAGGTTCTCCATGAAGGACCTGGGTGATGCCTCGTACATACTCGGCATGAAGATCTATAGTGATGGATTTAAAAGGTTGTTAGGATTGTCCCAAACCAGGTACATTAACACCATCCTAAAGAGATTTAGTATGGAAGACTCCAAGCGGGGTGCCTTACCCACTAGGCATGGAGTCACTCTCTCCAAGGACTTTTGCCTAAAGACTGATGAAGAGAGAGCTCCATGAGCATTATACCCTACGCTTCAGCCATAGGATCTATATTGTATGCGATGTTTTGTACATGCCCTGATGTAGCTTATGCACTGGGTGTAGTAAGCAGGTATCAATCCAACCCAGTCACTGGACAGCTGTGAAGAACATTCTTAAGTACTTACGAAGGACTAAAGAAATTTTCTTGGTGTATGGTAACGGGGATCTCTAAATGGAGGCCTTTAACGATTCGAGCTTCCAGAGTGATAAGGATGACAGCAAATTTATCACAGGATTTGTATTTACCCTCAATGGAGGGGCGGTATGTTGGAAGAGTTCCAAACAGGATACCATTGCAGGCTCAACGATGGAAGCTGAGTATATTGCTGCAAATGATGCTGCCAAGGAAGCCGTCTGGATGAGGAAGTTCATCTCGGAGCTAGGAGTAGTTCCAACCATTATTGATCCAATACCATTGTATTGTGATAATAATGGGGCTATGGCGTTGGCCAAAGAGCCCAGGTCCCATCAGCGATCCAGACATATCCTGAGGCGATATCATTTGATCCGGGAGATAGTTGATCGCTACGAGATCGAGATTCGGAGAATAGACACAAAGAATAACACCGCGGATCCACTCACCAAGGCCCTCCCTCTACCACAGCATGAGCAACTTTTTGAGATATTGGGTATGAGATACGCCGATAATTGGCCTTAGTGCAAGTAGGAGATTGTCGGATATATGTATGCCATAGAGGCAATTATATGATAATGGATGTATCGGTATATGTGTGTGTGTGTGTGTGTGTGTATTTAGAGGACATTCTTGCTCGACATGAAAGTATGCTATTTGGTTATACTTTATCTTGACATGTTCATTTAATCATGCATCTTACTCTTTTGGTACATGTTGATAAAGCCTTTAGGATATTTGCTTAACTACTGGGACTATGATGCAGATCATACTAGTGGGACATATGTAGTTTATAAGCATATCCTTGAAATGTTCCTAGTTGTAGGTGTATCGAGATGGGGCATCGATATTCCAGAGTAGAGTAGCGTATACCATTCTTGTCACATATGATGGGTGATGGATGATCCAATATCCATTTGGTGTGATGACACCAAAAATTGTATATGGGTGCTCAGTGGAGACTGGGTACACTGGACGGACTTACCGAAAACTCCTATGTGGTATTATATCTATCGTCCGATAGTAGTTCACAGGTGACACTGGTACAGGTTAGTCTGTAGACCCAAGATCGTCATAGAGGCTTGTGTGTCCTCCCACTGTACTTTGATCTCCACCCTACCACGGCTCTTCTGAGTCGTGCAAACAGGTGGATTTTGGGTACAGTCCTGAGGCACATGGAGGAAATGAGCGATAGGAGGGGTTTCGTCTCTCTCGGTATTGGGTGTTGATGTTGCGCTATGCTCGATTGGCTACAACAGGAAGTCCCTGGCCAGAGCTGTTGAGATTTACTGATAAGTGTTATCAATAATTTCTCGATCTTTTATGAGCCATACACCGGCATGACTTATTGAGTTATTGGGGTCGACGATACCATTCCTAGACTCGATATGCAGCATATCTGATGAAAAGACCGGACTGTACGGTGAGTGTTGCCAGTTGGCTCGACTAGAGTTCTGACAGGTTCGCTTGTTTTTCTTCTGATCGCTCAATACCTAGGAGCCGTTACGTACAGCTAGTGCCGCCGACGGTTTGTGGGTATCTGATATGATCACTACCTACTGCTAGCGTATTGACGAGTCTTAAAGTCCCACAGAAGGGTTTCTTAGCTCAGGTGAAATGATGTGGGGGTGCATATATGATATGCGCGGGAGCTCGATTAAATGCATGTATATGATACCGTATTTTAAATCGGACATTTTCTATTGGTCGGGTCGCATGTGATATGACCGGTTTATTAAATCAAGTGTCGGTTTAATATTGACTTTTAGCTCATTTATTCAAAACCTTTTCTTATTGGATGTATGCATGAATGTGTGTATGCATATATGTTGATATAAATGCACACATGCATGTACATGTGTCATGGTTGTTGATACATTGGAGATGGCAATGGAAGACTCACATGGTGTGTGTGTATATATACACACACATATATTTGTTATTGAGAAAAAGAAAATGATTAAATCATGGTTGAATATTCTTCTACACTCTTCTTTACTTGACCTAAGTTTGACCATGGTTTAATTCTCATTTGTTCTTTAACTCATTAACAAAATATCTAGATATTTATTAACCATGGTTCTATTTGAGTCTGACTCATTTATTTTGAGAATTATCACAAACAAAAGAGCTCAAGCTTAGCCATCTCCTTCATCTTCCTCCTTCATGCTCTCTACCCATTTCAAGCGAGTGAAGGAAACAAAAAGGAAAGATTTTTAAGTGAGATCCAAACCCACATCACCAATCTATATTAGTCTAGCCCACTTGTGTAGATTGTTTGCTCCACTTCTTCAAAAATCAACTGAAGCTAGGAGCTTGAGCAAAGGGACTTCGTGGTGGATCGTCGTGGACTTGGAAGGATTCAAGCAAACCGTTTCAAACCCTAGTTGATCTAAAGAGTCAAGGAGGGAGATCTACAAAGGTTGTATTACTCACCTCTTAATGTTAAAATATTTCTAGTATGTGATATTAGTTGCTTGTTACCCTAGATTTCTAGTTCGATTTGGATGGTATTACTTAGCACCTCCTAAATTTTTAATATAGCATGTATGATGCAACCCAAATCGTATGCATGGTGCTAAGCAATCCCTATAGAAATGATATTCCTATGCTATACTCGGTCAAGCTCTTCTTATCACACAAGTTCCCTATGAAAGATCTGGGTTATGCCTCCTACATCCTGGGGATAAAGATTTATAGAGATAGATCTAAACAGATGTTGGGATTGTCCCAATCCATGTACATAGAAACCATGCTAAAGATATTTTGTATGGAAGATTCTAAGCGTGGTAATTTACCCACTTGCTCAGGAATCACTATCTCCAAAGAGATGTCTTCCAAGACTGATTTGGAAAGGGCTCGCATGCAAGGGATACCCTATGCTTCGGCAGTCGGGTCAATCATGTATGTGATGTTATGTACCAGATTGGATGTAGCCTACTCACTAGGTGTAGTGAGTAGGTATCAATCGGATACTTAGGATAATTACTGGACAGCTATGAAGAACATTCTTAAGTACTTGAGAAGGACTAAAGAAATGTTCTTGGTGTATGGTAACGGTGAACTCCAGGTGGAGTCCTTTACTAATTCGAGCTTTCAGAGTGATAAGGACGACAGTAAGCCGGCCTTGGGTTTTGTCTTTACCCTCAACGGAGGGGCGATATGTTGGAAGAGTTCCATGTAAGATACCATAACAGACTCGACGATGGAGGCTGAATACATCGCTGCTAACGATGCTGCCAAAGAGGCTGTCTGGATGAAGAAGTTCATAGCTGAACTTGGTGTGGTTCTATCCATTGAGCATCCAATACCTATGTATTGTGATAACAATAGATCTGTGGCCTTGTCCAAGGAACCCCGGTCCCATCAGAGATCCAGACATATTCTTAGGCGATATCACCTGATCAGGGAGATAGTTGATCGCAGAGAGATTGAGGTCAAGAGAGTTGACATGAAGGACAACGTAGCGGATCCACTCACAAAGGCCCTCCCCTAGACGTAATTCGAGAGACTATTTGGGATGTTGGCTATGAGAAACTACAACAACTGGCCTTAGTGAAAATGGGAGATTGTTAGGGATATGTATGCTCTAGAGGCCATTATTTTACATTGATGTGTATTATAGTGGATGCTTGGACATTTATATAGAGGACTTTCTTGCTCGATATGATAGTATGATGCCTTGTTACTCTTTATCTTAACATGTACACTTAGTATTATTATACTGTCTCTCAGATACATGTTGATAAAGCCCTTAGGGTGTAGGCTTGACTACTTGGACTATGATGCAGATCATACTACTGGGACCAGGGTAGTCCACAAGCACATCCTTTAATTGTTCATAGTCAAGGGTATATCGAGACAGGGCATCGATACACCAGAGTAGACTAGTGTGTACGTTTCGTGACCCTGTATGGGGCGATGGTTGATCCCATATCCATTGGTGTTTGATTCAAAAATTGTACATATGTGCTCATTAGAGAATGGGTACACCGAACAGGACTCGCCGAGAACTCCTAGTTGGTACTATACTTATCGTCAGATAGCAGTTCTCTGATGACATTGGTACAGGTTAGTCTATAGACCCGAGATCGTCATAGAGTCTTGTGTGGATCCCACTGTGCTTTGATTTCCTCCCTACCACGGCTCAAAGGAGTCATGCAAACAGTTGGATTTTGGGTATAGTCCCGAGTAACATAGAGGCAATAAGCGATAGGAGGGGTTTCGTATCTCCTGGTATTGGGAGTTGATGTTGCGCTATGCTCGATTGGCTATAACAAGAAGTCCCTGGCTAGGGCTGTTGATGAGATTTACTGGTAAGTGCTATCAGTAGTTTCTCGAACCGTTATGAGCCATACATTGGCATGACTTATCATGTTACTGGGGTCTGACGATTCCACCCCTAGACTCGATATGCAACATATCAGACGAAGAGACCGGACTGTACGGTAAGTGTTACTTATAGGCTTTAAGAGATTTTGGACAAGCTTGCTTGCTGATCTTCTAATCGCTCAATACCTGGGTAGTCGTTACGTCCAGCTAGTACCGCTGACGGCTTGTAGGTGGCTGATGTGATCACCACCTACTGCTGGTGTATTGACGAGTCTTTAGAGTCCCACACAGAGGTTTTCTGATTCAAGCGAAACGAAGTAGGGCGCATATGTTGATATGTGCGAGGGGCCTGATTAAATATGAGTATGTGATACCGTATTCTAATCTGGCAGCTATTTGTTATCAGGTTATATGTGATATAACCGGATTATCGAATCAAGTGTTGATTTGATAATGTGATATACTGATAAATGATATTAGTCGGTTATATGTGATATAACCGGATTATTAAATCAAGTGTTGATTTAATAATATGATATATATATATATATATATTTATATTTGATATAATTATAAATTAACTAATATTATTAGCTCACTAATTATTTTCTTTTCTTTATATATATTTATGTATATATATATGACATATATTTATGTATATATATATATATATGATATATATATATATATATATATATATATATATATATAAATCAAGCATGGTTGATTTTCTATTTTTAGAAAATAGAATAAAAGGTATAAAAATGGGGAGATATTTTGAGTATGGTGTGAAGCATGGGCTTTATCATTTTTTATTAGTCTTGACTCACTATTCAAACATGGTTGCAATTTATTATTGCAAATAATTCCATACTTGAATAAGTGAGCTCAAGAGAGAGCTATTCTTCACTTCATTCTACACTTAGTCATTATCTTGACTTGAGCTCATTTTGCTCTCTAGCTTCTTACATCTCCATCTTCTTCCACCGTAAAGCCCTAACTCTCATATGTGATGTGAACCATAGGGCTTAGCATCAACCTAGTCGGCTAAAAAACCCTACTTCACAATCCTACACTTGATTAGCAATCAAGTATAGTGTGTTTCCTTCACTAAAGATAGTTTAGTGAAGAGATAGCTTGAGCTAGAGGAGCTTCTGGTGGATTATCTTCGGCATGAAGGTCATCGGAGGAAGCTTGCATCTTTTTCAAGTGGAGCCTAGTGGAGTCGCGTGGACTACAACCCGGAGCATTTGAAGAGAAGGACACGATCTACAAAGATTGTAGTTTTGTTCTCTTAGTATAGTTTTGTTTATATCATAGTTAAACCCTAATCATCTAGTTTAAGATCTTGGTTAGTGTAGATTAGTGTATATTAGCACCACTAAGTTTTAGAAAACGGCATGCTTGATGCTAGTAAAACCCAGTGGTGGAGCTAACAATCAGTTTCATACCAAACACAAGTATCTACATTTTCGATCACCTTGAAGAATACTGATACTTGCAACATATGGTTCTCTATTTTATTCTTATACCTATATCTTCTCAATATCTGGACCTTTTATTTCAACGAAATACTTGTCTAGAACTGGAGAAGTTATGAGTAAACAGAATATAGTACGAGTACCAACCCTTTTGTTCTAACGGACGTTGGGCAACATACAATATTTTGTATAAGTCTACTGAGTTTAATAACTTAAACCCCGTGCGTCGTAAATTGAAAATTGTACTATGGTTAAGAAGAATTACACCGTTTTTGAATTCACCTTACCTAACCATCAACTTATATAGATAAATGTCATAGACATAATTTCAAAAATTTATATCTCACTTTATTAAATAAACGTACAGATATATCAGTTTGAAATTGGTGCATAACAACGGATATTCAAAATCAAATATTTGTCGTCAAGCAAAACCCAGGTGATTTCCTCAAATGTCACCAATTACAATGAATTCCAATATTTAAAGGATCTAATCACGCAATTCCCAATATCTTAATCCCACTCACCATCTGTAACGCCATACAGATGTGAGAATCAAATCTGGTAAATACATACCTTGGAGTTAGAATCTAATTGGGAAAACAGTTTTCACTTCACACCGTACAGTAAAACTGAAACATGAAAATGTTTCAAGGGGGTAAGTGGGTATTCCTAGTAATGCCTCTTCCACTATCCAGATTCATGACTGTAACAGTATATTTCCTTTCCATCACTCCAATTCCTTTATATGTCTTTACTTATTACCTTCTGTACACCGCACTTAGGCTAATTGATTTTCTTCCTTTCCTACCCTTGGGCACCAGCCTAAGGTTTGAAAAAAGACTATCCAATAAGCGCAATAGGTGTACTCTCCTAATAACAGGAGCCCTCGCAATCTGAGAGAAGGTAAAGAAAAAAGAAAACTGAATAATCCTATTCTATTTCTCCAGAACCAGAATCCATCCTCGAATTGGAACAAGTTCCTTCTAGTTCGTATGTAACTATACGATGTCATACCCAAGTAATATGGATATTCGTTGTGATACGGAGTGTTCCGGAGAAATGCAAATGTGATATAGGAGTGGCAGGGGTATACGCTGTCGTGAATGATAGCAGTCGCAATTTCCTTTTCCATTTATCTAATCTCTTTATATGTCTTTACTTATTACCTTCTTTACACCACACTTAGGCTAATTAGTTTTCTTCCTTCCTTACCTTTCGGCACCTGCCTATGGTTTAGAAGAAGACTATCCAATAAGCGCAATAGATGTACTCTCTTAATATCAGGAGCCCTCGCAACCTAAGAGAAGGTAAAAGGAAAAGACAACCGAATAATCCTATTCAATTTCTTCAGAACCATAATCCATCCTCGAATTGGAACAAGTTTGATCAAGTTCGTATGTAACTATACGATGGAATATCCAAGCTATATGGATTTTCATAGTGATACGAAGTGTTCTGGAGAAATGCAAAACGGGATGTAGGATTGACAAGATATATGCGACTCCGTGACAATCCAAAAGCCAAAGTGGTTTAAGAAGGTTCGGTTAACATAGTTCATAAGTTTTTGAGGTCAGGTCATGGTCGCTACCAAAGAGAGAGAGAGAGAGAGAAAAGAAACACTCAGCGTGCACTCTAACCTAGATTAGATTGGTTAATCACTTTATTTAATCAGGATGGCTCCCACCAATTCCTCGAATTCTCCTTCAAACCTAAAAAGAGAATTAGTCGAGATCATCTAAAATTACCTGAGGAGTAACACCTACTCATCTGTGGGAATCAGGATCCAACTATCATCTCATGATAACTTGATGGAATTCACTCAAGTCACCACACTCCAGAAGGTATGCGCATTCCTGGCAAGTTTCCTATATGTTTGAAACTCCCAATGTGGTTTTACCCCTAGGACCCAAGTGACCTTGACTGAGCCATCATATCAAAGGATCCTAGTCAAGTTCAACCCGTCATTATCTTAATTGCATTAGACCTACCCGCACGAGTCCTCGACTGAGTCAAAATGACTATACGACTGTCCTAACCAATCGCATATCCATATGACAGAAAAGTACTACATAGCTACCGAACACTACGCCTTGGCTGAGCATGACATATGTAGCACGAATACTAAGCAATACTAATCTGAAATGCTGGAAGGCTACGGCTGGTTTTTGGTGAAAAACCTTTAACATAATGAACTTAATATCGTTGAAGGAACCGAGTGGTTTTACAAATATATAGTGGCACAAACTTTTACTAAAGAGGTCACTCCCTGTGAAGGGATCTCGGCTCTTTCCTCGTCGAATGAGGTGCAGGATATTCCAAACCGAATACCACGATGCAAAGTGATGGTCACGACCACGATTAGAGATTAGATTAACAATTGTTTTAGTAAAGTCTAGATATGAACGGAGTTCCATGTCGAGATAGGGGTTAAGAGTGGGAACCCTTTTCGCTCCAGAAACCCTAATCTACATGCATCACTGTCGTTCTAGTTTTAAATCTATTAAAGGATAAAAAGAGTAATCTTTAATTAATCATCCATAACTACTAAATCCCAATGAACCCTACAAGCCCCCTCTTTAATATTAGACCAACATCCGTAGTTAATCTAGATCTATATTCTGCATCCGTGTTTGACATAGATCTAGATCCTACAACCATTCTTCACCATTCTTTATTCTTCCTCCTTTCTTTCTCAACACGCCTAAAGTAAGAATAAAATATTCAACGTTTTCCTGAGGACGACCCGTACTCATCTCGGTCCAGCTACACGCGACACCGTTATTGATTGTGGTTAACTACTACACATAGGTTCGGTTAACACAGTTCATGAGTTTTTATGGTCAGGTCATGGTCGCTACCAAAGAGAGAGAGAGAAAAGAAACACTCAGCGTGCATTCTAACCTATATTAGTAAATATGCACAAAGTGTACTTGATCTTGTTGATTAATAAAGGTAGTTGTTTTCTTATATCATTTTATTTTTCTGCACTTTATATTATGTTTTCCCTCTTTATCTTTTCTTTTCCCAACATGCGCGAATAATTCTCCGCTTGTTAGGATTCATAGGATTATGGTAGATTAATAGAAAATGAAAATCCTTAAACTCTTTTTAAATCCTATAAAGTTTATAAACTTTATCAAAAGAATGGTTAACATCCTACTAGGGCGCGCTATCAATTCATTGATGGTCACAACCATGATTAGAGATTAGATTAACAATTGTTTTGGTAAAGGCTAGACATGAACGGAGATCCATGGCAAGATAGGAGCTAAGATTGGGAACCCTATTCCCTCCAGAAACCCTAAACTACATGCATCACTGTCGATCTAGTTTTAAATCTATTAAAGGATAAAAGGAGTAATCTTTAATTAATCATCCATGACTACTAAATCTTAATGAACCCTACAAGCCCCCTTCTACTATAAAACTTAGATCCGTAGTTAATCTAGATCTATATTTTGCATCCGTGTTTGACGTAGATCTAAATCCTACAACCATTCTTCACCATTCTTTATTCTTCCTTCTTTCTTTCTCAACACGCCTAAAGTAAGAATAAAATATTCAACGTTTCCCTGAGGACGACCCGTACTCATCTCGGTCTAGCTACACGCGACACCGTTATTGATCCCCGGCAACGACGCCATTTGATTGATCTGTAAAGTGTGTATAGTAACCGCAATCAATAACGGTGTCGCACGTAGCTAGACCGAGATGAATACGGGTTGTCCTCAGGGAAACGTCGAATCTTTTAATCTTACTTTAGGCGTGTTGAGAAAGAAAGGAGGAAGAATAAAGAATGGTTGTATGTTCTAGATCTACGTCAAATACGGATGCAGGATATAGATCTAGATTAACTATGGATGTAAGTTTTATAGTAGAAGGGGGCTTGTAGGGTTCATTAAAATTTAGTAGTCATGGATGATTAATTAAAGATTACTCTTTTTATCCTTTAATAGATTTAAAACTAGATCGACAGTGATGCATGTAGATTAGGGTTTCTGGAGGGAATAGGGTTCCCACTCTTAACCCCTATCTTTTCATGGATCTCCGTTCATATCTAGCCTTTACCAAAACAATTGTTAATCTGATCTCTAATCATGGTTGTGACCATCAATGAATTGATAGCGCGCCCTACTAGGATGTTAACTATTCTTTTGATAAAGTTTATAAACTTTATAAGATTTAAAAAGAGTTTAAGGATCTTCATCTTCCATTAATCTACCCTAATCCTATGAACCCTAACAAGCGGAGAATTATTCACGTATGTTGGGAAAAGAAAAGATAGAGAGGGAAAACATAATGTAAAATGCAGAAAAATAAAATGATATAAGAAAACAACTACCTTTATTAATCAACAAGATCAAGTACACTTTGTTTCCTTAGAAAATGATTACAAAACCCTAGTTTATTTCCCGATCTCTTCTAAGGAGGTAGATGAACTGTCGATGATCAACCAGGATTCTTGAGCCGTCGTGGACTTCGTGATCGCGTCGGTTTGATGATTTTTCCAAATGGCTCTCGGTTCTTATTTATAGTTCCAGAGCCAGAACTCTAGTTTCCTAATTTGGAAGCCAGTGGTTAAGATCCTAACAGAACAAATCTCAACTCCCAACTCGTCCAACACGCGGCGGAACCGCGGCCAATAGGTGAGTCTGGCCGCGGTTCCGCGGCCAAGTAGAGGGATCGTCACATTGTTTTTCCGGGGCTTTATCTTGATGACACATGGTGATCTTTTCATTTCTCTGGAAACTAAAATCTTCTCTTTGTCACTGCCAAAATTGATTTCTTTAGTTTATTTTCTTAATTAGATAGGTTTGTTTTGCTAACTTTGATTTCCTTGATTTGATTCCTGAAAATTCTGCACAATAACTCAACAAATAATATTAGTAGAGTTTGTTTTATTGAGATATTAACTTAACCATTAAGAATTGGTCAAAGGTACTTAATAAAGTAAGCATATTTAAATGGGCCAAATGTTACATAGATATTATATGCTTACTTTTTCCAACATAATATTAATTATAATATATAAACACATGAAAATAGTATTTTTACAGATAAACCCTCATATGTATCATATATTATAATAAACACTTTTATTATATAGAAATAGTAGGAAAAATATCATATTAAATGTGCAGTTTTATCAACTGAACACAAAGCAAAATAATCGACTATAGTATGGTTATTACGATGACGCAAACTTTTACTCAAGAGGTCACTCCCGATAAAGGGATCTCGGCTCTTGCCTCGTCGAATGAGGTGCTGGATATTCATAACCGAATACTACTGTGCAAATCAAAAGGAAACGTCTGTAATGTCTGTTTTTAAAAAACTTGGTTTCAACATCATCATATATAGATTTTTTTCTTGCATTGATCAGAATCAATGCAGTCCCATCAATTAATCCATATCACACCAGAAAATAACGAAAATAAAATGTGTATATATACCATCCGCATTCGCTACGGGGTCCCGTCATGCACCGTTAAGTTACTTAATTAACGGCAGAGCAAGGGCTAGACTAGCGCGGATGCAAAACATATACAACATCTACTAGTATATATATAAATATATATAACATTCGTCTCAGGCATATTATAAGAAACATCACAGAATCTCAACAAGCAACACAGAATGGTGGATAATCTTGGAGCCTCGGGTTTTATTTGAGCCGAAAATGAGACCCAACATTCTCTGTCATGTGGATAACCTGTGCAATGAAAACCTGGAACCCTACGAGCGCGGCAAGTTACCCGCCAATCCCAGAAGTGAGGCAACCCCAATCAACAAAGTAAATAGGCCACCCAGCACTTCAAGGAATCCGGTAACTTGAGCACCCCTTCGCGGGTCATCCTTTACCCCTACGAGTGCTGTGAATATCCCGCCAATTCTAGAGTGAGGCCCCCTCCGTCTCAACGCCATGAGATGTAAGCCCGTTACCCTATAGAGCTGGGCTATTCGAGCACTCCTCCGTGTGGTAATCCTAGTATAGAAAATGAAAATATATATACAAGGGTGACATTGACCTCAACCTAGTCGTGCCCTAAACAAATAAATATACAAACTGGTAGAGATGACAGTCCACATGTCAGACACTCACCCCGCAGTATCAAATGTACAAATGAATCTAAACTGTACAACTATCATTGCACCACTGGCTATCCAACATGACAATCCAACCACAACCTCAGTACAACACAGAACATCAACGCGAATGTCATGTTCACAAACCCGTCTAAAAGAACATATAGCAGTTAGACGAGTTATACCGCTCTAATGGCATTCACGGTCGTAGATAATAATGTATGTACTGAAAACTTTTAAACGGTGTTAAAAATAGCGAATTCGAAATACTCCGTATTGCCCCCAAACCAAATATAGCACAATATGTAATCTGGGCAAAAACAAACAATACCAAAAACCCAATAGTCAAGATCCCAGAACACACCAAAAAATCCAAGACCCAACTCCACAGTTCCACCGGCGGCGCCGGAAAAAAGTCCGGTCTCGCCGGCCAACATAAAGAATTTTTGGCCCATTTTTAAAATGTGTTCTAGTGGTCACAAGAATGGTCTTCTACAATTGTTTAAAAAAATTTAGAAGACAAAAAAAATTTCGATATAAACTAGAATATTGTGCGTATTATTTCTGAGTTGTTTCGGTTTCGTTACGTTAAATATCGTTTAAGCTACTAGTTTAGGGTTTATGGGTTGACTCTGATACCATGTTGGATTATGCCAGCGCCCTGGCCATCTATCGTGACTGAATGCGGAACAAAAATTTTATAAAACCGGTGCTAGAATAACCCCATAATACGAATCGACCATTAACCTTAAGCGAGCAAACATATAGAGGAGTTTAGAAAGGTTATACCGAATGATCCATGTCCTTCGGTCTTTATGTTGGCTATAGTGCCCTCAAGGCAATTATCGTAGTCGCAGGCAGGTGATTATGATGATTGAGGGAGGACCTATACTGGTAGAACAGTCTTACTCAAGATGATAGTATGCTATCTGGTTTGTCTTTATCATCACTATTACATGTTGATAGAGCCCATAAGATTCTTGCTTGACTACCAGTATTATGATGGCAATCATATACGTGGGAGCTGGGGGTCTATAAGCACATCCTTAAATGTCCCTAGTCGTGGGAGTATCGAAACTGGGCATCGATACTCCAGTGTAGACTGGTGTATACTGATCGAGAACCAGAAAAGAGGCGGTGGACAGGTCTCACAAGCCATTAGTGTTAGTTTGTTCACTTAAGATAGTATAAAGGTGCTCATTCGGTTATAGGTACACTGGACGGACTCGCCGAGAACATGCTAGTTGGTATTATACCTATAGTCTGATAGCAGATCCCCGGTGACATGTGTACAGGTTAGTCTGTCGACCTGAGATCGTCATTTGTCTCGTGTGAGTTCCTACTGTGCTTTGATTACTATCCTACTATGGCTTAAAGGAGTCGTGCAAACAGATTATAGTTGGGTACAGTCCCGAGCCATATAGAGGCAGTGAGCGGATCATCGGGGATTTGTCTCTCCCAGTATTAGGGGTTGATGTCGCGCTGTGCACGGGTGGCCATCACCAGAAATCCTCAGTCGGGGTATACGAGAATTACCGATCCAGGATCGATAGTTTCTCAGACGGTGATGGGTTTCATGCCGACACGAATTATCGCGTTATTAGAGGTCTGACTTTATCCACCCCCTAGACTCAATATGCAATACTCTTAGACGAACAAACCGGACTGTATGGATATTGTCACTGTCAGGCTCAATAGGTGTTTGGATGAGTTTGCTCGTCGGCCTTTCTTTCGCTCAATACCTGGGTAGCCGTTACGTACAGCTAGTGCCACTGACGTGCTTGTGGTTAAACCCACTGCCAGCGTATTGACGAGTTTAGAGTCCCACACAGAGGGTTTTCACGGTTCAGGCGATATGGTGTAGATGACGTATGTTTGTACATACAGGTGTCCGATTAAATATATGTACAGGCTGCACAGACTTTAATCGGACGGTTGATAATACTAGCGGCTTAGGATTAAGCCGGATTATTAAATCATGTTTTGATTTAATAATTTATATATATGTATTTATATATATGTATTCTAGTATTATTGTTCACTATTTTTTCTCTCTTGGCTATTCATATTTTTGTACGAATACGCGTATATGTTTTTCGATATATGTACCGGGTTGTATTCCGTATTTATATATAATAGCTTCTAGAAGTGGACACCTTATTTGTATGAATTTTCTTTTTGGAAATTCATTTGTTTTACAAATGAGGTGGAGGAGTGAGGTGGCATAAACATGGCTTGAGGCATGTAGAGAGGTGTGGGCATTGTTTTGTTTATTTTGAAAAAGAGATGAGATATTTTTTGGATGAGAGAGAGAGTGTGAGGGGGCAACCACTTGATTCTAGTATGGATTGCTCATTTTCATTTTTTCCTCACTTGCTTCAACACTTGCTCATTCTCTCATTCTCACTCACTTGGAGACTTAGCCATTTTCTTTAGTTGGTCAAGCCACATGTTTCCTCACCTCCTCGTCATCTTCTTGAGTTGCTCATGTAGCATTTGTGATGAGAGAAAAATCATAGTGACACATTCTTACACGTCCACTCTCCATTGCTAGCAACCATGGAGCGTCGGTTGCCGTGCTTGGCGAGGTTGAAGCTTGCGTCGTTTCCCTCAGGTGGATCATCATAGATGAAGGAAGACCGACAACCAAACTCGATCCGCAACCTCTAGGAGCTTAGGATGATGGTTGAAGACCGAAGGACACGGATCAACTTGGTATAACCATTCTAACTTCTTTATATATGCTTGCTAGTATAGGGTTTAGGGTAGATCCGAGCATCGGGTAATGGTAGCGCCGGTTTTTGTAAATTTTTGTTCCGCATTTGGCCACGGTTTGATGGCCGGGGCACTGCTGTAACCCAACATAGTATCAGAGCCCATCCTTAAACCCTTAGCTGGCTTATTTAGACAATGTTAAAGTATCGAAATCGAAACAACCCCGAAACAGTACACTAGATATTCCAGGTTCTGTCGAAATTTCAGAGTCTTTAAAAAAATTTTAAGCAACTGCAAAAGACTATTTGAATGACCACTAGAACACACCACAAATATGAGCCCAAACCGCCGGATTTGACCCGGTGAGATAGCCAAAAGACGGGTGTGGCCGGTCCAAATTTAAAGTTTGGGCTTGGGATTTTTGGTGTGCATTAGTCTCTGGAATATTGGTTTAGTGGTATTGCTTATTTTGCCCATTTTGGAAATTTTGTTATCTATTATTAAGGGGCAATTTGGGGTGTTTCGAAGTTGATAATTTAACACTGTTTAAATGTTTATAGTACATGCATTACTATCTGCGACCGTGAATGTCATTCGAACGGTACAACTCGTCTAATTGCTATATGTTCTTTTAGACGAGTTTACGAACCTGACATTCACGTTGATGTTCTGTGTTGTGCTAAAATGTGGTTGGATCGTCGTGGTTGATAGCTTGGGTGCAATGTTAGTATAGTTTAGTCTTATTTGTACATTTGATATTGCACGGCGAGCGTCCGTCATGTGGACTGCCGTCACTGTCAGTTTGTATATTATTTGTTTGGGACACGACCGGGTTGAGGTCGATGTCACCTTTGTATATTATTTTCTTTTCTGTACTAGAATTACCCCACGGTGGAGTGCATGAATAGCCGAGTTCTAGAGGGCAACGGGTCCGCATCTCATGGCGTTGAGACGGAGGGGACCTTACTGTAGAATTGGTGGGCTATTCGCCGCACTCTTAGGGGGTATAAGTTGACCCACGAAGGGGTGCCCAAGTTACCGGATTCCGTAAAGTGTTGGGTGGCCCATTCACGTTGTTGAAGGGGGTTGCCTCACTTCTGGTTTTGGCGGGTAACTTGCCGCGCTCATAGGGGTCTAGGTTTCATTGCACAGACTATCTACACGACTGGGAACGTCGGGTCTCATTTGCGGCTCAAGTGAAACCCGGGGCTCCAAGATTATCCACCATTTTGTGTTGCTTTTGTGATGCTTCTATGATATTGCTTTATATTATGCCTGGGACGATTGTTGTATATATTTATATATATACTAGTAGATGTTGTATATGTTTTGCACCCGCGCTAGTCTAGTCCCCGCACTGTCGTTAGTTAAGTAACCTAACGGGTGATTACGGGACCCAGTGGCGAATGCGGATGGCATATACGTACATCATATATTTTCGTTCTTTTTCTGGTGTGATTAATTGATGGGACTGCATTCATTCCGATCAATGCAAGGATAAAAACAAACCTATTTAATTTTTTTGGAACCAATTTTAAAAGTGACATTACAGACGTTCTCTTTTGCTTTGCACAGTGGTATTCGGTTATGAATATCCAGCATCTCATTCGACGAGGCAAGGGCCGAGATCCCTTTATCGGAAGTGACCCCTTGAGTAAAAATTTGAGTCAACGTAATAACTTTACTATAGTCGATTATTTTTTCTTTCCGTCGTGATATTCAATTTGGAATATCCTGCACCTCATTCGATGAGGAAAGAGCCGAGATCTATTCACCGCGAGTGACCTCTTTAGCAAAGGTTTTCGCAACTATATATTTATAAAAGCTATCAGGTTCCTTCAACGATATCAAGTTCATTATGTTAAAGGTTTTTCGCCAAAAACCATTCGTAGCCCTCCGTCATTTTAGACGGGTAGCACTTAGTATTCATGCTATGTTTGTTGGCCTACGTCAAGGCATAGTGTATAGTAGTTATTTGTTACTTTTCTGTTGCATAGATAGATTCGTTGGTTTGGGACAGTCCTACTACTTTGTTGGCCGACGTCAAGGGTATGTACGGGTGGGTTTAAATTAACCTGGGCAATGACGGGTAGAACTTGACATGTGACTTATGATTTGTTGGCCTACGTCAAGGTCATAAGAGAATATGATAAAAATCATATCGGAAGTTTCAAACAAACAGGAAACTTGCCAGGCATGCGCATACCTCCTGGAGTGTGATAACTTGAGTGGCTTCTATCAAGTTATCATGCGATGATAGTTAGATCCCGATTCTCAATGATGAGTAGGATTACTCCTCGGGTGATTTTAGATGATACCGACTAATTCTCCTTTTGGGTTTGGAGGAGAATTCGAGGAAACAGTGGGAGCCATCCTGATTAGATAATGTGATTAACCATTCTGATCTAGGTTAGAGTACACGCTGAGTGTTTTCTCTCTCTCTCTCTCTCTATGGAAGCGACCATGACCCGCCCTAAACTAAAACTCATGAACCCAGTTAACCGAACCTTCTTAAAATACTTTGGCTTTTGGAACGTCACGGTGTCGCATATCTCCTTGCCACTTCTATATCACATTTGCATTTCTTCAGAACACCCCGTATCACTACGAACATCCACTCCTATTGGATAAATCCATCGTATAGTTACACACGAATTCGAAGGGGATGGATTCTGGTTCTAGAGAGATTGAATAGGATTATTCGGTTGTTTTTTCCCTTTACCTTCTCTCAGGTTGTGAGGGCTCCTAGGATTAGGAGAGGGTACATCTATTGAGCTTATTGGATAGTCTTCTTCCAAACCATAGGCAGGTGCCGAAAGGTTAGAAAAGAAGAAAACCAATTAAGCCTAAGTATGGTGTACATAAAGTAATAAGTAAAGACATATAAAGGGATTAGATTAAGAGCAAAGAAAATTGTGACTACCATCATTCATGACAAAACCGTGTATACCCCTGCCACTTCCACATCCACTTTGGATTTCTCCGTAACACTTCGTATCACTACGAACGTCCATAATGCTTTGACATGCCATCGTATAGTTACATACGAACTTGAAGGAATTCGTTCCAGATTCGATCAAGGTTATCGGTTCAGGAGAAATAGAATAGGATTATTCTGATGTCTTTTCCCATTACCTTCTCTCAGGTTGCGAGGGCTCCTGGCATAAGGAGTATATACCTATTACGCTTATTGGATAGTCTTTTTTCAAACCTTAGGCTGGTGCTGAAGGGTAGGAAAGGAAGAAAACCAATTAGCCTAAAGAAGGTGTACGAAGGTAATAAGTAAAGACATAATAAAGGGATTGAAGTGACGGCTGGTAAGTATATTGTTATTGTTATGAATCAGGATAGTGGAAGTGGCGTTACTAGGAATACCAGGTTAACCCCTTTTGAAACATTTTCATGTTTCAGTTTCTCTATGCGGTGTTAATTAAAAACTGTTTTCCCAATTGGAATCTAACTCCAAGATATGTATTTACCAGATTCGTTTCTCACATCTGTATAGTGTTACAGATAATGAGTGGGAGTATGATATTGGGAATTGGGTAATTAGATCCTCATTATATCGGAATTCGTTGTAATTGGTGATATTTGAGGAAATCATATGGTTTTTGCCTGACGGCAAATTTTTGGTTTTAAATATCCGTAGTTATGCACCAATTTCAAATTGATATATCTGTATGTTTATTTTATAAAGTGAGATATAAATTTTTGAAATTATGTCTGTGACATTTACCTGTATCAGTTGATGGTTAGGTAAGGTGCATTCAACAACAGTGTAATTCTTCTTAATCATAGTATAGTTTTTAACCTACGACGCACAGGGTTTGAGTCATTAAACTCATTGAACTTCTACAAAGTAATGTATGTTGTCCAGTGTCCATTAGGACAAAGGGGTTGGTACTCGTACTATATTCTGTTTACTTATGACTTCTCCAGTTCTGGACAAGTATTTCATTGAAATGCAAGGTCCAGATATTGAGAAGTTATAGGTATAAGAATAAAGTAGAAAACCATTTGTTGGAAGTATCAGGATTTTTCGAGGTAATCGAAGATATAGATACTTGTGTTTGGTATTCCGTTGATAGTAATGGTTTTGAGAACTTGCTTCTCTTTCAGGTTACTCATATATGGATGCACTCCTAGATGAGTAATGCTAATTGTCCTTTTTCCATTTGGTTGATATGCACTGGAGACAGCTGCATGATTTTGAATATGGTTCCAATTAAATTAGTTCTTTTGTTTCTATATTGGATATATATAGAATCAATTTATATCTTAACGATGTTAAGGTATATGGAGTTATCCGGCTAATGCTTAAAACCAGAATCCAGATAAACTCGAGGCACGTTTCAGTAATGGAAGTTTGTGGGTTATCCTGGGCTTTGACGAGGGATAACTTTCTACCATCAGGAAGATCAATAGTGATATTGCTTTTAACTCGCCACCGTTTTAGTAAAAAAGGATTTTTCAGAAAATAGAAGTGGGAGTATGGTAGAACTTGAAGTGATTCCAGAACCACAAATGATTACTGAAAATTTAATAAAACATAAAAATTCAATTGGATTCGACATTCCATTATCCACACCGCAGATTTGGTGGGTAACCTCAGGCACCCGAGAGGAACTTCGGTCTTCTCAGAAACGGTGACAGGGAGGTTCTTGTTTACCCAGACTTCTCATTGCTGCTATTCTAGACTATAAGACACGGCAGGAGGATGAGTATAGAGTCGTTCTAAACTAGCTTTAGAAGTGCACGTGTATATTACTCAGCTAGAGGGTTGTTGAGGTCAATGTGAGCAGCGGAAGCATAGTGGGAAAGTAGCTTATGTCTATTTATAGACTAAAGCAGGTATTGAGGAAATAGATCATCTATTTTTGATGTGACAGTCATAGGTCTTGACCTCATCTAAATAGGAGATGGATCTGGTAAGAAGGTAGTAGAGAGTGATGTCCAGGTATTTGGGATGACATGCACTGGATAGGAAGGGATATTCCTATACTACGATCGGTTATGCTGTAGTTGTCACACAATGATTTCTCCACATAGGATATGGATATAATATCGGGATTTCTGGTTACTAGATCTATGGTTTTAGATCTAGATTTAGGAAGTGTCCCAATTTGGGTACTTGACACTATTCTAAAGTGTTTTAGAATGGACGACTCCTGGGATAGTGGTGAACCTGCAGGTGATGGAGTCACCCTCTCTAAAGGATGTCTTACGGACTGAAGGGGAGAGGGATTTGCATGACTGGCATATCACTTGCTTATGCAATTGAGTCAATCATGCGATGTCAAGTACCACACCAGATGTTGTTTTTGCACTAGATGCAATAAACATATATTAATCCAATCCTGGAGAAATGTAGGGAAGCAATTCATAAACATAAATGGATGTTCTAGGGATATGGTAGCGGCAGCCTCCTTCAGGAGACAGTTATCATTTCAGGCTTCCAAGGTGACCTGGATGACAGAGTGGCTATCTGAGTTATAGTTTTTCCTTCTTCTGAGGGAAAGTAGGTTGGACAGGTGGTCCAAGCGGATACTGAGGAAGGCATGCACAGTATACTGATTAAATTCAGAGGATGATACGGTCTAAGAAGTTTTCTAGATTTGGAGTTCATTTATGAACTGGATCCAATCAGATATCCAGACATATTCTAAGACAGGTATTGCTCATTTCGGGAGATAGCTTTCTCCACGAAGTTGAGATATAGAGAGATACAGAAAGAAATACTGGAGCGGATCCACTCACTGAGGCTATTTCTCGAACGCAATAGTTTCGCAAATAGGCTTTGCGAAACTGATTAGTTGAGAAGTTAGGTGTTCGGTATCACACGGGCTGTGAGTATGTGATACCGCAATAATTGGCCTTAAGTGCAAGTGGGAGATTGTTGGCTATAGTTCCCTCAAGGCAATTATCGTAGTCGCAGGTAGATGATTATGATAATTGAGGGAGGACATATACCGGTAGAACAGTCTTACTCAAGATGATAGTATGCTATCTGATTTGTCTTTATCATCACTATTACATGTTGATAGAGCCCATATGATTCTTGATTAACTACCAGCATTATGATGGCAATCATATATGTGGGAGCTGGGGGGTCTATAAGCACATCCTTAAATGTCCCTAATCGTGGGAGTATCGAGACTGGGCATCGATACTCCAGTATAAATTGGTGTATACTGATCGAGACCTCGACGTGGGGCGGTGTCCTGGTCTCATAAGCCACTGACGTTAGTTTATTCACCTAAGATAGTATGCAGGTGCTCATTCGGTTATGGGTACACTGGACGGACTCGCCAGGAATATACTAGTCGGTATTATACCTATTGTCAGCTAGAAGTTCCCTGGTGACATGTGTACAGGTTAGTCTGTCGACCTGAGATCGTCATTTGTCTCGTGTGAGTTCCTACTGTGCTTTGATTACTACCCTACCACGGATCAAAAGAGTCATGCAAACAGGTTATAGTTGGATACAGTCCCGAGCCATATGGAGGCAGTGAGCAGATCATTGGGGATTCATCTCTCCCGGTAATAGGGGTTGATGTCGCGCTATGCACGGGTGGCTGATTGAGAGCTGTTTCGCGATGGTGCGTTTTTAAAATCAAAGAATAGAATATACCGCAATCAAGACGGTGTCGCTTGGTAGCTAGCCGGTTGAGTACGGGTCGGTCCACAGGGAAAACGTGTTCTTTTCTAATTGTTCTAACGAGTCAATTTCTATTTGTGGTAGGTTTTGATTTTTATAAGAAACTGAAATTGAAATTGATTTGGATTAAAACCTTGCTAGGATTAGGATTAGGGTAGTTTGGAAAGTTAATTCTACTCACCGCTTCCTTTGCCCCAATTAAGAACTTAGGTGTTACGGTAATAGTTAACAAAGGGGATTAGCACGACTAGGAAAAAACATAGTTTCTTCCCTTTGGTCCTTGTCCGTCCTTTCTTAACTCTTATCCTTAACCTCTATGTAAATTAACCACAACTGGTCTAACTAGGGAATCACCGCTATCTCATGGGATAGGGTGCCGTAGTGAGTGGTGTGTGTTTGATTTACATAGAGTCCTAATTTAAAATATTGAACGGGCAAGAAAGGAGTAAGAGATTTCCATCTCTCAAACCCACCCAATCCTAACCCTAACAAGTGAGGAACTACTCACTCATTAGGGTATCAACAATGAAGTTCATTTTTTTAATTTTCTTTTTAATTACCTAATTAACGTGCAGATAATGAGAGACGGATACGAAAATTGCATAAATTAAAAGACGAAATTAAAATTGCAAGATAAAAACTTATTTTATTGACACCTCATGACGATTACAATGGAATTGAAAATTTAAAATCTAGAATTAAAAAGAGGCATGCCCCAAAAAAGCTATAGGCTTTCCTATTTATAAATAGGAGAAACCCTAGGGTTTACATCTGATCCTCATCGGAAATTACAATACTACCCTAAGAAAGCCGGGTCAACACACCGACTCCCACCGACACGTGCCGACACGTGCTCTGCACGGCCGTGGATCCGCGGCCATAAGCCTTGTTTGGCCGCGGTTCCGCGGCCGTTTGATGGGCTCTTGGGCTCATTTCTTCTGTGATGCTTCAAGTTGCTTTTTCCATCTGTTTTCTTCACTTGGTTCCTCAGAATCATTTCTACTTTCTTCCAGATTTTCAACAGTTAGATTTTTTGGACTTTTACCGTTAGCTTCATGTTGAAATCTTGAATCTTGTGCTGCCTTTGTACTTTGTATATTGAACTGTTTCCTGATCTTCGTTTGTTCCTCAAACTGGTAGGCGGCATCTTGCAAATTCATCTATTTGTTGGTCGTAGTCTCACATTTGTAGCGTCTTTTCACCATTTTCACTGTATTGTTCTGAGAACCTGTAACCTGCAACTATTTAGCAGACATGGATCAAAAGCACCTATTTATTTGAAATATAATTAAGAATGGGGAATATAATAATGCAAAATTCTGATATGAACAAATACCCCCAAACTTATCTTTTGCTCGTCCCGAGCAAAACCAATTTATTCTCGAAAAAACCTAACCTCACTTTCGCAGGGAATCGCGATTACACTGAGCTCGTGCAACAAGCCGTTAAACCTCTAGGTGTCCTTAGTAGGCGGAGGGTTTTCTCCTGAGGGTTTTCAGCGGATACTACCCACAAAATCCGATCAATTCATCCTATTGACTTTCATTCTTCAATTTGGTGTTCTAGCAAGAAATTCTATTATCTTCAACTTTGAAATCATCAACTCATATTTTTCACACTCACTTATCATTTAACTTAAGATTGTATATGTTCTGTAAATTTATTTAGCTTTTAGCATCTCTTGAATTTTCCTTCTAAGGTTCCATCTCAACTTAGGAATTTGTATCATCTCTATTGAAGGTGTAAGCCCTGTCTTTCATTCCTATCTCTCATCTAAACCCCAATCATAGACCCCTACGTGTGTGTATGTATCACCCCTACACTTGGAAATTCAATTCAAGCTATCAAACTCTTGTCCATTTTCCAAAGTACTTTTAGTTGGTGAATTTTAGATGAAATTGCCCACACATCCTTCATGCGACCGTTAATACTTCTTGAGGTACTAACGACCGATTACAAAATGTGTTTGCGCATCAAGGCATAATTCCTCGTCTTGTAATACCTAAGGCTTTAGCAGTGACTCCCAAACCAGTTGGTCTAAGGCACTAGGTGATAAAGCACTCTTGCTATATATTTTTTATTTTACGCAGCCTTAAGGAATTACAAAACCAGTGTTCATTTTTTTATACCTCTTTATTCACACTTATACTTTTATTTAATTTTTTTATACTAAGGATTTTAGACAAGAGCAATTCAAGGTATCCTCTACTATCCCAAGTTTCAAGGTGCGTGTATGTGCGTGTTGTAGGGTATATATTTTCAGAATTTAGACTAAAGGTTCGGAATTATTTTTCAGACTTAGACTTCAATAAAAATTTCAATATTCTTCCCTTATTTTGACTTAACCCAAGAACTGAACTCAAAATTTGCCTATTTCTAAATAAACTACAAGGACATATATTTTCTACCGTTAAACTTTGAGAAAGGTTACTTTTATGGTTTTTAATTTACTAAGTATTGGGATCTAGTTTTTCCTAGCTAGTTAACCGTCTTGTTAATCTTAAGTCAATTATGGCCAAAATTGAATTTTTCAATTTTTATATTTTTTTTCAATTTTTTTATTTGATTTGATTTTTATAAAATTTTTTTCATTTTTTAAATTTTTATAATTTTTTATAAAGATGCAATGCAGAAATAAACATGCAAAGAAAAATAATATGTACAAAAATTAAAAATATGCAATGCAATGATAACTATTTGCAAACCACCTCCTCCCCCAAACTTACCAAAAGCAGTGCCCTCACTGCTCAGGCCCTCGGCGTCCCCTTAAACGTGAACGGGAACGCTCCTCTCTAGCTAGCAGGGTTCTAATCTCCTGCTCTATTTGTGTTAGACGCTGATCATGTTGCGTCATCATCTCAAGCAATCTTTTTATCCCCCTATTGTTTCTTCGAAGTAAGCGCGCTTGCTCAGCAGGGGTTAGCTCTTCATCGCTCACGGTCGAGCTGGAGCTGGGTGTCCTGGCGGATACATGTTCGGCCGGTTCTGTTTGTGACCATACATCAGTCAAGCGGGTATAGGACGTGGATACGCCCTCAATGAGAGGCCTAATGGGTATACCTCCATGCATATAGAATTCAAATTCTTCCACAGGGAGGAAATAGCGACACAGTTGTGTCACTAATATAGGGCATGGGTAATTTGCGGCCCTTTTGCCAGCACCAATTGAATTAAGAAAAACCGTGCACATATCAAATCTAGGGTTCCTAGTCATTAAGGTATGCACGATATGAAAAGACGGGGTGAAAAATGAGGTATTATGTGAACTGCCAAAAATGTTGTTTTGTGCCCACCGGCACACGGTTAAAACATTGGCGAAGAGGGTTCTAGCCTGTATTCCCTTCCTAGGTTCCCTCGAACAGTCATTACCCATTAAGGGCATGTAGTCTTCAAATTGAAGGGGTTGGTCGTGAACAGGTAATCTAAGAATTAAAGTGACTTCATGGATGAAGTCTCTGTCAATGATTATCCCCCTATCGCCCCAAAGGAGTTTGATAAAACCGTATTGTGTAAGGCAGCCTTCCTCCATGCACTCGTAAAAATGAGTGACTAGATCTGGAAGAGCGTGAGCATTGGGATGATTATAAATTAAAAAGTTCCACTCCCTCCGTATTATTTCATCACTAAAATAACTCCCGTAAATTGTGTGTGAAAAGATTTGTGAAAAATTACATTCTAATTGCATTATTGGTGCCATCACAGAGAATTAAAATGCAGAATTTGTAATTTAACAGAGAAGAGTTTAGAGATCGAACCACCTCTGAAATTTTCAGAGGGAGAAGAGAACAAGGAGCGGCGGTTGCGCGGCCGAATGGGGGTTCCTGCGGCGGTTGGGCAGCGCGATAGGGAGATCTCCTTGCTCTGGCTGCGGTGGCGACTAGGGTTCTCTGAGGGGATTTTTTTAGGGATATGAAAACAGAGAGGAGTCGGGTTCAATTTATAGGGGGGTTGGTTTGGTTATTTGCAAAAAGCCCCTCTTGAAAAGAGGAAATTATTTGTAAATAAAATTTTTATTTTTTATTAAAACTGGAAATTTACAAAAAATACCAATTTTTTTTTTCAAATTTTCATTTTTTAATTTTATAATTACAAATGATACATACCCCCAAACTTGTTTGAAACAGTGTTTTGTTTTGGCTAGATAATCGAAATTTAGGGGTAGATGGAGAAAGATCAGTCAATATAGATCGGCTCCTGCAAAAACAGGAGCTCCTCCGAAGGGTCCGCAGTGAGGAACGGTTTAAGTCGATATCTGTTCACTTTAAATAGTGAACTGTTCTCTGGGTTTTCTAGTTCGACCGCACCGTGAGGATATACGGTGCATACCAAAAATGACCCTTTCCATCGAGATTTGAGCTTGCCGGAATGTAAATGTAACCGAGTGTAGTAAAGTAAAACCTGTTGACCAGGTTTGAAAGTCTTGCGTATAAGGTGTTTATCGTGGAACACCTTCGTTCGGTTTTTAACAACTATTGCGTTCTCATAGGCTTCATCCCGCAGCTCGTTTAATTCGTTCAACTGCAGCTTTCTATTACTGCCCGCATCTCCCGAAGATAGGTTCAACTCTTTTATTGCCTAAAATGCCTTATGCTCAATTTCAACTGGAAGGTGGCAAGCCTTTCCATAAACGAGCCTATATGGAGACATGCCAAGATCGGTCTTATAGGCAGTACGAAATGACCAAAGTGCATCAATAAGTTTTGACGACCAATCTTTACGGTTTTTGGAAACCGTTTTCTCCAATATCTGTTTAATCTGCCGATTTGAAATCTCGGCTTGCCTACAAATTTAGGGATGATAGGGTGTTGACAGCTTGTGAGTAATAGAGTATTTCTGCATTAAGGACTCGAAAGTCCCATTACAAAAGTGAGATCCATTATCACTGATAATCGTGCGAGGATGCCCAAACCGAGAAAAAATGTTTTCTTTGATAAATCTAATGACAACCTTGTTGTCATTAGATCGGCTGGGCACAGCTTCGACCCATTTTGAAACATAGTCAACAGCGAGTAGTATATACATGTTCCCAAAAGAGTTGGGAAATGGTCCCATAAAGTCTATCCCCCAAAGATCAAAAATTTCAACAACCAAAATTGGTTGGAGCGGCATTTCATTTCTCCAAGATATCCAGCCCAAGTGTTGGTGCCGGGAGCATGTCTTGCAGTACTCATATGCGTTTTTAAAATGTTGTGACCGGTAGAAACCACACTGCAAGATCTTTTCTGCTGTCTTTCTGGGGCCAAAATGCCCGCCACACACTTGATCGTGGCAGAATGACAGCACGCTCTTAAACTCATTGTCAGGGAAACACCGACGAATAATTTGGTCAGGACAGTATTTGAATAGATACGGCTCATCCTAGTAAATATGTTTTACTTAAGATAGAAATCTGAGTCTGTCCTGATTCGACCAATCGTTTGGTATCAGTCCGGTGGCCAAATAATTTACGATATCTGCGAACCAAGGTTCGCATGACATAATTAAGAGCTGCTCATCTGGAAAAACGTTTTTAATAGGAATTTGAAGTGTAGGCGAAACAGGAAGTCGTGAAAGATGGTCGGCGACTACGTTTTCGCATTCTCTCTTGTCTCTGATGACAAGGTCAAACTCTTGTAGTAATAGGATCCAATGTATCAGCCGAGATTTAGCATCCTTCTTCGCGAAATGATGGCGAAGAGCTGAGTGGTCAGTATAAACGATGACTGGAGAGCCGATTAAATAAGGCCTGAATTTTTCTAGAGCAAACACAACATCTAAGAACTCTTTTTCAGTTGTTGTGTAATTCAATTAGGCCTCGTTTAAGGTTCGGCTAGCGTAATAAATTACATGCGGCATCTTATTGATGTGTTGTCCAAGCACAGCGCCAATGGCGAAATCAGATGCATCGCATATAATTTCAAATGGATGCATCCAGTCAGGAGATGAAAGAATGGGAGCGGAAATAAGTAAGTTTTTCAACGACTCGAACGCCTTCATGCAGGTGAGTCGAAATCAAAAGTGGTGTTCTTGGCCAACAAAAGAGTCAGGGGTCTAGCTATCTTGCTAAAATCCTTGATGAACCGTCTATAGAAACCGGCATGACCAAGGAAGGCTCGGATGTCTTTGATTCACTTGGGAGGAGGAAGATTGGAAATGACTTCAATCTTAGCTTTATCTACCTCAATGCCATTTTGCGAGATGATATGTCCTAAGACAATACCTTCTCGTACCATAAAGTGGCATTTCTCCCAATTTAATGTGAGGTTCTTATCCCTACACCGGGTAAGAACTGCGTCTAAATGTAGCAAACACTCATCAAAAGAGTCGCCGAAAATGGAGAAATCATCCATAAAAATCTCCAAGAATTTTTCCACCGTGTCTGAAAAAATGCCCATTATACACCGCTGGAAAGTAGCGAGTACATTGCATAACCCAAAGGGCATGCGATGGTAAGCGAATGTACCGAAGGGACAAGTAAATATGGTCTTATCTTGGTCCTTTTCGACGATGGGAACTTGATTATAGCCGGAGTAGCCATCCAAAAAGCAGTAAAATTCATGCCCAGCCAATCGTTCTAGCATTTGGTCAATAAAAGGTAATGGAAAGTGGTCTTTCCGTGTCGCGGCGTTGAGTTTTCTATAATCGATGCAAACTCGCCACCCAGTTTGTGTGCGAGTAGGTATTAACTCATTCGCCTCATTAGTTATGACCGTTATGACCGATTTCTTTGGGACAACGTGAATGGGGGTAACCCACTGGCTATCAGAGATAGGGCAAATGATACCACTATCAAGATATTTTACAATCTCCTTTTTAACAGCCTCCATCATTACAGGGTTGAGGCATCTTTATGGATCCCTTACTGGATTGGCATCATCCATCATATGAATATGATGTTCAACTATTAGGGGACTGATCCCTTTGATATCCGCCATAGTCCAGCCAAAAGCTTGCCGATTATTTTATAAGACCATTAAATGGGCTTTCTCTTGCTCGGGGGTTAGAGATGCCGATATGATAACATGAAGGGTCTCATTCTCACCTAAGTAGGCCTATTTAAGGTGAGACGGCAACAGCTTGAGTTCGAGTTTTGGAGGCGAAACAATTGAAGGTAAAATTGGTGAAATTGTCTCAAACTCGAAGGATTCCAATAGAGGTTCAAAGCGAGTATAAGCAACCGAGTCGAATGGTTCAGCTAACTCATCCGAAAATTCAAAGGACTCAAACTTGGGTGGTGATTCTTCAAAATCGTTTGAAAAGGTGAAACACTCGTAATCGTTATCGGGTGCGAAAACTGTGTCAGATTCAAGGAGGAACGCACTAGTGGCGTCAAAACTGTTGTGATCGAACAGAAATTTTTCGAGCTCACAGTCCTCCTGAGTGATCTCTTGGATCGAGCAAACATCAAGTATATTAGCATTAGGCTCGGAGGGCTGATTCCCTAACTTAAAAATGTTGAGTTCAATTGTCATGTTTCCAAAAGATAGGTTCATCGAACCATTTCGACAATTAATCACCGCATTAGAAGTTGTAAGGAATGGTAGACCGAGTATCACCAGAATTTGACACCGGGGGTTAGCTACAGGCTGTGTGTCCATAACAATAAAATCAACGGGGAAAATGAAGTCCCGTACTTTAATCAACACATCCTCTAACTCATCCCTAGGATGGGTGATGGATCGATCGGCCATTTGGAGAGTACAATGTGTAGGTTTCAGCTCTTCAACGCTTAATTGTTCATATACTGAATATAGAAGCAAATTAACACTGGCACCAAGATCTAAAAGTGCGTGATTGATGTTCTTATCCCCAATAGTTATTGAAATTATAGGACAGCCAAGGTCCTTACGTTTTTGAGGTAAAGGTTGGGTAAGAGCATCACTTACTGCACTAGCCAAGAAAACTTTCTTAGGTATCTGCGATTTTCTCTTTTTGGTGCATAAGTCCTTCAAGATTTTAGCGTAAGAAGGGACTTGTTGGATTACATCTAAGAGAGGTATGTTAATGCTAACATGTTTGAATAACTCCACAATCTTCTCCATTTGTGGAGTAGGTTTATTGGATCTCAACCTGTTTGGAAATGGAATATTTTGAAAATTTGTTGAGTCCAATGTCTGAGGAGTAGATTGCGGAGTTGGAACGGATCCCAGTATAGGTGTTTTCGTGGAGTGAGATGTGGGTCCGTTCGAATTAAAAGAAGAAGTAGAGCCTTGTGAAGAATAAAGAACGAGCTCTAAAGAAAAAGATGAGGAAGAAGAAGAAGAAGAAGCGGCGGCCGGGGTGTCATCATTATTGCCAACGTTGTTGTGCAATACCTTTCTAGATCTCAATGTAGTCACGGCACTCACATTATGATTTTGTTGTTCATGAGCAACATATGTATTTTGTGTGTGACCAGGATTTGGTAGTGGTTGAGATGGAAGTTTTTCCTTTTCTCGCTTGCTTAACGCAGCATTCAGTTGTGCAATTTTGGCTTCAATTGTTTTGATGCTCTGATCATGTGAAGCAGTGTGTTGCACCAAAGACTGAATGGAAGATTGGATGCAGGCTGAGGATTACGTAGATTGTTTAAAAACGCATCCAGACTTCGTTCTAGCGAAGAAAGCTTATCGTTATCTGGTTGAACAAAATTATTTTGAGGAAAAGAGTTGTTTGGTGCAAAATTGTTCATTTGATTTTGATAAGGCTGGGGTTGGAAAGGTTGCTGCTATTGAGTTTGTTGAGGGGCTTATTGTCATGGAGGAGGCCTCTGGAAATTGTTATTGCCTTGGTATTGTTGTAGATTTTGATTCCAAGCAAAATTTGGGTGGCTCCTCCAACCAGGATTATAAGTTGAAGAGTATGGATCATTTCTTTGTCTTTGCTGAAAGGCAGTATTGACTTGATCTTGTCCTTGAACAGGCGGGTTGTAAGGACACTCTTCGGTTAAATGGAACAGATCCGAACAACAAGCACAAATAGTGCGTGGGGGTAAAGCTGGAGCAGGAGAAGGCGATGAGAATTTGCTCTCAATTGCTTCTAATTTTTTCGTGAGTGCAGCCATTTCGGCCTTCATTGCAATCGACATATCAAGTTGATGTATGCCTGCCCTGGACTGACCTGATGAAGTAGATGAAATGGTCTTAGTGCTTTCCCACTGAAGTGTTTTTTCAGCTAGATCGTCAAGAAATTGCCAAGCTTCGTTACTCGATTTTGTAAGAAAGTGACCTTGACAAATGGTTTCCAACAACTGCTTAGTTGCTGGGTTCAGTCCTTCGTATAAAGTTTGGCAAAGTCGCCATCTCTCGATACCGTGGTGAGGGCACTGTACAAGAAGGTCCTTAAATCTTTCGAAACACTTCCAAAAAGGTTCGGAAGGAAGCTGGGAAAATTGATTAATTTCATTGCGAATTCTCGCGGTCTTGTGATGTGGGTAAAACTTTTTAAGAAAAACCTTAACAAACTCTTCCCAATTTTTTATGGAATGCGATGATGTGCTATATAACCACTTTTCAGCTAGGTCACATAAAGTGAATGGAATGACATGTACCCTTATAGCATCATCAGAAAGTTGGGTGGTCTTCATCATTGCACAAACATTCTGGAATTTTTTAATGAAGATGTAGGAATCTTCGGATTCCAGCCCGTGAAATTTGGGCAACATATTGATGAAGTGGGGTTTAATTTCGAAGTTATCCCCATTAGCCGGTGGAAGTGAAAGACAAATAGGAAGCGCGGTGCGGGTTGGATAGAAAAGATCCTGGAGCGCGATTCGTTGGGGCGCTTCAACAGGAGGGTGTTGTGGGTTATTCGCACCCAGTTGAGGTGGAATCAGTCCCGTAGTAGGTAAGGGGTTGTTAGGATTGAATCCCGACATCTCCTTAGAAGATGATGAATTTGAAGATGAAGGTAAAGAAGTGGAGGGAGTTTCGACTTCGGAGTCGAACGCGTCGTCAGTAGGTACTAACGAGACACGGACTAAATGGGCACTAGTGTCCCTAGTCCAACCGGACATACACTAACGAGGTGTAGTGTAGTCAAAAAAATTAGAAGGTGGGGGTAAGAAAACGTCAATGAGAGAATGTGGGTGAAAAGTGAGTGCAATGGATTTCTGGCAACAAAATGGCAAGTTTTTGTAAAAATTTTGTTTTGTGGTTTTTTTTTATATGGAGTTTTGCAAAAGATTTTTTTTTATATATAAGGAACTACGACACACTTTCAAGCAATCACAATATGCACAATCAAGCTTAGAGCTAGGGTCTCCTAAGTCAACTAGACTGCTCATAACTGGTCCAAAGGGCAAGTTATGAGATGTCCCTCGAATCGCCTCTTCACCGCCAATTGTGGCCAGGTAAGCACAAGTAAAGAAAGGAGGGATCCGCTCATGAATCACCGTGAGATGGGCCTTTTAAAATTACATTTCCCACTTGTCTAGTCTAGGCACCACAAAATCAGGTTTAGATAAACGACCGATTGCCGACAAACTTCCTTTGTCCTAATGAGCGCGACAGTCCTTATTGGCTGAGTCTAAATATTTTTTAATTAACTCGAGAGTTGATGCAAATGCATTTTATGATTTTTGGGGTCCTAGGAAGAGTAATAAAATCCCCACCCAATCTGGATTGGTGTTATAGCCCCTTAAAAGTCCGTTTTAAAAAATGCAAAGCAGTAAACACACAAAAATCCAAAACACTTGCCAAATTTTTTTTATTTGCGGCACAAGGAATCCTGCACAAGATTGATTTATTGGAGAGGGGGAAGAAGTTTTGCGCAAAGAACCCTGCAGGAAAATTTTTTCAGAGAAGATCAGGGGGTTACAGAGAAGATAAAAATACTTACAGAGACTTTTTGAAGTGCTGACGTCACCAATGCGTGTCGGATCCGCGGTGAAATGCAAGAAGAAGCGGCGGTTCTGCGGTGATTCTGTTGGATCAGGCCGTCAAACTTTTCCTGTTTTCTGTTGTGGTTCTCCTCTGTCTTTTCAAATTCTCTGTTTGTTGATTTGTTCACTGGATTTTTCCAGATCTGAATCTGTTCGTCTTTGCGTTCCTGCACAATTCGTACAAAAACCCTTCAAAAAATAACAAGATGATAATTTTTTTTCTTTTTATATTTTTCAGTTTTTATGAATTTTTTAATTTTTATTTAACCCGAATTTACAAAAAGAAAATAACTACCATTATCCCCGGCAACGGCGCCATTTGATTGAGAGCTGTTTCGCGATGGTGCGTTTTTAAAATCAAAGAATAGAATATACCGGAATCAAGACGTTGTTGCTTGGTAGCTAGCCGATTGAGTACGGGTTGGTTCATAAGGAAAACGTGTTCTTTTCTAATTGTTCTAACGAGTCAATTCCTATTTGTGGTAGATTTTGAGTTTTATAAGAAACTGAAATTGAATTTGATTTGGATTAAAACCTTGCTAGGATTAGGATAAGGGTAGTTTGGAAAGTTAATTCCACTCACCAATTCTTTTGCCCTAATTAAGAACTTAGGTGTTAAGGTAATAGTTAACAAAGGGGATTAGCACGACTAGGAAGAAACATAGTTTCTTCCCTTTGGTCCTTGTCCGTCCTTTCTTAACTCTTATCCCTAACCTCTATGTAAATCAACCACAACCGGTCTAACTAGGGGATCACCGCTATCTCGTGGGACAGGGTGCCGTAGTGAACGGTGTGTGTTTGATTTACATAGAGTCCTAATTTAAAATATTGAATGGGTAAGAAAGGAGTAAGAGATTTCCATCTCTCAAACCCACCCAATCCTAACCCTAACAAGTGAGGAACTACTCACTCATTAGGGTATCAACAATGAAGTTCATTTTTTTAATTCCCTTTTTAATTACCTAATTATCATGTAGATAATGACAGAAAGATACGAAAATTGCATAAATTAAAAGACGAAATTAAAATTGCAAGATAAAAACTTACTTTATTGACACCTCTTGACGATTACAATGGAATTGAAAATTTAAAATCTAGAATTAAAAAGAGGCATGCCCCAAAAGAGCTGTAGGCTTTCCTATTTATAGATAGGAGAAACCCTATGGTTTACATCTGATCTACATCAGAAATTACAATACTACCCTAAGAAAGCCGGGTCAATGCACCGACTCCCACCGACACGCGCCGACACGTGCAGGCTTATAGCCGGGGATCCGCGGCCATAAGCCTTGTTTGGCCGCGGTTCCGCGGCCGTTTGATAAGCTCATTTTCTCATTTCTTCTGTGATACTTCAAGTTTCTTTTTCCATCTATTTTCTTCACTTGGTTCCTCAGAATTTTTTCTACTTTCTTCCAGAATTTCAACAGTACAGATTTTTTGGACTTTTACCGTTATCTTCGCGTTGAAGTCTTGAATCTTGTGCTGCCCTTATACTTTGTATATTGAACCGTTTGCTGATCTTCGTTTGTTCTTCAAACTGGTAGGCGGCATCTTGCAGATTCATCTATTTGTTAGTCGTAGTCTCACATTTGTAGCGTTTTTTCACCTTTTTCACTGTATTGTTCTGAGAACCTGTATCCTGCAACTATTTAGCAAACATGGATCAAAAGCACCTATTTATTTGCAATATGATTAAGAATCGGAAATATAATAATGCAAAATTCTGATATGAACAGTGGCCATCACCAGAAATCCTCGGCCGGGGTATACGAGAATTACCTATCCAGGATCTATAGTTTCTCAGGTGGTGATGGGTTTCATGCCGACACGAATTATTGCATTATTAAGGGTCTGACTTTATCCACCCCCGTAGACTCGATATGTGATACTCTTAGACGAACAGACTGGACTGTACGGATATTGTCATTGTCAGACTCAGTAGGGGTTTGGATGAGTTTGCTCGTCGGCCTTCCTTTCGCTCAATACCCTGGTAGCCGTTACGTACAGCTAGTGCCGCTAACGTGTTTGTGCTTAAACCCACTGCCAGCGTATTGACGAGTCTTTAGAGCCCTACACAGAGGGCTTTCACGGTTCAGGCGATATGGTGTAGATGACGTATGTTGGTACATACAGGTGTTCGATTAAATATGTGTACAAGCTCCACAGATCTTAATCGAACGGTTGATAATACTAACGGCTTAGGATTAAGCCGGATTATTAAATCAGGTTTTGATTTAATAATATATATATATATATATATATTCTAGTATTATTGTTCACTATTCATTTTTTATCTTGGCTATTCGTATTTTTGTACGAATACGCTTATTTGTATTTCGATACATGTACCGGATTGTATTCCGTATTTATACGGAATAGCTTCTAGAAGTGGACACCTCATTTATATGATTTTCCTTTTTGGAAATTCATTTGTTTTACAAATGAGGTGAAGGAGTGAGGTGGCATGAACATGGCTTGAGGCATGTGGAGAGGTATGGGCATTGTTTTATTTATTTTGAAAAAGAGATGAGATATTTTTTGGATGAGAGAGAGTGAGGGGGCAGCCACTTGTTTATAGTATGGATTGCTCATTTTCATTTTTTCCTCACTTGCTTCAACACTTGCTCACTTTCTCATTCTCACTCACTTGGAGACTTAGCCATTTTCTTTAGTTGCTCATGCCACATATTTCCTCACATCCTCTTCATCTTCTTGAGTTGCTCATGTAGCATTTTTGATGAGAGAAAAATCATAGTGACACATTCCTACACCTCCACTCTCCATTGCTAGCAACCTTGGAGGCGAGGCTGAAGCTTGCGTCGTTTCCCTCAGGTGGATCATCATAGATGAAGGAAGACCGGCAACCAAACTCGATCCGCAACCTCTAGGACTTTGGGATGATGGTCGAAGACCGAAAGACACGGATCAACTCGGTATAACCATTCTAACTTCTTTATATATGCTTGCTAGTATAGGGTTTAGGGTAGATCCGGGCATCGGGTAATGGTAGCGCCAGTTTTTGTAAATATTTGTTCCGCATTTGGCCACGGTTTGATGGCCGGAGTACTGCCGTAACCCAACACTTTAACCATCATCCCAAGCTCCTAGAGGCCTCCATGATCAAGCTTGATCTCCGGTCTCCCTCTATCGAAAATGATCCACCTGAGGATTTGTATTCCGAGCTCTTACCTCATAGCCGACATAACTTGGGTACCTAGTTCGCTAAACTAGATAGCCTAGAAGATGTAGAGTCTAATGGTAGATTGATTTGTCTCTAAACACCCTAGGTTTCTCAAAACATGAGAAATTTAGGGTGGAGGTAGAAGAAGAAGAAGCATGAGGAGATGAGAGTGTGAAGCATGAAACAACTCAAGAAAAAATGGCTAAGTGTTGTGAACAAATGAAATGAATCATCCCTCTCACAAAATATCTCACAACAACAAATATCAAGCATGCCTAAATTGTGAACCATGAGTCACCCGATGATCCATGCTTCCATAAATGCCAAACACACCTCATCCTCCACCTCATTTAACCATTTAACAAAATGGTTAAAACAAAAATGAGGTGGCATCTTCTAGAAGTATCTTGTAATGAATTACAAGAATGCCCCCCATCCGTATATACATACCCGTATCCGTATTACGAAAAATTTGAATACATAGAGATGAAAATAATCCAATAATATAATACTAGAATCCGGCTTAAACCAAAGCCCACTAGTATTATCCCTCCGAATCATGATACGTGCACAAGTGCACGTATATGATCGAACCCTGCCGTAAAACCATACGGCCTCTACATCGTTTCGCCCGAAGCAGGGAAACCCTCTGTGTGGGACTCTAAAGACTCGTCAATACGCTTGCAATGGGTTTAACCATATGCACGTCAGCGGCACTAGCTGTACGTAACGGCTACCCAGGTATTGAGCGAAAGGAAGGCCGACGAGCAAACTCATCCGAACCCTACTGAGCCCGTCCGTGAAAATCTCCATACAGTCTGGTCTGTTCATCTAAGAGTATCGCATATCGAGTCTAGGGGGTAGATAAAGTCAGATCCCTAATAACACGATAATTCGTGTTGATATGAAGCCCATCACCAACTGAGAAACTACTGATCCAAATCAGTAATTCTTAACTACCTTGGCCAAGGATTTATGATGATGGCCACCCGTGCACTACACGACATCAACCCCCAATACCGAGAGAGATGAATTCCTGACGATCTGCTCACTGCCTCCATGTGGCTCGGGACTGTACCCAACTAAAACCTGTTTGCATGACTATTTTGAGCCATGGTAGGGTAATAATCAAAGCGCAATTGGAACTCACACGACACAAATGAACGATCTCAGGTCGACAGACTAACCTATACACATGTCACCTGGGAACTGCTATCTGACAATAGCTATAATACCAACTAGCATGTTCCCGGCGAGTCCATCCATTGTATTCATAACCCAATGAGTACCTGTATACTATCTTAGGTGACTGACTAACACCAATGGCTTGTAAGACCGGCCACCGCCCCTCGTCGGGGTCTCGATAAGTATACACTAGTATACTCTGGAGTATCAATGCCCAGTCTCGATACTCTCTCGACTAGGGACATTTAAGGATGTCCTTATAGACCACCCAGCTCCCACGTATATGATCGCCATCATAATGCTGGCAGTCAAGCAAGAATCCTATGCGCTCTATCAACATGTAATAGTGATCTATAATACCACATAATACATATACATGATGATAAAGAAAAACCAGATAGTATACTATCATTTTGAGTAAGACTATTCTACCCGTATAGGCCCTCCCTCAATCATCATAATCGCCTGCCTATGATTATAATAATTTCCTTGAGGACACTATAGCCAACAAGGTGAAGGCCCGAGCTCGATTAGGCCTCTGAGTGATCAGCTTCTGTAGTGGTTTTTGAATATCTTCCCTCAGTCGTAGCTTTGAAGGGCAAGCATTTATGGTATGGTTAGCCGATCCACAAAAAACACAGAGTCCAAGCCTCCTTCGACATTCCTTCTGTAGGTGTCCGGGTAGATGGCAAAAGTCGCAAATCACACTTCTTTTCTGATCGGATACAATGGGCTTCTTCATGGGTACAATGCCTCGCTTGTTTACCGGAATGCTTCTGCGTATAGGAGCTCGGTTTGGCGTAAACGCTGGCTTTCACACTACAACTGCATGCTGTTGAGTACCCTTTGCTCTCACCGATAAACTTTGTTGCTCTCTAGCCGCCTTGAGAACTTGGGAGAAGGTGGTCAATCTCAGGAATATGATATGTCTCTGAATCTCTACATCCAAGCTATGCATAAACCGCCTTAACCTATCTGCCTAGTTAGCAACCAAAGTCCTCGCAAATCGATTGAGCCGGGTCCACTCAGCCGCATGTACATCAACGGATCCGCCATTCTGCTTCAAGCTAATGAACTTCTCTTCCAATTTCTCCCGAGCAGACCGTGGAAAGAACTTCTCCAAGAAACTTCACGAAAACATTTCCCAACTGATCGGCTTGGTCAGACGGGTCTCCACTATAAGCCACCATTCGCGAGCATAGTCTACTAATTGGATGCGTACTACATCCACCATTTTCTCATCTGGAATTTGTGCGACGATGGGCAGGTTCTCTGTATCAACTAGCCACTGCTCCGCTGGCAATGGCTCCTCCAACCCTGTAAATATGCACAGACCGAGCTTTCTAAAGTCCTCCACAGTGCCCTCATGCTGTGCTGGCCTGGGTGTCGCTGCAACTACGGACTGCTGGACCGTCCGTAGACCCTCCTGGAAAGCCTCGTCCTACCGCTGATTAAGCTCAGTTTGCCGTTTCTGGTTTTCAAGCATACCACGTATAACTCCAAGCAATGCGGCATCATCAACACGCCTCTGGTATGACCGCAAATCTCTATCTGTCATGATTCTGAAGCCAAGACACTGAAGAGGATTAGTAACGGTAAACCGGATTCAATAAACATGATATTGATAGCTATAAATTCAAGACTGACAAGATAGTAATGTGGCAGGACATGTTCCTAATTCCGGGTTTTCTGATTAGTGTATTGGGTTTAATACCCAACTACAAAAGAACCAAACCCGACTAACCTTAAATCTTATGGCTCTGATACCAAACAAATACTGTCACGCCCCGCTTCCCAAGATACATAAACACAGCACGTGACAGAGCCAACCATGCTACCTGTGGCTAGGAATCATTTCTCCACAGTCACATTACGGCTGTTAAGTGGATATCAAGAACAGTAAAACTACTAAATCTATCTATCACATGTCTATCTACAACAATAAATAAAATTAAGAAATAAATGTAGCGGAAATGAATCAAGATCCAATAAAACAATAGCATCTGAATCACGTCCCAATATGGGCTCACATTAATAGAAATAAAACTGCTCAAATAAATAAACTAAGAGTCTCTGAACTAAATAGCTAGCTCCTTATTGCTCGGCTTGATTACTAAAGTACTCTTGATCTGTCTGCGATAAAGGTAGAGGAACTAGTCCATGCAAAACCTAGACGTCAGTGCATCATAATATCAAAATTAATAGTAGTACCCAGGATATGATACTATGATTAAACCTGAATATAAATAGTAAACACAGGTATAAAACAGTGAGCTGTATGTATGTGATGTTTATCCTAAAGTCCGTGTCTCTAGGTTATTTATTCTAGAAGTCTTTGAAATCAATTTAATGGAATCGTCGATGTAACTCAATAGTATCCAGTGCATGCCCGGGACCACGGTCAAGACTCTCGGGCTGAATCCGAGACGTGCCGCTAAGCAGTAAATAGGTAACATGTACAGACAAATGATGTTAGCAGCATCATTCCGGGGCTGGCCGAGCCCATAAAGACTGATAAGTATAAGTATCAAACTGTTGAGTTACAAGTCAGGCTTCATTATTGATTTCCCCTTACCCCCAAGGTTATGTGTTCAAGTCAGGTATTTATGAATCTAATGCCAACACAGGATCAAGCAAGTACAGGTCTTGTCTATATGGACAATAAGTCAAGTCCGTCAGGACAATAAGTCAGGATTGTTGGCATTAGCAATAAGATCCAGGTAACAAGTCTGGTAGGGTGTCGCGAACATATCATGTAATATATATTAACCCAATAGATGCCAAATGTAAAACTGTAATCAATATCAAAATACTATTAATGCCAGGATGTATATGTATCTATCTGTAATATCCATTACACGTATATTCCTATGTATGATGCAATCTAAACAACATATTGAACTAATATAGTAATATGATAACGTTGTGACGTTCCAGCATGCAACTAGATAAGCTATTATCAGTACGGATACGGTAAAATCGTAAATCGGTAAATTCTGTTGTATAATAAAACACATGCACTATCATTTATTAAATAAATATTGATATAATAACATAGTATGTTGCAAGTTTAAAAAGTTGCCTGATCGGATCTCACATCGAGATACGAATGCCGCGTTCCGATATCGGAATACGTCATGATGCAATTTACGCGCACAGAACTGGACCTTGTTGAGCAGTGATGTGATGTGGTGGCTGGGCTGGACGACGACGGTGGCTGGGTCGTCTGGATCATCGACGACGTGTGCAACTCCGACGAGACGGCCGGCAAATCAAGAAAAGAAAGAAGAAGAAGAGAGTTGTTGCTGGGGTTTCTGGTAAGTGGGGATGGACAGAGGGATGGTGACAAGGTTGACGACGATGAGGTGCTGCCGTCGGTAAGGTGCCTGTAAAGCTGATCGGGACTTGGTGCAGAGGTTGGTAGAGGTGGTTTGGGGTGTTCTTGGTGCTGGAAGGGCGAGGAGGTGAGGGCGAGGGAGACGGTGATGGTGATAGGTGGCGACAATGAGGGCTCCGGCAATAGGGTGTGGGTTTCGTGGGTTAGGTCGGGGATGTCTGTAAGTCCACGTTGCGACCCCCGGTTCTTACGGGGAGGCGGAAACGGTATAAAATCAAAATTTTAACGCAAGAGGCAACATGGACTAAGCTGGGTCGGGATCTTTACCTAAACTAAAACTAGCATACTAAGCTAAAGATATTTAGCTACTCGGATGAAGATGGTTATACCTAAACTTGAACTCCTTCTCTTCAAGCTCCGATGGTGGTCGATGGCTCCTTCTCGTTGTCTCCGTACGCCGAAGATAGATCCATTTGAAAGCTCCAACCTTTAGCTCCTTCTTCGTTCTTTGAAGAAACTAGTTCACTTGGTTTGCTAAACCTAGTGAACTAGAATGAGTAGAGATGATTTAGAATGGGATTTTATCTATGGTTCTTGATTCTCAACTCATGAGACAAGAGAACCATAGATCAAGAGAGGGAGCAAGAGGTTGAGGGTGAGAGCAAGAGGAGAGCTCAAGAACAAGAGAGAGAATGAGCAAGAAAGAATGAGCAACTCTTTTGTCTTTCACCCTCTCATAATCCAAAGTGATCATAACTCATCATATCAAAAAAAGTCTTATGTGATGGTTAGAAGCAACCATAACCTTATCATGTCATGCACTCATTTTACTCAAATGAGCAAGCAAGAAAAAGTCTTTGGCATGAAATGATAACCATGGTTATCATGATGGTCAACTAGTCAAGCCTAGTCAACCGGTCAACAAGTCAACAAAAGTCAACAAGTCACCAAAGTCAACAAGTCAACAACCATATCACCATAATACTTAATTAATATAATAGTTAATCACATATCATATTCTCATTAGGGTTGAGCATAAAGTCAAATAGTCAACGGTCAACTGTCAACAACCCTAATGAGAATCCGCAGCCTCTGCCTCCCTGTCAACTGTGCATACACACCCGCATCCGCGTTCCGAGGAACACGAATGCAAACTGGATAAATCCAATCCCTTAAGGTACACTAGGATCTGGCTTAAACCAAAGCCCGCTAGTGTAAACTGTCCGGACACTGTACGTGCACAAGTGCACGGATGTGACCGAACCCTGTCGCAAAACCATGCGACCTGTCGCAATACCATGCGACCTCTACTCTTTTGCCTAAAGGCGAAAAGCTTTCTGTGTGGGACTCTAAAGACTCGACACTACGCTGGCAGTGGGTTTAACCACAGACCGCAAGCGGCACTAGCTGTGCGTAACGGTCCCCAGGTAATGCCGACAAGAAGACGGACGAGGCGAAACCCATATGAACTCCTACTGAGCCTGAGTGTGACATTCTCCGTACAGTCGGGTCTGTTCATCTGATACATCGCATGGCGGGCCTAGGGGGCGGTAAACGTCAGTCCCCAAATAGCGGTACAAGTCGTGCCGGAGTGAAGCCCAAAACACCCTGAGATAACACTGGAAACCTACCAGTATATCTCGTTTGCCCTGGCCAGGGACTACTCGTGTAATGGCTCTCCTAGACACAGCGCGATGTCAACCCCCAATACCGGGAGAGACGAATCATGTCTAACCGTCACTGCCTCCAAGTGCTTCGGGACTGCACCCAACCACTACCTGTTTGCACGACTCCTTTGAGCCGTGGTAGGGTAGTGATCAAAGTACAGTGGGAACACACTCGAGGCGAAGTGACAGTGTCAAGTCAGCGGACTAAGCTGTACTCATGTCACCTGGGAACTGATAACTGACGATAGGTATAATACCAACTAGTCAGTTCCCGACGAGTCCTGTCCAGTGTACCCGTAACCTAACGAGCACCCGCATACTATCTCAAGTACGACGTACTGACGGCTGTGGGACAGACCGTCTCCCACACTGAGATGAGAAGCGCATGCGCTGGTCTACTCCGGAGTATCGATGCCCTGTCTCGATAGTCCTGCGACCAGGGACCTGCATAAGGATGTGCTTATAGATTACCCAGCCCCACTAGTGTGACGGCCATCACATCGCTGGTAATCAAGCAAAGATCCTAAGGGCTCTACTAATGTGTATAGGCGATATACAAAATAAACACATGTACACATTGAAGTAGAAACAAACCAAGTAGCATACTACTATTTTGAGCAAGATTGTATATACAAGGTGAATATCCCAAGCATCCATTAAGTAATATACAAACTAGTATGATACAGTAATGGCCTCTAGGGCATATACACTAACAATCTCCCACTTGCACTAAGGCCATGTACTGGCGTATCGAAGACCTATCATCTCGATCAGCCGCTCGAACTGAGTCTGGGGCAAGGCCTTGGTGAATGGATCTGCTGTGTTGTCTTCTGAAGCGACTCTCCGAACCTCGATCTCCTGGCGATCCACGATCTCCCTGATCAGGTGATACCGCCTCAAGATGTGCCTGGATCTCTGATGGGACCTGGGTTCCTTCGCTAATGCTATAGCCCCGTTGTTGTCGCAATACAGAGGTATTGGATCAACAATGGACGGAACCACCTGAAGTTCTTTCAAGAACTTCCTCATCCAGACAGCTTCTTTTGCGGCATCAGATGCAGCGATGTATTCCGCTTCCATCGTCGAGTCTGCAACGGTTTCCTGTTTGGAACTCTTCCAACACACCGCCCCTCCATTGAGGGTAAAGACAAAACCCGACATGGACTTGGAATCATCCTTGTCACTCTGGAAGCTGGAGTCAGCAAAGGCCTCGATCTGGAGGTCTTTTCCGCCATACACCAAGAACATCTCCTTAGTCCTTCTCAGGTACTTGAGAATGTTCTTTACCTCTATCCAGTGTTTCTCCCCAGGGTTTGACTGATACCGGCTTACCACACTCAGTGCATAAGCTACATCCGGTCTGGTACACAACATCGCATACATTATAGAGCCTACCGCAGAAGCGTAGGGTATAATAGACATGCGATCCCTCTCCAAATCAGTCTTGGGAGACATCTCTTTAGAGAGGGTGATCCCGTGACAAGCCGGTAGGTTACCGCGCTTGGAATCTTCCATACTGAATCTCTTCAGTATGATGTCGATGTACCTGGACTGTGAAAGTCCTAATATCCTCTTGGATCTGTCACGGTAGATCCGGATACCCAGAATGTATGAGGCATCACCCAGGTCTTTCATGGAGAACCTGTGTGACAAGAACCCCTTGACAGATTGTAGCATAGGAATGTCATTTCCTATTAAGAGAATGTCATCCACGTATAAAACGAGGAATACTACAGTTCTCGCTACAAATCTACTATAGATGCATGGTTCATCTGGATTTTTGATAAAGCCAAATTCTTTGACCGTCTCATCAAAGCAGATGTTCCAACTCCGCGATGCCTGCTTTAGTCCATAGATGGACTTAAGCAACTTGCACACCTTTCCGCTGCTCCCACTCTGAATGAAACCCTCTGGCTGGTCCATATAGACACACTCCTCTAAATTTCCATTTAGAAAAGCTGTCTTTACGTCCATTTGCCAGATCTCATAATCGTGGAAGGCAGCAATGGCAAGAAGGATCCGAATGGATTTCAGCATGGCTACTGGAGAAAAGGTTTCGTCGTAGTCCAAGCCAGGTCTTTGACGAAAACCCTTTGCTACCAGCCTAGCTTTATAGGTCTCAACCTGTCCATCTACACCAATCTTCCTTTTGAAGATCCACTTGCATCCTACGGGTTTTACCCCGTCTGGAGCAATGTCCAACGTCCATACCTTGTTGGTGTACATGGAGTCCATTTCGGTCCGCATTGCATCCAGCCATTTCACTGAGTCAACGCTCTGAACGGCCTGCTGGAAGCTAGTAGGCTCATCATAATCTATGATGCAATCCTCTCTATCCCCGTCTATGAGAAAACCGCAGAATCTCTCGGGCGGATGAGACTGCCTACTACTCCTGCGGAGCGGCGTAGGAATGTCCTGTTCTGTTGAACCCTCTGGTTCCACTAACCTTTCAGTAATAGTCTGTGGTTCTGGAATTTCTTCCAGTTCCACTGCGCTCCCACTATTTTCCTTTTCCAAGAACTGGTGTTCTAGGAAGTGGGCATTACGAGAAACAAGGACTTTTTGTTCCTCTGCGTAGTAGAAAAGATACCCCCTGGTGTTCTTTGGGTATCCCACAAACTTGCACAGTACTGAGCGTGCCTCGAGTTTGTCCGCATGCTGCTTTTTGACAAAAGCTGGACATCCCCAGATCTTCAGATATTGAAGATAGGGTTTCTTCCCACTCCACATTTCATATGGGGTGGTAGGCACAGTCTTAGTCGGAACTCGGTTCAAAAGGTATGCAGCTGATTCTAGCGCATACCCCCAGAACGATCGCGGTAACTCAGCGTTACTCATCATGGACCGCACCATATCCAATAGGGTGCGGTTCCGTCTCTCCGATACACCATTATGTTGCGGGGTGTATGGAGGAGTAAGCTGAGAGAGAATTCCGTTCTCTTTTAAATAGTCCAGGAACTCGGCACTTAAGTATTCTCCACCTCGATCCGATCTTAGAATCTTAATACTTTTGCCGGTCTGTTTCTCTACTTCATTCTTATACTCCTGGAATTTTCCAAAGGCCTCGGACTTATGTTTCATTAAGAAGACATAACCGTACCTTGAGAAGTCATCCGTAAAAGTAATGAAGTAAGAATGTCCGCTTCGGGCATGTGTAGACATTGGACCGCACACGTCACTGTGTACGAGTCCCAAGAGCTCGCTCGCTCTTTCTCCATGTCCAGTAAACGGAGTCTTTGTCATCTTTTCTTTGAGACAGGATTGACAAGTGGCATACGACTGATATTCGAACGCATTCAAATACCCTTCTGTATGTAACTTAGTCAACCTTCTCTCATTGATGTGACCCAATCTACAATGCCATAAGAAAGTCTGATTTATTTCTGGAGACTTTCTTTTGTGTGTATTCTGGACATTAAAAATCTGCGGTCGGTTTAACACGTATATACCATTACTCAGAGTACCTGACCCAATCAATACTTGATTAAGGTGAATGTTTACAACATTACTTACAAACGCAAATTCATAACCTTCTTTAGAAACTAAAGATACAGAAATGATATTACAAGTTGCGTTGGGTACAAAAAAGCAATTACGCAAAACCAAAACATGTCCATCTGACATTCCCAGGTGATAGTCCCCCACGGCTTTAGCATCCATGCTAGCTCCGTTCGCAACTCTGAGGGTCATATCACCTGCCTTCAAAACCCTACGGTTTCTCAACGCCTGCAAAGAATTACAGATATGAGATCCTGATCCGGTATCCAATACCCAGGAAGTAGAGTTTATTGAAAGACAGTTTTCAATAACATACACACCTGAAGCTGAAGCTGCAACCTGCTTCAATTCCTGTGTTCTGGCCTTCCAGGCCCTGCAATCATTCTTCCAGTGTCCTCTCTTATGACAATAGAAGCATTCTTCCTTATCCACAAGCTTCCCCGCTATCTTTGTTGCTTTACCTTTTCCCTTCGTATCCACTTTACTAACACCGCCCCTTGGTTTGGCGGGGGCCTTCTTCTTCTTTCCCTTGGCTTTCGCCTTGGACCTAGAAGAAGATGATCCTCCTACAAACAAAGTGGATGTATCCCTACTTTTCTGTAGGGTGCCCTCTGCGCTCCTCAGCATGTTGAGGAGCTCTGAAAGTTCAACCTCTTTTTCTTGTAAGTTGAAGTTCAGTATAAACTGGGCGTAAGTGGAAGGAAGGGACTGGAGAACTATATCCGTATATAGCTCACTCTCCAATGTGATCCCTAGGTCAGCGAGCTCCTCAATGAAGCCGATCATCTTTAGCACGTGCTCGGCTACTGATGATCCGACGGCCATTCTTGTCGAAAATAACTTTTTCGACGCTTCGTATCTTGCGATACGTGATTGCTCTCCATACAGTTCTTTTGTATGGAGCAATATGGACTCCATGTCCATATTCTCATGCCTCCTCTGATGTTCGTTGTCCATCGAGGCAAGCAGGAGGCACTTGGCCTTCGCGCTATCAATCTCCCAAGTCTTGCGGATTTCCTTATCCGCGACACTGGAAGTTGGACCAGGGACAGGGGGAGCTTTGGTGGTAAGAAGATACCCCAGCTTGTCATAAGTGATTGCTATCTTGACATTCCTGAGCCAATCTTTGTAGTTTGGCCCTGTCAGTTTGTTTTTATCTAGGAGTAACTTAAGTCCAGTCATGTTGATTGGTCGCTGCAATTAGGAGAGAGAAGAAGAAACACTCAGCATGATGCTCTTGCAAGTTTAGAGTGGTTTTTAGTTTGTCTAAACAGGATGGCTCCCACTGTTTCTCGAATCCCTCCTCAAACCATAAAGGAAGAATTAGTCAGGATCAATCCCACCGTACAATACTTGCTTAACCGTTCAGCCAGGCCGGTGTCGGTACTTCGAGGGAGGTTTTCCAACGCTTTCGCGAAGTTCCTTAATTAAAGAACCTCTTTTCCCTGGGGGCGTAGCCCCGCTAACACCTTTCTAGGCACCTACTAGGTTTATAGCATTGATCGTTAAGTGAGAAATTTCCCGAGGAGTAGCATATACTCACAGTAGGATCGGGATCCAAATATCATCGCGTGACGAAACTGAAGGAATCCTACCAGAATCATCACACTCCAAATGGTATGCAAATCTAGCAAGTTTCAGTACTTATGAAACTCCCGATGTGGATTTTTGCCCCATGCTCTTATGACCTTGGCGTGAGGTCAAAATGTCATAAGTCACATGTCAAGTTCGTCCCATCATTATCCAGGTTAATTTGAATCCACCCGTACATACCCTTGACGTAGGCCAAAATGGCAGTACGACTGTCTCAAACCAACGCATTCTATCTATGCAACAGATAAATATCCGGCAGCTACCAATCACTATGCCTTGGCGTGAGGTCAAAATACATAGCTTGAATACTACCGAATATTTAACTGAAATGATGGAGGGCTACGGATGGTTTTGGCAAAACCGTGAACGTAGTGAACTTGATTTGGTCGATGGAACGAGATAGCTTTTAAATGGAGTGGCTTAAACTCCGTATTTTAAAAGTTTGTTTTGAAAAGAACCGAGTGGTTTTTCGAAAGTGTTCCAACGACTTTAACTTGGTTTATTATCTTGCATTAGTTCTTTTAATGCGTGATATTCTTGCATTAGTTCTTTTAATGCGTCCCATCATTTAAACCTACCATTGCAGAAAACAACCAAAATATGACGTACGCTTATGCCATTCGCATTCGCCACTGGGCCCCGTCATTACCCGTTAGGTTACTTAACTAACGACAGAGCGGGGGCTGGGCTAGCGCGTCTGAAAAACATAAGCAACGCCTAAATAATATCATATATAGATATACTGCAATGATAAACATTTCAGATCACAGATAAATACATTGGATATACTAGGAATCTGTAATTTGTACGAGCCTGTAACAAAAACAGATTACACGGTCGCGGTGAATAGCCAAAACCCCACCCAAGACCCCTACGGGTGCGGCAAACTACCCGCCAAGTACCCGAAGCGTAGCAACCTCCCTCATCTCCATGAGTAGGCCACTCGACACTTCGGCATACCCGGTAGTTTGTGCACCCCTCCATGGGTCTATCCTAGGAGCAAAAACAGTAAAAAGAAATTATACAATGACGGCTACAACCCCTTCCCGGTTGTGCGGCCATACAAATAATTATTACATCAATTTACAGATTTACATGAATTGCAAGAAAAGAAAACTCTCGTCTCACAACCCCCGGCTATTCACCCGCGACAATCCAACATATTTATACACACATTCCAGCACATTACAGATCATGTATAACCCCGACTAATCAACTTATAGCGATTAGCCGACGTTCAATACATGCAAACATCACAGATATAACTATCATAGTCAAAGTGCAGTGAAGTTCGGAAAAAATACGGAATTATAGGACCCCAAAAGGAAATTTCTTTTCTGGAAAATCTGGGCACATATAATATATTCCAAAAATCCCAAAACCAACACAGACACACACTGCACGAAAAACGATGCACAGAAGACGACAAAGCGCGGCGGTTCCACGGCGGATGCCTAGCTCGCGCGGCGGAAGGGCGGCGGTTTGGACGAATTACTGTATCGTTTTTCTTGGGTGTTCACACAAAACCCTGAGCCGAATTTACAAGTGTAAAGTTTTTCATTTTGAGCCAAAAAAATTTCAACAGAAACTCAGTTTTTGTAAAAGTTTGGTTTTTGGATTTTTCCGGTTCCGAACTTCATTACACTTCACTACCAAGCTAGTTTAAGTTTAGTTAGGCTCTGATACCACTGTAAGTCCACGTTGCGACCCCCGGTTCTTACGGGGAGGCGGAAACGGTATAAAATCAAAATTTTAACGCAAGAGGCAACATGGACTAAGCTGGGTCGGGATCTTTACCTAAACTAAAACTAGCATACTAAGCTAAAGATATTTAGCTACTCGGATGAAGATGGTTATACCTAAACTTGAACTCCTTCTCTTCAAGCTCCGATGGTGGTCGATGGCTCCTTCTCGTTGTCTCCGTACGCCGAAGATAGATCCACTTGAAAGCTCCAACCTTTAGCTCCTTCTTCGTTCTTTGAAGAAACTAGTTCACTTGGTTTGCTAAACCTAGTGAACTAGAATGAGTAGAGATGATTTAGAATGGGATTTTATCTATGGTTCTTGATTCTCAACTCATGAGACAAGAGAACCATAGATCAAGAGAGGGAGCAAGAGGTTGAGGGTGAGAGCAAGAGGAGAGCTCAAGAACAAGAAAGAGAATGAGCAAGAAAGAATGAGCAACTCTTTTGTCTTTCACCCTCTCATAATCCAAAGTGATCATAACTCATCATATCAAAAAAAGTCTTATGTGATGGTTAGAAGCAACCATAACCTTATCATGTCATGCACTCATTTTACTCAAATGAGCAAGCAAGAAAAAGTCTTTGGCATGAAATGATAACCATGGTTATCATGATGGTCAACTAGTCAAGCCTAGTCAACCGGTCAACAAGTCAACAAAAGTCAACAAGTCAACAAAAGTCAACAAGTCAACAACCATATCACCATAATACTTAATTAATATATTAGTTAATCACATATCATATTCTCATTAGGGTTGAGCATAAAGTCAAATAGTCAACGGTCAACTGTCAACAACCCTAATGAGAATCCGCAGCCTCTGCCTCCCTGTCAACTGTGCATACACACCCGCATCCGCGTTCCGAGGAACACGAATGCAAACTGGATAAATCCAATCCCATAAGGTACACTAGGATCTGACTTAAACCAAAGCCCGCTAGTGTAAACCGTCCGGACACTGTACGTGCACAAGTGCACGGATGTGACCGAACCCTGTCGCAAAACCATGCGACCTGTCGCAATACCATGCGACCTCTACTCTTTTGCCTAAAGGCGAAAAGCTTTCTGTGTGGGACTCTAAAGACTCGACACTACGCTGGCAGTGGGTTTAACCACAGACCGCAAGCGGCACTAGCTGTGCGTAACGGTCCCCAGGTAATGCCGACAAGAAGACGGACGAGGCGAAACCCATCTGAACTCCTACTGAGCCTAAGTGTGACATTCTCCGTACAGTCCGGTCTGTTCGTCTGATACATCGCATGGCGGGCCTAGGGGGCGGTAAACGTCAGTCCCCAAATAGCGGTACAAGTCGTGCCGGAGTGAAGCCCAAAACACCCTGAGATAACACTGGAAACCTACCAGTATATCTCGTTTGCCCTGGCCAGGGACTACTCGTGTAATGGCTCTCCTAGACACAGCGCGATGTCAACCCCCAATACCGGGAGAGACGAATCCTGTCTAACCGTCACTGCCTCCAAGTGCTTCGGGACTGCACCCAACCACTACCTGTTTGCACGACTCCTTTGAGCCGTGGTAGGGTAGTGATCAAAGTACAGTGGGAACACACTCGAGGCGAAGTGACAGTGTCAAGTCAGCGGACTAAGCTGTACTCATGTCACCTGGGAACTGATAACTGACGATAGGTATAATACCAACTAGTCAGTTCCCGACGAGTCCTGTCCAGTGTACCCGTAACCTAACGAGCACCCGCATACTATCTCAATTACGACGTACTGACGGCTGTGGGACAGACCGTCTCCCACACTGGGATGAGAAGCGCATGCGCTGGTCTACTCCGGAGTATCGATGCCCTGTCTCGATAGTCCTGCGACCAGGGACCTGCATAAGGATGTGCTTATAGATTACCCAGCCCCACTAGTGTGACGGCCATCACATCGCTGGTAATCAAGCAAAGATCCTAAGGGCTCTACTAATGTGTATAGGCGATATACAAAATAAACACATGTACACATTGAAGTAGAAACAAACCAAGTAGCATACTACTATTTTGAGCAAGATTGTATATACAAGGTGAATATCCCAAGCATCCATTAAGTAATATACAAACTAGTATGATACAGTAATGGCCTCTAGGGCATATACACTAACAATGTTGCAGGGTGTGCTCGGGAAGAGGAGAAGGAGGAAAGGAGGTCTCTGGGGTGATGAGGAGAAGATGGAGGTGGCGGTGATGATGAGGGCGAGGTGAACGGCGGCAAGGGATGGTGGAGAATATGGGTTAGGGTTTTCTCGCGGTGGGAAAGAAGAACGGGAAAGAGAGAGAAAGAGAGGGATGCATAGGTTTTAATAATAATAATTTATTATATATTATATATGTGTATATATAGAGATAGAGAAAGAGTGTGGGGACGGTTTAAGAGAGGGAGGGATTAGAGAGAGAGAGAGAACGAGAGAGAGAGAGACAGAGAGAGAAAGATAGAGAGAGATTAATTAGTTAATTAATATATATATATATATATATATATATATATATTAATTTAACAATGATATATATTATAAGTTATAATATTATATATATATATATATTATAGGTTTTTACAGATAATATCAGATTGCTCCGAATATTACCTGTAACCATCCAAAAATCTAGTTTTTCAATATGGAGAATATACTTAAAAGTTTAAACTATAATGTGATATACAATCAATAAAAATGTATACCCTTAAGTACGGATCTACGTAAATATACGTAGCGATCAAAACGAGTATGTTCTAACAATTAGGGTATGAACATGATACATGGGTGCAACCACATGCTATGAGGTACGATAACATGCAAGGCTAGATATTAAAATTTATTACATGTGTATCATATCTAGATTTGCATAGATATTCTGTACTAGCAAATATTTGACGTAATCTTGAACTATGAAAACATGCAGGTTGGGTCGAATAATAACCACAGCTACTAAATGTACTATCTGCAATCCAAACAACATTAATAATAAAGAAATTTGTCGCAAGATTTGAAATACCCAAAAATAAATATAGTATAAATGCACTAGGGTGTTACAAAAATAGATTATAAAAATGTGATAACATGACACGGTGGAGCCCACAGAAGAAAAATGAGCCAGCTTGAATGTGCGTGGGCTGCAAATTGCGGCCATCTTGAATAAATTCGCAGCCATGTTGGGAGTGGCGGGCCTCTTATTGATGTGATGATTTTCTATCTTCAATATGATCTCCCTAAATTTGCAATTTCTTTTAATTATCATCTGAGTGATATTTAGAGTATTGGAAGGAAAATGCAACCTTTGAATCCATCACATCACAACTTTATAAATCACTCAGTACACAAGATCCACTTGCATGCCCACTTGCTCCACTAGGTTCAGTGCTCACATCATAGACCTTGACTGGTTCATGCATCTAAAAATGAGTTCATACTTGACACTTGCATCATGTTAGACCATTCTTTCTACAAAATGTCGTGCACTTTTGACTTGTTGCAAAAAATCTTTTGTGTCTTGATCGGTTTTCTGTTCCGATTTCCGTATCGGTTCACAAATGTCGTATCCATGCATTTTGAGTGTGTTTCTAGTGTTCCTGTCATGAATATATGTATCCTATAGTTATTGAACAGATACGCGTTAATAACACTGATATTTACAAAAATGATAACGAATGAGCAGTATTAAAATGCAGTTTTTCATGATGAAAAGCTATCTATATGAAATAACAGAAGGCTAAGGCTGGTTTTTAGCGAAAAATCTTTAACGTAATGAACTTGATATCGTTGAAGGAACTCGAGCAGTTTTGAAAAGGAGTGGTTTAGGCTCCGCAATTTTAAAACGGGTGGTTTTGTTGAAAACCGATGGTTTTGAAGAAAACCGAGTAGTTTATGATCACGTAAATTTTTACCAAAGAGGTCACTCCCTATGAAGGGATCTATGCTCTTTTCTCATCGAATGAGGTGAAGGATATTCCTAGCTGAATATCTCGAAGTAAATGCCTATAGTTTTCAAAAATTGGTTCCAACAACATCATTTAGATTTGTTTTCCTTACATTAATTGGAATTAATGTAGTCTCGTCAATTAAACATATCATGCCAGAAAGAAACGAAAATTGGCATGCACATATATGCCATCCGTATTCACCACCGGGTCCCGGATCTTCACCGTAAGGTTACTTAATTTACGGGAGGGCGGGGACAGGACTAGTGTGGATGCAAAACATATATAGCATGTGTGTGTGTGTGTGTATAATATAGCACCATTCATCTCACGCATGATATCAAGTAACATCATAGAGTCACAGTGGAAGAAAACACAATATGGAAATGCGAATAATCTAGGAAAAGTACATTTCAATGGAGCTAAATATGAAATGCAATTTTCCTGTTGTGTGGATAACCCATAATATCGGCACCTGAACCCCTACGAATGCGGAAAGCCACCCGCTAATTCCAGAAGCTAAGCAATCTCAATAAATGAAGTAAGTGGGTCACCCAGCACTTCCAAAATCCAGTAACTTGGGCACCCTTTTGGGTCAATCCTATACCTCCTACGAGTGCGGCAAATAACCCGCCAATTCTAGAGTAAGGCACTCCAGTCTCAACGCTATGAGATGGAGGTCCGCTGCCCTCTAGAACCCGGCTACTCAAGCACTCTGCCGCAAGGTAATCTTAGTGCATGTAATGAAAACCTGAATATACAACGGTGACTATGTCCACAACCAGGACGTGCCTCAAAGAATAATACAAGCAGCGATAACGGAAGTCCACATGTCGGACGCTCGTCACACAATAATGAATATACATTACATCACAGAGAATTACATCTAATACTGCATACACTGGGCTATCTATCGCGACAAATCCAACATAATCATAAGCAATAAGCAATATCCATCACAGAACATGCAAACTTGCGAGTATCAATTTTGTAACCCCGTCTAATTAGTACATATAGAAATTAGATGACGTTTTACGAAACGTTATGATAGACGCCACCATCACTAATTCTACGACAATTGAATACTGCACACTAATAGCGAACACTTCAATTTTCCAAAACAATGAAAATCAAGTGTGCTAAAAAACAGGAAAAATTTCGTGCAAAAAACCAGCAAAAATTTCATGCTTAAATCCACTCCGGGAGTCCGAAATGAGCTCAGATTGATCCAAAAATTTAGGGAGGGACCCAAAACAAAATTAACGTCGACTCGGAAGCACCTGTAGGGGTACCCACCCCTTAGGCCACCCTAAGTTGGCCTTTGGGGTGAGCAGACCCAAGCCTACCTACTAGAGGCAGAGCTCAGGTCCCCACCCCCTAAGGACACCATAGGGTGGCCTTAGGGTGTGGGCCTTCCCTAGTTCCCTTTGGGACGTGTTCCCGAGGTCCCCTCGCACCTTCCCACGGCTTCTCGGTCTAAACCGAGAGCCCACGGGGAGTCAAAATATCAAAATAGCATGAAAAATTACTGGTTTTGCAACAGTTTTTGCGGGGAAAAAACCGGCGGAATTCAGAAGTCGTATCTATTTAGTTTATGGTATTTGGGTGACTCTGATACCTTTAAAAGTTCAATTAGCGCAGCGGAAACTAGCCGTGGCGCCTATAGGTATCTCAGCATCTACTTTTTACATAGTCTCCTTGCGACATACTATAACTGTAACATCCCTAAATTTTCTGTACAAATTTATTTCAAAAATACCGAAAGGGGTACTTGAGCCGGAGCACAAGTTATAAGTTTGATTTGCTTTTGAACAGCAAGAAAGAGCTTGTAGCTCATTGGTTAGACCATGCACTGCTGTTACAAAGCATCAGAGTTCAAATCCCATTAGCCACATTATTTTTAATTAGTTTTATTTTAAATTTTTAGAAGCCCAAGAGTCTACACGTGCATAACTCGTAAAAACCAAAAGTCATATATAAAACAAACTGACCCAGGTAAAAGACCATGAGACAAGGAACACATGGCCCCCAGACCCAGCCTGACTCGGCCGGATCGGGCCGGCGGCGCGGCTGACTCGGCCGGCATCGCCGGCCGAACTCGGCCAAAACCCGAGTTGGTATTCATGGAAGTTGTGTCCCTTTGCCTTCTTAAAACCCCTGTACACTTTAAAAACCCTGCATTATTACAGAGGATTAAAAATCAAATTAAAACTCTTTTTAATGCAAAAATTAAATACATTTTTTCACACCCTTTCACCTACCCTAACCCAAATATTTTCCTATAAAAAACACTCCAAATCACACCCTCCTCACTCTAAAACTATGTCCAAACTCTCAAGAAAAATCTCTAAACTTTTGTGTACAAGTGGAGTTAGCGAAGGGCGAAACTCCGGCGAACTTCCGACGACGACCCTAGGAGTTCCCGGCGACGAAACGACGCACCGGAACCTACTTCCACTCCCCCTTCCTCTTTTTTAAGCTAAATTCCAGTAAGTCCCTCCTCCCTCTTCTCCTTTCTATTCATAAAACTCGTATTTCTAAAACCCGACGGAAGCGGAGTTAATCCGACTTCCGATTCGGTTTTCTTTAAAAAGTTCCAATTTTCTTAAATACAACATACCAAACCCTCACATCATGACTACTAAATATTAAAAAAACATCATGAACAAGTTTCATAGCAAAATATTTCATATTGCAATTTTTATCGTACTTTTTCCGTAAAATACCATATACTTTAGTTTTGACATTAAATATCATATTCCTTGCTATACCTTTAACTAGATCACGAGGTAGTGACCTACCTCTGCACAACACTCATATGCAACATAGCACGATACCTTTCGGGAACATAGAATACGGGAAAATGCAGTTTTACACATAAATACCTTTTACTATTAAAACCTTTTTCTATAAGATTATATATTTTAAATAAATCTTTGCAAAGTGCCGCTACAACCCATTTTGGGGAACCCGTTCGGGATGGTGTGGATTATCACACATCATCGGGCCTAGTAGTGCGAGATGCAGACCTCCATAAGGAGCATTCGGTCTCGAAAAATTTAAAAATACAAACATCTTAAGAAAATGAGATTTCTAGAAAAATTAATAAATTAAATTATTTTTATAAATATATATATATATATCATCAAAATATCTATTTTTGATATAGTATAAATATTCTAACTTGTCTAAATAAAAATGAATCACTTTATATGAAAATACCATGCAATTCTATATAAGTTCAATACTTTACAATTAAATACCATATATTATGAAAAATAGGTTTTAATCACTAGAAATGTCACAATGATAAAATATACATTAATGAAAACTTTAAAGACGATAATAAAATACGTGAAGTGTATTTTGAAAACTATACAAAATTATTTTACATAAAACCCCCTCAAGTTTTATAAATTACAATAAGGACCCTAGTAAATATAGGTTTAAGCGGGACCGGTCTCTTGAGCCTCAGGAAGACAGAGATATGGGTGCTTGCCTATTTAAGATAGACAACTTAACAAACGGTGTTATCAACACGATAATCGTCTTTGAAAAAGACACAAATCCTGCCGCCCATGTGCAGCGGTTACCGATAACATCAAAACCTAATTCAGGACTTCAATTTTTTTCTAATTGTTTTGACTCAGACTGGGTCTCATTATAAATAATATGACTTGAATATGATTCAAGTACAAACTACAATTCAATATGAATCCATGAATCTATATAATCAATCTGTTCAATCTATTCAATCTGTATTGACCGAACCGAACCATGGATATACCTCCATCTACATGATTCTCTAGTTACATCCATTTACTGATATCATGGTTTTGGCAAGTCATCCATCTATACAATTCAAATTACAAGAAAATACAATACAAACAAGATATCGCGGTGTTTAAGGGGTAGATTGGTACGGAAGTTGTTAGAAGTGGAACGAGACTGCAAGATTTAAGACACCTAACATGTATTCCGTTGTTGTTGTACCGTGGTATAAACGGTTCCTTGTACATTCCGTTCACCTTAGTCTCTGGTCTACTGAGACTCCTCTCGTATACACCGGCATCCTTCTGTACCAAGCTACAAACAACAGCGTTAACCATATAATACAACTTTAAAAGCTACATTCTCTCTCTGTCTATTCTATTTCTCCCTTATCTTTGGGACTTACCGAGCGATTGTTCGCTGACGACATTCCTTCTCTTTCTTGTTTGGAATGTTGTCAGATGATTCGGACCTTCAGGAGATCGAGCCCACCAGCGAGGATTTAGATCAGCTAGCCTACGACCCCAGAGCTTTAGATTCATTGTACATATTTCATTTCAGTACTTTCCATTTCTGTTCTGCCACTGTTTAGGCATTGCTTTCATTCAGATGTATTTACTGTTCCATGCATTGTACAAAAGAATGTTAATAAATAAAGTTGATATTCATTACATTTTTCTCTTGTCTATATTTCTTTTATATTGCTTACTTACGCTTAGCGTATTTACTTCTGAGTAAATACGTAGCGGCCTCGTCGCGTCCCCTTCACCGTACACCGAGAAGCGGGGCGTGACAATAACCCGCCAGACCATATAACCGCATGGGACACCCTGGGGGTAAGAACTTGTGCTTCGCCACTACTATCACACAGTGAGATCTTCTCATAGGTCAGCATCCCTGCTTAGTTGCTCTGATACCATTGAAAGTTCCCAATGCCCTCGCCGCTAACCCGAGGCCAATGCGGAATCCAAAACAAAATTTTTGATGGCATTAGAAATCTAAACCCAAGAATCTACTCCAAACACTTAAACTAGAAAAACAGCAAGATAGAAATCACAACCTTTGTAGCGTATTCATTTGGTCCAATTGAGTTGGACTCTAGCATGCTCTCAAAAGCTCTGGACCGTGCTTGCAAGCCGTCTTCCTTCGCCGAAGATGATCCACTGAAAGGAATCAAGTTCAAGCTTCAACTTCATCAATGAAGTAACTAAGGATCCTAGGTTGCTAATCTAGGATGCTTAGTGATGTGTGTGAGTGTTCTAATATTTTTCTTTCTCTTTTATCTTCATGATTCTCAACGCATGAGAGGGTTAAAGATAATGAAGAAGAAGGAGGAGGAGCCATGGAAGAGAGAGAAACAAAATGGTAGAATGAATATCATCCACACAAATTCAAGCATGCCTCTTTTTCTTTTGTTAAAATAATTTTTCCATTTTAAAATTACAACCATACTTGAATAGAATGAGCAAATGAATTAACAATTCATTTGCCCATTACCTCCACCATTTTTCTCTTCCACCTCATTTCATAATTTCTTTAAAAAGAAATTCCTAGAAATGATGTGTCCTCCTTCTAGAAGTATCTTGTATAAATACAATAATACGTCCCCGCAAATACATGCCTGTATTCGTATCAAATAAGAATACCCAAGAGAAGAAAAATACAATAATTATAATACTAGAATATACATATCGAAATATATTTATGTAAATTATTAAATCAAAACTTGATTTAATAATCCGGTTTAATTCTAAACCGGCCGGTATTATCATCCGCCCGATTATAGTCTGTGTAACTAGTACACATACCTAATCGGAACCCTGCACGTATCACTATACAACCACTGCATCATTTTGCCTGAACTGGTAAAACCCTCTGTGTGGGACTCTAAAGACTCGTCAATACACTGGTAGCGAGTTTAATCATGTTAGTGTATATGCCCTAAAGGCCATTACTGTATCATACTAGCTTGTATATTACTTAATGGATGCTTGGGATGTAAGTGCACGGCGGCGCCCCGGCCGTCAATCCGACGCCGGAAATACGGAAATGAAAAACTTTGCGAAACTTGCAAACCGGCACCACCGCGCACTATCAACCCGGATCGGACCATTAAACCTAGCTACTAGAAAATTAAAAGACGGGTAGAGAGTTATACCAAGCGATCCGTGTCCTTCGGTCTTCGTCTCCACTCCGATCTCCCGCGGAATCTCCGTTCATCACCTTCTCGTCGGAAAGGCACCACGTAGCCGGGTTCGTTTACGGGCTCCCACCTCTGGACCGAGGCAACTCGGGCACGAAATTGGCTAGCCGACGCGTCCAAGGGTACTGTAGGTGTAGTGTAGAATACTATGTCTCTTTTGGGGTTTATGTTGCCATTTGATGGAGAAAAGAATGAAATGAACTTTGGAGAGGGGTTAGGGATTTTTGGAGCAAGCAAATGAGATGATCAAATTTCCTTCATGAAAAATGAACTCACACTCCCCCTTCCAAATTGTGGCCGGCCCCCTTATGATCAAAATGGTGGAGAAAATCAAAACATGAAGGGAGGTGAGAGTAATAAAAGCAAAGGGTGACCACATCCAAAAGAAAACCTCACATCATGATGCAAATCAACTCTAATCTAATTTAATGCTAAAAAAAGGATGGAAAAAGAATCTCATCATGAAGCCACACAATTACAAGAAACCCCCTCTACTTAGCTAATTTGCACAATTACAAATTAGCCCCTCCATCGGAAAAATCCGGCCGTGAAGGAACAAAGGAAAACTGGCCGGAACGGAATACAAACTGGCAACTTCAGAAAACTGATCCCGTAATAAATTACAGGAAAACCCCGCGACTGTAAATACATACCCGCATTTGTATTCCCACTGAATACAAATGCAAAGAGACAAAATCTACACTGTCTAATACTAGAATCCGGCTTAAACCAAAGCCCGCTAGTAAAATCCGTCCGATCACAATCCGTGCAATACCGCATGTATCTGATCGAACCCTGCCATATCTCCATACGGCCACTACAGCGTTTCGCCCGAAACTTGAGTAACTGTGTGTGGGGGACTCTAAAGACTCGTCAAACTATAGCTGTGGATTTAACCACTACCACGTCAGAGGTATCAGCCATACGTAACGAGCTACCAGCTATTGACCAAAAGGGACGTCGATGAGCGAACTCATCCTGACACCCTACCGATCCTGTCAGTGACAATATCCGTACAGTCCGGTCCGTTCGTCTATGAGCATCATATCGCGGGCCTAGGGGGTTGGTAAAAGTCAGACCCCCAATAGCGGTAGAAGTCGTGTCGGAGTGTAGCCCATAACACCCTGAGATACTACTGGAATACCTACCAGTAAATCTCCTGCCTCGGCCGAGGGCTTTGTGTAATGGCTCTCCTAGACACAGCGCGACCTCACCCCCAATACCGGGAGAGACGAACCCCTGCAGATCCGCTCACTGCCTCCATGTGGCTCGGGACTGTACCCAACTAAAACCTGTTTGCATGTCTCCTTTGAGCGTGGTAGGGTAGTAATCAAAGCACAGTGGGAACTCACATGAAACAAATGATGATCTCAGGCCGATGAACTAACCTGTACACATGTCACCTGGGAACTGCTATCTGACGTCTGTTATAATCCCAACTAGCAGGTTCCCGGCGAGTCCTGTCCGGTGTACTCATAACCCAATGAGCACCTGTATACATCTTAGGTGAACCAACTGACACCAGTGGCTTGTGAAACCGGCCACCGCCCCTCGTCGGGGTCTCGACTGTATACACTAGTCTACTCTGGAGAATCGATGCCCTATCTCGAAACTCCCACGACTAGGGACCATTTAAGGATTTGCTTCTAGACCCCAGCTCCCACGTATATGATCGCCCTCACACTGCTGGTAGTCAAGCAAGAATCCTAGGGGCTCTATCAACGTATAACAGCGACCTGTAAGGTCACCTAAAGCAGTACACGATGATAAAGATAAACCATATAGTATACTATCATCTCGAGTAAGACTGTCCTACCGGTATTGGTCCTCCCTCAATCATTGCAATCACGTGCCTGTGATCCAATAATTGACTCTGAGGGCACTATATCCAACAATCTCCCACTTGCACTCAAGGCTAATTATTGCGATGTCGCATACTCACAGTCTGTGTGATACCGAACACCCAACTCCTCTACTAATCAGTCTCACAAAGCTCGTTTGCGAAACTATTGCGTTCGAGGAATAGCCTCAGTGAGTGGATCCGCTTTGATGTTTCTTTCTATGTCTTTCTTTATCCATGTTCGCGGAGAAAGCCATCTCCCGAAATGAGCAATACATGTCTTAGAATGTCTGGATGTCTGATGGAACTTAGTTCATAAATGAACTCCAAATCCAAACTTATCAGACTGTATCGACAACTGAACTTAATCAGTGTCCTGCGCCATGCCTCCCTCAGTATCCGCCTGGACCACCTGTCCAAAACACTGCCCCTCGTCAGAGGGAAAACTATAACTCTGACAGTCACTCTGTCATCCATATCACCTTGGAACCCTTGAATGATAACTGTCTCCTGAATGAGGCTGTAGTTATCATATCCTTAGAACATGCACTTATGTTCTAAAGCTGCTTCCTATCGTTTCTACAGAATTGGATTAATATCAACTTATTGCATCTACTGCAAGAACAACATCTAGTGTGGTACTTGACATCTCATGATTGATTCAATTGCCTAAGCAAGTGATCTGCCAATCATGCACATCCCTTTCTACTTTAGTCTATAAGACACCTTTAGAGAGGGTGACTCCATCACCTGCAGATACACTACCGTGCTAGGAGTCGTCCATTCTAAATACTCATAGAATGCTGTCAAAGTACCCAGATTAGGAAACCACCCAAATCTAGATCTAAAACCATAGATCCAGTAACTAGAATGTCTGATATAATATCCAAGTCCTATGTGGAGAAACCAATGTGTGACAACCAAAGAATAACCGATCGTAGTATAGGAATATCACTTCCTACTCTGTGTATGTCATCCAAATACCAGGACATCACACCTTACTACCTTCTTAACAGATCCATCCCCTATTCTGATGAAGTCAAACCTATGACTGTCACATCAGAAATAGATGATCTATCTCCGCTATATCTGCTTTAGTCTATAAATAGACATAAGCTACTTGTCCACCAATGCTTCCGCTGCTCCCACTGACTACGACAACCTTCTGGCAGAGTCATATAGACGTACACTTCTAAAGCTAGTCCAGAACGACGCTATGCTCATCCTCCTGCCGGGTCTCACAGCCTGGAACAACAGTAGTGGCAAGTCTGGGTAAACAAGAACCTCCCCGCTACCGTCCTTGAGGCTACCGAAGTACCTCTCGGGTGCCTGAGGTTACCCACCATATCTGCGGAGTGGCTAATGGAATGTCAATCCAGATTTAATCTTTAGGTTCTTATCAAATTTTCAGTAATCGTTTGCGGTTCTGGAATCGCTTCCAATTCTACCATACTCCCACTACTGTTTTCTGAAAAAAAATCCATTTTTATTAAAACTGTGGCGAGTCAAGAACAATATCACTATTGATCTTCCAGATGGTAGAAAATCAACCCTCGTCATAGCCTGGGTCAACCCACAAACAGCCATTACAAAAACGTGCCTTGAGTTATCCAGAGTCTGGTTTTAAGCATAAGCCGGACAACTCCCCATACCTTAACATCGTCAAGATATGAACTGTTCTATATCCAATACAGAAAAAGAGGCACTGATTTAATTGAACCAGATTCAAATCATGCAGCTGTCTCTAGTGCATGTCATCAAAATGGAGAGAGGCCGATCAGCATTACTCAACTTAGGAGTACTTCCAATTATGAGTAACCCGAAAGAGAAGCAAGTTCTCTTAATCATTACTTATCAACTGAATACCATACACAAGTATCTACATCTTCGATCACTTTGAAGAATCCCGATACTTGCAACATCTGGTTCTCTACTTTACTCTTATACCTATAACTTCTCAAAACTTAGACCCTGTGTTTCTACGAAACACCTGTCTAAGAACTAGAGAAGTCATAAGTAAACCGAATATAGTACGAGGACCAACCCTTCGTCCTAATGGACACTGGACAATATACAATACTCTGTACAAATCCTTTGAGTCTAATAACTCACTCCCTGTGCATCGTAGGTTGAAAACTGTACTATGGTTATGAAGAATTACACCACTGTTTAATGCTCTTTACCTAACCATCCACTGATATAGGTAAATGTCACGGACATAATTTCAAAAAGGTATATCTCACTCTATAAAAATAGACGTACAGATATATCAATTTGAAATTGGTGCATTACAACGGATATTCAAAACCAAATATTTGCCATCCGGCAAACAACCCAGGTGACTTCCTCAAATATCACAAACTACAACGAATTCCGATATAATGAGGATAATCACCTAATTCCCAATAACTTACTCCCACTCATCATCTGTAAAACCATACAGATGTGAGAATTAATCCTGGTAAATACATACCCTGGAGCAAGTGTCTAATCGGGAAATCAGTTTTCTTTTAACAGTACACAGTGAAACTGAAACATTAAAATGTTTCGATGGGGTATTCGGGTATTCCTAGTAATGCCTCTTCCATTATCCAGATTCACAACTATAACCGTATATTTCTTTGCCACCTCTCCAGATCCCTTTATATGTCTTTAGTCATAACCTTCTGTACACCCCTTTAGGCCAAATGGTTTTCTTCTTTCCCTACCGTTCGGCACCAGCCTATGGTTTGGAAGAAGACTATCCAATAAGCATAACGGGTGTACTGTCCTAATCCTAGGAGCACTCGCAATGCGAGAGAAGGTGAAGATAAAAGACAACCGAATAAACCTTATTCCTATTTCTCCAGAACCAGAATCCATCCTCGAACTGGAACAAGTTCCTTTCGAGTTCGTATATAACCATACGATGGAGTATCCAATAAACTGTGGATGTTCGTAGTGATACGGAGTGTCCTGGAGAAATACAAAGGTGAAGTGGGAGTGGTGTTAGTTATATGTATGCCCTAGAGGCCATTACTGTACATAGGATGTATATTATAGTGGATGCTGGGACATATATAGGGAGGACTTTCTTGCTCGACATGATAGTATGCTATCCGGTTGATCTTTACCTTAACGTGTACACTGATTGTCTCTCTGTTACATGTTGGTAAAGCCCTTAGGATGTGTACTTGACTACCTGGACTATGATGCGGATCATACTAGTGGGGACATGGTAGTCCATAAGTGCATCCTTCAAAGTCCCTAGTCGTGGGTATATCGAGACGGGGCATCGATATACCAGAGTAGACTAGCGTATACCTTCTCGACCCATACAGATGGGCGATGGATGATCCCATATCCATTGGTGTTTGACATCGGAGATGATATACGGGTGCTCAGTGGAGACTGGGTACACTGGACGGACTCGCCGAGAACTTCCAGATGGTATTATACCTTACGTCAGATGGCAGTTCTCTGGTGACACTGGTACAGAGTAGCCTGTTGACCCGAGATCGTCATAGAGTCTTATGTGGTTCCCACTGTACTTTGATTTCTATCTTACCACGTCCAAGAGGGCGTGCAAAACGGTGGTTTTTGGGTACAGTCCCGAGTCACATGGAGGCAATGAGCGATAGGAGGGGATTCGTCTCTCCCGGTATAGGGGGTTGATGTTGCGCTGTGTTCGATTGGCTATAACAGGAAATCACTGGCCAGGGTTGCTGAGATTTACTGGTAAGTGTTACCAGTAGTTTCTCGAATTGTTATAGACCTCATATCGACACGACTTATCGAGCTATTGGGGTCTGACGTTTACCACCCTTAGGCAAGATATGCGACATATCAGACGACGAGACCGGACTGTACGGTAGTGTTATTGGTTGGATTCACTGGAGTATGAGCGGGCTTGCTCGTCGATCTTCTGATCGCTCAATACCCGGGTGGCCGTTACGTTTAGCAGACCGCTTGCGGCTTGTGGGTGTTTGATATGATCATCATCTGCTGCCGGCGTATTGACGAGTCTTTAGAGTCCTACACAGAGGTTTCCTGGCTCAAGAAAAACGAAATAGGAGCGCATATGAGATATGTGCGGGACCGAGAATAATACCAGTATGTGATACTGTATTAGATTCTCGAGATTTGTAACATTGATCGGTTATATGCGTTATAGCCGGGTTATCGGATCAAGTGTTGATTCGATAAGTTGTTACTGTTGATATTAGTCGGTTATATGCAATATGACCGGGTCGTTAAATCAAGTGTTGATTTAGTGATTTAATGTATAATTATATATTTGATATATCACTTTACATTAACTAATATCGGTTCACTTTAAAAGGATTTTCTCACTTGGTTGTACAAGTTGTATATGTGATATACTTTTTGTGCAAATGATTGTATCATGTTTGATGATACATGTTAACTTGGTTAAGTGTAAAGATTAAACCATGGTTAAGTTAATGATTAGGGTTTTGATTATCTTATTTATTTATTTATTTATTTATTTGTTTTGGAAAAGATAAAGAAAGAATGGTGGCTTTGTTTGTTTGTTTCTTGAAGATTCATGAAGCTTTGACTTAGTCACCATTCTTGTCTTCATACTTAACCCTAACCATTTAAACAAACCATGGTCTATTCTCTACACTTAACTAGTGTTTGGTTATGATATGTATTCATTCATTTATCCTTTTTAAAAGAGACTTATCATAATATTATCATCTTCTTCTTCTTCATCTTCAAAGAAGAAAGCTTGCCTCATCAATGGCAAGTGAAGAAAACAAGTGAGAAATCCAATTCTAAAGTCTACCCACATCCTATTTCTTCATCCTCTACCTCTTGCCAAGTAGTAGAGTGTGTTTCTTTCACAAGTTTTCAAGGCTTGATGAAGGTGGAGCTTGATCTAGTGATGCCTCGACGTAGATCATCTTCGGCATCGTCGTCGATGACGTAGCCCGCTTTTTCTCCGATGAAGCCGATGCAAGAGTCATGGTTCGATTTGGACAGCGGAGAGGACTTCATCGCGGAGCTATGGAGGTGGAGAAATGGATCTACAAAGGTTGTATGTTCTTTTACTTTTAGTTAAGATGTTAACTAGCTCGTTTTGTCGCCTAAAAATCTAGCCAACGATCTTGTTAGGGTTTCTCGGCACCGTTAAAATTTGAAATTGGCATGGTTGATGCCTTGTGAGACCTCATTAGTGTGTCTAGGAACCTTTCATTGGTATCAGAGACTAGCTAGAGCCTTAGGCGAAGTCTAGACGGAGTTTGAAGTCCGATCGAACCGAAACCCCAATATTTCCATGCTCTCTGGACTTTTTCTGAAAAAGCTGTTTTTTCCAAATTAAAAATTCTTAAAAAATTCAGCAGAAAATTCTAAGAATTACGGTGCAAAAATTACCTAATGATCTGTCTAAAGCGCGGCGGAACCGCGGCATTAGCCGCCTATTGCGGCGGTTCCGCGCTCATTTAGTCTCTTCATGGATTGAATTTTGCACAGTAACTCCTACTTTTCAGTGCTGGTTTTCCTGGGAATTTTTAATATTTATTCAAGAGTTGAAATTTCTGGGTTGTATTGGGGAATTCGTGGATTCGATCGGAGTATCAGATTTTGTCTATGTGGCTTTCCGAATATTTTAGAATATGTTAAAAAGTTCGACCGGATGTAAATACCCAATCTTTCCCCTGCCGGGAAATTTCCAAGTGTTGGATTTTTCCGTGGTTTAAAGACGTTCTAAGTAGTGCAAGTAACGCGATGGACCCTCTAGAAGACAACAAACCTTAACTCGATTATGTGACCGTCTTGAACTGCCCTTTGAACCTTCGGGTTTGGGGCAGTACGGCGTGCCACATGTGAGGCGTTGGCTTGACCCTTCTACGGCTGGACCGTTGGTACTGAGGCACGAACTGAATGTTTTTAGACTTGTTTCATGTGTTGATCTGTATCGGGAAAACTTGGGTGTTTGAATGTTCGATCGGAAAGTTTAACATTTTCTAATTATCTGGAATGGGATACAATAATTGGAATTCACAATAAGTTATGAGATAACTAAATGGATGTTATAAACATAGTAATTTAGTCTCACTTGATCGGTTGCCACGGAATTTTGATGTGATCAAAAGTCCGTCGCAATCACGTAGCGTACGCGGATACTCGCCGGGTAAACTTAATAGACAGCCTCGCCCCATAGCCCCGACCAAGTGACTGTAGGAGAACCCCGTCGCCGAAAGCATCCGTTCGGGTGCTCGCGGTAGCGGTGTTCCGCCTTGGTGCACTTCGTCGACGATGTCGGGGGTGCGGCCGCCTACTGATGTTTGCGACGAGCATTCGATCAGGATGTCGGGAATCTTGTTGAATTGCCCGACTTGATATTGAAAAGAGTTTTCGATTTTGAGACTAAAATGCGGGGTTTATAATTGTTAGGCATGGATGTCTAAGGAATTCATTTGGTCAGGCATGCGATGTCTGAGGAGGTTGCGGATTCCAACTGTTGTAATTTAACACTTTCTTTTCTGTGACCGTAAGTGTAATATGTGATATCGCCGGTTTCGTTGCTATATGTCAACGACAATTGGGATGCGCATATTTACTTACGTTGATGACATGTGATGTTATGTGTTGCTGGATATGTTGTATTGGATCGTCGTGTTTGAATAGCCGGGGGGTTTTTATGTGAGATGAGTGTTTTTCATTTTCATTCATGTAAAAACTTGTATGTAATATTCTTTTATTGGGGCACTTCCAGATTGCGGAAGTTGTCACCGTTGTTGTATATTATTTACTTTTCCGCACTAGGATAGACCCAAGGAGGAGGGCACAAGTAACCGGGTTCTGGAGTCCAGTGGGAGACCAACTCGAGGAGTCGAGTCCGGGTCTCCTAACTCTAGAATTGGCAGGGTTGCTTGCCGCTCTCGTAGGGGTCTAGGGGTGTGGGTTTGGCTATTCATCACGACCGTGGAATCCGTGTTTTATACTGGCTCGTATTGAAAACACGGACGTCCTAGTATATCCAATATTTCATATGATTCTTCTGCTGCGATATCTGTGATGTGATCATGTGATATGTTCTGTGATAGATACTGTATATAGTATATATGATATATTATATAGGCGTTACTTATGTTTTACACCCGCGCTAGCCCTACCCCGCTCTGCCGTTAGTTACCTAACCTAACGGTGCACGAGGGGACATCGAGGCGAATGCGGATGGCATAAGTGTACGTCGTATTTATCTGTGATGTTTAGGTACTTAAATGATGGGACTTCATTAATGTCATTAATGAAATAAAAGAAACCTAAGATGTTGTAGAATTGAATTTCAAAAATAAAACAGGTAGCTACAGTTCTTGCTTTGCACAGCGGTATATACGATATATCCTGCACCTTATTCGATGAGGAAAGGACCGAGATCCCTTCACCGGGAGTGACTCCTTTAGCAATAACTGGCAGATACTACACACTCGGTTTGTCTTTTGATTGCTTTTAAGTGTTTTTGCTTTGCACAGCGATATATATGATATATCCCGCACCTCATTCGACGAGGAAAGGACCGACGATCCCTTCACCGGGAGTGACTCCTTTAGCAAAACTAGAAAAGCCTCAAAAGCACTCCATTTTAAAAATTCATTCGATCCTACAACGATATCAAGTTCATTACGCAATAGGTTTTCAGAAAAACCTGTCGTAGCCCTCCGTCATTTCAGATAAGTAGTAGTTAGTATTCGTGCTGCGTTTGTTGGCCTTTGTCAAGGCGCAGTGTGCGGTAGCTAACTGGTGCTTATCTGCTTATGCATATGATGCAGATTGGGTTAGGGTAGTCGTGCGACCTTGTTGGCCTTTGTCAAGGGTCGTGCGGGTGGGTTTAATTCAATCAGGAAATGACGGGTTGAACTTGACTAGCATCCTATAGTTTGTTGGCCTTTGTCAAGGTCATAGGAGGTTAGGGGCAAAATATTATCGGGAATTTCAAGTGTTGAAATTTGCAATGAGATTGCATACCTTCTATGAGATAGTTGGATCCCGATACCCGCTGTGAGTAAGAGTTACTCCTGGGAGAGTTTTATACATTACAATTAGCCGATCAAGTAGGTGTCTAGAAAGGTGTCAACGGGGTTACGCCTCTGGGAAAACGAGGTTTACATTAATTAGGTTCGTGCGAAAGCACGGGGGACCTCCCTCAAAGTACCGACACTGGCCTGGCTGAAAGATTGGCGAACTTGTAGTGTGTAATTAATCCCGGCTAGTCTTTCCTTTTAGGGTTTGAAGGAAGATTTGATAAAAAGCAGTGGGAGCCATCCTGATTAGATAAAATAATAACCAATCTATTCTTGCAAGAGCGCACGCTGAGTGTTTTCTTCTCTCTCTCCTGATAGCGACCATGTCACGCCTTAATCAAGATAATAAAACGGATTATTGACCGAACCCGCTTGTTATACTGAGCTGGGGAACGTTGGTCCCGCTCCAACTTATAATTGTTATAAGACAGAGCAGGAAATTGGGGAATACCAGATTTCCCGTGCCGCCCAAACGAAGAGAGTGCATGCTGATGCATCATCTTCGGGTGTGTTCATTACAAAGAACTGTTTCTCTGTATCCTCTACGTCCTGGGTATGTGATACCAGATCAGGATCCCAGATATGTAATCTGTTATATAGGGCTACAGAAAGGTAGAGAACTGAGAACGGGTGATAAGTTTCATGAGGCAGAAAACGGGGCAAGTGTTGCAGCCAAGTCTGTTGGTCACTGTCACCCTGTATTACCAATACATTGATTCTGAACGAATGTTGTTAGATACCGAACCTGATATACAAAATCATATCACTCTCTTTATTAGTAAAGAAATGATAAAATTTTGTATTGTTGGATAATGTTTTGGACATTTCCTATATCAAAAGTTGATCGGCTCAGGCACGTTATCTAAAAGCATTTATGTTCTAAATCAAACTACAGTTCTTAGTATACAGAACACACACAAGAGGAAGAGTTCAGAAATGAACGAATCCTTCTTGAGGTATTATAGACTAGGTCATATCAATGCGACCCGACTGGCTGAGTTACATTTAGATGCATATTTAAATCAGTTTGAATTTACATCTTGTGAAACTCGCCAGTCATGTCACAAAGATAAGATGACCACAGCTCTGTTTATTGGAAACAGAGAAAGAGTTAGTGAACTCTTGGGATGATACATGTTGATGTATGTAGGTCCCCAGTCTACAAATGCCAGGACTGATTCTTTATACTTCATTACATTCTCTGATGATCTTTCGAGTTTCAGACCTATGTTCCTGTTGAAACACAAGTCCGAACCTTTTGAGATATTCACAGAATATAAGTTAGAAGTGGAGAACCAATACGGGTATAAGTATTATGTCCTTTGATGAGATCAAGGAGGAGAATACTTGAGCACGGAAATCCTGGATTATTCCAAAGGAGAATGAGATTCTCTCTCAGAATTACTCCTCCGTATACACCATAGCACGATGGTATATCGGGGCGGAGCAATAGCACCCTATGTGATATGGTGTGCTCTATGATGAGTACTACTGAGTAGGGTTAGTGAACTCGCCAGTCATGTCACTTTTGGGAGTTATGCACTTAAGAAGTTGCATACCTATTGAATAGGGTTCGAATCAAATCAGTTACCTACCACTTCATATGTGATATGGAAAGGGAAGAGCCCATGTCTTAAGCTAGTTAAGATTTGGGGTTGTCCGGCCTATGTCTAAAAGCAAAATCCGGACAAACTCGAGGCAAGGTCGGTTATGTAGAACTGGAAAGGTTCCAGCTATACAAACTACAGCAGATGATTTGATAAAACCAAAGGATTCAATAGTTACCAACGAACCTCAGCCTCTCCGCCGATCTAGTAGGGTTCCTCACCCACCTGAGAGATATTTCGGTTTCTCTATGACAGTGGGAGCGAGGATTGCATCATGAGATGATGACCCAACTAGTTTCGAGCTGGCCATCGAGAGTAAGACTCTGTAAGAATGGCTGAATGTTTATCGATCTGAGATGGAATCCTTATACACCAACAAAGTATGGACTTTGGTTGCTATATCTGAAGGGTTAAATCCCCATCAGGAGCAAGTATATCTTGAGAAGATTACTAGGTGTAGATGGAAAAGTTGAGACTTTCAAAGCTAGACTTGTTAAAGGTTTGCATCATTGACCAGGTGTGGATCATGAGGAAACCTTTTTCTAAGGAGCTATGCTTAAGTCCATCCAGATCCTACTTACCACGGCTACATACCATGACTACGATATCTGGTGGTTGGGTGTCATGACTGCTTTTCTAAATAATGTTTTAGAAGAGAACGTCTATAAGTACACAGCCAGAGGGCTTCGTAGACAGTGGGAGCAGCGGAAACGTATGCAAGATGCTATATAGGATAAAGCAGGCATCGCGGAGTTGGAACGTCTATTTTGATGTGTTAGTCAAAGAAGTTGACATCATCAAAATGGTAGATGAACCTAGTATAAACAAAAAGGTAGTAGGGAGTATAGTGACGATCCTCGTAGAGTGCGTGGATGACATACTCTTGATAGGGAAGGAGTTTCCTATGCTACGCTCGGTCAATCTCCGCTTATCACAATCATTCTCCAGATAGGATGAAAGTGATACCTCCTAAATCCTGGGTTTTGGATCTATGAGATAGATCTAATTGGATGTTAGGATTCTCACTAGTTGTAGTGAGATGGTATCAATTGATCCTGGGGAGAATCACTGGAAGTGTTCCAGGGTGATAAAGACGACTAAATGTCAGTCACAGGCATTGTCTTTACCCTCAGTAAAGGGATGGTATGTTGGAAGAGTTCCAAGCTAGATACCGTGGCATACTAGACGATAAAGGCTGGATACATCGCTACTTAACATGCTACCAAAGAGGCTGTTTGGGTGTATATTGGTTCATGAGATGAACTATGTTCCTCCCATTGTGTGACAATGGAGTTGTGGCTTATGCCAAGGAACGTAGGTCCCATCAGTGATCCAGACATATTCTAAGGCAGTATCACCTGATCATGGAGATGGTTGATCTCCAGGGTGATCGAGGATAGGAGAGTAGACTCAGAGGACAACACGGCGGATCCACTCACGAAGGCCTTTTCCCAGAGAGAGACTTTTATGGAATGGTTGAGTATGAGATACTACAACCACTGCTACAGATGGCCCTAGTGCAAGTGGGAGATTGTTAGTTATATGTATGCCTTAGAGGCCATTACTGTACATAGGATGTATATTGTAGTGGATGCTGGGACATATATAGGGAGGACTTTCTTGCTCGACATGATAGTATGCTATCTGGTTGATCTTTAGCTTAACGTGTACACTGATTGTCTCTCTGTTACATATTGGTAAAGCCCTTAGGATGTGTACTTGACTACCTGGACTATGATGCGGATCATACTAGTGGGGACATGGTAGTCCATAAGTACATCCTTCAAAGTCCCTAGTCATGGGTATATCGAGACGGGGCATCGATATACCAGAGTAGACTAGCGTATACCTTCTCGACCCATACAGATGGGCGATGGATGATCCCATATCCATTGGTGTTTGACATCGGAGATGATATACGGGTGCTCAGTGGAGACTGGGTACACTGGACGGACTCGCCGAGAACTCCCAGATGGTATTATACCTTACGTCATATGGCAGTTCTCTGGTGACACTGGTACAGAGTAGTCTGTTGACCCGAGATCGTCATAGAGTCTTGTGTGGTTCCCACTGTACTTTGATTTCCATCTTACCACGTCCAAGAAGGCGTGCAAAACGGTGGTTTTTGGATACAGTCCCGAGTCACATGGAGGCAATGAGCGATAGGAGGGGATTCGTCTCTCCCGGTATAGGGGGTTGATGTTGCGCTGTGTTCGATTGGCTATAACAGGAAATCCCTGGCCAGGGTTGCTGAGATTTACTGGTAAATGTTACCAGTAGTTTCTCGAATTATTATAGACCTCATATCGACACGACTTATCGAGCTATTGGGGTCTGACGTTTACCACCCCTAGGCAAGATATGCGACATATCAGACGACGAGACCGGACTGTACGGTAGTGTTATTGGTTGGATTCACTGGAGTGTGAGCGGGCTTGCTCGTCGATCTTCTGATCGCTCAATACCCGGGTGGCCGTTACGTTTAGCAGACCGCTTGCGACTTGTGGGTGTTTGATATGATCATCACCTGCTGCCGGCGTATTGACGAGTCTTTAGAGTCCTACACAGAGGTTTCCTGGCTCAAGCAAAACGAAATAGGAGCGCATATGAGATATGTGCGGGACCGAGAATAATACCAGTATGTGATACTGTATTAGATTCTCGAGATTTGTAACATTGATCGGTTATATGTGTTATAGCCGGGTTATCGGATCAAGTGTTGATTCGATAAGTTGTTACTATTGATATTAGTCGGTTATATGCAATATGATCGGGTCGTTAAATCAAGTGTTGATTTAGTGATTTAATGTATAATTATATATTTGATATATCACTTTACATTAACTAATATCGGTTCACTTTAAAAGGATTTTCTCACTTGGTTGTACAAGTTGTATATGTGATATACTTTTTGTGCAAATGATTGTATCATGTTTGATGATGCATGTTAACTTGGTTAAGTGTAAAGATTAAACCATGGTTAAGTTAATGATTAGGGTTTTGATTATCTTATTTATTTATTTATTTATTTATTTGTTTTGGAAAAGATAAAGAAAGAATGGTGGCTTTGTTTGTTTGTTTCTTGAAGATTCATGAAGCTTTGACTTAGTCACCATTCTTGTCTTCATACTTAACCCTAACCATTTAAACAAACCATGGTCTATTCTCTACACTTAACTAGGGTTTGGTTATGATAAGTATTCATTCATTTATCCTTTTTAAAAGAGACTTATCATAATATTATCATCTTCTTCTTCTTCATCTTCAAAGAAGAAAGCTTGCCTCATCAATGGCAAGTGAAGAAAACAAGTGAGAAATCCAATTCTAAAGTCTACCCACTTCCTATTTCTTCATCCTCTACCTCTTGCCAAGTAGTAGAGTGTGTTTCTTTCACAAGTTTTCAAGGCTTGGTGAAGGTGGAGCTTGATCTAGTGATGCCTCGACGTAGATCATCTTCGGCATCGTCGTCGATGACCTAGCCCGCTTTTTCTCCGATGAAGCCGATGCAAGAGTCATGGTTCGATTTGGACAGCGGAGAGGACTTCATCGCAGAGCTATGGAGGTGGAGAAACGGATCTACAAAGGTTGTATGTTCGTTTACTTTTAGTTAAGATGTTAACTAGCTCGTTTTGTCGCCTAAGAATCTAGCCAACGATCTTGTTAGGGTTTCTCGGCACTGTTAAAATTTGAAATTGGCATGGTTGATGCCTTGTGAGACCTCATTAGTGTGCGTAGGAACCTTTCAAGTGGTAATGAAATACTTGGTTTGGTCGTGAATATCAGTCGCAATTTACTTTGCCCTCCTTCTAATCCCTTTCTTTGTCTTAACTTAATACCTTCTGTACACTGTTTAGGCTAATTGGTTTTCTTCATTCCCTACCGGTCGGCACTTGCCTATGGTTTGGAAGAAGACTATCCAATTTGCGTAATAGGAGTACTATCTCCTAAACCAAGGAGTACTCGCAACCTGAGAGAAGGTAAAAGGAAAAGACAACTGAATAGTCCTATTCATTTTCTCCAGAACCGGAAACCATCCTCGAATAAATTCCTTCGAGTTCCTATATAACCATACGATGGTTTTGTCCAATGGAAGTGAACGTTCGTAGTAATACGGGGTGTCCTGGAGAAAAGGGTAAAAGTAGGTATGGCAATGAGGTATGCAACTCTGACAATCCAAAATCCAGTGTTTAAGAAGGTTCGGTTAACTTGGTCACTGAGCCATAGTCTAGGGTCGGGTCAATGGTCGCTGCCAAAGAGAGAGAGAAAAGAAACACTCAGCGTGCACTCTAGCCTAGATCAGAATGGTTATCACTTTATCTAATCAGGAAACCTCCCACTGTACCGTCAAATTCTCCTCCAAACCTGAAAGAAGAATTAGTCGGGATCACCCGAGGAGTAAACCAACTCATCAGTGGGAATCGGGATCCAACCATCATCGCATGATAATGTGACGGAATCCGCTCACGTTATCACACTCCAGAAGGTATGCGCATATCTGGTAAGTTTCAGTTTCTTTAGAAACTCCCGATGAGATTTTTGCCCCATGCTCTTATGACCTTGGCGTGAGGTCAAAATGTCATAAGTCACATGTCAAGTTCTACCCATCATTATCCAGGTTAATTTGAACCCACCCGTACATACCCTTGACGTAGGCCAAAATAGTAGTACGACTGTCCCAAACCAACACATCTATCTATGCTGCAGATAAATATCCGGCAGTTACCAATCACTATGCCTTGGCGTGAGGTCAAAATACATAGCTTGAATACTACCGAATATTTAACTGAAATGGTGGAGGGCTACGAATGGTTTCTGGCGAAAACCTTTAACGTAATGAACTTGATATCGTTGAAGGAACGGATAGCTTTTAAAAAATATAGTGACGAAAACCTTTGCTAAAGAGGTCACTCCCGGTGAAGGGATCTCGGCTCTTTCCCTGTAGGATGGGGTGCAGGATATTCCAACTGAATACCACGATGCAAAGCAAAAGTAATCGGCTATAGTGAAGTTATTGCCCTGACACAAACTTTTGTCAAAGGGTTCACTCCCGGTGAAGGGATCTCGGCCCTTGCCTCTTCGACTGAGGAGCAGGATATTCCAACTGAATACCACTGTGCAAAACAAAAGAGAACGCCCTTGCAATAACAGCTTTTTGAAAAGTGTTCCAACAACATCAGAATAGGTTTGTTTAACTTGCATTGATCCGAATCAACGCAGTCCCTCTAATTAATCACACCAATAAAGAACGAAAATAATGATGTACGTATATGCCATCCGCATTCGCCACTGGGTCCTGTCATCACCCGTTAGGTTACTTAACTAACGACAGAGCGGGGACTGGACTAGCGCGGATGCAAAACATATACAATATCTACTAGTATATATATAATATTCGCTCAAGGCGTGATAGAAATACAACATCACAGAAATGTAACCAGCATCACAGAACAATACAGATATCTGGGATCCCCGGGTTTCATAGAGCCGCTACTGAAACCCGACGTTCCCCTGGTCGTGTGGATAGCCTGTGCAATGAAATCCCAGACCCTTACGGGCGCGGCAAGTTACCCGCCAAAATCTGAAGCAAGGCAGCCCCCTTCAGCAACGTGAATTGACCACCCAGCACTTCACGGAATCCGGTAACTTGGGCATCCCTCCTGGGTCAACCTGTACCCCCTACGAGTGCGGCGAATAGCCCGCCAATTCTAAAGTGAAGCCCCCTCCATCTCAATGCCATGAAATGCAGGCTTGTTGCTCTCTAGAACCCGGCTATCCATGCACCCCTCCGCGGGGTAATCCTAGTACAGAAAGTAAAAATATACATTCAACGGGTACATCGACCTCGACCCGGTCATGGCCCAAAAGAATAATACAAACAGGCAGTGACGGCAGTCCACATGTCGGACGCTCGCCCCGCAATATCAAATGTACATATAAAACAAAACTGTACTAATATTGCATCCAGGCTATCCCTCACGACCAATCCGCAACATCACAGCACAACACAGAACATCAACGTGAATGTCACGTTCGTAAATCCGTCTAAAAGGGCTATAGCAGTTAGATAGGATTTACCGATCAAATGGCATTCACGGTCGCAGATATAATGTAAATACTGTGAACTAGCATGTTTAAAATTTCCGATCGAACAAATTTACCGAAGTGGGCCTCCAAGCACTACTGTAGCACATACAGAAAATCTGGGCCCAAACAGAATATCCCAAAACCCCATTTCCTAGTCAAAAGCCCACTGTAAAAATTTGGTCAAATGAACAGTCTACCTTGCGGCGGAACCGCGGCCAATGCGTGGGTTTGGCCGCGGTTCCGCGGTGGAAAGGTGACGTCACACGACAAAATTTTTACAATATGCTTATAATTGCCTGCATGTGTTTCTGAAACAACCTGAAAAATTTTTAGAGCTAAAAAAATTTCAACAGAGAACAGAAGCACTAAAAATACGGTTTTTGGGATTTTTGTTCGATCGAGTTCTAAACATACTAGAGCAAGCTAGACTAGGTTAATGGCATGGTTCTGATACCAATGTAAGTGCACGGCGGCGCCCCGGTCGTCAATCCGACGCCGGAAATGCGGAAACGAAAAACTTTGCGAAACTTGCAAACCGGCACCACCGTGCAATATCAACCCGGATCGGGCCATTAAACCTAGCTACTAGCAAACTAAAAGACGAGTAGAGAGTTATACCAAGCGATCCGTGTCCTTCGGTCTTCGTCTCCACTCCGATCTCCCGCGGAATCTCCGTTCATCACCTCCTCGTCGGAAAGGCACCACGTAGCCGGGTTCGTTTACGGGCTCCCACCTCTGGACCGAGGCAACTCGGGCGTGAAGTTGGCTAGCCGACACGTCCAAGGGTACTTTAGGTGTAATGTAGAATACTATGTCTCTTTTGGGGTTTATGTTGCCATTTGATGGAGAAAAGAATGAAATGAACTTTGGAGAGGGGTTAGGGATTTTTGGAGCAAGCAAATGAGATGATCAAATTTCCCTCATGAAAAATGAACTCACCCTCCCCCTTCCAAATTGTGGCCGGACCCCTTATGATTAAAATGGTGGAGAGAATCAAAACATGAAGGGAGGTGAGAGTAGTAAAAGCAAAGGGTGACCACATCCAAAAGCAAACCTCACATCATGATGCAAATCAACTCTAATCTCATTTAATGCTAAAAAAAGGATGGAAAAAGAATCTCATCATGAAGCCACACAATTACAAGAAACCCCCTCTACTTAGCTAATTTGCACAATTGCAAATTAGCCCCTCCATCGGAAAAATCCGGCCGTGAAGGAACAAAGGAAAACTGGCCGGAACGGAATACAAACTAGCAATTTCAGAAAACTGATCCAGTAATAAATTATAGGAAAACCCCGCGACTGTAAATACATACCCGCATTTGTATTCCCACTGAATACAAATGCAAAGAGACAAAATCTACACTATCTAATACTAGGATCCGGCTTAAACCAAAGCCCGCTAGTAAAATCTGTCCGATCACGATCCGTGCAATACCGCACGTATCTGATCGAACCCTGCCATATCTCCATACAGCCTCTACAGCGTTTCGCCCGAAACTTGTGTAACTGTGTGTGGGGGACTCTAAAGACTCGTCAATACTATGGCTGTGGATTTAAACCACTAGCACGTCAGAGGTATCAGCCATACGTAACGAGCTACCAGCTATTGACCAAAAGGGACGTCGATGAGCGAACTCATCCTGACACCCTACCGAGCCTGTCAGTGACAATATCCGTACAGTCCGGTCCGTTCGTCTATGAGCATCGCATGGCGGGCCTAGGGGGTTGGTAAAAGTCAGACCCCCAATAGCGGTACAAGTCATGTCAGAGTGTAGCCCAGAACACCCTGAGATACTACTGGAATACCTACCAGTAAATCTCCTGCCTCGGCCGAGGGCTTTGTGTAATGGCTCTCCTAGACACAGCGCGACCTCACCCCCAATACCGGGAGAGACGAACCCCTACAGATCCGCTCACTGCCTCCATGTGGCTCGGGACTGTACCCAACTAAAACCAGTTTGCATGTCTCCTTTGAGCGTGGTACGGTAGTAATCGAAGCACAATGGGAACTCACACGAGACAGATGATGATCTCAGGTCGATGAACTAACCTGTACACATGTCACCTGGGAACTGCTATCTAACGTCTGGTATAATCCCAACTAGCAGGTTCCCGGCGAGTCCTGTCCGGTGTACTCATAACCCAATGAGCACCTGTATACATCTTAGGTAAACCAACTGACACCAGTGGCTTGTGAGACCGGACACCGCCCCTCGTCGAGGTCTCGACTGTATACACTAGTCTACTCTGGAGAATCGATGCCCTGTCTCGAAACTCCCACGACTAGGGACCATTTAAGGATTTGCTTATAGACCCCAGCTCCCACGTATATGATCGCCCTTATACTGCTGGTAGTCAAGCAAGAATCCTAGGGGCTCTATCAACGTGTAATAGTGACCTGTAAGGTCACCTAAAGCAGTACACGATGATAAAGATAAACCAGATAGCATACTATCATCTCGAGTAAGACTGTCCTACCGGTATAGGTCCTCCCTCAATCATTGCAATCACGTGCCTGCTATCCAATAATTGACTCTGAGCGCACTATATCCAACATGGGATATTCACAATTTTATTGACAGTCTTGCTCAAAATGGTAGTATGCTACTTGGTTTGTTTCTACTTCAATATGTGCATGTGTTTCTTTTAGCATATTGCTTATACATATTAGTGGGGCCCTTAGGATCTTTGCTTGATTACCAGCGTTGTGATGGCAGTCACACTAGTAGGGGCTGGGTAATCTACAAGCTAATCCTTATACAAGTCCCTAGTTGTAGGATTATTAAGACGGGGCATCGATATTCCGGAGTAGACTAATGTATACGCTTCTCATCCCAGCAGGGGAGATGGTCTATCCCGCAGCCATTAGTACGTCGTACTGGAGATAGTATGCAGGTGCTCGTTAGGTTACGAGTACACCGGACAGGACTCGTCGGGAACTGCTGGTTGGTACTATACCTATCGTCAGATAGCAGTTCTCAGGTGATATAAGTACAGCTTAGTCCGTCGACTTTACACTGCTACTTCGCCTCGAGTGTGTTCCCACTGTACTTTGATTACTACCCTACCACGAATCAAAGGAGTCGTGCAAACAGGTAGTAGTTGGGTGCAGTCCCGAAGCACTTAGAGGCAGTGCCGGTTAGACAGGTTTCGTTTCTCCTAGTATTGGGGGTTGATATCGCGCTGTGTCTGGAGAGCCGTTACACAAAGTCCCTGGCCAGGGCAAGCGAGATTTACTGGTAGGTGTTCCAGTAGTTTCTCAAGGTGTTTTGGGATACGCTCCGACACGACTTATACCGCTATTAGGAGTCTGGCGTTTACCGCCCCCTAAGCCCGATATGCGATACTCTTAGACGAACAGACCGGACTGTACGGAGATTGTCATATTCAGGCTCAGTAGGAGTTCGGATAGGTTTTCCTCATGTAGGGTGTTTTTCGTCACCCCATTGAGATGGGAATGCGCGCACGCTTGTCAGGCGTACTACAGATTCCCCCTGCCTAGGGTAGGCTGGGGTTTATTGATTGTGGGGATCCGAATCTCCGGTAGCCATGGACTAAGCTGCCGTTAATTACCCCTCGCCTTTAAGGCGAGGGAACCTCCGATTAACGGGTTAAACTGGTCATGCGATCTCAATGTACAGTGGTGTATTTTGGAGGGGTTTTGGATACATCGGGGGCCCCGCGGAGTTTTTACGGGGGTCCCGCTATCCGGATAGTGGGCTGGGGGTCAAGAGGGCTAGCAGCCCCCTTGTGGGGTGCGGAGCAGCACCCCGTTAGAATTTTTTTTCTAACAGGGGCAGTGTCGTAGAGTATGTGTGTGTTTGTGTATATGTATATATACATATATAAAGGGAAAGGGCATCCAAAGGATGTGTGGGGGCCAGCGCCTCACGTGCATGGCACGCAGGCACTGAGCACGAGCGCTCTGGGCGCTGGGCACATCACGTGCTCGGCATGTGGGCGCTAACGCGCTGGGCGCACTATGTGCTCGGCACGTGGGCGCTAACGCGCTGGGCGCACCACGTGCTCGTCACGTGGGTGCAAACGCTCTGGGCGCTTGACGTTGGGCGTCAAACAGAAAGGGGACTTTGGTCCCCGCACTGGGGGCTGTGCTCCCGATTTGTGGAGTTAAACTCCTAAAATTTTAGAAATGATGAAAGGGGCTGCTTTGTTTCTCCCTTTAGCTCTGGATCTTCTCGAGATGGGATTTTTGGAGATGGGTCTCCTCCTTCCTCCTCTGTTGGCTGGGGCTTGAAGATCAAAAGATGTGAGATTTTAAAAATCTCTTCTTTTTGAGATCTGATGAGAGATCGGAGCTCCCCTTTGTGGGTTTTATGGTGAAAAACTATTTAGTTTTTGAAAAGGAAGAGTAAAACTCTTGATTTAATTCAAAAAAAAGAAGAAGGTTTTAGAACCTTCAGAAAGGGGAAAGAGGCACAAACCCTAGATTTTGAGGGGAATGAAAAGTATATTTTATTCATCATCATGATGCCTTATATAGGCTTACATATTTACATATAGCCCATTGGGCTTTACAAAATGGCATTTTGCCCATCCCATGGCTCATGTGTCATTTCTTTTTGCACATAAGCCATGGGCTTACAAAAATTTAGCTCTATGCCCATTTTTTTTACATTCATGCATAAAAAATTACATAAAAATTATTTATTACATGATTTCATTTTGGCATGGGGGAGGACCATCCGCTTCATGTTCGGACTCGACCTAGGCAAGGGCCCACTTGGCTTGGGGTTGACTTTGACTTTGACTTGGTCAACCGGGGTGCAATTTTTGACTTCAACACCTCATCGGCCTTCTTATCGACATCTACCCGGGGACCGTTACGTACAGCTAGTACCGCTTGCGGCTACTACCAGCGTACTGTCGAGTCTTTAGAGTCCCATACAGAGAGTTTCCCTGCACTGGGCAAAAAGTGTAGAGGCCGTATGGTTTTACGGCAGGGCTACGATCACTTACGTGCACTTGTGCACGTATGATGTTCGGGCGGATAATACTAGTGGGCTTTAGTTTAAACCGAATCCTAGTATTACATTGATGGATTAGTTTTGTCTCTTAGTATTCATATTCTTCAGAATGCGGATGCGGGTGTGTATGCACGGTTGTGAGGATCAAAGAAGGAGATGCCTCATTATGGTTTTGATCATTGACTTGACTAAAACCATTATGAGGTGGAGGATTATGTTTACTAGTCTTTTATTAACAATAATTGTGCCATGGCTAATTGGATTTGACCATTTGACATTATTGACTTTTGTTGACTTAGATATTTTTTTTAAGCACTAGATATTTTGGCTTTTATTATGACATGATAATGGTCAAATCAATTTAGCCATCTCTATTATCATGATAAAAGATTTGTTTTCTTTTAGAAAAGGGATCATTATCTCATTTGCTTTCTCTCTCTTCATGAGAACTCCCATGTTTGCTCTCCTTGTTCTTCCTCACTAGAAATTCCTAATGGTCTCATGTGTTGAGAAAATTAGGTTTTAAATAGACAAACAAATCCATCTTCTAACTCTACATCACCTAGGACATCAAGCTTAGCAAACTTGTTACCCTAGTTACCTCGGTTTGGAGGTGGAGCTCGGACTATAGACTCTCGGGTGGATCGTCTTCGACTCAAGGAGGCCGTGGAGGTGACTACGATCCGGATCGATCCTCAGAGCCCACATAGACGAGGAGGATAGCGGAGAAGACCCGAAGGACCGGTATCATGAGGTATAATCTTCTAGCAGAGTAGATAGAACCTCTTCGTTAGTTTGTTAGAAATGGTTTAGCAAAGATCCTCAAGCATAGTCTATGTTACTAAGTAAGAAAATTTTGAAATTTACCTATTCCGCCTCCCCGTAAACTACCAGGGTGTGTAACATAGACTTACAAATCATAAGTACGTCAGCGGCACTAGCTGTACGTAACAGCTACCTAAGATTGAATGAAAGGAAGGCCGACAAGAAAACCCATCCGTACTCTTACTGTGACTGCCTGTGACAATCTCCATACAGTTCGGTCTGTTTGTTTAAGAGTATCGCATACCGGGTCTAGGGGGTGGATAAAATCAGACCCCTAATAACGCGATATTTCGTGTCAGTGTGAAACCCATCACCCACTGAGAAACAACTGATCCAAATCAGTAAATCTCGTCCACCTTGGCCAAGAATTTCCGGTGATGGCCACCCGTGCACTGCGCGACATCTACCCCCAATACCGGGAGAGATAAATGCCTGACGATTCGCTCACTACCTTCATGTGGCTCGGGTTTGTTCCTATTTAAAACCTGTTTGCACGACTCCTTTAAGCCGTGGTAGGGTTGTAATCAAAGCACAGTAGGAACTCACATGAGATAAATGACGATCTCAGGTCGAAAGAATAACCTATACTCATGTCACCTGAGAACTGCTGTATGAAATAGGTATAATACCATATAGCATGTTCCCAGCGAGCCCTTCCGGTGTAACTCATAACCCAATGAGCACCTATATACTATCTTTGGTGACTAATTGACACCAATGACTGTGAGACCGGCACCGCCCCTCGTTGGGGTCAAGAAACATATACACTAGTCTACTCTGAAATATCGATTCCCATTCTCGATATTCCTTTAATTAGGGACATTTAAGAATTTGCATATAGACTACCCAGTTCTCACAAGTGTGATCGTCATAATAACCCTGGTAGTCAAGCAAGAATCTTATGGGCTTTATCAACATATAATAATGATCTGTAATAGCACATTATACATGTACATGATGATAAAGATGAACCAGATAGCATATTATCATCTCTAGTAAGAATGTTCTACCCATATAGGTCCTCCCTTAATCACCATAATCACCTGCCTGCGATTACAATAATTGCCTTAAGAGCACTATAGCCAACACTTGATACTGATTAGGTCAAATGAGCTTTCCGACATACGGGCTCGTTTGTACATTCCCCCTGGCTGCACGCTCCGTCTGGCCAGGGAGGGCGAACGGGCAGACCAAGTTTAGGGTAATGAGATTTCCCAGTATTTGGAAGCGTTCCGAGTAAGGATGCGTATGCCCTTTTCCCCCGAGATTTGTGCAGTCCTTCATTGTTTTCAACATGCCTTGGTCCAGCTAGCACCGAATTCATAGAGAATTCTCCTCGGATTCCTGGTCCGGCTTAAAATTTATCGGATCCCCTTTTATCTAGGGCATCTCTTGTCCTTCCTTTGCTATAAGAACCATCCAGGTACTCGTAAGGATGAGCCGAGTTGGTTTTACTTTTCTTTCAAGAAGCATAAGGGTAGGATGGTCGGTTAGGGGTTGTGGTTTTCCCTTCTTCCATCCATGAGTGGAAAGAGAATTTCATCTTCGTCGGTACTCCAAAGGGAGAGGAGTGGTCGATGCTCACCAAGTGGCATAGGGTAGACTGCCCGAAGGCCAAGTTGTTGAATGCCCCGGAAGAGGGGATCATGTTCCGATGGGAGCCGATCCAGCGCGCCGACACCTTGCTTTCCGAGCAGGCCCTGAGCTGGACAGGACTTAGTCTCGGGCACTTCATAGGTAAGTTAGGTCTTAGCCGATCAATTTAGACTTGGTATGTTTTGTTGCTTCTGTTGCTAACCCTTTCTTTTGTTTCTCTTCGCAGAGCCCATGAAACGGTCAAAGATAATGGCCGCCCTAACCGCCAAGGTACAGGGAAGGAAAGGTGGCGGCGGCGGCTCGTCCAAGCTTGCATCGAGCGGGATGCTCTTCCAAATCCCCCCGACAAAGACCGCCATCCCTCTGCCTTCCTTAAGGAGTGCGGGAGTGGAGGGCAGAAACAAGCCCGAGAATAGGTTCCTTGGACGAGGCCGGAACCGCCTTCTTCCGCTGAGTCTCCAGCCAAGAGACTCAAGAAGGTGGTTTCCCAGCCGCCTCCGGCCGAGATATGCTGGATATAGTACCCTTAAGGCAATTATTATAATTGCAGGTACGCGATTATGATAATTGAGGGAAGACCTATACATGTAGAACAATTTTACACTAAATGATAGTGTGTTATCTGGTTTGTCTTTATCATTGATGTGTACACGTTTTACTTGTTATTACGTATCACTAATACATAATGATGAAGTCTGTATGATTCTTGCTTGACTACCAGTATTATGATGGCGATCATATAGATGAGAGATGGGTAGTCTATAAGAAAATCCTTAAATGTCCCTAGTCGTGGATGTTTCGAGACTGGACATCGATATTCCGGAGAAGACTAGTGTATACATTTCGAGAACCTGACGAGGGGTGGTGGTCGGTCTCATAAGCCATTGGTGTTATGTCACCTAAGATAGTATACAGGTGCTTACTTGAGGTGAGTACACTGAATAGACTCGCCGAGAACTTCTAAATGGTATTATATCTATCGTCAAATGGAAGTTCTCGAGTGGCATTAGTACAAGTTATTCTTTTGACCTGAGATCATCATTTGTCCCGTGTGAGTTCCTACTGTACTTTGATTACTACCCTACCATAGCTCAAAGGAGTCATGCAAACAGTTTTTAGTTGGGTACAGTCTCGAGCTACATGGAAGCAGCGAGCGATTGTCGGGGATTCGTCTCTCCTGATATTAGGAGTCAATGTCGTGCTGTGATCGGTTGTCTATTACCCTAAATCTGAGGCCACGGTAGATGAGATTTACTGATATGAGTTCAGTATTTTCTCGGTTGGTGATGAGCTTGACTCTGACACGACTTATTGGGTTATTATGGGTCTGAGGTTTCCACCACTTAAACCCGGTATGCGATACTCTTAAACGAAGAGACCAGACTGTATGGAGATTATCACATTCAGGGTCAGTAGGGTTCAGACAGACTTGATTGTTGACCTCCCTTTCAACAGATACCTAGATAGTCGTTACGTACAGTTAGTGCCGCTGACATGCTTGTGGTTTTTGGATTTATCCAGTAAATCACTGCCAGCACATTGTCGAGTCTTTAGAGTCCCACACAGAGAGTTTTCCCGGTTCAGGCGATATGATGTAGATGATATATGTTGGTGCATACAGGGTGTTCGATTAAATATGTGTACATGCAATACGGACTTTAATCGGACGATTGATAATACTACCGGCTTAGGATTAAGCCGGATTATTAAATTAAGTTTTGATTTAACAATTTATATATATTTTTAATATGTATATTATAGTATTATTGTTCACTATTCATTTTCTCTCTCTTAGCTATTCATATTTTTTGTACGAATACGCGTATATGTATTTCGATATGTATACCAGGTTGTATTCCGTATTTATACGGAATTTGTTCTAGAAGATGAACACATCATTTCTTAATTTTTCTTTTATAGAAAATAAAAAATGAGATGGAGGATGAGATGATTTGTAGCATGGTAGAGAGGTATAGGTTGATTATTATATAATATTTTCATTTGTGAATGTTATTCTTGGATGGTTGCAAAATGATGAGCCATTATTCTTTCTACACTTGTGTTTTTCTTCACTTGAAGACTTAGCCATTTTCCATGGCTTCTTCTTCTTCACCTCCTCCTCCTTCTTCTAGGTAGCTCACATGAGCTTAGAAAAGAGAGAAAAGGATAGTGAGAATATTCATACATCCCCATTCTCCATTCGTAGCGAGCTTGGAGCGTCGGTCGCTTCACTAGGTGAAGCCGGAGCTTGGATCGGTTTCCCTCAGGTGGATCTTCTCCGGCAAAGAAGGTCGACACTCAAGCACGATCCGGACAGCATACACAGAGCTTGGAGGGGTCTTCCATGATTTGGTGGACACACGTCGAAGGTAGTATTTCGTATCTTTGCATGCTTGGTTTGCTAGTTTAGGCGTTTGGATCTATTCTAGGTTCGGAGTTCCTTCGTGTTTTCTTAAAATTTTTGTTTGCCATTCACGCCTGGGCACTAGGGAACCTATAAGATACACGTGTAGGAGGGCGACTTCTGCCTTGAAGTGCCGTTGGGGCTATCTATAGCCGACAGCTTGCTGGCGGATATAGATAAAGCGGCGGAGGACAAAATACCTCAGGGCACTATGAAAGCCCAGGTCGTTGCAATAGCCCAAGAGGCCATCTGGGTTGGTAATTCTTCCGTAAATTTTCCAAGTAATTTTTCCTCTATTTAGTCCCTGACAAATGTTGTTCTCTTTCCTTCAACACTGCGCCCTCATGGCTGCCATGGAGGTCGAGGAAGTCGCTCCGGCGATACAAAAAGGCCGGGGAGATATCTTTGCATGAGCAAGAACTCCTTGCTAGGATGAAGGTTGCCGAGGATAATGCCATCTCCCTCAAGTCGCGACTGGTCTCGGAGGGAATGAAGGCCATGAGGCTGAAGGAGTCCCACCGGACCCTGACTGAATCCAACCGGGACCTCCAGGCCAAGGTCGGCGAAGTCAACTAGCTATTTAATGCCATGAGGAAGTAAAGGGACTCGTTAAATGGGATACTCAGGTGGCCAACAAGGCGGCAAAAAGGGCCGAGGAGAAGGCGGAGAAGGCTGTGGAGGACTACAAGATATCCGACCAATTCTATGTCGACCTTGCTGACTCCGCGGCCGTTGGGTGGCATAACGCCCTCGACGCCATTAAAGAGATGGTGCCCGGGTTCGATGACCGGGAGCTCCATGCGAGGTACCCTCTCCCGGAGGAAGAGCCAAAGGGCGGAAGTGCCGAGTAGGCGGGCGGAGGCACCGAGAAGGAGGGCTGCGAAGTGACCTTGGCCGAGAAGACGAATTAAAGCCGCCGCTCTTCCTGCTCCCTTTCTTTTCCTTTGTAAGCCTTCGGGGTAATTTTGTAGTGATTTTGTAAAGCTGAGGAGCTCATAATACTTTGTAGATAATTTTGAATTTAATGAAGTATTTTTGATCTTCTGCAATATGTCTGATGGGAAAGTACCATTTTTATTTTTATTTTCCCAAGTGTGGATAGACCGGTGTCCCGCCCTCTCCCCGGAGACGAGGTAACGTGAGTCGAGTGAACACTATGCTTATTCTTCTAAATGTAGATAGACCGGTGTAACGTCTTGAAATTGTTTAGAGTTAAATATAATTTAATTAGTGATATAATATGTGTTTCCGATAAAACTTAGTTAATAACTATTTTCTCACACACACACACAAAACACACACACACACACACACACACACCACATATATGTCTATTTATTTATTTACTTATTTATCTATTTATTTATTAAATTATTTTAAATATTCATACACACACACACATATATATACACTAATCTAATGTTAACAATATATTAGTTTAGGTTAAAATATGTTTATACAACCATGGCATTTAAAACACAAATTATAATTGTTTAAAAATATTTTAAATAATTGGATGGTTCTAGAAAAATGGAGAAAAGGAAAATAATGATGAAAATGAGAAATATGAGTATGGTGCAATAAATGAAGGTCAAAGTGTGCCATGGTTAGAAATTTTCATCTCTCTCTAGATCTTTCTTTCTCGCATTGTTTCTTTTTCTTTCTTCTTGAACTCCTCCCTCACTTAAACCTCTCTTTACCTCCTAAATTCCCACACAAATCACTAAAAAATCCTTCACAAATCATTTCAAAAATCCAAACTTTATAAGTCTGTTTAAGAGTTCTTTTGAAGCAAGTCTTTATCAAGAGGCAACCTCTTCAAGTTAGGGCCTCCTTCTCTTCATTTTGAGGTATGAGCCAAGTTTAGACATGTTTTACTAATCCTTTGGTTTAAGCATTCATAATTTAGATTGAAGGTTGTGTTTTAAGTAAATTTAAAGTTTCAAGTGAGGTTTGAGCTAAGCTTGGGCTTTGTGATGACTTGTAGATTAATCATAACCTAAAATAAGTTAGTTAAGAGTACTTTAGTGCCTTATACCCTTGTTTAACTACCAAACTTTCACTAAACAACCTTAATGTTTCTAATTAATGTTAAAACTAGTTTTGGTTAGAGATTAAGGTTCCAATTAGAATCTGCTATTAAACCAGAGACTTTCGAGAAAAGTTGCAATTACTGGGAGCTAGTTATAAGACCACGAATACACCCTCAAAACCCGAGCCCCCATCTCCAACATTTGGCTGCCAATTTATCCTTATTGGCCACAAATTGTGGCCCCTTCAGTGAGTTTGGTCTTAGGTTTTTGTTGGGAGCTCTCTAGAACTCCAATTAGGCCTTTGGAATGTGCAACTTTTTCTAATTGTACCTATATAAAAATCTGGGACCGTTTTACCTTATTTTAGGCGTTATGTTAACGTACGATTTGGACATTCTGATTCTTGTTTTAGTGATTCTTGTGATTAACAGCCCTTAGGGGTAGTCTTAGATGTTGTTGCATGCGTTTAACACGCTAAGTTCACATGCGTCAACTCGTGAGAGTTAGTTAGTTTGTGTAGTGTATGTTTGCGTGCCATATCAGATTTCTAGCCTCATGTGCAAAGTTTTGTAAGATTCTAGGATCAGTTGCAGAGACTTCGGATGCGGCTAGGAAACGAAAGGATGTGGTCAGATTCGAGTAGCCGAGGCCATTCCGGTTAGTAGATTTAACATCTATGGGGGAATCGTTCGGATGACATAAAGCGCCCGATATTTAGAACTAAGTAACAAAACTTCATATACATATACCTATGTACATTTCCATATTGCAAACGCATTATCATAAGTATTGATATCTCCACACTAGGACATTTGCACCATTACCAATGGTTCATATCTCACGTGCACTAACCTATATGTACACACACGCGCCATTGGTATTTGCTATGTCACGTACACTATAGAACCCGCATGATAACTTGCATTTGCATTGCATCTTATTGATAGATAGATCTTCGGGTTGTTCATCTAGCTTGCATCATATTAACACCATGTACATTTGTTATCATCGCAATATTCACATATTATGATGTTTTGTAAGATTTCTGTTTTCATGAGATTTCTCGATTTGAGAAATCGCATGTACATTTTGAAAACTTATGATTGTTTTAAAAACGTGGTTTCTCTTGATATGATGTGTGGCATCCACCATGAGTTATCTCGGTTCTGAGTTATTTGTATACCCGACTCGAGGAGAGAAGAGGCACCATCTGTGGGTACATGGTGGACCCGGTATGATACCCCAGGGCAAGAAGATCGTATAGAGAGACGTTGAGCCTGGCAGGGGAATAATACCTACCAGTGATTGTTTGGCTCGGCGGATATCCAGAGGATACTAACCTGAGTCATGTGATCAGATGGATTTGAGGGCTGATCTGAGAGACGGCGCCCGAGATATTGAGATTTTTGAATGTCGATGCTTGACACATGATTTATATTGTTTTTATTGATTATACTTTTGGTTCTACCATATTGAAATTAATTAAGACATACTCAGTTTCTTACCCCAGATTTTCATACCTCGCTAACTTATTCATGTTGAATTTATACTAGTACATCGCATCATAAATTCATACTTAGGATCTTTCGCTGTTATGCACATGCTTGTGATTGCCTCTTATGATATTACTTACTACTTATGAGCTGGCAACTCACCCCCGTTGTGCCACAGTATCTTGCAAGGCCGATCCGTCAGTGTCGTCGCGGTGGGGGCATACTGAAAGTGTATCTTAGCACAACCACTAGGTAAATACCATCATCAAGTTTCAAATTTATGGGGTGCTAAGCTACACTAACCTAGAATCTTAACTAGAGTATTAGGTTTAAGCAGAATAAAGCAAGTTTTACTCTAAGTGATTGAGACTACAACCTTTGTAGACCAAGTTCTTCTCTTCTAAAGCTCTGAATAATAGTCCCTACGACTTCTCTTGGCTCCACTTGAACAAAGGATCGAGCTTACTTCGCGATCTTCGAGGCCGAAAATGATCAACCTTGAAATTTCTCTAGATTAAGCTACCTCTTCACTAATCGAGTATTAGTGAAGGAAACAACCTAAACTAAATGGCTAATCTAGTGTAGGTTGATGAAGTAGGTGTTTTAGCTCACTTATAATTCTCACAAGCCCTAGGGTTCACAACTCATGTGAGTGTTAGGACTTGGAGGAAGAAGAAGATGAAGAAGAAAAATGGAGAGAGCAAGCAAATGAGCTTGGGTTGCAAGCAAGTGAAAAATGGCTCGTATTATCATCTCGCTTATTGAAGCATGGAATAAAAACCAATACTTTAACTCAACCATACTTCAATAGTGACGCCAAATGAATAAATAAATGTAAAAGACATGCTTCACCCATTCCTCAAATATCTCCCCATTTTCCACCTCATTTTTCTATTTTCTCAAAATAGAAAATCTATATATATATATATATATTAAGAGAGGATTATAATTAGTGAGCATTAATATTAGTTAATATATAAATATATCAAATATAAATATGTATCAAATTATTAAATCAACACTTAATTTAATAATCCGGTTATATCATATATAACCGACTAATATCATTTATCTGTAAATCATATTATCAAATCAACACTTGATTCAATAATCCGTTTATATCACATATAACCTAACCGATATCAAATATCGCTAGATTGGAATACGGTATCACATACTCTTATTTAATCAGGCTCCTGCACATATCAGCATATGTGCCCTACTTCGTTTCGCTTGAACTATGAAACCTCTGTGTGGGACTCTAAAAACTTGTCAATACGCCAGCAGTAGATAATGATCACATCAGTTACCTACAAGCCGTCAGCGGTACTAGCTAGACGTAACGGCTACCCAGGTATTGAGCGAATAGAAGATCAATAAGCAAGCTTGTCCAAACTCCCATGAAGCCTATAAGCAACACTTACCGTACAGTCCGGTCTCTTCGCCTGATATATCGCATATCGAGTCTAGGGGTGGAATCGTCAGACCCCAGTAACTTGATAAGTCATGCTGATGTATGGCTCATAACGATTCGAGAAACAACTGATAACACTTACCAGTAAATCTCATCAACCCTGGCCAGGGACTTTTTGTTATAGCCAATCTAGCATAGCGCAACATCACCTCCCTCTACCGGGAAAGACAAAACCCCTCCTATCGCTCACTGCCTCCATGTGACTCGAGACTGTACCCAAAATCCACCTGTTCGCACGACTCATTTGAGCCGTGGTAGGGAGGAAATCAAAGCACAATAGGAACCACACAAGGCACTATGATGATCTTGGGTCTACAGTCTAACATGTACCAGTGTCACCAGAGAACTGCTATCTGACGATAGGTATGGTACCATCTAGGAGTTCTCGGCGAGTCCTGTTCGGTGTACGCATTCTCTAATAAGCACATGTGCACAATCTTTGATGTCAAACACTAATAGTTATAGGATCAACCATTGTCCCCTACAGGGTAAAGAAACATACACACTAGTCTACTCAAGAATATCGATGCCCTATCTCGATACTCCCTCGACTAGGAACAGTTAAAGGATATGCTTATGGACTACACAAGTTCTAGTAGTATGGTCCACATCATAGTCCTGGTAGTCAAGAAAACATCCTAAGGGCTTTATCAGCATGTATCAGAGAGACAGTATGATAATACAAGTGCACATATTACGATAAAGAGCAGCCGAAAAGCATACTATCATGTCGAGCAAGAAAGTCCTCTATATATATGTCCAAGCATCCACTATATCATACAATAATGGCCTCTAGGGCATACATATTCCTAACAATCTCCCACTTGCACTAAGACCAGTTGTTGTATTATCTCATACCCAACATCCCAAAAAGTCTCTCAAACTGCGTCTGGAGAAGGGCCTTCATGAGTGGATCCGCTGTGTTGTCCTTCGTGTCAACTCTCCTGACCTCGATCTCCCGGCGATCTCTATCTCCCGGATCAAGTGATACCTCCTAAGAATATGTCTGGATCGCTGATGGGACCGGGGTTCCTTGGCCAAAGCCACAGCTCCATTGTTATCACAATACAAAGGTATTGGATGCACAATGGATGGAACTACACCAAGTTCAGCAATGAACTTCTTCATCCGACAGCCTCTTTGGCAGCGATGTATTCAGCCTCCATCATCGAGTCTACTACGGTATCTTGCTTGGAACTCTTCCAACATACCACCTCCATTGAGGGTGAAGACAAAACCCGAGGCCGACTTATTGTCGTCCTTATCACTCTGGAAGCTCGAATCGGTAAAGGACTTCACCTAGAGTTCTCCGTTACCATACACCAAGAACATTTCTTTAGTCCTTCTTAAGTACTTAAGAATGTTCTTCACAGCTGTCCAGTGCTTTTCCCCAGGATCTGATTGATACCTACTCACTACACCTAGTGCGTAAGCTGCATCCAGTCTGGTACATAACATCACATACATGATAGACCCAACTGCAGAAGCATAGCGTATCACTGTCATGCAAGCCCTCTCCAAATCGGTCTTGGGAAACATCTCTTTGGAGAGAGTGATTCCTGAACAAGCGGGTAAATTACCACGCTTAGAATCTTCCATACTAAACCTCTTTAGTATGGTGTCTATGTACCTGGATTGGAAAAATCCCAACATTCTCTTAGATCTATCTCTATAGATCTTTATCCCCATGATGTAGGAGGCATCACCTAGATCTTTCATGGAGAACTTTTGTGATAAGAAGAGGTTGACCGAGTGTAGCATAGGAATATCATTTCCTTTCAAGAGTATATCATCCACGTACAATACGAGAAAGACAACTTTACTCACTACTACCATTTTGTATACACAAGGTTCATCTATGTTTTTAATGAAGTCAAACTCTTTGACCGCTACATCAAAACAGATGTTGCAGCTCCGCGATATCTGCTTTAATCCGTAGATTTATTTAAGCAGCTTGCACACCTTTCCGCTGCTTCCACTGTCTATGAAGCCCTCTGGTTGTTGTAAGTCCACGTTACCCACCCCGGTGCTTACGGGGGAGGCGGAATAGGTAAAAAAAAAGCAATTTTTAACACAAGGTAACATGGACTAGAACTAGAGGATCTTTGCTAAACAAAAACTAACAAACTAACTACAAGTTTAGCTACTCGGTTAGAAGGTTATACCTAGGTCTTGAACTCTTTCTCTTCTTGCTCCTTGGAGTGGTTTGAATGGCTCCTCCTCGTCGCCTTCTCTTTGCCGAAGAAAGATCCACCCGAAGGCCTCTACCGTGAGCTCCTATCTCAACCTAGAGGTAACTAAAGTGCTTGGCTTGCTAAACCTAGAACCCTAGAATGAGTAGAGTGAAGTCTTGAAGGTTTTATCTCAAGAGCTCATGGTTCTCAACACATGAGAGATGAGAGCTTTGAGAGGAAGAGGGAGAGATCAAACATAAGAGAGAGAAAGAGCAAGAAAGAAATGAGGATATTTAGCAACCATACTCTCATATTAGTGAATTATGAAATAATAATAATAATTAAAGAAATTGTGATGGTTCATTTGGAATGACCATTATCATTCCACATTAAATGAGTTTTGCAAGAATCAAGAAGTATCTTTCATGTGAAATGATGATGGTCAAATTGTCAACATAAGTCAACTGGTCAACCAAAGTCAAAAAGTCAATATAAGTCAAATGGTCAACCTAACCATGGCACAATTATCTTTAAATAATATCATTAATCATATTTCTCATTTTCATTAGGGTTTGGAAAAAGTCAACGGTCAACAACCCTAATGAGAATCCTCTGCCTCTGTCAACTGAGCATACACACCCGCATCCGTGTTCCGAGGAACACGAATACAATGAGACAAAACCAATCCCAAGACAAATACTAGGATCTGGCTTAAACCAAAGCCCGTTAGTAATAACTGCCCGGACACCAAACATGCATAAGTGCGCGGATGTGAACGAACCCCGTCGCAAAACCATGCGACCTCTACTCTGTTTTGCCCAAAGGCGAATAACCCTCTGTGTGGGACTCTAAAGACTCAACACTATGCTGGCAGTGGGTTTAACCACAGGCCGCAAGTGGTACTAGCTGTACGTAACGGTCCCCAGGTAGATGCCGATAAGAAGACTGATGAGGCGAACCCATCCGAACTCCTACTGAGCCTGAATGTGACAATCTCCGTACAGTCCGGTCTGTTTGTCTAAGAGTATCGCATGTCGGGCCTAGGGGGCGGTAAACGTCAATCCCCTAATAGCGGTACAAGTCATGTCAGAGTGTAGCCCAGAACACCCTGAGATAACACTGGAAACGCTACCAGTATATCTCGCTTGCCCTGGCCAGGGACTTTGTGTAATGGCTCTCCTACACACAGTGCGATATCAACCCCCAATACCGGGAGAGACGAATCCTGTCTAACCGTCACTGCCTCCAAGTGCTTCGGGACTGCACCCAACTACTACCTGTTTGCACGATTCATTTGAGCCGTGGTAGGGTAGTAATCTAAGAATAGTGGGAACACACTCGAAGCGAAGTGACAGTGTCAAGTCAACGGACTATGCTGTACTCATGTCACCTAGGAACTGATAACTGACGATAGGAATAATACCAAACCAACAGTTCCCAGTGAATCCTGTCCAGTGTACTCGTAACCTAACGAGCACCTGCATACTATCTCCAGTACGACGTACCGATGGATGTGGGACAGACCATCTCCCCTCCTGGGATGAGAAGCGTATACACTAGTCTACTCTGGAGTATCGATGCCCTGTCTCGATAATCCTACGACTAAGGACCTGTATAAGAATGTGCTTGTAGATTACCCAGCCCCCACTAGTGTGACTGCCATCACAACGCTGGTAATCAAGCAAAGATCCTAAGGGCTCCACTAATATGTATAAGCTATATGCTAAAAGAAACATACGCACATATTGAAGTACCAACAAACCAAGTAGCATACTACCATTTTTGAGCAAGATTGTCTATACAACTGTGAATATTCCAAGCTTCCATTAAGTAATATACACACTAGTATGATACAGTAATGGCCTCTGGGGCATATACACTAACAATCTCCCACTTGCACTAGGGCCATGTACTGGCGTATCGAAGACCTATCATCTCGATCAGCCGCTCGAACTGAATCTGGGGTATGGCCTTAGTGAATGGATCTGCAGTGTTATCTTCTATAGCAACCCTCCGAACCTCGATCTCCCGGCGATCCACGATCTCCCTGATCAGGTGATACCGTCTCAAGATGTGTCTGGAGTTCTTGTGGGACCTAGGTTTCTTTGCTAAAGCTATAGCCCCGTTTTTGTCACAATACAGAGGTATTGGATCAACAATGGACGGAACCACCTGAAGTTCTGTCAAGAACTTCCTCATCCAGATGGCTTCTTTTGCGGTATCGCAAGCAGCTATGTACTCCGCTTCCATAGTTGAGTCAGCAACGGTTTCCTGTTTGGAGCTCTTCCAGCAAACCGCCCTTCCATTGAGGGTAAAGACATAACCCGACATGGACTTGGAGTCATCCTTGTCACTCTGGAAGCTGGAGTCAGCAAAGACCTCGATCTGGAGGTCTTTTCAGCCATACACTAAGAACATCTCCTTAGTCCTTCTCAGGTACTTGAGAATGTTCTTTACTGCTATCCGGTGTTTCTCCCCTGGGTCCGACTGATACCGGCTTACAACGCTCAATGTGTATGCTACATCTGGTCTGGTACACAACATCGCATACATTATAGAGCCTACCGCAGATACGTAGGGTATAGATGACATGCGAGCCCTTTCCAAATCAGTCTTAGGAGACATCTCTTTGGAGAGGGTGATTCCGTGACAAGCCGGTAGATTACCGCGCTTTGAATCTTCCATACTGAATCGTTTCAGTATGGTGTCGATGTACCTGGACTACAAAAGTCCCAAGATCCTTTTAGATCTATCACGATAGATCTGGATCCCCAGAATGTAGTTGGCATCGCCCAGGTCCTTCATGGAGAACCTCTGTGACAAGAATCCTTTGACTGACTGTAGCATAGGAATGTCATTTCCTATTAGGAGAATGTCATCCACGTACAAGACGAGGAATACCACAGTTCTCCCAACAATCTTACTGTAAATTCATGGTTCATCCAGATTTTTAATAAAGTCGAATTCTTCGACAGTATCATCAAAGCAGATGTTCCAGCTCCGTGATGCCCGCTTCAGTCCATAAATAGACTTAAGCAACTTGCACACTTTACCGCTGCTCCCACTCTGAATGAAACCCTCTGGCTGATCCATATAGACGCACTTTTCCAAATTTCCATTTAGAAAAGCCGTCTTTACGTCCATCTGCCAGATCTCATAATCGTGGAAGGCAGCAATGGCAAGAAGAATCCGAATGTATTTGAGCATAGCCACTGGAGAAAAGGTTTCCTCATAGTCCAAACCAGGTCTTTGGCGAAAACCCTTAGCAATAAGCCTAGCTTTATAGGTTTCAACCTGCCCATCTACACCAATCTTCTTTCTGAAGATCCATTTGCAGCCTACGGGTTTTACCCCTTCTAGAGCAATGTCCAAAGTCTAAATTTTGTTAGTGTACATGGACTCCATCTCGGTCCGTATTGGATCCAGCCATTTTACTGAGTCACCGCTCTGGATGGCTTGCTGGAAGCTAGTAGGCTCATCACTTTCAATGACACAGTCCTCCCAATCCCCATCTATGAGAAAACCGTAGTATCTCTCGGACGGATGAGACTGCCTACTACTTCTGCAGAGTGGTGATGGGATGTCCGGTTCTGCTGAAACTTCTTGTTCTACCAAGCTTTCAGTAATAGCTTATGGTTATGGAATTTCTTCCATTTCTACTGCGCTCCCACTTGTTTCTTTTTCTAAAAACTGATGTTCCAGAAAGTGGGCATGACGAGAAACAAAAATCTTTTGTTCCTCTGCGTAATAGAAAAGATACCCTCTGGAGTTCTTTAGGTATCCCACAAACTTACACAGTACTGAGCGTGCCTCGAGTTTGTCCGCATGCTACTTTTTAACAAAAGCTGGACATCCCCATATCTTCAGATATTGAAGATGGGGTTTCTTCCCACACCACATCTGATATGGTGTGGTAGGCACAGTCTTGGAGGGAACCTTGTTCAAAAGATATGCAGCTGATTCTAGTGCATAACCCCAGAAAGATCACGGTAACTCAGCCTTACTCATCATGGAACGAACCATATCCAATAGGGTTCGATTCCGTCTTTCAGATACATCGTTGTGTTGTGGTGTGTATGGAGGAGTAAGTTGAGAGAGAATTCCATTCTCTTTTAAGTAGTTTAGAAACTCGGCACTTAAGTATTGACCACCTCGATCAGATCTTAGTGTCTTGATACTTTTGCCTGTTTGTTTTTCAACTTCATTCTTGTATTCCCGAAATTTCTCAAAGGCCTCGGATTTATGCTTCATTAGGAAGACATGTCCATACCTAGAGAAATCATCCGTAAAAGTAATGAAGTATGAATAACCACTTCGCGCATGTGTAGACATTGGACCACACATGTCACTGTGTATGAGTCCTAAGAGCTCGCTCGCTCTTACTCCGTGTCCAGTGAGCAGAGTCTTTGTCATCTTTCCTATGAGAAAAGATTCACAAGTATCATAAGACTGATACTCGAACGGATTCAAGTATCCCTCTTTATGTAACTTTGTTAACCGTGTCTCATTGATGTGACCCAGTCTACAATGCCATAAGAAAGCCTGATTTAATTCTGGAGACTTTCTTTTAAGTATGCTCTGGACATTGAAAACCTGATCTTGATTCAGTACGTATATTCCGTTTTCTAATGTACCTGACCCAATCAGAACTCAATTTTGGTGGATGTGGACCACATCGCTTACAAAAGTAAAATCATATCCTTCCTTAAAAAGTATGGATACAGATATGATATTACAAGCCATACTAGGTACATACAAACAGTTACACAGAATCAATATCTGCCCACTTGTCAATCTAAGGTGATATTCCCCTACGGATTCAGCGTCCACGCTCATTCCGTTGGCAACCCTGAGAGTCATATCACCTATCCTGATAACTCTACGGTTTCTCAGAGCCTGTAATGAATTACAGATGTGAGATCCTGATCCGGTATCTAATACCCAGGAAGTAGGGTTAATTGACATACAGTTCTCTATTACGAACACACCCGAAGCCGAAGCCACAACATGCTTCGAATCCTGGTTACTGGCTTTGCTAACCCTGCAATCCTTCTGCCAATGTCCTTTCCCATAACAATAGGAACGTCCCTCTCTTACTACATCTAGTCCCGAAACTTTTGCCCTTCCTTTTCCCCCTTCTTCCCTGGTTTCTTTCAGGGTACAAGTAGAGGGCAGAGACTGTAGAATCAGGTCAGTACTTGACCCGTTCTTCAACGTGGTCTTCAGGTCCGTGAGCTCATCAAAATAGCTAGTCTCTGTAAGGACGTTGTCCCCTACAAATGACTCGAAAGCCAATCTCGCTTGAAGCAATTCGTTTGAGGTCTCATATCTTGCGATACAAGATTGCTCTCCATATAAATCTTTGTTATGGAGGAAGATAGAAGCTAAGTCCATCTTCTCGTGCTGCCCTGGTAAGCACCATCAACTGAGGCCAACACGAGGCACTTGGCATTCGTACAGTCTTTTTCCGATGTCTTACGGATATCAATATCCGTGACAGGGGAAACTGGTCCTGAGACGGCAGGGGTTTGATTAGTTAGGAGGTGTCCCAGTTTGTCATGGGTAATGGATATCTGGACAGACCTTTGCCAGTCATAAGAGTCAGATTCAGTAATTTTATTATATAGATGTAACCTATGTCTGGTCACTGGGTCACAGCAATTAAGAGAGAGAGAAGAAAACACTTAGCATGATGCTCCTGTAAGTTTAGATTGGTTTTTAGTTTATCTAAACAGGATAGCTCCCACTGTTTCTTGAATCCTTCCTCAAACCATAAAAGAAGTAGTCGGGATCAATCTCACCGTACAATACTTGCTTAACCGTTCAGCCAGGCCAGTGTCGGTACTTCGAGAGAGGTTTTACGACGCTTTCGCGAAGTTCCTTAATTAAATAACCTCTTTTCCCTGTGGGCGTAGCCCCGCTAACACCTTTCTAGACACCTACTTGGTTTATAGCATTGATCTTTAAGTGAAAAGTTTCCCGAGGAGTAGCGGATTCTCACAGTAGGATCGGGATCCAAATATCATCGTGAGATAATGCTGAAGGAATCCTACCAACATTATCAAACTCCAAATGGTGCACTAGCAAGTTTCTGTTTCTTTAGAAACTCCCGATGTGGATTTTTGCCTCATGCTCTTATGACCTTGACGAAGGCCAACATATCATAAGTCACATGTCAAGTTCTACCCGTCATTATCCAGGTTAATTTGAACCCACCCGCACATACCCTTGACGAAGGCCAAAATAGTAGTACGATTGTCCCAAACCAACGCATCTATCTATGCTACAGATAAATATTCAGCGGCTACCAATCACTATGCCTTGGCGAAGGTCAAAATACATAACTTGAATACTACTGAATATTTAACTGAAATGACGGAGGGCTACGAATGGTTTTGGCGAAACCGTGAACGTAGTGAACTTGATATAATCGAAGAAACCTGATAGCTTTTAAAAGGAGTGGTTTAAGCTCCGCGTTTTTAAAAGTTTTTCTGTTTTGAAAAAACCGAGTGGTTTTGAAATTGTTCCAACGACTTAACTTTGGTTTTATTTTCTTGCATTAATTTAATGCGTCCGATCAATTAATCCTACCATTGCAGAAAACAACGAAAATATGACGTACGCTTATGCCATCCGCATTCGCCACGAGGCCCCATCATCACCCGTTAGGTTACTTAACTAACAACAGAGCGGGGGCTGGACTAGCGCGGATGCAAAACATAAGCAACGCCTACTAGATATCATATATAGATATATACATTCGTCAGATGCAATGATAGCCATTCCAGATCACAGATGAACACATTGGATATACTAGGAAACCACGTTTCATTCGAGCCTGCAACGAAAGACGGATTACACGGTCGCGATGAATAGCCAAACCCCACCCTAGACCCCTACGGGTGCGGCAAACTACCCGCCAAGTACCCGAAGTGGAGCAAACTCCCTCATCAACGTGAGTAGGCCACTCGGCACTTCAAAGTACCCGGTAGTTTGTGCACCCCACCTTGGGTCTATCCTAGGAGAAAAAACAGTAAAAGAAATAATATACAATGGCGGCTACAACCTCATCCCGGATGTGCGGCCATAAAATAATATTATATCAATTTACATATTACATTAAAAGAAAGATAAAGAAACTCTCATCTCACAAAACCCCGGCTATTCATCCGTGACAATCCAACAAGTTCATATACACAATCCAACAACATTACAGATCACAGATATGCACAACCCCCACTAATCGACGTATAGCGATTAGTCGACGTTCAGTGCATATATCACATTACAGATATAACCATTTAGCAAAAGTTTGTAGAATTTCGATCAAAATACCAATTTGTAACTACCCCAAACACAATATTGTTCTCTGAAAATTCTGGGCAGAAACAAAATATTTTAAAAATCACAGAACACCAAACTGAACAAACTGCAGCAAACCCGAGTCGCGGCCGAGTCAACTCGGCCGTGGATCCGCGCCGAAACGCGGGTTTCGCCGCGCTTCCGCGGCGTGTTAACCGAGACGTGGGCTCATTTTTCCTGGTTGTTTCTAAAAAACCCTGCACCGATTTTTAAGGTATGTGGAATTATTTTTAGAGCAGTTTTAAAAATCGGCAGAAAGTATATGTTTTTAACATGTTTCGCGATTTTTTTCGGATCAAAGTTCCAAACAGTTTGCTAACATGCTAGTTGTTGTTTAGCTAGGCTCTGATACCACTGTAAGTCCACATTACCCACCCCGGTGCTTACAGGGAGGCGGAATAGGTAAAAAACAATTTTTAACACAAGGTAACATGAACTAGAACTAGAGGATCTTTGTTAAACAAAAACTAACAAACTAACTACAAGTTTAGCTACTCGGTTAGAAGGTTGTACCTAGGTCTTGAACTCCTTTTCTTCTTGCTCCTTGGAGTGGTTTGAATGGCTCCTCCTCTTTGCCGGAGAAAGATCCACCCGAAGGCCTCTACCTTGAGCTCCTACCTCAACCTAGAGATAACTAAAGTGCTTGGATTGCTAAACCTAGAACCCTAGAATGAGTAGAGTAAAGTCTTGAAGGTTTTATCTTAAGAGCTCATGGTTCTCAACACATGAGAGATGAGAGCTTTAAGAGGAAGAGGGAGAGCTCAAACATATGAGAGAGAAACAGCAAGAAAGAAATGAGGATATTTTAGCAACCATACTCTCATATTAGTGAATTATGAAATAATAATAATAATTAAAGAAATTGTGATGGTTCATTTGGAATGACCATTATCATTTCACATTAAATGAGTTTTGCAAGCATCTTTCATATGAAATGATGATGGTCAAATTGTCAACATAAGTCAACCGGTCAACCAAAGTCAAAAAGTCAACATAAGTCAAATGGTCAACCTAACCATGGCACAATTATCTTTAATTAATATCATTAATCATATTTCTTATTTTCATTAGGGTTTGGAAAAAGTCAACGGTCAACAACCCTAATGAGAATATTCTGCCTCTGTCAACTGTGCATACACACCCGCATCCGTGTTCCGAGGAATACAAATACAATGAGAAAAAACCAATTCCAAGACAAATACTAGGATCTGGCTTAAACAAAAGCCCGCTAGTAATAACTGCCCGGATACCAAACGTGCACTAATAACTGCCCGGATACCAAACGTGCATAAGTGCGCGGATGTGAACGAACCCCGTCGCAAAACCATGCGACCTCTACTCTGTTTTGCCCAAAGGCGAATAACCCTCTGTGTGGGACTCTAAAGACTCAACAGGCCGCAAGCGGTACTAGCTGTACGTAACAGTCCCCAGGTAGATGCCGATAAGAAGACTGATGAGGTGAACACATCCGAACTCCTACTGAGCCTGAATGTGACAATCTCCGTACAGTCCGGTCTGTTCGTCTAAGAGTATCGCATGTCGGGCCTAGGGGAGTGGTAAACGTCAATCCCCTAATAGCGGTACAAGTCGTGTCGGAGTGTAGCCCAGAGCACCCTGAGATAACACTGGAAACGCTACCAGTATATCTCGCTTGCTCTGGCCAGGGACTTTGTGTAATGGCTCTCCTAGACACAGCGCGATATCAACCCCCAATATCGGGAGAGACGAATCCTGTCTAACCGTCACTGCCTCCAAGTGCTTCGGGAATGCACCCAACTACTACCTGTTTGCACGACTCATTTGTGCCGTGGTAGGATAGTAATCTAAGAACAGTGGGAACACACTTGAGGCGAAGTGACAGTGTCAAGTCAACGTACTATGCTGTACTCATGTCACCTGGGAACTGATAACTGACGAAAGGTATAATACCAAACCAACAGTTCCCAGCGAGTCCTGTCCAGTGTACTCGTAACCTAACGAGCACCTGCATACTATCTCTAGTATGACGTACTGATGGCTGTGGGACAGCCCATCTCCCCTCCTGGGATGAGAAGCGTATATACTAGTCTACTCTGGAGTATCGATGCCCTGTCTCGATAATCCTACGACTAGGGACCTGTATAAGGATGTGCTTGTAGATTACCCAGCCCCCACTAGTGTGACCGCCATCACAACGCTGGTAATCAAGAAAAGATCCTAAGGGCTCCACTAATATGTATAAGCTATATGCTAAAAGAAACATACGCACATATTGAAGTAGAAATAAACCAAGTAGCATACTACCATTTTTGAGCAAGATTGTCTATACAACTGTGAATATCCCAAGCTTCCATTAAGTAATATACACACTAGTATGATACAGTAATGGCCTCTAGGGCATATACACTAACAGTTGTGTCATGTACACGCTCTCTTCTAAATCACCATTTAGAAAAGCAATCTTGACGTCCATCTGCCAGATTCCGTAGTCATGGTATGCAACAATGGCAAGTAGGATCCTGATGGACTTAAGCAGAGCTACAGGAGAAAATGTTTCATCATAGTTGACACCTAGTCGTTGATGAAAACTGTTTTCTACAAGTCTAGATTTGAAAGTCTCAACTTTTCTATATACACCAATTTTCTTCTTAAAGATCCACTTGTTCCTGATGGGTTTTACCCTTTCAGGAGCAACTTCCAAAGTCCATACTTTGTTGGTGTACATGGATTCCATCTCAGATCGCATAGCATCCAGCCATTTCACAGAGTCCCCATTTGTGATGGCCTGCTCAAAACTAGTTGGGTCATCATCTTCCATGATGCAATCCTCGCTCCCACCGTCTATGAGAATATCGTAGTATCTCTCAGGTGGATGAGAAACCCTACTTGATCTGCAGAGTGGCTAAGGATCGTCGGGGACTATTGAATCCTCCGATTCTACCAAATTGCCAGTTATAGTTTGTGTAGCTGGAAATTCTTCCAGTTCTACCTCATTACCACTAATTTCTTTCACAAGAAATTTCTTTTCTAAAAAGGTGGCATGTCAAGAAACAAACACTTTTTGTTCCTCGGTGTGGTAGAAGATATACTCTCTCGAATGTTTGGGATATCCTATAAACTTGCACAGAACTGAGCTTGCCTCGAGCTTGTCCGGATTTTGCGTTTTAACATAAGCTGGACAACCCCATATCTTAATAAAATTAAGACATGGTCTCTTCCCTTTGCATATCTCATATAGAGTGATAGGCACGGATTTGGTTGGAACCATATTCAATAGGTATGCAGCTGTCTTAAGTGCATAACCTCAAAAGGAAATAGGTAACTTGGCAATACTCATCATAGAGTGCACTATATCTAATAGAGTACGATTGCTCTGCTCTCCATTGTGATGTGATGTAAATGGAGGAGTAAGCTGAAAGAGAATCCTATTCTCTTTTAAATAGTCTCGGAATTCCGTGCTCAAGTATTCTCCTCCCGATCAGATCGAAGGACTTTAATACTTTTACCCGTATGGTTCTCTACTTTGTACTTATATTCCTTGAATTTCTCAAAAGCTTCAGATTTGTGTTTCATCAGGAACACATGTCCGAATCTTGAGGGACATCAGTGAATGTACTGAAGTACGAGGAACCACTCCTCGCATGTGTTGACATAGAACCTCATACATCACTATGTATCAGTCCCAAGAGTTTAGTAGCTCTTTCTCCATGTCCAATAAATGGAGTTTTGGTCATCTAGTCTTTGAGACATGACTCGCAAGTTTCATAAGCTATAAATTCGAACGGATTCAAATATCCATCTTTATGCAACTTAGCTAGTCTGGTCGCATTGATATGACCTAGTCTATAATACCATAAGAAGGATTCATTCACTTCTGAACTTTTCCTCTTGTGTGTTTCTTTATGTTTAGAACTGTCGTTTGATTAAGAACGTATATACCGTTACACAACGTACCAAATCCAATTAACTCTTGATTTAAGAAAAATGTTCATAACATTTTTCTCTAATACAAAGTTATATCCTTCTTTATCCAATAAAGAAATTGATATTATATTGCACATCATTTTTGGTAAAAAATAACAGTCGTTCAGAATCAATGTACTACCATTTGGTAATATAAAATGATATTCACCAGCTGCTTTGGCTGCAACAATTGCACCATTCCCTACTATGAGAGACTTATCACCCTTTCCCAGTTCTCTATTTCTTCTTAACCCATGTAACAAATTACAAATGTGGGATCCTCATCTGGTATCCAATACCCCGGACAAAGAGCATACTGAGAAACAGTTCTCGGTAACGAACACACCCTAAGAAAATACATCATCATGTTCTTTCTTCATTCGAGTTGCGTGGGAATCCTGATATTCCCCTATTCCTTATTCAGACTTATGACAGTCATAAGATAGAGCGGAACCAACGTTCCCCAGCTCAGTATAATAAGCGGGTTCGGTTAATACATGTATATTATTATCTTGATTAAGGCGTATCATGGTCGCTACATGGAGAGAGAGAGAGAGAGGGAAACACTTTAGCGTGCACTCTTTGCAAGATTAGATTGGTTATTATCTTATCTAATCAGGATAGCTCCAACTGTTTTTATCAAATCCTCCTTCAAACCCTAAAAGGTAAGATTAGCCGGGATTAATTACACCCTACAAGTTCACTAATCGGTCAGTCAGGCAGGTATTGGTACTCCGAGGGAGTCTCCCCATTCTTTCGCATGGAACTAATTAAATAATCTCATTTCCGCAGGGGAATAACCCCATTAACACCTTTCTTAGACACCTACTGGATCAGCTAATTGTAAACTGAAAAACTCTCCCAGGAGTAACTCTTACTCGCAGTGGGTATTGGGATCCAACAATCTCATAGAAGATATGCAATCTCATTGCAAATTTCAACACTTGAAATTCCCAATATATGTTTTTACCCCTAGCGACTTATGACCTTGGCTATGGTCAACAAATCATAAGCGATAGCCAAGTTCAACCCGTCATTTCATGATTGAATTAAACTCACCCGTACGACCCTTAACAAGGTCAACAAAGCTATACTACTACCCTAATCCAATCACAGCATATGCTGCAGATAAGAACTAATCAGCTACCGTACACTACGCTTTGACGAAGGCCAACAAACGCATCACGAATACTAAAATAGTCCTTATCTGAAATGACGGAGGGTTACAACTGGTTTTGAAGAAAACCTTTATCTTAATGAACTTGATATCGTTGTAGAATCTAGTGATTTGAAAAGGAGTGGTTTAAGCTCCGCTTTTAAAATCGAGTAGTTTTCAAAACAACCCGAGTGGGTTGTAGCATTTACTGGTTTTGCTAAAGAGCTCACTCCCGATGAAGGGATCTAGGCTCTTTCCTTATCGAATGAGGTGCTAGATATTCATGAAGGAATACCACTATGCAAAGCAAGAACTGGAGTGCCTTTTTGAAAAATTTGATTCTAAAACATCTTTAGGTTTCTTATCTTTTCATTAATCTCTTTAAAGACATCCCATCATTTATGTTTCCTAAACACCACAGAAGAAACGAAAATAGAACGTACGCTTATGCCATCCGCATTCGCCATGGGGCCCCGTCATGCACCGTTAGGTTACTTAACAAACGGCAGAGTGGAGGAAGGACTAACGTGGGTGCAAAACATAAGCAACGTTTATAATATATATATCATATATATATATAGCATTCGTCTCACAAAGTTATATGATCACATCACAGAACTCAAGCAGCACAAGTCAACATATGAAATATTGGATATGCTAGGAGGTCCGTGTTTTAAATTAAGCCAGTAATGAAAAACACGGATTTTACGGTCGTGATGAATAGCTGCTCAGTCGAAAATAGTGCACTTTTAACGTGACAATTTCCTTACTCTTCATAATCATCTAAAAGTATTTGCTATAAATATAACACATATTATAAGTTTATCTGCAAAATATCATTTACCATGTATTATACATTATAATCAACATTATGAAGGAAATTGTATGTTTAATATTTTTACGCATAATATTTTATATCTCACATTCTTCATTGAGATCTTGTGGAAGATTAGCTCAGGTCGGTTATCGGGAATCAGGAATCTTCCAATAAAATACAAGAAAGTCAAAGAATTAAATACTGGCAGAAATTCAGAAGAGATAAGAAGATTCCATATATCACATAAAGACCCAGAAATCCACAGAATAAGACCACAGAAGTTTGAAGCAACGAGCTCACTAATAGGCCGTGGAACCGCGGCCGAGTCAAACCGAGTCGCCGCGGATCCGCGGCCGATTCAGGGACTTGGGGTTCGGGAGTTCTCTGAAAGTTTCTTTGTAACGACCTAACTTGTTGAGGACGCTTATTTGTTACAACCTAGTTCTCTGGAAACTTCTTTGTAACAACCTAGCTTGTAAGGGAAGCTTAATTAGGGACTATAAAAAGGACCTAGGGCTACATTGAAAAGATTACACAATTTTATTCCGAAATTTTTCCCCAAATTCACTCATCAAATCAAATCAAGAAAAGAGCCAACAAATTCAACAAATCCAAAATCCAAGATCAAGAATCATTGAGAAATTCAACGAGCGACGTCATTCAAGACTCCTTTATACGAAGCCGATCATCACCAACGAGCACATGATCGACGACAGGTCCAAGACGCACGGTGATCAAGCGACGTGAAAATCAACGGAAAAATTACCTCTTCAAGGGAGTGATCGAGAGCAATTCTTCTTGTAATCTCGGATTGAAGGAGTTGTAATTTGAAGTTGAATACTAAAGGTGATAATTAGCTTCAATTTCAGCATTATGAATTCTTTCTCTAATCTTTCTTCGATTTTCATGATGCGCGAGTAAATCTCCGCTTGAAAGGATTCGTAGGATTAGGGTAGATCGATGGATTCTATACTCTTTTTAATTCTTATGAAGTTTACAAACTTTCGCAAAAGAATCGTCAACATCCTCATCGGGCGCGATATCAAATTCTTGATAATCTTGACTACGATTTGAGATAAGATTGACGATCCTTTTGTGAAGGGCTAGAAAATTAATGGGATCAATGAAAGGACAATGGAGGATAGTGAAGAAACCCTAGTTTCTTCCAGAAAACCCCTAATTCGCATTCATCGCCATCAATCTAGTGTTAAACTGTCAATAGATAAGATTATTCATCGTTATTAGTCATCCATGGCTACTAAATCCGATCGAATCCTGCAAGCCTTCATCATATTTTCTTGATATTTATATCTTGAACATTTTCTTGATTTCCTTTCTTGAAAACAATTTCTTGATTTTCTTGAAACTATTACTTCAACTAAATTTTGAACCATTTCTTGAAATTCTTTACTAGTCCTTTCGACTCATCTAAAGCAAGAATTTACGAATTCCTTGAATCCCAGAGGACGACCCGTGCTCACTAACGCTCGCTACACGTGACACCGTTATTGATTGTGGTTACTACTACTACCTTTTCTTTTTGAGTCAATCAAATGGCGTCGTTGCCGGGGATACGTGCGTAATTTGTTCTTTCTTGCGATTTGGGTTGAAGTATTATTATTCTATCGAAATATAAATCAAGAACGCATCGTGTGCTTAACGATTAGTGTGTGAATTTTGCAAAGGAGTCTGGAATCATTGTAGCAGGAAGATAAAGATTCAGAGCATTTCATCAATATCAGAGGAGCAAGTGAAGCAACTGTAGAAAAAATAAGTCCAAGATTTCTCAACATGGCGGCGGAACCGCGACATCTTGGACGATTTAGGGTTCCAGCTCTCTGTGGTATAATTTCTATCTTCTCCTCTCTCCTCTGAAAAGTCCAATAACAATTTTTCTGCAGGATCCTTTGCAAAAATTCGCCGCTTAAAAAAATTCTTGTTGCGTGTTTTGTTTGTGGGTTGTTTTTGCATATTGTAATACGGAAAATTAAAGGGTAAAGACCAAATTCAAATTAGGTGGGAATTTCATTAACCTTCCTAAGCCCCACAAATCACAAAACTAGCATCCGCATCACTCTTCATTAATTAAAAAAATATCTAGACCAAGACTCTAAGGACCGTCATGCTCAATTAGGATAGAAGAGGGTCGTGGGTAATCTACTGCTTATCCCCATTTCTTTTGTGGTGTCTAGATAAGTGTGTCTAAGGCAAGTGGTTACTTAATTAGGCCCGCTATTTACATAGCGGATACCTCCCACTTACCTGGCACTTACCTGGCCACAAGAGAGATAAAGAGGTAGTAGAGGATTGATCCTGCGATTTGTCTTCTGGAAGTCTAGGAGTGGTCTAGTGACTTGACCAAGGTGACCTTAGATCTAAGGTTGATTGTGCATTTTTGTGATTTATCTTAATCCATCTTTTTCAAAAACAAACATTTCTTTCAATTTACACAAACGCTGTCACTAGCGCTAAACCTTCTTAGTGCATGCTCGGCTGGACACGGGATTTTAGTGCCCGTCTTGTCCGCATTTCTTCTATCGACTCCGAAGTCATTATTTCTTCATCTTCTTTTTCCTCACCATCCACCACAATTACCAAGATGAACGGTTATCCATCAAATTTTAATAACACCACTCTGCCACCATCCGCAGGTGCGCAGAATCCACCGCGTATATCTCTCCAAGAGAGATGCTACCCTATACGTGGTCCCCTTCCTACTTGTCTTTCTATTCCACCAGCCAATGAGGATAATCTTGAAATCAAACCACACTTTATCAATCTTTTGCCTAAATTTCACGGTCTTGAGTCTGAAGACGCATACGTTTTTATCACAAAATTCGAAAGCGTGTGTGCTATGATGGGCACTTCATAACTTTCTGTGGATGTTATGCGTTTACGTCTTCAACCATTTACTTTGTGCGATTTAGTCGAAAAATGGCTTTATAACACGACCGCACACTCTATTTCCAATTGGGATGAATTCGTTATAGCATTCCTTAAGAAATTTTATCCCAATCATAAGACCGCCCGTGTTTGGAGCGAAATCAACCAGTTTACCCAGCTTCCAAATGAACCATTTTGGAAATGCTTTGAACGGTTTAAGGATCTGCTTGTCCAATGTCCTCATCATGGAATCCATAGATAGGATCTGTGCTGAATTATATAAGAGGGCATTAATCCAGCGACAAAGCAGATACTTGAAACCATGTGTCAAGGCAATTTCATGTCTAAAGACGATGGTGAAGCTTGGAAATTTTTGGAAGATTTTGCTGAAAATACTTTGCAATGGGAAAGCGTTAGTCCATCATCTAGGGATGGAATTCATCAACTCGATATTTCGATCGCAGTAAAAGCCGAAATAGCAGCGATGCAAAAGAAACTCGAAGCAATAGAAAACAAATTTCTATTAGCCTCCCTAAACCAGGTGACGCTCCCTAAAACCGTGTGTGGATGTTGTTCTGATCCATCACACTTGACGGAAGAATGTCCTTTGAATTCTTCGTTTCAAAGTCAAGAACACACTAATGCTGCTTTTCAGCAACGACTTAGAAACGATCCTTATTCTTCCACATATAATCAAGGTTGGAGAAACCACCCTAATTTTGCCTGGAACCAACACTAAACTCAAAATATGGTTCCAAACAAAAATAACTATCAAAGGGTTCCTCCACAGCAACCACCACAGAGTCAGCACCCCTTCCGAACAAAAACTTTTCAAAATCCAGCCAACAATTCTGCACCTTATAATAATTCTTTCCAAACGGCAGGTACCGAAAACCCCTCTGCATTCGAACGAACCTTTGATTTGTTTATGAAACATACCATGCAAATGTCGACTGATATAAGGTCTTCTATCGACACCATAAGGAAAGACTCCGCCTCCCACGGTGAGAGTATAAAATCGATAGAAGTACAAATTGCACAATTAAATGCAGCAATGAGTGCTAGAGAGAAAGGGAAACTTTCATCTCAACCCTTACCGAATCCTGGCCACTCACAATATCATAATGTGAATGCCATCACCACGTTGAGATCAGGAAGAGTGCTAAACAACCAAGTTGGTGAACAGGTTGATAATGATGAATAAATCAATGATACCCCGGCTTCCACTTCTGACCCTATTTCATCTTCTTCTGAGCCTATTCTCTGTTTTCCTCAAGGCTCGAACCCTCCGCCCGCCTCATTGAGTCAACCGGACACGATCCCAACTCTAATTCTGGGATCTGTTCCACCCCCACGACCTTCTCCAATGTTGGACCCATCTCTTATTGCTAAAGCTCCTTATCCAAATAAGTTAAGGGGAAACAAACCAAGTCTGCAAATGGAGAAAATTGTAGAAATGTTTAAACAGGTTAACATAAATATCCCTCTCCTAGATACTATACAACAAGTTCCGGCTTATGTGAAAATACTTAAAGACTTGTTCACTAGGAAGAGGAAAACTCAAGTGCCGAAAAAAGTGTTCATGACTGGTAATGTAAGCACAGCATTTACCCAGCAATTACCAAAGAAACGTAAGGACCCTGGCTGTCCTACAATCTCTATTTCTATTGGGAGTAAAAATATCAATTGTGCTCTACTCGACCTTGACGCTAGTGTTAACCTGCTTCCTTACTCTGTCTACGAGCAGTTAGGTATTGGAGAGTTGAAACCTACCCACTGCACTCTCCAGATGGCAGATCGATCTATCACCAAATCTAGGGATGATCTTGAGGATGTGTGATAAAAGTCGGGGAATTTATATTCCCTGTGGACTTTATTGTTTTAGATACACAACCTGTAGCGAACCCACGGAACCAAATTCCGGTGATTCTCGGTCGACCTTTCTTAGCAACTTCCAATGCTGTCATTAATTATCGTAACAGTTCTGTGAACCTATCCTTCAAGAAGATGACAATTGAGTTTAATATTTACATGCTGGGAAGTCAACCATCTCAACCTTCTGCTCATATACTTGATGTCTTTTCCATCAACGAGATTGCTTCCGACAGCTGTGAAGCTGAAGCACTTTACTATAATGATCTCGGCGACACTAATGTGTCATTATTTGATCTGACAAATTATTATAGTGAGGATACCCTTGATAAGGCCACTCTTGAGTTTGAACCTTTTGACTCATCACAAAAGTCAGTAGAGCTTTCCGAGTCAATATCTTATGCAGGTTATGAACTTCTCAGGGACTCCGAATATCATTCCCTTACCCCACCTTCTATTGTCTCTCCACCGACATTAGATCTCAAAATGCTACCTTCTCATCTTAAATATGCATATTTATATGAGAATGAGTCTTTGCCCGTGATCATATCCGCTTCTCTAGCTTTAGAGCAAGAGACGCTCTTTTAACGGTCTTGAGATCAAATCGGCAAGCATTTGGTTGGACAATGGAAGACATCAAAGGGATTAGTCCCTTGATTGTTGAACATCATATACATCTAATGGATGAAGCCAAACCAACCCGAGACCCACAAAGACGGTTAAATCCCGTCATGAAGGAAGCGGTAAAGAAAGAAATCGTCAAGTTCCTAGATAGTGGTATAATTTACCTAATTTCTGATAGCCAATGGGTAAGTCCTATTCATGTAGTCCTTAAGAAGTCTGGCATCACAGTTATAACTAATGAGACTAATGAGTTGATCCAAACACGCACCCAAACTGGGCGGTGTGTATGTATTGATTATAAGAAACTCAATGCCGCAACGAGGAAAGATCACTTTCCTCTACCTTTCATTAACCAGATGCTGGAACGATTAGCTGGACATGAATATTATTGTTTCTTGGATGGATACACTGGCTATAACCAGGTCCCCATTACCAAAAAGGATCAAGATAAAACAACATTTACTTATCTTTTCGGTACCTTTGCTTATAAACGCATGCCCTTTGGGTTATGCAACGCTCCCGCTACATTTCAGCGGTGTATGATGGGATATTCTCAGACATGGTCGAGAATTTTTTGGAGATCTTTATGGACGATTTCTCTATATTTGGGGATTCTTTTAAGGATTGCCTATGTCATCTTGATGTAGTTCTTACCCGCTGTAAGGATAAGAACATAATATTAAATTGGGAAAAATGCCATTTCATAGTCTAAGAAGGTATCGTGCTTGGACATGTCATTTCACAAGAAAGCATTGAGGTAGACAGAGCTAAATAGATGTCATACATAACCTTCCTCATCCCAAATGCGTCAAAGATATACGATCCTTCCTTGGTCATGCAGGATTTTATAGGAGATTTATTAAGAATTTTAGCAAAATTGCTAGACCCTTAACTCTTCTCTTGGCCAAGGATACTACATTTCACTTCGATTTGGATTGCGATGCTGCTTTTGAATCACTTAAGAGATCTCTCACTACAGCCCTTGTTCTATCATCTCTTGATTGGAACCACCCGTTTGAGCTAATGTGTGATACATCAGATTTTGCTATTGGTGCAATCTTAGGATAGCACATTGATAAGATGCCACATGCAATTTATTATGCAAGTAAGATCTTGAATGATACTCAAATTAATTATACAACTACCAAGAAAGAACTCTTGGCAGTTGTATTTGCATTAGAAAAATTCAGGCCTTACTTGATTGGCTCACCGATAGTGGCTTACACCGATCACTCTGCCCTAAAACATCTTTTATCAAAGAAAGATGCTAAGGCCAGGTTAATACGTTGGATCCTATTATTACAAGAATTTGATCTTGTCATACGAGATAAGAGAGGATGTGAAAATATAGTGGCCGACCATCTTTCACGCATCTCTTCTTCACCTACTGTGACCTTGCCAATAAACGATTCTTTCCCTGATGAACAGCTCTTGACCGTATCCTGCGAACCTTGGTTCGTGGATATTGTGAATTATCTCGCAACAGGACTTATACCTAGAGAATGGTCTAAACAAGACAATTATCGATTTCTATCCCGAGTAAAGCACTTTTACTGGGATGGATCTTATTTGTTAAGTATTGTCCTAACCAAATCATTCGCAGATGTGTCCCTAATGATGAATTCAAGAGTGTTTTGTCTTTCTGTCATGATCGGGCATGTGGTGGTCACTTTGGTCCACGTAAAACGGCGGAGAAAGTTTTGCAAAGTGGTTTTTACTGGCCTACATTATTTAAAGATCCAATTGATCATTGCAAAACTTGTCCACGGTGTCAACATACGGGTCAGAGTTCTCGAAAAAATGAGATGCCACTCCATCCTATCTTGGTTGTGGAAATTTTTAACGTTTGGGGTATTGATTTTATGGGCCTTTTTCCCAACTCTTTTGGGAATTTATATATCTTGTTAGCGGTTGATTACGTCTCAAAATGGGTGGAAGCGATACCATGTCACACTAATGACAATAAGTTTGTTATTAAGTTCCTTAAATAAAATATCTTTTCGTGATTTGAACACACTCGTGCTATAATTAGCGACAACGGGACACATTTCTGTAATCGGTCTTTCGAGACTTTGATGCAGAAATATTCAATCAACCATAAACTTTCTACACCCTATCATCCCCAAACGAGCGGGCAAGCTGAGATTTCCAATAGGCAGATAAAACATATTTTGGAGAAAACAGTTTCTAAAAATCGTAAAGATTGGTCAACCAAATTGACGGATACTCTTTGGGCATTCTGTACCGCTAATAAGACTAATCTTGGTATGTCTCCTTACCGCCTAGTGTTTGGAAAGGTTTGCCACCTTCCTGTCGAGATCGGACATAAAGCAATGTGGGCTATTAAAGAGCTTAATTTCGATTTTAATCAAGCCTGCAACTTTCGGAAGCTGAAATTAAATGAGCTAAGCGAACTCCACGATGAAGCTTACGATAATGCGGTTATAGTAAAGAACCGGACTAAAGCCTTCCACGATAAAAATATTTTTAGAAAAACTTTTACCCCGGGACAACAAGTCCTTCTTTACGATTCCTGTCTCCATCTTCATGCGGGTAAGCTAAGATCTCGTTGGAAAGGACCATTTATGGTGCGGTATGTATAGCCGCACGGGGCAGTTGAAGTTGAAAATATTAAAAACGGTTATATTTTTAAAGTGAATGGGCACAGATTAAAACCGTATTTTTCCACTGACCCCACGAAGGAGCTCCTGTTTTTACGGGAGCCGCTTTCTTATGACTAAATTTCCTCCTCATCACCACCATGTCTCGATAATATTTTCTCATCATAAAAATGGAGGTGAGTTAAAAAAGACTTAACTAAATATCCATATGATTAAAAATAAGTTTGGGGGAGATTTTCACTTTCATTTATTTTTGTCCCTGTTAATAACTTTTCCTCCCAAGTCTACAGGTTTGAAGATTTAAAAGATGACAACAGTGAGGACACTGCTGTAAACAGGTTTAGGGGAGGTTTGTACTTATTTACGCATTACTTTACATTACACGCTTTGCATAAGCACAAAATTTTTTCTTGGATAATGAAAGATTAGAAAGTGAAAAATTACATTTAAAAGATTGGAAAAGTTTAAGAAAAACAAGAAAATTAGATATTTTCTTAAACGAAACTAGTAATAAGTAGTTATGAGCCGTTGTCCCAAGGGTTAGTAAGATGAAGGAAGTCACTAATCTGAGGATAAAAATAAGTCTGTAAAATAGTCCATATTCTTAAGGCCAAATATTTGAACGATGATACCCTACCATACGCACTTACACACGTCTTGAAACTCGGGATAGTAGAGAATACCTTGAAATGCTCTTGTCTGAAAGTCAAATGTACGAAGAAAATAAAAATGAAAAATAAAAGTATAAAATGGTGAAGAAAAATGAACACTAGTTTTGTAATCACCAAGGCAGCATAAAAAAAATATAGTGAGAGAGCTTATCACCTAGTGCCTTAGACCAACTGGTTTGGGAGCTACTGCTAAGCCTTAGGTGTTGCAAGACGAGAAAATTACTAATTACTCCTAATAAGCAAGCACATTTAGTAATCGGTCGGTTAGTACATCAAGAAGTGTTAACGGTCGCATGAAAAATGTGTGAGCAATTCCATCCAAAATATTCACCGACTAAAAAGTACTGAGGTAGATGGACAAGAGTATGATAGCTTGAATTGAATTCTCCGAGTGTAGGGTTATCTTTTACATACACATAGGGGTATATGATCGGTGTTTGGAAGAAAGGTAGGGAGGAAAACTAAAGGCGATGTTTTATTGAGGGATGATGTGATTTCTAATATCTTTTCATAACTATTAAGATAGGGTTCATGACAACCGAAAAGCTAGTGTAGTTGAAAACTCTGATTTTCAAGTTCTTATCTTTATATGTAACTTTCACAGTCTTTCTTTCATTATAGCATTTTGTGGGTGTAATCCGCTGAAAACCCTCAGAAGACATCACTCCTCCTACTAGGGATACCTAGAGGTTTAACGGCTTGTTGCACGTGCTCAATGCAATCGTGTTGCCTACGAAAGTGTGCTAGTTAGTTTTTCTTTTTCTTTCTATTTTTTCTCCTTCTCCTGAATAAATAGTTTTCTCGGGACGATCAAAGTCAAGTTTGGGGGAATTTATTCAGTCGAAATAGTGCGCTTTTAACATGACAATTTCCTTACTTTTCTTAATCATCTAAAAGTATTTGCTATAAATATAACACATATTATAAGTTTATCTGCAAAATATCATTTACCATGTGTTAAACATTATAATCAACATTATGAAGGAAATTGTATGTTTAATATTTTGACGCATAATATTTTGTATCTCACATTCTTCATTGAGATCTTGTGCAAGATTACCTCAGGTCAGATATCGCGAATCAGGAATCTGCCGATAAAATACAAGAAATTCGAAGAATCAAATACTGGCAGAAATTCAAAAGAGATAAGAAGATTCCAGATATCACATAAAGACCGAGAGATCAACAGAATAAGACCACAGAAGTTTGAAGCAACGAGCTCACCAATAGGCCACGGAACCGCGGCCGAGTCAGGCTGAGTCGCCGCGGATCCGCTGCCGATTCAGGGACTTGGGGTTCGGGAGTTCTCTGAAAGGTTCTTTGTAACAACCTAGCTTGTTGAGGATACTTCTTTGTAACAACCTAGTTCTCTAGAAGCTTCTTTCTAACAACCTAACTTATAAGGGAAGCTTGATTAGGGGCTATAAAAAGGACCTGGGGCTACATTGAAAGGATTACACAATTTTATTCCAAAATTTTTCCCCAAATTCATTCATCAAATCAAATCAAGAAAAGAGCCAACAAATTCAACAAATCCAAGATCTAAGATCAAGAATCATTGAGAAATTCATCGAGCGACATCATTCAAGACTCCTTTATACGAAACCGATCATCATCAACGAGCACGCGATCCACGACAGGTCCCAGACTCACGGTGATCAAGCGACGTGAAGATCGACGGAAAAATTATCTCTTCAAGAGAGTGATCGAGAGCAATTCTTCTTGTAATCTCGAATTGAAGAAATTGTAATTTGAAGTTGAATAATAAATGTGATAATTAGTTTTAATTTCACTTTCTTTTAATTTGCGCATTATGAATTCTTTCTCTAATCTTTCTTCGATTTTCATGATGCGTGGGTAAATCTCCGCTTGACAGGATTCGTAGGATTAGGGTAGATCGATGGATGATAAAATTCTATACTCTTTTAAAGTCTTATGAAGTTTACAAACTTTCGCAAAAGAATCGTCAACATCCTCATCGGGCACGATATCAAATTCTTAATAATCTTGACCACGATTTGAGATAAGATTGACGATCCTTTTGTGAAGGGCTAGAAAATGAATGGGATCAATGAAAGGATAAGGGACGATAGTAAAGAAACCCTAGTTTCTTCCAGAAAAACCCTAATCCGCATTCATCGCTATCAATCAGGTGTTAAACTGTCAATAGATAAGATTAGTCATCATTATTAGTCATCCATGGCTACTAAATCTGATCAGATCCTGCAAGACTTCTTCATATTTTCTTGATAATTAGATCTTAAACATTTTCTTGATTTCCTTTCTTAAAAACAATTTCTTGATTTTCATGAAACTATTATTTCAACTAAATTTTGAACCATTTCTTGAAATTCTTAACTAGTTCTTTCGACTCATCTAAAGCAAGAATTTACGAATTCCTCGAATCCCAGAGGACGACCCGTGCTCACTAACGCTCGCTATACGCGACACCATTATTGATTGCGGTTACAACTACTACCTTTTCTTTTTGAGTCAATCAATAGCCAAACCCACATCCTTAGACCCCTATGAGAGCGGCAAGCAACCCTGCCAATTCTAGAGTTAGGAGACCCGGTCTCGACTTCTCGAGATGGCCTCCCATTCGACTCTAGAACTCAGTTACTTGTGCTCCCCTCCTTTGGTCTATCCTAATGCGGAAAAGTAAATAATATGCATCAATAGAGACATCATTCTCAACCCGGAAGTGTCACAATAAAAGAATATTACATACAATTTTACATGAATGAAAATATAAAAACTCTCATCTCACGTAAAAAAAAAACCCGGCTATTCAATCACGACGATCCAATATAACATATCACAGCAACACATAACATCACATGTCATCAATGTAAGTAAATATGCGTATCTCGAATTCCGTTGACATATAGCAACGAGATCAGGGATACCCCACATATTATACATACGGTCGCAGAAAAGAAATGGAAAACTACAATAATTAGAATCCACAAATTCCTTAGACATCATAAACCCGGAATATTATATATTCTGAATTTCATGCCTAACCAATAAACCTTGCATTTTAGTCTCAAATCGAAAACACTTTTCAATAACTTAGTCGGGTAATTCAACAAGATTCTTGAATACCAGATCGAATGCTCGTCGGAAACTTTAGTAAATGGCCACACCCCCGATGCCATCGACGAAGTGCACTCAGGCGGAACACCGTGGCCGTGAGCACCCGAGTGGATGCTTTTGGCAACGGGGCTCTCCTACAGTCACTTGGTCGGGGCTATAGGGAGTGGCTATCAAGTAGTGTTACCCGGCGAGTGTTTACATACAATACGAGATTGCGACGGCGTTTTGATCCGAATCAAAACTCTATGGTAATCGATCAAACAAGACTAAACCGCTAGATTTACAAATTATAAACTAGTTTTCACAAAACTAATTTAATATGGATTCCAACTATTGTATCATATATCAAAATAAACCCGAAACGATGTTAAAATTGCGACTACGAAACACTCCGAATTGCCCTAATAGAAAAGATAATATCACATGCAATCTGGGCAAAACAAACATAACCTAAAACCCTAAACCCAATAGACTAGAACACCAAACAAAATCAAAGCCCAAACCTTACAACAAAACCAGCCAGGCCGGTTTTTAACTATTTTCGCCGGCCAGTTTTAGGAGTTTGGGTCTCAAATTTCTCTGGTGTTCTAGTTACATCACATGTAACATTCTGCACTTGTTTAAAAAAATTTCATAGGACTTTTTAAAATCGACAGAAAATAGGGTATGGGTTTACAGTTTTCGGAGTTGTTTCGGTTTCGTAATTCTAATACATCGTATAATGCTCTAGCTTGGTTCTGATACCATGAAAGTGTGTCTTAGCACCACCACCAGGTTAATACCATCATCAAGTATGCAATTTTCAAATTTATGGGGTGCTAAGCTACACTAACCTAGAATCTTAACTAAAGTATTAGGGTTTAAGCAATAATAAAGCAAGTTTTACTCTAAATGATTGAAACTACAACCTTTGTAGACCAAGTCCTTCTCTTCTAAAGCTCCGAGTAGTAGTCCCTACGACTCCTCTTGGCTCCACTTAAAGAAAGGATCGAGCTTGCTTCGTGATCTTCGAGGCCAAAGATGATCCACCTTGAAGTTTCTCTAGATCAAGCTACCTCTTCACTAATCAAGTATTAGTGAAGGAAATAACCTAAACTAAATGGCTAATCTGGTGTAGGTTGATGAAGTAGGTATTTTAGGTCACTTAGAAATCTCACAAGCCTTAGGGTTCACAACTCATGTGAGGGTTATAACTTGGAGGAAGAAAAAGAAGAAGAAAACTGGAGAGAGCAAGCAAATGAGCTTAGGTTGCAAGCAAGTGAAGAATGGCTCATATTATCATCTCGCTTATTGAAACATGGAGTAAAAACCAATACTTTAACCCAACCATACTTTAATAGTAATGCCAAATGAATAAATAAATGTAAAAGCCATGCTTCACCCATTCCTCAAATATCTCCCCATTTTCCACCTCATTTTTCTATTTTCTCAAAATAGAAAAACCATATACATATCACACACACACACACACACACACACATATATTAAGAGATGATTATAATTAGTGAGCATTAATATTAGTTAATATATAAATATATCAAATATAAATATATATCAAATTATTAAATCAACACTTGATTTAATAATCCGGTTATATCATATATAACCGACTAATATCATTTATCTGTATATCATATTATCAAATCAACACTTGATTCAATAATCAAGTTATATCACATATAACCTAGCCGATATCAAATTTCGCCAGATTAGAATACGGTATCACATACTCTTATTTAATCAGGCTACCGCACATATTAGCATATGTGACCTACTTCATTTCACTTGAACTATGAAACCTCTGTGTGGGACTTTATGTTAGTTATGTATATACCCTAGAGGCCATTATTATACATATGATGTATATTATAATGGATGCTTGGATATATATAGAGAGGACTTTCTTACTTGATATGATAATATGCTATCTGGTTTCTCTTTGTCTTAACATGTTGACTTGTATTGTGTTACTGTCTTGCTCTCACATGTTGATAAAGCCCTTAGGATGTGTACTTGAGCACTAGGACTATGATGGAGATCATACTAGTGGGGCCAGGGTAGTCCAAAAGTACATCCTATAATTGTTCCTAGTTGAGGGTGTATCGAGACAGGGTATCGATACTCCAGGGTAGACTAGCATATACGTCTCTTGACCCATATGATGGGCGATGGATGATCTCGCATCCATTGGTGTTTGACATCAAAGATGGTATACGGGTGCTCAGTAGAGACTAGGTACACTCGCCGATAACTCCTATTTGGTATTATACCTATCGTCAGATAGCATTTCTCTAATGACACTGGTACAGGTTAGTCTGTAGACCCGAGATCGTCATAGAGTCTTGTATGATTCTCACTGTGCTTTGATTTCCACCTTACCACGTTCATGAGAACATGCAAAATGGTGGCTTTTGGGTACAGTCCCGAATCACATGGAGGCAATGAGCGATAGGAGGGGTTTCGTCTCTTCCGGTATTGGGGGTTGATGTTGCGCTGTGCTCGATTGGCTATAACTGGAAGTCTCTGGCCAGGGCTGATATAGAGATCTACTGGTAAGTGTTATCAGTAGTTTCTCGACCCGTTATGAGCCTCACATCGACACGACTTATCGGTTACTGGGGTCTGACGTTCACCACCCCTAAACTGGATATGCGACATATCAGATGAAGAGACCGAACCGTACGGAAGTGTTACTGATTTGATTCACAGGAGTATGTACAGGCTTGCTTGTTGATCTTCTGATCGCTCAATACCCGGGTGGCCGTTACGTTTAGCTGACCGCTTGCGGCTTGTGGGTGTTTGATATGATCATCACCTACTGCCAGCGTATTGACGAGTCTTTAGAGTCCTACACAGAGGTTTCCTGGCTCAGGTGAAACGGAGTAGGAGCACATATGTGATGTGTGCGGGACCGAAATTAATGTGCATATGTGATACCGCATTCTATTCTCGCGACTTGTGACATTTGTCGGTTATATGTGATATAGCCGGATTATCGGATCAAGTGTTGATTCGATAAGTTGTTGCATTTGATATTTGTCCGTTATATGTAATATAGCCGGATTATTAAATCAAGTATTGATTTAATAATTTAATGTTGAATTATATATTTGATATATTAAATTACATTAACTAATATTAGCTCACTTAAGAATTACTTTTTCTCACTTGATGATACATTAATATATATGTGATATATGTTAATTGTATTATTTTATTTTGTTCACAAATTATATATATGTGATATATATATCATTGTGACATGCTAGGTTACACATGCAACATGGATGTATGTGACTTATACCATGCTAGGTTTAATGTTAGGGTTTATATTTATTATTAAGTAATTCAAATAAAGTGGAATTTTTCATGGTTGATCTTTTGGATGAAGCTTGTAGAAGCTTGTAGGTTTCATTGATTTAGTCAACTCTTTTGTCTAGCTTAAGATATTTATTAACCCAAGCTTAACTCATAGCTATGGTTTAGTCTATACAATGGTTAGTGCATGACATAACTCACCATGGTTGAATTTCTAACCTCATAAGTTTTATTCATTCATCACTTCATCTTCTTCTTCCTCATGAAAGCTTGCTAACTTTTTCCATGTGATGAAATAAAGTGAGAAAAAGAAAACTAAAGAGAGCCCATTTCCTACTTTATCATCTTCCTCTATACTAGCCATTTAGATTAGGGTGTTAGCTTCACTAATTTCATATATTTGAAGAGATAGCTTGGGTTTGTGTTTTCTCGAAATAGATCATCTTGGATTTCGAAAACTACAACCAAGCATGCATCATACACCGTGTGGAGCCTCTTAAGAGTCTAGGAATTCGATGATCGCAGCGAAGGGACCACTACTTGGAGATAATGAAGTGAAGGAACGGACTACAAAGGTTGTAATCCCTAATCACTTAGTTGTAAAGTTATTTGCATATCGTTTCGGATGATTCTCTAGTTAAACATCCTTGGTTAGAGTTCTTTAGCATGGAAAAAAATTTAATTTGGCATGGACGATACCTCCCGAAACCTTGCTGTCATGCTTAGAAACCCTACAGTGGTATTAGAGCCTATCTAAACAAAGTTAGAAGTCCGATCGAACCCCGAAAACCCAATTTTGGACCCCTCTCTGGAAATTTTTCAAAAAGTTGGATTTTTTCATATTAAAAATACTCTAAAAATCGTGCAGGTAATTCCATGGACCCACCTGAAGAACGAGTCCTTAACTCGTCAAAGTGACCGCAGAACCGCGGCCAAAACATGGTTTTGGCGGCGGTTCCGCGGCGCCACTTGAGAGGCTTGGGACGGGCCTTCATCTGCTGGTCTATGGGCACTGTGGTTTGGTTCTGGGTATTTCTAACATCGCTCAAGTGTTGATCTTTTGGGGAAATTTTGGGTATTTGTTGATTCGATCGTAAAGTTTAACATCGTCTAGCTGTTTGTGGAATGTGATACAATATGTGGAATTCATATATTTAGGCATGAAATCTGAAGTATATGATATTTCGGGTTTATGATGTCTAAACTGATTGTGGATTCCAAATGTTGTAGTTTGACATTTTTTTTTCTGTGACAGTAAGTGTAATATGTAGTGTATCGCCGATTTCGTTGCTATATGTCAACGACAATTGAGATACGTATATTTACTTACATTGATGACATGTGATATTATGTGTTGCTGTAATATGTTGTATTGGATCGTTGTGTTTTGAATAGCGGGGGTTTTATGTGAGAGGAAAGTTTTTATTTTCATTCATGTAAAATTCATTTTATGTAATATTATTTTATTCGGGCACTTCCGGGTTGAGGATGTTGTCACCATTGTTGTATATTATTTACTTTTCCACATTAGAATAGACCCAAGGTGGGGAGCATAAGTAACCGGGTTCTAAAGTCCAGTGGAAAACCAACTCGAGGAGTCGAGTCCCGGTCTCCTAACTCTAGAATTGGTAGGGTTGCTTGCCGCTCTCGTAGGGGACTAGGGATATGGGTTTGGCTATTCATCGCGACCGTGGAATCCATGTTTTATACAAGCTCAAAATAAAACATGGATCTCCTAATATATCCAATATTTTATATGTTATCTTCTGCTGCTGATATTCTATGATGTGATCACTTTATATGCGTGAGACGAATGCTTTATTATTGTATATATGATATATAATAAACATTGCTTATGTTTTGCACCCGCGCTAGTCCCGCCCCGGTATGTCGTTAGTTAAGTAACCTAATAATGCATAACGGGACACTGTGGCGAATGCGGATGGTATAAGCATGCGTTGTATTTTTGTTTCTTCTGTGATGCTGGGGAAGCATAAATGATGGGACGTCATTAATGAAATTAATGAAAGAAAAGAAACCTAAAAGATGTTGTAGAATTAAATTTTCAAAAAGGGTGGCTATAGTTCTTGCTTTGCATAGCGGTATTCCTTTTAGATTATCCAGCACCTTATTTGATAAGGAAAGAGCCGAGATCCCTTCACGGGAAGTGACCACTTTAGCGAAACTAGCAGATTCTACAACTCACTCGGTTTTGTTTTTGATTGCTTCTATAGTTCTTGCTTTGCATAGTGATATTCCTTGTAAAATATCCAGCACCTTATTCAATAAGGAAAGAGCCGAGATCCCTTCACCGGGAGTGACCTCTTTAGCAAAACTAGTAAAAGCCTCAAAAACACTCCTTTTCAAAATCACTTGTTTCTACAATGATATCAAGTTCATTACGCAAAAGGTTTTCATAAAAACCTGTCGTAGCCCTCCGTCATTTCAGATAAGTACTACTTAGTATTCATGCTACATTTATTGACTATGTTAAGGCGTAGTGTGCTGTAGCTAATTAGTGTTTATCTGCTAAAGCATGAGATGCGATTGGATTAGGGTAGTCGTACGACTTTATTGACTATGTTAAGGGTCATACGGGTGGGTTTAATTCAATCAGGAAATGACGGGTTGAACTTGCCTAGCGCTTATGATTTGTTGACTATGTTAAGGTCATAAGTTGCTAGGGGCAAAAGTATTATCGGGAATTTCAAGTGTTGAAATTTACAATGAGATTGTATACCTTCTATGAGATAGTTGAATCCTGATACCCACTGCGAGTAAGGGTTACTCCTGGGAGAGTTTTACACATCACAATTAGCCGATCAAGTAGGTGTCTAGAAAGGTGTTAATGGGGTTATGCTTCTGGGAAAATGAGGTTTAATCTAATTAGGTCCGTGCGAAAGCACGGAGAACCTCTCTCAAAGTACCAACACTGGCCTGGCTGAAAGATTGGCGAACTTGTAAGGTGTAATTAATCCCGGCTAGTCTTACCTTTGGGTTTAAAGGAAGATTTGATAAAAACAGTGGGAGCCATCCTGATTAGATAAGATAATAACCAATCTAATCTTGCAAGAGCATACGCTAAAGTGTTTTCTCTCTCTCTCTCTCCAGGTAGCGACCATGTCAGGCCTTAATCAAGATAATAATATGGATGTATTGACTGAACCCGCTTATTATACTGAGCAGGGGAACGTTGGTTCCGTTCTTTCTTATAATAAAACTGATCAGGAAATAGGGACATATCCAGATTCCCACAACGCCCAAACGAAGAATAAGCATGTTGATACATCTTCTTCGGGTGTGTTAGTTATCGAGAACTGTTTCTCAGTTCACTCTACGTCCTGGGTATTAAATACCGGATCGGGATCCCACATATGTAAGGTTACATGGGCTAAAGAAAGGTAGAGAACTGGGAGAGGGTGATCATTCCGTAAGAGTAGGGAATGGTGCAAGTGTCGCAGCCAAAGCAGTTAGCGAATATCACCTTGTGTTGCCAAATGTTAATACATTAATTCTGAACGAATGCTATTACATTCTGACCATATGCAATCTTATATCGATTTCTTTATTGAGTAAAGAAGGATATAAGTTTGTAGTACAGGATAATGTTATGAACATCTTCTTGAATCAAAAGTTAATTGGATCAGGCTCGTTAAATAATGGCATATACGTTCTAAATCAAACCACAGTTCTTAATGTACAAAACACACACAAGAGGAAGAGATCAGAAATGAACGAATCCTTCTTTTGGTATTGTAGACTAGGTCATATCAATGCGACACGACTAGCTAAGTTGCATAAGGATGGATATTTGAATCCGTTCGAATTTTCATCTTATGACACTTGCCAGTCATGTCTCAAAGGAAAAATGACCAAAACATCGTTTAGTGGACATGGAGAAAGAGTTACGGAACTCTTGGGACTGATACATAGTGATGTATGCGGTCCCATGTCTACACATGCCTGGAATGGTTCCTCGTACTTCATTACATTCACTGACGATCTCTCAAGATACGGACATGTGTTCCTGTTGAAACACAAATCTAAAGCTTTTGAGAAATTAAAAGAATATAAGCACGAAGTCGAGAACCAAATGGGTAAAAGTATTAAAATCCTACGATCTGATCGGGGAGGAGAATACTTGAGTAATGAGTTCCTAGACTATTTAAAAGAGAATGGGATTCTCTCTCAGCTTACTCCTCCGTATACACCACCGCACAATGGTGTATCGGAGCGAAGGAATCGCACCCTATTAGATATGGTGCACTCTATGATGAGCACCGCTGAGTTACCTATTTCCTTTTGGGGTTATGCGCTTGAGATAGCAGCATACCTATTGAATCAAGTTCCATCTAAATCTGTACCTACCACACCATATGAGATATGGAGTGGGAAGAGACCATATCTTAAACGTGTTAAGATATGGGGTTGTCCGGCCTATGTCAAAAGGCAAAATCCGGACAAACTCGAGGCATGATCAGTTCTTTGCAAGTTTGGGGGATATCCAAAGAATTCACAAAGATATATTTTCTACCACGCTGAGGAACAAAAGGTATTTGTTTCTCAATATGCCACCTTTTTAGAAAAGGAACTTCTTGTAAAAGAAATTAGTGGTGAAGAGGTAGAGCTAGAAGAAGTTCCAGCAGTACAAACTACAACTGAAGATTTAGTGGAACTAGATGATTCGATAGTTCCAGATGAACCCCAGCCTCTCCGACGATCTAGTAGGGTTCCTCATCCACCTGAGAGATACTATGGTTTTCTCATTGATGGTGGGAGCGAGGATTGCATCATGGAAGATGATGACCCAACTAGCTTCGAGCAAGCCATCACGAGTGGGGACTCTGTGAAGTGGCTGGATGCAATGCGATCTGAGATGGAATCCATATACACCAACAAAGTATGAACTTTGGAAGTTGCTCCTGAAGGGGTAAAACCCATTGGGAGCAAATGGATCTTTAAGAAGAAACTTGGTGTAGATGAAAAAGTTGAAACTTTCAAAGCTAGACTTGTTGCAAAAGGTTTTCGTCAATGACTAGGTGTGGATTATGATAAAACCTTTTCTCCAGTGGCTATACTTAAGTCCATCCGGATCCTACTTGCCATTTCTGCATACCATAACTATGAAATCTGGCAAATGGATGTTAAGACCTGCTTTCTAAATGGTGATTTAGAAAAGAGCGTGTGTATGACTCAGCCAGAGGGCTTCGTAGACAGTGGGAGTAGCGGAAAGGTGTGCAAGTTGCTTAAATCCATCTATGGGTTAAAGCAGGCATCACGGAGTTGGAACATCTGTTTTGATATAGTAGTCAAAGAGTTTGACTTCATCAAGAACGTAGATGAACCTTGTATATATAAGAAGGTGGCAGAGAGTAAGGTTGTCTTCCTCGTATTGTACGTGGATGACATACTCTTGATTGGAAATGATGTTCCTATACTGCAATCGGTCAAGCTCTTCTTATCACAAAGATTCTCAATGAAAGATCTAAGTGATGCCTCCTGCATCTTGGGGATTAAGATCTATAAAGATAGATCTAAACGTATACTGGGATTGTCCCAATCCAGGTACATTAACACCATACTAAAGAGGTTTGGTATGGAAGAATCCAAGCATAGGAATTTTCCCACAATCTCTGGACTCACTCTCTCCAAAGAGATGTCTCCTAAGACTGATTTGGAAAAAGCTCGCATGCAAGAGATACCCTATGCTTCAGCAGTAGGCTCTACCATGTACGCGATGCTATGTACCAGACCTGATAGCATACTCACTATGTGTAGTGAGTAGGTATCAAGCAGATCCAGGAGAGAGTCACTGGACAGCTGTGAAGAACATTCTCAAGTACTTAAGAAGGACTAAAGAGATGTTCTTAGTGTATGGTAATGGAGGAACTCCAGGTGGAGTCCTTTACCGATTCGAGCTTCCAGAGTGATAAGGACGACTATAAGTCACACTCGGGATTTGTATTTACCCTCAATGGAGAGGCGGTTTGTTGGAAGAGTTCCAAATAGGAAATCATGGCAGAATCGACAATGGAGGTTGAATACATCGCTGCCAACGTTGCTGCTAAATAGGCTTTCTGGATGAAGAAGTTCATAAATGAACTTGGAGTGGTTCCGTCCATTGAGCATCCAATACCTTTTTATTGTGATAACAGCTTTGGCCAAGGAACCCAGGTCCCATCATAAATCCAGGCATATTCTGAGGCGGTATCACCTGATCCGGGAGAAAGTTGGTCGCCGAGAGATCGAGGTCAGGAGAATTGACACGAAGAACAACACTGCGGATCCACTCACGACGGCCATACCCCAGATCGGGATGTTGGGTATGAGATACTACAACAGCTGGCTTTAGTGCAAGTGGGAGATTGTTAGTTATGTATATGCCCTAGAGGCCATTATTGTACATATGATGTATATTATAGTGGATGCTTGGATATATATAGAGAGGACTTTCTTGCTCGATATGATAGTATGCTATCTGGTTTCTCTTTGTCCTAACATGTTGACTTGTATTGTGTTACTATCTTGCTCTCACATGTTGATAAAGCCCTTAGGATGTGTACTTGATTACTAGGACTATGATGAAGATCATACTAGTGGGGCCAGGGTAGTCCAAAAGTACATCCTATAATTGTTCCTAGTCGAGAGTGTATCGAGACAAAGCATCGATAACTGCGTATACGCCTCTTGACCCATATGATGGGCGATGGATGATCCCGCATCCATTGGTGTTTGACATCAAAGATGGTATACTGGTGCTCAGTGGAAACTGGGTACACTAAACGGACTCGCCGAGAACTCCTAGTTGGTATTATACCTATCGTCAGTAGCAGTTCTTTGGTGACACTGGTACAGGTTATTCTGTAGACCCAAGATCGTCATAGAGTCTTGTGTGATTCCCACTGTGCTTTGATTTCCACCTTACCACGTTCATGAGAACATGCAAAATGGTGGCTTTTGGGTACAGTCCTGAATCATATGGAGGCAATGAGCGATAGGAGGGGTTTCGTCTCTCCCGGTATTAGGGGTTGATGTTGCGTTGTGCTCGATTGGCTATAACTGGAAGTCCCTGGCCAGGACTGATATGGAGATGTACTGGTAAGTGTTATCAGTAGTTTCTCAACCCGTTATGAGTCCCACATCGACACGACTTATCGGTTTCTGGGGTCTGACGTTCACCACCCCTAGACTGGATATGCGACATATCGAAGAGACCAGACTGTACGGAAATTTTACTGATTGGATTCGCAGGAGTATGTACAGGTTTGCTTGTTGATCTTCTGATCGCCCAATACCGGGGTGGCCATTACGTTTAGCTGACCGCTTGCGGCTTATGGGTGTTTGATATGATCATCACCTACTACCGGCGTATTGACGAGTCTTCAGAGTCCTACACAGAGATTTCCTGGCTCAGACGAAACGGAGTAGGAGCACATATCTGATATGTGCGGGACCGAGATTAATGCGCATATATGATACTGCATTCTATTCTCGCGACTTATGACATTGGTCGGTTATATGTGATATAGCCGGATTATCGGATCAGGTGTTGATTCGATTAGTTGTTGCATTTGATATTTGTCGGTTATATATAATATAGCCGGATTATTAAATCAAGTATTGATTTAATAATTTAATGTAGAATTATATATTTGATATATTAAATTACATTAACTAATATTAGCTCACTTAAGCATTACTTTTTCTCACTTGATGATACATTAATATATATGTGATATATGTTAATTGTATTGTTTTATTTTGTTCACAAATTATATATATGTGATATATATCATTGTGACATGCTAGGTTACACATGCAACATGGATGTATGAGACTTATACCATGCTAGGGTTAATGTTAGGATTTATATTTATTATTAAGTAATTCAAATAAAGTGGAATTTGTCATGGTTGATCTTTTGGATGAAGCTTGTAGAAGCTTGTAGGTTTCATTGACTTAATCCACTCTTTTGTCTAGCTTAAGATGTTTATTAACCCAAGCTTAACTCATAGCTATGGTTTAGTCTCTACAATGGTTAGTGCATAACATAACTCACCATGGTTGAATTTCTAACCTCATAAGTTTTATTCATTCATCACTTCATCTTCCTCATGAATGCTTGCTAGCTTTTTCCATGTGATGAAATAAAGTGAGAAAAAGAAAACTAAAGTGAGCCCATTTCCTACTTCATCATTCTCTTCTATACTAGCCATTTAGATTTGAGTGTTAGCTTCACTAATTTCATATTATTGAAGAGATAGCTTGAATTTGTGTTTCCTCGAAGTAGATCATCTTGGATTTCGAAGACTACAAGCAAGCATGCATCATACACCATGTGGAGCCTCTCAAGAGTCCGGGAGTTCGATGATCGCAGCGAAGGGACCACTACTTGGAGCTAATGAAGTGAAGGAACGGACTATAAAGGTTGTAATCCCTAATCACTTAGTTGTAAAATTGTTTGCATATTGTTTCGGATGATTCTCTAGTTAAACATCCTTGGTTAGAGTTCTTTAGCATGGCAAAAATTTTAATTTGGCATGGATGATGCCTACCAAAACCTTGCTGTCGTGCTTAGGAACCCTACACTTTAAAGACTCGTCAATACGCCAACAGTAGGTAATGATCACATCAGTTACCTACAAGTCGTGAGCGGTACTAGCTGGATGTAACGGCTATCCAGGTATTGAGCGAATAGAAGATCAACAAGCAAGCTTGTCCAAACTCCCATGAAGCTTATAAGCAACACATGCCGTACAGTTCGGTCTCTTCGTTTGATATGTCGCATATCGAGTCTAGGGGTAGAATCGTCAGACCCCAGTAACTTTATAAGTCATGCCGATGTATGGCTCATAACGGTTCGAAAAACTGCTGATAACACTTACCAGTAAATCTCATCTGCCCTGGCCAGGGACTTGCTGTTATAGCCAATCGAGTATAGTGTAACATCAGCTCCCTATACCGGGAGAGACGAAACCCCTCCTATCGCTTACTGCCTTTATGTAACTCGAGACTGCACCCAAAATCCACCTGTTTGCACGACTCCTTTGAGCCGTGGTATGGTGGAAATCAAAGCACATTGAGAACCACAAAAGACACTATGACGATCTCGGGTCTACAGACTAACATGTACCAGTGTCACCAGAGAACTGCTATCTAACGATAGGTATGGTACCATCTAGGAGTTCTCGGAAAGTCATGTTCGGTGTACCCATTCTCTAATGAGCATCTGTGTAAATCTTTGATCAAACACCAATGGTTATGGGATCAACCATCGCCCCCTACGGGGTCAAGAAATATACACACTAGTCTGCTCTGGAATATCGATGCCCTGTCTCGATACTCCCTGGACTATGAACAGTTAAAGGATGTGCTTTTGGACTATACAAGTCCCAGTAGTATGATCCGCATCATAGTCCTGGTAGTCAAGTATGTTAATTATATATATGCCCTAGAGGCCATTGTTGTACATATGATGCATATTATAGTGGATACTTGGATATATATAGAGAGGACTTTCTTGCTCGACATGATAGTATGCTATTTGGTTTCATTTTGTCTTAACATGTTGACTTGTATTAGTTTACTGTCTTGCTCTCACATGTTGATAAAGCCCTTAGGATATGTACTCAACTACTAGGACTATGATGAGATCGTAGTAGTGGGGCCACGGTAGTCTATGAGTACATCCTATAATTGTTCCTAGTCGATGGTGTATCGAGACAGGGCATCGATACACCAGAGTAGACTAGCGTATACGCATCTTGACCGATATGATGGGCGATGGATGATCCCATATCCATCGGTGTTTGACATCAAAGATGGTGTACGGGTGCTCAATGGAGATTGAGTACACTGAACGGACTCGCCGAGAACACCCAGATGGTATTATACCTCACGTCAGATGGCAGTTCTCTGGTGACACTGGTACAGGTTAGTCTGTAGACCCGAGATCGTCATAGAGACTTGTGTGATTCCCACTGTGCTTTGATTTCCACCTTACCACGTCCAAGAGGGCATGCAAAACGGTGGCTTTTGGGTACAATCCCGAATCACATGGAGGTAATGAGCGATATGAAGGGATTCGTCTCTCCCGGTATAGAGAGTTGATGTTGTGCAGTGTTCGATTGGCTATAACTGGAAGTCCCTGGCCAAGGCTGATATAGAGTGCTACTGGTAAGTGTTATCATTAGTTTCTCGACCTGTTATGAGCCTCACATCGACACAACTTATCGGTTACTGGGGTCTGACGTATACCAACCCTAGACTAGATATGCGACATATCAGACGAAGAGACTGGACTGTACGGTAGTGTTATTGATTGGATTCACAGGAGAATGTACAGGCTTGCTTGTTGATCTTCTGATCGATCAATACCTGGGTGGCTGTTACGTTTAGCTGACCGCTTGCAGCTTGTGGGTGTTTGATATGATCATCGCCTGCTGCCGGCGTATTGACGATTCTTTAGAGTCCTACACAGAGGTTTCTTGACTCAGGCAAAACGGAGTAGGAGCACATATGTAATATGTGCGGGATCGAGAATATTACGATATGAGATACCTTATTCTATTCTCGTGATATTAGATATCGGCCGGGTATATGTGATATAGCCGGGTCATCGGATCAAGTGTTGATTCGATGAACTGATACAGATTATATTAGTCGGTTATTTGAGAAATAGACGGATTGTCGGATCAAGTGTCGATTCGATAATTTAATGTATAATTATATATGTGATATATTACATTAACTGATATAAGCTCGCTTTATTGATTCATTTTCTCACCGGATAATACATTGATATATATGCGATATATGTTAATTGTATTATTTTCTTTTGTTACAAAAATATATTATATATGTGATATATAATATTGTAACAAATTATGATTACAAATGCAACATGATTTGTGGAGATTAAATATAGTTAGGGTTTGATTTAGGTTAGCATTTTCATGAAGCTTCTAGAAGCTTCACTTTTGTTTTATGCTTAGATATTTTGTAGATATTTCTTAACCCAACCCAAACCTTTTACCTAGTTATTTCTCTATAAGGGTTAAGCAATCATTCTTAACTCAAGGTTGGATTTGTAATCATAAGCAATAATTCATTATTCATCACAAAAGACTTCTTCTTCTTCCTTCTTGAAAAAGCTTGCTAGCTTTTTGAAAGTGATGAATAAAAAGTGAGAAATTAAAATAAAAAGAGAGCTAAATTCCTACTTCATCATCCTCATCTATCCGCTTAGATTAGGGTGTTCACTTTACTAATACTTGATTAGAGAAGTGAGAGCTTAAGTTAAAGATTCTTCAAGGTAGATCATCTTCGAAAAGGAAGACTTCAAGCAAGCATGGATCATTCGGCTTGTGGAGCCTCTCTAGAGTCCGGAAGTTCAAGGATCGCGGCGAAGGGACTACTAATCGGAGCTTATGAAGCGAAGGAGCAGAGTACAAAGGTTGTAATCCCTTTCCTTTAGATGTAAAGTTGTTTACATGCTTTGTTAACCCTAATTATCTAGCAAAGATCCTCACTTTAGGTTGTTCGGAACTTGTGAATTTTAAATTCGGCATGGTTGATACCTTATAGACCCTTGTGATAGTGCCTAGTAACCCTACAGTGGTATCAGAGACTAGCTAGAGCATTAGGCGACGTGTAGACGAAGTTAAAAGTTCGATCGAACCCCGAAACTTCATTTTGGACCCCCTCTCTGGAAATTTTTTAAAAAGATGGTTTTTTCCGTATTAAAAATACTCAAAAAAATAAGCAGATGATTGTATGGATGACAGAGAAATACGAACCCCTAATTCCTTAAAGTTGCCGCGGAACCGCTGCCATAACAGGCTTTTGGCGGCGGTTCCGCAGCCGTACTTGGGTATTAGGGCTAGTTGTTTCTGGGTAACATCCGTAGGTATTACTACATGCTTCTGGGAATTTTTAATATTACTCAAGTGTTGAGTTTTCTGAAGATCTATTGGAATTCGTTGATTCGATCGGAAAGTTTAACATCGTTTAGTTTTTCGGGTAATTTAGAACGTGTTAAAATGTTCGAATGAATATTAATAACTCATTTTTTTCATGACGGAAAACTTTCAAGTGTTGGATTTTTCCTCTGTTTAAAACTTTCGGGAAATCATGCTAGCGTATCTATGGATCCTCTAGAAGAACGTAACCCTAACTCGATTATGTGACCGTCAAAACTGCCACTGAACCCTAGGGTTTGTGGTAGTTTGGCATTGCCACATATGAGGCGTTGGTTTGACCCTTCTATGGCTGGTTCATTGGGGCTGTGATATGTTCTGAGATTTTGAACTCCGCTCAAGTATTGAGCTATTTGGGAAATCTTGAGTATTTGATTATTCAATCGGAAAGTTTAACATTGTCTATTTATCTGCAATGTGATATAATATGTGGAATTCATATAGTTAGACATGAAATGCGAAGTATGTGATATTTCGGATTTAAGATGTCTAAAGTAATTGTGGATTCCAAATGTTGTAGTTTTACACTTTCTTTTCTGTGACCGTAAGCGTAGTATGTGGTGTATCACCAGCTTCGTTGCTATACATCAACGACAATCGGGATACGCATACTTGCTTACGTTGATGATATGAGATATTATGTGTTGCTGTGATATATTATATTGGATCGTCGTGTTCTGAATAGCCAGGGGTTTATGTGAGATGAGGGTTTTTATTTTCATTCATGTAAAATTCATTTGTATGTAATATTCTTTTATTGGGGCACTTCCAGGTTGAGGATGATGTCACCATTATATATTATTTACTTTTCCACATTAGATGGACCCAAGGAGGGGAGCACAAGTAACCGAGTTCTAGGGTCCAGTGGGAGGCCATCTCGAGAAGTCGAGACCGGGTCTCCTAACCCTAGAATTAGCAATGTTGCTTGCCGCTCTCGTAGGGGTCTAGGGATGTGGGTTTGGCTATTCATCGCGACCGTGGAATCCTTGTTTTATACAGGCTCGATGTAAAACGCAGACGTCCTAATATATCCAATATTTCATATGTTATCTTCTGCTGCAATGTTCTTTGATGAGGTCATATTACTGCCTGAGATGAATGCTTATACTATATATATATATATATATATATATATATATATATATATATGTATATGATATATAAATATTGTAGCTTTCGTTTCTTCTGTGATGCTTAGGAAGCATAATTGATGGGATTTATTAATGAGATTAATAAAAGAAAAGAAACCTAAAAGATGTTATAGAATCAAAACTTTATAAAAAGGGTAGCTACAGTTTTGTTTTGCATAGCGGTATATATGATATACCATGCACCTTATTCGATGAGGAAAGAGCCAAGATCCCTTCACCGGGAGTGACCTCTTTAGCAAAATTGGCAGATGCTACAAACTCACGGTTTTGTTTTTGATTGCTTCTATAGTTCTTACTTTGCACAACGGTATTTGTGAAATATCCTGCACCTTATTCGATAAGGAAAGAGCCAAGATCCCTTCACCGGGAGTGACCTCTTTAGCAAAACTGGAAAAGCCTCAAAAACACTCCTTTTTCAAAATCACTTGTTTCTACAACGATATCAAGTTCATTACGCTCATGGTTTTCTGAAAAACCTGCGTAGCCCTCCGACATTTCAAATAGATATTACTTAGTATTCGTGCTACGTTTGTTGGCCTGCGTCAAGGCATAGTGTGCGGTAGCTAACTAGTACTTATCTGCAACATGAGATGTGATTGGATTAGGATAGTCGTACGACTTTGTTGGCCTGCGTCAAGGGTCGTACGGGTTGGTTTAATTCAATTAAGAAATGTACGGGTTGAACTTGACTAGCATACTATGGTATGTTGGCCTGCGTCAAGGTCATAGGACGCTAGGGGTAAAAGCATTATCGGGAATTTCAAGTGTTGAGATTTGCAATGAGATTGCATACCTTCTATGAGATAGATGGATCCTGATACCTACTGCGAGTAAGAGTTACTCCTGGGAGAATTTTACACAGGATAATTAGCCGATCAAGTAGGTGACTAGAAAGGTGTTTACGGGGTTATGCCTCTGGGAAAACGAGATTTATTTTAATTAGGTCCATGCGAAAGTACGGAGAACCTCCCTCAAAGTACCAACACTGGCCTGACTGAAAGATTGGCGAACTTGTAAGGTGTAAGTAATCCCGGCTAGTCTTTCCTTTTAGGGTTTGAAGGAAGATTTGATGAAAACAGTGGGAGACATCCTTATTAGATAAGATAATAACCAATCTAATCTTGCAAGAGCATACGCTAAAGTGTTTTTCTTCTCTCTCTCTCTAGGTAGCGACCATGTCAGGCCTTAAGCAAGATAATAACATGGATGTATTGACTGAACCCGCTTATTATACTGAGCAGGGGAACATTGGTCCCGTTCTTTCTTATAAGTGTTATAAAACTGAGCAGGAAATAGTAGAATATCTGGATTCTCACACCGCCCAAACGAAGAACAAGCATGCTGATGCATCTTCTTCAGGTGTGTTTGTTATCAAGAACTGTTTCTCAGTTCACTCTGCGTCCTGGGTATTAGATACTGAATCGGGATCACACATATGTAATATGTTACATGGGCTACGTAAAGGTAGAGAACTGTGAATGGGTGACCATTCCGTAACAGTAGAGAATGGTGCAAATGTTGCAGCCAAGGCTGTTGGCGAATATCACCTTGTGTTACCAAAAGGTAATACATTGATTCTGAACGAATGTTATTACATTCCGACCCTGATATGCAATATTATATCAGTTTCTTTATTGAATAAAGAAGGATATAATTTTGTAATACAGGATAATATTATGAACATATTCCTGAATCAAAAGTTGATAGGATCAGGATCGTTAAATAATGGCATGTACGTTCTAAATCAAATTACAATTCTTAATGTACAGAACACAAACAAGAGGAAAAGTTCAGAAATGAACGAATCCTTCTTGTGGCATTGTAGACTAGGTCATATCAATACGACATGGCTAGCTAAATTGCATAAGGATGGATATTTGAATCCGTTCGAATTATCATCTTATGACACTTGCCAGTCATGTCTCAAAGGAAAAATGACCAAAACTCCGTTTAGTGGACACGGAGTAAGAGTTACAGAACTCTTGGGGCTGATACATAGTGATGTATGTGGACCCATGTCTACACATGCCAGGAACGGTTCTTCCTACTTCATTACAATCACTGACGATCTCTCAAGATACGGACATGTGTTCCTGATGAAACACAAGTCTGAAGCTTTTGAGAAATTCAGGGAATATAAGCACGAAGTAGAGAACCAAACGGGCAAAAGTATTAAGATCCTACGATCTGATCGAGGAGGAGAATACTTAAGCAATGAGTTCCTGGACTATCTAAAAGAGAATGAGATTCTCTCTCAGCTTACTCCTCCTTATACACCACAGCACAACGGTGTATCGGAGCAGAGGAATCGCACCCTATTAAATATGGTGCGCTCTATGATGAGCAATGCTGAGTTACCTATTTCCTTCTGGGGATTTGCACTAGAGACAGCTGCAGACCTATTGAATATGGTTCCCACCAAATCTGTGCCCACCACTCCATATGACATATGGAAAGGAAAAAGATCATATCTTAATTATATTAGGATATGGGGTTGTCCGGCGTATGTGAAAACACAAAATCCGGACAAGCTCGAGGCAAGGTCTATTCTGTGCAAGTTTATTGGATATCCCAAACATTCACGCGGGTATATCTTCTACCACACCGAAGAACAAAAGGTGTTTGTTTCTCGGCATGCTACCTTTTTAGAAAAGGAATTTCTTGTTAAAGAAATTAGTGGCAAAGAGGTAGGGCTGGAAGAAGTTCCAGCAGTACAAACTACGACTGATGATTTATTGGAACCAGAGAATTCAATAGTTCTTGACGAACCTCAGCCGCTCCGCCGATCTAGTAGGGTTTCTCATCCACCTGAGAGATACTACGATTTTCTCGTTGATGGTGGGAGCGCGGATTGCATCATGGAAGATGATGACCCGACTAGCTTCTAGCAGGCCATCATGAGTGGTGGCTCTATGAAATGGCTGGATGCAATGCGATCTAAGATGGAATCCATGTACACCAACAAAGTATGGACTTTGGAAGTTGCTTCTGAAGGGGTAAAACCCATTGGGAGCAAATAGATCTTTAAGAATAAACTTGGTGTAGATGGAAAAGTTGAGACTTACAAACTTAGACTTATTGCAAAGGGTTTTCATCAACGACCAGGTGTGGATTATGCCGAAACCTTTTCTCCAGTGGCTATGCTTAAGTCCATCCGGATCTTACTTGCCATTGCTGCATACCATGACTACGAAATCTGGCAAATGGATGTTAAGACCGCCTTTCTAAATGGTGATTTAGAGGAGTGCGTGTACATGACTCAGCCAGAGGGCTTCGTAGATAGTGGAAGCAGCGGAAAGGTGTGCAAGCTGCTTAAATCCATCTACGGGTTAAAGCAGGCATCGCGGAGTTGGAACATCTGCTTTGATGTTGTAGTCAAAGAGTTTGACTTCATCAAAAACGTAGATGAACCTTGTATATATAAAAAGGTTGCAGAGAGTAAGGTTGTCTTCCTCGTATTGTACGTCGATGACATACTCTTGATAGGAAATGATGTTTCTATGCTGCAATCGGTCAAGCTCTTCTTATCACAAAAATTCTCAATGAAAGATCTAAGTGATGCCTCCTGCATACTGGGAATAATGATCTATAGAGATAGATCTAAACGGATACTGGGATTGTCCCAATCCAGGTACATTGACACCATACTAAAGAGGTTTAGTATGGAAGAATCCAAGAGTGGGAACCTATCCACAATCTCTGGACTCACTCTCTCCAAAGAGATGTCTCCCAAGACTGATTTGGAGAGAGCTCGCACGCAAGGGATACCCTATGCTTCGGCAGTAGGCTCTATCATGTATGCGATTTTATGTACCAGACCCGATGTAGCATACTCACTAAGTATAGTGAGTAGGTATCAAGCAGATCCTGGAGAGAGTCACTGGATAGCTGTGAAGAACATTCTCAAGTACTTGAGAAGCACTAAGGAGATGTTCTTGGTGTATGGTAACGGAGAACTCCAGGTAGAGTCCTTTACCGATTCGAGCTTCCAAAGTGATAAGGACGACTCCAAGTCGCACTCGGGATTTGTCTTTACCCTCAATCGAGGGGCGGTGTGTTGGAAGAGTTCCAAACAGGAAACCGTTGCAGACTCGGCGATGGAGGCTGAATACATCGCTGCCAACGATGCTGCAAAAGAGGTTGTCTGGATGAAGAAGTTCATAACTGAACTTGGTATAGCTCCATCCATTGAGCATCCAATACCTTTGTATTGTGATAACAATGGAGCTATGGCTTTGGCCAAGGAACCCAGGTCCCATCAGAAGTCCAGACATATTCTGAGGCGGTATCACCTGATCTGAGAGATATTTGATCATCGGGAGATCGAGCTCAGGAGAGTTGATACGAAGGAAAACACTGCGGATCCACTCACGAAGGCTATTCCCCAGACACAGTTTGAGAGACTCTTCGGGATGTTGGGTATAAGATACTACAACAGCTGGCCTTAGTGCAAGTGGGAGATTGTTAGTTATATATATGCCTTAGAGGCTATTGTTGTACATATGATGTATATTATAGTGGATGCTTAGATATATATATAGAGGACTTTCTTGCTCGACATGATAGTAGGCTATTTGGTTTCACTTTGTCTTAACATGTTAACTTGTATTAGTTTACTGTCTTGCTCTCACATGTTGATAAAGCCCTTGGGATATGTACTCGACTACTGGGACTATGAAGAGATCATACTAGTGGGGCCACGGTAGTCTATGAGTACATCCTATAATTGTTCCTAGTTGATGGTGTATCGAGACAGGGCATCGATACACCAGAGTAGACTAGCATATACGCATCTTGACCCACATGATGAGCGATGGATGATCCCATATCCATCGGTGTTTGAAATCAAAGATGGTGTACTGGTTCTCAGTGGAGACTGGGTACACTGAACGGACTCGCCGAGAACTCCCAGATGGTATTATACCTCACGTCAGATGGCAGTTCTCTGGTGACACTGGTACAGGTTAGTCTGTAGACCCAAGATCGTCATAGAGTCTTGTGTGATTCCCACTGTGCTTTGATTTCCACCTTACCACGTCCAAGAGGGCGTGCAAAACAGTGGCTTTTGGGTACAGTCCCGAATCATATGGAGGCAATGAGCGATAGGAGAGGATTCGTCTCTCCCGGTATAGGGAGTTGATGTTGTGCAGTGTTCGATTGGCTATAACTGGAAGTCCCTGGCCAAGGCTGATATAGAGTGCTACTGGTAAGTGTTATCAGTAGTTTCTTGACCTGTTATGAGCCTCACATCGACACGACTTATCGGTTACTGGGGTCTGACGTATACCACCCCTAAACTAGATATGCGACATATCAGACGAAGAGACCGGACTGTACGGTAGTGTTACTGATTGGATTCATAGAAGAATGTACAGGCTTTCTTGTTGATCTTCTGATCGATCAATACCTGGGTGGCTGTTACGTTTAGCTGACCGCTTGCAGCTTGTGAGTGTTTGATATGATCATCACCTGCTGCCGGCGTATTGACGATTCTTTAGAGTCCTACACAGAGGTTTCTTGACTCAGGCAAAACGGAGTAGGAGCACATATGTGATATGTGCGGGATCGAGAATATTACGATATGAGATACCTTATTCTATTCTCACGATATTAGATATCGGCCGGGTATATGTGATATAGCCGGGTCATCGAATCAAGTGTTGATTCGATGAACTAATACAGATTATATTAGTCGGTTATTTGAGAAATAGCCGGATTGTCAGATCAAGTGTTGATTCGATAATTTAATGTATAATTATATATGTGATATATTACATTAACTGATATAAGCTCGCTTTATTGATTCATTTTCTCACCGGATAATACATTGATATATATGCGATATATGTTAATTGTATTATTTTCTTTTGTTACAAAAATATATTATATATGAGATATATAATATTATAATAAGTTATGATTACAAATTCAACATGATTTGTAGAGATTAAACAAAGTTAGGGTTCGATTTGGGTTAGCATTTTCATGAAGCTTCTAGAAGCTTTACTTTTTGTTTTTTGCTTAGATATTTTGGATGATATTTTGTAGATATTTCTTAACCCAACCCAAACCCTTTACCCTAGTCATTTCTCTACAAGGGTTAAGCAATCATTCTTAACTCAAGGTTGGATTTGTAACCATAAGAAATAATTCATTATTCATCACAAAAGACTTCTTCTTCCTTCTTGAAAAAGCTTGCTAGCTTTTTGAAAGTGATGAATAAAAAGTTAGAAATTGAAATAAAAAGAGAGCTAAATTCCTACTTCATCATCCTCATTTTTTCTAGCCACTTATATCAGGGTGTTCACTTCACTAATACTTGATTAGAGAAGTGAGAGCTTGAGTTAAAGATTCTTCAAGGTAGATCATCTTCGAAAAGGAAGACTTCAAGAAAGCATTGATCATTCGGATTGTGGAGCCTCTCTAGAGTCCGGAAGTTCATGGATCGCGGCGAAGGGACTACTACTCAAAGCTTATGAAGCGAAGGAGCAGACTACAAAGGTTGTAATCCCTTTCCTTTAGATGTAAAGTTGTTTACATGCTTTGTTAACCCTAATTATCTAGCAAAGAACCTCGCTTTAGGTTGTTCGGCACTTGTAAATTTTAAATTCGGCATGGTTGATGCCTTATAGACCCTTGTGATAGTGTCTAGTAACCCTACAAAGCAAACATCCTAAGGGCTTTATCAACATGTATCAGAGAGACAGTATAATAATACAAGTGTATATGTTAAGATAAAGAGCAACCAGATAGTATACTATCATGTCGAGCAAGAAAGTCCTATATATATGTATGTGTGTGTGTGTGTGTCCACGCATCCACTATATCATACAATAATGGCCTCTTGGGCATGCATATTCCTAACACATACTACTACTATTTTTGCTACGACTTTTTGGACGTGATATTTTGTACGTGGGTTGCGAGTATTCTTTTGTCTTCTACCTTGTATATTGTTTCATTGTATCTAGTATACTCCATCTACCACATGTATATTTGACTTAGAGACGAGACTGAGAGATATTGTATTAAATTTGAATCTCGGTGTCATGCTCGTGTGAGCCGACTTTTATGTTTTTATTGTGGATATTGTTTTCTTCTTATTTCTTCATTTCTTCGCCTATGGCGTTGTATATCTTGTTTTGTGATTGTGTTCTGCCGGATAGCATTGAGATTGCTCCCAGGTAGGTATATTCATGTTTATATTATGCTTATGTATCGGTTTGGATCAGTTTTTATAAAGGAGATGCTGCCGAAATTTTAACAATAACTGGATCTTCAAAAAGGTTTGATATAATTCTTTTGCACCTTAGATTGACTTTTTAAACTAAGATTTTACCACTCTACCCTTAATTACGGTTTAGATTCTGGTTTTTCGACGTACTTGAATTACATTACGCTTTTAGACGTTGCGTGATTTAAGTGCCGATCACGTTCCATATTTGGGTCGTGACAAAGTTGGTATTAGAGCGTTAGGTTTTACCTTTCTGAGTGTAGGATGACCCTTGGTATGATGGAGTAGGTAACTTAAGCAGAGTGACATAACGTGTGTATATTTCACGGCATACTCATGATACGATACTCCTCCTAAGTGACCTTAGAATATATGTCTTGTAATTCCTTCCATGATTCCATGTATCCTTTTGTTCCGATTGCTATGTTCTTACAGAATCTTGTTTCTTGTTCCAGCCACTATGCCGCCGAAAACTACGAGGGCCCAGAGGGCTGCCGCCAGAGACGAGATTAGGACGGGCTCGTCTGAGACGAGGGCCGACCAGTGCGATACGCCTACCCCTCAGGGACCGATTGATCCTCCTTCTCTAGGCCGGATTGATAGGCTGGAGGCTAGTATCCATGATTTGCACCAGATGTTTGGATCTTTGGTCGAGGCCAGCCAAGCACAGAGATCTGATGATGTTCCGCCTACTACGGGGACCGTGATAGTGCCTACCGCTCAAACAGTTGTACCTGCCGCTATCAAGACTATCACAGTATCACTACAGGAGTTTATGAGGCTGAAGCCTCCGGTTTTCACTAGCACGGACGCAGCAGAGGATCCACAGTCATTCCTCGACAGGATGGCCAGGATTTGTCGTTCCTTGAGGTGTTTTGATGTGAGATCGGTTGAGCTTGCTAGTTTTTTCTGGAGGGTCTTGCCCAGACTTAGTGTGAGTCCGTTGAGAGATGCCGAGCTGCCGGTCTTCCTATTATGACATGGGACAAGTTTTCGACGGTTTTTCTTGCTCGTTTCCTTCCGCAGAGCGTCAAGGATACTCGAGCTCGCAGTTTTGAGTCTTTACGCAAAACTCCTGGTATGACTGTGGCCGAGTATGATATCCAGTTCATCCAGCTATCCAGATATGCGCCTTATTTGGTGGACACCGAAAAGAAGCGCATGAAGAGATTTGTGCGAGGTCTTGACATCAGATGTTTCTTTCCATTGGCACCCCGCACTTTGATATCTATGCAGCAGTGATGGACGGAACCATGCTAGTGGAGAAGTGTATTACAGAGACTACGACTCTTCCGGAACTGAAGCGGGTCCGCACTGGTGTACCAGTTTTCGGGCCGATTGGTAAAGGTATGGTAAGCAGAGGCCGCGGTAGATTCCTTCTAGGCGGTGGTGGCGGCAGAGGCTTAATACGGGGCCATTTGTTTAGTTCTTACTTATCGAGTGAGCAGCCGTCGCTAGGATGTTTTTGGTGTGGGAGTCCGCATCACCGCATTAGACATTGTCCTGAGAGACGCCAGGAAGGGGCAGCAGTTCCACAGGTCACCCTAACCCCTTCACCTCCTCCTCTGAGAGCATTGACTCCTATGCTCGTCGTTACTCCACGCCAGACCGATGCTCAGAGAGGCCGTGGCCATGGCGGTCCTGTTCAGAAAGGACGAGGTGGTAGAGGCAGAGGACAGCAGGGTACCGGTAGAGGACAGGCCCGAGGTTTTTCTTTGACTCCTCAGAATGCGCAGGCATTAAATGTCGTTGTGACAGGTACTCTTTCCGTTTGTTCTTTCGACGCGCACATATTGTTCGACCCTGATTCCACGCACTCTTATGTATCCACACACTTCGTACTAAGGTTGGGCTGAGATTCTTCCTTGTTAGATCAGCCACTAGTTGTGATTACTCCCGTAGGAGAGTCCTTTATCGCTCGACATGTGTTCCGATCGTGTTCCATTCGTATTAGGGATAGAGATTCTTCTGTTGATTTGATCCTTCTCGACATGCTAGATTTCGACGTCCTACTTGGCATGGACTGGTTAGCCACTTATTATGCATCCGTGGACTGCCGTGAGAAATCGGTCAGATTTAGTTTTCCGGGAGAGCCAGTTCTTGTGGTTCAGGGAGACCGCAGTGCCACCTTTCACTGTTTGATCTTTGCCCTTTGCACTTGTCGGTTCTTGAGGAAAGGATGTCGAGGATTCTTGGTATATATTTGTGATACTGGAGCCACAGAGGTTCTGTTGGACCAGGTTCCGATTGTGAGAGAGTTCTCCAATGTATTTCCTGATGAGTTACCTGGGTTGCTTCCAGAGCGCGATATCGAGTTCTGCATCAACTTGATCCCTGGTACTGGGCCTGTTTCTATATTGCCTTATCGGATGGCCTCGACAGAGCTTAAAGTGCTTAAGGATCGGTTGCAAGATTTGATGAACAAGAGACTTATTCGACCGAGTGTGTCGCCTTGGGGAGCTCCTGTCCTATTCGTTAAAAAGAAGGATGGCAGTATAAGATTGTGCATTGATTACCATCAGTTGAACCGAGTTATGGTGCGGAATAGGTATCCTCTACCTCGCATTAACGATTTATTCAATTAGCTCTAGGGTGTGGGATATTTTTTGAAGATTGATTTGCGGTCAGGTTATCATCAGTTGCGGGTCCGGAATGATAACATTCCGAAAACTGCTTTTCGGACACACTACGGTCATTACGAGTTCTTGGTGATGTCGTTCGGGATCACCAATGCCCCAGTAGCGTTCATGGATTTGATGAACGGAATCTTCAGGCCATTCCTCGACCCGTTTATTATTGTATTCATTGACGGCATTCTGATATACTCCAAGAGTCGAGAGGAGCATATGCATTATTTGAGGATTACATTGCAGACATTGAGAGAGTACCAGCTATTTGCCAAATTCTTGAAGTGTGCTTTCTGGCTTGACAGCATTGACTTCTTGGGTCATGTGGTTATGAGGGATGGTATACGAGTGGACCCAAAAAAAGATCGAGGCCGTACAGCATTGGTCCAGACCTGTTTCAGTGACAGAGGTTTGCAGCTTCTTGGGCTTAGCCGGTTATTACCGTCGTTTTGTATAGGATTTCTCTTGTATCGCTACACTGCTGACTGGGCTGACTCAGAAGGGAGTTCCATTTCTTTGGACCGAGGCATGTGAGCAGAATTTTCAGTAGTTGAAGACTCGTTTAACTACTGCACCAGTTCTATCTTTGCCTTTTGGGTCAGGAGATTATGTTGTTTATTGTGATACTTCTCGAGTGGGTCTAGGTTGCGTGTTGATGCAGCACGGCAAGGTCATCACTTATGCTTCTCGGCAGTTGAAGAAGTATGAGCAGAACTATCCCACTCATGATCTAGAGATGGCCGCGGTGGTCTTTGCGCTCAAGATTTGGAGATATTACTTGTATGGCGAGTCATGTCAGATCTTTACGGACCATAAAAGCTTGAAGTACATCTTCCAGCAGTGGGATCTGAATTTAAGGTAGCGTCGTTGGATGGAACTCATAAAGTACTATGATTGTGAAATTCTTTATCATCCAAGCAAGGAAAATGTTGTAAATGATGTTTTGAGTCGGAGGCCCGGAGGTAGTTAGTCCTATTTTAGCACAGTTCAGAGACAGTCTTTTACAGATTGGCAGATATTATACAACAACAGAGTACAGTTCAAGTTCACTTCCACAGGAGGACGGCTTTCTCATGTCCATGCCCATCCACTTTTACTTGATCGCATCCGGGAGGCACAGTCCGACGATACTCGTTTGTCTGAGATTATGAAGTAGGTTTGGCAGGGGAGAGATTCGAAGTTTGTGATTGACGGCTAGGGAGTGCTATGATTTAGGTCTCATCTTTGTGTACCAAATTCTGAGGGGTTGAGACGTGAGATCTTAGAGGAGGTACACCAGTCAGCACACAGCGTTCATTCGGGTTCCACCAAGATGTATCGTGATTTGAGGGATGTCTACTAATGGGAAGGGATGAAGAGAGATGTTTGATATTTCATTTTGAGATGCCTGACTTGCTAACAAGTCAAGGCTGAGCACTAAAGATCGGCAGGAGAGTTACAGCCTTTGCCCATTCCGGAGTGAAAATGGGAGAAGATCTCCATAGACTTCATTGTAGGTCTCCCTAGGTCCAGTCGAGGGTATGACTCCATTTGGATGATTGTGGATCGATTGACGAAAGCGGATCACTTCCTTCCAATGAAGACCACTTACGGGTTTGCTCAGTGTGCTTAGCTCTACATTGATGAGATTGTGCGGCTGCACGACGTTCCGACATGCATTGTTTCTGACAGAGGCACTCAGTTTACCGGCCGTCTCTGGCAGAAAATTCAAGAGGCTTTAGGTATCTGTTTGAGTTTCAGTACCGCTTTCCACCCGTAGACCGATGGTCAGTCAGAGCGGACTATACACACTCTCGAGGATATGCTCTGAGCGTGCATACTAGATTTTGGAGGCAGTTTGGATCGTCACTTGCCCTTGATAAAGTTCTCCTACAATAACAGTTTTCAGGAGACGATTTAGATGGCACCTTTCGAAGCTTTGTATGGGAGAAAATGTCGATGCCAGTATGTTGGACTGACCTCAGTGAGAGCAGGATTTTAGGACCGCAGTTAGTTCAAGAGAATACATAGAAGATCCAGTTGATCCAGAATAGGATGAGAGCAGCCTAGAGCAGGAAGAAGTCATATGCCGATTTCCGTCGTCGCATACATGAGTTCGCCGTAGGTGATCATGTTTTCTTACGTGTCCCACCGATGAAAGGTGTGATGAGGTTCGGAAAGAAGGAGAAACTCAGTCCCAGATATGTGGGTCCTTTTGAGATTCTTGAGCGAGTCGGTACTGTCGCCTATCATTTACACTTCCGCCCAGTTTTCCGGATGCACACCCCATATTTCATGTTTCGATACTTCGCAAGTACCTTCATGACCCTTCTCACGCGATTCAACACTAGACGATCCAGCTGGAGCGCGATCTTTCTTTCACTGAATAGCTGATAGTTATCCTGGACCGGCAAGTAAAGAAACTACGGTCAAAGGTATTACCGTCTGTGAAAGTTCTATGGCGTGGCCCGAACAGCGAAGAGGTCACATGGGAAGCCGAGAGTGAGATGCGGAAGAAATTTCCCCATCTTTTCAAAGGTACACGTAGTTAGATTTTAAATTCACAAACCGAATTTTCTTATGGGGGAAGATTGTAACGTCTTAAAAATTGTTTAGGTTTAATTATAATTTAATTAGTGATATAAGATGCGTTTCCGATAAAACTTAGTTAATAACTATTTTCACACACACACACACTTATTTATCTATTTATTTATTAAATTATTTTAAATATTCATACACACACACACACACACATATATATACACTAATCTAGTGTTAACAATATGTTAGTTTAGGTTAAAATATGTTTATGCAACCATGACATTTAAAACACAAATTATAATTGTTTAAAAATATTTTACATAATTGGATGGTTCTAGAAAAATGGAGAAAAGGAAAATAATAATGAAAATCGGAAATATGAGTATGGTGCAATAAATGAAGGTCAAAGTGTGCCACGGATAGAAATTTCCATCTCTCTCTAGATCTTTTTTTCTCTCATTCTTTCTTTTTCTTTCTTCTTCAACTCTTCCTTCACTTAAACCTCTCTTTACCTCCTAAATTTCTACACAAATCACTACAAAATCCTTCAAAAATCATTTCAAAAATCCAAAATTTATAAGTCTTTTCAAGAGTTCTTTTGAAGCAAGACTTTATCAAGAGGCAATCTCTTCAGGTTAGGCTCTCCTTCTCTTCATTTTGAGTTATGAGCCCAGTTTTGACTTGTTTTACTAATCCTTTGGTTTAATCATTCATAATCTAGATTGAAGGTTGGGTTCTAAGTAAATTTAAAATTTCAAGTGAGGTTTGAGCTAAGCTTGGGGTTTGTGATGACTTGTAGATTAATCATAGCCTAAAATAGGTTAGTGCCTTATAGCCTTTTTTAACTACCAAACTTTCACTAAACTACCTTAATGTTAAGAATATGTATGCCCTAGAGGCTATTATTGTATATTATAGTGGATGGTTGGACATATATATATAATGGACTTTCTTGCTCGATATTATAGTATGCTATCTGGTTGCTCTTTATCTTAACATGTTCACTTGTTTTAGTTTACTGTCTCTTTTATACATGTTGATAAAGCCCTTAGGATATTATCTGGACTACCATGACTATGATGCAGATCATACTAGTGGAGCATGTGTAGTCCATAAGCACACCCTTAACAGTTCCTAGTCGAGAGAGTATCGAGACAGAGCATCGATATTCCAGAGTAGACTAGTGTATACGTTTCTTGACCCTGTATTGGGGCGATGGATGATCCCATATCCATTGGTGTTTGACATCAAAGATTGTATACATGTGCTCATTAGAGACTGAGTACACTAAACGGAATCATCGAGAACCCGTAGATGGTATTATACCTATCGTCAAATAGCAGTTCTCCGGTGACACCTGTACAGGTTAGTCTGTAGACCCAAGATCGTCATAGTATCTTGTATGCTTCCCACTGTGCTTTTATTTCTACCCTACCACGGCTCTACCAAGTCGTACGAAAAGGTGGATTTTGGGTATAGTCCCGAGACACATGGAGGCAGTGAGTGATAGGAGGGGTTTTGTCTCTCCCGGTATTGGGAGTTGATGTTGTGCTATGCGCAATTGGATATAACCGCAAGTCCCTGGCCAGGGCTAATGAGATTTACTGATAAGTGTTATCAGTAGTTTCTCAATTGGTTACATGCCACATATCGGCATGACTTATCGAGTTATTGGGGTTTGACGATTCCACCCCCACCCCCCATACTCGATATGCGACATATCAGATGAAGTGACCGGACTATACTGTAGGTGTTTCTTATTGGCTCTACGGGAGTTTGAACAAGTTTGCTTGTTGATCTTCTATTCGTTCAATATCTGGGTAGCCGTTAAGTCCAGCTAGTACCGCTGATAGCTTGTGGATATCATATATGATCATTACCTACTGCTAGAGTATTGATGAGTCTTAAGAGTCCCATATAGAGGTTTCCAAGCTCAAGCGAAACGAAGTAGAGTGCATATGGAGATATTTGCAGGGGCTTGATTAACTATGAGTATATGATACCATATTTTAATCTAGCGTTTTTGATATTAGTCAGGTTATATATGATATGACCGAATTATTAAATCATGTGTTGATTTAATAATTAACTAATTACTCATTTTAATTCTTTTCTATATATATATATATATATATATTTGATATATATATAATTGTATCATGGTTGATGATACAAATTAACATGGCAATATAAGAATCACATTGGAAAATTGAAAATAAAAATATTGATAAATATATGAATAAAAAAAATTGAACAGATGAATCATGGCTTCTATGAGGTTCTCAAAGACTCTAGTAATCATCATTCATTCTTTTCTATTGTTTTATTCACCCATATTTATCTCTCTCTCATTCTTATCTCCAAGGTTGATCTTTATCTTTGCCAAGTTCATCCTTCATCTTGATTCACTAGATATTTTTATAGGTTGAAAAGAAAAAGAAAAAGAAAGGATTTTAATGAGAAATTTCCCCACTTCATCAACTTACACTAATATGGCAAATTAGTATTGGTTGTTATCTTCACTTATTCCTATATTAGTGAAGTAAGAGTTTGAGAGTGAGAAGCTTCGTGGTAGATCATCATAGACGATGAAGACTTCACGCAACCTCGTTCCAATTTCAAGTGGAGTCATAGAGGAGCTCTAGGACTTCTACATGGAGCAATTAAAATGAAAGACCGGTTTACAATGGTTGTAGTTCCTATTCACTTAGAGTTAATCCCTTTTTTGCTTTATTTGAAACCCTAATCTCTAGTTCGATTCATATTTAGTAAACTTAGCTTCCAAGAATTTTTAAAATTGCTCATATGCTTTTGTTAAAACCCAGTAGAGGTTCTAAGACACATTTACATAATATCAGAGCCAAATTAGAGGCTTAGAAGTAGTTTAGACAAAGTTAAAGTGTTCGATCGACGTTTTAATTTTGAAATTTGATAGTTTCTATTCAATTTTTAAAAATTCGATATTTTCCAGAATAAAAATTATCAGAAAATTCAGCAGGATTTTGTAAGTAGGCTCAAGAAATACAAGATCCTAAGTCCACAAAGTGACCGCGGAACCGCGGCCTAGACCATGTTTTGGTCGCGGTTCCGCCGTCTACTTATGGAGTTAGGACTCCTTATTTCTTGATCTGCTTCAGTTTCAGATCTTAAGTTTCCTGGAAATTATAAATGAGGCTCAAGTGGTTGTGGTCTCGGTGAATTGTTGAAGATTAGAAAGTCAATTGAAATGTTAACATCGTCTAATGAGTTTTGGAAGTGTGATACAATGGTTAGAATCCATATTGATTAGTTTTGCAAAATCTAGTTATCAATTTACAAATCTCACATTTTAGTCTTGATTAATGGATTCCACGGAGTTTAGATTTGGATCGAAACTCCGTCGTAATCTCGTATTGTACCTTAATACTCGCCGGAGAACAATTGTAGAGAGCCACGCCCCTTTGCCTCAACCAAGTGACTATAGAAGAACCCCATAGCCAAGAGCATCCACTTGGGTGCTCGCGGCGACGGTGTTCCGCCCAAGTCCACTTCATTGACGCTTTCGGGAGTGCGGCCATCCACTAAAGTTCCCGACAAGCCTTCAATTTTTCCGGGGATCTTGTTGAATTGCCCAGCTTAATCTTGAAAATAGTTTTCAATTCGAGGCTTAAATATAACGTTTAAAACATAAGGCATGAAATTTGGAATATGTGATAATTTGGGTTTATGATGTCTATAGATACGGATTCTAATTATTGTAGTTTTTCATTTCTTTTCTACGACCGTAAGTGTAATATGTGGAATAATTCCTAATCTCATTGTTATATGTCAACGACATTAGGAATACGCATATTTACTTACGTTGATAACATGTGATATTATTCTGTTGCTATATTGATATGTTATATAGGATCGTTATGATTGAATAGCCGGGGGTTTTATGTGAGATGAGAGTTTTCCTTTTTCATTCATGTAAATAAATGTATGTAATATTCTTTTATTAGGACACTTCCAGGTTGAGGATGTTGTTTCCATTTGATGTATATTATTTATTTTTCCGCAATAGAATAGACCCAAGGAAGAGAGACCAAGTAACCGAGTTCTAGAGTTCAGTGGGAGGCCATCTCAAGAAGTTGAGACTGGTCGCCTAACTCTAGAATTGAAAGGGTTTCTTGCCGCTCTCGTAAGGGTCTAGAGGTGTGGGCTTGGCTATTCATAACGACTGTGGAATCCGTGATTAATGGCTTAATCTAAAACATGGACTTCCTAGAATATCCTATATTTCATATACATGCTTCTGCTGTGCTGTGATGTGCTGTGATCATATAACTGCATGAGACAAATGCTATTTATATATATGATATACTAGTAGACACTATATATATTTTGCATCCGCGCTAATCCTAACCCCGCCCTGTTGTAAGTTAAATAACCTTACGGTGAAGACTCGAGTCCCTGTGGCGAGTGCGGATGGTATATATGTGTGTTTTATTTTCGTTTCTTTTGTGATGATTAGGAGCTTAAATGATGGGAGAACATTAATAAGATTAATGTTAAGAAAAGAAACCTTAAAATGTTGTAGAATCGAATTTGAAATATACTCAGCTTTTTCACGAAAAAGAAAACATTTCAAATGCGGAGCTTAAGCCTCTCCTTTACAAATTACTCGGTTCTACTACGATATCAAGTTCAATACATTAAAGGTTTTCATCAAAACCATTCATAGCCCTCCGCCATTTTAGGAAGTAGAGTACTTAGTATTCATGCTAAGTTTGTTGGCTATAGTTAAGGCGTAGTTTACAGTAGCTAAGTGATTTCTTCTTATAAGGCATATGATGCGATCGATTAGGACATTCGTACGACTTTGTTGACCATAGTTAAGGGTCATATGAATGGGTCTAAATCAATCATGAAATGACGGGTAGAACTTGACTAGCGCTTATGATTTGTTGACCGTAGTTAAGTTCATTAGTCGCTAGGGGTAAAAATTATATCAGGAATTTCAAGTGTTGAAATTTGCAATGAGATTGAATACCTTCTATTTGATAGTTGGATTCCGATCCCACTGTGAGTAATAGTTACTTCCGGGGAGGATTTTACACTTTACAATTAGCTAATCCAGTAGGTGTCTAGAAAGGTGTCGACGGGGTTATGCTTCTAGGGAAACGGGATTTATTTTAATTAGGTCCGTACGAAAGCATGGGGAACCTCCCTTAGAGTACCGATACTAGCATGGCTGGACGTTTAGCAAACTTATAGAATGTAACTAATCCTGGCTAATTTTCTTTTTAGGGTTTGAAGGAAAATTTGATAAAAGCAGTGGGAGACATCGATTAGGTAAGATAAATAACCAATCTAATCATGCAAAAGATTTTGCTAAGTGTTTTCTTTTCTCTCTCCTAATGGCAGATACCAATGGCGGGACTTAAGCTTCTACTAGAGAAAAACAAACTGACGGGACCAAATTAAAAAGATTGGCTGAGGAATGTGGACATTGACCTTACATATTATAAGCTTGCATACGTCCTCACCACTCAAGCCCCTCCCCTCCCAGGCCCTGATTCCTCTGTTGCGGATAAGGAGATCCGCAAAAAATGGGATATTGACTGCACCATAGCCAAATGCCTCACGTTAGCTTCGATGGACAACAAACATCAAAGGCAACATGAGAAGATGGATGTGCAATCCATCTTTTTCCATACAAAAGAGTTGTATGGGGAGCAATCCCGTGTTCTTCTTTACGAGGCCTCATGAAAGTTGTTTCAAATAAGGATGGCCACTGGTACATCTGTAGATGATCATGTCCTAAAGATGATAGGCCTTATGAAGGAGCTTGAGGACATGGGATGGACCATGGAGAATGAACAATATATTGATATTTTTCTACATCCCCCCTCCCCCGCGCGTGCCTATGCTCAATTTATAGTGAATTTCAACATGCACAACTTGGAGAAATCACTTTCTGAACTTCTCAATATGTTGAGGAGTGCAGAGAGCACGCTCAAGATGGTGAAAACTTCCACTCTGTTTGTTGTGCAGTCTTCCTCTTCCGTCTCAAAAGCTAAAATTAAAGGAAAGAAGAAGAAGAAACCCACCAAACTGAGAGGTGGAGTTAAAAAGGCGAAGGGGAAAGACAAATCAGGGGCTGCGGGATCAAGAAAGGGAGAATGCTTCTGCTGCCACAAGATAGGACATTGGAAAAGAAATTACACTGAGTACCTCACCGATCTCAAGAAGAAGAAGCATGTTGATACTTCCGCTTCAGGTTTGTTTGTCACCGAAAACGTTTTTCAATAAACTCTGCATCCTGGGTATTCGATACCGGTTCAGGATCTCACATCTGTAATTGTGTGTAGGGATTGCGAAATAGTAAAGTTTTGAAGAAAGGTGATCATACTCTCCACAAAGGGAATGGTTCAAGTGTTGATGCTACATTAGTGGGAGAGTATCACCTAGGGTTGCCTGGTGTATATTGATTTTAAATCCCTGTTATTTTGTACCGACTATGTTATGTAATATAATATATGTATCTTTGTTAGATAATGAAGGATATCATTTTGTATTACAAAGTAATGTTATAAAAATTAACCTAAATCAACAGTTGATTGGGTATGGTACACTAAATAACGGAATCTACGTCCTGAATCAACACATAATTTTCAACATCCAGCACATAAACAAAAGAAAGACTTAAGAAATAAATGAAGCATTCATATGGCATTGTAGACTTGGTCATATTAACAAAACAAGACTAACCAAGCTACATAAAGATGAATATTCGAATCCATTTGAATATAAATCTTATGTGGCTTGTCAGTCTTGCATCAAGGGTAAAATGACCAAAACTCTGTTTACTGGACATGGAGAGAAAGCTAATGAACTCTTAGGCCCATACATAATGATGTATGTGGACCAATGTCTACATATGCAAGAAGCGGTTATTCATACTTCATAACCTTTACTGACAATTTCTCGAGATTCAGACACATGTTCATGCTGAAACATAAGTCTGAAGCTTTCGAAAAATTCAAGGAGTATAAAATTGAAGTAGAAAATCTAACTGGATTGAGTATCAAGAAAGTTCGATCAGATCGAAAAGGAGAGTACTTAAGTACAGAGTTCCTAAATTTCCTAAAAGAGAATGGGATTCTCTCTCAGCTCACTCCTTCGTACACACCAGAACACAACAGTGTGTCAGAGCGGAGGAATCGTACCCTATTAGATATGGTACGCTCAATGATGAGTGATGCTGAGTTACCACTTTCTTTATTATGGTATGCATTGGAGAATGCAGTATACCTATTAAATAGGGTTCCGACCAAATCCGTGCCTGCCACTCCATATGAGATACGGTATGTGTTTATCACAAAAAACTGCATTTTAATACCACTCATTCATTATCTGTTTTGTTATATATCAATACTACTAACCAGTGCCTGCTCAGTAAATACAGATTATAGGTATCCATGACACAATACTGTAAACACACTCAAAATCACGGATATAATGTTTGTGAGCCAACACTGCAACCAGAACTGCAAACCGATCGATATCCAAAGAGTTGTTTTGCAACAAATAAATGTGTACACAATTTTGGTCCAACACAATATAAGTGTACACACAACTCTTTGGCATGGACCATGGTAGGGCTGCCTTGGCACACATGGTATGATGAATCGTGCAAGTGGGGGACAAGAATGATAAATGCAAAAAGGTGTGATGTGATATAAAGTATCATGTTTCCCTCCAATCTACTAAGTACAGACCAGGTTCATATACAGAAATCAAGCAATACCAGTAGGATTGTAGAGAGAACACTAGAACACCTCAGCAACACGAGCCCATTAGCTCGGACTTGACCCGGCGACTTCCCATCAAGACCCGGCGCCGCCGGTTTTTCCATGCCCATTGCTCCCCAATTTTCTGTTGTCTTTCCCTTGCTATCATATCAACTTAATTGTATTGTTTTTTTAATCTTATTTTATGCCTAGAAAAGGCAGATCAGTGAGCAAGGGAAAGAGGTCTCATATTCTTTACACTAGAACCACTTTTACTCTTTGTTTTGTTTTCCTTGTACATAGATAGTTCTCCTTGAGGTCTTTGGCTTCTCTTGACCTTGCAACCTCTTCATTGAGTTTGCAAGTTTAAGTTTTGGTTATTGAACTTAAGATTTGTATCATCACTTGGACATAATAAAGCTTTCATTTTGCACTTTGGGTTCTTAGTATTCTCTCTCTTTGCTTACTTGCTATTTAATTCTTACCATTTACTTACTTGCATTTTATTACCTTGCAATTTACTTACTTGTAATGTTGCTCTTTTCTTTTCTTTTATCATTTCATTTGCTCTTTCTTTTTTTTGTTTTTATGGTTTGTGAATATTGGTGTTGTTAGGAAAAAGAATGGTTATGTAAGCTAAGGTTTTCCTCTCTCGTTTCCTTTGCCCAATATTTTCCATTTGAACTTCGTCCAAACCTTACGTAAGCACTCCTTAGGCACCCTACCCTACCAAGGTATCAGTGATCCCTAACCATGATCGGTTGTGTTCGGTTTGGCCGGAGGCAAAAGCAAACGACAAGAACGGACGGACAAGGGCCAATAAGCTGGATTTCACAAATACAGTGTTTAAACACCCTAATCCACGTTGTTGCCGATTGCTCTAGCTTCAATGATCAAGCTCTGCTCAAAGGATTAAGTACGGATTTCCTTAACTTACACTAACCTATCTATTCCTAACAACTTATTCTTTTGCATATAAACACTTAGGTTAGAAACGAACCATTCCGCCACTCGCATTAACTCGTGATAACACGAACTTAAAATGTACCATCTCCCTGCGCACGATCCGTGCTCATCGCGGCTAGCTACACGTGACGCCGTCCTAATTGCGGTTAAACATTAGAACTCAAAATACGAAACGCACAAAAATGCTATTCCAATTAGTATGGGAAGATACCATCTCTTAAACGAGTTAGGATATGGGGTTGTCCTTCTTTTGTTAAAAAGAAGAATTCAGACAAACTTGAAACACGATCGGTTTTATGTAAATTTGTGAGATATCCTAAACATTCATATGGATATCTATTCTACCATAAGGAGGAATAAAGAGTATTTGTTTCTCAATATATCATATTTTTAGAAAATGAATTTTTTACAAATGATACTATTAGCAATACGGTAGAACTGGAAGAAATTCCTGAGCCACAAACAACTACTGACGATTTAGTTGAACCTGATATTTCGATAGAACCCAACGAGTCTCGGTCACTTCGTAGATCTAGTAGGACTTCTCGCCCACCAGAAAGATACTATGGTTTCTTCATTGATGGTGATAGAGAAGATTGCATCATGGAAGATGATGACCCTACTAGTTTTTAGCAAGCTGTCATGAATAGTGATTCTGTGAAATGGATGGATGCCATACGATCCGAAATGGAATCCATGCACACCAACAAAGTATGGACTTCGGAAGTTGCACCTTCTGGAGTAAAACCTGTAAGGTGCAAATGGATCTTTAAGAAAAAGATTGGTGTGGATGGACAGGTGGAGACCTATAAAGCTAGACTTGCAGTGAAAGGTTTCGTCAAAGACCAGGATTGGACTATGATGAAACCTTTTCTCCAGTATCTATACTTAAATCCATTCGAATCCTACTTGCAATTGCTGCTTACTACGACTATGAAATCTGGCAGATAGATGTTAAAACTGCATTTCTAAATGGTGATTTAGAAGAATGCGTTTTTTATGGATCAGCCAGAAGGCTTCATTGATAGTAAGAGCAGCGAAAAGGCATGCAAGTTGCTTAAATCCATCTATGAATTAAAGCAGGCATCACGGAGTTGGAACATCTGCTTTGATGATACAATCAAAGAGTTTGATTTTATCAAAAACGTAGACGAACCTTGCATTTATAAGAAGATTGTAGGGAGTACAGTCGCATTCCTCGTATTGTACGTGGATGAAATTCTCTTGATAGAAAATGACATTCCTATGCTATAATCAGTCAAACTATTCCTATCACAAAGGTTCTCCATGAAGAACCTTGGTGATGCCTCATGCATTCTAGGCATTAAGATCTATAGAGATAGATCTAAGAGAATGTTGGGATTGTCTCAATGTAGATACATAGACACTATACTAAAGAAGTTTAGTATAGAAGATTCCAAGCAAGGTAATTTACCCGCTTGTCACGGAATCACCCTCTCCAAAGACTTCTGTCTAAAGTCTGATGAAAAGAGGGCTTGCATGAGTGTTATACCCTATGCTTCCGCGGTAGGGTCTACCATGTATGCGATGTTATATACTCGTCCAGATGTAGCTTACGCACTGAGTATAATAAGCATGTATCAATCCAATTCAGGGGAGAAACACTGGATAGCTGTGAAGAACATTCTTAGGTACTTATGAAGGACTAAAGAAATGTTCTTAGTGTATGGTAACGGGGATCTCCAAATGGAGGCATTTACTGGTTCCAGCTTCCAGAGTGACAAGGATGACAGCAAGTCTATCTCGGGTTTTGTATTTACCCTCAATGGAGGGGCGGTTTATTGGAAAAGTTCCAAACAAGACATCGTATCTACATCCTCGATCTATATCTAAAATCATAGATCTAGTTACCAGATTGCCTGATATTATATCCATATCCTATGTGGAGAAACTACTGTATGACAACCACAGTATAGCCGACCGTAGTATAGGAATTTCACTTCCTACAAAGTGTATGTCATCCAAATACCATGACATCACACCCTACTATCTTCTTAACAGATCCATCTCCTATTCTGATGAAGTCAAAACCTATGATTGTCACGTCAAAAATAGATGATATATCTCCGTTATACCTGCTTTAGTCTATAAATAGACATAAGCTTCTTGTCCACCTTGCTTCTACTGCTCCCACTGACCACAACAACCCTCTGGCAGAGTCATATACACGTGCACTTCTAAAGCTAGTTTAGAATGACTCTATACTCATCCTCCTGCCGGGTCTCATAGTCTAGAATAGCAGTGATGGCAAGTCTGGGTAAATAAGAACCTCCCTGTCATCGTCTTTGAGGATACTGGAGTACCTCTCGGGTGCCTGAGGTTACCCACCATATCTGCGGAGTGGTTAATGGAATGTCAAATCTGATTGAATCTTTAGGTTCTATTAAATTTTCAGTAATCATTTGTGGTTCTGGAATCTCTTCCAGTTCTACATACTCCCACTACTGTTTTCTGGAAAAGCCCATTTTACTAAAACTGTGGCGAGTTAAGAACAATATCACTACTGATCTTCCAGATGGTAGAAAGTTAACCCTTATCATAGCCCGGGATAACCCACAAACTGCCATTACAGAAACATGCTTTGAGTTATCCAGAGTCTGGTTTTAAGCATAAACTGGACAACTTCATAAACCTTAACATCGTTAAGATATGAACCATTCTATATATAATATAGAAACAGAGGCACTAATTTAATTGGAACCAGATTTAAATCATGCAGCTGTCTCCAGTGCATGCCACTAAATGCAAAGAGGCAAATCAGTATTACTCAACTTAGGAGTGTATCCAGATATGAGTAACCTAAAAGAGAAGCTAGTTCTCAAAACCATTACTATCAACTGAATACCAAACACAAGTATCTACATTCTCGATCACCTTGAAGAATCCCGATACTTGCAACACATGGTTATCTACTTTATTCGTGTACCTATAACTTCTCAAAATTTGGACCTTGTATTTCTACGAAATACTTGTCTAAAACTGGAGAAGTCATAAGTAAACAGAATATAGTATGAGTATGAACCCCTCTGTCCTAATGGACACGGGAAAACATGCAATACTTTGTATAAGCCCCCTGAGTTGAATAACTCAAATCATGTGAATCGTAGGTTGAAAACTGTACTATGGTTAAGAAGAATTACACCGCTGTTAAATGCTCCTTACCCAATCATCAACTGATATAGCTAAATGTCATGGACATAATTTCAAAAAGTTTTATCTCACTTTATAAAATAAACGTACAGATATATCAGTTTGAAATTGGTGCATAACAACGGATATTCAAAACTAAATATTCGCCATCAGGCAAAACGCCAGGCGATTTCCTCAAATATCACCAATTACAACGAATTCCGATATAATAAGAATATAATTACCTAATTCCTAATAACTTACTCCCACTCATCATCTGTAAAATCATACCGATATGAGAATCAAACCTGGTAAATACATACCCTGGTGTAAGGATCTAATTGGGAAATCAGTTTTCTATTAACAATGCACAGTGAAACTGAAACATGAAAATATTTCAAAGGGGTATCCGAGTATTCCTAGTAACGCCTTGTCCATTATCTAGATTCATGACTGTAACCATATATTTCCTTGCCATCTCTCCAAATCCTTTTATTTGTCTTTACTCATTACCTTCTGTACACCACCCTTAGGCTAAATGGTTTTCTTCCTTCCCTACCGTTCGGCACCAGCCTATGGTTTGGAAGAAAACTATCCAATAAGCATAATAGGTGTACTCTCCTAATCCTAGGAGCCCTCGCAACCTGAGAGAAGGTAAAGATAAAAGACAACTAAATAATCCTTATTCTATTTCTCTTGAACCAGAATCCATCCTCGAACTGGAACAAGTTCCTTCGAGTACTATGGATTATCCAATAACTATAGATCTTCGTAGTGATACGGGGTGTTCTGGAGAAATTCAAAGGTGAAGTAGGAGTGGTGATGAAATACACGGTTTGGTCGTGAAGGATAGCAGTCGCAATTTATTTTGCCCTCTTTCTAATCTCTTTATTTTGTCTTTATATATTACCTTCTGTACATCACACTTAGGCTAATCGGTTTTCTTCCTTCCCCACCTTTCGGCACCTACCTATGGTTTGGAAGAAGACTATCCAATAAGCGCAATAGGTGTACCCTCTCCTAATCCTAGGAGCCCTCACAACCTGAGAGAAGGAAAAAGGAAAAGACAATTGGATAGTCCAATTCAATTTCTCCAGAATCGGAAACCATCCTCGAATCTAAAACAAGTTTTTTCGAGTTCATATGTAACTATATGATGGTCATATCCAAAGAATATGGATCTTTGTAATGATACGGAATGTTCTGGAGAAAAGCAAATGGTAAAAGAAGGAGTGGCAATGATGTATGCAACTCTGACAATCCAAAAGCCAGTGTATTTTAAGAAGGTTCGGTTAACTTGGTTCATGAGTTCTAGTCTAGGGTTGGGCCATGGTCGCTGCCAAAGAGAGAGAGAAAAGAAACACTCAGCATGCACTCTAATAAGATCATAATGGTTAATCACCTTATCTAATCAGGATGTCTCCCGCTGTATCCTCAAATTCTCCTCCAAACCCAAAAGAAGAATTAGTCGGGATCATCTAAAATCACCCGAGGAGTAAACCAACTCATCAGTGGGAATCAGGATCCAACTATCATCGCATGATAACCTGATGGAATCCACTCAAGTTATTACACTCCAGAAGGTATGCCAATGCCTGGCAAGTTTCAGTTTCTTTAGAAACTCCCGATATAATTTTTACCCCATGCTCTTATGACCTTGACGAAGGCCAACAAATCATAAGTCACATGTCAAGTTCTACCCGTCATTGTCTAGGTTAATTTGAACCCACCCGTACTCGCCCTTGACGAAGGCCGACAAGGCTGTACGACTATCCCAAACCAACTCATCTATCTACGCAACAGAAAGGTAACAAGTGGCTACCATACACTATGACTTGACAAAGGCCAACAAACATAGCATGAATACTAAGTGCTACCTGTCTGAAATGACAGAGGGCTACGAATGGTTTTTGGCGAAAAACCTTTAAACTTGATATCGTTAAAGGAACCGGATAGCGTTTTACAAATATATAGTAGCGAAAACCTTTGCTAAAGAGGTCACTCCCAGTGAAGAGATCCCGGCTCTTTCCTCGTCGAATGAGGTGTAGGATATTCCAACTGAATACCGCGATGCAAAGAAAAAAGTAATCGACTATAGTGAAGTTATTATCCTGACACAAACTTATGCCCAAGGGGTCACTCCCAATGAAGGGATCTCGACCCTTGCCTCGTCGAATGAGGTGCTGGATATTCATAACCGAATACCGCTGTGCAAAACAAAAAAACCATCCTTGTAATAACAGCTTTTTAAAATTGTTCCAACAACATCGAATAGGTCTGTTTTCCTTACATTGATCAGAATCAACGCAGTCCCATCAATTAATCACACCAGAAAAAAACGAAAATATGATGTACGTATATGCCATCCGCATTGGCCACTGGGTCCGGTCATCACCCGTTAGGTTACTTAACTAACGACAGAGCGGGGACAGGACTAGCGCGGATGAAAAACATATACAACATCTACTAGTATATATACCAATATATATTAATCGCTCCAGGCATAATAAATGCATCATAGATAAGCGATAAGCATTACAGAACAATACAAATAATCTGGGAGACCCGGGTTTCCATTGAGCCACAAGTGAAAACTCGACGTTCCTCAGTCGTGTGGATAGCCTGTGCAATGAAAACCTAGACCCCTACAAGTGCGGAAAGTTACCCGTCAAAACCAGAAGTGAGGCAGCCCCCTTCATCAAAGTAAATGGGCCACCCGGCACTTCACGGAATCTGGTAACTTGAGCACCCCTCCTTGGGTCAACCTGTACCCCCTACGAGTGTGACAAATAGCCCACCAATTCTAAAGTGAGGCCCCCTCTGTCTCAACGCCATGATATGCGGGCCTGTTGCCCTCTGGAACCCGGCTATCCATGCATTTCAACGCAAGGTAATCCTAGTACAGAAAAAAAAATATGTACAATGGTGACATCAACCTCAACCCGGTCGTGCCCCAAATAAATAATATACAAACAGGCAGTGACGACAGTCCACATGTCGGACGCTCGCCCTGTAATATCAAATCTACAAATAAAACTAAACTGTACTAAAATTGCACCCAGGCTATCCACCACGACTATCCAGCCAACACACAGCACAACACAGAACATCAACGTGAATGTCACGTTCGCAAACTCATCTAAAAGAACTATAGCAATTAGACAAGTTGTACCGCTCTAATGACATTCACGGTTGCAGATAGTAATGTATGTATTGTAAACTATGACATTAGAATTCCGCACGCAATTAGCAAACCAAACCAATTTCCAAAACCATAGAAAAAAACAGTGAGCTAATGTTCCAAAAACCGACCGTTTAAAGCCAATCTGGAAGTCCGAATCAAAACGAAACGTGCCCAAACCTTCACGGGGAGTTAGAGCACGAAATTAATTTCGATTCGGGGGCATAGAAGGGGTACCCCACCCTCGAGGCCACCACGAGGTGGCCAGGAGGTGAGGCAGACCCGAAACTGCCCAGGGTGGGGCAGTTTCGGGTCCCCACCGCCATGACCACCTTGTGGTGGTCTTGGGGAGTAGGCCAAGCCGTTCGGTCCCCCCCTCGAGGATTCCCTGGGGTGCCCATTCACCACCCCGCGGCTTCTCAGTTCAAACCGTGCGTCCGCGAGGTGTGCAAACATCTCAAACATTCAGTTTTTGGAACTGTTTTTGTCGGCAGTTTTTGCACGACAAAAACGGCGGATTTCTAATGTTGCAATGAGTTAACTAAAGCTTATGGAGTAGCTCTAATACCATGTTGGGTTATGGCAGCGCCCCGGCCATCAATCCGTGACCAAATGCGGAACAAAAATTTATAAAACTTGGCGCTACCACAACCAATTACTCGGATTTACCCATAAGCCCTAGATAACAAAACATGCAAATGAGTTAGAATGGTAATACCGAATAGATCCGTGTCCTTCGGTCTTTAACCATCATCCCAAGCTCCTCGTGGCTTCCTTGATCAAGCTTGATCTTCGGTCTCCCTCCATAAAAGACGATCCACCTGAGAGTCTATGCAACGAGCTCCAACCTCATATCCGAGGCAACTAGGGCACCTAGATCACTACTCTAGATACCGCAGATGAAGTAGAGAGTGATGAAGGATTAATTGTCACGTCCCGAAAGTGCGGAATATGACCGGCACTTAAACTACGAACGTCTCGAGGCGTACGTAATCTAAGTAAGCCGAAAACCCAGAAATCCAAACCAAGAAAAGTAGTAGAGTGAAGGAAAACCAATTAAAACAAGTAGTTTTAATAGCATAAGCCGAATTATGCGGTTTTTAAAAAAAACATCAATATTTCCCGAAAATTTCGGCAGAGTCTCCTTTGTAAATACTGGCTCCCAAACGGGATACAACATGAATAGTATACGAAATATAAAAAAAAGGCATCCCCAAGCGGGAGCTAGCTCTTCGTCAATCGACAGTCACAACCACACAAGCAATATAATATACAACGCCAACGGCGAGGATCAAAAACTCAAAACCACAAGAAAACCACAGAAATAAAATGCGCGACTCTAAGGTCGAAAGAATAACATCACTGGTCTCTATCTCTGAAATAAATACATGTTTGGTTGATGGAACTTCTAGATACAACAGAGTAATAATATACAAGTTATATAATGGGGGTACGATACAAGTAACCCACCTACTAGCAAATCACCCGAAGGAAACTATGCCCGCAAGACGTAATGAAACCTGTACGGCAAACCTGCAAGAAACTGGGGCACAACGGGGGTGAGTTGCTAACTCGTGAATAGAAAACATATACGCACAGAAATCACATAAATAACGCAACCTAGGTCAATGATCATAATATATCCTTAAATATATGAATAACATGCAGCCTATAACAATGGCTAGGGTAATATCTAACCCGAGTGTGATCTCATGTGCCCGTGTCAGTGCCTCAGGTAGCAATATATCATATGAATGAGGTATGAATGCATGAAAACAGAATACATGTAAATGAAGAAACTGTTTTCATAAATTAGTGAGATTTCCTTTGTATTTTTAAAAATGAGGTATCTTAAATGAAATCAGCATCAACAGTGTCTAGCATCGACACAAAACATACATCTCAATGTCTCAAAACCTCAAGCTCCGGCTATCCGGACTGGCCTGTATCATCAAATCTCAGTACCTCAATATCTCGAAATCTCAATGTCTCAATCTCAATATCTAGGGCGCCGACAGTCCAGACCGGCCCCTACCATCCATCTCAAGACCACGACGGTATCCTCCGGATATCCGACGCGTCGGGTAAAATCACCGGTAGGTACTCTCCCCCTGCCAGGCTCATCGTCATCACCATGAGCTTCTTGCCCCGGGGTACCTTACCGGGTCCACCATGTACCCGAAACGGTTCATCCAACTCCTCGAATCGGGTCTCGAAATCCATCAGCAAACTCATGGTGGATGACTCATACATCATGGGAAAAACCGCGCTTTTCATTTAAAAAGAGAAAGAAGAAGTTTGTATATGTTTTGCGGTTTTCCCCAAATCCAGAAAATCTCATGGAAACCCGAATCCAAAACCTCAATAGCACGTAAAAAGTGAATATATGTATGAGAATCCATGAATGCGGCATAACAATGAATAACAGTATGCATGAAGTAACAGGTAATAACTACAATGTCTAAACTAATATATAAGGCAAGTACACTAATATCATGTCTAAACTATTAGCTAACAGGCTATGTCAAGCAATAATATTTTCTAAGGTGTACGTGACATGGCAATTACCGATGAAGATGTGTGTGAGCCGGCAAGAAAGTGTACGTGATACATATGCATCATCGGTAATGGTGCTGGTGTCCTAACCACAAGATATCAACAGTAGAATATGAAGCATAATATAAGCATGTGATGCGGAGCGAACAACAATAATGAGCGGGAGCTGAATACTAGACGCAACGATAACTAATCTGCATTAACCTAATATAAGTCCTACAATGGTGCCTTTTGAAATAACACGAATCGTGGGGTTTTGAAAATAGGGGCTACGGTGTTTTTAAGAAAAGATACGTTTTTTTTTTTTGAAATATCCATAGAATCCCTTGACTTGTCTTTTAAAATACACACGATTCGTAAGCTTTGAAATAGGTAAGAACCGAATTTAATCTAACAACTAACTAAACTAAAGGGCTAAGCTACAAGCTAGACTACAGGTAAGGAAACCGCCTAATATCTGAGTCGATACATATACATACCTGTATATATATTAGTCGGTGATCCCGCCTCAATAATATCATATCGGATACCATATCTATAATCAGACATCCCAAGTCAAGAGTGCGGATCAATCATCAAGATATAGCTCGTACGTAAATCCGTCGTACGGCATCCCCAATTCTGGGTACGGGTCAATATCATATTCCTCACACTATTCCTTTGGTATCCTCTTTATCCAAGATCATAGTCTAGGGTACTGACCTATGTCTAGTACAATACTAATATCCTCAATATACTCATGATCTGACTACTGATCGACAATCTCGTATAAACCGATATCGTCAGCACATATCATCATCAAGGGGTATACATCGCCCGATACGGCCTAATATCAATATCCTAGCATACCATGCCTCATATCACGATCACATGTCGACCATTTTATTTATAACACTATTCACCCGTATCGCCGCCCCAAGATCCGCTGTAACACCAGGACGTACCTCAAGTACGAATCCTGCCATATCACCGATATCACAACCACAAAACAAATCTCATCGACTCAGCTCGATCCCAAGTATCATCCTCAAATCCGTATGTGAACACATAGTCCCATACCCATGTGAACACATAACTATAAAGAATCCCAAGAGCATATATAAATAGGAATGTATGCAAGTATGTATTTGTGTATGTGTAGTGCAACACTACCCCAGGGTTCGCAACACTAAAATAATCCAACACACCAATATCCATCCTAAACATCGTTATTAATCCCAAATAACATATAATAATTGTTGGTGTGTATACGGATCCGTATACACCACCACGGACTGCGGGGGTGCTATACGCTATCCACCCGACTTCTCCCCGTAGATATAAATCTACTCACCAGGTCCTCGCTTGCCGGTACCGACGTCGCCACGCACTTGCTTGTCGTCTCGAAGTCCACATGGGGTACCTACATATCATAACGCACCGTATCGCATTAAAATCCGACTCATGACCAAAACGACACACGAATCCCACATAGGTCAAAACCTATGGTTGCTCTCACAAACCAACCCAAAAACCATCGACGTCGACGTGCAAACGCCCGACCATCGAGAAAAACCCAAGTACACTCATTTGCACATTCACGAATACTAATTTAAATATAGAATAGGTTAAAATTCACAAAAAACCCAAATTCACTTTAGAAGCCATTTTTCCGAAAATCTAGCAAGCAAAAATTACCCGTTTTAGTACAAAACTCGACGTTTAAATGAATGTAGCGGCCAATATACTTATTAAATATCTTAAATAAGTCATATAAATCATTTCCATAATTTACTCTCATCAATTTCATTAAACCCAAAAACCTAGTTTGCAACAATTAAGTAATTTGGACAATTTACATATAACAATTTGCAATTTAACACCAAAACTAGGTTTTACATATTTTAAGATGTCAAACTATACATTTCAACCTTGATGATATAATAAAAACCCTAATTTAAAATACAACCCTCACTTGATTTTTAATTTCATCAAATGCAATAATAAAGACCTAGTAAGCAAAATAGCTTAAATTGGACGATTAAAAAGTGGCAATTTGTAATATAGCAACTAGCTTAGATTTGTACATGTCATAACATATTAATCTACCCACCACAACCATAATCCCATGATAGAAACCCTAATTACATTCAAACACTTTCACAAATTTTCAATCTTGAAATTGGAATCAAATAATTAGCTAATTAAACTAATTTAAAGTAGCTTATCAAAATCTAAACACTTGGGTTAGGATTATACCTCCAAACCATGAGATCAAACTTAAGATCTAGCCTCCCAAAATGCTCTCTTTTCACAAAGATCCATGCTTGAAATGCTAAGGAATAATGGGTAAAACTTGGATTTGGAATTAGAGTTGAATTTGTATGGATTTGAAGTGATTTTTGTGGATTTTTTTGATGCAAAAATGGAGTGATATTTAGGGATGGGGCTGCTGCTGTAGGGATAGAATTTTCGGCCAGAATTGGTGGGGGTTGGGTGAGGGAGGAGAGAGAGTAAGGTGGGGAAAGTTGAATTTAGTCAAAGTCCACTCTATTCTTATCATTTTCTACTCTTTTCTTTTCTTTTCTTTTGAAAAAAGAAGTGATTGGAGAGAGGGAGAGGGGGAGGGCTGTCATGGTGGGGCCGACCACATGGGGAGAGGGTGAGGTGTGGGTGCGTGGGTTAGGAAAAAGATAAATTCTATACCCCAATTCCCATTAACACTAATTTCACCGAAAAAAAGCATTTTTCTTCGATATTTTCTAAACCGTTTTGGCAAACGATTTCATTTCAAAAACCACATGATAAAATTTTATTTAATGTTTTATGATGCAAAAAATTTGTTTCAACTCATTCCAATTTGTAATTTTTCCTAATTAAATGTATTAGTGACGGCTTAAAATAATATTAAAATAATTAATTTCGGAAAAATTTTCAGAAAATTTGAAATTTCACCAGTGACTCAATAAACACCAAATACTAGCAATTACATAGCTAGAATATGTATATTTAATTTTATAATAATGATATTTGTATTTTGACTTTTTACCGAAAACCCCCTTATTTTACCGATTTTTTCGAAATTTCACCGAAACGATTTTCAAAACGTTACAATCTTCCACCCTTAAAGAAATTCGGTCCCCGAATTTAAATTAAAACTCCCCCCAAATACTAAAATATTTCAGCCAAAACCATCAAATCGCCGGGGCTCCGAAACCATAAGTACATAAAACGCATCATAGTACAATGCATGCGCATGAGCAATGAGCATATAACTCAAATCAAAACTCCGTCAAGCATCCCGCAATCATCGGAGTCATGGTAAAGACACAAATGTCAAATCCAATACAAAACCAATATGATATAACTCGAAACTATACACGTAAATATCAAATCTATATATGTAAATATCTGAAGGAAATGAATGCCAAATATATTCAGGTACTGTCCTCTGACTAGTCCTGCCCAGTACGAAAACACATAGTAAATATCATAAAAACGTACTGCTCTATAGGAAAAATCAATCCCAAAATACGCGTATGAGTACTACGTGCGTCTGGTGCACACGGAAATCAAAATCCATACATGTGCCATACATGCGCACAGAAACAACATCTAAGTGCATCGGGTGTGTACGAACATCTGTCATGGGCAACATGGGTGCCTAACAGCAAAATCAGGTGCATCTGACATTCACGAAGAATCTCGATTTAGTGCATCTGGTGTGCACCGAAATCGCTTCTCAAAACATGCGCTCAACATGCACGAAAATCAAAACCATGTGCATTCATTATGCACGAAATCATGAAATCTAATATCAAGCGCCGAACATGCGCAAAATCCAATCAGGTGCACAAAACAAATGTCGAACATCACAATCGAAATCGAAGTCCAGTGCATCTAAATGCACAACATACATAACACTGCACTGCAAGCATATATGAACTATACCGAGTGCAAAAACCAAATCGTGTGCGTACATACGCACAAAATCAACTCAATTGTATGAAATCCATATAATCACAAACATGAGAAACCAAGGCACGAAAACTATCTCAAGTGCAACAACTGTGCAAAAATCGTAAGTACTCAGTAAGTGCAACCATGGTCCATGAAAACAAATATCATGAAACTCAATCATCAAAATCAATCATGCGAATAGACCGCCCAAAATACGCAAAATCAAGTTTGGCGCAATAGTCCCGCTCAAGCACATCCTCCAAGAATGTCTGGCCAACTGCCGTGGTCACTCATAGCATGTCTCGTCGACGATCCTGAACTCTGGCCAGCCGGTGTGCATAACATGACCACTACTGGGTCCAAGTCTTCTCGTAATTTATTCCAGAAAGGTCCCGTCGAGTTCTCTCCCAAACCATGTCTCTTCCGAACTGTCCGGAAGTCATCGTCCTCTACTATTTTTGTTTCTTGTTCCGGAACGGCTGCATGCTCATCGCGACTCCTTCTGGAAGGTATATCCAAGTACAATGCCTCGGCATGCGTATCGCATCTCTGATATCGACGGAGTGGAACGTCGTCTTATCCAGATCTCGTACGAACCTCTTACTCCACTTTTCTCTAATGTCGACTGCTCTGGACTCGTCTCGTCGTGGCTGCATGGACTGAGCTCCAACGGCTATCCTCGTATCTGGAGTCTCCCAAGAATGCATCTCACCACCTAGCATCCGAATGAAGTCGAACCATTCGATCAATTCGTCAAAACCTCATAATCCCCCAAGAGCTCAACATCTTGGGCACAGTTTAATAGTATCGAACACATACCACAGCATCGGTGGTCCAGCCGTAGAAGGGCAAACCCAAGCCTCACTAATAGCGCCGCAGAACTGCCGCAAACCCGAAGGTTCCAAGGCTTTCACACGGTCATTAAGTCGAGTTAGGGTTTCATTCTTCTAGAGGGGCCATAGAATTGCCTGCATGTCTTTCCGACTACTTTAAACTTGGAATAATAGGTTTCTGACATTCGATCATCTCTGTCGATTCTCAACGTCTCCGCGTGAAGTCGTCTCTAGCTGGAATCAATCTATCTGATGACCTCGCATCGGGGTAGGCGAACGAACCACCTGTCCTAGTCATTCATCATCGGGTGACTAGCGACCTTCTAGCATCTATTAGTACAACTCGTCCCGCAATAGCTCCAACATATGGGGCGATATCTCGTCACTCGCAGCAGCAACTGGCTCACTCGTCTGCACGCTGAACAGCGCCTCAATCATCATGAGTAAGCAATACACCAACGGTCATCAAAATCTGGCTGGCCTCTGTCAGTGGCTCAATCCTCTAGTGCTGATCGGCACGTCCAAGTAATCTCATACAGCGATCCATCAAACGCTCGGGGCGTGAAAACACAATAAAAAGACACATCTCCGCAATCGTGTGTCGCCGGAATTTCGTCCTGGTCAGTCCTCGTTCGTGACGAGCTCGTGCTGACCGCAACTCTAGCCGTAGCTCTCCCTGCCCGTAATCGTGGCAGCAAAACCATAACTGGTACTGATGAGGCTAGATCGGAATGAATATAATACTGAGCAAAGAAATGTACATCCTAAGGCTTCTTAAGTGGAGTAGCGTATCGTAAATATGCCGCGGAACATACCTACGGTACGTCACTCTACTTTAGTCACCTATTCCATCAACCAAGGGTCATCCTACGCTCCGAAGGTAAAACCTAACGCTCTGATACCAACTTTGTCACGTCCCGAAAGTACGGAATATAACCGGCACTTAAACTACGAACATCTCGAGGCGTACGTAATCTAAGTAAGCCGAAAACCCAGAAATCCAAACCAAGAAAAGTAGTAGAGTGAAGGAAAACCAATTAAAACAAGTAGTTTTAATAGCATAAGCCGAATTATGCGGTTTTTAAAAAAAACATCAATATTTCCCGAAAATTTCGGCAGAGTCTCCTTTGTAAATACTGGCTCCTAAACGGGATACAACATGAATAGTATACGAAATCAAAAAAAATGCATCCCCAAGCGGGAGCTAGCTCTTCGTCAATCGACGGTCACAACCACACAAGCAATATAATATACAACGCCAACGGCGAGGATCAAAAACTCAAAACCACAAGAAAACCACAGAAATAAAACGCGCGACTCTAAGGTCGAAAGAATAACATCACTGGTCTCTATCTCTGAAATAAATACATGTTTGGTTGATAGAACTTCTAGATACAACAGAGTAATAATATACAAGTTATATAATGGGGGCTACGATACAAGTAACCCACCTACTAGCAAATCACCCGAAGGAAACTATGCCCGCAAGCCGTAATGAAACCTGTACGGCAAACCTGCAAGAAACTGGGGCACAACGGGGGTGAGTTGCCAACTCGTGAATAGAAAAATATCTACGCACAGAAATCGCAAAAATAACGCAACCTAGGTTAATGATCATAATATATCCTCAAATATATGAATAACATGCAGCCTATAATAATGGCTAGGGTAATATCTAGCCCGAGTGTGATCTCATGTGCCCGTGTCAGTGCCTCAGGTAGCAATATATCATATGAATGAGGTATGAATGCATGAAAACAGAATACATGTAAATGAAGAAACTGTTTTCATAAATTAGTGAGATTTCCTTTGTATTTTTAAAAATGAGGTATCATAAATGAAATCAGCATCAACAGTGTCTAGCATCGACACAAAACATACATCTCAATGTCTCAAAACCTCAGACTCCGGCTATCCGGACTGGCCTGTATCATCAAATCTCAGTACCTCAATATCTCGAAATCTCAATGTCTCAATCTCAATATCTAGGGCGCCGACAGTCCAGACCGGCCCCTACCATCCATCTCAAGACCACGACGGTATCCTCCGGATATCCGACGCGTCGGGTAAAATCACCGGTAGGTACTCTCCCCCTGCCAGGCTTATCGTCATCACCATGAGCTTCTTGCCCCGGGGTACCTTACCGGGTCCACCATGTACCTGAAACGGTTCATCCAACTCCTCGAATCGGGTCTCGAAATCCATCAGCAAACTCATGGTGGACGACTCATACATCATGGGAAAAACCGCGCTTTTCATTTAAAAAGAGAAAGAAGAAGTTTGTATATGTTTTGCGGTTTTCCCCAAATCCAGAAAATCTCATGGAAACCCGAATCCAAAACCTCAATAGCACGTAAAAAGTGAATATATGCATGAGAATCCATGAATGCGGCATAACAATGAATAACAGTATGCATGAAGTAGCAGGTAATAACTACAATGTCTAAACTAACATATAAGGCAAGTACACTAATATCATGTCTAAACTATTAGCTAACAGGCTATGTCAAGCAATAATATTTTCTAAGGTGTACGTGACATGGCAATTACCGATGAAGATGTGTGTGAGCCGGCAAGTAAGTGTACGTGGTACATACGCATCATCGGTAATGGTGCTGGTGTCCTAACCACAAGATATCAACAGTAGAATATGAAGCATAATATAAGCATGTGATGCGGAGCGAACAACAATAATGAGCGGGAGCTGAATACTAGACGCAACGATAACTAATCTGCATTAACCTAATATAAGTCCTACAATGGTGCCTTTTGAAATAACACGAATCGTGGGGTTTTGAAAATAGGGGCTACGGTGTTTTTAAGAAAAGATACGTTTTTTTTTTTTGAAATATCCATAGAATCCCTTGACTTGTCTTTTAAAATACGCACGATTCATAAGCTTTGAAATAGGTAGGAACCGAATTTAATCTAACAACTAACTAAACTAAAGGGCTAAGCTACAAGCTAGACTACAGGTAAGGAAACCGCCTAACATCTTAGTCGATACATATACATACCTGTATATATATTAGTCGGTGATCCCGCCTCAATAATATCATATCCGATACCATATCTATAATCAGACATCCCAAGTCAAGAGTGCGGATCAATCATCAAGATATAGCTCGTACGTAAATCCGTCGTACGGCATCCCCAATTCTGGGTACGGGTCAATATCATATTCCTCACACTATTCCTCTGGTATCCTCTTTATCCAAGATCATAGTCTAGGGTACTGACCTATGTCTAGTACAATACTAATATCCTCAATATACTCATGATCTGACTACTGATCGACAATCTCGTACAAACCGATATCGTCAGCACATATCATCATCAAGGGGTATACATCGCCCGATATGGCCTAATATCAATATCCTAGCATATCATGCCTCATATCACGATCACATGTCGACCATTTTATTTATAACACTATTCACCCGTATCGCCGCCCCAAGATCCGCTGTAACACCAGGACGTACCTCAAGTACGAATCCTGCCATATCACTGATATCACAACCACAAAACAAATCTCATCGACTCAGCTCGATCCCAAGTATCATCCTCAAATCCGTATGTGAACACATAGTCCCATACCCATGTGAACACATAACTATAAAGAATCCCAAGAGCACATATAAATAGGAATGTATGCAAGTATGTATTTGTGTATGTGTAGTGCAACACTACCCTAGGGTTCGCAACACTAAAATAATCCAACACACCAATATCCATCCTAAACATCGTTATTAATCCCAAATAACATATAATAATTGTTGGTGTGTATACGCATCCGTATACACCACCACGGACTGCGGGGGTGCTATACGCCATCCACCCGACTTCTCCCCGTAGATATAAATCTACTCACCTGGTCCTCGCTTGCCGGTGCCGACGTCGCCACGCACTTGCTTGTCATCTCGAAGTCCACATGGGGTACCTACATATCATAACGCACCGTATCGCATTAAAATCCGACTCATGACCAAAACGACACACGAATCCCACATAGGTCAAAACCTATGGTTGCTCTCACAAACCAACCCAAAAACCCTCGACGTCGGCGTGCAAACGCCCGACCATCGAGAAAAACCCAAGTACACTCATTTGCACATTCACGAATACTAATTTAAATATAGAATAGGTTAAAATTCACAAAAACCCCAAATTTACTTTAGAAGCCATTTTTCCGAAAATCTAGCAAGCAAAAATTACCCGTTTTAGTACAAAACTCGACGTTTAAATGAATGTAGCGGCCAATATACTTATTAAATATCTTAAATAAGTCATATAAATCATTTCCATAATTTACTCTCATCAATTTCATTAAACCCAAAAACCTAGTTTGCAACAATTAAGTAATTTGGACAATTTACATATAACAATTTACAATTTAACACCAAAACTAGGTTTTACATATTTTAAGATGTCAAACTATACATTTCAACCTTGATGATATAATAAAAACCCTAATTTAAAATACAACCCTCACTTGATTTTTAATTTCATCAAATGCAATAATAAAGACCTAGTAAGCAAAATAGCTTAAATTGGACGATTAAAAAGTGGCAATTTGTAATATAGCAACTAGCTTAGATTTGTACATGTCATAACATATTAATCTACCCACCACAACCATAATCCCATGATAGAAACCCTAATTACATTCAAACACTTTCACAAATTTTCAATCTTGAAATTGGAATCAAATAATTAGCTAATTAAACTAATTTAAAGTAGCTTATCAAAATCTAAACACTTGGGTTAGGATTATACCTCCAAACCATGAGATCAAACTTAAGATCTAGCCTCCCAAAATGCTCTCTTTTCACAAAGATCCATGCTTGAAATGCTAAGGAATAATGGGTAAAACTTGGATTTGGAATTAGAGTTGAATTTGTATGGATTTGAAGTGATTTTTGTGGATTTTTTTGATGCAAAAATGGAGTGATATTTAGGGATGGGGCTGCTGCTGTAGGGATAGAATTTTCGGCCAGAATTGGTGGGGGTTGGGTGAGGGAGGAGAGAGAGTGAGGTGGGGAAAGTTGAATTTAGTCAAAGTCCACTCTATTCTTATCATTTTCTACTCTTTTCTTTTCTTTTCTTTTGAAAAAAGAAGTGATTGGAGAGAGGGAGAGGGGGAGGGCTGTCATGGTGGGGCCGACCACATGGGGAGAGGGTGAGGTGTGGGTGCGTGGGTTAGGAAAAAGATAAATTCTATACCCCAATTCCCATTAACACTAATTTCACCGAAAAAAAGCATTTTTCTTCGATATTTTCTAAACCGTTTTGGCAAACGATTTCATTTCAAAAACCACATGATAAAATTTTATTTAATGTTTTATGATGCAAAAAATTTGTTTCAACTCATTCCAATTTGTAATTTTTCCTAATTAAATGTATTAGTGACGGCTTAAAATAATATTAAAATAATTAATTTCGGAAAAATTTTCAGAAAATTTGAAATTTCACCAGTGACTCAATAAACACCAAATACTAGCAATTACATAGCTAGAATATGTATATTTAATTTTATAATAATGATATTTGTATTTTGACTTTTTACCGAAAACCCCCTTATTTTACCGATTTTTTCGAAATTTCACCGAAACGATTTTCAAAACGTTACAATCTTCCACCCTTAAAGAAATTCGGTCCCCGAATTTAAATTAAAACTCCCCCCAAATACTAAAATATTTCAGCCAAAACCATCAAATCGCCGGGGCTCCGAAACCATAAGTACATAAAACGCATCATAGTACAATGCATGCGCATGAGCAATGAGCATATAACTCAAATCAAAACTCCGTCAAGCATCCCGCAATCATCGGAGTCATGGTAAAGACACAAATGTCAAATCCAATACAAAACCAATATGATATAACTCGAAACTATACACGTAAATATCAAATCTATATATGTAAATATCTGAAGGAAATGAATGCCAAATATATTCAGGTACTGTCCTCTGACTAGTCCTGCCCAGTACGAAAACACATAGTAAATATCATAAAAACGTACTGCTCTATAGGAAAAATCAATCCCAAAATACGCGTATGAGTACTACGTGCGTCTGGTGCACACGGAAATCAAAATCCATACATGTGCCATACATGCGCACAGAAACAACATCTAAGTGCATCGGGTGTGTACGAACATCTGTCATGGGCAACATGGGTGCCTAACAGCAAAATCAGGTGCATCTGACATTCACGAAGAATCTCGATTTAGTGCATCTGGTGTGCACCGAAATCGCTTCTCAAAACATGCGCTCAACATGCACGAAAATCAAAACCATGTGCATTCATTATGCACGAAATCATGAAATCCAATATCAAGCGCCGAACATGCGCAAAATCCAATCAGGTGCACAAGGTGCACAAAACAAATGTCGAACATCACAATCGAAATCGAAGTCCAGTGCATCTAAATGCACAACATACATAACACTGCACTGCAAGCATATATGAACTATACCGAGTGCAAAAACCAAATCGTGTGCGTACATACGCACAAAATCAACTCAATTGTATGAAATCCATATAATCACAAACATGAGAAACCAAGGCACGAAAACTATCTCAAGTGCAACAACTGTGCAAAAATCGTAAGTACTCAGTAAGTGCAACCATGGTCCATGAAAACAAATATCATGAAACTCAATCATCAAAATCAATCATGCGAATAGACCGCCCAAAATACGCAAAATCAAGTTTGGCGCAATAGTCCCGCTCAAGCACATCCTCCAAGAATCTCTGGCCAACTGCCGTGGTCACTCATAGCATGTCTCGTCGACGATCCTGAACTCTGGCCAGCCGGTGTGCATAACATGACCACTACTGGGTCCAAGTCTTCTCGTAATTTATTCCAGAAAGGTCCCGTCGAGTTCTCTCCCAAACCATGTCTCTTCCGAACTGTCCGGAAGTCATCGTCCTCTACTATTTTTGTTTCTTGTTCCGGAACGGCTGCATGCTCATCGCGACTCCTTCTGGAAGGTATATCCAAGTACAATGCCTCGGCATGCGTATCGCATCTCTGATATCGACGGAGTGGAACGTCGTCTTATCCAGATCTCGTACGAACCTCTTACTCCACTTTTCTCTAATGTCGACTGCTCTGGACTCGTCTCGTCGTGGCTGCATGGACTGAGCTCCAACGGCTATCCTCGTATCTGGAGTCTCCCAAGAATGCATCTCACCACCTAGCATCCGAATGAAGTCGAACCATTCGATCAATTCGTCAAAACCTCATAATCCCCCAAGAGCTCAACATCTTGGGCACAGTTTAATAGTATCGAACACATACCACAGCATCGGTGGTCCAGCCGTAGAAGGGCAAACCCAAGCCTCACTAATAGCGCCGCAGAACTGCCGCAAACCCGAAGGTTCCAAGGCTTTCACACGGTCATTAAGTCGAGTTAGGGTTTCATTCTTCTAGAGGGGCCATAGAATTGCCTGCATGTCTTTCCGACTACTTTAAACTTGGAATAATAGGTTTCTGACATTCGATCATCTCTGTCGATTCTCAACGTCTCCGCGTGAAGTCGTCTCTAGCTGGAATCAATCTATCTGATGACCTCGCATCGGGGTAGGCGAACGAACCACCTGTCCTAGTCATTCATCATCGGGTGACTAGCGACCTTCTAGCATCTATTAGTACAACTCGTCCCGCAATAGCTCCAACATATGGGGCGATATCTCGTCACTCGCAGCAGCAACTGGCTCACTCGTCTGCACGCTGAACAGCGCCTCAATCATCATGAGTAAGCAATACACCAACGGTCATCAAAATCTGGCTGGCCTCTGTCAGTGGCTCAATCCTCTAGTGCTGATCGGCACGTCCAAGTAATCTCATACAGCGATCCATCAAACGCTCGGGGCGTGAAAACACAATAAAAAGACACATCTCCGCAATCGTGTGTCGCCGGAATTTCGTCCTGGTCAGTCCTCGTTCGTGACGAGCTCGTGCTGACCGCAACTCTAGCCGTAGCTCTCCCTGCCCGTAATCGTGGCAGCAAAACCATAACTGGTACTGATGAGGCTAGATCGGAATGAATATAATACTGAGCAAAGAAATGTACATCCTAAGGCTTCTTAAGTGGAGTAGCGTATCGTAAATATGCCGCGGAACATACCTACGGTACGTCACTCTACTTTAGTCACCTATTCCATCAACCAAGGGTCATCCTACGCTCCGAAGGTAAAACCTAACGCTCTGATACCAACTTTGTCACGTCCCGAAAGTACGGAATATAACCGGCACTTAAACTACGAACATCTCGAGGCGTACGTAATCTAAGTAAGCCGAAAACCCAGAAATCCAAACCAAGAAAAGTAGTAGAGTGAAGGAAAACCAATTAAAACAAGTAGTTTTAATAGCATAAGCCGAATTATGCGGTTTTTAAAAAAAACATCAATATTTCCCGAAAATTTCGGCAGAGTCTCCTTTGTAAATACTGGCTCCTAAACGGGATACAACATGAATAGTATACGAAATCAAAAAAAATGCATCCCCAAGCGGGAGCTAGCTCTTCGTCAATCGACGGTCACAACCACACAAGCAATATAATATACAACGCCAACGGCGAGGATCAAAAACTCAAAACCACAAGAAAACCACAGAAATAAAACGCGCGACTCTAAGGTCGAAAGAATAACATCACTGGTCTCTATCTCTGAAATAAATACATGTTTGGTTGATAGAACTTCTAGATACAACAGAGTAATAATATACAAGTTATATAATGGGGGCTACGATACAAGTAACCCACCTACTAGCAAATCACCCGAAGGAAACTATGCCCGCAAGCCGTAATGAAACCTGTACGGCAAACCTGCAAGAAACTGGGGCACAACGGGGGTGAGTTGCCAACTCGTGAATAGAAAAATATCTACGCACAGAAATCGCAAAAATAACGCAACCTAGGTTAATGATCATAATATATCCTCAAATATATGAATAACATGCAGCCTATAATAATGGCTAGGGTAATATCTAGCCCGAGTGTGATCTCATGTGCCCGTGTCAGTGCCTCAGGTAGCAATATATCATATGAATGAGGTATGAATGCATGAAAACAGAATACATGTAAATGAAGAAACTGTTTTCATAAATTAGTGAGATTTCCTTTGTATTTTTAAAAATGAGGTATCATAAATGAAATCAGCATCAACAGTGTCTAGCATCGACACAAAACATACATCTCAATGTCTCAAAACCTCAGACTCCGGCTATCCGGACTGGCCTGTATCATCAAATCTCAGTACCTCAATATCTCGAAATCTCAATGTCTCAATCTCAATATCTAGGGCGCCGACAGTCCAGACCGGCCCCTACCATCCATCTCAAGACCACGACGGTATCCTCCGGATATCCGACGCGTCGGGTAAAATCACCGGTAGGTACTCTCCCCCTGCCAGGCTTATCGTCATCACCATGAGCTTCTTGCCCCGGGGTACCTTACCGGGTCCACCATGTACCTGAAACGGTTCATCCAACTCCTCGAATCGGGTCTCGAAATCCATCAGCAAACTCATGGTGGACGACTCATACATCATGGGAAAAACCGCGCTTTTCATTTAAAAAGAGAAAGAAGAAGTTTGTATATGTTTTGCGGTTTTCCCCAAATCCAGAAAATCTCATGGAAACCCGAATCCAAAACCTCAATAGCACGTAAAAAGTGAATATATGCATGAGAATCCATGAATGCGGCATAACAATGAATAACAGTATGCATGAAGTAGCAGGTAATAACTACAATGTCTAAACTAACATATAAGGCAAGTACACTAATATCATGTCTAAACTATTAGCTAACAGGCTATGTCAAGCAATAATATTTTCTAAGGTGTACGTGACATGGCAATTACCGATGAAGATGTGTGTGAGCCGGCAAGTAAGTGTACGTGGTACATACGCATCATCGGTAATGGTGCTGGTGTCCTAACCACAAGATATCAACAGTAGAATATGAAGCATAATATAAGCATGTGATGCGGAGCGAACAACAATAATGAGCGGGAGCTGAATACTAGACGCAACGATAACTAATCTGCATTAACCTAATATAAGTCCTACAATGGTGCCTTTTGAAATAACACGAATCGTGGGGTTTTGAAAATAGGGGCTACGGTGTTTTTAAGAAAAGATACGTTTTTTTTTTTTTGAAATATCCATAGAATCCCTTGACTTGTCTTTTAAAATACGCACGATTCATAAGCTTTGAAATAGGTAGGAACCGAATTTAATCTAACAACTAACTAAACTAAAGGGCTAAGCTACAAGCTAGACTACAGGTAAGGAAACCGCCTAACATCTTAGTCGATACATATACATACCTGTATATATATTAGTCGGTGATCCCGCCTCAATAATATCATATCCGATATCATATCTATAATCAGACATCCCAAGTCAAGAGTGCGGATCAATCATCAAGATATAGCTCGTACGTAAATCCGTCGTACGGCATCCCCAATTCTGGGTACGGGTCAATATCATATTCCTCACACTATTCCTCTGGTATCCTCTTTATCCAAGATCATAGTCTAGGGTACTGACCTATGTCTAGTACAATACTAATATCCTCAATATACTCATGATCTGACTACTGATCGACAATCTCGTACAAACCGATATCGTCAGCACATATCATCATCAAGGGGTATACATCGCCCGATATGGCCTAATATCAATATCCTAGCATATCATGCCTCATATCACGATCACATGTCGACCATTTTATTTATAACACTATTCACCCGTATCGCCGCCCCAAGATCCGCTGTAACACCAGGACGTACCTCAAGTACGAATCCTGCCATATCACTGATATCACAACCACAAAACAAATCTCATCGACTCAGCTCGATCCCAAGTATCATCCTCAAATCCGTATGTGAACACATAGTCCCATACCCATGTGAACACATAACTATAAAGAATCCCAAGAGCACATATAAATAGGAATGTATGCAAGTATGTATTTGTGTATGTGTAGTGCAACACTACCCTAGGGTTCGCAACACTAAAATAATCCAACACACCAATATCCATCCTAAACATCGTTATTAATCCCAAATAACATATAATAATTGTTGGTGTGTATACGCATCCGTATACACCACCACGGACTGCGGGGGTGCTATACGCCATCCACCCGACTTCTCCCCGTAGATATAAATCTACTCACCTGGTCCTCGCTTGCCGGTGCCGACGTCGCCACGCACTTGCTTGTCATCTCGAAGTCCACATGGGGTACCTACATATCATAACGCACCGTATCGCATTAAAATCCGACTCATGACCAAAACGACACACGAATCCCACATAGGTCAAAACCTATGGTTGCTCTCACAAACCAACCCAAAAACCCTCGACGTCGGCGTGCAAACGCCCGACCATCGAGAAAAACCCAAGTACACTCATTTGCACATTCACGAATACTAATTTAAATATAGAATAGGTTAAAATTCACAAAAACCCCAAATTTACTTTAGAAGCCATTTTTCCGAAAATCTAGCAAGCAAAAATTACCCGTTTTAGTACAAAACTCGACGTTTAAATGAATGTAGCGGCCAATATACTTATTAAATATCTTAAATAAGTCATATAAATCATTTCCATAATTTACTCTCATCAATTTCATTAAACCCAAAAACCTAGTTTGCAACAATTAAGTAATTTGGACAATTTACATATAACAATTTACAATTTAACACCAAAACTAGGTTTTACATATTTTAAGATGTCAAACTATACATTTCAACCTTGATGATATAATAAAAACCCTAATTTAAAATACAACCCTCACTTGATTTTTAATTTCATCAAATGCAATAATAAAGACCTAGTAAGCAAAATAGCTTAAATTGGACGATTAAAAAGTGGCAATTTGTAATATAGCAACTAGCTTAGATTTGTACATGTCATAACATATTAATCTACCCACCACAACCATAATCCCATGATAGAAACCCTAATTACATTCAAACACTTTCACAAATTTTCAATCTTGAAATTGGAATCAAATAATTAGCTAATTAAACTAATTTAAAGTAGCTTATCAAAATCTAAACACTTGGGTTAGGATTATACCTCCAAACCATGAGATCAAACTTAAGATCTAGCCTCCCAAAATGCTCTCTTTTCACAAAGATCCATGCTTGAAATGCTAAGGAATAATGGGTAAAACTTGGATTTGGAATTAGAGTTGAATTTGTATGGATTTAAAGTGATTTTTGTGGATTTTTTTGATGCCAAAATGGAGTGAGATTTGAGGATGGGGCTGCTGCTGTAGGGATAGAATTTTCGGCCAGAATTGGTGGGGGTTGGGTGAGGGAAGAGAGAGAGTGAGGTGGGGAAAGTTGAATTTAGTCAAAATCCACTCTATTCTTATCATGTTCTACTCTTTTCTTTTCTTTTCTGTTGAAAAAAGAAGTGATTGGAGAGAGGGGGAGGGGGAGGGCTGTCATGGTGGGGCCGGACACATAGGGAGAGGGTGAGGTGTGGGTGCGTGGGTTAGGAAAAAGATAAATTCTATACCCCAATTCCCATTAACACTAATTTCACCGAAAAAAAAGCCTTTTTCTTCGATATTTTCTAAACCGTTTTGGCAAACGATTTCATTTCAAAATCCACATGATAAAATTTTATTTAATATTTTATGATGCACAAAATTTGTTTCAACTCATTCCAATTTGTAATTTTTCCTAATTAAATATATTAGTGACGGCTTAAAATAATATTAAAATAATTAATTTCGGAAAAAATTTCAGAAAATTTGAAATTTCACCAGTGTCTCAATAAACACCAAATACTAGCAATTACATATCTAGAATATATATATTTAATTTTATAATAATGATATTTGTATTTTGACTTTTTACCGAAAACCCCCTTATTTTACCGATTTTTTCGAAATTTCACCGAAACGATTTTCAAAACGTTACATTAATTTTTCTCAAGACACCCAAGGATTCTCAAATCATGAGAGGGTTTGGGTAGAGCTAGAGGAAGAATAAGATGCCATGAGAATAAGGTGTTGAGAGCAAACTCAAGAGAGAGAAAAAGAAATGAATTATGGCTTGTATTTTTGTTTGTTGTGTGAGTGATAAGAAATAATGGAGCCATCATATAAATGTCCATTTCTTAAAAATATCTTAGTCAACAAAAAATATCTCAAGTCAACATAATCTCACAACAAACAAAAATCCTAAGCATGCTAGAACAGTAACCATGGTTCACTAATTAGCCATGCTACAAAAATGCAATAAACACCTCATCCTACACCTCAATAACCTTTTAATCCAAAAACGTCTAAACCATGATGAGGTGTAATCTTCTAAAAGTAATTTTATAATAAATTAAAAGAATACCCTATAGGGTTGTATAGCACGACTATAAGGTTTTGGAAGGCATCACACATGCCATTTTCTAAATTTTTGGGGTGCTATGAAACCATAACCAAGATCTTAACTAGAGTATTAGGGTTAAACTTTGCATGTAAACAACTTTACATCTAAATGATAGGGATTACAACCTTTGTATTCCATTCCTTCATTTCAATAGCTCCGAGTACTGGTCCCTCCACCACGATCCATGAACTCCCGGACTCTTGAGAGGCTCCACAAGATGTACGATGCATCCGTGCTTGAAGTCTTCAAAGTCTACGATGATCTACATCGAGGAAACACGGACTCAAGCTCTCTCTTCACTAATATGGAATTAGTGAAGCAAACACACTAATCTATATGGCTAGTATAGAAGAGGATGATGAACTAGGAATTTTGCTCACTTTAGTATTTAAACTCTCACTTATTTTCTTCTAGATCTCAAAAACTAGAGAGCAAATATGAGATGAGGAAGAAGAAGATGAATCAATGAGATGAGCTTACAAATGCAACCATGGGTGAGAGTATGTCATCCACTAACTCATGTAGAGAGTTAACCATGGCTATGTGTCATGGTTGGGTTAGAAAATATCTTAAGCAAAACAAAAAGGGTGGACTTAGTCAATGGTTATCTTCAAACTTCATGAAGCTTCACCATGACTCATTTCTACCATTTTTGAATTACTTTAGAATTTAAACCCAAACATTACATGTAGCATGGTATAATTCTCATACATCCTTGTTGCATGTATAACCTAGCATGCCACAATATTATATATCACATATATAATATTTATGTAACAATAGAAAACAATACAATAAACATATATCACATATATGTTAAACGTATCATAAATGAGAATAATAAATAGTTGAGTGAACATATATTAGTTAATGTAATTTAATATATCAAATATATAATTATACATTAAATTATCGAATTAACACTTGATCCGATAATCCGGCCATATCTCATATAACCGACTAATATATATTTTGTATCATTTCATCGAATCAACACTTGATCCGATGACCCGGCTATCTCACATATAACCGGCCGATATCACATATCGCGGGAGAATAGAATACGGTATCACATACACGTATTATTCTCGGTCCCGCATATATCACATATGTGCTCCTACGCCGTTCTGCCTGAGCCAGGAAACCTCTATGTAGGACTCTAAAAACTCGTCAATACGCTGGCAGTAGGTGATGATCATATCAAATATCCACAAGCTGCAAGCGGTCAGCTAAACGTAATAGCCACCCGTGTATTGAGCGATCAGAAGATCAACAAACAAGCCTGCTCACACTCCTGCAAATCCATTCAGTAACACTACCGTACAGTCCGGTCTCTTCGTCTGATAAGTCGCATATCCAGTTTAGGGGTGGTAAACGTCAGACCCCAGTAACCGATAAGTCGTGCTGATGTGTGGCTCATAACAGGTCGAGAAACTACTGATAACACTTACCAGTAGATCTCCATAGCATCCCTGGCCAGGGACTTCTAGTTATAGCCAATCGAGCACAGCGCAACATCAACCCCCAATACCGGGAGAGACAAAACCCCTCCTATCGCTCATTACCTCCATGTAATTCGTGACTGTACCCAAAAGCCACCGTTTTGCACGTTCTCGTGAATGTGGTAAGGTGGAAATCAAAACACAGTGGGAATCACATAAGACTCTATGGCTATCTTGGGTCTACAGACTAACCTATACCAGTGTCACCAGAGAACTGCTATCTGACAATAGGTATAATACCATCTAGGATTTCTCGGCGAGTCCATTCAGTGTACCCAGTCTCCACTGAGCACCCGCATACCATCTTTGATGTCAAACACTAATGGATGTGGGATCATCCATCGCCCATCATATGGGTTAAGATGCGTATACGCTAGTCTACTCTAGAGTAACAGCTTTGTTAGCAAGAAGCGGTTAGCGGAACTCGGTTCCATGAGCTACTTATCGATGCCCTGTCTCGATACACCCTCGACTAGGAACAATTATAGGATGTACTCGTTGACTACCCTGGCCCCACTAGTATGATCTCCATCATAGTCTCCGTAGTCAAGTACATTTCCTAAGGGCTTTATCAACATGTGAGAGCAAGACAGTAAACCAATACAAGTCAACATGTTAAGATAAAGTGCAACCAGATAGCATACTATCATGTCGAGTAAGAAAGTGCTCTCTATATATATCCAAGCATCCACTATAATATACATCATATGTACAATAATGGCCTCTAGGGCATATACATAACTAACAATCTCCCACTTACACTAAGGCCAGCTGTTGTAGTATCTAATACCCAACAACCCGAAGAGTCTCTCAAAATGTATCTGGGGTATGGCCTTCGTGAGTGGATCCACAGTGTTGTCCTTCGTGTCAACTCTCCTGATCTCGATCTCCCGGCGATCAACTATCTCCCGGATCAGGTGATACCGCCTCAGAATATACCTGGATCTCTGATGGGACCTGGGTTCCTTGGCCAAAGCCACATATCCATTGTTATCACAATACAAAGGTATTGGATGCTCAATGGACAGAACCACTCCAAGTTCAATGATGAACTTCTTCATCCAGACAGCCTCTTTGGCAGTATCGTTGGCAGCGATGTATTCAGCCTCCATCGTCGAGTCTGCCACGGTTTCCTGTTTGGAACTCTTCCAACACACCGCCCCTCCATTGAGGGTAAAGAAAAATCCCGAGTGCGACTTAGAGTCGTCCTTATCACTTTGGAAGCTCGAATCGCTAAAGGACTCCACCTGGAGTTCTCCGTTACCATACACCAAGAACATCTCAAGTACTTGAGAATGTTCTTCACAACTGTCCCGTGATTCTCTCCAGGATATGCTTGATACCTACTCACTACACTTAGTGAGTATGCTACATCGAGTCTGGTACATAGCATCGCGTACATGATAGAGCCTACTGCCGAGGCATAGGGTATTTGTTGCATGCGAGTTCTTTCCAAATCAGTCTTGGGAGACATCTCTTTGGAGAGAGTGAGTCCAGAGATCGTAGGTAAGTTCCTACGTTTGGATTCTTTCATACTAAACCTCTTTAGTATGGTGTCAATGTACCTGGATTGGGACAATCCCAGTATCCGTTTGGATCTATCTCTATAGATCTTAATCCCCAAAATGCAGGAGGAATCACCTAGATCTTTCATTGAGAATATTTGTGATAAGAAGAGCTTGACCGAGTGCAGCATAGGAACATCATTTCCTATCAAGAGTATGTCATCCACGTACAATACGAGGAAGACAACCTTACTCTCTGCCACCTTGTTGTATATACAAGGTTCATTTACGTTCTTGATAAAGTCAAACTCTTTGACTACAACATCAAAACAGATGTTCCAACTCCGCGATACCTGCTTTAACCCATAGATGGATTTAAGCAGCTTGCACACCTTTCCGCTACTCCCACTATCTACGAAGCCCTCTGGCTGAGTCATGTACAAGCACTCCTCTAAATCACCATTTAGAAAAGCGGTCTTAACATCCATTTGCCAGATTTCGTAGTCATGGTATGCAGCAATGGCAAGTAAGATCTGGATGGACTTAAGCATAGCCACTGGAGAAAAGGTTTTGTCATAATCCACACCTGGTCGTTGACGAAAATCCTTTGCAATAAGTCTAGCTTTGAAAGTCTCAACTTTTCCATCTACACTAAGTTTCTTCTTAAAGATCCATTTCCTCCCAATGGGTTTTACCCCTACAGGAGCAATTTCCAAAGTCCATACTTTGTTGGTGTACATGGATTCCATCTCAGATCGCATTGCATCCAACCACTTCATAGAGTCCCCACTCGTGATGGCCTGCTCGAAGCTAGTCAGGTCATCATCTTCCATGATGCAGTCCTCGCTCCCACCATCAATGAGAAAACCATAGTATCTCTCAGGTGGATGAGGAACCCTACTAGATCGGCGGAGCGGCTGAGGTTCGTTGGGAACTACTGAATCTTCTGGTTCCACTGAATCTTCAGTTGCAGTTTGTGCTGCTGGAACTTCTTCCAGCTCTACCTCTTCGCCACTAATTTCTTTTGCAAGAAATTCCTTTTCTAAAAAGGTGGCATGTTGAGCAACAAACACCTTTTGCTCCTCATTGTGGTAGAAAAAATATCCATATGAATTCTTTTGATATCCCACAAACTTGCAGAGAACTGATCGTACCTCGAGTTTGTCCGTATTTTGCCTTTTGACATAGGCCGGACAACCCCATATCTTAACTCGTTTAAGATATGTTCTCTTCCCACTCCATATCTCATATGGTGTGGTAGGTACAGATTTAGATGGAACTTGATTCAATAGGTATGCTGCTGTCTCAAGCGCATAACCCCAAAAGGAAATAGGTAACTCAGAAGTGCTCATCATAGAGCGTACCATATCTAATAGGGTGTGATTCCTCCGCTCCGATACACCGTTGTACTGTGGTGTATAAGGAGGAGTAAGCTGAGAAAGAATCTCATTCTCTTTTAAATAGTCCAGGAACCCATTGCTCAAGTATTCTCCTCCTCAATCAGATCGAAGGATCTTAATACTTTTACCCGTTTGGTTCTCGACTTCGTTTTTATATTCTTTGAATTTCTCAAAAGCTTCAAACTTGTGTTTCAACAAGAACACTTGTCCGTATCTTGAGAGATCGTCAGTGAATGTAATAAAGTACGAGGAACCATTCCTGGCATGTGTAGATATAGGACCGCATACATCGCTATGTATCAGTCCCAAGAGTTCCGTAACTCTTTCTCCGTGTCCACTAAACGGAGTTTTGGTCATTTTGACTTTGAGAGATGAATGGCAAGTTTCATAAGATGATAATTCGAACGTATTCAAATATCCATCATTATGTAACTTAGCTAGTCATGTCGCATTGATATGACCTAGTCTGTAATGCCACAAGAAAGATTCGTTCATTTCTGAACCCTTTCTCTTGTGTGTGTTTTGTACATTAAGAACTGTGGTTTGATTTAGAATGTATATGCCATTATTTAACGAGCCTTATCCAATAAACTTTTGATCTAGGAAGATGTTCATAAAATTATCCTGTACTACAAAATTATATCCTTCTTTACTTAATAAAGAAACTGATATAAGATTGCATATCAGGGTCGGAATGTAATAGCATTCGTTCAGAATCAATATATTACCATTTGGTAATACAAGGTGATATTCTCCAACTGCTTTGGCCGCAACATCTGCACCATTCTCTACTCTTACAGAATGATCAACCTTTCCCAGTTCTCTACCTTTCCTTAGCCCATGCAACATATTGCATATGTGGGATCCCGATCCGGTATCTAATACCCAGGACGTAGAGTGAACTGAGAAACAGTTCTTGATAACTAACACACCCGAAGAAAATGCATCAACATGCTTATTCTTTATTTGGGCGGCGTGAGAATCCGGATATGTTCCTATTCCCTGTTCAGTCTTATAACATTTATAAGAAAGAACGGGACCAACGTTCCCCTGCTCAGTATAATAAGCGGGTGCGGTCAATACATCCATATTATTATCTTGATTAAGGCCTGACATGGTCGCTACCTGGAGAGAGAGAGAAGAAAACACTTTAGCGTGCTCTCTTTCAAGATTAGATTGGTTATTATCTTATCTAATCAGGATGACTCCCACTGTTTTCATCAAATCTTCCTTCAAACCCTAAAAGGTAAGACTAGCCAGGATTAATTACACCTTACAAGTTCGCCAATCTTTCGGCCAGACCAGTGTTGGTACTTTGAGGGAGGTTCCCCGTGCTTTCGCATGGACCTAATTAGAATAAACCTCGTTTTCCCAGGGGCGTAACCCCATTAACACCTTTCTAGACACCTACTTGATCGGCTAATTGTCTTGTGTAAAACTCTCACAGGAGTAACTCTTACTCGCAGTGGGTATCGGGATCCAACTATCTCATAGAAGGTATGCAATCTCATTGCAAATTTTAACGCTTGAAATTCCCGATAATGTTTCGCCCCTAGCGATCTATGACCTTGACAAGGTCAAAAAACCATAAATCGCAAGTCAAGTTCAACCCGTCATTTCCTGATTGAATTAAACCCACCCGCATGACCCTTGACAAGGTCAACAGGGCCGTACAGCTACCCTAATCCAATCGCATCTCATGCTTTAGCAGATAAACACTAATTAGCTACCGTACACTACGCCTTGACAAGGTCAACAAACGTAGAACGAATACCAAGTAGGACTTATCTGAAATGAAGGAGGGTTACGATAGGTTTTTCAGAAAACCTTTTGCGTAATGAACTTGATATCGTTGTAGAAACAAGTGATTTTTGAAAAGGAGTGATTTTGAGTCTTTTACTAGTTTCGCTAAAGAGGTCACTCCCGGTGAAGGGATCTCGGCTCTTTCCTTATCGAATAATGTGCAGGATATTTCACAAATATCGCTATGCAAAGCAAAAACTATAGAAGCAATCAAAAACAAAACCGAGTGAATTGTAGCATCTGCTAGTTTCTCTAAAGAGGTCACTCCCGGTGAAGGGATCTCGGCTCTTTCCTTATCGAATAAGGTGCTGGATATTCTTCAAGGAATATCGCTATGCAAAGCAAAAACTAGAGCTACCATTTTTATAAATTTGATTCTACAACATCTTTTAGGTTTCTTTTTATTTCATTAATCTCATTAATGAATTCCCATCATTTATGCTTCCTAAGCATCACAAAAGAAACGAAAATACAACGTACGCTTATGCCATCCGCATTCGCCTCAATGTTCCGTTATGCACCGTTAGGTTACTTAACTAACGGCATACCGGGACGGAACTAGCGCGGGTGTAAAACATAAGCGACGTCTACTTTATATCTCATATATAATATTTATCCATTCGTCTCAGAATCCACAGTGATCACATCACAGAATATCAGCAGCAGAAGATAACATATGAAATATTGGATATAGTAGGAGGTCCGTGTTTTATTTTAAGCCTGTATAAAACACGGATTTCACGGTCGCGATGAATAGCCAAACCCACATCCCTAGACCCCTACGAGAGCGGCAAGCAACCCTACCAATTCTTGGGCTAGGAGACCCGAACTCGACTCCTCGAGTTGGTCTCCCACTGTACCCTAGAACCCGGTTGTTTGTGCTCTCCTCCTTGGGTCTATCTTAATGCGGAAAAGTAAATAATATACAATGGTGACATCATCCTCAACCCAGAAGTGCCCCAATAAAAGAATATTACAAACAATGAATTTTACATGAATGAAAATAGAAAACTCTCATCTCACATAAAACCCCCGGCTATTCAAAACACGATGATCCAATATAACATATCACAGCAACACATAACATCACATGTCATCAACGTAAGTAAATATGCATATCCCAATTGTCGTTAATGTATAGCAACAAAACCGACGATACACCACATATTACACTTACGGTCGCAGAAAAGAAAATGTAAAACTACAACATTTGGAATTCATAATCACCTTAGACATCATAAACCCGAAATATCACATATTACGGATTTCATACCTAACTATATGAATTCCACATATTGTATCACATTACAGAAAGCTAGATGACGTTAAACAATTCGATCGAATCAACGAATTCCAAAAATGCCCAGAGAGCTCAACACATGAGCACAGTTAAAGTTAACCAGAGACATACCACAGCACCTATGGACCTACAGCTGAAGGGCCCGACCCAAGCCTCTCAAGTAGCGCCACGGATCCGTCGCCAAAACCAGGTTTTGGCCGTGGATCCGCGGTCACTTTGACAAGTTAAGGTTTCTTTCTCCAGATGTGTCCATAGAATTCCCTGCATGATTTTCTAAGTATTTTTAACATGGAAAAATCCAACTTTTTGAAAAATTTCCAGAGAGGGGGTCCATTTCGGGTTTTCGGAGTTCGATCGAAATTCTAATTTCATCTAGACAACACCTAATGCTCTAGCTTGGCTCTGATACCACTGTAGGGTTATATAGCACGACTATAAGGTTTTAGAAGGCATCACACATGCCATTTTCTAAATTTTTGGGGTGCTATGAAACCCTAACCAAGATCTTAACTAGAGTATTAGGGTTAAACTTTGCATGCAACCAACTTTACATCTAAGTGATAGGGATTACAACCTTTGTAGTCCGTTCCTTCACTTCAAAAGCTCCAAGTAGTGGTCCCTCCGCTGCGATCCATGAACTCCCGGACTCTTGAAAGGCTCCACAAGATGTACGATGCATCCTTGCTCGAAATCTTCAAAGTCTGCGATAATCTACGTCGAGAAAACACGGACTCAAGCTCTCTCTTCACTAATATGGAATTAGTGAAGCTAACACACTAATCTATATGGCTAGTATAGAAGAGGATGATGAAGTAGGAATTTTGCTCACTTTAGTATTTAATCTTACTTATTTTCTTCTAGATCTCAAAAGCTAGAGAGCAAATATGAGATGAGGAAGAAGAAGATGAATCAATGAGATGAGCTTAGAAATGCAACCATGGGTGAGAGTATGTCATCCACTAACTCATGTAGAGAGTTAACCATGGCTATGTGTCATGGTTGGGTTAGAAAATATCTTAAGCAAAACAAAAAGGGTGGACTTAGTCAATGGTTATCTTCAAGCTTCATGAAACTTCACCATGACTTATTTCTACCATTTTTGAATTACTTTAGAATTTAAACCCATACATTACATGTAGCATGGTATAATTCTCATACATCCTTGTTGCATGTATAACCTAGCATGTCACAATATTATATATCACATATATAATATTTATGTAACAATAGAAAACAATACAATAAACATATATCACATATATGTTAAACGTATCAAAAGTGAGAATAATAAATAGTTAAGTGAACATATATTAGTTAATGTAATTTAATATATCAAATATATAATTATACATTAAATTATCGAATCAACACTTGATCTGATAATCCGGCCATATCTCATATAACCGACTAATATATATTTTGTATGATTTCATCGAATCAACACTTGATCCGATGACCCGGCTATATCGCATATAACCATCCGATATCACATATCACGCGAGAATAGAATACGATATCACATACACGTATTATTTTCAGTCTCGCACATATCACATATGTGCTCCTACTCCGTTTTGCCTGAGCCTGGAAACCTCTATGTAGGACTCTAAAGACTCGTCAATACGCCGGCAGTAGGTGATGATCATATCAAACACCCACAAGCTGCAAGCGGTTAGCTAAACATAACAACCACCAGGGTATTGAGCGATCAGAAGATCAACAAGCAAGCCTGCTCACACTCCTGCAAATCCAATCAGTAACACTACCATACAGTCTGGTCTCTTCGTCTGATATGTCGCATATCCAGTCTAGGGTTGGTAAACGTCAGACCCCAGTAACCGATAAGTCGTGCCGATGTGTGGCTCATAACAGGTCAAGAAACTACTGATAACACTTACCAGTAGATCTTTATACCAACCCTGGCCAGGGACTTCCAGTTATAGCCAATCGAGCACAGCGCAACATCAACCCCCAATACCGGGAGAGACGAAACCCCTTCTATCGCTCATTGCCTCCATGTGATTCGGGACTATACCCAAAAGCCACCGTTTTGCATATTCTCGTAAACGTGGTAAGGTGGAAATCAAAACACAGTGGGAATCACATAAGACTCTATGACGATCTTGGGTCTACAGACTAACTTGTACCAGTGTCACCAGAGAACTGCTATCTAACAATAGGTATAATACCATCTTGGAGTTGTCGGTGAGTCCGTTCAGTATACCCAGTCTCCACTGAGTACCTGCATACCATCTTTGATGTCAAACACCAATGGATGTGGGATCATCCATCGCCCATCATATGGGTCAAGATGCGTATACGCTAGTCTACTCTGGAGTATCGATGCCCTGTCTCGATACACCCTCGACTAGGAACAATTATAGGATGTACTCATTGACTACCCTGGCCCCACTAGTATGATCTCCATCATAGTTCTCGTAGTCAAGTATATTTCCTAAGGCCTTTATCAACATATGAGAGCAAGACAGTAAACCAATACAAGTCAACATGTTAAGATAAAGTGCAACCAGATAGTATACTATCATGTCGAGCAAGAAAGTCCTCTCTATATATATCCAAGCATCCACTATAATATACATCATATGTACAATAACGGCCTCTAGGGCATATACATAACTAACATACCCCTCAACCGTATATACATACCCGCATCCGTATTCCGAAAAATACGAATACGAAGAGACGAAAATAATCTAACAAATATAATACTAGGATCCGGCTTAAACCAAAGCCCACTAGTATTATCCATCCGAACATCTTCTGTGCACAAGTACACGTATGTGATCGAACCCTGCCATAAAACCATATGTCCTCTACATCGTTTCGCCCGAAGCAGAGAAACCCTCTGTGTGGGACTCTAAAGACTCGTCAATACGCTGGCAGTGGGTTTAACCATAAGCACGTCAGCAGCACTAGCTATACGTAACGGCTACCCAGGTATTGAGCGAAAGGGAGGCGGACGAGCAAACTCATCCTGAAACCCCTACTAAGCCTGACAGTGACAATATCCGTACAGTCCCGGTCTGTTCGTCTATGAGTATCGCATATCGAGTCTAGGAGGTGGATAAAGTCAGACCCCTAATAACGCGACATTTAGTGTCGGTATGAAGCCCATCACCACCTGAGAAACTACTGATCCGAATTAGTAATTCTCGACTACCTTGGCCAAGGATTTTTGGTAATGGCCACCTGTGCACTCAGCGACATCAACCCCAAATACCGGGAGAGATGAATCCCCTGACGATCTGCTCACTGCCTCCATATGGCTCGGGACTGTACCCAACTAAAACCTGTTTGCACGACTCCTTTGAGCCGTGGTAGGGTAGTAATCAAAGCACAGTGGGAACTCACACAAGACAAATGACGATCTCCGATCGATAGACTAACCTGTACACATGTCACCACGGAACTGCTATCTGACAATAGGTATAATACCAAATAGCATGTTCCCAGCGAGTCCGTCGGTGTACTCATAACCCAATGAGCACCTGTATACATCTTAGGTGAACAAACTGACACCAATGGCTTGTGAGACAGGCCACCACCCCTCGTCGAGGTCTCGATCAGTATACACTAGTCTACTCTGGAGTATCGATGCCCAGTCTCGGAACTCCCTCGACTAGGGACATTTAAGGATGTGCCTATAGACTACCCAGCTCCCACGTATATGATCGCAATCATACTGCTGGTAGTCAAGCAAGAATCCTATAGGCTCAATCAACATGTAATAGTGATCTATAATGTCACCTGAATCATGTACATGTTGATAAAGACAAACCAGATAGCATACTATCATCTCGAGTAAGACTGTTCTACCGGTATAGGTCCTCCCTCAATCATTGCAATCATATGTCTGCGATCCAATAATTGACTTGAGGGAACTATAGCCAACATGTGGTTGCTCTTTATCTTAACATGTTCACTTGTTTTAGTTTACTGTCTCTTTGATACATGTTGATAAAGCCCTTAGGATGTTAGCTTGACTACCATGACTATGATGCAGATCATACTAGTGGGGCATGTGTAGTCCATAAGCACACCCTTAACAGTTCCTAGTCGAGGGAATATCGAGACAGGGCATCGATATTCTAAAGTAGACTAGTGTATACATTTCTTGACCCTGTATTGGAGCGATGGATGATCACATACCCACTGGTGTTTGACATCAAAGATTGTATACAGGTGCTCATTAGAGACTGAGTACACTGAACGGACTCGCCGAGAACTCCTAGATGGTATTATACCTATCGTCAAATAGCAATTCTCCGGTGACACTTGTACAGGTTAGTCTATAGACCCGAGATCGTCACAGTTTCTTGTGTGCTTCCCACTGTGCTTTGATTTCTACCCTACCATGGCTCTACCGAGTCATACGAACAGGTGGATTTTGGGTACAGTCCCGAGACACATGGAGGCAGTGAGCGATAGGAGGGGTTTCTTCTCTTCCGGTATTAGGAGTTGATGTTGTGCTATGCGCGATTGGCTATAACCGCAAGTCCCTAGCCAGGGCTGATGAGATTAACTGATAAGTGTTATCAGTAGTTTCTCGATTGGTTACAGGACACACATCAACATGACTTATCGAGTTATTAGGGTCTGACGATTCCACCCCCTAAACTCGATATGCGACATATCATACGAAGAGACCAGACTGTACCGTAAGTGTTGCTTATTGGCTCTACGGGAATTTGAACAAGTTTGCTTGTTGATCTTCTATTCGTTCAATACATGGGTAGCTGTTACGTCCAGCTAGTACCACTGACGGCTTGTGGGTATCTGATATGATCATTACCTACTGCTAGAGTATTGACGAGTCTTAAGAGTCCTAAATAGAGTTTTCGAAGCTTAAGCAAAACGAAGTAGGGCACATACGGAGATATATGTGAAGGGTTGATTAACTACGAGTATATGATACCGTATTTTAATCTAGCGTTTTTGATATTAGTCAGGTTATATATGATATGACCGGATTATTAAATCAAGTGTTGATTTAATAATTAACTAATTACCCATTTTAATTCTTTTCTATATATATATATATATATATATATATATATATATATATATATATATAATTGTATCATAGTTGATGATACAAATGAATATGGCAATATAAGAATCACATTGGAAAATTGAAAATAAAGATATTGATAAATATGTGAATAAAAACAAATGAAGAGACGAGTCATGGCTTCTATGAGATTCTCAAAGATTCTAGTAACCATGACTCATTCTTTTCTATTGTTTTATTCACCCATACTTATTTCTCTCTCATTCTTATCTCCAGGGTTAATCTTTATCTTTGCCAAGTTCATCATCTTCATCTTGATTCACTAGATATTTTTCTAGGTTGAAAAGAAAAAGAAATAGAAAGGATTTTAATGAGAAATTTCCCTACTACATCAACCTACACAAATATGGCAAATTAGTATAGGTTGTTATCTTCACTTATTTATAGATTAGTGAAGTAAGAGTTTGAGAGTGAGAAGCTTCGTGGTGGATCATCATAGACTACGAAGACTTCAAGCAACCTCGTTCCAATTTCAAGTGGAGTCATAGAGGAGCTCTAGGAGTTCTACACGGAGCAAATGAAGTGAAGGACCGGTCTACAAAGGTTGTAGTTTCCATTCACTTAGAATTAATCCCTTTTTTGCTTTATTTGAAACCCTAATCTCTAGTTTGATTCAGGTTTAATAAACTTAGCTCTCTAGAATTTTTTTAATTGCTCACATGTTTTTGTTAAAACCCTAGTAGAGGTGCTAAGATACACTTACACTTAATATTTCTAATTAGTATTAAAATTAGTTTTAGTTGGAGATTAAGGTTCCAATTAGAATCTGCTATTAAACCAGAGATTTCTGAGAGAAGTTGTAATTATTAGGAGCTAGTTATAGAACCACGGATACACCCTCAAAACCCAAGCCCCCATCTCCAACTTTTGGCCGCCAATTTATCCTTATTGGCCGCATATTGCAGCCCCTTCAGGGAGTTTGGTCGTAGGTTTTTGTTGGGAGCTCTCTGGAACTCCAATTAAGCCTTTAGAATGTGCAACATTTTCTAATTGTACCTATATAAAAATCCGGTACCATTTTACCTTATTTTAGGCATTATATTAACGCGCGATACAGACATTCTGATTCTTATTTTAGTGATTCTCGTGATTAACGGCCCTTAGAGGTAGTCTTAGACGTTGTTGCACGTGTTTAACATGCTAAGTTCACACGCGTCAACTCATGATAGTTAGTTAGTTTTTGTAGTGTATGTTTACGTGTCATATCGGATTTCTAGCCTCATGTGCTTAGTTTTGTGCGATTCTAGGATCGGTGGTGGAGACTTCGGACGCTGCTAGAAAAGGAAAAGTGGTGGTCAGATTCGAGTAGCCAAGGCCGTTCCGGTGAGTAGATTTAACATCTATGGGGCAATCGTTCTGATGGCGTAAAGCGCCTAATGTTTAAAACTAAGTTACAAAACTTCATTTATATATACCTATGTACATTTCCATATTGCATATGCATTATCATAAGCATTGATATCTCCACACTAGGACACTTGCACTATTACCAATGGTTCATGTCTCACATACACTAACCTATATGTACACACACGCCATTGGTAATTGCTATGTCATGTAGACTATAAAACCCGCATGATAACTTGCATTTGCATTGCATCTTATTGTTAAATAGATCTTCACGCTATTCATCTAGCTTGCATCATATTAATACCATGTACATTTGCTATCATCACAATATTCACATATTATGATGTTTTGTGAGATTTCTGTTTCTATGAGATTTCTAGATTTGAAAAACTGCATGTACATTTTGAAAACTTATGATTGTTTTAAAAATGTGGTTTCTCTTGATATTATGTGTGGCGTCCACCATGAGTTTTCTCGGTTCTGAGTTATGTATATACCTGATTCAAGGAGAGAGGAGGCACCATCTCCGGGTACATGGTGGACCCGGTACGGTACCCCGGAGCAAGAAGATCGTATAGAAAGACGTTGAGCCTGGCAGGGGAACAATACCTACTGGTGATTGTTTGGCTCGACGGATATCCGGAGGATACCGACCGGAATCGTGTGATCAAATGGATTTGAGGGCCGATCTGAGAAACGACGCTCAAGATATTGAGATTTTTGAGTGTCGATACTTGACACGGGATTTATATTGTTTTTATTTATGATACTTTTGGTTCTACCATATTGAAATTTATTAAGACATACTCAGTTTCTTATAGCTGCTATACCTGAGATTTTCATACCCCGTTAACTTATTCATGTTGCATTTATACTAGTACATCACACCATAAATTCATACTTAGGATCTGTCGCTGTTACGTACATGCTTGCGATTGTCGCTTATGATGTTACTTTCTACTCAGGAGCTGGCAACTCACCCCCGTTGTGCGACAGTATCTTGCAGGGTCGATCCGTCAGTGTAGTCGTGGCGGAGGCAGTGATAGGTTGGCTGGAATGTCATTACAGGTGGTTACTCCCACGTCAATCATCTCTCCTACAGGTACTCATTTACGCAATCTGGAGGTCTTCCGCCGTCCTTTTTAGGACATTGTCCCAACAAGCACTGGAGGAGGCTATCAACAAGATACGCATGGCCCATGAGTCGGGCCTGACCTCGAAGAGAAGGCAAGATCGCTTGATAGATATCTTATACCGATCTTTCCAATAGAGGTTGATCATAGCTTCATGCGCGACGGTGGGAGTCCCTGACGGAATCATAGTTGCTCAAAGGCGATTTGACACTCCTCGGACCACTCGAACCCTGGGTCCTTAAGGCTCTGAAGAAAGGTAGGCACTTCTCCCCAGATCTGGACATGATCGACTTAGAGCGGCCACCCTGCCTGTGAGTCGCATGATTTCCACGTTGCTCTTGGACGTCAACATGTCAATGATGGCTTTGATTTTCTTGGTGTTTGCCTCGATTCCTCAGTGGGTAACCATAAACTCGAGGAACCTTCCACCCGTGATGCCGAAAGCATACTTGGCTGGATTCGGCTTCATTTTGTACTTTCGCAGGAGCTCAAAGGTCTTGCCAAGGTCCATGGTATGCCCGAATGACTAGTGGACTTCACAAGCATGTCATCAATGTGGACTTCCATATTCTGCCCGATCTGTGGTTTGAACAGTTTGTTGACCAGCCGTTGATAAGTCGCCCCAGCATTTTTGAGACCAAAGGGCCATTACCTTGTAGTAGTGGACCCCTCAATCAGTGGTGAAAGCGGTGAGATCTTCGTCGGCCGGGTTCATCTGAATTTAATGATAACCAAAGAAAGCATCCATGAAACTTAGCAGCTCGTGACCGGTCGAGCTATCCACCAGCTAATCTATTCGAGGGAGTCTATAGTAGTCTTTCGGGAAGGCCTTGTTCAGATCAGTAAAGTCGACACACATGCGCCATTTCCTATTCGCTTTCTTGACCATGACTACGTTGGCTAGACAAGCCGAGTAGTCCAGGTTTCTGATGAAGTCTGCTATGAGTAGACGATCCACTTCCTCCTTAATCGCCTTCTGTTTGGCAGACATGAAGCTTCTTTTCTTTGTCGGACCGACTGGACTTTTAAGTCAACTCCGAGCTTGTGGGAGATCACCTTGGGGTCAATCCCCGGCATGTCCGCAGGAGTCCAAGCAAACACGTCGGAGTTGTTTTGGAGGAACTGGATAAGATTGTCTCGAGTTTCCCCGGTCAAGAGGGAGACGATCTGGATAGTTTGGCTGCTGTCTCCCTCTTTGGGGGGACTTTGGACAAGTCTTCCACTGGGGAACCCCAGATCTCCTTCTTGTCATCACATGTATCCAGTGATTCTCGAGGGTCACACGGTCTGTCGGTCAGATCAACTTCTTTGTCCTCAGGCACTGTCGTGGCAAGATACACCCTAGCGATTTGCTGATCTCTGTAGGTCCGGCCTATCCCCTATCGCTCAGAGGAAACTTGAGCGCAAGGTGGTAGGTCAAGATCTGAGCTTGAAGGGCGTTTAAGGCGAGGCGACCTAAGAGGATGTTATAAGACGAAAGAACCTGGACGACAAGGAAACTCACTGACATTGTTTGGGTTCTTCCGGCCTCCCCAATGTTGAAAGGGAGAGTGATCGTTCCCTCAGCTTGGATGGAGTGGTTGGTAAACCCGGAGAGAACAAGCGAGGTAGGTTGGAGATCAGACGGTCAATCCCATACGCTGGAAGTAGTCATAGAATAGGATGTCCGCCGAGCTTCCTGAGTCAACGAGATTCTCCTGACCTCTTACCGATTTACCCAAGCCATGATCACTAGGGGATCATTGTGCGGGATGGATATGCCATGCAGGTCCTCGTCGACGAAGGTGATGGGGGCAAACTTCTTGTACTTCTTGGAGGGGGAGCATCCAAGGTCATGACCGGCCGGATACGGTGGGTGTCTTCATTGCTCGGAGTCGAGCCAACGGAGACGACCATGATATGTCCGACCGTTAATTCTCCGGTAAGAGATTGGTCAGTTTGCTCCCTATCTGCTTAACGTTTGTCTCATAGGTACTTTGCCAAGTGACCGGAGCTGATCAGCTCCTCGATGTAATCGTGTAGCTGTTTGCAGTTCTTGGTCGGATGTCTCTGCGACAAATGAAAGGCACAATATGGGCTGCAGAGTCGCTTTCCTGGCCTTTGTATCATCGGCGGGAACTTGAAAAATCTCTTGCTCTTTGCCTCCTCTAGCAACTCGACCTGAGAGACGTTTAGAAGGATGTACTCATGAAACCTCGGAGAATAGGGATTAGAATGAGCGTTCTTCTTCTTCTCTTCTCAGTCCTGTTTCTTTTGATCAGTCCAGTCTCCACGAAAAAGGTTAGCGTTCACCTCAGACTCAAGTTAGATTTTCCATTCAGTCCAAACTTTTACCTCGGCCATGGTCTTGGGTTGCGCTAATGCAAAAGAGCGGAGCTACTTTTTATGCCTAAGACCGAATCTCAGAGCAGTGATGACCATCTTGTCCCGGTGCTCGAGCACCTCTAAGAGAGCATTGTAGAAGCGGGTGATATTCCTTTGAATGATTCTCTTTCCTCACTCTTGATGGTGAACAGGTAGTTAACCAATCTCTTCTGTCGTCGGTTGCTGATGAAGTGGCTGAGGAACTGAGTACCCAGCTCGTCAAAAGTTGAGATTGAACGCAGAGTCAAACCGCGGAACTAGTCTTACCCATCCCAGATGAGGGTGGTGGGGTAGGCTCGGCACTGAGCCGCATCTGAGTTATCTTAGAAGCTCATGCCTGCCGTGAACACGTCTAAGTGGTCTTTTGGGTCAGACTTCCCTTCGAAAATGGCCACTTTGGGCGATTTGTTCCGAGTTGAGAGCCGCTCCCTCAGTAACTATTTCGTGAAAGGCTTCATGAGAGAATCTGTGGAGTATTTTGCACATCCGCAAGGTGAACGGGTGGCGGGCCACATGTCCTCGATTTTCTTCTCGAGGAGCTCGATTCGCTGCTGGTACACCGAGGATTCTTCATAATCGGAGTGCCTACTGTTTCAGTTTTAGGCTTGGACGATGGAGCGGCTTCGGTTTCGCTCTATCACATTCCTCAGATTCTCGGGGTGAACCCTTCGTGGCTCACCCCAACGTGCGCCATGCGCATAACCTCGATGGGTATGATGACGTCGGTCTTTCCTGGAATCAGGCGACCTGACCGACGTCGCCTTGGAGGGCGAGGGAGCGTGGCAAGCGTTAAAGTGATAATTTGGTTGGTTCTGAGACCTCGGCAATAGACTGTACAGCGCCCAACGAGTCATGGAATCTGTCACACCCCGCTTCCCAGTGGACGGAAGCAGTGACGTGCTAAGCCCGCAACGTACTTGCTATGAAAATACGTTAAGCGTAATTAAACAATATAACAATGTGCAAGAATGACAAGTGTAATAAAATGAAACAACAACTTTATTTACATTCAAATTTATATACAACTATCTGAAAATAAAAGATACAATAATTAAAACAAATTCCTAAACAATGGCATACTAAAAGTAAGTGCAGGAAGGAAGAAGCTAGTAGTCTAGCTGAGTAGCAAACTGGTCCAAGTCCTCCGGGCTCGGCTCTATATCCTCAGAGTCCGGTCCTCCTGACAAACATTCTAAAGAAAGAAACAGAAAGGAATGTCGTCAGCGAACTAGCGCTCGGTAAGTCCCAAAAAAAGTAAGAGAAGATAGTATATAATTTGAATAGAAACCAAAAGAACAGAGGACAGGTAAAATTCTATATGATCATTCACATGTATATGATAGTTATTCTAACGTGGTTATTTGTAGTCTGATAAAGAAGATATTCATATATACGAGAGGAGTCCATCTTACGCCTTGGACTATGGTAACATGTAGTACAAGGCCCCGTCATAACCCACGGGACAACGGCACGTGAATTCATGTAGGTGTCTATTAAAGTGACCTCTCGTGCCATGATATACGTTCCATACCAATCTACCCCTTTATCCCCACGTATTGTATTGTATAGATTAAGATTATAGGTCTTGGCCAAATCCATGGATATAAAATGTACAGGTTCATGTTCAAGATGTAATCATGTGTTCAGGTATTCATGTCAAGTTCATGTCAAGTTATAACCATGATTCGGTCAAGTAGAGTCAAGTATTCAAATTTGAGTTTGATATTTGAATTTGAGTCAGGTTCATGATCAAGTATTCAAGTTCTTCGTTGATTTTGGATTTTGCTTTGATTTTGGATTCAGGTTGAAGTCAGAATCTTATGAAAGGATTTAGTTCTGGAAATTCTTAACTTCGGGAGTAATCGGCAACTGTTGCACATGGACAGCAGGATTTGTGTTTTTTTCCAAGACAATTGTCATTGATAACTACGTTAAGTTGTCTAACCTAAATAGGCAAGCACTCACTTTCTCCAGCTCTCTGGGGCTCAAGAGAAATGATACCACTTAAATATATATTAATCTATAGTTCTTAAAATATTATTTGCATATTTCGAGGGGGTTTTATGAAAAATACTTTAATATAGTTTTAAAATAAATCTCGAGGGTGATTTATAATATTAGGGTTTTCATGAACATGTATTTTAATTGTCAGGGTGTTTTAGTGATAAAAACCCAGTTTTTAAAAGTTTATGGTATTTTTATGAAAACCAGCTCTTTTGGAAACTTGATGGTATTTTATTAAAATTTTAATCTTTCATTTTAAAATATAGTTTTGTAATATGTTTTTATTGAAAATACGAATTCATAGTTTTATATAATTCCTAAAATTTAGTTTTTTTATTTAGAAAACCCGTATTTCTTAAAAACCGTATTTTTATTTCTTTTCGAGACCGAATACTCCGTGAGGGGTTCTGCATCTCGCTCTACTGTCTCAAGGATGTGTGATAATCCACACCATCCATTAGCAGGTCCCCTGACGAGGGCTGTAGAGGCGTATTTGCCAAGAATTTAAAATATCAATTTAAACGAAACCCATTTTGAAAAATGTGGTATTTTAATGAAAGGCTTCTTCTTTGAATTACCCAAATACCTAGAATACCGTGCTATGAAATCATAGTGTGCGTGTGGGGTAGGTCGTTACCCAATGAATGGTTTAAAGGTTTATACTCTAGTTATTGAAAATACGGTTATATTAAACTTCATGGTATTTTAATGAAAAGTTTGTTATTCGATCGTTTCACATGAAAATTTTTGTTAAACTACAAGCTAAATGATATACATAAAGTTAAGAGTGGTGTTAGGATATTAGTTTGACATATTTTGCTTTTAAAATGGATTAAAAATGTTAAAAAGAAATTATATCGGAGCTAACTCCATTTTGTCAATGTGAGTTTAGAAGGCGGTTTGAGATGAAAGAAATAGAGAGAAGAGGGGACTTACGCCTTTATAATGTCATGAAAAGAGTAAGGAAGAGAGAGGGGGCTCCGTGGCAACTTGATAGCTCAGGGATTGACTCCGATCTTCAATGAACGAGTACTTGGTTGTTGACTCCACTTAACTCCACTTGCACTTAGAAAATTTTGAGAGAAATTTGATAGAAATTTCAGAATGGGGGAGAGCTAGGGTATGGGATGGTATTTATAGGGTAAAAATTGAAAGGTTATGCTAACGCCCTGGCCATCATCCGTGGCCGATTGCGGAACAAAATTTTTTCTAACGATGTAAACTTGGCGCTAGAATAACCCTAAACCGGATCAACCATAAACCTAACTAGTAACTAAAGAAGCTATCTACTATGAAAAGAGTTTTGACCAGGAGGCTCAAATCCTTCGGGTCTTCACTCCTCTCCTTTAGCCTGCTCCTAGTGGCCTCCATGATCAAACTTAATGGACGGCTTCCTCACGTCAAAGATGATCCACCAAAGAGTGTCTAAATTGAGTTCCTACCTTTAAACTAAGGTAAATAGGTTACTTAGTATACTAATCTAAGTAGCCTGGAAGATGTAGAGAGTGATTATGAATTAATTAGTCTTAAGATACCCTAGGTTTCTCAATACATGAGACATTTAGGGTTTTGAGGTAGAAGAAGAAAGCTTGGAGGATATGAGGGTGTTGTAGTGAGTATAATAAGAATAGAATGAAGAATGGCTAAGTCTTGTGACTAATAAATCAAGTATCCCAAAATAATAAAAATAAATTATCTTCACCACAAAATTTCTAGATATTTTCCACAAAATATCTAGATGCCACCTTACCTCAATAGTAATCCATGACTCACTAAGTGAGTCACCCAGTAGCTATGCTTCATTCAATGAATGATAACAGCCCACCCTCCACCTCATTAATCATTTAACTAAATGTTTAAAACAAATAATAAGTTGTCTTCTTCTAGAAACACTCTTGTAACAAATTACAAGAATACCCCACCGTATATACATTTCCGTATCCGTATTTCGAAAAATACGAATACAAAAGAGACGAAAATAATCCAACAATATAATATTAGGATCCGGCTTAAACCAAAACCCGCTAGTATTATCCACTCGAACATCATACGTGCACAAGTACACATATGTGATCGAACCCTATCGTAAAACCATACGACCTCTACATCATTTCACCCGAAGCAGGGAAACCCTCTGTGTAGGACTCTAAAGACTCAACAGTATACCGGCAGTGCGTTACTGGATAAATCCATAACCATAAGCACGTCAGCGGCACTAGCTGTACATAACGGCTACTCGGGTACCTGTCGAAAAGGAGGGCCGACGAGCAAACTCATCCGGATCCCTACAGAGCCTATCCGTGACAATATCCGTACAGTCCGGTCTCTTCGTCTAAGAGTATCGTATACCTGATCTAGGGGTGGTAATCGTCAGAACCTAATAACCCGATAATTCATGCTGATGCGGATTAGGACCAATCCGGGAAACTACTGATCAACATATCAGTAAATCCCAACTACCTTGGCCAAGGTCTTATGGTCCTGACCAATCAAACATAGTGCGATATCAACTCCCAATACCCGGAGAGACAAATCCCTGACAATCAATCACTGCCTCCATATGGCTCGGGACTGTATCCAACCAAAACCTGTTTTCTTGACACAGTAGAGCCATAGTAGGGTAGTGATCAAAGCACAGTGGGAACTCACACGAGACATGACGATCTCAGATCCAAAGACTAATCTGTACACATGTCACAAGAGAACCGCTATCTGACGATAGGTATAATACCATCTAGAGGTTCTCTGCGAGTCCGTCCAGTGTACTTACTATAAGTCCACGTTACCCGTCCCCGGTTCTTTCGGGGTGGCGGAAATGGAGAAAAACAATTTTTCGGTGAAGGTAACATGGACTAGAAAAAACCGGATCTTTGCAAAACAAACTATCTAACAACCTAACTAAGAGTTTAACTACTAAGTTAGAGGTTATACCTTAACTTGAACTCTTTCTCTTCGACTCCTTGTGGTGGTCAGATCAGCCTCACCTCGTCGTCTCCTTGTGCCGAAGATGGATCCACCCGAAAGCTTCTACCTTTGGCTCCAACCTCAATCTAGAGGAAACTAGAATACTTGGCTTGCTAGACCTTATACACTAGAATGAGTAGAGAAGTGTTTTGGGTTTTATCTCAATGGTTCTTGTTTCTCAACTCATGAGATAAGAGAACCATGAGCAAGAGGAAAAGGAAGAGGGAGAGGGAGAGCTTGGATGAGAGAGAATCAATATGATAGAAAAATGAGAGAGGACTTTTACAACCATTATCTCAAAAGCCAAAATAATCATGATAATAAATGTAATCAAGTATTTTGTGATGGTTCATTTCAATGGCAATATCATTTCATGCACTCATTTTGTAAACCACAACAAGCAAGCAAAAGTCATAGCCATGAAATGATAGCCATGCAATGATGATGGTCAACAAGTCCAAACTAGTCAACCGGTCAACAAAGTCAACAAGTCAACAAATTCAAACTTTCAACCCAACCATGGCACAATAATACTTAATTAATATTATTATTAATCATATTTCTTATTCTCATTAGAGTTTAGAAAAATTCAACAATCAACAACCCTAATGAGAATCCTATGCCTCTGTCTCTGTCACTGTGCATACACACCCGCATCCGTGTTCCGAGGAACACGAATACAAAGAGATAAAACCAATCCCAAAACGTATACTAGGATCTGGCTTAAACCAAAGCCCGCTAGTAATAACTGCCCGGACACCAAATGTGCACAAGTGTGCGGATGTGAACGAACCCTGTCGCAAAACCATGCGACCTCTACTCTTTTTGCCCAAAGGCGAATAGCTCTCTGTGTGGGACTCTAAAGACTCGACACTACGCTGGCAGTGGGTTTAACCACAGACCGCAAGCGGCACTAGCTGTGCGTAACGGCCCCCAGGTAGATGCCGATAAGAAGACTGATGAGGTGAACCCATCGGAACTCCTACTGAGCCTGAATGTGACAGTCTCCATACAGTCCGGTCTGTTCGTCTGAGAATATCGCATAGCGGGCCTAGGGGGCGGCAAACGTCAGTCCCCTAATAGCGGTACAAGTCGTGTCGGAGTGTAGCCCAGAACACTCTGAGATAACACTGGAAACCAACCAGTATATCTCGCTTGCTCTGGCCAGGGACGACTATGTGTAATGGTTCTCCATGACACAGCGCGATATCAACTCCCAATACCGGGAGAGACGAATCCTATCTAACCGTCACTGCCTCCAAGTGCTTCGGGACTGCACCCAACTACTACCTGTTTGCATGACTCCTTTGAGCCGTGGTAGGGTAGTAGTCAAAGTACAGTAGGAACACACTCGAGGCAAAGCGACAGTGTCAAGTCAGCGGACTAAGCTGTACTCATGTCATCTGGGAACTGATAACTGACGATAGGTATAGTACCAACCAACAGTTCCCGACGAGTCCTATCCAGTGTACTCGTAACCTAACGAGCACCCGCATACTATCTCAAGTACGACGTACTGACGGCTGTGGGACTGACCGTCTCCCCTGCTGGGATGAGAAGCGCATACGCTAGTCTACTCCGGAGTATCGATGCCCTGTCTCGACAGTCCTACGACTAGGGACCTGTATAAGGATGTGCTTATGGATTACCCAGCCCCTACGAGTGTGACTGCCATCACAACGCTAGTAATCAAGCAAAGATCCTAAGGGCTCTACTAATATGTATAAGCAATATGCTAAAAGAAACGCATGCACATATTGAAGTAGAAACAAACTAAGTAGCATACTACCATTTTGAGCAAGATTGTCTATACAGCTGTGAATATCCCAAGCTTCCTTTAAGTAATATACAAACTAGTATGATACAGTAATGGCCTCTAGGGCATATACACTAACAATCTCCCACTTGCACTAAAGCCATGTACTGGCGTATCGAAGACCTATCATCTCGATCAGCCGCTCGAACTGAGTCTTGGGTAAGGCCTTCGTGAGTGGATCAGCAGTGTTATCTTCTGAATTTACTCTCTTCACCTCGATCTCCCGGCGATCTACGATCTTCCTGATCAGATGTTACCGCCTCAAAATGTGCCTGGACTTCTGATGGGACCTGGGTTCCTTCGCTAAAGCTATAGCGCCGTTGTTGTCATAATACAGCAGTATTGGATCAACAATGGTAGGAACCACCTGAAGCTCCGTAAGGAACTTCTTCATCCAGACAGCTTCCTTTGCGGCATCACAAGCAGCTATGTACTCCGCTTCCATAGTTGAGTCAGCAACGGTTTCCTGCTTGGAACTCTTCCAGCAAACCGCCCCTCCATTGAGGGTAAAGACATAACCCGACATGGACTTGGAGTCATCCTTGTCACTCTGGAAGCTGGAGTCAGCAAAAGCCTCGATTTGGAGGTCTTTTCCGCCATACACCAAGAACATCTCCTTAGTCCTTCTCAGATACTTAAGAATGTTCTTTACTGCTATCCAGTGTTTCTCCCCTGGGTCCGACTGATACCGGCTTACAACGCTCAATGCATATGCTACATCTGGTCTGGTACATAACATCGCATACATTATAGAGCCTACCGTAGATGCGTAGGGTATAGATGACATGCGAGCCCTTTCCAAATCAGTCTTGGAAGACATCTCTTTGGAGAGAATGATTCCGTGACAAGCCGGTAGATTACCGTGCTTGGAATCTTCCATACTGAATCGTTTCAGTATGGTGTCAATGTACCTGGACTGTGAAAGTCCCAACATCCTCTTAGATCTATCACGATAGATCTAGATCCCCAGAATGTAGTTGGCATCGCCCAGGTCCTTCATGGAGAACCTCTGTGACAAGAATCTTTTGACTGACTGTAACATAGGAATATCATTTCCTATTAGGAGAATGTCATCCACGTACAAGACGAGAAATACTACAGTTCTCCCTACAATCTTACTGTAAATGCATGGTTCATCTGGGTTTTTGATAAAGTCGAATTCTTTGACAGTATTATCAAAGCAGATGTTCCAACTCCGCGATGCCTGCTTCAGTCCATAGATGGACTTGAGCAACTTGCACACTTTACCGCTGCTCCCACTCTGAATGAAACCCTCTGGCTAGTCCATATAGACACACTTCTCTAAATTTCCATTTAGAAAAGCGGTCTTTACGTCCATCTGCCAAATCTCATAATCGTGGAAGGCAGCAATAGCAAGAAGGATCCGAATGGATTTTAGCATAGCCACTGGAGAAAAGGTCTCGTCATAGTCCAAACCAGGTCTTTGACGAAAACCCTTTGCAACTATCCTAGCTTTATAGGTTTCAACCTGCCCATATACACCAATCTTCTTTCTGAAGATCCATTTGCAGCCTACGGGTTTTACCCCTTCTGGAGCAAAGTCCAAAGTCCAAACTTTGTTGGTGTACATGGACTCCATCTTGGTCCGCATTGCATCAAGCCATTTTACTGAGTCACCGCTCTGAATGGCTTGCTGGAAGCTAGTAGGCTCATCATAATCAATGACGCAATCCTCTCTATCCCCGTCTATGAGAAAACCATAGTATCTCTCGAGCAGATGAGACTGCCTACTACTCCTGCGGAGCAGCGCAGAAATGTCCGGTTCTCCTGAAACTTCTGGTTCTTCCAAGCTTTCAGTAATAGCTTGTGGTTCTGGAATTTCTTCCAGTTCTACTGCGCTCCCACTTGTTCCTTTTTCTAAAAACTGATGTTCCAGAAAGTGGGCATGACGAGAAACAAAAACCTTTTGTTCCTCTGCGTAATAGAAAAGATACCCCCTGGAGTTCTTTGGGTATCCCACAAACTTACACAGTACTGAGCGTGCCACGAGTTTGTCCTCATGCTGCTTTTTAACAAAAGCTGGACATCCCCATATCTTCAGATATTGAAGATGGGGTTTCTTACCACACCACATCTGATATGGTGTGGTAGGCACAGCCTTGGAGGGAACCTTGTTCAAAAGATATGCAGCTGATTCTAGTGCATAACCCCAGAAGGATCACGGTAACTCAGCCTTACTCATCATGGAATGAACCATATCCAATAGGGTTCGATTCCGCCTTTCCGATACACCGTTGTGCTGTGGTGTGTATGGAGGAGTAAGCTGAGAGAGAATTCCATTCTCTTTTAAGTAGTCCAGAAAATCGGCAATCAAGTATTCACCACCTCGATCAGATCTCAGTGTCTTTATACTCTTGCCTGTTTATTTTTCAACTTCATTCTTGTATTCTCGAAATTTCTTAAAGGCCTCGGATTTATGCTTCATCAGGAAGACATATCCATACCGAGAGAAATCATTTGTGAAAGTAATGAAGTATGAATAACCACTTCGCGCATGTGTAGACATTAGACCACACACATCACTGTGTATGAGTCCCAAGAGCTCGCTCGCTCTTACTCCGTGTCCAGTGAATGGAGTCTTTGTCATCTTTCCCATGAGACAAGATTCACAAGTGTCATAAGACTGATACTCGAACGGATTCAAGTATCCCTCTTTATGTAACTTAGTTAATCGTGTCTCATTAATGTGACCCAGTCTACAATGCCATAAGAAAGCCTGATTTAATTCCAGAGACTTTCTTTTAAGTGTGTTCTGGACACTGAAAATCTGAGCTTGATTCAATACGTATATCCCGTTTTCTAATGTATCTGACCCAATCTGAACTTGATTTAGGTGGATGTGGACCACATCGCTTACAAAAGTAAAATCATATCCTTCCTTAGAAAGTAAGGATACAGATATGATATTATAAGACGCGCCTGGTACATACAAATAATTACGTAGAATCAATATCTGCCCAGTTGTCAGTCCAAGATGATATTTCCCTACGGATTCAGCGTCCATGCTCATTCCGTTAGCAACCCTGAGAGTCATATCACCTTTCCTGATAACCCTACAGTTTCTCAGAGCCTGTAACGAATTACAGATGTGAGATCCTGATCTGGTATCCAATACCCAGGAAGTAGGGTTAACTGACATACAGTTCTCTATTACAAACACACCCGAAGCCGAAGCCATAACATGCTTCGAATTCTGGCTACTGGATTTGCTAGCCCTGCAATCCTTCTGCCAATGTTCATTCCCGTAACAATAGGAACGTCCCTCTTTTACTACATTCAGTCCTGAAACTTTTGCCCTTCCCTTTCCTTCCACTTCCTTGGTTTCCTTCAGGGTAGAAGGTAGAGACTGTAGAATCAAGTCAGCATCTGACCCGTTTATCAACGTGGTCTTCAGGTCCGTGAGCTCAAAATAGCTGGTCTCTGTAAGGACATTGCCCCCTACAGATGACCCGATAGCCAACCTCGCTGGAAGCAATTCGTTCGAGATCTCATATCTTACGATACGGATTGCTCTCCATATAAATCTTTGTTATGGAGGAAGATAGAATCTAAGTCCATCTTCTCGTGCTGCCTCTGGTATGCACCATCAACTGAGTCTAACATGAGACACTTGGCTTTCGCACAGTCTTTTTCCGATGTCTTATGGATATCAATATCCGTGACAGGGGAAACTGGTCCTGAGACGGCAGGGGTTGGATTAGTTAAGAGATGTCCCAGCTTGTCATGGGCAATGGACATCTGAAAAGACCTTTGCCAATCATAACAGTCAGATTCAGTCATTTTATTATCTAGATGTAACCTATGTGTGGTCGCTGGGTCGCTGCAATTAAGAGAGAGAGAAGAAAACACTCAGCATGATGCTCTTGCAAGTTTAGATTGGTTTTTAGTTTATCTAAACAGGATGGCTCCCACTGTTTCTCGAATCCCTCCTCAAACCAAAAAGGAAGAATTAGTCGGGATCAATCTCACCGTACAATACTTGCTTAACCGTTCAGCCAGGCCAGTGTCGGTATTTCGAGGGAGGTTTTCCAACGCTTTCGTGAAGTTCCTTAATTTAAGAACTTCTTTTCCCTGGGGGCGTAGCCCCGCTAACATCTTTCTAGACATCTACTTGGTTTATTGCATTGATCGTTAAGTGAGAAATTTCCCGAGGAGTAGCATATACTCACAGTAGGATCGGAATCCAAATATCATCGCATGACAAAACTGAAGGAATCCTACCAGAATCATCACACTCCAAATGGTATGCAGCGCTAGCAAGTTTCAGTTTCTTTAGAAACTCCCGATGTGGATTTTTGCCCCATACTCTTATGACCTTGACGAAGGCCAACATATCATAAGTCACATGTCAAGTTCTACCCGTCATTATCCAGGTTAATTTGAACCCACCCGTACATACCCTTGACGAAGGCCAAAATAGTAGTACGACTGTCCCAAACCAATGCATCTATCTATGCTACAGATAAATATTCAGCAGCTACCAATCACTATGCCTTAGCGAATGTCAAAATACTTAGCTTGAATACTACTGAATATTTAACTGAAATGACGGAGGGCTACGAATGGTTTTGGCGAAACCGTGAACGTAGTGAACTTGATATAATCGAAGGAACGAGATAGCTTTTAAAAGGAGTGGCTTAAGCTTCGTGTTTAAAAGTTGTTTTTGAAAAGAAACCGAGTGGTTTTGAAAGTGTTCCAACGACTTAACTTTGGTTTATTTTCTTGCATTAATTTTAATGTGTCCCATCATTTAATTCTACCATTGTAGAAAACAACGAAAATATGACGTACGCTTATGCCATCCGCATTCGCCACGGGGCCCCGTCATTACCCGTTAGGTTACTTAACTAACGACAGAGCGGGGGCTGGACTAGCGCGGATGCAAAACATAAGCAACGCCTAAATAGATATCATATATAGATATATACACATTCGTCAGATGCAATGATAGCCATTCCAGATCACAGATGAACACATTGGATATACTAGGAATCCTCATTTCATACGAGCCTGTAACGAAAAGCGGATTACACGGTCGCGATGAATAGCCAATACCCCACCCTAGACCCCTACGGGTGCGGCAAACTACCCTCCAAATACCCGAAGTGAAGTAACCACCCTCAACAACGTGAGTAGGCCACTCGGCACTTCGAGGTACCCAGTAGTTTGTGCACCCCCTCCTTGGGTCTATCCTAGGAGCAAAAACAGTAAAAGAAATTATACAATGGTGGCTACAACCTCATCCCGGATGTGCGGCCATATAAATAATATTACATAAATTACAAATTACATGAATTGAAAAATAAAGAAAACTCTCATCTCACAACCCCCCGGCTATTCATCCGCGACAATCCAACGAATTCATATACACATACCAGCAACATTACAGATCACAGATATTTATAACCCCTACTAATCGACGTATAGCGATTAGCAGACGTTCAATACATATATCACATCATAGATATAACCCGTTAGCCAAAGTCTAGAAAAGTTCGATCAAAATATGGATTTGTAACCACCCCAAAAACAAATTTGTTCTCTGGAAAATCTGAGCAGAAAAAACATATTGTAAAAATCCTAAAATACCCCTATAAGAACACTGCAGGAAAATTGACCCACAGCCGAGTCAACTCGGCTGTGGATCCGCGACAGGAGCAAGCTCTTGCCGCGGGTCCGCGGCGCTTTGACCGAGTTAGTGGACCAATTTTCTTCTGTGTTCTTCAAAAACCCTGAGCCGACTTTTAGTGTAAGATTAATTATGTTTTGAACAGAAATAAAAATCGGCAGAAAGTTAACATTTCGGGCATGTTTTATGATTTTTTTTTCGATCGAACTTCCAGTTACTTTGCTAACATGTTAGATAGTGTTTAGTTAGTCTCTGATACCACTGTAAGTCCATGTTACCCATCCCCGGTTCTTTCGGGGTTGCGGAAATGGTGAAAAACAATTTTTCGGTGAAGGTAACATGGACTAGAAAAAACCGGATCTTTGCTAAACAAACTATCTAACAACTTAACTAAGAGTTTAACTACTATGTTAGGGGTTATACCTTAACTTGAACTCCTTCTCTTCGACTCCTTGTGGTGGTCGGATCGGCCTCACCTCGTCGTCTCCTTGTGCTGAAAATGGATCCACCCGAAAGCTTCTACCTTTGGCTCCAACCTCAATCTAGAGGAAACTAGAATACTTGGCTTGCTAGACCTTGTACACTAGAATGAGTAGAGAAGTGTTTTGGGTTTTATCTCAATGGTTCTTGTTTCTCAACTCATGAGACAAGAGAACCATAAGCAAGAGGAAGAGGAAGAGGGAGAGCTTGGATAAGAGAGACCCAATATGATAGAAAAATGAGAGAGGACTTTTACAACCATGCTCTCAAAAGCCAAAATAATCATGATAATAATTGTAATCAAGTATTTTGTGATGGTTCATTTCAATGGCAATATCATTTCATGCACTCATTTTGTAAACCACAACAAGCAAGCAAAAGTCATAGCCATGAAATGATAGCCATGCAATGATGATGGTCAACAAGTCCAAACTAGTCAACCGGTCAACAAAGTCAACAAGTCAACAAAGTCAAACTTTCAACCCAACCATGGCACAATAATACTTAATTAATATTATTATTAATCATATTTCTTATTCTCATTAAGATTTAGAAAAAGTCAACAGTCAACAACCCTAATGAGAATCCTCTGCCTCTGTCTCTGTCAACTGTGCATACACACCCGCATCCGTATTTCGAGGAACATGAATACAAAGAGATAAAACCAATCCCAAAACGTATACTAGGATTTGGCTTAAACCAAAGCCCGCTAGTAATAACTGCCCGGACACCAAACGTGCACAAATGCGCGGATGTGAACGAACCCTGTCGCAAAACCATGCGACCTCTACTCTTTTTGCCCAAAGGCGAATAGCTCTCTGTGTGGGACTCTAAAGACTCGACACTACGCTGGCAGTGGGTTTAACCACAGACCGCAAGCGGCACTAGCTGTGCATAACGACCCCCAGGTAGATGCCGATAAGAAGACTGATGAGGTGAACCCATCGGAACTCCTACTGAGTCTAAATGTGACAGTCTCCGTACAGTCCGGTCTGTTCGTCTGAGAATATCGCATAGCGGGCCTAGGGGGCGGTAAATGTCAGTCCCCTAATAGCGGTACAAGTCGTGTCGGAGTGTAGCCCAAAACACCCTGAGATAACACTAGAAACCTACCAGTATATCTCGCTTGCCCTGGTCAGGGACGAGTATGTGTAATGGCTCTCCATGACACAGCGCGATATCAACTCCCAATACCGGGAAAGATGAATCCTATCTAACCGTCACTGCCTCCAAGTGCTTCGGGACTGCACCCAACTACTACCTGTTTACACGACTTCTTTGAGCCGTGGTAGGGTAGTAGTCAAAGTACAGTGGGAACACACTCGAGGCGAAATGACAGTGTCAAGTCAGCGGACTAAGCTGTACTCATGTCACCTAGGAACTGATAACTGACGATAGGTATAGTACCAACCAACAGTTCCCGACGAGTCCTGTCCAGTGTACTCGTAACCTAACGAGCACCCGCATACTATCTCAAGTACGACGTACCGACGGCTGTGGGACAGACCGTCTCCTCTGCTGGGATGAGAAGCGCATACGCTAGTCTACTCCGGAGTATTGATGCCCTGTCTCGATAGTCCTACGACTAGGGACATGTATAAGGACGTGCTTGTGGATTACCCAGCCCCCACGAGTGTGACTGCCATCACAACGCTGGTAATCAAGCAAAGATCCTAAAGGCTCTACTAATATGTATAAGCAATATACTGAAAGAAACACATGCACATATTGAAGTAGAAACAAACCAAGTAGCATACTACCATTTTGAGCAAGATTGTCTATACAACTGTGAATATCCCAAGCTTCCATTAAGTAATATACAAACTAGTATGATACAGTAATGGCCTCTAGGGCATATACACTAACACTTACCCCTAGTGAGCACCCGTATACAATCTTAGGTGATCACACCAATGGTTGTGGGACCAACAACCGCCCCTCGTCGGGGTCTAGAAACGTACACGCAAGTCTACTTTGGAGTATCGATACCCGATCTCGATACTCCTGCGACTTGGGACATTTAAGGATGTGCTTATAGACTACCCAGCTCCCACAAGTATGATCGCCATCATAACGCAGGTAGTCAAGCAAGATCCTACGGGCTTTATCAACATGTAACCGCAATATGTAATAACGTGTATAACATATGCCATTTTAAGATAAAGTCAAACCATAATAGTATACTACTATATCAAGTCTTTATCAATATGTGCAAGCTGGATAAAATATCAATAGAAACAAATACACATATCCTGATAAAGACATGATTGATCTAAAATTTCGGATCGTGTTTTGAAATGTAATCACAACCAAAGAATTTATAACCGCAATCAATTAACGGTGTCGATATAGCTCGTTAATGAATACGGATCATCCACTGAGATGCAAGGATTTGTTCGATCTTGCTTTAGATGAATTGAAAGAAAATATAAAAGAAAATTCAAGAAAGTAATTCGAGATTTAATTGAGTTGTCATTTCAAGAAAATAAAGAACATATTCAAGAATTAAAAATCAATAAAGTGTCCAAAATCAATTTGAATTATCAAGAATATGAAGAATAGCTTGTAGGAATAGATTGAATCAGTAGCAATGATGAATACTAAAAATTACGAATCTTATCTATTAATAAGTTGTAACTAGGACGATGGTGATGAACGAAGATTAGGGATATATTGAAGAAACTAGAGTTTCTCCTTCACTATCCCTTGTCTTTTCATTGATCATCATACGGATCTAGCCTTTAGCAAAGAAAATCATCAATTGTTTAATTCCTAATTTGCAACGAAATTAGCAAGAACATGATCTCGATCCAAATTAGGTCATTGATGATTCTTTTTCCTAAAGTTCACAATTCTCGTAAGACTTAAGATTAGTATTAGGATTTTATCATTATTAGATCTACTGATTCTCTCGATTCCTTTACAAGCGGAGATTTCACTCACGCATCATGAAAATTAAAGAATCAAGAACGAGAAATTTCATAATGCAAGAATGTAAAGAAAGCGAGAATTACAATTATCACCTTTCTTAAATCTCCTTCAAATTACACCTCTCAATTCGAGTTTACAAGACTAACTCGATCGCTCCTTTGAAAGGGAATTTGTCGTCGATCTTTGCTCGGCTCGATCTTCGTGAGACGTGGATCGATCGCAGATCTCTTGCTCTTGATGATGATCGGCGTTGCGATAAAGGATCTTCAATTGTCACTTGATTTTGCTCTCAATGGATCTTGATTTGATTGGATTTTGATTGGATCTCAAGTTGTGTCACTCAACTTGAATTGAATTGTAATTGTAGCTCAATTGTGTAATAATGAGTAACCCCTAAAAATTAGATCTAGATCCCCTTTTATAGCCTCAAATTAAGCTTCCTTCATAAGTTTGGTAGTTATGCAGATCCTTCCAGAAAAAGCCACGTGTATATGAAGCATCTTGACGAAGCTAGGCGGTTATAGAGAAGGTTCTGGAGAATTTTCGACCGCCGACAACTCCACTCGGCCACGGATCTGCGGCGGATCGGGCTGGATCGGCCGCGGTTCCGCTGCCATTTGAGGAGATCTTTGCATCATTTTCATGGGGTCTTCTGGTGTTGGTATTTGGGTCTTCTTTTGATGTCTAGAATCATTTAATCTCTTCTGAATCTCTGCCAGATTTTAAATCTTTGACTTGCTGCGTTTTATCGGCAAATTGGCGATTCCAGTTCTTTGACCTGAATAATTTTCTGTACAAAATCTTGATAAAAAGTGTTGAGATATACAATATCATGCGTGAAGTAATAAACACACAATTTCCCTCCAGAGTATCGATTATATATATAACACGTGGTATTTGGTATTTTCCAGATGAGTTTGTAATCCGTGTTATATTTAGAATAAACACCCTTAGATGATTAAGAAGAGTAGGGAAATTGATGTGTTAAGAATGCAATATTTTTTACTGAACAAGACAACTAAAATAATATACTATATAACTGGGCAAGATCGTCCTGTACATATATATCCCCAGCATCCATATGTATACATATGCAATAATGGCCTCTAGGGCATACATATCCAATAATCTCCCACTTGCACTAAAGGCCAGCTATTGGCGACCGAATACCCAACGTCTGCTCTGAGGCAAGCTGCTGGGGTACCGCATACCCAACATCTCAAAAAGTCGCTCGAACTGAGCTTGAGGGAGGGCCTTTGTAAATGGATCCGCTGTGTTCTCTTTTGTATCCACTCTCCGGACCTCGATCTCCTAGCGATCTATGATCTCCTTGATCGGTTGATACCGCCTTAAGATGTGTCTTGATTTTTTATGGGACTGTGGTTCCTTTGCTAAAACTATAGCCCAATTGTTATCGCAATACAAAGGTATTGGATCAACAATGGACAGAACTACCTGAAATTCAGCAATGAACTTCTTCATCCAGACCGCTTCTTTTGCGGCATCGCTCGCAGCAATGTATTAAGCCTCTATCGTCGAGTCTGCGACGGTATCTTGTTTGGAACTCCTCTAACATACTGTCCCTCCGTTGAGGGTAAATACAAAACCCGAGACAGACTTGCTGTCATCCTTGTCACTCTAGAAGCTTGAATCGGTAAAGGGCTCGACCTTGAGGTCTCCATTACCGAAAACCAAGAACATCTCCTTAGTCCTTCTCAGGTACTTGAGAATGTTCTTCACTGTTTTCCAGTGGTTCTCACCTGGGTTCAACTGATACTGGCTCACCACACTTAGCGCGTAAGCTACATCTGGTCTTGTACATAGTATCGCATACATTATAGAACCTACCGCCGAAGCGTAGGGTATAGTGCTCATGCGAACCCTTTCCTCATAAGTCTTAGGAGACATCTCCTTGGAGATGGTGATTCCGTATAATGCGGTTATGTTACCGCGTTTGGAATCTGCCATACTAAATCTCTTTAGTACGGTCTCTATGTACCTGGACTGCGAAATTCCCAGTAATCTCTTGGATCAATTTCTGTAGATCCTGATCCTCAAAATGTACGAGGCATCACCCAGATCCTTCATGGAGAACCTTTGTGACAAGAACAGCTTGACCGATTGTAGTATAGGAATATCGTTTCCTATCAAAAGAATGTCGTCCACGTACAAAACTAGGAAAACGACAGTTCGTCCTACAATCTTCTTATAAATACATAGCTCATCCTCGTTTTTGATGAAGTCAAAGTCCTTGACTGTTTCATCAAAACAGATGTTCCAGCTCCGCGATGCATGCTTCAATCCATAAATGGATTTGAGCAACTTGCACACCTTCCCGCTGCTCCCACTGTCTATAAAACCTTCTGGCAGATCCATATAAACGCACTTTTCCAAACTTCCGTTTAGAAAAGTCGTTTTTACGTCCATCTGCCAGATTTCATAGTCATGGAAGCTAGTGATGGCAAGTAGGATCCGAATGGATTTGAGCATAGCCACTGGAGAAAAAGTTTCGTCATAGTCCAATCCTGGTCTTTGACGAAAACCTTTTGCAACAAGTCTAGCCTTATAAGTTTCCACCTGCCTATCTACACCAATCTTCTTTTTGTAGATCCATTTGCATCCAACGGGTTTTACCCTAGGTAGAGCAATATCCAAGGTCCACACTTTATTGGTGTACATGGACTCCATTTCGGATCGCATAGCATCCAGCCACTTATCAAAGTCCCTACTGATGATGGCCTGCCTGAAACTAATAGGGTCATCTTCTTCCAAGATGCAATCCTCTCGATCCCCGTGTATGAGAAAACCGTAGTATCTTTCGGGCGGATGAGAAATCCTACCAGATCTGCGGAGTGGCTGAGGTTCGTCTGGGACTACTGAATGTAGCGGTTCTACCAAATCTTCAATTACATTTTATGGTTCAGAAATTTCTTCCAGTTCTACCGTACTCCCACTAGCTTCTTTTGCAAAAAACTCTCTTTTTAAAAAGGTGGCGTGGAGAGATATAAACACCTTTTATTCCTCAGTATAGTAGAACAGATATCCTAATGAATCTTTAGGATATCCCACAAATTTACATAGAACTGATCGTGCCTGAAGTTTGTCCGGTGTCTATGTTTCCACATAGTCCGGACAACCCTATATCTTAATAAATTTAAGACATGGTTTCTTACTACTCCATATTTCATATGGAGTCTTAGGCACGGAATTGGATGGAACTTGATTCAAAAGATATGCCGCTGTTTGAAGCGCATGTTCCCAGAATGAAAGAGGTAACTCAGCACTACTCAGCATGGAGCGAACCATATTCAATAGGTTACGATTCCTCCGCTCTGATACACCACCGTGTTGTGGTGTATACAGAAGAGTATGCTGAGAGAGAATTCTATTCTCTTTTAGGTAATCAAGGAATTCCGTGCTCAAGTACTCCCCTCCTCTATCAGATCTGAGGATCTTAATACTTTTACATTTCTGGTTCTCTACTTCGTTTCTGTAGTCTTTGAATTTCTCAAAATCTTCAGATTTGTGTTTCAAAAGATACACATATCTGAACCTTGAGAGATTGTCAGTGAATGTTATGAAGTACGAGAACCCATCCCGTCCATGTATAGACATTGGACCACATACATCACTGTGTATGAGTCCCAAGAGCTCTGCTGCTCTTTCTCCGTGTCCGGTGAACGAAGATTTGGTCATCTTTCCCTTGAGACAAGACTGACAAGTTTCATAAGATGAAAATTCAAACGTATTCAAATGTCCATCCTTATGTAATTTACTCGGTATTTTCTCTCCGATATGACCAAGTCTACAATGCCACAAGTATGATTCATTCTCTTCTAAACTCTTCCTCTTGCATGTGCTTTGTACATTGAAAACTGTTTTTTGATTTAGAACATAGATACCATTACACAGTGTACCTTCTGCAACCAATACCTGATTAAGGTAAATGTTCATGATATTTCTATCAAGAACAAACTTATATCCATCTTTATCAAGTAAAGAAACTGATATGATGTTGCAAACCATGGAAGGTACATAGTAGCAATTGTTCAAAATTATAGTATTGCTATTTGGCAACACTAGGTGATATTCACCAACGGCAGCAGCATCAACTTGTGCTCCGTTCCTTACTCTGAGAGATATATCACCAGGTCCAACTATCCTAATTTTTCTCTGTCCCTGCAATAAATTACAGATATGAGATTCTGATCCAGTATCTAGTACCCAGGAGGTAGGACTGACCGAAAAACAGTTCTCAATAACAAGAACACCTGAAGGAGATGCAATAGTATACTTCTTCTTCGTTGGGAATATCAAGGAATTCATGCAATCCTCTTTCCCTTGATCGTACTTATGACCGTCATCATAAGTTAGAGCCAAACTGATGTTCTCCAGCCCCGAATAAGAATTCGGATCGGTCAAGCGATACATTTTATTATCTTGATTAGGGCGTGAAATGGTTGCTACCTAGAGAGAGAGAAAAGAAACACTTAGTGTGCGCTCTTACAAGATTAGATTGGTTATTAATTTATCTAACCAGGATGGCTCCCACTGTTTTCTCGAATTCTCCATCAAACCTTAAAAGGAGAATTAGTCAGGATTAATCGCACGTTACAATACTTGCTTAACCTTTCGGCCAGGCTAGTGTTGGTATTTCGAGAGAGGTTTTTCAACGCTTTCGCGAAGTTCCTTAATTAAGTAGTCTCTTTTCCCTAGAGTCGTAGCCCTGCTAATACCATTCTAGACACCTACTTGGTTTATAGCATTGATTGTTTAGTGAAATAATCTCCCAAGAGTAATCCTACTCATCAGTGGGATCGGGATCCAACTATCATTGTGTGATGACCTAGATGGAATCCACTCTAGTCACCACACTCCAGAAGATATGCTAAATCTGCAAGTTTCCTGTATATTTGAAACTCCCGTTATGGTTTTTGCCCTTAGCACCCAAGTGACCTTGACGAATAATCAACAAATCAAAAAGGTCCTAGTCAAGTTCAACCCGTCGTTATCCAAGATTGCATTAGACCCACCCGCAAGATCCTTGACGAATAATCAACAAAATCACGCGACTGTCTTAACCAATCACATCTATCTATACTACAGAGAATCATTACTCAGCTACCGTTCACTGTGTCTTGACGAATAATCAACAAACACAGCACAAATACTAAGTACTAATTTTCTGAAATGACGGAGGGCTACGGCTGGGTTTTTGGCGAAAAACCCTGTAACGTATTAAATTTGATATCGTTGAAGGAACCTGATAGCTTTGAAAAGGAGTGGTTTAAGCTCTACTTTTTTAAAACTATTGGTTTTTAAGAAAACCGAATAATCTATAGCATAAACTTTTGCTCAAGAAGTCATTCCCTGCGAAAGGATCTGGGCTCTTGCCTCCTGGAATGAGGTGTTGGTTATTCACGACTGAATACCACTATGCAAAGCGAAAGAATATTACTACAGTTTTTCAAAATTTGTTCCAACAACATCTTTTTAGGTTTCTTTTCTTGAATTAATCAAAATTAATGCGGTCCCATCAATTAATCCTATCACACCAGAAAAGAACGAAAATACAATGTACGTATATATCATCCGCATTCGCCACGGGGCCCCGTCATCAGGTTACTTAACTAACGGCAGAGCGGGGGATGGACTAGCGCGGGTGCAAAACATATACAACATCTACTAGTATATATATATAAATATATATATATAACATTCGTCCCATGCATGATATAATCAACATCACAAAATATCAGCAAGCAACACAGAATGGTGGATAATCTTGGAGCCTCCGGTTTTATTTGAGCCGCAAATAAAACCCGACGTTCCCGTTCGTGTGGATAGCCTGTGCAATAAAACCTGGACCTCTACAAGCGCGGCAAGTTACCCGCCAATCGCAGAAGTATGAGGCAACCCCAATCAACAACGTGAATTGGCCACCCAGCACTCCACGGGATTCGGTAACTTGAGCGCCCTTCCGTAGATCATCCTATACCCCCTACGAGTGCGGCGAATAGCCCGCCAATTCTAGAGTGAAGTTCCCCTCCGTCTCAATGCCATGAGATGCGGGCTTGTTGCCTTCTAGAACCCAGCTATTCGTGCACTCCACAGCGGGGTAATCCCGGTACATAAAATAAAAATAATATGTACAATGGTGACAACGACCTCAACCCGGTTGTTCCCCACACAAATAATATACAACATGGCAGTGACGGCAGTTCACATGTCGGACGCTCATCCCGCAATAACAAATGTACAAACGAATCTTAACTGTACAACTATCATTGCATCATCAAGCTATCCACCACGACAATCCAACTACAACCACAACATAAACACAAAATATCAACGTGAATGTCATGTTCGCAAAACCCGTCTAAAAGAATATATAGTAGTTAGACGAGCTATACCGCTCAAATGACATTCACGGTCGCAGATAAAAGTGTATGCACTGAAAACTATTAAACATTGTTAAAAAATAATGACTTCGAAATATTCCGTATTGCCCCAAACCCAAAGATAACAAAATATCCAACTTGGGCAAAAACAAACATATCCTGAAACCCTAAATCCAAGTGATACAGAGCACCAAACAAAAACGAGAATTTTTCACCATTAAAGAACTGGCCAGGCCGGCCAAAACCCAATTCTCGCCGGCCATATTTGAAAGTTATTGCCTTGTTTTTATCTGGTGTTCTAGTTGTCACATAAGTAGTCTTCTGCAATTGTTTAAAAAAAATTTTTGAAGACTTTAAAAAATTGACAGAAACTTGAAGTTTAGGTTTCGATATTTCGGAGTTATTTTGGTTTCGTTACTTTAACATCGTTTAAATCTGCTAGTATAGGGTTTATGGGCTGGCTCTGATACCATGAAAGGTTATGCTGACGCCCTGGCCATCATCCGTGGCCGATTGCGAAACAAAATTTTTTCTAACGATATAAACTTGGCGCTAGAATAACCTTAAACCGGATCAACCACAAACCTAACTAACAACTAAAGAAGCTATCTACTATGAAAAGAGTTTATACCAAGAGGCTCAAGTCCTTCGGGTCTTCACTCCTCTCCTTTAGCATGCTCCTAGTGGCCTCCATGATCGAGCTTGATGGAGGACTTTCTCACGTCAAAGATGATCCACCCGAGAGTGTCTACTTTGAGCTCCAACTTTTAAACTAAGGTAACTAGGATACTTAGTATGCTAATCTAAGTAAACTAGAGAATGTAGAGAGTGGTGATGGATTAATTAGTTTCAAGATACCCTAGGTTTCTCAACACATGAGACATTTAGGGTTTTGAGGTAGAAGAAGAAAGTTTGGAGGAGATGAGAGTGTTGTAGTGAGCATAATAAGAATAGAATGAAGAATGGCTAAGTCTTGTGACTAATAAAGCAAGCATCCCAAAATAATAATAAAAAATTATCTTCACAAAAAAATATCTAGATATTTTCCACAAAATATTTAGATGCCACCGTATCTCAATAGTAATCCATGACTCACTAAGTGAGTCACCAAGTAGCCATACTGCATTCAATGAATGATAACACCTCACCCTCCACCTCATTAACCATTTAATTAAATGGTAAAAACAAATAATGAAGTGTCTTCTTTTAGAAGCACTCTTGTAACAAATTACAATAATACCCCTCACCGTATATACATACCCGTATCCTTCTGAAAAATACGAATACAAAAGAGACGAAAATAATCCAATAATATAATACTAGGATCCGACTTAAACCAAAGCCCGCTAGTATTATCCGCCCGAACATCATACGTGCACAAGTATACGTATATGATCGAACTCTGCCGTAAAACCATACGGCCTTTATATCGTTTCGCCCGAAGCAGGGAAATCTTCTGTGTGGGACTCTAAAGACTCGACAGTACACCGGCAGTGCATTACTGAATAAATCCATAACTACAAGTACGTCAGCGGCACTAGCTGTACTTAACGGCTACCCGGGTACCTGTCGAAAAGGAGGGCCAACGAGCAAACTCATCCAGATCCCTACAGAGCCTATCCATGACAATATACATACAGTTCAGTCTCTTCGTCTAAGAGTATCGTATACCAAATCTAGGTGGTGGTAATCATCAGACCCTACTAACCCGATAATTTATGCTGATGCGGCTCAGGACCAATCCGGAAAACTACTGATCAACCTATCAGTAAATCCCAACTGTCTTGGCCAAGGTCTTATGGTCCTGACTAATCGAAAACAGTGCAATATCAACTCCTAATACCTGGAGAGACGAATCCCTGACAATCACTCACTGCCTCCATGTGGCTCGGGACTGTACTCAACCAAAACCTATTTACATGACTCAGTAGAGCCGTGGTAAGATAGTGATCAAAGCACAGTGGGAACTCACATGAGACAAATGACGATTTCAGGTCCAAAGACTAAGTTGTACATATGTCTCAAGAGAACCGCTATCTAATAATAGATATAATACCATCTAGAGGTTCTCAACGAGTCCGTCCAGTGTACTCACCCCCAATGAGCACCCGTATACAATCTTAGGTGATCACACCAATGGTTGTGGGACCAACCACCGCCCCTCGTCGGGGTCTAGAAACATACACGCAAGTCTACTCTGGAGTATCGATGCCCGATCTCGATTTTCCTGCAACTTAGGACATTTAAGGATGTACTTATAGACTACCCAGCTCCCACAAGTATGATCGCCATCACAACGCAGGTAGTCAAGCAAGATCCCACGAGCTTTATCAACGTGTAATCGCAATATGTAACAATGTGTATAGCATATGCCATATTAAGATAAAGTCAAACCATAATAGTATACTACTATATCATGTCTTTATCAATATGTGCAAGCTGGATAAAACATCAATATAAACAAATACACATATCCACAACCGAAATAATATACTATATAACTGAGCAAGATCATCCTGTACATACATATCCCCAGCATCCACATGTATACATATACAATAATGGCCTCTAGGGCATACATATCCAATAAAAATGAGAGAAGGTGTGAAATAAAATGAATTAAAATGGATTTAATGGTGTTAATTAGAGAATTGAAGAGTCTCTGTTTGATTGCAGGAAAATCAAACAGTGTAGGAGAGTTGAGGGGAGTCGAAAGGACGAGTGTGCAAAGCACGGAGTCACTTGGAGAACATCAGACCGTCGGCGGTGAGTCTTTTGGAGAAACGGGCGGTCGGATCTCGCTGGCTTGCCTCGAGATTCATGCTACGTGTATAGTTTGGTGTTTATTCCTCTTTATACCTGTTTGATTTTTCTGAAATTTTTTGTTTCTCCGTGAATTGCACATGCAACTGTTGGACTTCCAAAAAATTAAAATGAAAAATCTTTAAAAATAATTGGGACTGATCAGAATTGAACACACATGCTATGTCACAACAGTGTAGAGGAATTACCAGTGAGCTAAAAGTTATTTCTTGCTTTTATTAAACAAATTTAACTTATAACTTTACAACAAGCTGAAACACCCCTTTCTATACAATAAACAAGTAATTTTATACAAGGATTTCAAAGTCGTTACAAAAGCATTCCTCGTATGGGGGTCGCAACTGCCGGAATCGGCACGCCGGTATTCCGTAGTGCCGTAGTTGGCACGAGCGAGGCCGAAGACCTGAACGCGTCCTTCTGCCGCTTTATACACGCCGCCGTTCTGGAGAGAGAGAGTGGCGGTTTGCTGCGTGTGGCTGGCAGTTTGGACACGAGCGAGCGCGTCCACCATCACCATCCTGTGCCGATAAGGTTTGATCGCACGCTTTTGGCGTGTCGGATGTTCAAAGTTCTAAAGTTATAACCGCGATCAGGACGGTGTCGCTATGCAGCTAGCCGGTTGAGCACGGGTCGATCCACAGAAAGATGGTTGTATGTCCGTTCTTGTCTTAGACGAGTCAATGAAGAATTTGTATATGTTTGTTCAGTTCTAACCTATGTGTTTTATATGCAAGTATAAAGTTGTTAAGAAAAAGATACGAAAGTGTAAGCTAAAGAAATCCGCACTCAAAACCTTTGAGCCGAGTCTTGACCAATTGAAGCTAGAGCAATCGGCAACAACGTGGATTAGGGGATTTAAGCACGGTATTCGTAGAATCCAGCTTATTTACCCTTGTCCTTCCGTTCTTGTCTCTTGCTTTCGCCTCCGGCCAAACCGAACGCAACCGGTCGCATTTAGGAATCACCGTTACCTTGGTAGGGTAGGGTGCCTAACGGAGCACTTGCGTAACGTTTGGACGGAGTTCAAAGGAAAATAACGGGAAAAGGAAATGAGCAAAGAAACATTAACTTACAATATCGTATTTATTCTTAACAACAATAATTACAACCATTCACAATACGAACAAAAAAGAGCAAAAGAAAAGATAAACAAAAAAAAGAAAAGATTACAAGCAAGTAATTAAAGTGCATGGTAATAAATTGCAAGTAATAAAAGATAAGAATGAAAAATGCAAGAAAGAGATAAGTAAGAAAGTAACACTAAGAACCATAGAACTCAAGACAAGCCATGGGATCAATAGCCAACCCTTAAACTTGCAAGCTCAATCAAGAGGTTTCAAGATCAAGAGAAGGGTAAAGAACTCATGTGAAATGAAGCACAAAAGAGAGAACAAAATGATACAACCCCTTGAGATCAATGACCAAAACTTAAACTTGCAAGCTCACTTAAGAGGTTGCAAGATCAAGTTAAGATAGAGAGCTCAAGGGGGAAGCTAAGCAAAAGAAAGAATGATACAAAAACCCTCATCTTCATTTAACATCCACTCAATGCTCTCACTACATTTCCATGGAGGAAGGAATGAAGAAGAAGAAGAAGAAGACTAAAAACTAGCAAAAAGAGGCCTAAGCATGAACTCCTTGGCTTGGCTCAGAACTGGGGTATTTATAGGCAGAGAACTGGAAACCTAGGGCAAGAATCTGGCTCCACATAGAGTTACCAAAATAACCCCAGAAAACGACACAGTGAGGAGCCTATATGGCCGCGGTTCCGCGGCCTAAGCGCGCTTATGCCGCGGAACCGCGGCCATTTAGAGAGATTGTGACTTCATCTTTTGTCGTTTCCCTTGTTTTGTGGTTCTCTTCTGTGTGGTATATGATTTTTCTCAGAAACTCTTCACAATTCTTCCAGAATTTCAGTAGATCAAAAGGTGATGTGATGTGGATCTTTTGTCATGATTTCCTCGAGCTCTGCGTAGATTTCTTGGATCTTGTGTTGACATTGAGCTTTGTGCATGAAAATGACAATCGATTTGCCATTTTGTCCCTTAAACTGGTATGTGGCAACACACGGATAGAGAGCGGAGACCCGTGTTTTATCTGTTGTTGGCAGTAATCCGGAATTTATCGTACTTTTCCATAGATTTCACTGTTTGGAGCTGAGAATCAGTATTCTGCAAATATGTAGCAAACATTGATCAAAAGCACCTGCCTATAAACAAACGAGCGTAAGAATGGGCGGTATAAAATGCAATATTCTGGTATGAACAAGGTTTCGATGATGTTGGGCGGAAGAGTGGAACCGCCCCGCTTCCATTGCGGAAGGCGGGATGGCTCGTGCTAGGGTCTTTGTTTGCGATGATCGCGAGCCTTCGAATTGAAGACAGAAGATTAACTTTTTTGGATAGAAAATGGTGTTCCTACATATCGCGTCAACTGATGGAGGTCGAAATCTCTCTCAAATGTTAGTCTTCCGTCGATTTTGCGGCCGGCGGGGCTAAACAGTTGAGATTTGTGGTGGAGATTAGGTGTGGATCTTAATGGATTGTAGATTGTTGTTGCCACCGAGCTACCTTCAAAGGAGGTCCCGAGGTGGGAAACCACCGTAAGACCCTCCGATGATCAAATAAGTACGGTGGAATAATTGGACAGAGTAGCAGCGTATTAGATTCAAATCGAGTTACCTGAATCGTCTGGAGGAGGGGATTATATGGGGGCCGCATTGGAGTAAGCCGATGTGAGATTCTCGCTTTCCGTTTCGCCCCTGCGTCACGTTCGCGTTGATGGCGGGACACGTCCATTAATGGTGAGATATGCTCATTAATGGCAAGATATGCTAGTGTGGGATGCGGGACGTGGAGCGGCGGAGATCTTGTTGTGGCGTGATACATGGAACCGTTACGGGGGCGCTTGTGCTCCATTCTCCCGGCCGAACAGGGACGTTGAGCAACCTCAGCTATAGGATAGTTTGCAGAAAAGCTGTGAAGCAGAGGAAGCTCAACTCTACGATTGCTTGGAGACGGGCAATTAGCTGACTGTTAGGCGAAGAGGGAACGTATTCAGGGGAGGCCTCCAAAATGTCGTGTGCAACCTTGGAGGCTAGACACCGAGGAACGTCTCCAATGCATCATATCTATTCAAGCTCCATAGCCTCCATGAATTTAGTGGGCTTACATGAACGACACGTCATCTGCTACGTGTCGTGATCTCGATAATTCCCACTTATGAGTATCATCAAAAACCTTTTCAACTACTACCATCCGGTTTTTCGGTTTAATGATTTAAAACAAAACAGTCTATAATATTGTCTCCAACAGTAGAAGCGATGCCCTATTGGATAAAGCTGCTATACTTTATATTTCGTATATAGAGTCTAATTAACATGTCTGTATATATTTTCTATTAGGCATCAAAGCTTAACATTATCAAACTACAAAAATTGTGCATAAGACCTAGCAACATTTATGTCCCACGGGCTTTCTATGATTTGTGTAGCGTTGTACAAGTCTTGCGAAGAAAAAGTTAATACATAAGCCATAGAATGTCCTTTGACGCTTTTGTTGAGTGCTTATCGTCTTTGTATACAAGCACGTCCAATAGCTGAGGACACACAATCATATCACTTATTATAGTAGTTATCGCCATCTTATCGCTTATTATAGTAGTTATCATGCATGACAACCATTATAATATGTGTTGCCTTACCTACCTTGCGAACAAATTTAAGATTATAAGAAATTAGATTGTCGATTAATTACCGGAACTCTATACAAAAAGTCATTGAAATTAATAAGAGTTTTTTGCTTAAACCGTCCCAAAAGCTGAGCTAATTACTAAACCCTCAAAACTTGATAATTACTTATTACCCCAAAACGTTTAAGTTGCGTAATTTTACTATCAACTAGCCCTTTCACTTCATTCCGTTAGTCAATTGACAAAAGAAGTCGGTTAGGGTTATCAAACCCCTCCAACCCACTTATATTCACAGCTTTTCTTCATCTAAAATCTTAAACTAGAGCCTCTATTCGGAATTAGGGCTTCAAATCTCCAATTTGCAATGGAATATGGGTCATCTTTCTCAACCAGAGTTTATGATATGGAATTTCAGATGAACAAAAATGAATATGGATGGGTTGAACGAGTTTGATAACCCTAATCCGATTTCTTTTGTTAATTGACTAACAGGGTGAAATGAATGGGCTAGTGGGAGGGTAAAATGACGCAACATTAACGTTTTGGGTTTTGGGGATAATAAGTAATTATCAAGATTTGGGGGTTTGTAATTAGCTCACTTTTGGAGGGCTTTAAGTGAAAAACCCAATTAATAATTAGCTCTACTTTTGCATATTAAAAACATTTATTTATTAAATAAATCAATACAAGAAAATTGCTTTTGTGCGAATATAATTAATTCTAACAGCTGCAATATGGCTATGATGAAATAACTTTTTTCTTCTAATAAAGTTATCAAATCATATTTTGGTGGAAAAGGCTATTACTTAAAAAATAAAGTGTTGGTAGATATTAATGTCAACGTATATAGTGAGACCAAGATATATATAGATCATGATCGAGTCTAAAATCATATTCCCTATCCTCATGAGGAGACTACTAATGCCCTTATCCATCTAGGATATATAAAGAACATAGAATAATTAACTGATTAATTAAATTAATCACATTGGAGAAAGCGCAATTTGTTTTGTACTAACAATTAATTAGTGTTGTTATATCATGGATGCATGTGCATTTCATGTGCCCCCCGTAAGGCACGGACAACTCCCTCCAACCCGTGTAGACCTACAAAACCTCATTCTCCTATCAGGGCAAACATTGTTAAATGTGTGTAGTCTGAGTGATTTATTTTTAATCGTCGCCCTGACAGGCATCCGCAGGTCCAAGGCTCTTTGGTCCGAAAATCTAGACCTTTGCATAACCATGTTTCTAATTTAAATTATTTCGCATCTTATACGCATCCGATAGAAATCGAATCTGGGTTTCTTTAATACTATGTAAGTGCTCATCCTACCGCACCAGTACTTCGATAAATAAGAATCACGAGATTTATTTTTATTTGTAACAGACATTTACTTTGTTCATCAACCAAACTCCCAAAAGACACGGATTGTACTCTTAAATCTACAAAATAAAAAATAGAGTTAAATCTAACAATCATCAGAGTCGTTTAATCTAGAGTTGAATTTGAGCGTTTCTAAGGATTTTGCTTCATGAATACATACAGAGATCTAGAATTTGCGATGATAAATAATCGTAAAATACAAGGTAAACTATAGAGGTTTTCTCGAGACCAAGGGGTTGGATACCCGTCGCCAATGCCGTATGGGAAGCACATGAAGCGTCAACAATCACATCCATCTGTTGGGAAATCGATACTTAATCAAATGCGTCGAATGTTACGATCGAACTACATAAGCATATCATAGTTTTCGGAACAATCTGATCAGACACATACAAACATACAACAAAAATAACGGATTTGAGGTCCCTTCTATTGTTTCTTCCCTGAAATAGACATTTCATGCTCTTAAATCCATAGTTGAGGCCCAGAAAAGAAGAAGGTGGGAAAACTTGAGGGCTTGATTAGGTTTGGGCCTAAAGCAATTAACCTAACCGGCCTAACTGAGTTCTTAGGTATTTATTCGATTGGCTTTCGTTATTAATGGCAATATCATCATGGTGTCAGCATAAAATCCTGTACTTACCCAATATTACCAAGTTTGATCTCCAGAATATAACATAGTTTTATATTGCATTAAACACCCTTCAAATACAGCTCATCCAAAACTTATAACCTGTTGATGATTTATCACCACCCGGCGTTCCTGGATTAGGCAACAATCACGCGCTATATTTCATATTTAAAACCGACCGATGCTAAATAACTCAGTAGAAAGATTATAAGTACTAAATGAGTCAGAGACGAAAAACGCTATATCCAATTAAGCTTTTTAAATAACCGATTATAAAATATAGTTCGTGAATTTTTTGTTTTTTATTATTTTATCTTGATTATCCTTAGAATTTTGTGCCTCTTATTTATTTCTTTGCTACTTGGTTAATTTTAATAGGTGACGATAATGTCTAGTTTTATTTGTCAAATATATATTTGAATTCCTTATGAGAAATTGAAAAATACATGCTTGCGAGGAAAACTCTCCAATCCAAAACAAGAGGTGGCTGATCAAATTTGTAACCAGACTGATGAAAACAAATTGAAATATGTTTGTTGAAAGCCCATCCATCTTAATCTCAAATTTTGTGGCCATGGGCCTAAAAAAATTCAAAGCCCATCCATCTTAATCTCAAACCCTACCTCTCAAAAATTTCTTCTTCTTCTTCTTCTTCTTCGCCCTCTCTCTCGAATCAGACACTCGCTCAAGTTCACTTTCAACATCATACAAGCCTCAAGGTATGCTTCTCTCTTCTCTTTGCTCAAGCTTTCAAACCCATTTCTAATACCAATCAATCACTAATTAGTAATTACTAGTATCAACACGAACGCTTAAACCCAATCAAACAATCATGTGGAGGAGAAGCTTCAAATGGTCTACTCTCCCTTCAATCTTCTCTCACCTCCATTCCCCAAACATCATTCCAACGCCTACCCATTTCCCAAAACCCAAAATTATCCAATACCTCCCCATCCCCTTTGTCTCCAAACCCTTCTCTTCTTCTCCACCCACAAACCAAGAAATCGATATCGACGACGCCGAAGATGATTTCGATGTGCCCAAAAGACTCGCCAAGAAACCAGAACCCAAACAACTCCAAAACATTGAGACCATAATGGCCTCCCTTAAAAACTTTGAGCTTGATGCTTCCCAAGCTAAACATAAGCTAGAGAATTGCAATGTGGTTGTTTCGCGTGAGTTAGCCTATGAAGTCCTTTCGAGGCTTCGGAATGATTGGGGCGCGGCCTTTACTTTCTTCCTATGGGCTAAGAATCATCCGGGTTTCTCTCATTCGATACATAATTATCATTTGATGGTGTTGATTCTTGGGAGGATGGGGCGGTTCGATACAGCTTGGTCTTTAGTTGATGAAATGAGGAAGGAGTCGTTGGTTACACCTCAGACCCTTTTGATTTTGATTAGGAAGTATTGTGCGATTCATGAGGTTGCTAAGGCTATTAACGTGTTCTATGCATTCAAGAAATATGGATTTGATCTTGGAATCGATGCATTTCACGTGCTTTTGAGCGCATTGTGTAGATACAAGAACGTTGCAGACGCTGAGAATTTGCTTATATGTAACGAAAAAACATTTCCTTTTGAAACGAAGAGCTTTAACATCATTCTTAATGGATGGTGCAATATTTTGGTTCATGTTAGTGAAGCTAAGAGGTTTTGGATGGATATGGGGAGACGAGGAGTCGGTAAAGATGTTGTATCATATGGGAGCATGATCTCTTGCTACTCGAAAGCAAGTAATCTAAACATGGTTTTAAAACTCTTTAACCAAATGAAGCACTGCGGCTTAGTTCCGGATCTAAGAGTGTATAATGCCGTTATTTATGCTCTTGCCAAAGGAAATTGCATCAAACAAGCCAAAAACCTTATGAAAACGATGGAAGAAGAGAAAGATGTTGTTCCTAATGCTGTTACATATAATTCTTTGATAAGACCCCTATGCAAAGCAAAGCGATTAGTTGATGCACGCCTTGTGTTCGATGAAATGCTGGACAAGGGCCTGTCGCCTTCTCCAAGGACCTATCATGCATTTTTCGGCATGTTTACCAATGTTGAAGATGTATTCGACCTGTTGAAAAGAATGACAGAAGCAGGTTGCAAGCCCGTTAGCGAAACATACATCATGCTAATTAGAAAATTAAGTCGGTGGAGGCAATTTGGGAGCGTGTTTAAGTTATGGGATGATATGCGAGAGAGTGGTGTGAGCCCAGATCGAAGTGCGTACATTGTATTGATACACGGTTTGTTTTTGAATGGGAAGTTGGAAGATGCTTATGTTTATTATGAGGATATGAAGGTGAAGGGGTTTGCTCCTGAGCCGAAGACCGAGGAGATGATTCAAGCTTGGGTTTCGGGTAAAAAACCTTCAGTAGAATCGTTGATGGAGGAGTTTGGAGGAGATAAGGATGCTTTGAATGTGAAGGGGAAGAAATCTTCAGGTGCTTCTAATACTTCAAGTAAACGTAGGGATTCTACAAAACCTGAGATGAGAAGTGTTACGAGAGAGCGAGGGTTCTCTCTTTGGTAATAGAGGGGGTTCTTATTCAAGCTGTACAAGTTCCGAAGAAAAATTACCGAGGTACATTTTAGAATACAAGAACTAAATTTTAGGTGTAGCAAATCCTTTTCCTATTATGACTGTTGTCTGTTTTATGATATTTTAGTCCCCCATATATTACTCAACTGAAGACTATATACTAGATAATTTCACACTTCTAATATGATATTTAGTATTTAAGGAACAATTTGTGTGCACTTTTCTTTTTATGAATGTATTTATGGTACATTATGTACTGCATAGGAAAACAGTGGTTCTCTCCATCGTTCAACAGATCTTTCCAAATACCACCTTGAGTTAAAGGCGTGAGTTAGATCCTCCGAGATTACATAATCATCAAACTACACTTGCTATTTTTGAATTAGGAGCTTCAAAATGCTAGATTGAAGAAAAGGATAACAAATAATCGACAATGTTGAATAGCGGGCTTAATTGAATCATACAGAAAACGAGGGAAATATCTACATATATGTATGTGTTTCCGTAAAAATTCTTAAACATCTCGGCGCAAATAAAAAGCACGAAAAGTTTTAAACTTCGCAAAAAATCTAGCAGTTGGGCTTGTGAAGGAAAATCAAATGAGTTGGTAACGCTGACCATAATAGAGAGTAATCAAAAGATTGATGAATTAGGGTTGATATGGCTATTTATCTGTTAATAAGCTGGTCATTGTGTGGGAAAACGGGGTCATTGCCTGGAAACTTGTTAATTTACAAAAGCGCAAGATATTGTGAAGCCTAGTAGCCTACAACAGACTAGGAAGAGTGAAGGCCATCTTTTGCTTTTGTAGAAGAGCATTGAAATTGGGTACTGATGGCAACCTTAGTGATCCTTCGCTATGCTTTACATTAATTTCCTAATGCTAAGGCATGCTTGGTTAGCAACAAAAAAGAATTGCAACATTTGTCGCATGCAACAAATGTTGCATGCGGCATTTGTCGCAAAAAAAATATTTTTGGCCGAAATCCATTGTTTGGTTATCTTCAAGTTTTGTATTTGGATTTCCATATCCAAACCATTTTTGTGTTTGGTTAACAAAAAAGGAAAGGAAATGCAACATTTATTATAAATTTGCATATGTGGCATATACAAAGCTTATGTGGCATCCTATAATAATTACTATGCTTAGAATTCCCAAATTTGCAACTCTTGTTACAACCAAAATAAGTGCAATAAATGTTGCAAGAATTTGATACTTTTTGCATCTCCATTTCCATTTCCAACTCAAGTTTGTTGCTAACCAAACATAGGAAATTGAGATTTTTTGCAACAAATGTTGCATGCGTCTCCATTTCCAAGCTACTAAACAGCCCCGTAGCTTAAGTAAAATAGATCAGCTGTGAATGTTCCCTCATGCATTTCTTCTTGTATTCAGGTCAACTTTACATCGTCAATCAAGTTTTGAATCTTATAGAGTAAGATTGGCAAATAAATATGAATGTTCTGTTTAAGTTGTTTGTGGATCTTAGATTACTGCTATGGGTTAAGGTTCATCTGGATGCCTTAATTGTTTGTCACAATAAGTTGGTTGGTTTTAACATTGTGTGATTATGAACAAAAATTAAATGCCAATTCAGATTGTAATTTTTTTGCTCGAAAATATATCTGATAGAATCAAGAGTATTCTGTTTTTCTATATGTTACCATGTCAACAGTATGATTAGACACTTGCATTATAAGTTTCTAACAAAGAGTTGTATGTCGTTGCTGTTGACCGCAGCTAATTGGATGTGGCGCTACAACACCAAAAAGGGAACAACAGAGGTGCGTCGTAGGATTTTAGTTGGGACGGGACCCTATCACGTCCCGCTTCCCAAAATACGGAATGCGCGGTGTGACTAGGCCAGCCATGCTCCTACGGTCAATGAATAATCCTGCCGTAGTCACACTTCGGCTTCTAATATTATATGGTAATCAGTAAACACATCACTAGAGTAAAAGAAATCATAGTTCACAACTTTATTACATTAAAATAACATAGTTCAGGATACATTTATTTGCATGAAGAAATAACTAACCAATGAAATAACAGCGTTCTTTTAGCAAGCAAAAGGGTGATGGCACTGATGTCGCGATCTAGACCTCCGTGATCTCGAATGGTAGGTCCTGCTCCTGAGCTGGGTCCACTTCATCCTCTGAGCATGCACACTCAGATCGTCAGGGCGACACATATAGCAATAAATATATAATGTGTGTACAATATTATTAAACATGCAAGGTGCGACAGAAAGCAGAAATGTCACGCCCCGCTTCCCAAAATACGGGATACGAGAGATGACTAGTGCCAGCCATGCTCCTACGATTAGGGAATAATCCCGCCGTAGTCACATTTCGGCTTCTAGCATTACATGGTAGTTAATAAGCAGTGTTTGAGAAAAGGAAAAATCATAGTTCACGACTTTATTACATTGCAATTTAAAAGAGTTCGAGATATATTTATTTCACAGAATAAACAACTAACCAATAACAAATGCTGAAATCAAAGAAAGTAGCGCTGGTGGTGCAGTCTAGATCTCCATAATCTCGAAAGATAAGTCCTGCTCCTGGGCTGGATCCACTCCGTCCTCTGAGCATGCATACTCAGGTCGTCAGGGCGACACATATAGCAATAAATATGTATAATAGGCGTGCAGTATTAATAAACATGGGGGGTACAATGGATTGCAGAACATGTATATAATGACATCAACTGAAAATGAATAGTGCATTATGAGTAAGATGTCGGTGAACTAAGCAATGTATATGTCACTACTTAATGATCATCAAGTCCATGAAATCAATTGGTGGAGAGAATACTCGTGTTTAACAAGGGTCCCGTGCATGCCCGAGACTACGGTCCACTGTGTCCAGGACATAACCCTGTCAGCCGTGCTGCTAGGCCCACGACCTAAAGTATGTATGTATATATATATAGATATTATTGATAGCGAATGATCATCCTCTAAATCACTGTACCTCGCTAAATACGAGTTCAAATCCACCTTGATTTCCCCATTCTCCCAGGTTATGGTATGTATTCACGAATTAGATAGGCTGTGGACAATACGTATCACTGTCGTTTTCAATCATTTTTTCCACTTATCAATATCACTGTCGTATTTGCCACAACCCAATCACTAATCATTAATATATCGACAATGCAAATGATTCACTATGCGGCAGGTATAACTCAAGTATGGGAAAAATATATAGAAATGCACTGAATAGGTATTCATTATACTATAATGACTAATGCCATATAAATTGCAAAAATCATGGTAAATCATACGCTTAGAATTGACCGAAACAATATAAAGGGCGTGTGAAGCACACTGGATTATCTAAGCAATAAAATTTATTTCAGGTCAATCGGAGTTCAGGTTAAAGAATTATCATCGTTTGAAGACAGCGATCGATTTCTGGGATTCCAGTTCCAGAACTGGAAGCCCAACTTCGCGCGCAGTTTATCAGTAATTATGTGCAGATTCAGCTTTTGCCCTAGTTGAATGAAATTTAGTTCTGCCAGTTAAGTTTCCAACACACCAAACGAATTATCAATCGCACCTCCACATCAGAAGTTATGTCCAGATTAAAGTGACAATGTACTGAACATTTCTGCAGAAACTGCAGAACGCACTGACATTCTAAAATACGATTTAAATACCAACCGACCGTAAAAATGCACGGGACCGATTTCAGGTGTTAGCTAACTAAGTTATCTACGCTGCCATATGGGGCTCCGTGCATTTTCAGTTTTAAGCAGGTGTGTACAGGGCTTAGAATTCAGTTTCCCCCATAGATTGCTACCCCGGACTGCAGTCCAGAATAATAAGTCTATACAGTTTTCACTATTTAAACCCCATGATTTTCTGTGACCGTATACATGGACTCATAGATTATTCAGTTCCCTTCACAACGAGCCTAAGCACGCCACAATCCGATTTCCTTTTAATTTATTATGAAGCTAACAAGGCTGCATGATCAGAAAATTCAGTTTGGACGATGCATCCTGAGTGCATCGTATTATGTTTGGAACTCCAATAATTTAACACCAATTTTATACACACTACCAGATAACAGTACATGGATCCTTTAAATCATAAATTTGGGGAATTTCAACCGAGGTTTTGGTTCAAGACAATTGATCGAGAACGTAGTATGCACATGAAACTATCGATCGGAACTTCGTGTTTCGTCTAATCAATTCAAACGGGATTGATCCCCCGATCCCTATATGTATTAACCTTGGGATTGATCCCTCGATTCCAAATGATCACGCATAACTCCAAGCCATTACAGGTCGTAGTAGAAAACTAGTGATACCAATACGACACACCCCCAATTTCAATTGTCTCAGTTGTTTCTAATTGAAATTAAAGAATACCAATTCCAGTTGTCTAATCCATTTCAATTGTCTCATTTGTTTCAAGATATAGCATGATAAGCAAGTAAAAGATACTTGCCTTAGGCGAAGGTGACACGGCAGCGACGATGAGCACGATCAAGGCACGATGCACGCTCGACTGGGCTAGATCGGAGCACTCGGGCTCAGTACTGGCGTGAAGGCGGTCACGGCAGGGGTTTCCGGCGACTCCGTCGAAGTGCTCGAGTGCAGAGGAGATGCCGGCAGTGAGCTCGGGCGACTCGGGGATTGGAGCTGGTGAGTCGTGGATGCTCGGGGCTGCAGGAAATCGATGCGGTGGCTCTGGCTCTGGCGAGGTCGGCTGAGGCGACAGGTCGGAGCTCGGGTGAGGTGCAGGGACGAGAGAGTTGGGTTCGTCGGCGAGATGCGGGGGTCGGCGCTGATGGTGGTGGGTGCTCGGGTTGGTGGTGATGAAGGTGAGGCGAGAGTGTTGGCGGGTGAGGTGTTGGGAAGGAGGAGAGGAAAGTTGAGGTGCTCGGCGGCAGTGGTCGGAGATGGGGATTTGGGTTTGGGTGCGTGGGTACTGTTGGCTTGGGGTTGGAGGAAAACAGAGGAGAGTGAGCAGAGAGGGGAGATGAGGGAAGAGAACGGGGAGTGAGAAAGAGACGTTGGAGAGAAGAGGGGACGCAGGTGCGGGGATCCCGGGTTCGTTGGCGACGAGATCACGTCGACTTGGAATCGTTCTCGCGGAGGTGAGCACGAGGGAGCGGAGTCGTAGGGGAGAGCCATTAGGCCTTGAAGCTATTGGGGGTGAGCGGGTCGAGTGGAAGCTGACGCGAGGAACGCGGAGGCGAGCGGGCGTGAGGAGCGTTCGTCGTGGGCGCGAGAAACAGGGCGACGTGGGTGGCGCGAGGGAAGTGGCGGGAAAAGAAACGAGGGAGTGAGGAAGAAAAATGAAAGCGGGTCGGGTCCGGGTTGGGTCGGGCGTGGGTAGAAAATAGTATTTGGGTTTGGGAATTTTTGTTTAATGTGAGTTTAGGAAATTAATTTAAATAATAATAAAATATATAAAAATGAAATAAATTTGGGTTAAATTCTGGAAAAAATACGGAAAATTTTATTTGAAACTGGGGATTTACATCATACCCTCACAAAAATTTCGTCCTCGAAATTAGAACGAAAACAACGGGACCACACTATTCAAATAAATGTGGAAAACGTGCACGGATGTCCTCCTCGCGTTCCCAGGTAGACTCTCCTGGAGAACGACCACCTCAAGAAACACGAACCAGTGGAATGACCCTATTCTTCAGCACTTTATCCTAACGATCGAGAATAGTGGTAGGCTGTTCCTCGTAGGACAGTTCTGTGCCCAAAGTTAACTCCGAATGATCCAAAATATGGTTGTCTTCCCGAACATAACGCCTCAACTGGGATACGTGAAAGGTATTGTGCACACCAGCTACCGATGGAGGCAAGGCAAGTCGATAGGCCACCTCTCCTACTCGCTGTAGCATCTCGAAAGGTCCGATGAAACGGGGACTGAGTTTCCCGCGACCTCCAAACCTGATAACTCCGCGGGTAGGGAAAATCTTCAGGAATACGTGATCTCCGACTTCAAATTCTAGTGCTCTCCTGCTGGCATCCGTCCAACTCTTCTGTCGATCCTGAGCCGTCTTAATACGCTGTCTGATCATTTGGACTTTGTCTACCGTCTGCACAATGAGTTCGGGGCCCAGTAATCTTCGTTCGCCCACATCATCCCAACAAACGGGGGATCGACATTTACGCCCGTAAAGTGCTTCGAAAGGAGCCATCTGGATGCTAGCCTGGTAACTGTTGTTATAAGAAAACTCGACTAGGTGCAGATGATCTTCCCAGGAACCCTGGAAGTCCAGCATGCAAGCCCTCAACATGTCCTCGAGCGTCTGAATCGTGCGCTCGGATTGCCCGTCCGTCTGCGGATGATACGCTGTGCTAAACTTGAGACGGGTACCCAAACTCTCCTGTAAGCTCCTCCAAAAGCGCGAAACAAATCTGGTGTCTCGATCTGACACAATACTGACCGGAACTCCGTGAAGTCGCACTATCTCCTGCATGTATCTCTTCGCAAGTGACTCTGTCGACTGTCCCACCCGGAAGGATATAAAGTGTGCAGCTTTCGTGAGGCGGTCGACGATAACCCAACGGCGTTGTTGCCCCTAGGGCTCCGTGGTAAGACCGTCACGAAATCCATAGTAATGTGCTCTCACTTCTATTCTGGTATCGGAAGCGGTTGTAACAGTCTCGCTATCCTCTGATGTTCCGCCTTCACTTGCTGGCATACCAAGCACCTGGATACAAACCGTGCAATTTCTCGCTTCATCCCGTTACACCAAAAGTGCCACTTTAGATCTCGATACATTTTCGTGCCTCCCGGATGCACAGAATAAGCTGAACTATGAGTCTCAGCTAGTACCTCTTCTCGAACATCCCCTTTGGGTACGCAGAGTCTGCTACCGAATCTTAGAGAACCGTCTTCATGTATGAGTAAGTCCGTTCTCAGCCCGGCTTCTACCTGCGCTCTGAACTTTTGCAATCGGGGATCATCCGCTTGCGCAGCCTTGATGCGATCCATAAGAGAAGACTGCACCTGTAGCTGCCAAAATTGCCTGATTGCGCTCGGTGTAACGACCTCAAGCTCGAGTCTCTGAAAATCCTCAATGATGCTCCTCTGACTGGTCAACATCATGACCGCTGGTTTGCGACTGAGAGCATCTGGTACAACATTTACTTTTCCCGGGTGATACTGAAGGTCCAAGTCGTAATCCGTCATTAGTTCTAGCCATCGGCGCTGCCTCATATTCAGTTCTTTCTGAGTAAAGACGTACTTCAGACTCTTATGATCCATATACACCTCCACCTTCTCGCCCAACAGGTAATGTCTCCAGATCTTCAATGCAAAGACCACTGCGGCTAACTCCAAGTCGTGCGTAAGGTAGTTCCTCTCGTGATTCCTCAGCTGTCGTGAGGCGTAAGCAGCCACCCAACCGTGCTGCATCAGAACACAGCCTAAGCCTTTCCCTGAAGCATCACTATGTATCACCAAACCACCGGAATCATCTGGCACTGTAAGAATGGGCGCCGTGGTTAACTTCTGCTTCAGTGCCTCATATGTCCGAGTACACTCCTCTGTCCACACAAACGGTACCTCCTTCTGTGTCAGCCTCGTCAAAGGTTCAGCGATTTTTGAAAAGTCTTGGACGAACCGCCGATAATATCCTGCCAGTCCTAGAAAGCTTCTGATCTCGGCCACTGACTTTGGTGTTGGCCAATCTCTGACAGATTCTATCTTTGGCAGGTCCACCGAGATGCCTTCGCCCGAAACAATGTATCCCAAGAACTGAACCTCGTCGCGCCAGAACTCACACTTGCTCAATTTTGCGTACAGCTTATCTTCCCGAAGAATTTGTAGAACCGTGCATAAGTGCTCGACGTGCTCCTCCCGGGTCTTCGAGTAGACTAGTATGTCGTCGATAAATACAACGACAAACGTGTCCAAATACTTCGCAAACACCCTGTTCATCAAATCCATAAATATCGCTGGAGCATTGGTAACACCGAACGGCATCACAAGGAACTCATAGTGTCTGTATCGAGTCCTGAAAGCCGTCTTGCATACATCCTCGGCCGCTACTCTGATCTGATGATAGCCCGAACGGAGATCCAACTTCGAAAATACCTTGGCCCCACTTAACTGATCAAATAAGTCATCGATGCGTGGAATGGGGTATTTATTCTTTATCGTGACTTTGTTCAACTCTCGATAATCTATGCACATCCGTAGCGATCCATCCTTGTTCTTTACCAACAAAACTGGTGCACCCCACGGTGAAGCGCTTGGGCGGATAAATCCTTTCTCCAGGAGTTCTTCAATTTGCTTCTTCAACTCCGCCAACTCAACTGGTACCATTCTGTACGGGGTTTTGGAAACTGGTGCTGTACCTGGAATCAAATCAATCGAGAATCCCAAGATGCGGGGAGGTGGTAGACCTGGTAAATCTTCAAGAAATACGTCCAGAAAATCCCGAACAATCTCTGCGGCTGGACTCTCATCAATCTCCATAGCTGTCAACGCTTTTGGCTTGGCTCTAAACTTGGCCGGCTCCAAAGACTCGCTCCCGCCTTCGAAAACAAATTCAGGGTGATTGGAAATGCGGAAAGTCACTTTCCTTGCTCGGCAATCAATAATTGTATGGAATGTACTCATCCAATCCATCCCGAGAATCGCATCATAACTGCCAGTCCCGATTAAAAGGAAATTCGCATAGAATTCCCTGCCGCATACTACCACCGGACATAAGCTACATTCTTGATCGGACATAATAATACCATTACCCGTATGTATCTCCCAACCCTTGGTTAACGGCTCGTGAGGTATAGAGTGTTTATGGACAAACCCCGTGGAAATGAAACAATGCGAGGCACCCGAATCGAAAAGAACTCTAGCTGGTACAGAATAAACGAGGATGGTACCTGTAACCACATCTCCAGAAGTCTCTGCCTGCTCGGCAGATAGGGTGAAAGCCCGTCCCTGATTCCGACCTGAAATAGTATGCCTCTGATCGAAGGACCGCTGCTGGGGCGCCCGCGGTGGACCCCTCTGAGCTGATGTGCCATACGATGGTTGCTGTTGTTTGAACCCCCTTTAGCTCAGATTTCTGTGGACACCCGTTGATCCTGTGCTCACTGGATCCGCAAATTAGGCACTGCCCTTTAGCTCTGCGGCAATCTCTCTGCATGTGTCCCGACCTCTGACAATAATCGCAAAATAGAGCCCTCCGCTGCGGCTGCTGAGGTGAGAAGGTACGCTTCATCTGTGTGACACCTGGTCTGTGAACTGGGATGGCTCCACGGGATGGGATGGTAGGCCGTGCCGGAACTACGTGGGGTCTTCTGTCCATTGATCGTTGGCCCTTGGCCTTCTCTGCTAGTCTTTTATGTACTCGGGCAGCGTTCAAAACTTGGGCGAAGGTTGGTAGGTCGATAGACGCGATGAGTTGTTGCAGTTCAATATCGAGCCCTTGATGGAAACATCTTGCCTTGGCGGATTCGGTGGCTACCATGTACAGTGCGAAGCGACTCAGCCGATTGAACTCTGCGGCGTAGACATTTACTGAGCATCCATTTTGCTTCAACATAATAAACTTTTCCTTCATCTCGGCCTTGGTAGTAGCCGGAAAGTAATGATCCAGGAAGCACGTGGAGAACGTGTCCCATCCAATAGGCTTCTTTACCCGGCTCTCCTCTACGGACCACCACGTGCGGGCCTCGTCTTCTAGTTGAATCTTCACTACGTTCACTCTGTCGTCGTCAGGAATTCGAGCGGCAGTCAGGAGGTTCTCTACGTTGATGAGCCATTGCTCGGCTTCAAGTGGACTTGCTGATCCTGTGAACACTGCTGGATGGAGCCAACTGAAGTCTGAAACGTTACCAACCCTAGCCTGTGCAATCGGTACGAGCGCGCCCTCAGGGGCGGTGGGAACAGCCGTAGATCTCTCCAGGGCGGTAATTGCGGTCTCCTGTACCGCTTTCAATCCCTCGGTCAGAAGATCGGTTTTCCTCTCTTGAGCTTGGGCCAGAGTCGTCAGTGTGCTAAGGATCTTCTCGGTACGATCGTGGTGACCGGCACCCGAGAAGTTGCCCGAGGAGTCCATATTCCTGAAAGATCAAAAGAATTCAGATTCAAGCAAGGCTACACAACGATTCAACGATGATTAGGAAGTGAGGAAGAATGCAATAAGGCATACGCTTAGGGTGTAACTCAATCTAGAGGTTCCTCCACGGAACTGTAATTTCATCCAAAACCTGGCTCTGATACCAACAAAATCATGTCACGCCCCGCTTCCCAAAATACGGGATACGAGAGATGATTAGGCCAGCCATGCTCCTACGATCAGGGAATAATCCCGCCGTAGTCACACTTCGGCTTCTAGCATTACATGGTAGTTAATAAGCAGTGCTTGAGAAAAGGAAAAATCATAGTTCACGACTTTATTACATTGCAATTTAAAAGAGTTCGAGGTACATTTATTTCACAGAATAAACAACTAACCAATAACAAATGCTGAAATCAAAGAAAGTAGCGCTGGTGGTGCAGTCTAGATCTCCGCAATCTCGAAGGATAAGTCCTGCTCCTGGGCTGGATCCACTCCGTCCTCTGAGCATGCACACTCAGGTCGTCAGGGCGACACATATAGCAATAAATATGTATAATAGGCGTGCAGTATTAATAAACATGGGGAGTACAATGGATTACAGAACATGTATATAATGACATCAACTGAAAATGAATAGTGCATTATGAGTAAGATGTCGGTGAACTAAGCAATGTATATGTCACTACTTAACGATCATCAAGTCCATGAAATCAATTGGTGGAGAGGATACTCGTGTTTAACAAGGGTCTGGTGCATGCCCGAGACTACGGTCCACTGTGCCCGGGACATAACCCCTGTCAGCCGTGCCGCTAGGCCCATGACCTAAAGTATGTATATATATATATATATAGATATCACTGATAGCGAATGATCATCCTCTAAATCACTGTACCTCGCTAAATACGAGTTCAAATCCACCTTGATTTCCCCATTCCCCAAGGTTATGGTATGTATTCACGAATTAGATAGGTTGTGGACAATACGTATCACTGTCGTTTTCAATCACTTGTTCCACTTATCAATATCACCGTCGTATTTGCCACAACCCAATCACTAATCATTAATATATCGACAATGCAAATGATTCACTATGCGGCAGGTATAACTCAAGCATGGGAAAAATATGTAGAAATGCACTGAATAGGTATTCATTATCCTATAACGACTAATGCCATATAACTTGCAAAATTCACGGAAAATCATACGCTTAGAATTGACCGAAACAATATAAAGGGCGTGTGAAGCACACTGAATTATCTAAGCAATAAAATTTATTTCAGGTCAATCGGAGTTCAGGTTAGAGAATTATCATCGTTTGAAGGCAGCGATCGATTTCTGGGATCCCAGTTCCAGAACTGGAAGCCCAACTTTGCGCGCAGTTTATCAGTAATTATGTGCAGATTCAGCTTTTGCCCTAGTTGAATGAAATTTAGTTCTACCAGTTAAGTTTCCAACACACCAAACGAATTATCAATCACACCTCCACATCAGAAGTTATGTCCAGATTAAAGTGACAATGTACTGAACATTTCTGCAGAAACTGCAGAACGCACTGACATTCTAAAATACGATTTAAATACCAACCGACCGTAAAAATGCACGGGACCGATTTCAGGTGTTAGCTAATTAAGTTATCTAGGCTGCCATATGGGGCTCCGCGCATTTTCAGTTTTAAGCAGGTGTGTACAGGGCTTAGAATTCAGTTTCCCCCATGGATTGCTACCCCGGACTGCAGTCCAGAATAATAAGTCTATACAGTTTTCACTATTTAAACCTCATGATTTTCTGTGACCGTATACATGGATTCATAGATTATTCAGTTCCCTTCACAACGAGCCTAAGCACGCCACAATCCGATTTCCTTTTAATTTATTATGAAGCTAACAAGGCTGCATGATCAGAAAATTCAGTTTGGACGATGCATCCTGAGTGCATCGTATTATGTTTGGAACTTCAATAATTTAACACCAATTTTATACACACTACCAGATAACTGTACATGGATCCTTTAAATCATAAATTTGGGGAATTTCAACCGAGGTTTTGGTTCAAGACAATTGATCGAGAACGTAGTATGCATATGAAACTATCGATCGGAACTTCGTGTTTCGTCTAATCAATTCAAACGGGATTGATCCCCCGATCCCTACATGTATTAACCCTGGGTTATAGTCCCGATTCCAAATGATCACGCATAACTCCAAGCCATTACAGGTCGTAGTAGAAAACTAGTGATAACAATACGACAGACACACACCCAATTTCAATTGTCTCAGTTGTTTCTAATTGAATTAAAGAACACCAATTCCAGTTGTCTAATCCATTTCAATTGTCTCATTTGTTTCAAGATATAGCATGATAAGCATGTAAAAGATACTTGCCTTAGGCGAAGGTGACACGGCAGCGACGACGAGCACGATCAAGGCACGATGCGCGCTCGACTGGGCTAGATCGGAGCACTCGGGCTCAGTACTGGCGTGAAGGTGGTCACGGCAGGGGTTTCCGGCGACTCCGTCGAAGTGCTCGAGTGCAGAGGGGATGCCGGCAGTGAGCTCGGGCGACTCGGGGATTGGAGCTGGTGAGTCATGGATGCTCGGGGCAGAAGGGAATCGATGCGGTGGCTTTGGCTCTGGCGAGGTCGGCTGAGGCGACGGGTCGGAGCTCGGGTAAGGTACAGGGACGAGGGAGTTGGTTCGTCGGCGAGATGCGGGGGCCGGCGCTGATGGTGGTGGGTGCTCGGGTTGGTGGTGATGAAAGTGAGGCGAGAGTGTTGGCGGGTGAGGTGTTAGGAAGGAGGAGAGGAAAGTTGAGGTGCTCGGCGGCAGTGGTCGGAGATGGGGGTTGGGGTGCGTGGGTGCTGTTGGCTTAGGGTTGGAGGAAAACAGAGGAGAGTGAGCAGAGAGGGGAGATGAGGGAAGAGAACGGGGGAGTGAGAAAGAGACGTTGGAGAGAAGAGGGGAGGCAGGTGCGGGGATCCCGGGTTCGTTGGCGACGAGATCTCGTCGACTTGGAATCGTTCTCGCGGAGGTGAGCACGAGGGAGCGGAGTCGTAGGGGAGAGCCGTTGGGCCTTGGAGCTGTTGGGGGTGAGCGGGTCGAGTGGAAGCTGGCGCGAGGAACGCGGAGGCGAGCGGAGCGTTCGTCGTGGGCGCGAGAAACAGGGCGACATGGGTGGCGTGAGGGAAGTGGCGGGAAAAGAAACGAGGGAGTGAGGAAGAAAAATGAGAGCGGGTCGGGTCCGGATTGGGTCGGGCGCGGGTAGAAAATAGGATTTGGGTTTGGGAATTTTCGTTTAGGCTAGAATTTAGGAAATTAATTTAAATAATAATAAACTATATAAAAATGAAATAAATTTGGGTTAAATTCTGGAAAAAATACGGAAAATTTTATTTGGAACTGCGGATTTACAAGAAACATGAGAATAATGAATATCATTTGAATATGAACAACGTGATATAAGTATCATGTCAGTAAACCAAGGAATGTGTATGTCACTACTTATCAGTCACTAAGTCAATGAAATTAATTGGTGGAAAGAATGCTTGGGTTTAACAAAGGTCTCGTGCATACCCGAAACTACGGTCCACTATTGCCCGGGACATAACCCTGCAGCCGTGCCATTTGGCCCACGACCTAGTGTGTAAATATATCACTAATATTGAATGATCATCCTCTAAGTCACTGTACCTCGCTAAATACGAGTTCACTTCCACCTTGATTTCCCCATTCCCCGGATGTCACTAATTATAAGTATAGGATTAATTGTATACTAGCATATGTCAAATCACGGTCTTACTCATTTTCACTGGTCAATCACTTATCATCGGCGTGCTTCATACAACTAATCCAATACCACTCACGTTCGACAATGTAAGTCAGTCGCTTGGTCTCAATGTAACGATCAATTCGCACTGGGTATAAAGCAACACAGAATAAGGTAGAAATGCATTAAACAAATACTCACTAAATTATGACAGCCAACGCCATATGACTTGCAAATTCACCATAAATCACACGTATAGAATCGACCAAAACAATGTAAAAAGTGTACGAAGTATACATGATTATTTAAGCAGTAAAATTAGTTTCATGTCAATAGGAATTCAGGTTAACGATTTATCATCATTTTAAATCAGTGATCAGTTGCTGGAATTCCAGTTTCAGAACTGGAAGTTCAACTTCACGCGCGGTTTACTAACGATTATGTTTAGATTCAGATGTTGCTCCAATTGAATAAAATCTAGTTCTATCTGTTAAGTTTCCGATGCATCAAGCGGATCAATGATAGCCTTTTCGTACTAGGAGATATGTCATGTTTAGTGTGAAGGTGTAAAAAAAATGTTATGCAGAAGCTGCAGAATATGTCGACAATCTAAAATATAAACAAAATACCAAATGACCGTGAAACTGAACGAGACCGTAACCATATGTTAGCTAACTAAATTGTCTACGCGACGATATAGGATTCTGCATTTTTCAGTTCTTCGTAGGGATGTGCAGGCGCCTAAGTTCAGGTATCTTCGTGGAATGCTGCCCCGGACTACAGTCTAGTGCCGCATTCCCAGTCATTTCTCGTTGCTGTGGTCTATCGGTGTCGAAAAATAAACTATAGAGGGTTCTAGCTTATCGAGCCGGTTTCGATATAAGCCGTAGAACATTACATTCCGACATATATCTAATTTAATATCAATTTAACACTACGACATGTACAGTAAAACCCAGATTTGGCGTTGCTTCTTTGGGGCGATGTTTCATGACGATATTCTCAACATTCTAAATTTAAATTACTGCACAATATCATTAGTCATAATAGGAACCCTTTAAACACAAGATATGAGCATTTTGGAGAGTATTCACATCGAACATTCGGGTTAAAACTACGAGTAATAGTCGAAATATCGGTTATATCTATTTGATTTGACTAGGCGACGTTTAATTAAATTTTAATTGGTATGGTTACGGATTAGAAGACCGAGTTGGACTTCCGTTCCTCACAATCAATCTAAAAAGGTTCGCTAAAGGATTTGTTTACACGTTGTCGACATGATTATAATAGGTACGCACGAGTACAAAGTTATTTGTTATGATTACTATTCGGTTAATTAATACAATAGCATGAATAAACAAATGATTGAATTTCACTTGCCTTCGGTCGCTGATATAGAAGCGACACCACGTGCGGGATTCGTATTAACACATGAGACGATGCGATGCTGGACACGGTGCGTGATGCGAGCGCGATGCGCGGTGATCGGATACTGGACGCGGCAGCGACGCGGACGTGATACGGTAGTGGGCATGGTCTTAGCTCGGTGCGTGGTACGGGAGTGGTACGGCACGACACGGTACTGGGCGCGATGCTGGTGCGGGAGTGGGCACGGTGGGTGCACTGGACCCGGGCACGTATGGCACGGAGGCGGGCGCGGTGTGGCATGGAGGCTGGCACGGCGTGGCACGGAAGCTGGCACGGCGTGGCACGGAGGCGGGCATGGTGTAAGTGATGCGGTGGCACAGGGCCGTGGGTTGCAGATGTTAGCTATAGTGCCCTCAAGGCAATTATCATAGTCGCGGACTTGTGATTATGATGATTGAGTGAGGACCTATGCCGATAAAACAGTCTTACTCAAGATGATAGTATGCTATCTGGTTTGTCTTTATCATCATGTACGTGTTGATAGAGCCCACAGGATTCTTGCTTGACTGCCAGTATTATGATGGCGATCATATATGTCGGAGCTGCGATCTATAAGCACATCCTTAAATGTCCCTAGTCGTAGGAGTATCGAGACCGGGCATTGATACTCCAGTGTAGACTAGTGTATACTGATCGACACCCCGACGAGGGGCGGTGGCCAGGTCTCACAAGCCATTGGTGTTAGTTTGTTCACCTAAGATAGTATACAGGTGCTAATTGGGTTATGAGTACACTGGACGGACTCGCCGGGAACCTGCTAGTTGGTATTATACCTAGTGTCAGATAGCAATTCCCAGGTGACATGTGTACAGGTTAGTCTGTCGACCTGAGATCGTCATTTGTCTCGTGTGAGTTCTCACTGTGCTTTGATTACCACCCTACAACGGCTCAAAGGAGTCGTGCAAACAGGTTTTAGTTGGGTACAGTCCCGAGTCACATGGAGGCAGTGATCGGATCGTCGGGGATTCGTCTCTCCCGGTATTAGGGGTTGATGTCGCGTTGTGTACGGATGGCCATCACCATAAATCTGTGGCCACGGTGGATGAGAATTACCGATCCAGGATCGATAGTTTCTCAGGTGGTGATGGGTTTCATACCGACACTAAATATCGCGTTGTTAGGGGTCTGACTTTATCCACCTTCTTAGACTCGATATGCGATACTCTTAGAAGAACAAACCGGACTGTACGTATATTGTCGCTGTCAGGCTCAGTAGGGGTTCAGGATGAGTTTGCTCGTCAGCCTCCCTTTCGCTCAATACCTGGGCAGCCGTTACGTACAGCTAGTGCCGCTGACGTGCTTGTAGTTAAACCCACCGCCAGCGTATTGACGAGTCTTTAGAGTCCCACACAGAGGGTTTTCGCGGTTCAGGCGATATGGTGTACATGGCGTATGTTGATGCATACAGGTGTCCGATTAAATATGTGCATGTGCTGCGCAGACTTTAATCGGACGGTTGATAATACTAGCGGCTTAGGATTAAGCCAGTTTTTTAAATCAGGTTTTGATTTAATAATTTACATATGTATTTATATATATGTATTCTAGTATTATTGTTCGCCATTTATTTTCTCTCTTGGCTATTCGTATTTTTGTACGAATACGCGTGTATGTATTTCGATACATGTACCGGGAAGTATTCCGTATTTTGTACGGGATAGCATCTAGAAGCTTTGCCAGCTCATTATTTTATTTTCCATTTATGGAAATTCATTTGTTTTTATAATGAGGTGGAGGGTGTGAGGTGGCATGAACATGGACATGGTATGGGTTTTGGGTATGGTTGCACATTGTTTATTTGATGATTGGAAATAATATTTTTTTGGTGGAAATAAGAGGGGGGCCGGCCACTACCAAAAGGGTAGGGGGTTCATTTCATTTTTGGAGATTACATGTTTAATTACACACTAGCGCTCTCTCTCTCATTCTCACAAAAACACTTAACTATTTTTGTTAATGCAAAAGATTTCCTCACATCCTCATTCATCTTCTATGCTTGCTTATTGAGCAAAATATGTTGAGAGAAAATTGTAGTGACACTTTCATACACCCCCACTCTCCATCGCTAGCGAGTTTGGAGCGTCGGTTGCCTCGTTTGTCGAGGCTGGATCTTGCGCCGTTTCCCTCGGGTGGATCATCGGAGATGGAGGAAGATCGGCAACCAAACATCATCAAAGGATCACTAGGAGCTTGGAATGAAAACCGAAGGATACGGATCAACTCGGTATAACAATTCTAACTCTTAGTTAATTTGCTAGTTTAGGATTTAAGGTCGATCCGGGATTCGGGTAGCGGTAGCGCCAGTTTAGAAAATTTTTGTCCCGCATTTTGGCCGCGTTTCGACGGCAGGGGCGTTGCCGTGACCCAACATGGTATCAGAGCCACCCTTTAAACCCCTTACTAGCTTGTTTAAATGTGCTTGAAAGATCGATCGACGGAAATTTTCAAAAACACGATTCCATTTTTCGGTTCTCTGCCAATTTTCAAAAGTGTTCAAAAAATATTTTCCAGTGGCTTAAAAATCCGTGCAGGCGATTTTATGGGTAGAAAAAAATTTGGGCTTTTGATTCCTCTAAATCGCCGCGGAACCGCCACACTTACCCCCTATTGGCAGCGGATCCGCGGCCATTTAGTGGCGACGGGCTTCGAAATTTTTCCTATAGCCCCTGACTTGGAATTATGATTTTTGTAATATCCTGTTTTGGCCCAGGTTTCTGTGAAGTGTTGGTTTTGCTATTGGGGCCAATTTGGAAGTTTGTAGATCGATATTTTAAGCGTGCGTTTGACAGTGCATACATTATAATCTGCGACCGTGAATGTCATTTGATCGGTAAACCCGTCTAACTGCTATATGTCTTTTAGACGGGTTTGCGAACGTGACATTCACGTTGATGTTCTGTGTTGTGCTGTGATGTTGGTTGGATCGTCGTGGTGGATAGCAATGGTGCAATGTTAGTACAGTTTTATTTCATTTGTACATTTGATATTGCGGGGCGAGCGTCCGACATGTGGACTGCCGTCACTGCCAGTTTGTATATTATTCTTTTGGGGCACGACCGGGCTGAGGTCGATGTCACCGTTGTATATTATTTTATTTTCTGTACTAGGATTACCCCGCGGTGGAGTACACGAATAGCCGGGTTCTAGAGGGCAGCGGGTCCGCATCTCATGGCGTTTAGACGGAGGGGACCTTACTCTAGAATTGGCGGGCTATTCTCCGCACTCGTAGGGGGTATAGGTGACCCAGGAGGGGTGCTCAAGTTACCGGATTCCGTGAAGTGCTGGGTGGTCCATTCACGTTGCTGAAGGGGGCTGCCTCACTTCTGGTTTTGGCGGGTAACTTGCCGTGCTCGTAGGGGTCTAGGTTTCATTGCACAGGTTATCCACACGACAGGGAACGTCGGGTCTCATTTGCGGCTCAAGTGAAACCCGGGGCTCCAGATTATCCACCATTCTGTGTTGTTTCTGTGATGTTTCTGTGATGTTGCTTTATATCATGCCTGAGACGATTGTTATATATTTATATATATACTAGTAGATGTTGTATATGTTTTGCACCCGCGCTAGCCCAGTCCCCGCTTTGTCGTTAGTTAAGTAACCTAACGGGTGATGTCGGGACCCAGTGGCAAATGCGGATGGCATATACGTACATTTTATTTTCGTTTTTTCTGGTGTGATTAATTGATGGGACTGCATTGATTCTTATTAATGTAAGGATAAAACAAACCTATATATGATGTTGGAACCAAGTTTTTTAAAAACTGACATTACAGACGTTTTCTTTTGCTTTGCACAGTGGTATTCGATTGGGAATATCCTGTATCTCATTCAACGAGGCAAGGGCCGAGATCCCTTCATCGGGAGTGACCCCTTGAGTAAAAGTTTGCGTCAAGGTAATAACTTCACTATAGTCGTTTCCTTTTGCTTTGTATCGTGGTATTCAATTTGGGATATCCTGCACCGCATTCGACGGGGAAAGAGCCGAGATCCCTTCACCGGGAGTGACCTCTTTAGCAAAAGTTTTCTCCACTATATATTTATAAAACCACTTGGATTCCTTCAATGATATCAAGTTCATTATGTTAAAGGTTTTTCGCCAAAAACCAGCCGTAGCCCTCCGTCATTTCAGATTAGTATTGCTTAGTATTCGTGCTACGTATGTCGTGCATTGCCGAGGCATAGTGTTCGGTAGCTTTGTAATGCTTTTCTGTCGCATGGACATGTGGATTGGTTAGGACAGTCGTACGGTTATGTTGGCATTGTTAAGGACTCGTACGGGCGGGTTTAACGCAATCAAGATAATGACGGGTTGAACTTGACTAGGACTTTTTGATATGTTGGCATTGTCAAGGTCACTTGGGTCCTAAGGGTAAAAACTCATATCGGGAGTTTCAAACATACAGGAAACTTGTCAGGCATGCGCATACCTTCTGGAGTGTGGTGACTTGAGTGGCTTTCATCAGATTATCATGCGATGATAGTTGGATCCCGATTCCCACTGATGAATAGGATTACTCCTCGGGTGATTCCGACTAATTCTCCTTTTGGGTTTGGAGGAGAATTCGAGGAAACAGTGGGAGACATCCAGATTAGATAAAATGATTAACCATTCTGATCTAGGTTAGAGTGCACGCTGAGTGTTTCTTCTCTCTCTCTGGCTGTGACTATGACCCGACCTTTGACTAAAACTCATGAAACCAAATTGACCGAACCTTCTTAAAACACTTTGGCTTTTGGAATGTCACGGTGTCGCATACATCATTGCCATTTCTATATCACCTTTTGTATTTCTCCAGAACACCCCGTATTATTACGAACATCCACTTCCATTGGATAAATCCATCGTATGGTTATATACGAACTCGAAGGAATTTTTTTGAGAATGGATTCTGGTTCTGGAGAGAATGAATAGGATTATTCGGTTGTCTTTTCTCTTTACCTTCTCTCAGGTTGTGAGGGCTTCTAGGATTAGGAGAGGGTATATCTATTGAGCTTATTGGATAGTCTTCTTCCAAACCATAGGCATGTGCCGAACGGTAGGGAAGGAAGAAAACCAATTAAGCTTAAGTGTGGTGTATAGAAGGTAATAAGTAAAGACATATAAAGGGATTGGAATAATGGCAAAGGAAATTGCGACCACCATCATTCACGACAAAAACCGTGTATACCCCTGTCACTCCTACATCCATTTTGCTTTTCTCTAGGACACTCCGTATCACTACGGATATCCACTTCCATTGGATAAATCTATCGTATGGTTATATACGAACTCGAAGGAACTTTTTCGAGGATGGATTCTGGTTCTGGAGAGATTGGATTGGATTATTCAGATGTCTTTTCCCATTACCTTCTCTCAGGTTGCGAGGGCTCCTAGGATTAGGATAGTATGGTATATTACGCTTATTGGATAGTCTTTTTCCAAACCTTAGGCTGGTACCGAAGGGTAGGGAAAGAAGAAAACCAGTTAGCCTAAAGAAGGTGTACAGAAGGTAATAAGTAAAGACATAATGAAGGGATTGCAGTGAGGGCAGGTAAGTATATGGTTACTGTCGTGAATCAGGATATTGGAAGAGGCATTACTAGGAATACCAGTTAACCCTTTTGAAACATTTTCATGTTTCAGTTTGACTGTGCGATGTTAATTGAAAACTGTTTTCCTAATTGGAATCTAACTCCAGGGTATGTATTTACCAGATCAGTTTCTCACATCTGTTTGTTATTACGGATGATGAGTGGGAGTAAGATATTGGGAATTGGGTGACTAGATCTTCATTATATCGGAATTCGTTGTAATTGGTGATATTTGAGGAAATCATCTGGATTTTGCCGGATGGCAAATATTTGGTTTTGAATATCCGTGGTTATGCACCAATTTCAAACTGATATATCTGTACATTTATTTTATAAAGTGAGATATAACTTTTTGATATTGTGCCTGTGACATTTACCTATATCAGTTGGTGATTAGGTAAGGTGCATTCAACAGCGGTGTAATTCTTCTTAACCATACTACAGTTTTTCAACCTACGACGTACAGGGTTTGAGTTGTTGAACTCAGGGGACTTATACAAAGTATTGTATATTGTCCAGTGTCCATTAGGACAATGGGGATGGTATTCGCACTGTATTCTGTTTACTCATAAATTCTCTGATTCTAGACATGTATTTCGTTGAAATGCAAGGTTCAGATTTTGAGAAGTTATAGGTATAAGAATAAAGTAGAGAACCATTGGTTGGAAATATCAGAATTCTTCGATGAAGTCGAAGATGTAGATACTTGTGTTTTGTATTCCATTGATAGTAATGGTTTTGAGAACTGGCTTCTCTTTCGGGTTACTCATATATGGATGCACTCCTAGATGAGTAATGTTGATTGTCCTCTTTCCATTTGGTTGATATGCACCGGAGACAGTTGCATGATTTTGAATCTGGTTCCAATTAAATTAGTGTTTTTGTTTCTATATTAGATATATATAGAATCAATTTATATCTTAACGATGTTAAGGTATAGGGAGTTGTCCGGCTGATGCTTAAAACCAGAATCCGGATAAACTCAAGGCACGTTTTAGTAATGGCTGTTTGTGGGTTATCCCGGGTTTTGACGAGAGTTAACTTTCTACCATCAGGAAGATTAATATTTATATTGTTCTTGACTCGCCAAAGTTTTAGTAAAATGGACTTTTTTCAGAAAACACAAGTGGAAGTATGGTAGAACTGGAAGTTATTCCAGAACCACAAATGATTAATGGAAATTTAATAGAACCTAAGGATTCAATTGGATTTGACGTTCCATTAGCCACTCCGCAGATTTGATGGGTAACCTCAGGCACCCGAGAGGTACTTCGGTCTTCTCAGAGACGGTGATAGGGGGATTCTTGTTTACCCAGACTTGCCATTGCTGCTGTTCTAGATGATAAGACCCGGCAGGAAGATGAGTATAGCGTCGTTCTAAACTAGCTTTGGAAGTGCACATGTATATGACTCTGTCAGAGGGTTGTTGTAGTCAGTGTGAGCAGTGGAAGCATAATGGACAAGTAGCTTATGTCTATTTATAGACTAAAACAGGTATAGCGGAAATAGATCATCTATTTTGATGTGACAGTCATAGGCTTTGACTTCATCAAAATAGGAGATGGATCTGCTAAGAAGGTAGTAGGGAGTGATGTCCAGGTATTTGGATGACATGCACTTGATAGGAAGAGATATTTCTATACTACGATCGGTTATACTGTGGTTGTCACAAAGTTGTTTCTCCACATAGAATATGGATATAATATCAGGTTTTCTGGTTACTAGATCTATGGTTTTAGATCTAGATTTGGAAAGTATCCTAATCTGAGTACTTTGACATTATTCTAAAGATATTTTAGAATGGACGACTCCTGGTATGGTGGTGTACCTGCAAGTGATGGAGTCACTCTCTCTAAAGGTGTTTTACAGACTAAAGGGGAGAGGGATCTGCATGATTAGCATATCGCTTGCTTAGGCAATTGAGTTAATCATGAAATGTCAAGTACCACACCAGATGTTGTTTTTGCACTAGCTGCAATAAACATATATTAATCCAATCCTGGAGAAACATTGGGAAGCAGTTTATGAATATAAGTGAATGTTCTAGGGAAATGATTACGGCAGCCTCCTTCAGGAGACGGTTATCATTTCAGGCTTCCAAGATGACCTAAATGACAGAGTGACTGTCAGAATTATAGTTTTTCCCTTTTCTGAGGGACGGTATGTTGGACAGGTGGTCCAAGCTGATACTGAGGAAGGCATGGCGCATGTTACTGATTAAATTCAGTGGATGATACAGTCTAGGTAGTTTGCTGGATTTGGAGTTCATTTGTGAACTGGGTCTCATCAGATATCCAGAAAAATTCTAAGACAGGCATTGCTCATTTCGGGAGATAGTTTTCTCCGCGAAGTTGAGATTAAGAGAGATACAGAAAGAAACATTGGAGCGGATCCACTCACTGAGTCTATTTCTCGAACGCAATCATTTTCGCAAACGGGCTTTGCGAAACTGATTAGTAGAGAAGTTGGGTGTTCGGTATCACACGGGCTGTGAGTATGCGACATCACAATAATTGGCCTTAAGTACAAGTGGGAGATTGTTGGCTATAGTGCTCTCAAGGAAATTATTATAGTCGCGGACTTGTGATTATGATGATTGAGTGAGGACCTATACCGATAAAACAGTCTTACTCAAGATGATAGTATGCTATCTGGTTTGTCTTTATCATCATGTGCGTGTTGATAGAGCCCATAGGATTCTTGCTTGACTGCCAGCATTATGATGGCGATCATATATGTGGGAGCTGGGGTCTATAAGCACATCCTTAAATGTCCCTAGTCGTAGGAGTATCGAGACCGGACATCGATACTCCAGTGTAGACTAGTGTATACTGATCGAGACCCCGACGAGGGGCGGTGGCCAGGTCTCACAAGCCATTGGTGTTAGTTTGTTCACCTAAGATAGTATACAGGTGCTAATTGGGTTATGAGTACACTGGACGGACTCGCCGGGAACCTGCTAGTTGGTATTATACATATTGTCAGATAGCAGTTCCCAGGTGACATGTGTACAGGTTAGTCTGTCGACCTGAGATCGTCATTTGTCTCGTGTGAGTTCTCACTGTGTTTTGATTACTACCCTACCACGGCTCAAAGGAGTCGTGCAAACAGGCTTTAGTTGGGTACAGTCCCGAGCCACATGGAGACAGTGATCGGATCGTAGGGGATTCGTCTCTCCCGGTATTGGGGGTTGATGTCGCGTTGTGTACGGATGGCCATCACCATAAATCCGTGGCCACGGTGGATGAGAATTACCGATCCAGGATCGATAGTTTCTCAGGTGGTGGTGGGTTTCATACCGACACTAAATATCGCGTTGTTAGGGGTCTGACTTTATCCACCTTCTTAGACTCAATATGTGATACTCTTAGAAGAACAGACCGGACTGTATGGATATTGTCGCTGTCAGGCTCAGTAGGGGTTCAGGATGAGTTTGCTCGTCGGTCTCCCTTTCGCTCAATACCTGGGCAGCCATTACGTACAGCTAGTGCCGCTGACGTGCTTGTGGTTAAACCCACTGCCAGCGTATTGACGAGTCTTTAGAGTCCCACACAGAGGGTTTTCGCGGTTCAGGCGATATGGTGTACATGGCGTATGTTGATGCATACAGGTGTCCGATTAAATATGTGCATGTGCTGCGCAGACTTTAATCGGACGGTTGATAATACTAGCGGCTTAGGATTAAGCCAGTTTTTTAAATCAGGTTTTGATTTAATAATTTACATATGTATTTATATATATGTATTCTAGTATTATTGTTCGCTATTTATTTTCTCTCTTGGCTATTCGTATTTTTGTACGAATACGCGTGTATGTATTTCGATACATGTACCGGGAAGTATCCCGTATTTTGTATGGGATAGCTTCTAGAAGCTTTGCCAGCTCATTATTTGATTTTCCATTTATGGAAATTCATTTGTTTTAATAATGAGGTAGAGGGTGTGAGGTGGCATGAACATGGACATGGTATGGGTTTTGGGTATGGTTGCACATTGTTTATTTGTTGATTGGAAATAATATTTTTTTGGTGGAAATGAGAGAGGGGGCCGGCCACTACCATAAGGGGAGGGGTTCATTTCATTTTTAGAGATTACATGATTAATTACACACTAGCTCTCACTCACTCTCATTCTCACAAAAACACTTAACCATTTTTGTTCATGCAAAAGATTTCCTCACATCCTCATTCATCTTCTATGCTTGCTCATTGAGCAAAATATGTTGAGAGAAAATTGTAGTGACACTTTCATACACCCCCACTCTCCATCGCTAGCGAGTTTGGAGCGTCGGTTGTCTCGTTTGTCGAGGCTGGAGCTTGCACCGTTTCTCTCGGATGGATCATCGGAGATGGAGGAAGATCGGCAACCAAACATCATCAAAGGATCACTAGGAGCTTGGGATGAAGACCGAAGGAAACGGATCAACTCGTTATAACGATTCTAACTCTTAGTTAATTTGCTAGTTTAGGGTTTAAGGTCGATCCGGGATTCGTGTAGCGGTAGCGTCGGTTTAGAAAATTTTTGTTCCGCATTTTGGCCGCGTTTCGACGACCGGGGCGCTGTCGTGACCCAACAGCAGATGAGATCGAGGTGTTTGGAAGTAGATGGTTCACGCACTGGAGTCGAGGAGGAGCAGGGAGATGTCAATGGGGGCCATCGGCAATGGGGTTTGCCAACGATGGAGCTCGATGGTGGGGTCTAGCAGTGAAGAAGGCTATGGCAGGGAGGGCTTGATGTTGGTGTGGAGGTCGAAGGTGCTGGCGGTGCAGGGGTTTAGAGGAGGGCCGTCGGGCTGCTGTGGGTTGAGATGACGTCGGCGGTGAGGTAGTGATGGAATTGGGGTATGGAGGTCGAAGGTGCTGCGGTTTGTATAGAGGTGGTGAGGCTCGTCGTTGAGGGGCGTGAGAGAGAAGAGTTCGGTGGTGTCGGTAGCGGGGTGCACGAGGAGTGGTTGCGGATGTGATGGCGGTGGCAGAAGGGTTGCCGAAGGTGGAACAGAGAAGGGTTTGAGGAGGAAGTGAGGGAGTGTGAGGGAGTGAAAGATTAGAGATAGAGCGAGAAGGATCGGTTGAGAGAGATGGGGCGTTGAGAGGGTCTCGGGGGAGATCGTTGGAGGTAGCGACGACGACTTGGAGCGGGTCGCGAGGTGTCAGTTGCAATGGAGGAGGCATTCGTCGGGTTGAGAAAGAGAAAACAAGAGTGAGAGGGGGTGAGGATTTGGGGGAAAGGATCTCGGGGAGGATGTTGGCGTGCTGGGTCGTCGTGAGCGCGAGTTAGGCGGAGGTAGCACGAGACGAGAGGGGAGGAGCCGTTGGGTTGTGGCGGGAAAAAAAAGAGAAGGAGAAGAAAGGGGTAACGGGTCGGGTTTGGGTCGGGTCGGGTTTAGATTTAGGGAAAAAAATAATTAAAAAGGCAAAATAATAGAAAAAAATTGAGGAAAATACGAGAAAATATATACATGGAACTGGGGGATTTACAAACCCGATCCCAGGAATAGGTCATGCGATCGCAGCCACGAATCTGCGGTCGACCTTAGCCCCTTTAAAATCTTTAATAAATAAATACCTATGTGAAGCTATGAGATGAATGAAACCGAATTGAACCTACAAATTAGAATGGAAACATGTTGGTCTCGAATATTCCTAAGATATTTCGTGATTAGATATAAACTCATCGAAAAATCTTAAATAATTTATATGTTCTTGTTTAAAAATATCAAGTTTTTATTTCTGTCTTTATGCAAGTATTTTAGTAATATAAAATGTAATTTCAAAGCTAAGAAACCTGCCATTGCCGGTCTCAAGTCCGGATGAGAAAGGATGAGCGTTGTGGTAGGCTTGTAGCTGCCAGCGTAAAACTGTCACATTTTATGAACCATAATAAGAATATCTTTGGGGCGTCCCTTACTCAGCGACACGCTATATCGGATCCCGGGTGTAGTGTTAAGTATGCAAGGGTTTCTAGGTCGTCCGGAAGTGGCATCCTAAATCAGACCCCGAATGTAGTGACAAATAAGCAAGGGTTTCATAGGATCGTCTAGATTTTTGGAACATAGGTTCCCTTACGGATAGACTAACAGAATTAGTGGAGGCGATGACTAGAAATAGAGTTGGTATTATGTGTTTGCAAGAAACTAAGTGGGCAAGTGAAAAGGGTAGTCATAAAACCTTGGGTTATAAGATTTGGTATACGGGTAGAAATAAAAATCGTAATGGGATATGCATAATCATAGTTAGACGGTTGCTTGAGTATGCAGTTGAGATTAGGAGAAAATGTGATATGATTTTACTGGTTAAGTTTATTCTATGTAGGGAGATCCTTAATATTATTAATGCTTATACATCACAGATAGGTTTTGATGACGCTTCTAAACGTCTATTTTGGAAGGATTTAGACGAGATAGTGCAAAAGATTCCTGGTGGAGAGAAGCTATTTATTGGTGGTGATCTCAATAGACATGTAGATTTATATTATTCATGAAGGTTTTGGTTTTGGACAGAAGAATGAAGTAGATAGCTCGATTCTAAATTTTGCCTTGTCTTATGACTTGATCTTAGAAAACACTTAGTTTAGGAAAATAGTCTCACCTTATCACCTTTAGGAGCGGATCGAGTGAAAGTCAAATAGACTTTTTTCTGACTAGAAGGATAGATAGAGCTTGTTACATCAATTGTAAGATAGTACCAAGTGAGTGTAACCGCTCAACACAGACTTTTAGTTCTAAATATTCGATTTACAAGAGGACTTATGAAGATTAGACGCAAGATAGAGCCTAAAATTAAGCAGTGAAGACTGAAAGAAGGTAAATAAAAAGCCTTTATAGATCGTGTAGTTTAAGAGATGGATTGGCAGTCTGAAAATGTTTTAGACACAATATGTAATAAAATGACTAGTTGTATCAAGAGGATAGCTAAGTATCTACTTGGTGAGTCGAGAGGTGGTGCTCCACCATCTAAGAACAAATCATGATGGAACGAAGGAGTAAATGCTCCTATTAAAATCAAGAGGGATTCTTATAAAGATTTGAAGAAAAACATAGATGGAGACTTGAGAAGTATAAAATGACTAAAAAGAAAGTTAAGAAAGTTGTTCGGGAAGATAAAACTAAGATCTACAAGGAAATGTACGAGAAGTTGGATAAACATGTTGAAAATGATATATACATGATTGCTCGGATGCGAGAAAAGAAGAGCAGAGACTTATGTGCGGTAAGGTGTATCAAAAATGAAGATCAGAATGATTTAGTTCGAAATGAGGATATCAAGTAAATGTGGAGATTATTTTGATAAATTGTTCAATAGGAGCTTTACTAAGGATTCAGATGGATTTGCCAGTCAAGTTCAAGATATAAACCATGATTTTATACGTAAAATAAGAATCCCTGAAGTTAGAAAGGTTTTGAAAAAAAATGAAATCAAGAAAAACAGTTGGTCCAGACGGGATTCTTATCGAGCTTTGGAAATGCTTACGAGAGATCGGCGTTACATGGCTAACAGATCTGTTCAATAAGATTTAGCAGACAAATAAAATGCCAAATGATGAGGAAAAGTACTCTTTCGCTTATTTACAAGAATAAGGGTGACATTCAAAATTTCTCAAATTACCGTGAAAAAACTTATGTATCACACCATGAAGTTTTGGGAGAGAGTAATTGAATACAGGTTAAGAAAGAATGTTAAGATAACAGAGGACTAGTTTGGGTTCATGTCTGAACGATCGACGACAGAGACTATTTATTTGTTTTGTCAACTTGTCGAGCGTTTTCAAGAGAAGTGAAAAGATTTTCATATGATATTTATTGACTTAGAGAAAGTGAATGACAAGATATCCAGAGAGGTACTATGGGGGACAATGATGAAGAAGAGAGGTACTATCAAGTACATTGACATAAAGGATATGGACGATGGAGTAGTGGCAAATGTCAGAACTTGCGGCGGTCTAAGGAGTGACTTTTCAATTACAATTGGTTTGTATTAAGGATCTGCATTAAGTCCATTCCTGTTTACCATCGTGATGGATAAGCTTACTAGAACTATTCAGATATGTTATTCGCTGATGATATTGTTTTTGTAAATGAGACGAAAACAGGGGTTCATACCAAATTGGAGTTAAGAAGGCAAACGTTGGAATCTCGGGGGTTCAGGTTGAGCAGGTCCAAGAAAGCATATATGCAATGCAAATTTAGCAAACGGAAAAGTCGAGACCACGGTGGTATAATAATGGATGAGCAAGAGATATCACCGAGCAATCAGTTTTGATTTCTAGGTTCCATCATCCAAAAAGATGGGAGATCAATAACGATGTCAACCAAAAGATCCAAGCTGGTTGGTTGAAATGGAGGAGTGCAGCATGGATTTTGGTCGATTGTAACTTTCCATTAAGATTGATAAGGAAGTTTTATCGGAGCGCTATTCAGCTTGTCTTATTATATGGTACAGAATGCTGGGCTCTTAAGAAGTATCATATACAGAAGATGCATGAAGCGGATGCGCATGCTTTGTTGGATGCGTGGTAATATTAGAAAAGATAAGGTGTGAAATGAGAATATTCATGCAAAAGTTGGTGTAGCACCCGTGGAGGAGAAAATGCGGGAAAACCGACTAAGATGGTTTGGTCATGTGCGACGCAGACCCATGAAAGTAGCGATTCGACGAATGGATACTCTCGATATAGGCAATGTCAAAAGGACGAAAAGGAGACCAAAGAAAACATTGATGGAGGTGATACAAAAAGATATGATTGCCAAAGACCTCAATAAAAGTATAGTGTTCGATTGGAGCGAGTGGAGGCGGAGGATTCATGGGTTGGACCCGGCGTGATTCTCATATTGGTTCATGTAGCTTACTCCATATGCTTGGGATAAAAGGCTCAATTAATTTCAAAGCCAATATGTTGGAATAGTATACGCCTACGGTAATAATGACAAGCTCCTGCTGTAAAGTGTATCAAATATATTATTTGTTGAAGCCATTATTGTTGTCACAAAATCTCTTTTGCCAAAAGTTAGGTTTTAGCTAATTAGCTATAGGCTAACAATGTACATTAATCAAACTTGCTTTCCTTCATGTGAGCTGATGAGTTGTGGAAAGTAGGTTTAGGCGTAACATGACTCCATATGAAAAGATGAATAAACGCGGGCAAGTAAATATATTTTTAAAATGCCAACTTTGAGGTTAGATTTCTGATTAATTCAACCAAATGCTTAAGTTATAGGTTGTGCAGTAATCTTGTACAAATAAGCAAACTTAACTCTCAACAGTGGCATTTGTAAAAAAAAATTGTTGAAAAATAACTTGAATTGAAATTTTTTCCATTGCTTGATTGAAGGCCTTTGATGTGCTAGTCGCAGCTAACATTATCAATTAAACAGCATGAATTTGGGGTGGGTGATATTCCTTCCATGCTATTTTGGTGCCATACTTGAATCCCAGCCTCACATCAAAACCACAAGACCATGGGCCTCCATGTTTGACTCTATTGGTCACCATTGGATCTTGAATAACACCAATACTCCCCCCCCCCTCTCAAAACAGCACCCACCCTGAATCCTAATGGAATTTGGAATAAGTTAATGTCTGGTAAGTTCCACTGTGATTTTATTGGGTAATATGAATAATAAATTTTCAGTTTTATATAAACCTCTATCAGTGTTGACATGTTCATGGTATTGTTCAGCATGAGAGAGCTTTCAGGACTTAGGAGGCACCCATGCTTAAGCTTGGTTATGTGCTCTAAGGGTATCATTGTGATTGATTGTGCATTAGAGAATACGGAGCTGCATAGTCAACTTCTTTAAACAAAGCATCGGATATCAGATATCGTTAACATGCATTCATACACAGGGTAGAATACAAGTTAAGATAAATTTGTTAGGAGAGTACATGTCAATGGTCAAATACAAGACCATATCAGTCACCTTCCTTTTTGATGCATATCTATTATTTAGAAATAGCAGGAATAGAATTTGTCGAAATGACTACAAACTCATCAAATTCCATGGAAGAACATATGGATTAGATCAGCTACTTGCTAATTTTTGCAGAAGTATTTTTCAGTAGTTTATCATATGATTCTTCATACTGACGGGGTTGCTAGACAATATAGAAAGCTAACCGAATCACTATTCTTTGTGCATGTAGAAGTTCAATTTTAACCCAGAAACTGACATGAAAACCCCACCGACAGTTGTGGCTGATGATTGACTCCATTTGAAGAGAGCTAGCTGAACAGAGAGAGATTCATGTAAATATGATCCATTTTTTCTCTCGTTTCGCTTGGCTTGTTTCCGACACCCACATTTGTCTCTTCTTTTTCTTTTTCTGAATATATCTTAAATAGCATTCTGCCATTCTGTTTAGATTCAGTTTCAAACCTTTGGGAGCATTTGCTGCTAAGCTCGTTTAGTAATATATATAAAATTTAGTTGCTCTTCTCCAATATCCGAAATTTTTATTCAAGATTTGTGCACATATCCAAACTTTTGATGTTTAGAAAAAGGAAATATTATGAAGCCTCCCAGATTTTGTCCACAAGTTGGCATCCATATAGCCTCCCAGATTTTGTGCACAAGTTGGTATCCAGCCAACTTGTCGCTATAATTATCTGAGTAATATATGCTCCCTCTTATCTGATTGTGATGCTGATATCAATTTCAGAACAAATGTCGCGTATGATGAGCAATATCGTTGTGTCGTTGTAGAAAGAGTTGACGCCGCAATTATCACCCTACATAGTTGAAGTCACCCATATATATTTTCAGGAGAAACGAAAGGAATTTTATTTTCAGAAATTTGAATGTTTGGAATATTTTTCCTCAAAATTTGCATACAGCTATCAAACTGGTCAGACATCGCAAAATTATAATTCTACATAATATTTCACTACTATGCATGTACGTGGTTATGTCGATGTTCACCCTATGTGTGCATGTTTATGGTTTTTCGTATGAAACATGCAACGTCGCAACGATAAGTGACACCGATAGTTCCTCGTCCTTATTTCTTCTGATTTTGGTATCAGACCAAAGAAAAGCTTGCACTAAATCATACTATCAATTTATCATGCATACAATGCACACCAATATCATCATCCCAATGTTCCAAAATTTTATATTTTGTTTTCATATAGATTGATAAAACTAAACAAAAGAATATGAATTCTACACTTATAAATTCATCTGATCCTCATCGTCTCTCCCTCATATACTAAATTTTCAGTTTCATACTGTGTACATGAACGGTCTTGATCCTAACCCTAACCTCAAAATGGTGGCAGATTGCTCTGGTTCGGCTTCAAGAAGCAGTCCTGACTCAAGAAATCAAACCCGGTCGCCGAAGCACCGAAATCTCCTAAAGAACTCTGAAGGTCGTCGAGAACCAAGTCCATGTACCAATCATTATCTTCTTTCTTCTGCTGTTGCTGCTGCTGCTTCTGTTCACTTATCTCATAAACTTGAGATTGATATATCTGAGGCTTGCATAGATCTTCATACTCATGATCGACATCCGACCTAAAACTCTCTGATCCCGCGTCGTCAGTCGCCTCGAAAGGATCCATCGTCTTGCCGAACGACAATGACTGCTCTCCTTGTTGCTGCTGCTGCTGCATTTTCTCCCAGCTGTTCTTTTTGTTGTACAATCGGCACAGGACCCAGTCGTCCAATCTCAGGCTCCCTTTCTTGTTGGCGGTGCGATTGGTATCGGCGACCCTGTACTCGTGCATGATCCAATCCGTCTTGATTCCTCTGGGTGCTTTGCCGGAGTAGAAAACCAAGGCTTTCTTGATCCCAAGAGGCTTCTTGCCCCCCGCGGGTGAGACGGGCTTGTCGGCTCCGGTGGCTTTCCAGTATCCTCTGCCTGCGGCCCGGTTCGGGCGGGACCCGTTCGGGTATTTTCGGTCCCTTGGGGTGAAGAAGTACCATTCTTTTGTTCCAAACAATGCCTTCTCTGTTGTAAAGAAAGAGGGGGGAAAAATTAGTGATGGCTAATATTGTAGGATTTGATTAGATTAAATTTTATCTGGGCGGCTGAAAGTTCAGACAGGCAGATCCGCATTTGCCTCATGTTTGTTTTTCAGCCCAAGTTTTACGTAATTTAACCCAACACTGGAGAGGATCTGAATCCGGATTCATATTTACCTGGAAGTTCCCACGGGTTATACTTGTATAGATCGATTTCGGCTATGATGGGGACCAGGATGCGTTGGTAGGCGACTTTCTTACATAAATAATGCAAGACAAGCTCTTCATCGGTCGGGTGGAACCGGAACCCCGGCGGCAGGTTGAGCTCGGCTTCGGCATCTCTTGTTCTTCTTCCCATTCTTCTTCTTTTCTCGTCCCTTTGTTGAAAGGCTTTGGGATGTGAATATTTTTGGTGTTATGAGAGTTGAAGAGTGAGGCAAGGGGGGCGTTGTTTATAAATAGTTGGGTGTTTTGGCACGTGTGAGGTGGACCACACGTGCGAGAAAGGAGGAAGTTTCCTTCGAGAGATTACTTGGTGATGAAGAGGTGGAGATGGGGGTGTCTAGATGCAGAGGGTCAAAGCTGGAAGGAGCCGACTTGCTCAAAACGGTCCAACTCTTTGATTTCCTAAACACCTTTTGCTTATTTTGTGCGGACTTGGATATTCTTACACCCACTTGGAGACCCTTTTGTGGATAATGATCAACTTGCTTTCTCCGTGTGTAAGGGAAAATTTTACGGTGTGCCGGACTTATATGCTAGCCATGAGAGAGGGAAATAAAAACATGGATCCCACCAAGCTGTCCGAAGGATGTCTAAAATTCTCCAGGTGGGATTCAGGTGATAGAAAATCCTATGTATGAAAAGTAGAACTTTGATTTTATTGGACATTGCAGTGTGTTTTGCACTTAAACCCGGCCCTTCATATTCCGTAGAATGCAAAATTTAAGTACTAAACACAGTGCAAGTTTCCATTTAAAACTATATGCTTGGGTTATCCAAACTCCATATCCTAACCGGGCCGTATCATTTTTCTTTAAATATTTGAATTTGCAGTTTTTCTTTAATTTTTTTTCCTATTTGGTTTTTCACTTGCGGATTTTATTTCATGTTTGACTGACTAAAGTAAAATAGAAATGGATCATAGTGTCAGATAAAAATGCATAAGTTGTATTCAATTTTTTTTGGATTTTCGGTTAAATATTATTAAAATCAAGCAGCTTCCTTAGAGCAATGGGATCGAACCGGTTAGTCAGACATCTCTCGTGCTGAAGAGAAAAGTTATATCGCGGATGGCAACGTCATTCAGCTTCCTTAGACGCCGAGAAAGAAGGGCCCACAAGTCGAGAGTTGGGTGCAACTCTTGGTCTCTATAAAAGATCCCTTGCTCTAAACGATTATGAAAGGGCAAGGTTCCTCTATGGATGAATAGCACCCACGTTGCCTTCTTGATAAGCTTCCAAACTTGAATTAATGGATATAATAGTCTCCATATATTTATATCTTGTGGTTATATTAATCTTGCCATTAACCCATTTCAAAGCTGTAAATTAATACTCTAGTTTTTTATTATTATTATTATTATTATTATTATATTAATTCTGCCGAAGCTGGTGGCGTAACTCTCAAGCATCTCCCCTTGTTTAATCTCAATAGGAGACACTAATGCGCGTGTGTTAAAGAAAATTAAGAATGAATATGTGATCCATTGAATTTGAATCTGAACACAGAAACAGCTAGATTTCAGCTGACGTCACTGCAAACGTCCATGCCCTCTTTGGGGGTTTTGTCATGTTCTGCTTGTGGTTAATTAATACCTGCGCTGTTGGTTGGAAACAGCTACGAATAATCGGAAGGATCCGACATTTAACAAATATCGAGTCATTACTAATTCTGATGGCCACATGAATTTGCATTTGCAGTTGCTAAAAACCACCGAATACGGGCATAGTAACATCTACCTAAGACATCTCTATTTTTCCCCGGGGATCCTTATAATTACCACTGCTTAGCTTTCAATTCGTCTCTGACCATCAAATGAAATGTGAATAACCCGTCCTCCTCTCTTTGAAACAAAGGGCGCTTCCGGTTCTGTGCGTGCTTCAAACAATTTTGTCTTCTCCATATTATCATATCTCTAGAGTCAATAATTTTCTATGAGGAACTACCGAACTCAATCATTTGCTGCCGTTACTCAACATCGTTCCCTTCCGTATCCATATATTTTAATTTAAATATATGCTTCTTAGGTGGAAATAGTAACGTTTGTTTTTAGCAGGTGTAATTTTTCCATAAATATCCGACATTTACAAAACATGGATTGTAATTTTTCATTTCGATAACTATCGGTATTGTATCTGCCTATGTGTGCCAATGGATAACATGGGCATGCTACTGGATTTAGTAACCCTATAATTTTATATCATAAACTTTAGATAAACAGTAGAATAACAGTTCAATAAAGAGACACATCCATTATATATCTTATGAATCTTTGTCTAGAGATTTCTTGTGGTTCACGGAGCCAAAGAATGTGGCGGACAGTAGATACATAGTAGTTGAGATTTTTCTATTTTCTATTTATTATTATTATTATTATTATTATTATTTTAAAGTTGACAGGAATTTGAATTTTATTATGTTGCTAATTGCTTGGAAACTTCATAGATTATTTTTTCTATGCTTAGTGTTCCTTTCCTTTTTCAATAATAGAGGAATCACAGGTTTTGCTTGGATCTACTAGATGACAGAATTAGAGAAACATGCCTAATTAATGTCTGGCATTTTTATAATATCCTTTTTGTTCCAACCAAGGAAAAGTATTATTTAATTTTTATCATTTTTTAATAGAAATGAACTCACAATGTATATATGTTTCTGCGTTACTACTTTCTCTTCTTATAATAACATTAATAAACCAATATTTTTATTCACTCAAATGATTTCATTTTTGGTAATCATTTTTGGTCGAATTGCTACTGTTTAGTTTAGTATAAGTACCGTATAGCTATAGTTTCTACCGTATACAGTTTTTGCACAGGATACACATGAAACATGTTTGTTTTTTTATGTTGTTGTTGATTTATCAATGCAGTTGATACTGCAATTTGAACTATGAATTTTTATTAAAGAAACAGTTTTTTTTTAATCTTACGTTGGAAGCCTCCTATGTTAAATAGGTCCAAAATTTGCACATTTGTTCCTTGAATCTATTCAATTAATCTTGTTTGATAGTCATGCTTCAGCTGAACTTGGACTCAATTGCTGCTTTATTTTGACATGTTTTGATCGATCCTCCTGAACCCCACGAGCTCTTCAGCGCATATTTTTTTAGTATACAACAATCACTGTTATATATAGCTTTCATCAAAATCAAAGAGCACAATGGAAAGGAAAGGAAGTTATATACTCCCGTGTTTGCTTAATTCTTCTCCTCTTCAGCAATGCCATCTATTTTTATTTATTTATTTGGAACTATGATTAGATCGGGACAGCATGATTGCACATTTGTAGCGGGCGATTGATGAATCCTTAGAAATGAGGAGCAGCGCATTAGTAAAACTTCTTCATCTCATCAAACCATCAACACGGGGGACACACATCTTGATTAAATTATTTCTTTTCACCTTAGTGTGCGTTTGGTTGGAGGTAATGTTAGGCACAAGTCCATTGCTTTGTGCTGCTGATGAGCTGGTTGAGCTTATCCTCTCTCTCTCTCTCTCTATATATATATATTATATAAAAAGGTAGGCGTCTGTCGCATTCCTCCAATTTTTTTGTCTTCTAGTGAGGATAATTATCCTTCGCCCCCCTGGAATTTAACGATATTTTCGTTCAGTCCCAAATTATCATCTGCCCCTGGAATTTAAGGATATTTGCACTCAGTTCCTACAGATGAAAGAAAGATATTATTGCAAGGAGATATGTATGGGTTATATTAATTCTATGAAGCTCAAGGTCCCCAAATCATCAAACCTCATTTTCATCACATGGCCATTATTTTGGGCAACTCATATCTTTATAAAATATGATATGATTCTCGATGTCTATCTCTAACAAATATAAGCCACTTATTTTTGTTCCACAAAGATCTAGAACATAAGCATCGAGTCAGTGTCGACGTGGACCTGGGTTAGCAAAGAGAGGAAAAGGCTGCATGCATATTGTCTGGTTTAATTACCCTCACAAATTGATACCATGCTTTTCACGCTGAGCGACTTCAAAATCCTTTTTCTATCTCGAAATTGTTGAAGTATCTATCATATACCTACTTTAGATTACTTCCAAATGCATTTCTTTTGTTTAATTTTATGACTTATTTACTAAAAACTTCCAACTGGTTTGGAGCATTTTAGCAAAACTACCATTATCTTTGAAACCATCAACAAACTATTAAACTTAACGGTGTCACGTCAATACCGTCTATGTCACGTCACTGCCATATTACTTGAGTCGCCGGATCAGCAATTTTTTTGTAAAAATTCCTAAAATACCCTTATTCTAACTCTAAGCCTAGTTTCAAAAAAAAGTCGTAACCCTCATCCTCTTTTTTCCTCCACCCTCATCATCTCCTGCGACGACCGTATCACAGTCAACCCTACCGCCCAACTCCGGCCCCGCCCTCAACACCCACCACCACCTTCATCATCATCATCACCTCCTTCATCACCACCACCCTCATCATCATCATCACCGCCGTCTCCGGCTCCCTCCTCCCCAACCTCCCTGATTCTCACGCCGATCCAATCCCTTGCCCCCTTTCTCAACCCCAACCCCAACCCTCATACCCTTCCCTGACTTCCCCTCACCCGCCCCCAGCCCTTCCTTCCCTCGACCCCTCTCTCGACCCTGACCTCGCTTCTTCCCACTGCAGTCCTATCACCGCCATCACCACCACCACCATCATCTTCTTGCTCTTCATCTTCTTCCCTCCCATGATCTCCAATCCTCCACTCCGATCGCCTCCACTCCGCCGCATCCATCACCATCTTCGCCTCCTCCTCCTCCTCCTCCCCTTCATCTGTCCCCACCACCCAACTCCCAACCCCCCTCCCCCACCAAATTCATCATCATCATCATCACACCCCATCATCATCATCATCATCATCATCTTGTCCCCTTCTGGTTCCTGCCTCTCACTCCAGCTCCGGCCCATCCTCCTTCGACTCCACTTTAAAACTATTAATTATTTAATAAATATTTAATAATTATTAAAATCATTTAAAATGTAATTATAATTAATTACTTATATGATGAAAAAGGCAAAATGGTCATTTGACATGAACAATAATGTTGACCAACGTTAACCGTAAAATCATGGTAGTTTCTTAATTGTTTCAAAGATAATGACGGTTTGAATAAAATGGCTTAAATCTATTGAGAGTTTTCAGTAAATAAACCTAATTTTATTGCTCACGTTTTTGTTTTTTAATATCTTCTTTAACATGATAAATATCATCCTGTTATTTCTTCATTTTAATGAAAAGTGGAGTGAGTAACTAAAATGAATGTTTTGTTTGGTTTCCATACACCGCGGCAAATTAGCTACGGACTCAACTCAGAGAAATCAGGTTTACTCGTATACCGAAGACTCTTTTATTCTATAAATCAAAGTTAATAAAATAAAGAGGAAACAGGTTATCTGCTAATAGCTGATATTAATCGTCGGCTAGTGCCTACATATAGCGCATTCCGATTGTAGGTTTAACGTTTCGTCCCCTCCACCTTGTTCTACACATGAGTAGGGATGGTAATTGAACGAGCCAGCTCGGGTTCGATTAGGGTTCAGCTCGATATCAGCTCAGTCTATTTATTAATAAACCGAACATGAGCCAGAAAGTATGGCTTGTTTATTAAACGAGCCGAACTCGAGCTCAGCCAGGCTCGTTCGGTATTGATTCGAGTTCGGCTCGGTCACACAGTTTGAAAAAAAAACAGTAATATATGTAATATAGAGCAGATTTTATGCAACTCTTAGGACACTTAATTCAATTAAGGGATAGTGTATAAAGTGCAACTGAGGTGAATATAAAACCCAACACTTTGACCCATTCCATACTCTATATGTTAATTTTTTTTAATCCTTCCATATTTCAAAGTCCCGTGTCTTAGGCTCTATGATTGCTTCTTACAAAATACTTTCATATTTTCTTCTGAAACACCTGTAATGGCCATTGACATATCCCCAGCCTCCACCAAAAACCTCTTTACCGTTTTCCTTTCAGAGATCGCCTATGAGAAGATGTGTCCGACCTTGACTTTGACTCGTTTAAGGCTCGGTAAGCTAACGAGCTGAACATGAGCCAGACCTATTCAACTCGAGACGAATTCAAGCCGAGTTTGAGCTTGCATAAACTAAGCTGAGCCGAGCTTGGACAAGAGTCGGCTCGTTCAAGCTCGGCTCGGTTACACTCCTACATATGAGATGATCCATATGTTTAAATTTTGGGTATATTTGAACCGTTTCAAATGATGGATCAAGCATTTAAAAAATGGATGGCTGTTAAATACAATAAAAATGCCATACGTAGAAACACTTGATCGAACATAAAGAAGATGTCGAATCAATCAAAATTTTATACGCATGGATCATTTTATGTCTAGAACAAGATAGACGAATCGGATCGTCGATTCGATGGTCGGATTGGGTCATATTAAATATCAGCTGAGTGTTAATCTTTTATCAGCTATGATATCCAGTTTTCACTAAAATAAAATGTGAAAAGTAAAATTAGAGAATCAAGTCAATGTCAAAGGGCGGCGCAACCCAAAACCTCGTCCCAAATGATGTAGGTCGGTCAAGGGGCCCTTTGGAGCCTTGTAGTATTGTGGGGCCCTCCACGGATATGTATCATTGTAATATGCTTCTCATGATGAAGAAAAAGTTTGGGTCGCGATCACTAATGTCAGGTGATGACATGGGCTCTTGAGGATAAGTTTGAAGGCATGGGAAATGTGAATGCAGTGGGACACTTGAATGATGAGTTTATCATGTTGCGATGAAAAGTCATTGGTAGTTTTCTTCGAATTGTAAATCTTTTGTTAGTTTTATGATGGGTAAACTTTTTGGGAGTAACATAAAAATAAGCCTAAATTTGTATGAGAGTGACAATAGTATTGACAATGATACTTATACTCTTCAAATTACGTTTGTAATCTCACTTTATGTATAACATAGTAGTGCTAAAGTGCTAATATCATCCAATACACAGGAAGATCTGCCGTACACTGACAAACTCACACTGTGACCATGAGAAATGCAATGGTATTTTGCTAAAGGCATGTTTGGTCGAAGGATTATGGAATTTGGATTCCAAAATAGTACGGTTGAATTTTCTGGATTTGGTAATTTGTTGCTTGGTTGGTTTTGGATTCCTAATATTGGATTTGTAGATTCTTGTAATATTTGTTTGGTTGGTGAAAAAAGATGGTATTTGGATTTGAGGATTTTAGAGAGAGATAGATAGAGAGAGGATTATTAAATAAATAAAGTACACGAGTCCCATCTAAAAGTACAATGAATAGTGCCAAATCCTTGAAAATTCTTGAAATTTTTTAGGATTCAAGAATCCTTATTTTGTGGTGGGCCCCCTATAAAAAACAAAGGAATCCTAGAACTCCAAATCCATCAACCAAACACAAAATTGTGGAATCTCAGGATTCCACAATCCAAAATCCAAATCCAAATCCATAATCCTGCAGCCAAACAGGCCCTAAAGAAAAAGGAGAATTGATCTCCAACATTAATGATACATGTGTCAGACGCATGGAGAGAGCACTACTATGAAGGAGAGAGAGCTGCTGTGAAGATATCACGACCCGGAAACGGCACGTGAACGACACTTGAATCGCGTGAGTTGTTAACCCGTGAGTACAATACACCATCAGGTAGAAATCGAATGCATAACGATCCGTCTAAGTCATACTGTAATACACTATCATACTATGAGGTAACGAAAGTGGACATGCGTATATATATACATAATATCATATCAGTATCAATATGTGAATATGTCATCCATAACCTATATATATATATATATATATATATATATATATATATATATATATATATATATATATATATATATATATCCAATGAGTGTCTATAAAAGAACACTCGAAATCCTCATAAAAACATCTGAGTGTCCAGTATCGACACTCTAAATCCTCATAAATCCCGTGTCCAATATCGACACTCGAAATTCTCATATCTCAAGCGCCGTCTTTCGGATCAGCCCTCATATCTATCTGAATCATATCACTCTGGTCGGTATCTTGCGGATATCCGTTGGGTTTCCATACTATCACCGGTCGGCCTCATCCTCGCTAGCCCCACCCGCCTTTCTATACGGGTTTCTTACCCCTTGGTACCATACCGGGTCCACCATGTATCAGCAATCGGTTCCTCTACCTTCCACTGATTCGGATAATACTAATATCTCATAACCTAGAAACTCATGGTGGATGCTACATATCATATCAAGAGAAAACTGCATTTTAAAAAATTTACAAGTTTTATAAAATAATATCCGCGGTTCCTCAAATTCTCATAGAAACAGAAATCTCATGAAAATATTAACTTATAAGAACATGGCAATAATGGAACAACATATAAAAGCACATTGTTGGATATATGTATGCCCTAGAGGCCATTATGTGATAGTGGATGTATCTATATATGTATATATATTCAGTTTGCATTCTTGCTCGACATGATAGTATGCTATCTGGTACTTCTTTATCTGACATGTTGATTTGATCATGCTTTTATTCATTCATACATGCTGATAAAGCCCCAAGGATATCTGCTTGACTACTCTGATTATGATAGAGATCATACTAGTGGGACGTTTGTAGTCTATAAGCATATCCTGAAATGTCCCTAGTCGGAGGTGTATCGAGACGGGGCATCGATATACCAGAGTAGACTAGCGTATATGATACTAGACCCATGTGATGGGCGATGGATGTTCCCACATTCATCGATGTTTGACATCAAGATCATATACGGGTGCTCAGTGCTGACTGGGTACACTGGACGGACTCACCGAAAACTCCTATATGGAATTATATCTATCGTCGGATAGCAGTTCTCAGGTGACACTGGTACAGGTTAGTCTGTAGACCCGAGATCGTCATGGAGTCTTGTGTGTTCTCCCACTGTACTTTGATTGCCACCCTACCACGGCTCTACTGAGTCGTGCAAACAGGTGGCCGTTGGGTACAGTCCCGAGACACACGAAGGCAATGAGCGATAGGAGGGGTTTCGTCTCTCCCGGTATTGGGAGTTGATGCTGTGCTGTGCTCGACTGGTTATAACAGCAAGTCCCTGGCCAGGGCTGCTGAGATTTGCTGATAAGTGTTATCAGTAGTTTCTCGATCTGTTATAGACCATTCACCGACACGACTTATTGAGTTATTGGGGTCGACGTGACCATCCCTAGGCTCAATATGCAGCATATCTGACGAAGAGACCGGACTGTACGGTAGTGTTGCCGGATGGCTCGACGGGAGTTGTAACAGGTTCGCTTGTTGTCTTCTGATCGCTCAATACCCGGGTGGCCGTTACGTTTAGCTGACCGCTTGCGGCTTGAGGGTACTTGATATGATCATTACCCTCTGCCGGCGTATTGACGAGTCTTAGAGTCCCACAAAGGAGTTGCTCAGTCCAGGCGAAACGTTGTGGTGCGCGTATGCGATATGCGCATGCACCCGATTGAAATGTGCGTATATGATACTGTACATTGATCGGGCGGCTTGCTTTTGGTAGGGTCATATGTGATATGGCCGGATTGATAAATCAAAAGTTGATTTATCATTTAACCATTAGTTTTTCTCACTTGAAAACCTTTTCAAGGATGATGGATCTTTCTTTCTTTCATGCTAGTTTCTTGCACATATGGATGTGCATACATACACACATACATACAACCATCCATCATGGTTGTTAGCATATGAAAATGGTGGCAATGCTAGACTCACACCATAGATTATTTAATGGATTATTATTTGATTATGGATTTAAAAAGAAAATGAAAATGAAAGGATAATTATGCTAGTTTCTACATGCTTCTTCTAACCTAACCATGCTCACCTACCACTAAACCATGGTTATCCTTTCCTTTATCATTCTAAACCCAAGTTAAATTAATCATCTATCATTTAATCATGGTTGGAGTCAAGAAGGAATAAATATATATAGTGATATTTATTTCTTTTGCAAGCTTAACCTTATGGTTATCATTTTACCTCTTGAAAAGAAATAGCCACCATTTTCATCCTCCTTCATCTTCTCCTCTCTAGTTTTTTCTAGTGAGTCAAACACAATCAAAGAAAGGTTTTTGAAGTGAGATCCAAAGCCACAACAACATTCTACACAAGCTTAGCCGTTTTGTTTAGAGTGTTATCTTCGGTTTGACGAAGTAGCGAGCTTGGACGGAGATCTCCGCGGTGGATCGTCGTGGACACAAGGGGAGTTCAAGAGGACCTCGATTCAACACCCAAGACACCAAGGAGTCTTGCAAAGGGGAGCTACAAAGGTTGTAGCCTTCAAACCCTAGATTTTTCTAGTTTAAAGTTTAATAAACCTAATTTTCTAGGATCGATCCACTTGCGTGTTTGTTTAGCACAATAAAAATCATAACTTTTGGACATGTGATGCTTCAAAACTCTTCATAGGGTGCTAAACAAACCCTTCATTGGTATCAGAGCCGACCTAGAACATTAGGCGACCTTTTTGCGAAGTAAAAAGTCCGATCGAAACAAAAATACGACTTTTAAAGATGCTCTCTGGAAATTTTTTAAAAACTGACTTTTTTCAGAATTAAAAATTCTCAAAAAATAGAGCAGGTAAATATTAGACAATCTGGAAAATTCAAGCCATTGAACAGTAACTTTGGCCGCGGAAGCGCGGCATAAGCAAGCTTAGGCCGCGCATCCGCGGCCATATAAGGGGTTCTTTGACAATTTTTTGCACAGTAATTTTCTTTACCTGCTACAGTATATTTTGAGTATATTTAATCCGAATCTGCTGTTGAAAAATTCTGGAGATGTTTTTGGACTCGTGGTTTCGATCGGAATTTTCATTTCGTTTTCTTTTCCGGGTAAACTAGAAAGTATTGAAGTGTTTGAACGAATATCATTTACTCAATATTCACGGGGTTTAAATAGTTTGGAGATGCGTGCAAGTCTTTTTGCGGTGGTCCCTCTAGAAGACAACAAACCTTAACTCGATTATATGACCGTCTCGAACTGCCCTTTGAACCCTAGGGTTTGGGGCAGTACGGCGTGCCACATGTGAGGCGTTGGCTTGACCCTTCTACGGCTGGACCGCCGCTACTGTGCCACACTCCGGATTTTTGAACCCTGCTCAAGTGTTGAGCTTTAGTGAATCTTGGGTGCTTGATAGTTCGTTCGAAAACTTTAATACTGTCTGTTTATCTGGAATGTGATACAATATGTGGAATTCATATAGTGTAGGCATGAAATACGAAATATGTGATATTTCGCATTTATGATGTCTAAAGAGAATCTGGATTCCAAATATTGTAGTTTTACACTTTCTTTTCTGTGACCGTAAGTGTAGTATGTTAGATATCGCCGGTTTCGTTGCTATACATCAACGACAATTGGGGTATGCATACTTACTTACGTTGGTGATATTATGTGTTGCTGAGATATGATGTGTAGGATTGTCGCGATCGAATAGCCGGGGGTTTTGTGAGATGAGAGTTTTATATTTTCATTCATGTAAATTCAAATGTAATGTAATATTCTTTTATTTGGGGCACTTCCAGGTTGCGGTTGTGTCACCAGTGTTGTATATTATTTACTTTTCCGCATTAGGATGGACCCAAGGAGGGGAGCACAGGTGACCGGGTTCTGGGGTTCAGTGGGAGGCCATCTCGAGGAGTCGAGACCGGGTCTCCTAAACTCCAGGATTGGTAGGGTCACTTGCCGCTCTCGTAGGGGTCCAGGGTGTGGGCTTGGCTATTCATCGCGACTGTGGAATCTGTATTTTCTATTCTGGCTAAATACTAAATACGGACGTCCTAGGATATCCCACGTTATATCTATGTTTCTGCTGCCTGTGTTCTGTGATATCTGAGACGAATGACTTATTATATATATGATATATAGTAGACGTTGCTTATGTTTTACACCCGCGCTAGTCCCGTCTCGGTATGCCGTTAGTTAAGTAACCTAACGGTGCATAACGGAACATTGCGGCGAATGCGGATGGCATAAGCGTACGTGTTATTTTCGTTTCTTTTCTGTGATTGGCTTAAGGACTTAAATGATGGGATTACATTAATGTGATTAATGTAAAGAAAATAAACCTAAAAGATATTGTAGAATCGGATTTAAAAACGACTCGGCTATTTATGAAAAAGCTACTTTTCAAAACTGCGGAGCTTAAGCCACTCCTTTTGAAAACTGTTTGATTCTACAACGATATCAAGTTCAAAGCGTTAAAGATTTTCTTAAAAATCATTCGCAACCCTCCGTCATTTTAGGAAGTAGAGTACTTAGTATTCGTGCTACGTTTGTTGACTTTAGTTAAGGCGTAGTGTACGGTAGCTAAGTGATGTCTTCCTACAATGCATATGATGCAGATTAATTAGGACATTCATGCGACTTTGTTGACCATAGTTAAGGGTCATATGGGTGGGTCTAATTGATCAAGAAATGACGGGTAGAACTTGACTGGTACTTATGATTTGTTGACCATAGTTAAGGTCATAAGTACTAGGGGTAAAAATTACATCGGGAATTTCAAGTGTTGAAATTTGCAATGAGATTGCATACCTTCCATGTGATGGTTGGATCCCGATCCCACTGTGGGCAATAGTTGCTCCTAGGAGAGTTTTACAGTTTACAATTAGCTAACTCATTAGGTGTCTAGAAAGGTGTTAACGGGGCTCCGCCTCTGGGAAAACGAGGTTTACTCTAATTAGGTCCGTGCGAAAGCACGGGGAACCTCCCTCAAAGTACCAACACTGGCCTGGCTGAACGGTTAGCGAAGTTGTAGACTGTAATTAATCCTGGCTAGTTTTTCTTTTTAAGGTTTGAAAGAAAACTTGATAAAAAGCAGTGGGAAACATCGATTAGACAAGATAATAAACCAATCTAATCTGTGCAAGAGCTTTCGCTGAGTGTATTCTTTTCTCTCTCTTAATGGCAGATACCAATGACTGGATTTAAGGTTCTACTAGATAAGAACAAACTGAATGGGACCAACTATAAAGACTGGCTAAGGAATCTGAAGATCGCCTTGACTTATGATAAAGTATCATATGTCCTCACGGCTTCAGCCCCGCCCGTCCCAGGCCCAAAATCCTCAGTTGCGGACATTGAAGTCCGCAAGACATGGGACGCTGACTGTGCCACGGCAAAATGCCTCGCGCTTGCATCGATGGACAACACACATCAAAAGCAGCACGAGGACATGGACATTCACGGGATACTGCTCCATACAAAGGAGTTGTATGGGGAGCAGTCCCGCGTATTACGATACGAAACATCAAGGAAACTGTTTCACATGCGAATGGCCCCTGGCACACCAGTAGGAGACCATGTGTTGAAGATGATAGCTCTTATAGAAGAGCTTGAGGACCTTGGATGGACAATGGACAATGAACAATATATAGATATTATTCTGCAGTCCCTCCCCTCCACCTTTGCTCAGTTCATAGTGAACTTCAACATGCATGGCATGGAGAAGGACCTCCCTGAACTCCTTAATATGTTAAGGAGTGCAGAGAGCACTATGAAGTCAGCAAAGACTCCCGTTATGACCATTGGACAGTCTTCTTCTTCTCGCCCAAAAGCTAAGGCCAAGGGAAAGAAAAAGAAGAAACCCACTAATCCTAAGGGCGGAGTCAAAAAGGTGAAGGGAAAGGGAAAGTCCACGGCTGGAGACCCAGGGAAAGGCGAGTGTTTTCATTGCCACAAGACAGGACATTGGAAGCGCAATTGCACGGAGTACCTAAATCTCAAGAAGAAGCATGGTGATGCTTCTGCTTCAGGTGCGTTTGTGACTGAAAACTGTTTTTCTATAAACTCTGCTTCCTGGGTATTGGATACCGGTTCAGGTTCTCACATTTGCAATTCTATGCAGGGGCTGAGAAATAGCAAAGTTTTGAAGACAGGTGACCATACTCTCCGCGTTGGAAATGGTTCCAATGTACATACAGTCGCAGTGGGAGAGTATCACTTGGGGTTGCCATCTGGATGTATTTTGATTTTGAATCCATGTTATTTTGTACCAAGTATGCTATGTAATATAATATCCGTTTCTTTGTTGGACAATGAAGGATATAATTTTGTGTTGCAGAACAATGTTATGAACATTCACCTAAATCAAATGTTGGTTGGGTATGGTACGCTTAATAACGGAATATATGTCCTAAATCAACACACAGTTTTCAGTATACAACACACTAATAAAAGAAAAATTTCAGAATTAAATGAAGCTTTTCTTTGGCACTGTAGACTTGGTCATATTAACGAAACAAGACTAAACAAGTTACATAAAGATGGATATTTAAACCCTTTTGAATATAAATCTTATGCGACTTGCCAGTCTTGTATCAAGGGTAAAATGACCAAAACTCCGTTTACCGGACACGGAGAAAGAGCTACTCAGCTCCTTGGCCTCATACATAGTGATGTATGTGGGCCAATGTCTACACAGGCTAGAGGCGGTTTTTCATACTTCATTACATTCACCGACGATTTCTCAAGATTCGGTCATGTATTTTTATTAAAGCACAAGTCCGAAGCTTTCGAGAAATTCATTGAATATAAACAAGAAGTGGAAAAACAAACCGGCTTGAGTATTAAGATGCTTCGATCAGATCGAGGTGGTGAGTATCTCAGTACAGAATTTGCAAACTTCCTAAAAGAGAATGGGATTCTCTCTCAGCTCACTCCTCCTTACACACCACAGCACAACGGTATGTCAGAACGACGGAATAGGACCCTATTAGATATGGTCCGGTCCATGATGAGTGACGCTGAGTTACCAGTCTCGTTTTGGGGGCATGCATTGGAGACTGCGGCGTTTCTGCTAAACAGGGTTCCAACCAAAGCCGTGTCTACCACGCCATATGAGATATGGAATGGGAAGAGACCATCTCTTAAAAGAATTAAGATTTGGGGTTGCCCGGCCTATGTTAAAAAGCAGAATCCGGACAAACTCGAGACACAGTCAGTCATGTGTAACTTTGTGGGATATCCAAAGAATTCTTATGGATATCTGTTCTACCACAAAGAGGAATAAAAAGTGTTTGTTTCTCAGTATGCCACATTCTTGGAAAAAGAGTTTTTCACAGATAGAGATGATGGCAAGGTGATAGATCTAGAAGAGGTTCTGGAGACACAAACTACAAATGACGGTTTGGTTGAACCGGCTGCTGCAACAGAAACTGAAGAACCTCGGCCACTCCGTAGGTCTGGTAGGACTTCTCGCCCACCGGAGAGGTACTACGGTTTCCTCATTGATGGTGACAGAGAAGACTGTATCATGGAAGATGATGATCCTACCAGTTTTCAGCAAGCTATCACGAGTGGTGACTCTGTGAAGTGGCTGGATGCCATGAGATCCGAAATGGAGTCTATGTACACCAACAAAGTATGGACTTTGGACGTTGTACCCCCTGGGGTAAAACCTGTAGGGTGCAAATGGATCTTTAAAAGAAAGATTGGTGTGGATGGGCAAGTAGAGACCTATAAGGCAAGACTTGTGGCGAAAGGTTTTCGTCAAAGACCAGGTTTGGACTATGACGAAACTTTTTCGCCCGTAGCCATGCTTAAATCTATTCGGATCCTACTTGCTATTGCTGCTCACTACGACTATGAAATCTGGCAGATGGACGTTAAAACAGCATTTCTAAATGGAGATTTAGAAGAATGTGTTTATATGGATCAGCCGGAGGGCTTCATTGACAGTGGGAGCAGCGAGAAAGCATGTAGATTGCTTAAATCCATATATGGGTTAAAGCAGGCATCTCGGAGTTGGAACATCTGTTTCGATGATGTTATCAAAGAGTTTGATTTCATCAAAAATCCGGATGAACCTTGTGTTTATAGGAAGGCTGTAGGAAGAGCTGTCACATTCCTCGTATTGTACGTGGATGACATTCTTCTGATAGGAAATGACATTCCTATGCTACAGTCGGTCAAATCATTCTTATCACTGAGGTTCTCCATGAAGGACCTGGGTGATGCCACATACATCCTGGGCATAAGGATCTATAGGGATAGATTCAAAAAGTTATTGGGATTGTCCCAAACCAGGTACATCAACACCATCCTAAAGAGGTTTAGTATGGAAGACTCCAAGCGGGGTGCCTTACCCGCTTGCCATGGCGTCACTCTCTCCAAGGATTCTTGTCCAAAGACCGATGAAGAGAGAGCTCGCATGAGCATTATACCTTATGCTTCGGCAGTAGGATCTATAATGTATGCGATGTTATGTACACGCCCAGATGTAGCTTATGCACTTAGTGTTGTAAGCAGGTATCAATCCAACCCAGGGGAGAACCACTGGACAGCTGTGAAGAACATTCTTAAGTACTTACGAAGGACTAAAGAATTGTTCTTGGTGTATGGTAATAAAGATCTCCAAATGGAGGCCTTTACCGATTCGAGCTTCCAGAGCGATAAGGATGACAGCAAATCTATCTCAGGGTTTGTATTTACCCTCAATGGAGGGGCGGTAAGTTGGAAGAGTTCCAAACAGGATACCGTTGCAGACTCTACGATGGAAGCTGAGTACATTGCTGCAAATGATGCCGCCAAGGAAGCTGTCTGGATGAAGAAGTTCGTCTCGGAGCTAGGAGTAGTTCCAACCATTATTGATCCAATACCCTTGTATTGTGATAATAATGGGGCTATGGCGTTAGCCAAGGAGCCCAGATCCCATCAGCGGTCCAGACACATCCTGAGGCGATTTCATTTGATCCGGGAGATTGTAGATCGCCGCGAGATCGAGATTAAGAGAGTTGACACAAAGAACAACGCCGCGGATCCATTCACCAAGGCCCCCCCTCAGCCGCAGCATGAGCGACTTTTTGAGATGTTGGGTATGAGATACGCCAATAACTGGCCTTAGTGCAAGTGGGAGATTGTTGGATATATGTATGCCCTAGAGGCTATTATGTGATAGTGGATGTATCTATACATGTATATATATTCAGTTTGCATTCTTGCTCGACATGATAGTATGCTATCTGGTACTTCTTTATCTGACATGTTGATTTGATCATGCTTTTATTCATTCATACATGCTGATAAAGCCCCAAGGATATCTGCTTGACTACTCTGATTATGATAGAGATCATACTAGTGGGACGTTTGTAGTCTATAAGCATATCCTGAAATGTCCCTAGTCGGAGGTGTATCGAGACGGGGCATCGATATACCAGAGTAGACTAGCGTATATGATACTAGACCCATGTGATGGGCGATGGATGTTCCCACATTCATCGATGTTTGACATCAAGATCATATACGGGTGCTCAGTGCTGACTGGGTACACTGGACGGACTCACCGAGAACTCCTATATGGAATTATATCTATCGTCGGATAGCAGTTCTCAGGTGACACTGGTACAGCTTAGTCTGTAGACCCGAGATCGTCATGGAGTCTTGTGTGTTCTCCCACTGTACTTTGATTGCCACCCTACCACGGCTCTACTGAGTCGTGCAAACAGGTGGCCGTTGGGTACAGTCCCGAGACACACGAAGGCAATGAACGATAGGAGGGGTTTCGTCTCTCCCGGTATTGGGAGTTGATGCTGTGCTGTGCTCGACTGGTTATAACAGCAAGTCTCTGGCCAGGGCTGCTGAGATTTGCTGATAAGTGTTATCAGTAGTTTCTCGATCTGTTATAGACCATTCACCGACACGACTTATTGAGTTATTGGGGTCGACGTGACCATCCCTAGGCTCAATATGCAGCATATCTGACGAAGAGACCGGACTGTACGGTAGTGTTGCCGGATGGCTCGACGGGAGTTGTAACAGGTTTGCTTGTTGTCTTCTGATCGCTCAATACCCGGGTGGCCGTTACGTTTAGCTGACCGCTTGCGGCTTGAGGGTACTTGATATGATCATTACCCTCTGCCGGCGTATTGACGAGTCTTAGAGTCCCACAAAGGAGTTGCTCAGTCCAGGCAAAACGTTGTGGTGCGCGTATGCGATATGCGCATGCACCCGATTGAAATGTGCGTATATGATACTGTACATTGATCGGGCGGCTTGCTTTTGGTAGGGTCATATGTGATATGGCCGGATTGATAAATCAAAAGTTGATTTATCATTTAACCATTAGTTTTTCTCACTTGAAAACCTTTTCAAGGATGATGGATGTGTGCATGCATGTGTGTTTATCTTTCTTTCTTTCATGCTAGTTTCTTGCACATATGGATGTGCATACATACACACATACATACAACCATCCATCATGGTTGTTAGCATATGGAAATGGTGGCAATGCTAGACTCACACCATAGATTATTTAATGGATTATTATTTGATTATGGATTTAAAAAGAAAATGAAAAGGAAAGGATAATTATGCTAGTTTCTACATGCTTCTTCTAACCTAACCATGCTCACCTACCACTAAACCATGGTTATCCTTTCCTTTATCATTCTAAACCCAAGTTAAATTAATCATCTATCATTTAATCATGGTTGGAGTCAAGAAGGAATAAATATATATAGTGATATTTATTTCTTTTGCAAGCTTAACCTTATGGTTATCATTTTACCTCTTGAAAAGAAATAGCCACCATTTTCATCCTCCTTCATCTTCTCCTCTCTAGTTTTTTCTAGTGAGTCAGACACAATCAAAGAAAGGATTTTGAAGTGAGATCCAAAGCCACAACAACATTCTACACAAGCTTAGCCGTTTTGTTTAGAGTGTTATCTTCGGTTTGACGAAGTAGCGAGCTTGGACGGAGATCTCCGCGGTGGATCGTCGTGGACACAAGGGGAGTTCAAGAGGACCTCGATTCAACACCCAAGACACCAAGGAGTCTTGCAAAGGGGAGCTACAAAGGTTGTAGCCTTCAAACCCTAGATTTTTCTAGTTTAAAGTTTAATAAACCTAATTTTCTAGGATCGATCCACTTGCTTGTTTGTTTAGCACAATAAAAATCATAACTTTTGGACATGTGATGCTTCAAAACTCTTCATAGGGTGCTAAACAAACCCTTCACACATAACAATAATATAATGCACGCTGAGGTAAAATGAGCAGTAATCTAAGATACTGGTAGGAATATGGTATGATGCGAAATAGCATGACAGGTTCTATATGTGTACGAGGCATGATAATTACCAATGATGCGTGCGTGAAACATATGAGTCTGTGTACGTGCAACATGTTGGTAATTGTACAGTGTACTATAAGTATGTTCATATAAGGAAGTCCTATATGTGTATATGGCATGGCAATTACCGATGAGGTGTAGCTATAATATGCGGGTATGTGCAAATGTAGCATGAAATTATCGGTAATGGTGCGCGTATCTGTAACGACTCTGAAATCATTGTACAAATTTATTGGTTTAAATATATAGAAAGGGTATTTCAGCCTGATTAGGAGTTATAGGTTATTTTTGTTCAATAAAAGTAAGAAACAATTTGTAGCTCACTGGTAAAATCTCTACACTGCTGTAAAATAGCCTGTGTGTTCGATTCCCATCAGTCCCAATTATTTTTTAATATTTTTCTTTTTACTTTTCAAAAGCTCAAAAGTTGCACGTGCAAATACATGAAGAATCGAAAAGTTTCAGAAAAATCAAACGGGATAAAATGAAGAGTAAATACAAGGTTAAGCACGTGGCACGAATCTCGAGACGGATGATCAAAATCCGACCATCCTTTTTTGCCATTCGGCCGCTACCGACGGTCATGATGACTCCAAATTGCTCCGCGCTTTGCACACCCACCTCTTCGACTCCCCTTTACTTCTCTGCACCGTTTGATTTTTCTGCAATCAAATAGAGACTCTTCAAATCCCTAATTAACACCAATTTAATTCTATTTATTCAAAAAATTTAATTCCCATACCCTAAATTCTTCACTATAAATACCACCCCATACCCTAACTCTCCCCCATTCTGAAATTCTATCAAAATTCTCTCAAAACTCTATAAATACCAAGTGAAGCTAAGCAATCAAGTGGAGTAGCAAACCAATCTCGACGACCGAAGCTTTCTCGATGCTACCGCGACACCAAGAAGACCACCTCTTTCTTCCTTATCCTCTTTTTAGCACTACACAACCGGTAAGTCCCTTCATCTCTCTTTCTTTTCACTTTAATATAATTTTTAAAAACAATAATTGAAAAGCGGAGTTAACATGTACTCTATTCCTTTAAACTAATTTTTGTCGCCCTTACCATGTTAATAATTCATTCAAACTCTCTAAAACCACTTTAACATATCATTCATATCATTTAGCTTTTAGTGTAAAAAATATTTCCATGAGAAATAATTATAAAATGAATTTTTCAGAAAAATACCATGAACTTTACTAGAACCGTTACTTCGATAATTAGCATATATACCTTTAGAAAATTCACGGGGTAACACCACACGAACACTTTTGGTTCATAGTACGAGATTTAGATGTATGATTAATTTAAGAGAATAAGTTTTCATTAAAACACCACAGTTTTACAAAAGGGTTTTTTTAATCGATATTTTTGAATCGTTGGTAATTGCGGCTCTACAACTCTCGTTAGGAGACCCATTAATGAATGGTTTAGATTATCGCACATCCTTAGAATAGTAGAGCGAGTTGCAGAACTCCTCACGGAGTATTCGGTCTCGAAAGGAAATAAAAATACGTTTTTCTAAGAATACGACTTTTCTAAAAAGAACTAAACTTTGGAAAATTATATAAAACTATGAATCCGTATTTTCAATAAAAAAATTATAAAACTATATTTTTAAAATGAAAGATTAAAATTTAAATGAAAATACCACCAAGTTTACAAAAGGAATAGTTTTCATAAAAATACCATGAACTTTAAAAAGCTAGGTTTCATCACAAAAATACAACTAAAATTAAAATACATGTTCATAAAAACTCTAAATATTATAAATCACTCTTGAGATTTATTTTTAAACAATATTAATGTATTTTTCATAAACCCTCTCGGGAAATGCAAATAATATGATACAATGAAAACAATAAAATATAAATATTTAAGGACTCTATATTAATATATGTTTAAGTGGTATCATTTCTCTTGAGTCTCAGGAAGCCGGAGAAAGTGAGTGCCAACCTATTCAGATTAGACAACAAGTTAACGGAGTTATCAAATGGTAATTGTCTTGGAAAAAGACACAAATCTTCCTGTCCATGTGCAGCAGTTGTCCGATTAATCCCGAACTTAAGATTTCAACAGTTAAATCCATTCACAAAAAATATCTATAATCCGAATCCAAATTTGAAATTAAACTTGAACTTGAACCCAAACTCGAACTATAATCCAACTTGAATCTAAACTTGAACGTGAACTCGAATTCAATCTACTCGACTAACTTGACTCGACCCAAGATTGCAATTGACATGACTCGCACTTTACTCGACTCACTCGACTTCATTATTCACCTTTTTCAATCTATGGTTTTGATCAAGTCTTGTTATAATCAACCAATCAAATCAACTAAGGCTATATTACAATTATAATATATATTATACTCGGAGTATTTGGGATAGTTTTTTATGTGAATCCAACGGAGTTTCAGGAGTCCCGTATTAGTTCTTACTTGAATCTTAGTCGGGTCGACTCCTCCACAGCTTGGAGTTCCGATGCTCACACATGAAAATGGGCTCGTGTTTCCTTACTCCTAAGACCCCACTCTTGAGCTCGTGAATACTTCTACGGCCGTGTTGATATTCACACTTGGAATTTAACGTTAACATAATGAGCATATAAAGGCTTATAGATACATATGTTGGTTATAGTGCCCTTAAGTCAATTATTGTAATCGCAGACACGCGATTGTGATGGTTGAGGGAGGATCTATACGGATAGAACAGTCTTACTCGAGATGATAATATGCTATCTGGTTTGTCTCTGTTATCATGTACATGTATTATGTGGTATTACAGATCACTATTACATGTTGATAGAGCCCATTGGATTCTTTCTTGACTACCAGCATTATGATGGTGATCATATACGTGGAAGCTGGGTGGTCTATTAGCACGTCCTTAAATGTCCCTAGTCAAGAGAGTATCGAGAATTGGTATTGATACTCCGGATTAGATTAGTGTATACTTATCAAGACCCCGACAAGGGGCGGTGGCCGGTCTCACAAGCTATTGGTGTCAGTTAGCCACCTAAGATAGTATACATGTGCTCATTGGGTTATGAGTACAATGGACGGACTTGCCGGGAACATGCTAGTTGGTATTATACCTATTGTCAGATAGCAGTTCCCAGGTAACATATGTACAGGTTAGTCTGTTGACCTGAGATCGTCATTTGTCTCGTGTGAGTTCCCACTGTGCTTTGAATACTACCCTACCACCGCTCAAAGGAGTCATGCAAACAGATTTTAGTTGGGTACAGTCCTGAGCCACATGGAGGCAGTGAACTGATCGTCGGGGATTCTTCTCTCCCGGTATTGGAGGTTGATGTCGTGGGGTGCACGGGTGGCCCTCACCAGAAATCCTTGACCAAGGTAGACGAGAATTACTGATTTAGATCAGTAGTTTCTCAGTGGGTGATGGGCTTCATATCGACACGAAATATTACGTTATTAGGGGTCTGACTTTATCCACCTCCATAGACTCGATATGCGATAGTCTTAGATAAATAGATTCAAAACTTGATTCATCAGGTTCATGAATATAGCTGATGTTGTTTGGGGAATTCATAACCTTGAAAGAAAAATATGGGTTATGACAGATTCAAAATATAAGAAATGATAAGATTCAAGAAATATGTATTGTAAGGAATGTTTTCAGTTGCTGGTTCTTGTGTTATATTGCTTAGGTTGTCCACACAGAGCAGACCTGTATGTCCACACAGAGATGACCTGCATGTCCATACAGAACAGACCTGTATGAGCCACCAACAAAACCTGTCACGCCCCGCTTCCCAGTATACGGGCAGAGGATGCGACGAGGCCGCTACGTATTTACTCAGAAGTAAACACGCTAAGCGTATTTAAGCAATATAAAATAAAATGTACACAAGAGACAAAATGTAAATAAACAGCAACTTTATTTATTAAACATTCTTTTTATAATACAACTGAAATGAAAATATATGGAATAAAGCAATGCCTAAATAATGGTATAACAGGAATGAAAATGAAATGTAAGTACAAGTGAATCTAAAATTCCGGGTCTTCAGTAAATTGATCCAAGTCTTCGCTGTTGGGCTCGATCTCTAGTGAGTCCGAATCACCTGGCGATATTCCAAAGAAGAAGAAAGAGAATGTCGTCAGCGAACAAATTGCTCGGTAAGTCCCAAAGATAGATAATAATAGAATAGACAGAATATAGTATAGCTGTTTAATGTTGTTATTTAGTGTTAACGTTGTTATTTATAGCTTGGTACAGAAAAGGCCAGTGTATACGAGAGGAGTCTCACTATCTCGAAGACTAAGGTATACGGAGTACAAGAAACCGTTCAGCCATGGTACAACGACAATGGGGATTTAGGTTAGGTGTCTTATGGTTGCAGTCTCGTGCCACTTTTAACACCTTCCGTATCAATCTACCCCTTATAAACCCCGCGATGTCTTGATTGTATTGTTTGTATTGTATTGTCTTGTAAATTGTATAGATGAATGACTTGCCGAAACCATGATATCAGTAATGGAATGGATATAATGGAAGCACATGTAAATGAAATATATCCATGGTTCGATTCAGTCAATACAGATTGATATAGATTGATTAGATGGGTTCATATTGAATCATGTTTTATTGTAGTTTATGCTTGAATCACATTGAAATCAGATTGATTAGGTTGGGACTCAGTCTGAGTCAGACACTTTTAAAAGAACTTGAAATCCTGATTGTTTTGGTATTATCGGTAACTGCTGCATATGGACGGCAGGATTTGTGTCTTTTTCCAAGACAATTACCGTTTTGATAACACCATTTGTTAAGTTGTCTACCTTAAATAGGCAAGCACCCATATCTCCGGCTCCCTGAGGCTCAAGAGACTGGTCCCGCTTAAACCTATGTTTACTAGGGTCCTTATTGTAATTTAGTATAACTTTAGGGGGTTTTATGTAAAAATAGTTTTGGTATAATTTCAAAATACACCTCAAGTATTTAATTATCGTATTTAGGGTTTTCATTGATGTATCTTTTATAAATGTGACATTTCTAATGAATAAAACCTAATTTCATAATATATGATATTTATTTGTAATATGAATATTGTTTTGAACTATCATGGTAGTTTCATGTAATATTTGATTTCTTTTCTTGAGTTTTGGAAATATGGAATAATATATATATTTAAAATAAGTATTTTGGTAATAATTATATATACATAATTAATGAAAATAATTTTATTTGTTTTCTTGTAAAAAATCTCATTTTCTAAAGAAAAATGTATAAAAATTCTATCGAGATCGAATGCTCCTTGCGGAGGTCTGCATCTCACTCTACTAAGCCCGAGGATGTGCGATAATCCGCACAATCCCATACGGGGTCCCCAAATTGGATTGTAGAGGCGCAATTGCATGGAAATATTTTAATACATCTTTTAAAGAAAACAGTTTTATAAGTTAAAGGGATTTATTTGCAAAGTCATATTTCCCGTATTCTATTGTCCCAAGATTTATCGTGCTATGATAGATATGTGTGTTGTGATGAGATAGGTCATTACCTCGTGAGTTTTTCTAAGGTAATACGGTTAAAAGGTATAAGCATGTCGAATTGAAACATGAAGGTATTTTAATGTAAAAGTGAAATAGAACTTGTTACGGTTATTATTTTAATGTCAAACTTGTTCTATTATCTTTGTTAATGATTACTAAACAAGATATCAAAATTTGTAGGTTTGTTATTAAGAAAAGTTATATTTTTTTTAAAGAACAGAGAATCGGAAATCGGATAACTCCGTTTCCGACACGTTTTGAGAATGAAAAGTTTGAGAATAGAAAACGAGAGAGAGAAGGGGGACTTCCCAATGAGCTACAAGCTCCTTCTTGTTGTTCTAATTCAAAACAAATAGTTATAACTTTCACAGGAATTGTAAATATCCCAATTGTACATTAACTTTAAATGAAATTTATGTACACTAAAATTGGAGTTGTTACAGTCTACACTCCTTACAAAAATTTCGTCCTCGAAATTTATAATTTATTTTAAGGACTAGTTTACATATAAGTGAGGATATCTTGCACGCATCTCATCTTCCCTTTCCCATGTCGATTCTCCTAGTATGTCTTTTCTCCACATCACTCGAACTAAGTTGACTTTCTTATTCCGAAATGACTTCACTTTTCTATCCAGGATCTCAACAGGTTGCTGCTCACAAGATAAGTCTGGTTGTATGGTGAGCTCGGAATGATCGAGAATATGGCTGGCGTCACTCACATACATTCTGAGTTGGGATATATGGAACACATTGTGCACTCCTTCCAATGAAGGTGGAAGTGCCAAGCGATAAGCTACTTCACCGACTCGTTCGAGTATGTCGAATGGTCCAATATACCTTAGACTTAGCTTACACCATCTTCCGAAATGAATCACTCCGCAGTTTGGAGATATCTTCAGAAATACGTGATCTCCCGGCTAGAACTCCAAATGACGGCATTTTGCATCAGCCCAGTGCTTCTGTCGATCTTGGGCTATGCGCTTTCTTTCCCTGATAGTACGAACTACGTCGACAGTTGCTACTATCATCTCAGGTCCAAGGAGTTCTCTATCTCCGATGTCGTTCCAACTTAATGGCGATCGACATTTCCTTACATAAAGCGCTGCAAAAGGTGCCATTCCGATACTTACTTGGTAGCTGTTATTGTATGAAAACTCCACAAGATGTAGGTGATCTTCCCACGATCCTCCGAAGTCTAGCATATATGCTCTGAGCATATCTTCCAAGATCTGAATAGTTCGCTCATACTGACCATCTGTTTGTGGATGATAAGCTGTGCTGAAGTTCAGATTTGTTCCCAAACTCGCTTGCAGACTTTGCCAAAACTGCGATCGAAATCTAGTGTCACGATCAGAGACAATGCAGACCAGTACTCCATGAAATCTCACAATCTCCTATATGAGTTCATGGGTATCAGAGATAGTACATATTTGAAGATTTAAAAATCTTACTTAGATTCTTACCTCCATGTACTTCTTTGCTAATGTCTCAGTTGATTGGCCAACTCGAAATGAGATGAAGTGAGCCAATTTCGTGAGTCGATCCACGATAACCCATACCGCATCGTTACCTTTTGTGCTGCGAGGGAGTGCAGTCACAAAATCCATTGTGATGTGTTGCCACTTCCATTCTGGGATAGGTAACGGTTGAAGTAATCTAGCAGTCCTGTGATGTTCAGCCTTTACTTGCCGACACACCAAGCATTTAGAGACGCTTCTGGCTACTTCACGCTTCTTTTCATGCCACCGGTAATTTTGACGCAGATCCTTGTACATCTTTGTACCTCCAGGGTGTACTGAGTAGGGAGAGCTATGAGCTTCTTTCATTAACTCTTCCCGAACAGAACCTTTTGGTACACACAGTCTGCTGCCGTATCTTAAAGATCCGTCTTCACGAATGATGAAGTCTGTTCTGAGTCCATTCCCTACTTGTTCCCTGATCTTTTGCAACTTGGCATCACTTGCTTGAGCTGCTTTGATCTGATTGACAATGGTAGATTGAACTTGAAACTTCATCAAACTTGAAGTGTTACCTGGTATGACCACTTCAATCTCCATCTAATGCAAGTCTTGTTGAAGCTTCCATTGAACGGTGAGATTCATTGCTAATGGTTGGCGACTAAGGGCATCAGGTACTACATTCACCTTCCCTGTGTGATATTGCAGGTTGATGTCGAAGTCCGCCATGAGTTTTAACCATCGTCTCTGCCGCATATTAAGCTCCTTCTGAGTAAACACATATTTTAGACTCTTTTGATCTGTGTATATGTTCACTCGTTCACCAAGAAGATAATAGCGCCAAATCTTAAGAGCAAAGATTATGGCCGCCAACTCCAAATCATGCGTCGGGTAATTGCGCTCATGAATTTTCAGCTGTCTTGAAGTATAAGCCACAACCTTACTGTGCTGATGTAGAACACATCCTAATCCTTTATCGGATGCATCACAATGCATTTCGAAACCTCCAGATTGGTCCGGTATAACGAGAATAGGCGCTGATGTCAACCTTGACTTGAGTTCTACGAAAGCTTATTCGCATGTTTCTGACCACACGAATTCTTTATCTTTATGTGTGAGCTTGGTCAGGGGTGTTGCAATCTTGGAAATTCAATGAACCTTCGGTAATATCCAGCTAGACCCAAAAAACTTCGAATGTCCTTCACTGACTTTGGTGTCGGCCATTTGCTTACTGCTGAAACTTTCGCTGGATCCACAGAGATTCCTTCGCCCGATATAATATGTCTGATGAAACCAACTTGATCTAGCCAAAATTCGCATTTTCTATACTTGGAGTAGAGTTGATGTTGTCGTTGCATTTCCAGAACAATTCGTAGGTGCTCGGCATGTTCTTTCCAACTCTTTGAATACACCAGGAAGTCATTGATAAAGATGAAAACAAACCGGTCTAGGTACTCCCAGAAAACTTGATTCATCAGGTTCATGAATATAGCTGGTGTTGTTTGGGGAATCCATAACCTTGAAAGAAAAATGTGGGTTAGGACAGATTCAAAATATATGAAATGATAAGATTCAAGGAATATGTATTGTAAGGAATGTTCTCAGTTGCTGGTTCTTGTGTTATATTGCTTAGGTTGTCCATACAGAGCAGACCTGTATGTTCATACAGAGCAGACCTGTATGTCCATACAGAACAGACCTGTATGTGCCACCAACAAAACCTGTCACGCCCCGCTTCCCAATATACAGGCAGAGGACGCGACGAGGCCGCTACGTATTTACTCAGAAGTAAACACGCTAAGCGTATCTAAGCAATATAAAATAAAATGTACACAAGAGACAAAATGTAAATAAACAACAACTTTATTTATTAAACATTCTTTTTACAATACAGCTGAAATGAAAATACATGGAATGAAAGCAATGCCTAAACAATGGCATAATAGGAATAAAAATGAAATGTAATGTACAAGTGAATCTAAAACTCCGAGTCTTCAGTAAATTGATTCAAGTCTTCGCTGCTAGGCTCGATCTCTAGTGAGTCCGAATCACCTGACGACATTCCAAAGAAGAAGAAAGAGAAAGTCGTCAGCGAACATATCGCTCGGTAAGTCCCAAAGATAGATAAGAATAGAATAAACAGAATAGAGTATAGTTGTTTAATGTTGTTATTTAGTGTTAACGCTGTTGTTTGTAGCTTGGTACAAAATAGGCCAGTGTATACGTGTGGAGTCTCACTATCCCGGAGACTAAGCTATACGGAGTACAAGGAATGGAGATTTAGGTTAGGTGTCTTATGGTTGCAGTCTCGTGCCACTTTTAACACCTTTCGTACCAATCTATCCCTTATAACCCCCGCGATGTCTTGATTGTATTGTTTGTATTGTCTTGTAAATTGAATAGATGGATGACTTGCCGAAACTATGATATCAGTAATTGAACGGATATAATGGAAGAACATGTAAATGGAATATATCTATAGTTCGGTTCAGTCAATACAGATTGATATAGATTGAATAGATGGGTTCATATTGTATCATGTTGTATTGTAGTTTATACTTGAATCACATTCAAATCAGATTGATTAGGTTAGGACTCATTCTGAGTCAGGCACTTTTAAAAGAACTTGAAATCCTGATTGTTTTGGTATTATCGGTAACTGCTGCACATGGACGGCAAGATTTATGTCTTTTTCCAAGACAATTACCGCTTTGATAACACCGTTTGTTAAGTTGTCTACCTTAAATAGGCAAGCACCCATATCTCCGGCTCCCTGAGGCTCAAGAGACCGGTCCCGCTTAAAGCTATGTTTACTAGGGTCTTTATTGTAATTTAGTATAACTTGAGGGGGTTTTATGTAAAAATAGTTTTGGTATAATTTCAAAATACACCTCAAGCATTTAATTATCGTCTTTAGGGTTTTCATTGATGTATCTTTTATAAATGTGACATTTCTAGTGAATAAAACCTAATTTCATAATATATGGTATTTATTTGTAATATGAATATTGTTTTGAATTATCATGGTCGTTTCATGTAATATTTGAATTCTTTTCTTGAGTTTTGGAAACATGGAATAATATATATATTTAAAATAAGTATTTTGGTAATAATTATATATACATAATTAATGAAAATAATTTTATTTGTTTTCTTGTAAAAAATCTCATTTTCTAAAGAAAAATGTATAAAAATTTTATCGAGATCGAATGCTCCTTGCGGAAGTCTGCATCTCACTCTACTGAGCCTGAGGATATACGATAATCCGCACCATCCCAAACGGGGTCTCCAAAATGGGTTGTAGAGGCGCAATTACATGGAAATATTTTAATATATCTTTTAAAGAAAACGATTTTATAAGTTAAAGGGATTTATTTGCAAAGTCATATTTCCCGTATTCTATTGTCCCAAGATTCATCGTGCTATGATAGATATGTGTGTTGTGATGAGGTAGGTCTCGTGAGTTTTTCTAAGGTAATACGGTTAAAAGGTATAAGCATGTCGAATTGAAACATGAAGGTATTTTAATGTAAAAGTGAAATAGAACTTGTTACGGTTATTATTTTAATGTCAAACTTTTTCTATTGTCTTTTTTAATGATTACTAAACAAGATATCAAAATTTGTAGCTTTGTTATTAAGAAAAGTTGTATTTTTTTTAAAAGAACAGAGAATCGGAAATTGGATAACTCCGCTTCCGACACGTTTTGAGAATGAAAAGTTTGAGAATAAAAAACGAGAGAGAGAAGGAGGACTTACCAGTGAGCTACAAGCTCCTTCTTGTTGTTCTAAATCAAAACAAATATTTATAGCTTTCACAGGAATTGTAAATTGTAAGTGCACGGCGGCGTCCCGGCCGTCAAACCGACGGCCAAATGCGGAAGCGGTGAATAACTTAAATTTTCTTAAACTGGCAAACCGCCGCGCACTACTACCCGGATCGAACCATTAACTAGTCCTAGCAAACTACAAGAAAGGGAATAGAGATATACCGACGATCCAAGTCCTCCGGTCTTCTCGTCATGGTCCCGATCTCCTGCGGAAAGTCCTGTCTCCTCCTCGTCGCCGGAAGTGCACCACATCGCCTACTTTGTTTACGGGCTCCCACCTCAATGCCGAGGCAACTCGGGCACGAAGCCGGCTACTCGACGTGCCCAAGATTTACTGTAGAATATTATGTAGAGGCTTGTGTCTCACTTTTGGGGTTGTGGAATTGCCTTTTTGGTGGAGGTATGAAACAAGAACAATGTGGAGGAGCAAGGGGATAATTTTGGAGCACCAAATGAACCAAAATTCCCACACTAGAAAAATGGGCAGCCCCCCAATTAGAGTGGCCGGCCATGCACTATCAAGAATGGAGAGAATGAGATGGTGAGCTAAAAGAAATGGGGGGGAAACTCTATCATGCAAGAGAGAGGAAAAGACAATCATGTGAACCAATGATAGCAAGGTGAAAACCACACTCTTCTATCACTCATCAACTATGATGATATCCAAAGTCAATCCATCATGAAGTATGAAGTCAAGCAAGTCAATGGATGGTACTATAATCATGACATGATAATATGCAAGGACCCCCTCCACAAAAGTCTATTTGCAACAATGCAAATAAACCCTCCTCCACCAATCTTCGGCCAATGAACGGAACAATGGAAATTGGCCGAAACGGAAAGCAAACTGGCAACTCCAGAAAACTGGTCCCGTAATAAATTACAGGAAAACCCCGATACTGTGCATACACACCCGTATTTGTATTCCGACCGAAATACAAATGCAATGAGACAAAATCTACACTGTACTATACTAGGATCCGGCTTAAACCAAAGCCGGCTAGTAATATCCGTTCGATCCTGATCCGTGCAATACCGCACGTATCTGATCGAACCCTGCCATATATCCATACGGCCTATAGTACAAACTGTCCGATCCCGATCCGTGCAATACCGCACGTATCTGGTCGGACCTTGCCATATCTCCATACGGCCTCTACAACTTTTCGCCCGAAAGCTTGAGTAACTGAATGTGGGGGACTCTAAAGACTCATCAACACCTTGGTTGTGGATTTAACCACTAGCACGTTAGAGGTATAAGCCAATAGATAACGGGTTACCAGGTATTGACTAAAAAGGGACGTCCGTGAGCGAACTCAGCCTGACACCCTACTGAACCTGTCAGTGACAATATCCGTACAGTCCGGTCCGTTCGTCTATGAGTATCGCATGGCGGGCCTAGGGGGTTGGTAAAAGTCAGACCCCCAAAAGCGGTACAAGTCGTGTCGGAGTGTAGCCCAGAACACCTGAGATACTACTGGAATACCTACCAGTAAATCTCCTGCCTTGGCCAAGGTCTTTTCATGTTCTGGCTCTCCTAGACACAGCACGACCTCACCCCCAATACCGGGAGAGACGAACCCCTGAAGATACGCTCACTGCCTCCATGTGGCTCGGGACTGTACCCAACTAAAACCTGTTTGCACGACTCCTTTGAGCCGTGGTAGGGTAGTAATCAAAGTACAGTGGGAACTCACACGAGACAAATGACGATCCCCAGGTCGATGAACTAACCTGCACACATGTCACCAGGGAACTGCCATCTGACGTCTGGTATATGACCAACTAGCATGTTCCCGGCGAGTCCTGTCCGGTGTACTCATAACCCAATGAGCACCTGTATACATCTTAGGTGAACCAACTGACACCAGTGGCTTGTGAGACCAGCCACCGCCTCTCGTCGGGGTCTCGACTGTATACACTAGTCTACTCTGGAGAATCGATGCCCTGTCTCGAAACTCACACGACTAGGGACCTTTTAAGGATTTGCTTATAGACTACCAGCTCCCACTTATATGATCGCCCTCATACTGCTGGTGGTCAAGCAAGAATCCTAGGGGCTCTACCAACGTGTAATAGCAACCTGTAAGGTCACCTAAAACAGTACACGATGATAAAGATGAACCAGATAGCATACTATCATTTCGAGTAAGACCGTCCTACCGGGATAGGTCCTCCCTCAATCATTGCAATCACGTACCTGTGATCCAATAATTGACTCTGAGGGCACTACCTCCAACATAAATACCCCAATTGTATATTAACTTTAAATGAAATTTATGTACACTGAAATTGGAGTTGTTACATCTTCACTTGCTTTTGATATGGAGCTAGAGCCATGAGCTACATCCCTCGGGTGGATCTTCTTTGACGAAGGAAAACCGACGGCCAAGTTCAATCGAGCATGCCTCAAGGAGCTAAGGAAGATGATGGAAGACTGAAGGACTTGGTTCGTTCGGTATAACACTCTATCACAGTAATTAAACTTCTTTAGATTACTAGTTTCATATTTGGATTCGATTTTAGGTAGTTGTTTCTAGTGCCAAGTTCTTTAAATGCCAAATTTTTTTGTTCCGTAATCGGCCACAGTAGATGTCTAGGACGCTAGGAACTCCAACATGGTATCAGAGCCACCCAAACATTAGAAACTAGTAGTAGATGATGCATTAGTTTCAAAACCGAAAAACTGCGATTTCAAAACCCACTCTCTGTTCTGAAATTTTTTTGATCTCTGAATTTTTTTTAAACAAGTGCAGAGTCTTAGTTTAGACATGAGTATGATATAGAATAAAAACGAGGCAATTTGATGTAAGTTTGGCCGGCCACATTGCAAAAAAACCGGCCTCGCCTTTTTACTATTCACTTCAGGGCCTCATTTTCATCCAGTGTCTGGGGTTTTGTAAATTGGTGTTTTTGGTCTTGTTTGATTTCCCCAGATTTCACTAAGTGTTGTCTTTGCTCTGGGGGGAACTTGGAAAGTTTCAAAACTTGAAATTTTGCATCGTTGATATCTGTGATGTGGTGTATGTGTTTTTTCAAACGTCGTCTATTTGCTATATGTCGTTTAGACGGGGTTGCACATACTTGCTTATACTGCTGTGATGTTGATATCTGTGATGGCTTTGTTCGGATTGTCGTGTAGGATAGCCTCTTGTGCAATGGTAGTTGTACAGTTTAGATTCATTTGTATATTCGCTATTACGGGACGAGCGTCCGATATGTGGACTGCCGTTTCTGCCAGGTTGTATATTCTTTTATTGGGGCACGACCGGGTTGAGGTCGGTATCGTCATTGTATATGTACTTTTCTTTTCTGTACTAGGATTACCCTGTGGTGGAGTGCACGAATAGCCGGGTTCTAGAGGGCAACGGGCCCGCATCTCATGGCGTTGAGAAGGAGGGGGACTTACTCTAGAATTGGCGGGCTATTCGTCACACTCGTAGGGGGTATAGGATGACCCACAGAGGGGTGCTCAAGTTACCGGATTCCGTGAAGTGCTGGGTGGCCCATTCACATTGTTGATTGGGGTTGCCTCACTTCTGGGATTGGCGGGTAACTTGCCGCACTCGTAGGGGTCCAGGGTTTTACATTGCATAGGCTATCCACACGACCGGGGAACATCGGGTTTCACTTGTGCTCAAAGAAAATCCGGGGCTCCTAGATTATCCGTTATTCTGTGATGTTTCTGTGATGTTGCTTATATCATGCCTGGGAAGAATGTTATATATATTTATATATATACTAGTAGATGTTGTATATGTTTTACACCCGCGCTAGTCCAGCCCCCACTCTGGCGTTAGTTAAGTAACCTAACGGTGCATGACGAGGCCTCGTGGCGAATGCGGATAGCATATACGTACATTGTATTTTCGTTCTTTTCTGGTGTGATATGGATTAATTGATGGGACTGCATTAATTTTTATTAATGAAAGGAAAAATAAACCCAAATGATGTTGTTGGAACCAAATTTTGAAAAGCTATTATTACATGACGTTTCCTTTTGTTTTGCACAGCAGTATTCGGTTCAGAATATCCAACACCTCATTCGATGAGACAAGAGCCGAGATCCCTTCATCGGGAGTGACCTCTTGGGCAAAAGTTTGCATCATCGTAATAACTTCACTATAGTCGATTATTTTTCTTTGCATCATGGTATTCAGTTTTGAATATCCTGCAGCTCATTCGATGAGGAAAGAGCCGAGATCCCTTCATAGGGAGTGACCTCTTTAGCAAAAGTTTATGCCACTATATATTTGTAAAACCACTCGAGTTCCTTCAACGATATCAAGTTCATTACATTAAAGGTTTTTCGCTAAAAACCAGCCGTATCCCTTCATCATTTCGGATGAGTAGTACCTAGTATTCGTGCTGCGTTTGTTCGCCTTTATCAAGGCGTACGATAGCTAGATATTGCTTGTCTATTGCATAGAGTTGCGATTATCTAGGACAGTCGTATAGCCTTGTTGGCCTTTGTCAAGGGCTTGTACGAATGGGTCTAAATTAATCCAGGATAATGACGGGTTGAACTTGACTAGTGGTTTATGATTTGTTGCCCTTTTTCAAGGTCATAAACCGTTAGAAGCAAAAACCACATCGGGAGTTTCAAACATAAAGGAAACTTGTCAAGCATGCGCATACCTTCTGGAGTGTGGTGACTTGAGTGGCTTCCATCAAGTTATCATGCGATAATAGTTGGATCCCGATTCCTACTGATGAGTAGGTGTTACTCCTTGGGTGATTTTAGATGATCCCAACTAATTCTTCTTTTAGGGTTTGAAGGAGAATTCGAGGAAATGGTGGGAGCCATCCTGATTAGATAAAGTGATTAACCAATAGTTCGCCAAGCTTCTTCTTCCAGGTAGAGCTAATCAAGATTAGAGTGCACGCTGAGTGTTTCTTTTCTCTCTTTCTTTGGCAGCGACCATGGCTTGACCTTAAAAAATCATGAACCAAGTTAACAGAACCTTCTTAAAACACTTTGGCTATTGGATTGTCATTTAGTTGCATAAATACCTGCCGCTCCTACTTCCCCTTTGCATTTTTCTAGAACATTCCGTATCATTACAAAGATCCACATTTCTTGGATATTCCATCGTATAGTTACATACGAACTCGAAGGAACTTGTTCCAGTTCGAGCATGGATTCCGGTTCTGGAGAAAATGAATAGAATTATTCGGTTGTCTTTTCCCTTTACCTTTTCTTAGGTTGCGAGGGCTCCTAGTATTAAGAGAGTACACTTATTGCGCTTATTGGATAGTCTTCTTCCAAACCATAGACAGGTGCCGAAAGGTAGGGAAGGAAGAAAACCAATTAGCCTAAGTGTAGTGTACAGAAGGTAATAAGTAAAGACATATAAAGGGATTGGAGTGAGGACAAGGAAGTATACGGTTACTGTCATGAATCTGTATAGTGGAAGAGGCATTACTAAGAATACCCGGCCACCCCTTCGAAACATTTACATGTTTCAGTTTTTCTGTACGGTGTTAAGTGAAAACTATTTTCTGAATTAGATTCTAACTCCAGGGTATGTATTTACCAGATTTGATTCTCACATCTGTATGGCGTTATGGATATTGAGTGGGAGTAAGATATTGGGAATTGGGTGATTAGATCCTCTATATATCGAAATTCTTTGTAATTGGTGATATTTAAGGAAATCACCTGGGTTTTGCCTGACGGCAAATATTTGGTTTTGAATATCCGTTGTTATGCACCAATTTCAAACTGGTATATCTGTACGTTTATTTAATAAAGTGATATATAACCTTTTGAAATTATGTCTATAACATTTACCCATATCAGTTGATGGTTAGGTAAGGAGCATTCAACAACGGTGTAATTCTTCTTAACCATAGCACAGTTTTCAACCTATGACGCACAAAGTTTGAGTTATTAAACTCAGTGAACTTATACAGAGTATTTTATGTTGTCCGGTGTCCATTAGGACAAAGGGGTTGGTACTCACACTATATTCTGTTTACTCATGACTTCTCTAGTTTTAGACAAGTATTTCGTTGAAATTCAAGATCCAGATTTTAAGAAGATATAGGTATAAGAATAAAGTAGAGAACTATATGTTGCAAGTATCAGGATTCTTCAAGATGATCGAAGATGTAGATACTTGTTTTTGGTATTCCGTTGTAAGTAATAGTTTTGAGAACTTGCTTCTCTCTCAGGTTACTCATGCGTGAATGCGTTCCTTGATGAGTAATGCTGCTTGGACTCCTTCCATTTAGTTGATATGCACTGGGATCGGTTGCATGTATTTTGAATCTGGTTCCAATTAAATTAGTGCCTTTGTTTCTATATTGGATATATAGAATGGATTCATATCTTAACGATATTAAGGTATATGGAGTTGTCCGGCTTATGCTTAAAACCAGAATCTGGATAAACTCTAGGCATGTTTCAGTAATGGAAGTTTATGGGTTATCTCGGGTTTTGACGAGGGTTAACATTCTACCGTCTGGAAGATCAATAGTTATATTGTTCTTGAATCGCCACAGTTTTAGTAAAATGAATTCTTTTCAGAAAACATTAGTGGGAGTATGGTAGAATTGGAATTGATTCCAGAACAACAAACGATTACTGAAAATTTAGTAGAACTTGAAAATTCAATAGGATTCGACATTCCATTAGCCATTCCGCAGATTTGGTGGGTAACCTCAAGCACCCGAGAGGTACTTCGGTCTCCTTAAAGACGATGACAGGGAGGTTTTTGATTACCCAAACTTGTCACTGCTGCCGTTCTAGACTATGAGATCTGGAAGGAGGATGAGTATAATATCGTTCTAAATTATCTTTAGAAGTGCATGTGCATATGACTCTGCCATAGGGTTGTTGTAGTTACTGGGAGTAGCGGAAGCGTAATGGGCATGTAGCTTATGTATATTTATAGATTAAAATAGGTATAGCAGAGACAGATCGTCTAGTTTTTATGTGACAGTCACAGAGTTTGACTTCATCAGAACAATAGATGGACCTGGTAAGAAGGTAGTAGGGAGTGATGTCCTGGTTTTTAGACGAAATGCTCTTTATAGAAAGTGATATTCCTATACTACGATCGGTTATACTGTGGTTGTCATAAGGTGTTTTTTCCATATAGGATCTGGATAAAATATCAGGGATTCTGGTAACTAGATCTATGGTTTTAGATCTAGATTTGGGAAGTGTCCCAATTTAGGTACTTGACACTATTCTAAAGTGTTTTAGAATGGACGACTCCTGGCGCGGTGGTGTACCCGCAGGTGATGGAGTCACCCTCTCTAAAGAGATATCTTCTAGACTGATGAAGAGATGGATTTGCATAATTGGCATATCTCTTGCTTAGGAAATTGAGTCAATCATGAGATATCAAGTACCACACCAGATATTTCTTTTGCACTAGCCGCAATAAACATATATTAATCCAATCCTGGAGAAACGTTGGGAAGCAGTTATGAACATAAGTGGATTTTCTTGGTATATGGTAACGACAGCCTGCTTCGGGAGGAGGTTATTATTTTAGACTTCCAAGGTGACCTGGAGACAGAGTGACTGTCAGAGTTATAGTTTTCCCTCTATTGAGGGGCAATATATTGGACAGGTGGTCCAAGTGGATACTGAGAAAGGCATGGCGCAGGATACTGATTAAATTCAGTGGATGATACAATCTAAGAAGTTTGTTGGATTTGGAGTTCATTTGTGAACTGGGTCCCATCAGATTTCCAAACAAATTCTAAGACAAGTATTGTTCATTTCGGGAGATATTCTCTCTGTGAAGTTGAGATATAGAAAGATAAAGATAGGAACATTAGAGCGGATCCACTCACTGAGGCTATTTCTCGAACGCAATAGTTTTGCAACCGGGCTTTGCGAGACTGATTAGTAGAGAAGTTGAGTGTTCGGTATCACACGGGTTGTGAGTATGAGACACCGCAATAATTAGCCTTAAGTGCAAGTGGAAGATTGTTGGCTATAATGCCCTCAAGTCAATTATTGTAATCGTAGGCACGCGATTGTGATGATTGAGGGATGACCTATTCGGATAGAACAGTCTTACTCGAGATGATAGTATGCTATCTGGTTTGTCTCTGTCATCATGTACATGCATTATGTGGTATTACAAATCACTATTACATGTTGATAGAGCCCATAGGATTCTTGCTTGACTACCAGCATTATGATGACAATCATATACGTGGGAGCTGGATGGTCTATAAGCACATCCTTAAATGTCCCTAGTCAAGGGAGTATCGAGACTGGGAATTGATACTCCGGAGTAGACTAGTGTATAGTTATCGAGACCCTGACGAGGGGCGGTGGCCGGTCTCACAATCCATTAGTGTTAGTTAGTCACCTAAGATAGTATACATGTGCTCATTAGGTTATGAGTACAATGGACGGACTCGCCGGGAACATGCTAGTTGGTATTATACCTATTATCAGATAGCAGTTCCCAGATGACATGTGTACAGGTTAGTCTGTTGATCTGAGATCGTCATTTGTCTCGTGTGAGTTCCCACTGTGATTTGATTACTACCCTACCATGGCTCAAAGAAATCGTGCAAATAGGTTTTAGTTGGGTACAGTCCCGAGCCATATGAAGGTAGTGAGAGGATCGTCAGGGATTCGTCACTCCCGGTATTGGGGGTTGATGTTGCGCGGTGCACGGGTGGCCATCACCAAAAATCCTTGGCCAAGGTAGACGAGAATTACTGATTTGGATCAATAGTTTCTCAGTGGGTGATGAGCTTCATACCGACACGAAATATCGTGTTATTAGGGCTCTGACTTTGTCCACCCTCTTAGACTCGATATGCGGTACTCTTAGATGAACAGAGCGTACTGTATGGATATTGTCACTGACAGGCTCAGTAGGAGCTCAGATGAGTTTGCTTGTCAGCCTTCCTTTCGCTCAATACTTGGGTAGCCGTTTCGTACAGCTAGTGCCGTTGACGTACTTGTGGTTAAATCCACTGCCAGTATATTGACGAGTCTTTAGAGTCCCACACAGAGGGTTTTTCTTGTTCTGGCGAAATGATATAGTAGCCGTATTGCATACGTGCAGAGTTCCAATCGATTGATTGTACTATGTACCAGGGCTTTCGATCAGACAGTTGATAATACTAGCCGGCTCGGATTTGAGCCGGATTATTAAATTAAGTATTTATTTAATAATTTACGTATATATATTTCGATATGTATATTCTAGTATTATGTTCTTTGTGTTATTCTATCTCTTCGGGTATTCGTATTTCGGTATGAATATAGGTATGTATATACAGTAGAATGTAATCCGTATTTTTTACAGATAACATTCTAGAAGGTGGACACCGCATTTAGTTTGTATCCATTTATTATTAAATGGAAATGAGGTGTAAAGGTTGAGAGAGGGGAGTATGGTGAGAACCATGCTTGCATAGTGTGCACAAATGAATTATTAATTCATTTGTGCAAACTATTCAAGCATGGGTTCTATTTTATAATGGAAAATATTGTTTTTACAAAACCAAGCATACTTGATATTTTCTCACTTGATGGAAAAAGAAAAGAGATGGTTCATTTTTGAAGGCTCTCCCACTCTCACCATTAGCTTCACTTTCCTTTAGCTTTTGAGTTCCTCCACCATCATGCTCAACCTCCTCTCTACAATCTCATGAGTTGAGAATCAAGAGAGGAGGTGAGATGGATAAACACTTAGAACACTCACTACATCCTAGGTATTCTAGATTAGCAACCTAGAATCCCCAGTTGCTTCACTTGCTTTTGATGTGGAGCTAGAGCCATGAACTACATCTTTCGGGTGGACCATCTTCGACGAAGGAAGACCGGCGGCCAAGTTCAATCGAGCATGTCTCAAGGAGCTAAGGAAGATGATGGAAGACCGAAGGACTTGGTTCGTTCAGTATAACACTCTATCACAATAGTTAGACTCCTTTAGATTATTAGTTTCATGTTTGGATTCGATTCTAGGTAGTTGTTTCTAACGCCAAGTTCTTTAAACGCCCAAATTTTTTTGTTCCGTAATCGGCCACGGTAGATGGCCAGGGCGCTAGGAACCCCAACAACATATACCCATTTTTAGTTCTACACATTTTTACTAGTCATTTACATTATTTTGGTTATTATATATTTGTCACTTTTCACTCTTACTCTACCTTTGGGACTTAACGAGTGCTAGTTAGCTGACGGGCATTCCACCTACCTTTGTTTTCTTGGAATGTTCATCAGATACGGTCGAGACGGAAGAAGTGGAGACTACCGAAGAGGATTACGATCAGATCGCTACTCATGATTAGCTTAACTTCCTTTTTCTTTCAGCTTATATTTGCCACTTGTTTAGGCATTTTCTTTTATTGTATTTACTTTCCAGATGAAACTCATGTACATGTAAATATTTCAAGTTGAATGTAAATAAAAATGTTTGTCGAAAAATTTTACAGTCTCCATTTATTCTTGCCTTTGTGTATTATTGTTTTAAGATGTTTAGTATATTTATTTAGGGAATGACCTTCTCTAAATAAATATACCATGGGCTTACCACGTCATCGTTTTCATCTACTCAGAAGCGGGGCATGACACTATCCTAGCAAACGAAGTTAAATAGAGCTAATTGTATAAACGTGATATATATCGTAAGTAATCGGAGTACGAGCGTATGCAAAAATAAGGAAATCATAACGTGAGAAAGCGTTAAAAAATATCTAACTACGTATTGGCCATACAGTTATAGTTTAAAGTAGCACGAAACGTTATTTTGGAAATAAGGGACTACAATATTTTTGAAATAGATATCATTTGAAAATTCATAGCGCACCCTTTACTTTATCATTTTAAAGCACGTAATGATTCATTAGTATTTAAAATACGTATGGCTCTAAACATCTCATGAATTCCCAATTTGAAATATTAACAAGACTCCTCGAGTCGAAATGAATATTGGCCGTAATCGGCAATCTATTCTCATCATATCATGTACGAAATCACCCTCGTATGATATCATCTCATCAATACTGTACGGATCAATAGTCGCGTACGCCAACTCATATCATGTCATA